>CM028135.1:244710000-245960000 GCA_016271365.2 Neoceratodus forsteri | reverse complement strand
CCGCACTGCAACTGCCAAGTTGCCTAGCAGCAGAGTTTATGAGGGGAACCGCAACAGACAGTAAGTGCAGGCACTTGCAAGTGTCTTCATACAAGAAGCATAATCACCAGGTAATCAGGCTTCAGGAGATGGGGACTGGGGAGCATGAGCATAAAATGTCCCATGCATTCTTGAATTCCCCTACCATTTTTGTTCCCACGACCCACCTCCATTAAGAGGCTATTCCATGCATCCAGGGTATTAAATAGCTGCCTGGTATAGCATAGCAAAATGGTACATAAAACAGGAGGTGATGCTAACCATTGCAACAAATGGGTAGCAGTAAACTGCTATCCATTTTTAAAGTGGGTACATGCAACAGTGGACAAAATTTATAGAATGACATATTTTTATGTTGATTGTGCACGAGCGCAAGAAACATGTTGCGGCAGCTTTCTCCAGAAGCAGGTTGTGGAGGCACGGTACTGTTGTGGCCACTACCCCCACAATCTGTAAAGGCTTAGCCCACTTCCCCAAATGCCGTGGCACACTGCTGCTAACACTAGTTCAGCTAGCATGCCACCAACTTGTAAAAATGTAGCCGCTGCAATCAGGGGCCACCTCGTCATTCCAGCGTCAGTCATTTGCTGCAATGAGGGAGCGACCCGTTAGTGCAGGGTGGGATCCTGACACACTGATATTGTTTGTGAACATGGCAGGGGTTTGCTGCCATGTTCACAAACAATATTAACTCCCCACTGTGTTTATTTGGCAGACGGGGGTCCCCAATCCCCGTCGGGCTTCAGTGCCCCCAATGTTTATGTTGCTGACAGGGGCGCCTACTCCCCATCAGCATTATGTAACCCCCCACTTTTACTGTCTGCTGATGGGTGCCCAATCCCTGTTGGCATAATGTCACCCTCCCTTTTGTTGTGTGCTGATGAGAGTGCCCAATCCCCGTCGCCATAATGTAATACCGCCATCCCCCTTTTGTTGTGTGCCGACTGTGGTGCCCAATCCCCCATCAGCTACAGCTGCCCCCCCAAAAGAAAGACTCCGGTGGCACACTGGGAGCCTACCCCAGCATGCCACATGCCCCTGTAAAATAAAAAATGGTCCCACAATGTCTATTTTTTTTTTTAACCTGTAAAAAAGGAAACTCTCCCTCAGCAGTCTCCCTGCCCCCCTCCCACAACCCACGCCCCCATCCACTGCACACCTGCCTCCCCATACCCCCTCACTCCCATACTTACCTCCAGAGTTCAGCGTGATGATCTTCGTGGACAGGGAACACGTCTGCACTCTTCAAAGCCGCCCGCGAACTGAGGAAATGCCAGTAAGCTGTATAATGGAATAAATGAGGTTTTTCCAACCTAAATGCATATCTCAGTCGTTTTTTGAAATTTTGGCACCAAATTTTCAACATGGAGTTTTTGGGACCCCTCCTCATGAGTTCTGGCACTGTCATGGCGTTAGTCGGCTCTGAAAGGTGATTTCGCGGTCACTACACGGAATCACCTTTTGGGGCCGATTAACGAAATGACAGTACCAGTGTTCATGAGGTGGTCTCTCAAAAAGCCTATGTTGCAAATTTGGTGGAAAAAAAATGACTGTGTTATGAGCGTGCATTGCGCAGTTTGCATACACGCTCGTAACTTCGCGAATTCATAATATTTTCATGCCAAATTTTCAACATTGCCATTTTCCCACATCTAGTTATAAACAGTATAGCTCTTGTTTTTCCCACCCTGGCTGAAATGTGTTTTCACACTTCTGGCGCAGAATAGAGCGGTCGCTGTGGGAAATCACTGTTTGAGACAGATGATGATAGCCTATCAAATGACTGTGTTACAAGTGTGCATTGCGCACTTTCCATGCACCCTTGTAACTTCACAGATTTGTAATATTGTCACGCCAGATTTTCAACAGTGCCATTTTTTCACACCTCTTTATGAGCAGTACAGCTGTCATTTTTCACATCCTGACCGAAATGTGTTTTCACAGTTCCGGCACACAATAATGCGGATGTCGTAGGAAATCAGTGTTCAGGACAGATTAAGAAAATGACAGTGGCACTGTTCATGAGCAGAGGTCCTAAAATCCATATTTTGAAAATTTGATGACGAAACTCCATAACATGACTGTTACAAGTGTGCATTGAACTGTTTCCACGCACCCTTGTAACTTCACAAATTTGTAATATTTTAATGCCACATTTTCAACAGTGGCATTTTTTCACACCTCCTTATTTATTTATTTTATTTATTTAGTTTTTGTTGACCGGGTAAGTGCACTAGACAAATCCTGCCTATTTTCAGGCATGACCCGGGGGAGGGAGATACAGATGAATGCCAACTGACCTTGAACCAGATTAAGCTTATGAACAGTACAGCTGTCATTTTTCACATCCTGGCTAAAATATGTTTTTGCACTCCTACTGGAGAATAGCACATTCACTGTGGGAAATCAGTGTTTGGGACAGATTGAGATCGAGCGAGTGAGAGGGGGGGAGTGACCGAGTTCAACTGAGCTCTGCTGGGCCTACTGAGGATTTGTTTGTGGGCAGAAAAAGGCCCCAATGCAAGAGTCCAGTACAAAAGGGCAGCCTGCAGCACTGGGAGAAACAGAATGAGAGAGTGAGTGAGAGAGGGGGAGTGAGCAAACTCACCGGCGCGCTGTCAGGACTGCTGCAGATTTCGTTGTGGGCAGAAAAAGGCATCAGTGCAGGCAGGGGCCCAGTACAAAAGGCCAGCCTGCAACGGTGGGAGAAACAGTACGAACAAGTGAGACAGGGGGACTGAGTGAGCTCAACGGACCTCTATCAGGACTGCTGCAGATTTCTTTGTGGGCAGAAAAAGGCACCAATGCAGGCAGGAGCCCCGTACAAAAGGGCACCTTGCAGCGCCAGGACAAACAGAATGAATGCTTGAGAGAGGGAGACTGAGCAACCTCAACGGAGCTCTGTCGGGACAGCTACAGATTTCTTTGTGGACAAAGGTGCCAACTCAGTCAGGAGCCCCGTATAAAAGTGCAGCCTGCAGCGCCAAGAGAAACAGAACGAGCGAGTGACAGAGCGGTAGTGACCGAGCTCAATGGAGCTCTATCATGACTCAATCGAGCTCTGTTGGGACTGCTGCAGATTTGTTTGTGGGCAGAAAAAGGCAACAATGCAGGAAGGGGCCCAGTATAAAAGGGCAGCCTGCAGTGGTGGGAAAACCAGAATGAGTGAGTGAGAGAAGGGGATTGAGAGAGCTCAACGGAGCTCTATTGTAACTGCTGCAAATTTTTTTGTGGGCAGAAGAAGGTGGCAATGCTGGCAGGAGCCCAGTAGAAAAGGGCAGCCTGCAGCACCGGCAGAAACGGAATGAGCGAGTGAGAGAAGAGGAGTGAGCAAGCTCAACGGAACTTTGTCGGGACTGCTGCAGATTTGTTTCTGGGCAGAAAAAGGCAGCAATGCAGGAAGGGGCCCAGTACAAAAGGGCAGCCTGCAGTGGTGGGAAAACCAGAATGAGTGAGTGAGTGAGAGAAGGGGAGTGAGAGAGCTCAACGGAGCTCTATTGTAACTGCTGCAAATTTTTTTGTGGGCAGAAGAAGGTGGCAATGCTGGCAGGAGCCCAGTAGAAAAGGGCAGCCTGCAGCACCGGCAGAAATGGAATGAGCGAGTGAGAGAAGGGGAGTGAGTGAGCTCAACAGAACTTTGTCGGGACTGCTGCAGATTTCTTTGTGGGCAGAAAAAGGCCCCAACAAAGGCAGGAGCCCAGTACAAAAGGGCAGCCTGCAGCGCCAGGAGAAACAAAATGAGTGAGTGAGACAGGGGGAGTGAGCGACCTCAATGGAGCTCTGTCAGGACAGCCGCGGATTTCTTTGTGGGCAGAAAAAGGTGCCAATGCAGGCAGGAGCCCAGTACAAAAGGGTAGCCTGCAGCGCCGAGAGAAACACAACAAGCAAGTGAGACAGGGGGAGTGAGCGAGCTCAAGGGAGCTCTATCATGACTGCTGTGGATTTCTTTGTTGGCAGAAAAAGGCGGCAACACAGGCAGGAGCCCAGTACAAAAGGCCAGCCTGCAGCGCCGGCAGAAACGGAATGAGTGAGTGAAAGAGGGGGAGTGAGCAGGCTCAACAGACCTTAGTCAAGATTGCTGCAGATTTCTTTGTGGGCAGAAAAAGCCACCAACAGAGGCAGGAGCCAGTACAAAAGCGCAGCCTGCAGCGCCAGGAGAAACAGAACGAGCGAGTGAGAGAGGGCGAGTGAGCCACCTCAACGGAGCTTTGTCGGGACAGCTGCAGATTTCTTAGTGGGCAGAAAAAGGTGCCAATGCAGGCAGGAACCCAGTACAAAAGGGCAGACTGCAGCACCGGGAGAAACAGATTGAGCGAGTGACAGTGGGGCAGTGAGCGAGCTCAACAGACCAACACAATCAACATTCGGCATTGACAAATGCTTATTTTTATTTTGCCAACCATTCAGTGCCAAGTGCTATGTATTTCCACAACTGAGTAGCACTTTTCACGTGAAAAGTACTAATCAATTTTTTTGGCATATTTAATACCCTGATCCACCACACACCCTTTCTGGGTAAATATACTTACTCACATTACTCTCCAGCCTCATTATGACCTTTTGTTCTTGTAATTGAACATGTTTTTTTCTGAAATATGGTATTCTCTTGCACCATCTTTACTGCCTTATATCTGACCACCTCTACCTGTCCCTCAGTGGTGGTTAGTATAATAGTACTCCACCCTTCTCAGCCATGGACCTGTGGCACTGGCACCAAGACCTGAGCCGGGAGCCACCACCCCTCCAAGGATCTGGTAGAACATGTGTGTGTACATCATGTACCAGTGCTGGGCTGGTAGTCTGTCACCCTGGGACCTCCCCTCTTGATTTTCCAGAAATCCAGAGTGGGTGGGACCATGGGCCCCCTGTCCCCTATGTCAATTTCCAGTCCCCCCCACCAGCACCACCACCACCTTAGTCCAACCCTGGAGGATAGAGCTCATCATCACCACAGGGGTGAGGTGTTAAATGGCCAGGAGCACACTGGAACTCAGTTCCCAACTTCCATCACCACACCGCCTATACATTTTATGACAGTTAAAGGAAAACTGCACTTAACATGCAACTCTTTTTCCCAACAGAAGCTGTTTTTGGGGTACTGATTAAAATTCTATTATTATTATTCTATCTCTGCATGCATTTTAGTAACCTCAGTGGGAGTTTCTGCTTTGCTTGGTGTCAAGCGCCACTGCCATTGTAGAACTGTATGATGTAGTTGGGTTTTACCATAGCACTTCAATAGGGCTAGCATCAACATCCCCTACAGCAACAGTTACCATGCCGACTGTCAGCATTGTAGCTTCGGTGATGTCAGTGCATACAGTCAGGGGTCTCTAGGATTCCTACTCCAAGTCTGAGCTGGACTGGAGGGGGCCAAACACCCAGCGAGGCAGTCACAGTCACTGCACAGACCATCACAGCGACATGCAGGTTTTGCCTTATTCCTGTCGCTGTGATGGTCTTCTCGGTGCCGGAGTCGCTGCGGTAACAGTATGCCATGTAGGTTTTACCATGTAGTTGATGTCCCTGTCAGCCACTGAGTTCTACAAAACAACATGAAAGCACTGTGCCAAGAATAGAAGAGTAGAACAGAGACATATTTGTGCATCGTACAGTTCTAACATGGTTCTTAGCATTCATAAACACCCAGAAGGACAACTAAAAGCTTGGCTAGTTGAAGCAATAACAGAATTTGAACGAGAATTTGAAAACAGCCTCTCGGAGAGATGAGTTACATAATCGGCAGTTATCCTTTAAAGCAAGGCAGCACTCAAGCAGCAAGACTGGATGCATGTAAGCCAAAGTTCCATCTCCAACCCCCTAGTGTTGAACCGTCAAGCAGCAAATGCAATGAGACAGTAATGTAAAACAACCTCCTCCCCAAAGAAACTATCCACATCTACTGCTGCCACCATGACATCTTGTACAATAAAATAACAAGTGTTAGGTACCCACAACACATGCACAACCAGAAGCAGAGAGAAGGTGATCACCCAGGCTTTCTCTTCCCCTACCATCTACCCCCAAGCCCAAACCCCACATCAGGCAAGTCTTAATTAAGAGCTGTAAAAGCATGTGTGAGGACAAGAAATTAGTCTAGAAAATCCCTCTAGATACTGTAATTTACTGTTCCACTGTTGTAATTACACATCCTGTGATATATCCTCAGGATCACAAAAAACTGTACTGTGTGGCCCAGCCGCCCAGCACTGTCCCGACCTAGCCCTCAAACTTACTAGGCCTAGGTGACATTTCACCAGGCGTGCTCCCCACTTTGGCCACAAGGGCCACAATAATTTCCATTTCCTCCCCACTAGGTTCTGCCCCACCCCCACAGACTTCAAAATAGCCGAAAGTTCAGTTGCTTTCCTTTGGCTGGAGACTGGGCACCACATTAACCAGTTACCAGCGGACAAAGTCCAAAATAGCAGGAAACACCAGGTTTTGTTATCTGTAGGATAGTAGAGGAGACAATAGACATGAGAGAAGCCCCAATCCCCCCCCAAAAAACACTCCAGGTCCCTCACATCAAGTTACTCACACATCATTTCTGAGCACAGTGCACCCCTTTCCTGGCTGGTGGCTTCCCTAACTGTTTAGCTGAGGTCAGGAGAAAGAGTGTGACATAAATGGAGTCAGTGCCTACCTAGACTTTAGCAAGGCATTTGACACAGTCCCACACAAAAGATTAATATACAAGTTAGCCAGCCTTGGAGTGGGTCCCAAGATGGTAGCCTGGGTAAAAGATTTGCTGCAGAACAGGACACAGAGGGTAATAGTAAACGGAGTCCACTCTGAAGATAGGGGGTTACTAGTCGGTACCGCAGGGTTCAGTTCTAGGACCAGTCCTCTTCAATGCATTTATAAGTGACATTGCAGAGGGGCTGGAAGGAAAAGTATGTCTCTTTGCAGATGACACAAAGATCTGCAACAGTGCTGATACACAAGGTGGGGTGGAAAGGATGAGAAGGGACTTGGCAGGGTTGGAAGAATGGTCAAATTTATGGCAGCTTAGATTCAATGCTAAGAAGTGCAAAGTAATGCACCTGGGCAACAAAAACCAGGGGAAGAGTACTCAATGGGGGGGGTGAGATACTGACAACAACAAAAATGGAAAGGGAGCTGGGGTAGTTATATCATATGACCTAAAGGTTGGCAAGCAATGTGAGAGGGCAGTAAGGAGGGCTGGGGGGATACTGGGATGCATAGGGAGAGGCATCATCAGTAGAAAACAGGAAGTGGTTGTCCCTCTGTACAGACAGCTGGTGAGACCCCATCTGGAGTACTGCATGCAGTTCTGGAGACCCAATCTCCGCAAGGACATAGGATGGAGGCTGCCAGAGGAGGGCAACTGAAATAGTGCAGGGTCTGCACCAGAAGACACATGAAGAGAGACTTAAGGAGCTTAATATGTATACCCTCGAGGAAAGGAGGGATGGGGGGGGCATGATAGAAACTTTCAAGTACCTCAAGGAAATCAACAAAGTCCAAGAGGGTAGCATCTTTCAGAAAAAGAGGTGTGCAAGAACAAGGGGCACAATTTGAAGATAGAAGGGGAATGGATCAGAGGTAATGTGAGGAAGTATTTTTTCATGGAGAGGGTTGTGGATGCATGGAACAGCCTTCCTGAGGAGGTTGTGGAGTCAGAAACAGTGGGGGAATTCAAGAATGCATGGGACAGACATAAGGCAATTCTAGGGGGTGGGGGTAGGAGAAAGTAGACTGTTGGTTAACTAGGATCTGCTGCTTATCCATTAGATAGAGAAATGGGCAGACTGAGTGTGGGCCAAACAGTCCTTATCTGCCATCAAATTCTATGGTTCTATGTTTAGTACTGCATTTCACTGTAGCAGCATATGCCACGCCAGTGTCACCAGGTAGGTAGGTTACAGACAGAGAGTCTGAGAGATACTTCATATATAATTTTCTGAACATGGCCATGGCATGGGCACATAGAAGACCAAGGGTCAAAATTATTTTGCCACTAGCTAGCAGGGCTAGTGACTGCTGGAAAAACAGCAGCTCAACAGACATTTCCAGTGGCCCAGTTGGTGTACATACTTAACTGAAGTGTTACCTTATCTAGTACAGTCCTTATGTAGAAACCCCCACCCCACAAAGCTTAACCAACCAATTTTAATTTTCTGCTGTAATAAAAAAAAAATTCTCCCATCGGAACTTACTTTGCTTTCTTTTGTAAAAGTCTGCAATTTCAAAACATGGCAGATGCATCGCGGGTCCATTTTCTATGAAAGTGCAGGAGGCGAGTGGTGCAGCATAGCAGTTTCAGAGGAAATGGATCCGGATTCCAGGCAGCATCTGCCATGATTGGAGAGCGCAGACTTTTACAAACTAAAGTAAAGTAACTTCTGATGGGAGAAGCTGTTTTTATTATAGCCAAAAAGCCTAATTGTTGTGGGGGGGGGGTTAAATACCAAAAATAAAGCTGTGCACACACTGACCTGGAGAAATTAAAAGGCATTTTATTTAGCAAAATGCAAAAACATAGCAGACACCTGGGCTAACATCCATATGTATCGACCTTATCACATGGGTCTTCCTCAGGGAGGGTAGACTGATAGTACCAATGTTTAGCTAGAGGCCCCGGTGCCAATTGTGACCCCTGGAAGATGCACTGTAAAACCTATGATGTAGCAGCACATTATGACATTAAGGTAAGTTCACCATTAGTCCACAACATTACAACACAAACAATATCTGTGCTATCCTTGCAAACCAAGAGCCATATACAATTTATAATATTTCAAGTAGCCACATTACAAGAGTGAAGAACCTAACCCAGCTGTTGCTTTTTCATGCTTCCCTGACCGTGACACTGTGCAGTTTAATGAAAAATGCCATTTAGCTCCTCCTGTTCTCACTGCAGAGACAGAGTTTAGTTCCCCCATGCAGTGATGTAGCTAGGAAAGTACAATTTGTAAGCCAGAACTCTGGTACCTATTTGCCATTCCCCACCAATTGTTGACATGACTGTATTTATTACCCACTACCCAGACATTTATATGCCCAATAGTATACTTTAGGACTGTATAATAGGAGCAAAAAGTACCTCAGTACTTTGTTTTATGCACTGTATTTATCTTTATGTGAAATAGAGCATACCCTTGTTATTATCACACCAGTGTGGGGTGAACAGCAGACAATAAGAGTTACCAAAGTCAGCGGCCAAGGCACTGTAGGCACAGACTGCCCTGTCACCCTATCTCCAATCAGCTTGTAATGATGGTGGCTTACTTGTTATATGTGTTTCTACACCCATGCCCCCACGCTTCATCAGAACTCCGTACAGTTACAAAGTCAGACAGAATTCATAGTCACTAGTCATAGTAGTCAGTGGACTCAGCAGCCAGCATCCCTCCCCATCCCCACCACACCTTACCTGTTTAGTAGTAGTGTGCTCACTGCTGCTGCCTGGACTGGGCCTGGACTTAAACTATGGCTGAGGTGAGGGGCTCGGGGGGGGTACGTTACCACTCGGGCTGGTGCTGCTGCTGCTCTGGACTCCTCTCCCTCTCCTCATGCTCTGATGCTGCTGGCCTGCCTGCTGTCTGGGCTGGGCTGGCTGTGTCTCTTTCTTCTTATCTGGGGTGATGGCACAATGCCGTGTGACTGTCGCTCACTCCTGCTTGGCTCCTTCTTGTCCTCTTCTGCTGCTGCCCGGACCTAGGGACCCACCCAGTAGTCACCCACCCACCTGCAACCTAATTTGGTCCCTCCCAGTGTGCTCTCCACCTTTAAGCCTGACCTGTTCCGCTGTAGTCGCTCTTTTTCACACAGAGGGAGGACTACTCTAGCTGGACTGTTCTGCCGGCTGCCTCATGCAATCCCAGACCTGCTCCTTCCCTGACCCCTCATGCTGCTGGTGGCAGACAGTGGCAGCTGCCCATGGGCTGGCTCATGTCCTCTTGCTCCTCTGACCTCCACCACACACCAACCACCTGCAAACTGTGCCCGCCCCACCACACCACCTGTTTGCTGCCCGATAGCAGTGAACTGACCGCCGGTCTCACTCCCCTGGCTCTCACTCTGCCTCCTCGCCAACTCTGCTTGCCTTGTACTGCTGTCTGCCACTGGCATCCCACCACCTGCACTGGTGTTCTCTTCTCAAAATTCAAACTGCCTCCCTCTTGTCACCTGACTCACCTCCTCGTCCTCGCCATGCCACAATCACCTTCCTCGATGTCCCAACGCATGCATCTTGTGCCCAATATAAGCCCTCCCCTAGCCAATCACAATGTGGCAAGTTTGAAAAATTACACTAAACCACCAATGAATCTGGGGGGGGACAACTCGAGTCAACTCAGGAAGGCGTGGCACCAATTTTAAATAATAACAGCCCGACACGCCTGCCCAAATAAATTATGATGAGCGGTGGGGGGGGGCACATTACACAGTTCACAGTCAGCAGCGGCAGTGCCCAGTCCCATAAAAAAAAAAATATATATATGTATTCTATTTATGCTTGCCGATATTGCTGGGGCTCAGCCCAGGCTACAAAATATTGCTGGGGCCCATACTCCACAGGCCCATACAACTTGACGCCTACGGCTGACAGAATCTTGAAGGTGGCCTTCTAAAGAGATTTGTAAACAGGCAGGAACAACCTATTTGTGGGTCTTAGGCCCATTATATCCAAAAACTCTGCCTCATCCTCTGCTGTCTCTTGTGGAGAGAGGCTGAGGGTGCTTGCCATCTGCCTCACAAAAGAGCAGTGTGAGGTATAATTCTCAGAGGACTGGAGAGGGGAACCAAACTCTTGAACAGGAGAACCATCAGGCTGTATGGGTTCACCTTCTTCCTCCTCTTCCTCATAAAAAGCTCAGCTGCCTCCACCACAGACATTGATATAGGTACAGGAGCCTGGGGGAGTGGGGCTGGCATAGACATAAAGGCTCCCATAACCTGGAAAGCCTAGAAAAACTAGTATGCCTTAGTCATGTCCTCTGCAGAGATTTGTTAGCTGGTGTCTCCTTTACTTCTTCAGCTTCCTTCTGCTTTTTCTTAGCAGGCACCAATTCCGATGCCTGCTCAGCAGCCCTTTTTGTCTTTCAGGGCTCAGGGGTCCCCCTGTCGGACACCTTGATCTCTGAGTCACCCTTAGTGGACTTGTCCTTCTGCTTACTATGAGAAATCGGATTCTACCCAGAGCTTGATTGTGAGGAAGACACAGACTTAGAAGCCATAATATCTTCAAGTTTCTTAGCCCCCTTTTTGAGTGTTTTGGGGCAGAACCTGATACAGAATTCACAACTTGAAAAATCATGGTTAGGAACCAGTCAGTTAAAATACAATTCCCAGCAGTCTGCCTTAGCCAGGAGCTTGACATGGTATGCTGTGATGAGGTTGCCATCATCAGAGCACCGTCATCATAGTATGCATTATATCAACGTACCATATTCCAGACCATCCAGTACTGTCAGCGCAGGGGCCATAACTATTTGCCTCTGCCCCCAACTTGTGCAACTGGGGGGGTTATCTTAATTTGAAGGTGGATGCAGGGGACACAGCCCCCCACAGAAAATACTGCAGACAATCTGTGTGTTCCAGCTGGGGGGGGGGGGGGCAACCCAGTCCATGCCATTCACCTCAGGTGTTGCCCTTTTGCCTGCACTCTCATTTACCAAGTACTCTTTGTTTGAGCACAAGCATGGGTGAACCATTAAACACAGTACAATTTTATGAGACCTATCCTTTTCTTGTGTCTGTCAGACATGCCAATCACTGACAAACCAAAAGAAAAAATCAGTTCTGATAAAACTGGCAGTTTGGTTCCCACAGAATAGGAACCATAAATTAATATGGTATTTACTATAAAATGCTCAAAAAGATGAACATTTCATCTCAGTTCCCAAAGTAGGAACCGGGACCTCAGTAGTAAGGAACTACAAAGTGGTGACAGGAAAAAAGGGCAGCCACCAGTTATAAAAATAAAATTATTTCACAGTATTTTTAAAAAATAAATGCAGTCCCGCTAAGGCAGAAACTGCACCTTAAGGTCTTTCCACAGTTCCCTGCAAGGGAACTAAAGAAATAAATAAGCATAAACACAAAACACCTTAACCAATGCAGAGTTATCAAAAACTAACTAAACAAGAACCAACAAAGTAAAATAAACAAGAAATGAACCAAAAGGTCAAAAATGTAAAGAGCAACTTTGGGGTGATGCTTCCTCTCAGGAGGAGAAATAAATCTGCTGTTAGAGGGCAGGGGAGAACATGACCACAGCAGAGTTTCGAATTTTATTCAAAGGTTTTCTAATTAACATAAAATTATATGGCCTGGAGCAGCTCATTCCAGAAGAATGATGCATTTGTCAAGCAACAGTGAGGGATTCCTGGAGTCTGAAAGACATGCTTAGATCTCCTTACTGTTCCTACAGTGCCTCTCCCATTGATGATCAGATATCCTCTAGGACATCTTGCTCTCCTGCTAGAGGAGATTCAAACACTCCTCCATAAGAGGACTCTGGAACTTGTCCCAGTTTCAGAACAGAAACAGGACTATTATTCCCAGTACTTTTTGGTCTCAAAATGGACCAGGGTCCAAGGCCCATAGTAGAACTTTAAGGACTGAATCTACTTATAGAATAGAAAAAGTTTCAAAATGGTCTCTCTGCAGTCCCTCCTCCTCTTACTAAAAGGGGATTGGATGGTAACTCTGGTCATGAAGGATGCATACCATCATGTCAAGATTCACAAGTCACGAAGAAAATACCTGCATTTCATGTTCCACCGCTTGCACTACCAATTTTGTGGTATGCCCTTTGTTTTATGCTCTGCACCATGTGTCCTTCCAAAGGTTGTGTCTGATAGAACACTAAATCAAACTATTAACTTGCCTATTTATTTTTCATCTCCTGCAGATAGTAGGGAACATCATTTACATACACTGGACATTGGAAGGATGTTGCGTTGATACTGTACAGTACTTGGACAATCTTTGCAACTGTCTGTAGCTTTTGCCCCCAGGATGGTGGTCTCCCTGAACTTGAAACAGGGCCTTTCAAAATGGCTGGCCAGTTATACTATGTTTTGTAACTGAAAGTGCGGTAAGCAGCTTCCAAATCCCATTCATACTCATTCCATCCATGTCCGCTGCTGACATAAGTGCTACTGCCACTTGAAGTACTGTTTACACATTCACAAAACACTACAATCTGGACATAGTCTCTCATAGACGTGCCTGCTTCAGTCTCAGTGTTCTGTAAGGCCTCCTCACTCAGGATCACTAGGTTCTGCCATCCTCCCTCAATACTTGTTACTGTTTGGGAATCATTCCATGATGTGGCTAAGTGGAGGAAGATATCTCTTGAAGAAGATAGAATAGTTAACAGCCGTAACAGTAGATCTTCAAGAGAATCTGCTCCATTGAGCCACTGCTCTCCTCCCTCTTACCCCCCCCTTCACAGGGTGGTGGGTGACAACAATACTGCCTGCTATTGCAAGCTGCCTCTCTTCTAAAGCTGAGCTTGCCTCTGTCCACCGAGGATGCTATGTGCTGGGGAGGCTAGCAACGTGGCACTGTACAGCATCACTGGGATAGTTTACTTCAAGTGGGGCCAGGGAGAAAAATCCTGGCACCAGTGTCTATGATGGCCCTTCACCCAGTACTCTCAGGTCCACACTGACAACTCATGATAGGACAAGGAGGTAGACTCAGAGGGCTTAAAGCTGTGGGTAGCACCAGCAAAACACCATCACAACACCAGGGGTGCAATAAGCTCGATACAAAGAAACCATATCCATTGTTATAGTCCAGCACAGAGAGACCATTTTTTATTTTAAAAAGAGCTTTTTTTTAATATATCATAAGAACAATGAATGACTTAAAGTGTGATAAAGGGCTTGTTGAGGGCATCTCTGCATTCTGGCACCAGATAAACTAGTCAAGCATTGCTCCTGAGATTTACTCTTGTTAGAGCCTATCAATACCCTGCAACAGCTCTATATCAAACCTTTAGCCATGTAATATTTAGTATATCTATCTATCTATCTATCTATCTATCTATCTATCTATCTATCTATCTATATATATAATGCACTTATTAGAACCAATTTGTTGGAAATTGTGTGATTTAGTATTTAGAACACAGGCCTGTGGATCAAGGCATCACAGGTTTACATCCCACCAAAGGCACTTTCTTATTCAGTATCTGTAACCCTTAACAATGAATCACTTCAAGACCTCTAAGATGTACAGAGGTGGAGAAAGAGAACCGCACTGTAAATGAGATGTTACATCTCGACTAGATAAATAAATACTCTAATTAAAAAATAAATAAATAAACAAGCATTTGTCAATGCTGAATGTTGGCTTGCTGGCATTGGCATTGGAAGTGCAGGAGTTAGAGAAATACACAGTAGGATTGGCAGTGAAGCAGTGAACTGACGCTGACCCCAGCCCCACCACAGAGAGAGTGACAGGCATTGGGGTGTGCCTTTGGGTCGTTAGCTATAACTCATGCCATTTTCACCTCACCCCTACCGGAGGGCGACAAGTGCATAGTGTGCCTTGGGGTCTCTTTGGGCCTTACACTCACCCCATTCCATAAGAAATATACTGACATAGGTGCAGTGTGGGAGAATGGGGTGAACGTTGGGCCGAAGTCCAAAGGCACACCCGATACCTGTCACTGGCTGCAGGTGGGGGGATGGAATGGCATGAGCATTACAGCCAAAATGGCAAGTCATACCCCTGACACCTGTCAGTCTGTACAGGGTGGGCCAGTATGGGTGGAATCCCTAATGCCCAGGGCATTCGTTGGTATTTTCACTTCAAATTTTCAACATGGGCCATTTGTGACTCCACGTCATAAACAGTGGCACTATGAGTTAATTTGCCAAAAGGTGATCTTGTACAGTGACTGTGCATTTTGGTGTCACAGGTGCAAACAGATTTTGGGTGGGATGTGAAAAATGGCAGCTGCACTGTTCATGAGGAGATGTAAAAAAATGGCATTGTTGAAAATCTGGAGTGAAAATATGAAAAATAGGTGACATCAAGTGTGTGCTTAGAAATTGACACCCGTAACTCAATTATTTTGGGGATTTGTATAACCAAATTTTCAACATAGGCATTTTGGGAACTCCAGTCATGAACAGTGTCACTGTGATTTTGTTAATCTGGCCCAAACATTGATTTCCCACAGTGACCGCGCCATTGTGCGCCACATGTGCGAAAACACATTTCAGGCAGGATGTGGAAAATGACAGCTGTACTGTTCAGAAGGAGGTGTGTAAAAAGGGCAATGTTGAAAATCAGGCATGAAAATATAAAAAATTGGCAAAGTTACGAGCGTGCATTGAAACTGCACAATGCACACTCATAACACAGTCATTTGTTGGAATTTTCCACCAAATTTGCAAGTCAGGGTTTTTGGGATCCCATCTCATGAACAGTGGCATTGTCATTTTGTTACTCAGTCCCAAAAGGTGATTTCGCACAGTGACCGTGAAATGACCTTTTGGGGCCAAGTAACAAGATGACAGTGCATGTGTTCATGAGGTGGGGGTCCCAAGCACCCCATGTTGAAAATCTGGAGGCAAAATTCAAAAAAATGTCTGAGATACGCACCATAGTTGGAAAAACCCAATTTATGCCATTATACAGCTTACTGGCATTTCTTCAGTTTCCAGTCAGCTTCGAAGAGTCCAGACATGTTCCCGGTCTACCGAAGATCATCGCACCGAGCTCCAGAGGTAAGTATGGGGTGAGGGGGGGTGTGGGGAGGTGGGGCACACAGAGGGTGGTACGGGTTGGGGACCTCACAGCGAGGGACCATTTTCTTTTTTCCAGGTATTTAAAAAAAGGAACACTGCAGGCAGTTTTCTTTTTTTACAGGTGGTGTGCACACTTGGGTGGGCTCCCAGTGTGCCCCCATGACTTTGGGGGGCTGATGTTGGCCACACTGGGGTGGGATCCCAGTGTGGCACAGAATGGGGGCAGGGGCTGGAACATGCCAATGACAGTCAGCTTTCATTATGGGGAGGCACACTGGGGTGGGCTCCCAGTGTGCCACACAATCTTGGGGGGGGGGTGATTTAGCATGCCGACAGGGGGATTTGGCACCCCTGAAGTCGGCTGTGTACACACTGTGTAGCAGGCGGAGGTGGCAGCCACTGCTGCCATGTTTATTGAAATACTTCACCAGGAAAGGCACGTCGGGAGGCATGTTATTGTGCCACTGCATGACAAGCTTGTCTCTCATTGCAGTGGCAGTTTCCTTACAAGTGTTGACCACTTTACATATTTCTTGTGTGAGTGCCTGCATGCTGGCTTATTGGGGAATGAGGGACACACCTAGTGATGCGTGCCCTGCATTCGCCCACACTGACGCACCTCCAAAATCTGCTACTACCATAAGATGTTGGCTGGCGTGCAAGAGCAAGCCAAAATAAAAGTGACATTAGTGGAAAAAGTTACCAAACCGCTCTTTGATAAAATAGTGATTTGACCTCAAAGGAAAGGCATTACTGAGATACAAGAGTTTGATTTTCACCTTCCTGTTCAGGTACAGGATTGACTGGCAGGAAAAGATCTGTCACTGAGGATTTAGAGCATTGTTGGATACGTTCCAGCCCCCATGCAGGTGCACTGTCTTACCTAATACTCTGACTCAATTTATGATACAAAGAGATAGTGTTGCCTAAAAGAAAACTTCATCACGTGTCAAAATGCAGTGAGAAGAAAGAAATCTGACTAACCGAAATGCAAACTAATTTTCCCTGAGTAGCCCAACAAGATACACAGTCTCATTTTCTTCTACTTCTACCCAGTCTTACAGCTGGGGAGGGCTGTGGCACATGTAGGTCAAGTGATTTGCTCAAGGTAGCATAGGGAGCCAGTAGCTGTGGTGGGAAACAACAAAACAAGAGCTTGTTAGCAATGATTTATCTTCACGTGTGGGCAGATTGCACCCATGTCCCATCGAGAGGACGCCTAAAAACAAACCTCTCGAAGGATTTTTTTTTCATTAGAATGTTGACCATTCTCATGACCCTCTTACTATATTTCTGTAACATGAGTCAAAGCTCCAGAACAATGACAAATAGCCTTTCTTTAATTAACCTTCATAATGCACCAGGAGGTGACTTTCACAATGTCAGTTCTTATATATTTCCTCTCTCAGACAACACAGGAAGCAGAAAGTTATGATTGTGAGTGCCTGAAAAGCCCTTCTGTTTGTAAGGGAAGTCCACTCTACAAATGTGTATACAAGATACACTCTGACACAATGCCTTTTTGAAAAGCTGGGAATGCAAGTAAATCCAGAGATACAGTAGATGTAATGTTGTACATTAGTGAGTATTGTGACATTTCAGTTAAACATTACCAGTATGCACACAATGTGGTACTACAATGACATAACCGCCACCCCTGTTTCATTATGGGCTGTGCACCAATAATAAATGTGCAACTGACACTGAGAGACTTTACATGTAGTTGACACCAGCCTATTCTACACAATACTATACTACTGACTTTATATGTAATCGATATACATTATAAAACGGCAACCAGGGGCCAAATTCTCAGTTGTAATTTTATGGGCTGCAGAAGGGGATGCCAAGTTTGCCTATTGCACTGACCCATAAAATTGCTTATACTGAGAACATTAGAGTTGTGCCAAGGAACACAGACCCCTTTCATGACATTGAAAGAAAACAGCAGGGGGAGGAGGGTATGGACATCCTGCCAGGTACACATGGAAATGCGGGGAAGGGAGACACCACAAACATGCTAACAACCCTGTGTTGCACCCTACAGACCTAGGGATGTGGCACACCCCCAATGAGGAGGATACAGCCCTTGCAGAGGATACCATATGACAGGAAACAGAAGTAAACAGCTTGCGGCATGAGGATGTCACAGATATGTGTCGCCTTAGGTGTCCCACTGTACACCCCTAAACGTGCACAGCAGTGGCATGGCACTTAACACCCATCTTTACTCTTGCCCTCCAGGTACACTGCTGGTGTCCATGTGCACATCAGAGGAGGGGCATGCATCAGAAGCCACACACACCCTGGACAATGTGGAGGAAACCCAGGTGGACAAGAAGAGGATGGACTCCCCACACCAACATCCCACAATCAGCCATCTCATGTGAAGATGCCCTGATGGAATCCTACCCTGAGCAGCTGCCCAAAGTAGTCCCAGATACTTCAGATGACACAGTCAACCAGCCACATGCTGTAGGGAACACTGAATGGCCACTCAGCATTGTCAGCCGCACAGAACACAGGTGGGCCACACAGAATTAGTGGGCAGTAGATGGCAGACTGTAAGAGGTGGAACACGCAGCCACCCCCAGACAGTGGCGACGAGGGTACATCAAGCTGCCCAATGACCAGGATGGGGAGGAAGCCTCCTGGGGTACACTGCACACATGCTACCTTGAGATATGGCAGATTTAGTGTGATCACCTCCAGGCACAGTTGGATAACACAGAGGCACTAAAGCAGCTAACAAAGGAGGTAAGGGGATGCTCAGGGGAATAGGCAGGACAGGGGACTTGCTGGAGAGGCTGACAGAGCACAAAGAATAAGGTACAGGCACAGCCACCATGACATCCACCGAGGCCACCCTATTACCCACAATGCACCACACAGCCAGCACCCCTTGTGACCATGAGCATAGGGAGAACAGTCAACCACAACCAGAAGTTGACACACAGCCTGACAGGTGACCCCATGGAGGTGGCAAGGTAACAGCTAAGACAGGTCACCTAGGCACATGATCATAGGCATGGCTTGAAAAGAAGGAAAGAGAAAGTGATGCAGTCATCATATGGAACCTGACACAAAGTGGAACACAAGTACCTACAGTACATATTGACCACGCATAATTTCCCCATCACATGCACCAGCAACACTATGCCTTCTATCACCACAACACATAAACCACGGCCACATATAACACCAGGCATGTACCTAATAGCTCACACCCCACTCCTTTCAGGCAGAATGGCACTCAGTGTATGTCATCGTCACCATGCCACACTGTCATGCTAACCTTCTAATGGCTGAAAGACCCCTGCACAAATATGTGGTGAGTCACCAGGCCAGACAGGGACTCAGCACCCCTCCCTTGGTGTGCCCCCCATTGCCAGGTGGGACAAACCCCTGTATGTCCTGTGGCGTAGGTAGCTGATGCCACACAGCTATGTTGTGCAGCAGGCACATGCAGTGAACACTCTGCATACCTTCCCAGGGGCAAGCATCATCATGTCACTGGTCACATCCTGGCACCAGAACCTTATTTTCAACTGCACTGTTGTCCGCTTGACCACTGGCCATGTCTTCCTGTTTGACTTGCTGTGTGTCTCCTCCTCTGTGCTGTGTACCTCCAAGAAGGGTGTCATTAGATATGGCCTCAGTGGATCTCCGATGTACACATATGCAGTGGAAGAACAATGGCATTATTACATTACAGGGTCTCTGCATAAACATCTGTGCACCTGTGTGGAGTACCTACACCTGCCAATCAGCCATCCATCCATAGCACCGCATGCACCAAATAGGGCGCCAAGCCTTGAGTGCTCAATGATGTAGGAGTCATGACAGGATACAGGGTATTTGGCACACATTAGTGATGAAACCCTATGCATCCAGAACTATCTAGCAATTTGTACTGTAGTATCTCTTGTGATTCTGGTTGGCCTCCCCATCTGCAGTCAGGGACAGGATCACCACATGCATGCAGTCTACAGCTACCAGTACATTAGGCATGCCATGCAAGGTATAAAATGCCTCCTTAGTGGCCTGTATGTTGGCTTCCACTGTGAGGAATGATACGTGGTCATGCACATGCCGGACCAGGGCACCGGATACTGGGTGCCTGGTGCAGTGCTCTGCTCATGGAAGACTGGCTGACACCCATGACATCCCCTGCCACCCTCTGGAATGACCTGGTGGTATATTACACAAGTGCATATAGCACCTCTGTCTCTGTGAACATCATCAATGACATTAGTGAACTTGGGGCCACATGGGGCTGGACCATGTCATACAACCCTGTGATCGTGACATGGTCCAGATGAAAGTGCTTGATACAGTGTGCATCTGCAGTGCATTGGCATCCAACCATGGATGAAATACACGTGGACATGGCCTTGACCTCAGTACCTGCTTGTGCTCCCTCTCCTCATCCAGCAGGAGATTTATTAATAGTCCAGGTAACTCTGCACAGGAGATTGCTAAATAAACTGGGGAGCTGGGTGTGGGTCCTATGGTGGTAAAGTGAGTTGGGAACTGGCTAAGGGACAGGACTCAGAGGGTGGTGGAAAATGGTATGAAATCTAAGGAGATGGAGGTGACCAGCTGGGTACCACAGGGGTCGGTGCTAGGGGCAGTCCTATTAAATGTCTTCATTAGTGACATTGCAGAACATCTGGTGGGAAAGGTGTGCCTCTTCGCAAATGACACCAAGATCTGCAACAGAGTGGACACACCAGAGGGGGTGGAAAAAATGAGAAAATACCTAAGCCTATTAGAGGAGTGGTCGGGTGTCTGGCATTGAGTTTCAATGCAAAAAGTGCAAAATCATGCACCTGGGTCACAGGAATCCAAGGGAGGAGTACAGGATGGGTGGGGAAATTCTGGCTACCACAAGTCAGGAGAGTGACCTGGGGGATATCATATCTGACAACCTGAAGGAGACCAAACAGTGTGAAAAGGCAGTGGGGAGAGCAAACAGAATGTTTGGGGTGCATAGGGAAGGGCATAACAAGCAGGAGGAAAGAGGTGGTGATGCCACTGTACAGATCACTGGTGAGGCCTCAGGTGGAGTACTGTGTCCATATCTGGAGACAACATCTCTGGAAGGACATTGACAAAATAGAGACTGTCCAGAGAAGGGTAACAAAGATGGTACATGGACTGCACCAGAAGCCCAATAAGGAAAGATTTCAGGACCTTAATATCTATTTACTTGAGGAAAGAAGGAAGATGGGAGATATGATAGAGACTTTCAAGTACCTTAGAGGAATAAACAGGGTACAGGTGGAAATCATGTTTCAGAGAAAACTCTGCACAAGAACAAGGGGGCATGATATGAGGCCAAAGAGTGGAAGGCTCAGGGGTAATGTTAGGAAGTACTTTTGCACTGAAAGGTTGGAGCCATGAAACAGCCTTCCAGCAGAAGTGGTGGTGGTGAAAACAATATTGGGGTTTAAGAGTGCATGGGATAGACATAAGGGTACCCTGGAGATGTGTAGAGCAGGAGAGCTGCAGATCAAATAGGATCTGGGGCTGCAGCAATGAGTAGGGAAATGGGCAGACTAGGTGGGCCATATGGTCCTTATCTGCCGACATATTCTATGTTTCTATGTAACATTCTCTGTACCCGTGTGTTGTGGCCCTTTCTGGCAGTGCTGATTCTTGTTGCCCACACCAGTGTGTACTGTCTCCCACTCCTGTGGAATACAGTATTTCCACATGGTCATTTCCTTATTACCTGATAACCTTTAAATAAGCTTATACTCAACATGACTGCAGGCTGACACACCATGCACAGGTGTTGCAGGCCATACCTAAACAGCTGCTTTAATGGTGGAGATGTCGGTGACAGCAGACTCTGTTGGAAAAGTGGGTGTGCACTCACAGAAATGCTGGAGGGTGTCAAGGGTATGCTACCAGGAGATATTGGACAGAAGGCTAACATGGGAGATGAAGGAGTTAGGGGAGGTATTTATGTAACAGGTCAGGGGCATGGAGGTGTGCATCCCATGTGTGCAGTTTGCTGTGTCACTATGTTGCATTTGCCATGTTTCCACAGGACTACCGTGGGAGGCCAAGCAGCAAAGTCCTGGAGCAGTTTGCCCAGCCTGATGGTGCGATGGCTAAGGTGGTGGCCCAAACTACAAGGTAGGACCTTCTTGTCCATTATTGGTTGTCCTAGTGGGTGGGCACACAGAATGCCTATTATAAAGATAATGGTTTGGGCCACCGGGCTTTTGCAGAGCCTTTCAATGTACGCGCGGGGGGTGGGACTGGTAGGGGCCTGTGTGCCCACTGAGTGTAGCAGCCACAATGCATGTGCATCCCGCTCATGCCTGTCCCCTGTGTTCCTCTCATTCCAGGGTTATTGGGGTCCACTGACCCACCTGGTGCTGCTCAAGAGAGGCTACACATCAACAACTCCCATGGGGTCAAGTGAGGATGCACAGGTGGATAACAGTGATTAGAATGCTGTCTGTGCTCCCTGGCTGACTATGGTGTCGCCAATGTTCCCCCGTTGCTGCTGCTGTTTACTGTTTTGTATTACATGTACATGGGTCCTGCTGAGTGATGGGTTTATGGGTTTTAATGATTGGCTGTGACATTATCAAACATTTATTTATTACATGTGTTCCATGTCTGTGACATATTTTCCAGTCGGTGGGTACATGCTGCTGTCCACAACTGCAGTGACTGTAGTTCTGGGTGACAGCGGTGCAAGTACTGTTATGAGGCAAGTGGTGGAGGGGAATATGAGGCCTGTTGCATGCATGCTGTGCCTGTATAGCAACCTGGAGTAGTGTATGTATTGAATGTGCAAAAGCACAGATGACTGACAGGTGAAAACATTTGTGGGGGGACTATTTTACATTATTTAGTAACGTTTTATTAAATGTTTCATGGCTTTTAAAACTTTTAGTGTTCATTTTTTAAAAGTTGCCTGTGGGCCCAATTTATGCAAGCAATAATGCACTTCTGGGATACTGGTCATAATAGGTTTACCCCATGGTCAGGGGCTGAAGGCACTTGGCTTCACCTCATGCCTAACAATGCCCCTGACTGTGGGTAAACCTAGTGCAACCAATGCCCTGTTGTGCCTTATTGCTTAAAGAACACAGTCTTGCATACAAGTGTATTCTATGGCATTCCTCAGAGTGCTCCACTTCTGGGAGGCAAATTATTCATCTTAGAGTTCAGACCAACACTGGAGTATTTCTTAAATTTGCAGGATATCCCAGGCACAGCGCACCTTCTGCTTCAGAGCTCCTACCTGGCTAAATGTCCTCCCCCCTGAAGTTGCTGCAGAGCAAAAGCTTGGCCCCTACAAATTTAAACTTTGGCATTACCTCACCTCACTTACTAGCTGTGATTGTTCCCCCTAAGATGGCATGTCATTCCTCTGACTCTTTACACTATGTTTGCCCACCCTCCTCAGGGTCTTACACCCTCTTTCCCATAGTTCCCCAATTGCGCACTCCTCCTCCTACCAACCCTCCCAGAGGCTCCCTCACCCTATTAACTCCCCTTCCCCTTTTCCTCTCATCTTTTCCTCCTCCTCCCCCACACCCTTCCTTGTACCTCTTGCCACTACTTGCACTTATTGACAATTGTCACTGCTGTGACTGCATTCTATTTATGGACTACATATCCCATTTCCTGTTTTCCTGCAATCCTACATTGTTTTATCCATTTCATTGTCTTTCGTAAGCCAGTTACCCCTTATATTTACTTTTGCTGCTTACACTACAATGTATGACCATGAACCTCGAAAACGTACACCACCTGAACTTATTGACAATGTCAATGCTGTGATTGCAACTTGTTCTTAGATCACATATCCTGTTTCCTGTTATTCTGTAATGCTATATTTGTACATTCCATTTTCTGTCATATACATCTGTTACCCTACTGTATTTACCATTACTGTTTACACTGCAGTGTTTTTTTTTTACCTTGTGTTTATCCTCCTACCTGCACTATCCCTCCACTCTTTCAGACTCCTCAAGTAGCCTTCCACAACATCCCATGGTGCCCCCAGGAGTCTGCTTCTAGAGTGTCTGTCCGCTTATAGAGCCCACAGGTAACCCAGTATACCCCCTGGGCGGGGTGGGGGAAGGTCTCCCCAAGTCTTCCCCCACACAACGGTAGAGCGAGCAGGACACATTGGAGTTTGCCCTGGTAAGCGCCAGTGAAGTGGTCTGTCTTCAGAGGAGTCATCACCTAGGAGTGACTAGCTCCATTTTTCCTCCTTTTTTCTGGTGAGCCCCCTATCCCTGCAGTCACTGGCACACTAGGAGAGACAATGAGGAGGCATACGTCTAGACGCAACTCCTCTCTGGGCTCTCAGCTGGCGCTGCCCCTCCCACTGTGTGTTCCGACCTGCATTGTCAATCCCATATTGTCACCCAGGAGGTGGCAATATGGCAGCTGGAAGACCTGCAACCCTCCCAGAGAGGAAGAGCCGTTGGGTGCTCAATTCCTCTCTTCCCCTGCCGATCCTCCGGCTGGCCGAGTCCATCACCGAACCAGGGTAGCCAGCGTGAAGCGAGGTGTGGCATCCAGGGCCTCAACCCTCAGCACCACCAGACCGGCACACTGCAGTGTTTTGACACAGAACCTTTGCAAATGAACCTCTGGTTCAAAGGTACTTGTAATCCTAGAACTCAATAAATAAATAAAATTAATAAATTTGTTTGAATCTTCTTTACAACTCCCTTTGATGAAACTTCAGTTTCAGGAGATTTCTTCTTTTTTATTTATTTATTTATTTCATTTTTTGGAAAAAGACCTTTGAGCACAATGCTCTTTTTCAAAGGCTCCACGTCGACATTTAGGAACAAGATTAAATCAAACAGGAACAATGAGCATAATTAGGAGCATGAATAATACAACCGGTACAATGACAGATAACAGTGATTTATAATTGGCATAGTAAGAGGTACAGTGAGGGTGACTCATGAAGCATATGCGGTTGTAATACAACACTGAGACAACAGGTACATTTGCAATGTCTGGGAGGTTACAGCTACAGCTGAAGCCAGGTGTTCATTACAAGGACTCCAAGATATATATGAAAACAGCAATAAGAATATCAAGGGCTGCCTGATAAGGCATTGTCAAGAGTTAGTGGTGAGGAGCGGCATAGAAAGGTATTAGTTAAGTTGGAATAGGAAGGAAAAGGGAGATGAGGGCAGTAGGAAGAAGAGGATGGAGAAGAGAGATGAGTATGTTTTTATTTCGAGAGATTTGGTAGACCCCTCTCAACTTCCTCCCTTTTTAGAGTTGGGTGTTTTCAGCTTGTTTTCTGCTTTGAGGAATTCTTTCTTGGTTATGCTAATTCTGATTCCTAATTTTCTGCACCACAGCACTTGCTTGATATCTCTAGTATTGACTTGGATACATTCCTTTCCTCACACAGTTGGACCCAGATCAGGCTGTAGACAATTTGGTAGCTTCCCTCTGTTTGGTCCCCATGGCCAGTTAGAGAGAGCCACCACTAAGTACTGTAATCCCTTATATGGGGATTACGTTTTAGACTCCACACAGTTCGGGCATCAAAGGCTTGGCTCTGTGGCACGGGGTCATAATGTCACAAGGCAGAATGCCGTGCGACTTAATCACGTTGCGCAATTTCTTGATTTCTTTTGTTCTGTGTGGGGTTCTGCCCCCCACACCCCCGTTACAGGGGGCTTTGCCTGGACCCCCACTAAAGATTCTAACTTGGGGGTCCAACTCGAAGAGCGCACAGGTCCGGGATTCATCACAATACTGTACGTTGTTAAGCATATGACATTATGACCCGGTACGTGGCTGTGCCAGGTCACTCCCAACTGTATTGGAAATCCTCTAATTGTTGCCCCAGACTGAACCAAACACTTAGGCATGACCACACTCAACATGTCAGTGGCACAGGATTTATCATTTTATTTATATAGCACCCTATCCAGAAGGCTTGGATGATGTTTAAGGACCAGAACTTTGTAAATAAAGACACTGTGAGAATGACTGACTGTGGACTACAAATTCAGCTGCCATTTTTGCCACCTCTGACCCCCATCTGCATGGCCATTGGATCAGGGGTGATTGTTCAGTCAGTCAGGCTCCAAAGCCTATAGATGGAGCCACAGAGGGCTCCTGGAACACAGATGGACTTATTAATTCAGGCACAACTGAAGGTATCCAATGTTTTTTAAATAACGAACCTCCAGCCTTGTTGGCAGTGAATGACTGTTCTAGGGAACAACCAAGATCTAGAATTTCCCAATGAACAGCATGGGGCTGTTCCAGAACTTTTTAGTACAGAAATAACCACTACTGGAGACAGACTAGAGAGTAGAAGTGAGAGTAAGGAGACTGGCCACATGTCTGCCAAAGGCAAGCAGAATTCCTGCATAGAAAAAGTTGAGTTAATTACGTGTTTGTGCAGCACAGAGTGAGATACTTAAAGTAGGAACCCAGGAGAGGGGTAAGCGAGGGCAAGCCATCCTGCAGTCATTCTCTTGGTGTGCAGAGACTTTGACTGCATCGCAGCACACACTTGAAACAGAGCAGCTCTGTTTGTGGAACCACCCACCCAGCCAGCGCCTCTGCCAGTACTGGTTCTCATAGCACACACAGGAACAGAATGCCTGGTAATGATGTACGTGTTAGACATGGCCAGCCTTTACAGGCTGAAGATGGGTATATGTTGAAGATGTACCTGTAAATTCAGAGAAAGAAATTGTCTTCTACACATGGGGGGAGAAGAGGCATGACAGAGTCTCTGGAGAGCCATTTCGCACATTGTCACAGAGGCATGCATCAAGAGAGAAGCCAATCCAGCCAAGGAGAGACCCACTGCCACTGTGCTACTACAACATGAACACTGAGGGAGATCCAATTGGACTGGGGAACCATGAGTAATTCAGGGTCTCGTCTTTGCAGCACACCCAATTGTTGCATTAGTTATTGCAGGGAATCATTTAGTAAACTAGCCATCTGACCAGGAATACAAACACCGAGTTGGGGATTCCTTTGGGGTTTGATGCAACTAAGTAAAATGTTTAAATCTTGAAGTGCTCCATTGTATGATCCCAAGCAATGGTTGGCTAAATCCCAGAACATGAGTAATACATCCGTACCAAAGTGTGTGTGTGTGGGGGGAATCTGACAGAACAGTCAAGCCCATGTGAATTTATAAATGTGAGGTGCATGGGGGGTGGACTATGTAAAATCCAAATGGAACCAACATACTGTATTTTATATACAAATAGGCTATGCCTAGAAGGGCATTGGAAGTACAGCCAGGGGGCTATATTTCATTTATTATTTAGCTGTGCCTGGCAGGGTAGTGGAAAAATAGCCCTATCAGTGAACACCTATATTACTACTTTACTGCCTAACTGTTTTTCATTCCGTGACCCTTGTTCCAGCAACCCTAATAAAGCCCTTGGTGTTTGTTTATATTTACTGTCTGTGATCATGTTTTTAGTAGAGTAACAAGAATTGTATTTATGGGAAACTTGTTGTATAGTGTTGGTTCACGGTGACGTGATCCTATGGGGTGGTAGGGAGGTACAGCATTCTAGGAAGTTGCACCATACTTACACCAGACCCTCTTAAATTTTCTTTGGGTGATGGCACTGTACTTAAATCTTGGATATGAACCTCCAAACAGGAGTTCAATGGCCAAGGCTCCTCAATCGTGTTTGAGTCCACAAGGCAGGGGTAGAAACTGGCAACATCCATGGCAGTGGGGTTGAATCTTTAGAAGCTGGGATCTCCTGTTTAACATTTGGTAATCCACTTGGACCCCCAATGTGGTCAACAACAGTCAAGTGCAGCCCACTCTTGGAAAAATATGGAAATTGTAGTGGCCTTTCAGGAGGTCAGATGTCGGTATCTGGTGTCCTGCCGAAGATCTGGCCCTCAAGAAACTATTTCTGGTCAGGAATATCTGGGGAAAAGCGGTTGGAGTTTTGCTAGATGACCTACATTGGGTTAGAAAATCGAAGGTACATCAACTAGTTTATGATGTGTACACCATGACAGTCAGAGTTACTGTGGAGAGTGACAATGATTTTGAATCTTTGGAATTGCCTACAGTTTATACCCTAGAGCTGTGCTTCAAGCTCCAAATCATGGTGGTCTCAAAGGGTCACAAAGTGAGGCCACCAGCATTCACTGGTGGCCTCACTACTTATTTTGTTCACTCCAGACCACTGATCTACTCCATCCCCCCTGATACAATGCATTTCTTTACACACTGCATGCAATAAATCGAGTCCATGATGTATTTTCACTTTAAATGTATCTCCTTTGTTTTTCTAAAGGTAAGCATTTGTCCATTGCACAGCTTTGTAACTAGAATTCTAAAGAGCTCTGTGGCTGCACAAAATTGTACTGGTGGCCGCATGCAGCCACAGTGGCCTCATTCTAGAAATCCTCCCTAGAGAGAGAAGCAAGAGAGTATGGCAAATAGTTAGCAAAAGGAGCACCCTGACAGTGACCCCACACTGACTCTGCATTAGGACTGGAAGGGAGGAGCGAGGTGTTGGTCCACTCAGAAAGCAAAAACTGAACAGAACTTCAAGGAACTGTTGATTACTACAAGAAAAGAAGTCACACTTATTGAGGCCATTCTGGATTCAGTAGGCCAATTGATGGAATTTTTGGCCAGCATGGAAAAAATGGGACAAAGGGCATAGGAGAAATGCAGCTTGCCCACTGCAGACATGGACAGGATGCATGTGAAGCTAGCTCTAGAAGGAGCTGTCTACATGCACCAGATTTTGACAAACCTTAGATTATGTGATGGGATAAATCATCTGCCAGTGTTTTGAGACATGGTGGGTGAGGTCAGGGAATAGGAGGACAGATTGCTTCCTGTCAGGATTCTTTGGTATTTGCCCAGATGGCACCTAGCACAAAGTTTAAGACTGCACTCATTTCAGTCTAGGAAGAAAACAGCAATAGTGAATTGTTGGTGCAAATTGTGAAATTTACTCAGTCGGTTATCAGACAACAGAGATATGGGAATTCTCAGTCTAGACCAAAGTCAGTGAATGCAGAAACAATGCATGCAGATAAAGGTGGACTGCTCACTCAGGGAGCTGGGAACTGAATATTCCCTATGTAATGCCAATATCCCAAGACTGGAGGGAAGATCTTATGCATTACAAGTGTGGGAAGGAAGAGCATTAACAGAGAGAGTATTGAAGTGCCATGGACTTAGGCAAGGGTGGAAGGTACTGTAAATGAACAGTCTGAACGACAGTAGAATAGGGAAATGCCAGGTTGCAAAGTCATTGACCAACTCAATCACAAAGTTGCCAGTTATGCTAACAGATTTAGTGAGTCCTTCATCCGAGATCAAGATTAAGGTTGACAGAGTGTCCACCCACACCATTCTGGAAAGCGGTTCCCAAGTTACCATTATTTTCAAGGGTTACTATGACATTCATTTAATGCAGTGGATTATAATATAGGGATATCCCTAATAATACCATCGAAACCTATACAAAAACTTCCTCTCAATACTATTGTAGAAATCCATTAATAGTATTACGAGATCTCATAATACTATCACTACATGTTCAATTATAGTATTATGAGATCTTGTAATACTATCAATGGATTTTGTAAGACAGTGCTACAAGGCAATAGGATTTTTTTGCACTGCACATACTCACCACAGCTGAGTGCGAGCTGGTTTTTACTGTAATTGTAGTGTACTGTAAAAGCCATTTGGCAAGGAGGATGTTACACTGATTTCTCTCCAGCTTACCACTGACAACTTAATGGTGCATTGTGCAGTGTCAACCACGTTCCATTTTTTTTTCTTGGCACTTCCCACTTGACACAAAACTCTGTCCCAAGCTAAAGCAGCATTAATCCTCGTGGTCAGTATGAGCCATTTTTTTACTGTAATTGCTGTATACAGTGAATACCAACTTGCCATTGAATACAAAGACAGAAAGAAAAGATTACTTACCACAGTAATATTGTTTCTTCCCAAGGGATCTCCCAGTATGATTAGATGTGCAGAATTCTTGGATCCATATATTACAAAAAATAAAGAGGAGACTGTGTCTGTAATCCCATTTTAAGGTTCTGATAACATGTTGGAACCTCTCGAGCTCCGCTCTCAAGGTTCACATGTCCCCAGAACCTACTGATGGCATTATGGCCTCGTCATACACGGTTCTCTATCCAGTATTCTATTTTTGTTGCCTCTAAGAGTACTGGATATATGGGGTTAAGGGACATGTTCAACCCATACCTAGGATATGTGAGTGTGTGGGAATGATTTTCCTACAAAGGTCATTGTAGTTGGAGGACCTGTAGAAACCTTGGAATTGGTATCTCCCAAATCTTGACTCTGTAGCTACATCCCAATACTGACTGGAAATGATGCCCACATGTTTGGGTGGATTGGCCAGTGTCAAGTGTGAGAGGCCCAACAACAAGGATGAACGCTGCCCATGTATGAACTGGTGAAGCAGGTAGGCATGACTCCATGATGGGTATCTCCTGCTTGTGCATGAGTATCCCTCTTTTTTTTACCCAGGAAGGGTAGTCAGAATAATATGGTATCCTTCCCAGCTTTTCAGTGCTGTAATCAGGTTGATCATTGCCATGACAGTCTCAGCCAGAGTGCCTGCATCTCATAACTTGAGTTTTCTCTTTCTGCATGTCTTGCAACTTGTGTGCTCCCTGTGCACTCCCCATGCTCTGCCTCCCTCGACTAATCAGTACTCTTACTATAGCTGGTTGGTCTCTAAAAAAAATCATCAACCTGTGCATGTTGTATGCATCTGAAACTGAATAAGTCAGTGCAGAACCGCTCTGCTTGTGGCACACTCTTTTGTCAGTTGGTGGTCTCTGCCATATTATAGTATGATTCACGTATCCAGTTATCTTTAAATATGACTTCTGTAGTTCTTAAAGAAATATTTAAAAGAAGAATATATTTTTTGCTATTGGGATTGGGAAGGGAAGGGGATAGTTTTCAGTCAGGGTGGAAGCAGGTGAGTGCTGGACAGAGAGCCAGAGATACGACAAGTATTGTTTTTTTCCCCAACCTGAACACAAATAAATTACCCAATTTAAGAAAGTGCAAGTAATTAGGGAACAGGAAGGTGCCTGGGGGGGATAGGTAATTCACTGACAGGTGATGCTTGCCAGATGGTTCAGCTTCAGAACTGTCTGCCTTTGCACCTACACCAGAAACATCATATCAAATAGGCAGAACCAGATAAATAAGTGAAAGTGAAGCTAAAGTATTTATGCACTACTGAGAGATGAGCAAGAAGCAAACCAAATCAGTGAAAGATAAAAAAACAAAATTTATAAAATAAGCAAGAGAAATCTATTGATTTGATTGATCAATAGCTGTCTGGACCTGTGCAGAAACTGACCAATAGCTGCACAGGTCTGGAAAATGCCTTGCAAGTCTTGGAACTTGTTTTCTAGGCTGACCTAACTGCACAGAAATATCATTAACTACTTCAGAATGCTTATATACTGTGACAGTTGGAGAAAACAAAAAAAAGTTCAGTTAAAAACATGAGTGACTAAGCTACCAGCCAATTTCACCTCTTTGCTGAGGCAAACCCAAATGTTTGGTGTAAGAACCGATTTACTAATAATGAAGATTTATTTATTTCTAATTGAAAGATTTTTTTAGTCTTGTATTTTTTATTATTATAGTGCCATTTTATAAATGTAGTAACACACTTCACTGTGCCTTCACCTCCACCCAATTCATAATTGAAGGGCACTCTGCTAATGCCTCATGGCTCCAACCCACAGAGGGGGGAGCGTGTGGGTAATTATCCAATAATCGCATGCCCTGTCATGTGTTATGGCTTAGTTCATTCTATCAGTTTGTTTTAGACAGTGTTTAGTTTTAGGCTTGTGCTACCTGACAGGTGCTCACAGCAGATACACTAGGTGGTAAAAATATTACACAGGTAGGGTATTTAGGGTAATATACTACCCTACCTGACTTAGCAGCACTGTAATCAGGTTCACTAGAGATGGTACACTTTTTACAGACAGCAATTTTTGCAACATACCTGTCCCTCATAATGCTTTGCCTCAGCACTGTCTTCACCTATCAATCTTGCCACGTCATTGTGTCCACACCCTTTTTCCCGATGTCAATGAATGAGAGAGTCTGGGTTGGTGGAGGTATATAAATAGATAGTGCCATTGCACTCAGTGCATTTGTTCTGATTTGTGACAAACTGAACTTTTGACTTTACTCTCTTCTGCACTACTGCACTTGTCTGGGTTACCTGTTATTTATGTATTAATTTATTTTTTTTCATTTAAAAAATTAAATTTAAGATAACAAAAGTTACTAAGTTACAGTCTGGAGGAGGGGGTAGGAGAGGACTGCTTTGAGGAAAAAAGTCAAGTTCAGAAAAAAATGCCTGATACACATAGAAAGGTTAAAACAGCTAAAATATCTGATCAAGAAAATTGCAGTGAGTGGTCCTCTGTGCCCTAGCCAATGCCAGGCACTGCGGCTTGAATTAAACAAACTCTGATCAGAGCCGATAAGGCTGCAGGTGAAGAATCTGGTGTAAAAATATTAAAAACTACCAAAGTTACAAGCCTGCATTAGCAAAATGTAATGTAGGCTCATGAATTTGTTGTTTCGTAATATTCATACAGCAAATTTTCAACATAGACTTGTTATGACCCTGTCTCATGAAGAAGGGCAGAGCAGATATTCAACTCCTGCCTGAAAGGTAATGTGTTTGTTCCTGTTTATCTTGTATTACCAATGTCTGTTAATCTGCTTGTGTGGCATTACTGGGGAGGGCTACTTGGGGGAAGGAAATGGATAGGGATAGCTTCTCAGAGGGTTGTACCCCGCTACCGTGTAACCCATTACCATTCATTCTCTTGCTGGAGGCACCTTGGTATATAAAATGAATCACCCTCAGTCCATCCCCCACCAATGGTTAGCCAGCTATGACAGGGTGGAGTATGGTGGGACTGTGCCACCCAAATAAACCTTACATCTCGATTTGAATTGAGTCTTGTAAATCAGTTCATAATTACGACACATTTTTTGGAATGGGTAGATTAAAGTGCAAGACATAAGGTAGTGAAATGAGAATGTGGCAGCAGAGGGATGTTTATAAAAATATACGATCTCTAGTCAGAGCTGATACGACTGAGTAAAGTGAGGGGAGTGTGACAAGAGTGAGTAAAAGAATACTTGGTGCTCCTGCTATGCTCTCGCCGCACCAGAGTCTATCGCGCATGTGTGGAAGTAAATGCAGAAGTACCGCATTAAAGTACTATAGTGCATGCTGACTATATAAGGGAGCTCACCAATGGTCACAAGCATATTGTTATTAGAATAGAACAAAAACTAGAAAGTAGCCATTCAGTTAATTATGGAACTAAGAAAGAATATTCACACTTGACGCTGAATTATTAATAAGAAAATAATCTAAAAATGCTGGCTTGGTGGCACTGAGGGTTGAGGAGCTGGAAGCTACACCTCGCGCCATGCTGGTGACCTAGTTTCGGGAATGACCTCGGGTCACCAGGTGCCAGCCAGGGGGGATGTAGTGGGATTTCCCCTTCAGGGTGGATGCTCGCTCCTCCATAGTCCTGCACCCATCGGGTGGAGGTCCAATGGATGCGCAGGCAGCAGGAGCAGCAACGTAAGTCTGGGGTGGGGTGGAAAGGGTTACCAGATCCTACGCATATGCATATGTATGCCGTGACCCTGGGAAGGGGAAAAAAAAAAGAAAATAATCTAAAAAGTATTATTAGAAGGAAACACTGGAAACTTTTTAAAACAAATGACTATATAGAGTCAAGCTTAACACTTTAAACATATAACTGGAATGTTTTTTTTACTCCCTATGAACTGCCATAGAAAGAAGTGTGTAGGAGCACAACCCTGTTATATTAAGACCACAGGAGTGGGCCACAGCTACCTCTGTTGCCATAATTAAGGTGGCTTCCTGCCTGCTTTGTATTTGCTTTCTCAGAGAAAAGGATCCGTATTGATCTTTTCACCTACTATTGGCCTGTAAAAATGTGTTGCAGGCTCCCAAATATGAACAACAGCTACCAGTTTTTCCCTCTATCCCCACCAGCAATTTGAAGTGAGATCCACAGCCCTAGCACCTGGCAGGCAACAAAACAAGCAATTCTCTGGATAATGCCAGAACATCTTCTAGTCTGTAAATCTAAAAACTGAGCCCCATACCACCAGAACCTGATGCTAGCTGCACTAGACTCAGGCATCCCAGTGTGGAATCCATGTCTCTTGGTGCACAATTGCCCAGTTGCCAAACCTCTTCCCCTGCCTGTCACTGCCAGGCTCTGCCAAAGGTGCAAACCTGTTGGGGTTGGTGAAAGAAAGAGAAAAAAGAAACAGTGTGGGAAAGGGAGGCAGAGTCTAAGTGCTTTAAAAATAGCTTACGTAGTTCATAAAAGCACATGTATTGGAGTCAGGTAGACAAGGAGAAATCAGCTTCTGTGACACAAACAATCTACTTTCAGCTGCCCAAAACAATTGAATTAAAGGACTATTTTATTGACTGGTGGATGCATCACATCATTATGTACTGATTAATAAAAACATTTATTAATTTTGTGTTTTAGCGTTTTTCACAACTGCGTCCATTTTATTATCACAATAATGCACTCCATGGCAAGGGTGGTTGTGGGATTCATCCATTTCCTATGTGGTTTAAGGCACATGGCTGCACCTCATGCCACAGCACAACAGGAGGCACAGGTACCTTTCCCACTGACTAGCACTCAGTGATATATCTTACTGCTAAAACATTTACTATTAGTCCCACTCCTATATCTCCTGGTGGCAAGTCTATCTGGACTTTTCCCACTGGCCCCATAGTCTGGCATATCATGTCAGCAGTAGTGAGACAACTCCTTCCTCTGATGACAACGCTGACAACTTTTACCTTGTCATCACCAACAAGCTCTATACGCTCTGGTGTGCCACGGAGAACACACAGCACACAGAGTTGGTATCAGTTAATGAAAACCCCTCACATGCAGTGTCATGCCGTTCATTTAATATCTTTTAATTTTTAGGATTTTTGATGCACAACTCTTTTTGGGGGGGGGGGGGTATGCTTATATAATTTGAAAATCGTTGTAGCCAGACACAGAAAAAATATACTGTAGAAAATGGTATGCATGTAAAGCAGAGACTGCATGGGAGTATATAGGATGTCTTGAGGTCAGCGATGAACGGTAACTGTTATGGTAGCTCACACTGGACTGTGGGCTGTCTTGATGGGATTTGTAGACTCTGTCACAACACTACAAACAGCAGTCCATAGCAGATGCATGCAAACAGCACCTGCAACTAGTAAGCGATAATAGTTCATATTTATTACTGACCATAAGACTTTCTTATCCCCCATTTGTGGTCAGCTTGCACCATGACAATTACTGCACTTGTAGATGAAATAGTTTTGCTGAATTCTGGAAGCCAAAACAAATATATGGGTTTAAAGCAAAACAGAAGTTGCCGATGGCCTATTTCTCTAACCCTTAGTGATAAGACTGTTTATAATACAGTATGACTATATTTATGTACTACCAGTTAAATGTGTTGACTGGCTGCAGCTAATTATTTGATTGACTAAATATAACATTATTTTTCTATCAGGGCCTGTAGCTGATGATTCAGTTTTAAACTTTGTCCAGTGGCAGCGAATAGAGTAGAAGACCATATTTCTCAATTACCTCGAGGAAGTGGGAATTTGGTAGAAAGGCCCTTAAATCTGCAGCATCATATTCAACATGTACTTTGCACACTTGCCTTCGTGGTGTGTAGGTGTCAGCGTGGCTCAGTTGGTAGCACATCTGCCTCTGGACCAGAAGGTCGTGGGTTCTCATCCCACACCAGGATTGGACTTGCACCTAAAAATCGCTGGCATCTGAGTGCAGTATTGGGGAGTGCTGTACTGCTGGGGTGTGCTGTCCTTCGGATGAGACATTAAACCGAGGTCCCTTCTGCCCATCCTGGTGGGTGTCCAGGTGGAAGTAAAAGAACCCAGGGCACTCTTCGCAAAAAGTAGGGAACATTCCCGGTGTCCTGGCCAACATTCCCCTTCCCATAAACCGGTTCATGCAATTATCCAGGCTGTGTGTGGGTGATGATGTGCGATATGGCCGCCACCACACATTCAGTCACTTCACTACCAGTCTAGCATTGCTTGTAAAGCACTTTGGATGTATGAAAAGTGCTATATAAATGCTAATTTTCTTCTTCTTCTAGTGCATATGTCTCTGTGTTTGTGTGTCTTACAGGAGCTCCCTCTGCGTCTGTGTGGTCCACATACCTTGAGGTAGATGGCAGAGCCACAGCCATGCAGGCAACACTTGCAACATTTCACTGACATTGACTTTCCCGAGCAGTGCTGCTATGGGGAAAACAGAGAGCGAGAGAGGCGCACACACACATGTAACCCCCAGGAGTGCTATCCTAAGGGCTACTACCCCTGCCTGCCCTAACTGTGGCAGGGTGAGGGGTTCAGATCCATTGGCGGGTGCCTCCACTCAGAGGTCGGGGTTAGAACAGTTGAGGTTGACTTGGTCACAGCCCTCTGGGTTGCTGCAACCCCCCTTTCTTCCCACTAGTGGCTCACGCAGTTCAATTTCAGTGATCCTTACCATATACACTTACCCCACCCGGCTCGAACCAGTCAGCTCATTCCAGGGACCCCCTGGAAAGTAAGGTACAGTTACACCACATTCATTGGGCAATATTTCACCATTCATGCACAGCATAGCCAGTGTACTTTTGCAAACAAGCAATGTGATTTATTTGAGGGGAGATAACAAGGACTGGGGGAAATCAGGTTGATTAGCTTACCACTACAGTATATGAAAATCTACCTATGGCTCTGTGCACAGGCCTAACCTATTAATTGCTGTCTATGGGTACCCAAGCCCTAATGGCTAGTTCCTCATTGCAGCTGGTTGGGGCCCTGACACAAACAAACATTTAATTCCTGAGCAGATCAGATGAAGCCAGAAAGCTCAATTAGTGCTGTCAGCAATACAGCAAAGTGATTATTGCATTTATTTATAAGTTTTAACAAGGGAGCTACCCTGATCCAGTACTCACAATCCCAGCAGAGAACCACCCTTTCACCACTCGCAGGGCTGAACCTGAACTTCAATGGCCTTCTCACACATTTATATGGAAACAACAGAGGGGTACCATACCAGGCAACTGCTTCCAGGACCCGAACAAACTCACAGCAAATGCGGGCATTTCACGGCAACTTCAACGTCCTGACAGACCGAGCGTGATTCAACAGATTCTCCAGTCCTCTTCGGGTGAAGCCTGGTAGGTAGTTGTGCTTGTACACAGCCTCCTCTGAAAGCAAGTCTACGGATCTGACTCGTGGAGCGCTGGCAATGCAAAACGGCCACCTCAGGCCTTTCACGTGCTTCCCGCACGAACACTCAACGGCGCAAGAGCTCAGAGCTCCCTTCTCCTTCACAGTCACAATGCATCTGCCCCTAACAGCATGGGGCAATCCTTACAGCTCGGGCGCTACCCAATTCCATTGGCTGGTTACACATGCCAGTCACTTATTCTAGCCCTCAGTGGTGCGAAAAGGCACCGTGACCCATAATGCCACATCCAGGAATTATAAGCGGTGCCCCCATTGGTCATCTGGTTCCATCCAGAGTCCTGATTCCAGGTTGGTCACCTCCACTCCATTTCCAGTGCCCCCTTAGCTGCTATTGGACCCCCTTCCACACAGTCCGGGTCCAATATGGAGGGGCACAACATAAAGTCCCAGGTGCAATAAAAGGGAGTTAGGTAAACTGCAATTTCACCAACACTATACAAGTTCCTATAGGGAACAACTACATCTTTCAGGTGTGCTCCCTTAGTGCTCCTAGCGACTGCAGAAACGGAGTGATCAGACAGCAGTCCAGTGTGGGACTCAAGCAGGGAAACCCAGTCCTCCAGTTGAACCACTAAAGCCTGCAAACAGGCAGCTCTTAAAGAGACAGTACTGGAGGCTTTAAAAGCACTCACAACCCCCATATTTAGCGGCCTTATGCCAAACACCAGCCAGGCATGGAGCATTCAAGCAAGCTCCGGGAAGGCTTCTAGGAACCCCCATTTGTAGGGGAGTTACACCCTTCCTGGCCTGGAAAGAACTTGGCGTCCATGTCAAGTAGTTACCCTTAAATTACTTTAAGGTGAACAGCTTAATTAACATTATGTCATACGTTAGATTATATGCATTGCTACTGTATTTACAGTTTACTACAGTTTATGCAATATTATCCACACATGCAACTCTTTTCACTTGTTTAAATCAGGTCATTAGTTCCTGCCCATGACACCTTGAAAGAGGGGATCCCTCCCTATCAGCTACTTGTGGGTTACCTAAAGCAGGGGCACCACACTCAAAGAGCAGTACTAACAGGCTATAGTTATCCCCCAAGGCTAGCTTAGGCAAGGAGCTCGGGAACACATACACCCCTTTATGGACCACATTTAAGGGCAGGTCCACAGGCTGACCCAGAGACTCATAACTCAACTTTACTACAGGCCGTACTTCTCGGCTAGAGTGTCTAGGGGTCTCGGAAAACCCTGCTACAGGCCCTGATTCCAATTCAGCCTCATTGAGATTAGTAGGGGGAACCTCCATAGGGGAAGGGGACCCACTGCTCATAGTACTTTCGGGGGCATGACCCTCTACATCAGGACCCACACTACTTGGCTCAGCTGGGAACTGTTCAGGCACTAATAAGGAACCATCAGTGCACTCAAAATATTCTTCAGGTTCCGGCATATCACTGGCTTGTTCCCCCACATCACTTCCTTCTACTGAAAAGTCAGATAGTTCAGCCAGGCCAGACAGTTCAGCCAGACTCAAGGACCCCACCCCTTGGGCTTTGTTGCTACCCAATTCATCCTCTAGAAGCACTGGTTCCGGAGACAAAGCTAGGGGTTCAAACAGTTCAGAAAGCCCAACCTCATCCCCAGAGTTAACGAGGAGATTGCCCCGAAACAGTTGGCTCAGTTCATAAGAGGGATAGTATTCAATATTATTTTCATTGTCTTCAAACACAGATTGGAGATCATCATCAGTGGAATTTGGACAAGGCCCTCTTATTTGGCTTGCTGAAGAATCAAGTGGTCTGGGTTTTTTCTTGGCAGCAGATCTAGTCATAGGCCTGGGGGAGGGGGGGCATCGGGAGGTTCAGCTTCAATCAAGATCTGCCCAGTTGGCAGCAGATGATTTCTGTGTATAGTTTTCACATCTTTTGAATTGTTTTCAGGCCGCACTTTATATACAGATAAATCTGCCAGTTTTCCCCCATGAGGGAGGTGATGCCATCTGTCAGCAATCTTATGTTTGCCATGCTGTCCCAGATTCCTCAATAGCACTCTATCCCCTTCTCTCAGTTCCATTGTTTTCACTTTCTTATCATACCTCTCCTTGTTGGCCAGGTTTCGTTTAGCAGCCATAGTCTGGGCCAGTTGGTAGGCATGGTTCAATTGGGCCTTCAACTTCTGTACATACTGTAGATGATTTTCTGCTTGCACCCCATCATGGGAAACCCTGAAACACACATCCACTGGCAGTCTAGCCTCTCTCCCAAACATCAGCCTGTATGGGGAAAATCCAGTGGCATCATTTTTGGTGCAGTTATAAGCATGAAGCAGGGTGCTAATCTGCTGGCTCCATCTAGGCTTGTCCTTGGGTTGCAGTGTGCCCAACATATCAAGCAATGTGCGGTTAAACCTTTCAGGTTGGGGATCTCCCTTGGGGTGGTATAGGGTGGTTCTTGACTTTCGTACTCCCCACAATGATAGCATTTCTTTAATCAGGCGGCTCTCAAAGTCCCTCCCCTGGTCGGAATAGATTCTCTGGGGGGCCCTATAGTGAACAAAGAAGTTCTCAACAAGTACTTTAGCCACCGTCGTTGCTTTCTGATCCTTGGTAGGGAAAGCCTGGGCATACCAGGTAAAATGATCAGTGACTACCAATATGTTACTGAGGTTTTTTGATTTGGTTCTAAACTCAGGAAATCAATGCAGACCAGTTCCATAGGGGCACTGGTAGTGATATTGACCATGGGGCGGCTCTCTGAGGTAAGACTTTTCTTTGCAAACAGTGGCCACAGGTCTTGACATACTGCTCCACATCTGCACTCATTTTTGGCCAACAGAATCGGGTCTGTACCAGGTCAAAAGTTCGGTCTATGCCCAGATGCCCCATGTGATTATGCAGGGACCTCAAAACCAGTTCTCTAAAAGCAGTGGGCAGCACCAGTTGTTGTTTGTATACCCGGCCCTCCTTATCCACAGTCTCTCTGTATAGTAGTTGGCTAATCGGCTTTAACTTTGGCCCTTCTTTGTATAACAAGGCAGTTCTCAGGTCAGTGGAACGCAACTTGGACACATCCCTCCCGGCCTGCAAAGCCTCCACAGCCATTTTTATCATGGAGTCTCGGGATTGAGCCTGTTGGAGACTATCATTGTTGAATTGGGGCAGTGAACTAGTGTCTAATGCAGAAAATGACAGTAAGTGGCAGGTATGCAGTTCTCGGATGGCCACAAGCAATCCACCATGCAGTCTACAGCATCAGAAGACAGCTGTTCCTCCTTGTCAAATTTTTGGCAAAGGGCTCTTATGTCAGGTCCTGACAACCTGACCCAGTCAGTTTGTGGCATAGGTCTCCGAGAGAGAGCATCCGCATCTATATGGTTTAGGCCTGCTCTGTACTCAACAGCATAGTCGTAGGTGGCCAATGCAGAGAGCCACCTATGGCCAGTGGCATCCAACTTGGCTGAGGTCTGCACATAGGTCAGAGGATTGTTATCAGTCTTTACCAGTATCTTAGCACCATACAAATAGTCATGAAATTGATCAACAATAGCCCACTTCAGAGCTAGGAACTCTAGTTTGTGCACTGGATAATTTTTTTCTGAAGGAGTCAGACTTCTGCTGGCAAAAGCTACAGGTCTCAGTCCGTTCGAGTGCTCCTGATTAAACACAGCCCCCAATCCTTGTAGACTAGCGTCAGTATGGAGAACGTACGGCTTGGCCGTGTCAGCATAGGCCAGCACTGGGGCATGGGTAAGTTGATATATGATGTCATAAAAAGCTTCCTCACACGCAGTTGTCCAGCGGTTTCCAAACATATCATTCGGCCGAACATACTTCTTCTCTGTCTCAGAGTGCACAACTTTCTTATACTTTTTGTGCATGGGAGGGTACTCCTGGGTAAGGTTGAGGAGGGGGTGGATCACTCAAGAATAATCTTTGACAAACTGCCTGTAATATCCACAAAATCCCAGGAACCATTGTAGCTCTTTTAAATTCTTTGGCTGAGGCCAAGTAGTCAAAGCCTCCACTTTGCTGGGGTCAGTCTCTATGCCTTCAGTGGATACTATGTGGCCCACATACTTCACTGAAGTTTGGAAGAATTGGCACTTGTCTATAGATAACCTGAGGCCGAAATCCTCCAGCCGATCCAGGACCTTGAACAATCGGCGTTCATGTTCTTCCAAAGAGCTGCCAAACACTATGACATCATCTAAGTAGACCAAACACTCAAGCAAATTCATGTCCCCCACAGCACGTTCCATCAGGCGCTGAAAAGTAGCTGGGGCACCTGAAATCCCTTGAGGCATCTGGATGAACTCATAGAAACCTAGAGGGCAAATGAATGCAGTCTTCTCTCGGTCCTCTAGGGCCATCGGGATCTGATAGTACCCACTGCGGAGGTCTAACACAGAGAACCACGTACTGCCATTTAAACAATCCAAGGCATCCTGTATGCGTGGCACGGTATACTGGTCGGGAATGGTCCGACGATTCAAAGTACTGTAATCTACACACATCCGAACTGCCCCATTCCTTTTTCTTACTACTACAATGGGGGAAGCATAGGGGTTCCTGGACTCTTGTATCACACCAGCAGCGAGCATCTCTTGCAAATGCCGCCTCACATCGTCTATGTCAGCCGGGGCCAGACGCCGAGATCTCTCTCTAAAAGGCCTGTCATCATGCAGCCGGATGTGGTGCTCAGCCCCTTACACACATCCCATGTCCCATTCTTTTAGGGAAAATACCTGGTCTCTGATGGCTAGCTTCTCACTGATCCTCACTTTCCATTCAGCAGGCAATGGGGAGTCACCGAAATCAAACAAGTCGGGAGTTACCCTGTCATCTTTCCTTGAACCCTTGCTATTGGGCAGCACTGCAATATCTGCACAATGTACACTTGCCAGGGTGCACCCCTCTTTTTATACGAATCTCCTTGTCGGACACATTATGAACTTGAACCATCACCCTCTTGACATAAGCATGGTTCCTAGCCGGCATGATACTGGGTTTGACCAGCAGTCCCTCAGGCAGTCTTTCCTCCCCAGGTGCATCCAACATCAATAACTTATTCTTAACATCTGTTCTCAGTTGGACTTCCTCTTGCAAAACATACTGGGCATTCAGGGCAAGTATCACCAATGCCGGATCCTTCTTCCATACTACACCCACCAGGCCTTCAGGTTCCTCCTGGCCAACCTTCTTCTGAATTTCAGAGACCTTTTGGATCACAGCGGGTATTCTTAGGGCTTGCCCGGTCCTAAACGCTTGCTTTTCTGAACACAATTGGGCTAATCGACCAAACATATGAGCATTTGTCCCAATCAACAGGGGGTACCCCATCATACAGTCCAGTGGGGGGGCAGACTAAAGCCAAGGTTTCCACCTGTTCGTCCACTCCAGTCACAGAAGTAGGAAATGACAACCAGATCTGGATATACCCCAAATACGGATAAGCCTTGTCACTTAGCCCCCATACATGTAGGCCATCCAAGGGTTGTAGCAGCACCTCAGGTAGGTGTGTCTGATACCAGTCCTGAAACATGATGGTTACCTGAGAGCCACTATCTAATACAGCTCAGGTGGGAATCCCATTTACTCACACTGGGGCCTCCATCGAGGGCCCAACCACATCAGTCCATTCAGGAGGCACAGCCTTGACAGTTGCTTGGGCGTTGGCCCGGATCACAAAACTCCTTCCTGGGGGGTTGGACCTGGGCCCTGTGATGCCAAGTGATCAGTCTGCTGTTGACCTTCCTTAAATTCTCCGGCAGCTGTCACTCAGGCTGAAAGTGTCCATTCTCCCCACAATGGTAACAAAACTTGGGGTCCCGGGGGTCTCTATTGGGAGGGGAGTACTTTGTCTGCTGGGGGCCCTCTGGGGGTGAGGGGGTTCCCCAGAGCTAGAACATTGGTTTCTAAATGACTTGGGTTCCCCAGGCCTAACAGGGTGGGTAGTGGACTGCCTCAAATCCCTCACCAATTCTCCTAAGTTTCTAACCTTGGCCCTCAACTCGCTTTCTACTTGGGGGTCAAAGGAAATGGCATGCACCCCACATCACCTTGAAATTCTGGGGACGCATCAGGCCTCCCTGAGAGGTGGGTCTCCTCAGGGGCACTAGACTCAGGGGTTCAGCTTGGGTTCACAGCTCCCACATAGGGTTCCCACCCCTCCTCATCAGTCTCCACTTCTCTAATCTCCCTCATCAATTGATAGTATTCAGGCGGGGCAGCCCATCTATCATGTAACTTAAGTTTAATCAATATCACACTAGAAAATCTAGCAGACTTCAAAACATGTTCCAACCTGACCTGGTTCAAGGCCGTGGCTGTGATCCCCCCTTTTCGATAGGCCTTCTGCAAGGCCTGCTCAACCCTAGTAACAAAGGCGGACAGTTTCTCATTTCTCCATTGCTTAGCAGACTTGAATTTCCATAACAAGTCTTCCCCAGTCTCTGTACTCCCAAACACTCCCTCCAAAGCAGAAAGATACTCTGCTGCGGTGGCTTCTGGGTTAGTGGCCCGCAAGAACCTAATGGCTTCTAAAGCGGGGCCCCACAGACTCTCTCATCAATCGCTTTCTTTTCTCCCCCTCAGAGCATTGCCACTCCTGAACTAAGGGGGTGGCGTAATCCATCCACACCTCCAAGTCATCCTCCCCTGAAGGCACCGGCACTGTGCCAGAAAAAAAGTTTCAGCCTTTGGTAAGAATCGAGCTGTATAGGGGGAACCACTAAGGGCAGTGGAGCCAAAATAAAACTCTTGGGGGGACAGGGAGAGGTACCTGGGGAAACCTGGGGGATGGCATCACTAGAGAGGTCCAATGCTTGCAGCAACTCCTGGGTAGTCCTCCCTTCCACAGCCAGCAATTTAAGCAGTTTATCTTTGAAACTATTAGTCTGGGGGGACCCACCCCCAGGAGTGACTGACCCACTCCGAATGTGAACAAGCCTCCACCCCTGTGGGGCACCCTCTGGGTAAATCACTGGAGGTACCCTCTCAGGGTCGATGGCCACACTGCACAAAAGTAGCAGCTGCAGGGTCTGATCAAGCAGGTCAGCCATACACCCCTTCACCTCCACCTTGCCCAAACATTTAACATGCTCTGCAGTAGAAATAATGTCAGCTGTCGGTGTTCCCAGAGGCATGTCTAATAGTAACACAATTCTCTGGGAGTCCAGCTCATCGGCTTTGCCCCACCCCATCAGCTTGTGTACCATTGTTTTAATAGGATCCAACTTAATTTTTGCCATAATATCCCCTTCCAGTTTCCCATCAGCTTTTCCATTTTTATGCACTTTACCCACTGGGCCACTAGGGGACGCTAATCCCAGTGGTGCCTCCAATTTTTAACTCCCAGGGGCGCTATCCTAAGGACTACTACCCCAGCCTGCCCTAACTGTGGCAGGGTGAGGGGCTCAGATCTGTTGGCGGGTGCCTCCACCCAGAGGTCGGGGTTAGAACAGTCGAGGTTGACTCGGTCACAGCCCTCGGGTTCTTCCCACTAGTGGCTTGCGCAGTTCAATTTCAGTGATCCTTACCATATACACTTCCCCCCCGGCTCGAACCAGTCGGGCTCACCCAGGGACCCCTGGAAAAGCACAGTTACACCACATTCATTGGGCAATATTTCACCATTCATGCACAGCATAGCCAGTGTACTTTGCAAACAAGCAATTTGATTTATTTGAGGGGAGATAACAAGGACCGGGGGAAATCAGGTTGATTAGCTTACCACTACAGTATATGAAAATCTACCTATGGCTCTGTGCACAGGCCTAACCTATTAATTACTGTCTATGGGTACCCAAGCCCTAATGGCTAGTTCTTCGATGCAGCTGGTTGGGGTCCTGACACAAATGAACATTTAATTCCTGAGCAGATCAGATGGAGCCAGAAAGCTCAATTAGTGCCATCAGCAATACAGCAAAGCGATTATTGCATTTATTTATAAGTTTTAACAGGGAGCTACCCTGATCCAGTACTCACAACCCCAGCAGAGAACCACCCTTTCACCACTCGCAGGGCTGAACCTGAACTTCAACGGCCTTCTCACACATTTATATGGAAACAACAGAGGGGTACCATACCAGGCAGCTGCTTCCAGGACTCGAACGAACTCACAGCAAATGCGGGCGTTTCATGGCAGCTTCAACGTCCTGACAGACAGAGCACGATTCAGCAGATTCTCCAGTCCTCTTCAGGTGAAGCCTGGTAGGTAGCTGTGCTTGTACACAGCCTCCTCTGACCGCAAGCCTGCGGACTTGATTCGTGGAGCACTGGCAATGCAAAATGGCCACCTCAGGCCTTTCACACGCTTCCTGCGCGAATACTCAACGGCGCAAGAGCTCAGAGCATGCTTCTCCTTCACAGTCACAACACATCTGCCCCTAACAGCATAGGGCAATCCTTACAGCTCGGGCGCTACCCAATTCCATTGGCTGGTTACATATGCCAGTCACTTATTCTAGCCCTCAGTGGTGCAAAAAGGCACCATGACCCATAATGCCACGTCCAGGAATTACAAGCGGTGCCCCCATTGGTCATCTGGCTCCATCCAGAGTCCTGATTCTGGGTTGGTCACCTCCACTCCATTTCCAGTGCCCCCTTAGCTGCTATTGGACCCCCTTTCACACAGGCCGGGTCCAATATGGAGGGGCACAATGTAAAGTCCCAGCTGCAATAAAAGGGAGTTAGGTAAACTGAAATTTCACCAACACTATACAAGTTCCTATAGGGAACAACTACATCTTTCAAGTGTGCTCCCTTAGCGCTCCTAGCAACTGCAGAAATGGAGTGATCAGACAGCAGTCCAGGGTGGGACTCGAGCAGGGAAACCCAGTCCTCCATTTGAACCACTAAAGCCTGTGAACAGGCAGCTCTTAAAGAGACAGTACTGGAGGCTTTAAAAGCACTCACAACCCCCCTATTTAGTGGCCTTATGCCGAACACCAGCCAGGCATGGAGCATTCAAGCAAGCTGCAGGAAGGCTTCTAGGAACCCCCATTTGTAGGAGGGTTACACAGACACACACACACACTTCATTTCTTCAAAGCACACAATGGCTGAGTCTCTGTCTCTGTCTGTGAGTGTGTGTCTCTCTCTCTTTCTCTCTCTCTCAGCCAGTGGAAGCTTTTGCCCTGTGGGGGCCCGATGCAAAGCTCAATGGTAGGGCCCCCAAGATAGTGTTGCCTGCAGGGGGAGGGGTTGCAGTGGAGCCATTCCCTTCCAGCCAGGAGGGTAAATCAACACCACTATCCTTTTTTTCTCCTCTCCCTTGTCCCGAAGAGCTCCACTTTATTCTGCTGGGTACCACAGTTGTTGAATTATCACAGGCCTACAAGCCTTACATGTGACTGTGTCCACTGTGATACAGTAAAGAGCAACAGCATGCAACCTGCAGCTACTGCGCACCAGAGAGACCAGCATTGCACATCTGAAACCTTTCAGGGTCTGATTTAATCTGCATACCATGAGTACTGAATCAGACCTTTGTCTCAATCCTTTTAGTTATATAGTTAAGGAAGGACTGTACTGTCTCTTTTAGGAGTGCCCATGTAGAAGACATGCATTTTGGCCATTTGGCCTTGTTTTGGATTACAAATAGAGAATAAGGGAAAAGAGAGAGAGTAACACACACACACTTCATTTCTTCGGAGCACACAACAGCAGAGTCTCTGTCTCGGGGGGGGGGTGTGTGTCTGTGTCTCTCTCTCTCTCGTTCTCACTCGCTCACACTCTCTCTCTCTCTCTCTCGCTCCCTCAGCCAGTGGAAGCATTTGCCCTGCTGGGGCCCCATGCAAAGTTCAATGGTAGGGCCCCCAACAGACAGTGTTGCCAGCAGGGGGAGGGGCTGCAGCAGGGCCATTCCCTTCCAGCCGTAAGGGTAAATCACTCCCACTATCCTTTTTTTCTTCCTCTCCCTTGTCCCTAAGAACTCCCCTATTTTCTGCTGGGTGCCACAGTTGTTGAACCATCACAGGCCTACAAGCCTCTCATGTGACTATGTCTGCTGTGATACAGTAAAGAGTCATAACATGCAACCTGCAGCTACTGCACATCAGAGAGACCAGCATTATACATCTGAAACCTTTCAGGGTCTGATTTGATCTGCATACCATGAATATTGAATCAGACCTTTGTCCCAGTCATTTTAGTTGGATAGTTAAGGCAGGATTGGACTTGCTATTTTGGCAGTGCCCAGGTAGAAGACCTATATTTTGGCCATTTGGCCTTGTTTTGGATTACAAATAGTGATCCCTTTCATTTTAAACTTAATAACTGTGCAGGTTATATAGCTGCTTCTACATCAAACATTGGGCCTATGATGATTCAACAACTGTGATACCCAATAGAATACAGGGTGCTCTTAGGGACTCTGGGATAGTGTAATTGCTATGCCTGTTAGCTGGGACAGTGAGGGACTGACAGGGATGAGGGGGAGGTGGAGAGAAGATTGCAGGGATTGCCAATTATTTGTTTATTTTTTTAACACTTCCCTGTCCTTCCCCAGAGCCTTGTTCCTGCCTTCCCCAATAAACCTTATCCCATATCACTTGTTTGTGTTTTACTCCTGTGTGCTGTTTTCTATTGCTTAGTTATTGTGTTATTGCATTGTGTAGTGGGACTGTGTGGGGCTGTCAAATCACAGCATAGGGCTAGCAAAACAGCCTAGACATTAAAATAATGAGCTTTGAATGAGCTTGATACATCCAGCAGAATAGGGTTTGATACCCACAACCTCTTCTTGCATACTGTGTGACCCTGAGTGAGTCAATTCACCTTCATAGTAACATTGGGTTGCCCCTGAAAACAGGCCCTGTGCCTAGTGGGACTTACCTTGTTACCAAAAGAATAACTAGTTACAGAAGAGACTGACTTGATAACATTGTTCTAGTACTGATATTTGGAGCTGTATGGCATAGCAGAGCATTCATTTATCAACAGGGCTCAGACACTTATAAATGAATAATTATTTTGGACCAGTAATAGAAAACAAAGAAAAAGAAACAAAAAAATAACAAACTACTCAAGTCATTATACTCTCTATATGACTGGCTTTGTAGTTCTAATTTATTTTTGAACTACATAACTTAGACATGTGAGTGTGTTGACAGCAGTAGACAGTAAAAAGTCCAATATGATGACTCCCAGTTTCAAGGCTGAATAAATTAGCATATGTAAGGATTGGGGGGGTCAGTGTCCACTTCTTACACTGCTCCATCTCCCACATAACACAGGTGCCTAACTAGCCATAGGCTACTGGGTCTGTATTCAGTCAAAGTAAGAAGATAATGAGTTAACCCCTAGGCTGCTGAAAGAACTAGAATGAATCATTTGATTGAGCTGGAAAGATGCTAATTCTGCTGCCCTGCAAGGATTAAATGACAGCAGCTTCAAAAGGTTTTTTGGGGGTTTATATTCTGAGAAGTTGGGAGGCACTGTAGTATCCCCCTGCCTTTAAGGCAGAGCAGCCAATAGCAAAAATTAGAGGGGGAGTGCACTGTTTTGCAGTTGTGGATGGATACTTCTAAAAGTCCAAAAAGGAAGTTCCACAGTAAGCCGTTTTTAGAGCTAATGCAATAGGGCTGCAGGCTCCGCCTACCTGCAGCCCTAAAAAGGCAAATCATCTGTTTGGAATTTGTACTACATAAACCCTATAGACGACTGTCACGCTGTTTGCACTCTGTGCAAAAGTAGTGTCAATCGTGGCAAGAGGACACTGTTAGGCACATCAGTTATGATGCGATGTGCCAAAGCAAAACAACCACTTGATTGAGCAAGATAAAAGTGGGCAAGGTGGTTGGCATGGATGCTGGTGATAAGGATAACAAAATGAAAGCAGAAAGTGACATTGAGTCTATGGATATGTCAGTGCAGTCTACTTTTTCGCATTAAAAGATGTTTTTTTTAACACCATCAAGCAATGGAATTTCCCGTTACACTCCCCGTGAGAAAAGTGTGAAAACTACATTCCCAAAGAAACTTGGAAAGAAAGAGGTGTAAGAACATTAAGATTTTGCCTTAAGCATCCAACATGTTAGCAGTTGAACAGAGCGATTAGAGATCTGTTGGCTGATTCCCAACTTCCTTTTGCTTTTGTTGCCTAGAAGGGTTTTATCAAGTTTATCAAGTTCATGCAAGGACTGAAGCATGCCACACTGTTCCTTACCAACTAGACGTGTCAAAATAGGCTGTTCCACAGTTGTATGATTTGGTGTGTACTCAAGTTATTAAGGAATTGAAACACTCTGCAGTGAAACAGGTACACATAACCACAGACATATGGACCAATAACCGAACAATTGACTACACAAGTGTAACTAATGATTGGGCCACTATTTGATCAGAAAGTAATACTCCCAGGTCCAGTGTAATCAATAAGAGCAAACACAGGAAGCAGGCTGTACTGTATGACACTGTGTTTGAGAAAAACCACATGGCTGTCAATATTTTGTAGGAGCTGCAGAACCAGTTCCAGAGCAGGCTCACCCAGTATTCCCTAGCTCCAGAGTTCATAGTGTCAGATAATAAACAAGCATTTGTCAATGCTGAATGTTGTCTCGCTGGCATTGGCATTGGTAGTGTAGGAGTTAGAGACTTATAATAGGAATGGCAGTGAAGTATTGAAGTGACGCCAACCCTACCCCCACCCTGCAGAGACCGACAGGCGTTGGGATGTGCCTTTGGGTGATCAGCTATAAAGCTCATTCCATTTTACCTCACCCTACCCTGAAGATACTGACAAGTGTTGTGGTGTGCTTTGGGGTCTTTGGACGTTATACTTATCCCATTCCATAAGGAAATACACTGAGGTGGGTGCAGTATAGGAGAATGGGGTGAACTTTGTGGCCGAACATTCCAAGGCACACCACAATGCCTGTCACTGGCTGCAGGGTGGAGGTGGAATGGCAAGAGCATTACAGACGATGATTCCAAGTCACACCTGTCAGTCTGCACAGGGTGGGGTGTTACAGTTGGAAACCCTAACACCGTAGGCATGTGTTGGTATTTTCACTCCAGATTTTCAACATGGGCTTTTTGTGACCCCACCTCATGAAGAGCGGCACTATTAGTTTGTTAACTGAAAGGTGGTTTTGCACAGCAACTATGCTATTTGGCGACACAGAGACGGAAACACATTTTGGGCAGTATGTGAAAAATGACAATTATATTGTTCCTGAGGAGGTGTAATAAAATGGCAACATTGAAAATCTGGAGTGAAAATATAAAAAAATTGGTGAAGTCATGAACATGCATAGAAAGTGTGCAACACACGTCCGTAACCTAATTATTTTTGGTATTTTTTTTAACCATATTTTCAACAGGCATTTTGGGACCTCCCTTCATGAACAGTGGCACTGTGCTTTTGTTAATTTGTCCCAAAAGTTGATTTCCCACAGTGACTATGCTTTTGTGCACCACAGCTGCGAAAACACATTTTGGGCAGGATGTGACACATTTTGGGCAGGATGTGAAAAATGACATCTGTACTGTTCATAAGGAGGTGTGAAAAAATGCTAGTGTTGGAAATGTGGCATGAAAATATTGCAAATTTGCAAAGTTACAAGGGTATGTGGAAACTGTGCAACGCACGCTTGTAACACAGTACTTTTATGGACTTTTGTTACCAGATTTTCAACATAGGCATTTTAGGCCTCTGCTCATGAACAGTGTCACCGTCATTTCCTCAGACTGTCCTGAAAACTGATTTCGCATAGCGACCATGCTATTCTGAGCTGGATAGGGTTGCCACTTTTGGATGAGACGAAAACCGAATGCTAAACCACACCCCCAAACTCCACCCCTACCCCCGCCCCTTTTATGACTAATGAGGGCAACGCTTGGACTCTGATTCACTTGATTTATTCAGAATTGGTGCTGATACAACATTGTGTACAACTTCTTTAAATTACATCATGATTGTTATTTTTGGTTTATTTGATTTAGATCTAAATATTTTAAATTTCAGTATGTGTTAACATTTGGTGGGGTTACAGGGCGGTGTTCAGGGGACTTTTCATCCTGTGTACACAGCTTAGCTGACAAATCGAGTGACTACAAGGACACCTCTGACAACTGGCTAGTTTGGATCAGGGGGCATTTTCTGGCAAAACTCATTCAATAAATAAAGAAACTACACCAGTAATGGTGGACAAGATGTAATTACAAATAGCATCTGCCATTTTAAGATGTGCTACTGTCCCTCCCATTGCTCCTACTCGAAAGTTATTTATAATGTTAGAGAAGTTTTTAAAAGTGGTAGAACTATTCTGTTCTATTAAATACCCTGTTTTGTTTTCCATGTCAGTCATACACAGCAGACAGCATGATATGTGATATGTAGCATGGAAGCAGTATAGCACAGTGGTTTAAAGCTCTAAGCTGCAATTCTGGAGACCAGGGTTTGAATCCTACAGCCCAAACTTGCATACTTTGTGATCCTATCCAAATCACTTAAATTCCCTTGTGCTCTCAGGTTGCACCTGTAAACAAGCTTTAGCTTAGTGTGTCTCTTCTGGTAAAAAAATAATAATGTTTTGAAAAATGTTTGATAAATTGCCTAAATTTGCAGTGCCATCAAATCTAGAGTGTGTTCCTGTCATCTCATCAGCTACTGCTCTCTCTCTCTTCCTTTTCTCATTTCTGTAGCTTAGCATGACATTAGCCACATTATTCTGTGCTGTTCATCTGAAAGGCCTGGATTGGCATTCCTGGAATATCCAAGTAGTATGAAAATTGACAACAATAACTACTGAGGAGAGAGAGAGATAGTATTGCTAGAAATTAAATAAAATATTAGATTATTAATTTAACAACAAAAGGGGTAACAAATATTAAAATATAGAACAGACTCTAAAAGAAAAAATGGTGAACATTTAAAGGTATAAAAGTATTCTTTATCACAGCAGTCAAAGACCACACTCAAAATGCAGCCTGGAAAGGATTAGTTTGATTTGCTGTTAATGGTCTTAATAGCCCTACTTTACACCTCTCAGACTGACTGGTATACAAACAAAGGTCTGCATGGCATCAGAATTTGTATGTAATCTGACCATACAAGTAAAATGGTGAAGGATTTAACAGAATCTGTTTTAAAAGCATGTGAGCATTCAAAATGATTGAAAGAGTACTAACTCTGAATAAAACTGAATTAGCAGGTAAAGTTTCTGAAACACATTGTACAGTCCATACTGGGACAGCAAGCTACCCTAATGTGGTGCCTGTCTGGTTTCAGAAAAATAAAGGTGTTAATTAAGGTGGTATTGTTTACCCATCCCATGAATAATCTTCCAATTTGCTGGTGTGAAGTTAGAGGTGACAACTGAGCAGACAGGGACACATTTGGCTCTTTAAGTGCTCTGCTCTTGAAGACACTTCCTGATTAGCATGTGCTGCAAGCAAGCAAGCACTGAAATGTCAGACACTTGCTTACAGTCAGATGAGAAGAAAATGAAGCAGTTTGTGGGCAATCTAGCTTGACCCACCATAAAAACCGAATTTGCAATGGTGAAAACAGGAGGACCGAATCTGGACCTAGAAAACCGAATCATTCGGTCAAAAACTGAGTAGGTGGTAACCTTAGAGCCGGACATGCAAAAACACATTTTGGGCAGGATATGTAAAATGACAGCTATACTGTTCATAAGGAGGTGTGGAAAAATGCCAATTTTGAAAATCTGGAGTGAAAATATTACAAATTCACGAAGTTGCGAGCGTGCATGGAAACTGTGCAATGCACACTCATAAAACAGCCAATTTTTTGATTTTTTCCACCAAATTTGCAACATAGGCTTTTTGAGAGCCCCCCTCATGAACAGTTGCACTGTCATTTCATTAACTGGTTCTGAAAGGTGATTCCATGCAGTGACCGTGAAATCACCTTTTGGGACTGAATAGTGCCATGACAGTGACTGAATTCATGAGGAAGGGTCCCAGTAACCCCATGTTGAAAATTTGGTGTCAAAATTCCCAGAAATGCCTGAGATATGCACCAAAGTTGAAAAACCCTATTTATGCCATTATACAGCTTACCAGCATTTCTTCAGTTTGCGGTCGGCTTTGAAGAGTGCAGACGTGTTCCCGGTCCACCGAATATTGTCGCGCCAGACTCCGGAGGTAAGTATGGGGTGGGGGTGTGTGGGGAGGCAGGGTGCGCAGTGGGTGGGGACGTGGGTTGTAGGAGGAGGCAGGGAGACCGCGAGGGACCATTTTCCTTTTTACAGGGTAAAAAATTAAAGGGAACATTGCGGTACAGTTTTTGTTTTTTCAGGCACATTTGGCATGCTGGGGTGGGCTCCCACCGTGTCACCTGATTGCTTTGGGAGGACTGTAGTTGATGGGGGATTGGGCACCCCCGTTGGCACATGGGGTGAAAAGAGTTGAGGGGGACTGGGCACTCACCTCGGCACACAACAGATGGGGGGAGACATTATGGTGATGGGGTGGGCTCCCCATCAGCTAAATAAACAGGGATGGGGGACTGTAGCCGATGGAGATTGGACCCCATCAGCAAAGGAAGACTGTTGGGGGCTGCATGATGCCGAGGGGGGCTGGGTACCCCCTAGGCACACACATGGGGGGGGTCATTATGCCGACAGGGGGGGTGAGCTCCCCCATCGGCAAATGAAGTGGGTTGGGGAATGCGACGGGGGATGGGGCACCCCTGTCACCATGTTTACATGGGGAGGCTGTGCCGCTGCAAAGAGAAGCTTGCTTCTCATTGCAGCAGATGTTTTCTTAGATGTGGTCACCACATTATGTCTTGCTGGTGTGGCGCCTGCATACTGTCTTACTGGGGAATGGGGGATGAACCTACTGATGCGTGCCCTGCATTTGCTGTTAGTGACTGCACCTCCAAATCTGCTCCTAATGCAATATGTTGGCTGGCATGCAAGCGCTAGTAAACATAACAAGAATTTGTCAATGCAGGATATTCACCACTGGTATAGAAGCCCTGGGGTACTAGATGCTTTACGTGACTGAGTGGTGTGAATGGTGGTAAAGGTCATGTTGGCAGAGGGTTACTTTAATACATCTCATGTTACAAAAAGTATGTAACTACCTTTTTTAAAATTATTTAGATATCAGTAAAGTAAGCCGCAGACTGTAGAGAGAGGAAAGCAAGTGAGTTCCATTGTTGTAGTGTAGCACAACCAAGCGGTGTTAATGGTAGTAAACGACATGCTGCCAGAGGTTTAAAATCATTCATCTTCTATTAAAAAAGTATATAAACTCCTTTTTTTAAGTTAAGATTAGTTAGATATCTGTAACAGAAGTGGTAGATCAGCACTTATGTAGCCATAGATACATCTGTACACTTACACACCACTTGGGAATTGTTGTAAAATATTTTTCCATAGGATCACATTGTAAATTGTAAGTAAGAAATAGCACATGACAGGGTGTGCGGCAGTGCTAAATTACTACATGCAGCAGGTGGGCTGTCAGGCATGAGGTGTTGGAAGGGAGCAATCTTAGACCTGGAACTCTCAAATGAGGATGGACAGAGGAACTCAAATTTAGATGTGGGTAGCCATCTGGGAACAAGCAACCACCAACACAGTGTGGTTCACAATAAACACAGTCGTAGAGTCAAGCCATACAAAAGCGAGGGTATTGGACTTTAGAAGGGCTGGCTTTGGCAAAATAGGAGAGTGCCTCAGGAAAGCACTAGCAAATGGGCATGAAGGAAGGTGTGGAGGGGTTGTGGGATAACAGATGGACCAGACATCGAACGTCAGATTCAATACACAATCTCTGTGTGATGTTTATTCAAAATACAGGAGATAACCTTAAGCAATGGCATATCCCTTCTTCAGTACATCAGTTTGCAGCAACAGACTATGCATATTCTCTTTCTGCACTTAGCCAGCACCAACTGATCTCTGATCTAACTTTTCAGTTGAGATTCAGCCTCCCCTATGTAGGCCTTGCTTGCTTGGGTGGTGGGGGCTCAAATGAAAAAAAAAGCTAAAGACAAAGAACCTCGGTGCAGAAGCACTGAAGCAAGGGTTACCCCAAAAGGCACTGGCAATAAAGACAGGTTTCTAAGAAACACAACATCACACATACTCCCAAAATGCAAAGCATCATGGGATATATGCAAATCACCACACCATTTTAGACTGACTCAATTTACAGCAATTTACATGCATTTTAAATAGCACAACTAACTTAAGTTTTATAATACAGTCCCCTAGTAACTTTTTACCTTTATCAAAAACACATTGTGCCATGGTATTTTCAACATTTACAGGTTTCATACACATAAGGTATATATACATCAATGTATTTTATGACATAGTGCCATTGCATACTAAATCCAACAATGAGGAACACAGTCTCTTGTTTTCCATCAGCTCAGAGGTCACCACAATAACCTCCCTGTACGAGGACCTGAGAGGGAAAAGGAAAATTAAAGAGGACACCATAGCATAGTCAAGAAAGGGAAGGGAGTGCCCATAGGTGGCCAACCTTATGGACTAGAAATTGTAAAGGATAGATTAGGCTAAGAAACAGAAGAACTGTTGCAACAGACTTAAGAAAAGGTCAGTCCTCAAGAGTGTCAGGAACTCCCGGTCACAGAGGGGTAGAGGAACAACGGGAAAATCAAAACTGCCATCACAGAGGCAACAACCTTTTGTGTGAAGCAAACAAACAAAACAAATCGAAGGAAAAAAAACACTACCAATCTCAAAAGAGGTGATGAGGAAGGTCAGGGAGAAAAAGACAGCATTTAGGGAGTATAAGGAAACACAGAAGGAGTAGTACAGAGAACTGTATCAGTTATAGCAGAAGGAAGTGGGGCAGGCAGTCAGAATAGCAAAGGCCCAAACCGAGGGAAAGATAGCCAAGTCAGTTAAAAAGGTACATTAGGGAGAGAAGAAAGACCTAGGGAGGGATAGTGATGCTTAATAAAGGAGGCAGGTGTGGGCAGAGGGTGGCAGTGAAAAAGCAGGGATGATGAACGAATACTTCTGCTCAGTATTCACAAAAGAAGAGGAGGGGGACATACATAAACCAAACAATAGAAGCACTCTGGATAGGGGGGTTGATACTAGTCCATTCACAGAAGAAAGGATCCTGAAAAAACTCCTAAAACTGAAAGTGAACAAAGCAATGGGGCCTGACAGGATTCACCCCAGAATTCTGAAAGAACTAAGGGGTGAACTACTGACATCACTGACTACCCTTTTTGATAAATCAAGGGAGGATGGTGTGGTACCTGAGAATTGGAGGAGGGTGGATGTGATTCCCCTCCACAAATGTGGGAGCAAGGCAGAGGCAGGACACTACAGACCTGTTAGTTTGATCTCAGTAGTAGGGAAAATGATGGAATGATGGAATGATGGAATCACTTCTGAAAGAAAGAATTGTTGAGTATCTAGAGGCCTGCTGGGCATAGGACCCAAGGCAGCATGGATTCACAGTGGGAAGGTCATGTCAGATGAATCTAATAGATTTATTTGACTGAGTGAACAAAGTAGTAGACCAGGGAGGGGCTGTGGACATGGCCTACCTAGACTTTAGCAAAGCATGTGAAACAGTCCCACACAAAAGATTAAACAAGTTAGCCAGCCTGAGAGTGGGTCCCAGGGTGGTAGCCTGGGAAAACATTGGCTGGACAACAGGCTGCAGAGGGTAATAGTAAATGGAGTCCACTCTGAGGAAAGAGGGGTTATCAGTGGGGTACTGCAGGGTTCAGTACTGGGACCAGTCCTCATTAATGTCTTTATAGGTGACATTGCAAAGGGACTGGAAGGAAAAGTATGCCTCTTTGCAGACGACATAAAGATCTGCAAAAGGGCTGATACACAAGGTGGGGGTGGAAAGGATGAGAAGGGACTTGGCAAGGCTGGAGGAATGGTCAAAAGTATGGTAGCTTGGATTCAATGCAAAGAAGTACAAAGTAATGCACCTGGGAAACAAAAACCCAGGGGACCAGTACACGGGGGGGGTACTAACAACAACAAAAATGGAAAGAGACCTAGCGGTAGTCATATTAGAAGACCTAAAGGTAGGCAAGCAATGTGAGAAGGCAGTAAGGAGGGTTGGGGGGATACTGGGATGCATAGGAAGAGGCATCACCAGTAGAAAACAGGAAGTTATTATCCCTCCATACAGACTGTTGGTGAGACCCCATCTGGAGTACTGTGTGCAGTTCTGGAGATCCCATCTCCACAAGGACATAAACAGGATGGAGGCAGCCCAGAGGAAGGCAATTAAAATGGTGCAGGGTCTACACCAGAAGCAATACAAAGAGAGACTAAAGGAGCTTAATATGTATACCCTTGAGGAAAGGAGGAAGAGCGGGGATATGATAGAAACTTTCAAGTACCTCAAGGGAATCAACAAAGTCCAAGAGGGTAGCATCTTTCAGAAAAAGAGATGTGCAAGAACAAGGGGGCACAATTTGAATATAGAGGGGGCAATGGCTCAGGGCAAAGTGAGGAAGTATTTTTCACACAGAGGGTGGAGAATGCATGGAACGGCCTTCCTGAGGAGGTCATGGGGTCAAAAACAGTGGGTGAATTTAAGAATGTATGGGACAGACATAAGGCAATTCTGGTGGGGGGGTAGGAGGAAGTAGTCTGTTGGTTAACTAGGATCTGCAGCTTATCCAATAGGTAAGGAAATGGGCAGACTGGGTGGGCCAAATGGTCCTTTTCTGCCATCAAAGCTATGTTTCTGTTACATTGTAAGTAAGCAATAACACACAACAGGGTGTGTGGTAATGCTAAAATACCACATGCCCCAGGTGGGTTGCGAGGTGGGTAGTGAGGCTGAGTGCCATCAATCACTTGGGAAGTGTAGGTGTCTTCACTCAGGTGCCAAAGGCACCTATGCTGCCATGGAAGTGCATGCTAAGGACGTGGGAGAATCAACAGGTGGCTGCTCTGAGAAGCACCAGGCACCTGGCCTCTTCACCTGGAAACAGAGGTAACATTCCAGCTCAAATGGCACACAGTTGAATGACACAAAATGAAAACAAAAAAGAGAAACAGCAGGAGAGCAAGATGTAGCTCTGGGTAGTATGGAGAAGGCAGTTTTCAAGTGCACTGACTAAATGCAAGGAAGAAAAGGCAGTGTCAGTGGATGGCTGCATGAGAAATGCAGCATGCCCTAGATCACTTTGCCTGATAATATAAAGTGGTACTACGAGAATCTGTGGCTCACACTGTCATGGTGAGGCAGCATTGACAGAGCAGGGGAAAATTATTGGCACAAGAATAAAAAAATATCAACAATATTACCAGTAGGGAGGTAGCATATGCCATTTATGCCATATTACCAAAAAAGTGAAAAAGAAATTTAATTTCCTGCCATTCTTTGCTGATTTTAAAAACATCTAAAAGGTATCTATAAATCAAATACCATTATTTGGTACATATTTTTGTGCTAAACAACTTTTGTGCTTAAAGTACTATGCTATCATTTTTGGTTTTAAAGCTATTTGCATTTGTTTGTCGCAAAAAGTGAAATAATTTGAATGTTCTGCTTTTTTTTTTGCAAATTATAAAAAAAACTAAAAGGTATATATAAGTGAAGCACCACTCATTTCGTAGATATTTTTTTGCTGAACAAATGTTGTGCTCACAGCACCATGCTATCAGGTTTTTTGTTTTAAAGTTATTTGCATTTGGTTGTTGAAAAAGTGAAAAAAAATAGAATTTTCTGCTGTTTTTTTTTTTTGCTAATTATAAAAATAAACTAAAGGTATCTATAAGTGAAACACCATGCATTTTGTATATATTTTTGTGCTGAATAACTTTCGTGCTCACAGTACCATGCTATCTTTTTTGTTTTAAAGTTATTCGCATTTGAATATCGTTAGTACAGTTCGTATACATCTGCAGAGCTGGGCATTGAGAGAGAGAGAGAGAGAGAGAGAGAGAGACACACACACACACACACACACAATATATGGATTTTTTTTTGTTACAGCTGGCCTGAGCCCCTGGATGTTTGAAATTCCAGGCTGATAAGACAGATCAGCTCTGCTCCATAAATCAAAGGAAAAAGCTGACCCAGGATTGGGTTGGCTTTTTGTTTTCAAGTACGTGACTTCTCCAACCAGCAAGCCAAAGCTCCATCATTACCAGCCTGAATGACAATTGTTGTGGCACTGACTCACCCCTTAAACACTGCTCTGCATTGGCAAACAGTGTCACACCCCTCAAAAGGTACTATCAGAGCAAGATGTTCGCTGTGTGCACACACACATGGTGAACATAAAAATTACTCACCATAGTCACACTGTTTCTTCCAAGGGATCCCTCACTATGCTAACAACTGCAATCATTCCCCTTGAATGAGCAGCCCTGGACCTAGAATGTTATGCTAATTATGGAATCTTAGAATGAAATTCAAAACTCTGCAGTGTGGTTATGATCACCTCTGTCCTCTAATGCCAGATTTATCTCTGAAGCTAGGGTGAGCAGTGACCACTAAACTAGCAAAATGACTACCAAAATAAGATTCAAAGAGCTTAGCATCTCAGGAGACTCTCAAATGTGGAAGAACAGATTTTAAAGTATTAGATCACCGAGTATCAGTTGTAAGATAACATAACAAGTAATGCTCAAGTAAACTGAATATAATTGATTCTTGTGAGAACCTTTTCCAGGTTCTGGAAGAGAATGAAGGGATGGGATTGTTAAGCATAGTGAGGGATTCCTTGGGAGAAACAACATTAATCAGCATTTTTTTTTTTCTTCAAGCCCCAGGAATCCCTCACTATGTTTAACAACTTTAGACTACATAACAGTACTTGGAAGGCTGGGTAAAAAACCTACTTAGGGAAAAGGTTTTGCAAGACAGCACTGCCAAAGCTGGCATCACTTCTGGACTGTATGTCCAGACAGTAGTGTTATGTGAAAGTGTGTACTATTTTCCAGGTAGCTGCTTTACAGATTTTTTCAAAAGGAAATGCCTCTCTTTGCTTCACAGAAGCAGAGGTGCCCCTTGTGGAGTGAGCCCTGAGGCCTTCAGGTGGCAGCTTACCAGCTTTGCCATAACAGAACCGTATGCAGGAGACTCCAGCAAAAAAACATTTTCTTGGATGTTGGTTTACCTTTTCCCACATCACCATATGTGACAAATAACTGAGTATTAGTGGACCTGACCTCTTTTGTATGGTCCACATAGTGACTCAGTGCTCTCTTAACATCCAAACTGTGGAACTTTTGCTCTCTTGAACTGAAGTTCATCCAAACTGTGCAGCTTTTGCTTCCCTGAACTGAAATTCATCCAAACTGTGCAGCTTTTGCTCTCCTGACCTGGAGTTTGGTGTAAAGAACACTGGAAAAGATTGTCAGCAACCATCTAAGGGAGTAACTCGAAACCAATACTTAACCCTATGCAATCTGATTTTCAAACTAAACAGCACTATTTTGGCACTGGCTAAAGTAACAAATGACTGGTACCATGAATTGGACAGCCAAAACTTCATCTGTGCTGTTTTTCTAGATCTTAGCAAGGCTTTTGATACCGTGGATCATAGCCTGCTACTTTCCTCTCTGAAGAACATAGGCCTGAACTCAGTATCATTACAGTGGTTCACCAAATACCTGGTAAGATGGCGCCAGCAAATTAAAGCTAGAGGTGAGCTATCCCCACTTAAACCCTTACTGTGAGGAGTGCCACAAAGATCCAGACTTGGCCCATTGCTTTTTGCCATCTATGTTAATAATATTGATGAAAGCATTAATAAGGCAAACACACACCTGTTTGCTGATGACACGGTGGTATATATAGGTCACCCGACCCCCGAAGCTGCCTGTGCTGACCTACAGGATGAATTCAACCAGCTTCAGAACCAGCTCCTTCACAAAAAACTTCTCTTAAATGCAAAAAAGTCAAAGGCAATGTTGTTCTCGCCCTCTAGCCATGTGATAAACCCAGCCAGCTCTGGAGCATTGCCTCAGATTACCACAATACTTGGTGAAAAATTGGAGTATGTTTCAAAGTTTAAATACTTAGGAGTGTGGTTAGACCATAATCTCTCATTCTCTGAGCATGTAGAAGACCTGGTAAAGAAACTAAGGCAGAGGCTGGGGCTATTCTTTAGAATAAACCAGTTCCTCACTCGAAATGCAAAACTGCGCCTTGTCCAAACTACTTTTCTCTCACTGATCAATTACACAGATTTCTTATACAGTCATTGTCCTAAAGCCTTGCTTGTAAAGTTAGATATGCATTAACATAGGGCCATCAGATTTATTACCAGCCTCCCCATCTCCACACATCATTGCTCCTTGTATAAAGCTGTAGGCTGGACCTCTCTCTTGTTCAGGCATAATAGAAATGCAGCCCTTTGGACTTACAGAGTCATCATAAAACAACTCCCGCAATATATATTAGACTGTATCCCTCTAAGTGAGCCAGGAACGTATGCCTTAAGGAGTGCATCCTATATCACATTCTGTATCCCCAAGTCATCCTCCCGCTTTGGCAGAGTGGCCATTAGCTTTATGCTGCCATCCTTGTGGAATAACTTGCAAAAACTACTGAAACTGAGCTGCCTTCATAGCATGAACACCTTTAAGTCCTTATATACTAGATACGTGTGTGAGCCATGCAATTGCTTCCCCAGTTCCTAAGCATTGCCTGAAGCTAGTTCTCTGCTACCTGTAGTTAGTTCTCTGCCTCCTGCACCCAGTATTAACCATGTATGCCTGAAATCTTTGGCAACTCTAGTGCTAAGAGATACCCATCGCCCTAAATGTTCCTCCTCTGTCTGGTCCCTACGCTCTCACCCTGGCTGAAGTCGAGAGCTACAGGTGTTCCCTGCCCATAGGAATGGGATTTTTGGTCATTGGGTGTTCGATGCTTCCTTAGCGGCTGCCCGAGACCCCAAGCTCGGTTTCCCCTCCAGCAAAGCATGACTAAAGCCGCTAACCAATCAGAAGATGAGCACTCTTTGGCTCTGGCCTCCTGTAGTCTGCCCCTGTGATCTCACTAAAACTTTGCAAAAAATCTGATTTTCCCATTGTACCTGGTCTAACATGATAAAATCACTTATTTTCCGGACTGCATGACCCATATTTGACATTGCTTGGTGTGCTAGAGTGACTCGGGGGTGATTACACTTCCTTCTGTAAATCTGATTTGAGCTGAACTTTTAGGTGCCAAAGGAATTAAACTCCTTGCCTTGTTGTTCCACCTCTCCATGGGTGCAGTCAGTCCTGGACTCCTTCTCCTCCTCCTTGTCATATACAAGACCTCTATGGGCTCCTTGTCCCGCAAGCGCAGAGAAACTTAGTCACTGGGTGTTCGGTGCTGCTTTAACCACCTCGGTAGACAACAAGCTTGGATCCTTCACCAGCTAGGCATGGCAATAGCCTTTGGCCTATCGGAATGTGAGTGCTCTTGACGCTGGTTTCTGATTAGTTCTCCCAGTCCTCTTCTGTGTTCCTTCTAAACCAAATTTAAATCTGATCTTCTGCCCAAGTGCGCTTAGAAGGAGCTGTAATCACTTAGTTGCCTGACTATAGAATACTTATCCTTATGGAATACCTTGAGTTTACACTCTCTTCTAAACTTCTGTGCTTTATCCAACTGATAATTCCATTAAGCTGAAACGATTGATGTTATACTGTGTATTTACTTGTATTTTATTTTCCATTTGTATTATTGTGCTCATTGTAAATATTTCATATGTACTTTACTACTTGGCCCAGTCTTAACCAGGTCCATCTTGAAAATGAGTGTGCTGAACCATGTTCACCTGGATAAATAAAGATTTTGATTGATTGATTGAAAGTGTAACTAACTAGTTCAGATGAAATTTGGACATCACTTTAGGGAAGAATTTTCTGTTACATCTTAGGACTACCTTGTCCTTGTGAAAAATGATATAGTTAGGATCTGTGCTGAGGGCTTGCAGCTCACTCACCCTCCTGGCAGATGTCACAGCCATGAGGAAAACTGCTTTCCAGGTGACATACTTCAAATCAGAAGATATACTACCTGCCTTCCCTATTTGTTGGTACTGGTGACAAGATCTACAATGTTTCTTCACCTACTGGGTGAAATTGGGCCAATAGAAATTCTGTGCCAATCACTACATGGTGCATGCGATGCCCACATGTCCAGACATAGGGATATCATGGGCAATCTTGAGAAACCTCTCACGGTACCCCTGGGGGGAATGACAAGCTGCCTGCCCATCACCCCTCCCTCTGTCCTCACGTCCTGAGTATGCAACAGTCCTTTGTCCCAAAATACTCTACGTCTTATGTCACCTCCCTATGTCCCATCAGATTCTGCACAAGCCTTCACCCTCTCCAAACTAGGGTCTGTTCTCTGAGCAGCTACAAAATCTTCAAATTTTTCCAAGGTATGGGACATGTCCCCCCTCAGATCCTAAACTGGGGTTAATAGCTCTAGCATCTGGGCACTCAGGGTCACTGCCATCCCTAACCTTCTGACTATTTGTTATTCCTCCCTCCTCAGAGTAACCCTCGGTAGCTGTTTTGTGAACTGCTACTTTGGGAAGTCCTACCTCCCTTTCACTACTCTCCATTTCAGGAGACACAGACTGGGGAACCAGCCTCCCATTTTTTCCACAGGGGCTTCTATGTGGTCCAGAGAACTACAAGCAGCCTTTACCGTCTGACTGCAGGTAACAGCACACACCACCCCCTTCTGGAGATTGTTCCCTATTATCACATCCAGGGTGAGGTTGTCTGCTACAGCCACTTTTTGCCCCCTCTCTCCTGTCTCACCCCAGTCCAGGAGAGCACTAGCTAGTGCCATAGTTTTCTCCTCCACAATGAATCCCCTTACTGTTACAGACTGATTAGGTATAAGCTGTTTAGGCCCAACCAAATACCCTTTCATTTATTCATTTATTCATTACAAATTGGGTTTACAACCTTTGAATCAGAGGCTCATTTACAAAGGCACCTCATTGCAGGGGTAGACATCAAGACAGTTATTACAATGCAGATTAAAACAGAGGATAACATTACAGGTGCAGTAAAAGAAACATTTAACATAGGTACTGTGGAAGGCTAAGGGTTAACAAATGGACGCTTCACAGGTGAGATGGAATCTTGACAGACTTTTATTCACAGGAACCACATAAGAGAGAATTTGTAAAATAAAACAAAACAAAACGAACTGTACGCTTATATAAAATGAATTAAATGTTGATCAATTCTTTAGAATAAACCAGTTCCTCACTCGAAATGCAAAGCTGTGCCTTGTCCAAACTACTTTTCTCTCACTGATCAATTACACAGATTTCTTATACAGTCATTGTCCTAAAGCCTTGCTTGTAAAGTTAGATATGCTTTAACATAGGGCCATCAGATTTATTACCAGCCTCCCCATCTCCACACATCATTGCTCCTTGTATAAAGCTGTAGGCTGGACCTCTCTCTTGTTCAGGTGTAATAGAAATGCAGCCCTTTGGACTTACAGAGTCATCATGAAACAACTTCCGCAATATATATTAGACTGTATCCTCTAAGTGAGCCAGGAACGTGTGCCTTAAGGAGTGCATCCTATATCACATTCTGTATCCCCAAGTCATCCTCCCACTTTGGCAGAGTGGCCATTAGCTTTATGCTGCCATCCTTGTGGAATAACTTGCAAAAACTACTGAAATTGAGCTGCCTTCATAGCATTAACACATTTAAGTCCTTATATACTAGATACGTGTGTGAGCCATGCAATTGCTTCCCCAGTTCCTAAGCATTGCCTGAAGCTAGTTCTCTGCTACCTGTAGTTAGTTCTCTGCCTCCTACACCCAGTATTAACCATGTATGCCTGAATTCTTTGGCAACTCTAGTGCTACGAGATACCCATCACCCTAAATGTTCCTCCCCTGTCTGGTCCCTGCGCTCTCACCCTGGCTGAAGTCGAGAGCTACAGGTGTTCCCTGCCCATAGGAATGGGATTTTTGGTCATTGGGTGTTTGATGCTTCCTTAGCGGCTGCCCGAGACCCCAAGCTCGGATTCCCCTCCAGCAAAGCATGACTAAAGCCGCTAGCCAATCAGAAGATGTGCGCTCTTTGGCTCTGGCCTCCTGTAGTCTGCCCCTGTGATCTCACTAAAACTTTGCAAAAAATCTGATTTTCCCATTGTACCTGGTCTAACATGATAAAATCACTTATTTTCCTGACTGCATGACCCATATTTGACATTGCTTAGTGTGCTAGAGTGACTTGGGGTGATTACACTTCCTTCTGTAAATCTGATTTGAGCTGAACTTTTAGGTGCCAAAGGAATTAAACTCCTTGCCTTGTTGTTCCGCCTCTCCATGGGTGCAGTCAGTCCTGCACTCCTTCTCCTCCTCCTTGCCATATACAAGACCCCTATGGGCTCCTTGTCCCGAAAGCACAGAGAAACTTAGTCACTGGGTGATCGGTGCTGCTTTAACCACCTCGGTAGACCACAAGCTTGGATCCTTCACCAGCTAGACATGGCAATAGCCTTTGGCCAATCGGAACGTGAGCACTCTTGACGCTGGTTTCTGATTAGTTCTCCCAGTCCGCTTCTGTGTTCCTTCTAAACCAAATTTAAATCTGATCTTCTGCCCAAGTGCGCTTAGAAGGAGCTGTAATCACTTAGTTGCCTGACTATAGAATACTTATCCTTATGGAATACCTTGAGTTTACTCTCTCTTCTAAACTTCTGTGCTTTATCCAACTGATAATTCCATTAAGCTGAAACGATTGATGTTATACTGTGTATTTACTTGTATTTTATTTTCCATTTGTATTATTGTGCTCATTGTAAATATTTTATATGTACTTTACTACTTGGCCCAGTCTTAACCAGGTCCATCTTGAAAATGAGCGTGTTGAACCATGTTCACCTGGATAAATAAAGATTTTGATTGATTGATTGAAAGTGTAACTAACTAGTTCAGATGAAATTTGGACATCACTTTAAGGAAGAATTTTCTGATACATCTTAGGACTACCTTGTCCTTGTGAAAAATGATATAGTTAGGATCTGTGCTGAGGGCTTGCAGCTCACTCACCCTCCTGGCAGATGTCACAGCCATGAGGAAAACTGCTTTCCAGGTGACATACTTCAAATCAGCAGATTTACTACCTGCCTTCCCTATTTGTTGGCACTGGTGACAAGATCTACAATGTTCCTTCACCTACTGGGTGAAATTGGGCCAATAGAAATTCTGTGCCAATCACTACATGGTGCATGCGATGCCCACATGTCCAGACATAGGGATATCATGGGCAATCTTGAGAAACCTCTCACGGTACCCCTGGGAACGACAAGCTGCCTGCCCATCACCCCTCCCTCTGTCCTCACGTCCTGAGTATGCAACAGTCCTTTGTCCCAAAATACTCTACGTCTTATGTCACCTCCCTATGTCCCATCAGATTCTGCACAAGCCCTCACCCTCTCCAAACTAGGGTCTGTTCTCTGAGCAGCTACAGAATCTTCACATTTTCCAAGGTATGGGACATGTCCCCCTCAGATCCTAAACTGGGGTTAATAGCTCTAGCATCTGGGCACTCAGGGTCACTGCCATCCCTAACCTTCTGACTATTTGTTATTCCTCTCTCCTCAGAGTAACCCTCAGTAGCTGTTTTGTGAACTGCTACTTTGGGAAGTCCTACCTCCCTTTCACTACTCTCCATTTCAGGAGACACAGACTGGGGAACCAGCCTCCCATTTTTTCCACAGGGGCTTCTATGTGGTCCAGAGAACTACAAGCAGCCTTTACCGTCTGACTGCGGGTAACAGCACACACCACCTCCTTCTGGAGATTGTTCCCTATTATCACATCCAGGGTGAGGTTGTCTGCTACAGCCACTTTTTGCACCCTCTCTCCTGTCTCACCCCAGTCCAGGAGAGCACTAGCTAGTGCCATAGTTTTCTCCTCCCCAATGAATCCCCTTACTGTTACAGACTGATTAGGTATAAGCTGTTTAGGCCCAACCAAATACCCTTTCATTTATTCATTTATTCATTACAAATTGGGTTTACAACCTTTGAATCAGAGGCTCATTTACAAAGGCACCTCATTGCAGGGGGGGGTAGACATCAAGACAGTTATTACAGTGCAGATTAAAACAGAGGATAACATTACAGGTGCAGTAAAAGAAACATTTAACATAAGTACTGTGGAAGGCTAAGGGTTAACAAATGGACGCTTCACAGGTGTCGATGGAATCTTGACAGACTTTTATTCACAGGAACCACATAAGAGAGAATTTGGAAAATAAAACAAAACAAAACGAACTGTACGCTTAAATAAAATGAATTAAATGTTGATCAATTCTTTAGAATAAACCAGTTTCTCACTCCAAATGCAAAACTGTGCCTTGTCCAAACTATTTTTCTCTCACTGATCAATTACACAGATTTCTTATACAGTCATTGTCCTAAAGCCTTGCTTGTAAAGTTAGATATGCTTTAACATAGGGCCATCAGATTTATTACCAGCCTCCCCATCTCCACACATCATTGCTCCTTGTATAAAGCTGTAGGCTGGACCTCTCTCTTGTTCAGGTGTAATAGAAATGCAGCCCTTTGGACTTACAGAGTCATCATGAAACAACTTCCGCAATATATATTAGACTGTATCCCTCTAAGTGAGCCAGGAACGTGTGCCTTAAGGAGTGCATCCTATATCACATTCTGTATCCCCAAATCATCCTCCCACTTTGGCAGAGTGGCCATTAGCTTTATGCTGCCATCCTTGTGGAATAACTTGCAAAAACTACTGAAATTGAGCTGCCTTCATAGCATTAACACCTTTAAGTCCTTATATACTAGATACATGTGTGAGCCATGCAATTGCTTCCCCAGTTCCTAAGCATTGCCTGAAGCTAGTTCTCTGCTACCTGTAGTTAGTTCTCTGCCTCCTGCACCCAGTATTAACCATGTATGCCTGAAATCTTTGGCAACTCTAGTGCTAAGAGATACCCATCACCCTAAATGTTCCTCCCCTGTCTGGTTCCTGCGCTCTCACCCTGGCTGAAGTCGAGAGCTACAGGTGTTCCCTGCCCATAGGAATGGGATTTTTGGTCATTGGGTGTTCGATGCTTCCTTAGCGGCTGCCCGAGACCCCAAGCTCGGATTCCCCTCCAGCAAAGCATGACTAAAGCCGCTAACCAATCAGAAGATGTGCACTCTTTGGCTCTGGCCTCCTGCAGTCTGCCCCTGTGATCTCACTAAAACTTTGCAAAAAATCTGATTTTCCCATTGTACCTGGTCTAACATGATAAAATCACTTATTTTCCTGACTGCATGACCCATATTTGACATTGCTTAGTGTGCTAGAGTGACTTGGGGGTTATTACACTTCCTTCTGTAAATCTGATTTGAGCTGAACTTTTAGGTGCCAAAGGAATTAAACTCCTTGCCTTGTTGTTCCACCTCTCCATGGGTGCAGTCAGTCCTGGACTCCTTCTCCTCCTCCTTGCCATATACAAGACCCCTATGGGCTCCTTGTCCCGAAAGCGCAGAGAAGCTTAGTCACTGGGTAATCGGTGCTGCTTTAACCACCTTGGTAGACCACAAGCTTGGATCCTTCACCAGCTAGACATGGCAATAGCCTTTGGTCAATCGGAATGTGAGCGCTCTTGACGCTGGTTTCTGATTAGTTCTCCCAGTCCTCTTCTGTGTTCCTTCTAAACCAAATTTAAATCTGATCTTCTGCCCAAGTGCGCTTAGAAGGAGCTGTAATCACTTAGTTGCCTGACTATAGAATACTTATCCTTATGGAATACCTTGAGTTTACACTCTCTTCTAAACTTCTGTGCTTTATCCAACTGATAATTCCATTAAGCTGAAACGATTGATGTTATACTGTGTATTTACTTGTATTTTATTTTCCATTTGTATTATTGTGCTCATTGTTAATATTTTATATGTACTTTACTACTTGGTCCGGTCTTAACCAGGTCCATCTTGAAAATGAGCGTGCTGAACCATGTTCACCTGGATAAATAAAGATTTTGATTGATTGATTGAAAGTGTAACTGACTAGTTCAGATGAAATTTGGACATCACTTTAGGGAAGAATTTTCTGTTACGTCTTAGGACTACCTTGTCCTTGTGAAAAATGATATAGTTAGGATCTGTGCTGAGGGCTTGCAGCTCACTCACCCTCCTGGCAGATGTCACAGCCATGAGGAAAACTGCTTTCCAGGTGACATACTTCAAATCAGCAGATTTACTACCTGCCTTCCCTATTTGTTGGCACCGGTGACAAGACCTACAATGTTCCTTCACCTACTGGGTGAAATTGGGCCAATAGAAATTCTGTGCCAATCACTACATGGTGCATGCGATGCCCACATGTCCAGACATAGGGATATCATGGGCAATCTTGAGAAACCTCTCACGGTACCCCTGGGGAAGACAAGCTGCCTGCCCATCACCCCTCCCTCTGTCCTCACGTCCTGAGTATGCAACAGTCCTTTGTCCCAAAATACTCTACCTCTTAAGTCACCTCCCTATGTCCCATCAGATTCTGCACAAGCCCTCACCCTCTCCAAACTAGGGTCTGTTCTCTGAGCAGCTACAAAATCTTCACATTTTTCCAAGGTATGGGACACGTCCGCCTCAGATCCTAAACTGGGGTTCATAGCTCTAGCATCTGAGCACTCAGGGTCACTGCCATCCCTAACCTTCTGACTATTTGTTATCCCTCCCTCCTCAGAGTAACCCTCGGTAGCTGTTTTGTGAACTGCTACTTTGGGAAGTCCTACCTCCCTTTCACTACTCTCCATTTCAGGAGACACAGGCTGGGGGACCAGCCTCCCATTTTTTCCACAGGGGCTTCTATGTGGTCCAGAGAACTACAAGCAGCCTTTACCATCTGACTGCGGGTAACAGTACACACCACCCCCTTCTGGAGATTGTTCCCTATTATCACATTCAGGGTGAGGTTGTCTGCTACAGCCACTTTTTGCACCCTCTCTCCTGTCTCACCCCAGTCCAGGAGAGCACTAGCTAGTGGCATAGTTTTCTCCTCCCCAATGAATCCCCTTACTGTTACAGACTGATTAGGTATAAGCTGCTTAGGGCCAACCAAATACCCTTTCATTTATTCATTACAAATTGGGTTTACAACCTTTGAGTCAGAGGCTCATTTACAAAGGCACCTCATTGCAGGGGGGGTAGACATCAAGACAGTTATTACAGTGCAGATTAAAACAGAGGATAACAATACACGTGCAGTAAAAGAAACATTTAACATAGGTACTGTGGAAGGCTAAGGGTTAACAAATGGACACTTCACAGGTGAGATGGAATCTTGACAGACTTTTATTCACAGGAACCACATAAGAGAGAATTTGGAAAATAAAACAAAACAAAACGAACTGTACGCTTAAATAAAATGAATTAAATGTTGATCAATTCGTAAATTCCAGACATCTTTAGGAAGTAGCATTTCCTTTCTACTGCCTCTGAAGTGCTTTCACATCAGCACCCCAATCAAATCTGACACATACATTCAAAGTTCTGGCATATAAAGGGTGCAAATGACAAGGATTGGTCCTGGCAACAATCAATCATAATAACTGTACATACCAGTGTTACTATTCATACAGGTAAATATTTTATTATCTATCCCTGCTACCCCATGTCTGCTTATTATCTGTAACACTTGAGGATACATGCAGGACTGAAGTTACCCTTAAAGGATTACTCAAAAAAAACATTACGATACAAATACAAAGTTTTGCTTTTGTAATATAATAGTAGGTAATAGATGGCCAGTCTATTATCCACTATTCATCCATAACATATACATAGACAGACACATGAAAAAGACAGATGGACCACATTCATTCCACAGGACAACATTAAAGCAGAATAGGAAAATAATTATGGGGGAAGGGGTTACAATGCCCCTACCACAGGTACACTTAGGTTACATAATGTAGTAGTCTGTATGTTACTTAGGTTACATAATGTTACAAAATTGTAAGTTACAGTCATGGATATAGTAGGTCCTCAGAGAAGACAGTGGGTTACATCCCTGTTTGGACCTAGTAGGGAAGGAGTGGGTCTGGGGGAGGGAGAGGCTGTCCAGTGGACATTGTTGAGCCAGGGGGCAAGGCAGGCAGATACCACAGGTTACAACAGAGGGTTAGCTGCACCTACAACAGTGGGTACTAAAGATATTGTTCTGAAAGGCTGTTTTGAAGGAGCCAATTTTGGGGAAGTTGGAGATGCAGCTAGGGAGGGAGTTGAACCAGGTGGGGGCTCGGTAGAGGAAGGATCTCTGGGCAAGAGAGGTCTTGGTTCTGGGCACCTTGAAAGTGGCCTTAACAGAGCTACAGGTGGTGATGGACAGTGATGACTGCTGTAGGGAGGTGGAGACCCCCGGGGGCAGGAGAGTCCTAGCAGTGATTTCTTAGCGAGAAGGCAGGTCTGGTACAGCAGTCACTCCTCAAAGTTGAGCAGATTGGTGGTAGTATAGAGAAGGCAGGTGTGAGTTCAGCTGGGGGCACTGGTCAGGAGCCTACAGGCCTTATTGATGGAGAGTTGGATTTTGGAGACGGCAGTGTTGTCAGCTGCAGCGTAGATGGGCAAGCCATAGCCCACGAGGGACAAGATGGAAGAGGTGATGGCCAGCCTGAGGGCAACCTGAGGCAGGCAGTCCCTTTGCCGGTATAGCAGGCCAATCCGAGAGTTAATGGCAGCTGACAGGGCATTGATGTGGGTGTGGAAGGAGAGGGCAGTATCAAACGTGATGCCTAGGTACTTGTATGAGGTCACTTGTTCTAGTGGGTGCAGAGTGCAGGGGATAATCAAGAGGGGGTATTATTAGCTTTATTTTGGTGGTGGGAGAAGAGCATTGATTTGGTTTTCTTTAGGTTAATGACCAGTCTGCAGTCGCTGAACCACCTTTCGGCTTGGTTGTAAGCTTGCTGGAGGGATAATTGGAGGGAGGTGGGATTGGGATGGTAGGCAATGAGGACTGCATCATTAGCGTAGAGGAGCATTTTACCAGTACATGAGCTGGGGAGGGTGTTGAGGTAGAGACTAAAAAGTATTGAACCCAGGATGGAGCCCTGAGGGACCCCTGAGCGAACGGGAAGAGTGCTGGAAAGGGAGCCGCTGATCTTGACACACTGGGATCTAGCAGAGAGGTGGCCAGAGAACCAGGAAATGGGACCACCAGAGAAGCCAAGTTGGTGGAGAGAGTCGAGTAGAAGGGTATGACAGACAGTGTCAAAGGCCTTGGAGAGGTCAATGAACACTGCTCTTGCAAGGATTCCAGAGTTGAGAGCAGCATGCAGGTGTTGGGAGAATTCCAGGAGAGCCATGGTTGTATTGTGTCCTGGGTGGAAACCATGCTGCTCTGGGCACATAATGTCATACTTGGTTAGGTATTCAGAGAACTGGATCAACACCACTTTTTCAAGGGTTTTAGAGTATGGGGGGAGGATGGAGAGCGGCCGGTAATTGTTGGGGGTGGACCGGTCCCCACTCTTATGTATGGGTGTGATTTCAGCAGTTTTCCAAGCACTTGGGAACTGTCCCAGGCATAGAGACCAGTTTAGAAGGTCAGTCAGGGGGACTAGGGCTTCATCCAAGACCATACGGAGGATCCTGGAGTCGAGGGGGTCACTGCTGGGGTTATTGCTGCCTAAGACTTTTAGCAGGTGTGGCCTGACTTCTTGGGGGGATAGGGTGCGCAGGTAGAATGGTGGGTAATGCAGGACTGGAGGGAGAGAGGTGGGGATTGGGTCAAAGAAGCTGCTGGGGAGGACTGAGCTTAGTTCAGAGAAGGCAGTGTTAAGGCAATCGGCTATGAGGAGTGGATCTGTAGTGGGGGTGCCATTGATGGAGAGCTGAGATGGTGGGGGGGCAGGACTTTCCATTTAGCTCTTTCATATTATCCCAGAAGATCCAGGCTAAACCCCAAGTGGAAGCTAGGGTGGTCTGGTAGTGCTCTGCCTTGGCCCGCCTAATGGCCCAAGTGCACTTATTGCGTTCTGCGTTGTAGACCTGTCTGTCAGACGCCTTTCCAGATTCTACAACAATGTGCCAGAGATTATCTCTGTTTTTGAGTCTCTGGAGGAGGGGTGGGGTGATCCATGGGGCACTGCATTTTTTGGAGCAGATCCTGGTGAGGGGGGCGAAAGGTCACAAGCCTTACAGAAAGCATTTGTGAAGTGGTCAAGAGCTGAGTCAATGTCAGGGGCGGGCTGGACAGGGGACCAGTCTAGCTGGGCTAGGTATTGTTTTAATTTTCTGAGGTCACCAGGGTGTAAACAGTGGTGTAGAGTGGCCTGGGACACTGGCTTCAGAGTGGAGGATGACCAGAGACAGAGGACTGGGGAGTTATGGCTAAGAGAGTTGAGGAGGACAGTGACATCCTGGATTTTGTAGGGATGGTTAGATCCATCTAGGAGAGTGCTAGTGCCAGTAGAGTGGTTGAATCTGGTGGGCTGGGTGACTAACTGGGAAATATCCAGGGCAGCAAAGGAGTCCCTTATATGGGAGGCAGTGAAGGCAAGCAAGTTAACATTGAGATCACCTAGGATGACTTGCTCCGCTTTGTGAGGGAGAGATGTGAGATAGTCAATGAGGGACTTGACCACTTGGTTTTGATTCCTCGGGGTATGTAGGAGACCATGAAGAAGAGAGAGACTCGGGCAGGGTCAGGTGTGATTTTTAAGGTGAGGGCTTGGGCTCCACAATCAAGTTTAGGAGCTGGGAGTGCCTGACCTATAAGGGAGTCCCATACTAGTAGTGCGCAACCACCACTGCGTTTGCCTACTCTGTCTTCCCTGTAGATGGTATATCCAGGAAGGGTGATAGCGGAGTCAGGGGTGGATTTGGAGAGCTAAGTCTCTACCAGTGCAATTATGTCAGGTTGATGTTGAACAACCCAGCACTGCAGGGCAGCAGATTTCTTTAGAAGACTACAAATGTTTAAGGATGCAAAGCAGAGGCCAGCTGCAGTACAGGGTTTAGAAGGGCTGGAAGCAATAGGTCCTGGGTTTGGGTGTACATTACCAGATAATAATAATAGCAGTGTAATTATTCTGGTTAGTGGCCAGTGGTGATGGAGACCCTTGGGTCGACACCCAGCTGAGGACTTTATAATCAGGGTGCATGGGATAGATAAAGAGCGAAGGGTGGGAATGGCAGGGGAAAGCTGGGTCCAGGTCGGGCCTTGAAGGGCGGAAAGAGTGGGGGTGTTGGCAGGGTGGGGGTGTTGGGGGTCACGGGTGTGTCATGGGTGGAGGAGGACTGAGTCACTGTGGGATAGTCTGGGGATGAGTTGCTTAGTGTGGAAGAAAGGTGCTCTGGTCGGTGTGAGGTCTGTACCAAGAGGATGAAGGAGACTTAGTAATCGAGTGTAGGTACCCATAGCAGCTGAGCAGTAAAGGAAGAATGTACAGGAGTAGTAGAGAGTAAGGAGATGTAGAGAAGCTTTGGAACAGTTGGGGGTTAACCCCTCTAGTGGGCGAAAAGAGTATAAGCTGCAAATTCACTAAGGTAAGAGATGCCCCTGTGTCCCTTAACCCATGGGTCTGCACCCCATTTATAGTAATCGGGTGTATGTGCTCCCTCATGTTTATAGGAATGCTTTCAGGGATACATAGTGCACGCAACTTTGTTCAAGCACCACTTTGTCCACTCTATGCATTTTTAGGACACTGTCTAGCAAGATGCCATGGCTGTTTGCAGAACCAACAGTCATCATTTTCTTTTGTCCGAGAAATCCCATTTTTATAACCTGGGGCTTCCCCCTTTCTGCAGAGGCTGTGAGGGTTTTAGCTGCCTTGAAGGCGTGCTTTTCCCTTTTGGCCCTGCCACACCTGCTGCACTTCCTTTTAGAGCAGGCCTATTCCTGGCATAGTGATCTGAAAGCTCAGCAGCCTGCTGCACTGTTTTTGGATCTTAGTTCTCGAACCAGGTTTTTAGCTCTGCTGGGCAAGCCCAAAAGAACTGCTCTAAAAGTGTAATCTCCTCAATTTTTTCCACAGAATTTTCTTCTACTCCCTCCCACCATTTCAAAAACTGACGTTGCTTTGCTGATGGACACTCGGTCAGAAATTCAGTGTTTATGCTAGTAGTTTAAACTAACAGGTGGGGAGAATGAAAACACGCCTGTGCCCTATTGCAGGAATCTGGTTACCTCTCCCTCACAACCAGGGAGCCTTACTTTGGGACTAAACTTTGAGAGGAAAGTTCAGGACAAAGGATACGAAATGGTGGTACGAAATACCAGCACAAGAAGGAGTAAAATGGTTATAAAAGCTAAAACTAAGGTGGGTGGTTATGCAAACAAATGTGTTAACCAGACATGGAAAGCAATGTCCATCAACGTACATAGTCTTTCAAATAAGATCCCAGAACTCACGGCCACAATTTTGGAGGCTGACCTTGACTGGGTTGCTGCAACTGAGACTTGGTGCAGTGACAGTCACAACTGGGATATAGTATTGCCAGGCTACAACCTATTTGGAAGAGACCAGAAAGGGAAAAAAGGGGGAGGGGTGGCAATAAGGAGATAAGGGTGATAGTGCTCCATGGAGCACAGAACCAAGCAGAGGCCCTGTGGATCACTATTAGATATGGTATCGAGACTTCCATAAAGGTGGGCATGATCTATAGGCTGCCATCACAGGAGGAAGAGCAGGACAAAGATATCTTGGAAATCATCCTAGAGATGTCAGAAAAAGGGGAGATAGTGCTGGTGGGAGACTTTAATCTACCAGACGTAGACTGGCACTCCTACACAGCAGCATCAACAAGAAGCCGCAACTTCTTATTGGTACTATGTGAGGCAGGCCTCAAGCAATTAGTAAAGATGCATACACGGGAGAAGGCAATCCTTGACCTAGTACTTACTAAGAGCAACCAGGTCTCAGGCATAGAGGTGGGTAGTCACCTGGGCTCAAGTGACCATCATATGTATGGTACACAGTAAATAAAGTTGAGGAGGCTAGCCATACAAAGCAGAAAGTCCTAGACTTCAGAAAGGCATATTTTAATCTCATGAGAGCATACCTAAAGGACAGTCTGAAATGTGGGACAGATGGGGGTGTGGAAGAGTGTTGGAACAGATTAAAACAGGCAATAACCACTGCCAAAGTATGCTGTATCAGGCAGATCAGCAAGACGAAGAAAAAAAGATGTCCACTTTGGTTCTCAAGAGAAATAGCAGTCAGAGTTAAATAAAAGAGGTAGGCCTTCAGAAGATACAAGAACTTGGGTAGTGACCTTGATAGAGAGGCATACAGGGAGAAGCTGAGGGAGGCATGAAAAGCTATAAGGGCTGCAAAGGCCCAAACAGAAGTATGGCTAGCACAGGGGGCAACCAAAGGGGACAAAACATTTTACAGGTACATTGGGGAGAGGAGGAAAAGCAAAGGGGGAATAGTAAGACTGAAGAAGGAGGATGGCACACAAGCAGAAGATGACAAAGAGAAAGCGGGAATCCTAAACAAGTACTTCTGGTCGGTCTTTACACAGAAGGAAGACAACAACAGACCAGCACTAACCAGAAAAGAAGTCACTGTTGAAGGAGTGGACATGAGTCCATTGACAGGACAAAGAGTCCTGGAAGAACTCAACAAGCTGTGAGTGGACAAAGCAATGGGACTGGATGGCATGCATCCAGGGATACTCAAGGAACTTGGAAAGGAATTAATGACTTCTCTAGCCACACTCTTCAACAAATCTCTGGAAAGTTGGGCAGTCCCAGAGGACTGGAAAAGTGCTACAGTGGTGCCACTACACAAGAGTGGGAGCAGGGATGGAACTGAAAACTACCAACCAGTCAGCCTCACTTTAATAGTGGGTAAGATGATGGAATCCCTTCTAAAAGAGCAAATTTTGTCTTTTCTAGAGGTGAGTGAGCAGGTGGACCCAAAGCAGCATGGCTTTCCTGCAGGAAGGGCCTGCCAAACCAACCTAGTGGAATTATTTGACTGGGTCACTAAAACGGTGGACCAGGGGGGCGCAGTCTATGTGGTCTATCTCGACATCAGCAAGGCCTTTGACCCAGTCCTCCCCAGAAGATTGTTTAGCAAACCCAAGCACATGGGAGTGGGCCACAAAATAATAACCTGGGTGAGAAGCTGGATAAACTGCAGAACGCAGAGAGTGTTGATCACTGGAGCATTATCAGGGAAGGGGATGGTGACAAGTGGGGTTCCACAGGGGATCAGTGTTGGGGCCAATCTTGTTCAATGTGTGCATCAGTGACATTGTTAATGGTCTGGAAGGAAAGGTGTGTCTGTTCACAGATGACACGTAGCTTTGCAGTAGAGTTGATTCACCAGAGGAGTTGCAAAAAATGAAAAAGGACCTGTTGAGATTGGAAAGATGGTCATGAGACTGGTAGCTGAAGTTTAACATGAAAAAGTGCAAGGTGATGCATATGGGAAAGAGGGACCCAGGGGTGGAGTACCATCTGGGATGGGAGAAGCTAACAACTACAAAACAGGAGTGCGACCTGGGAGCCATAATCTTTGATGACTTAAAGATGGGGAAGCAATGTGAGAAGGTGGCACAGAAGGCGAATGGCCTCCTGGGTTGTATAGGGAGAGGCATCAATAGCAGGAGGTGTGAGGTGATAATGCCACTGCATGGGTCCCTGATGAGGCCCCACCTGGAGTATTGTGTACAGTTCTGGAGGCCCCACCTCAAAAAGGCAGTATGGCGCAGTGGGTTAAGGCTCTGAGCTGCAAATCTGGAGACCTGGGTTTGAATCCCACAGCCCCTTAGGTGCATACTGTGTGACCCTGAGCAAGTCACTTAACTTCCTCGTGCTCCCAGGTTGCACCTGCAAACAAGCTTTCAGCTTAGTGTGTCTCACCTGGTAAAATAATTGGTATAAAATAAAAATAAAAAATAAAAATATAAAAATTAAAAAACATTGATAGGTTGGAGACAGTGCAGAGAAGGGTAACTAAAATGATTCATGGCCTACACCATAACACATATGGCAAAAGACTGAGGGAACTAGAGAAGGGCAACTAAGATAATTTCATGGCCTACACCATAAGATATACAGTGAAAGACTGAGGGAACTAAACCTCTTCTCCTTGGAACAAAGGAGGGAGAGGGGGAACATGATTGAGACCTTCAAGTATTTAAAGGGCATCAACAAGGTACAATCACAGGACCTCTTCCAGATTAGCAGTTGCAGTAAGACAAGAGGGCATGACATGCGACTAAGGAGGGGTGGATTTCACAGTAATAGTAGAAAGTTCTTTTTTACTAAACCAGTGGTGGACCTATGGAACAGACTGCCTCAGTTGGTGGTAGAGACAAAGACTGTCAATCAGGTTAAATCAGCATGGGACAGACATGTCAGTAAGTTAACAAGTGATTCCAAGTGGGAGGTAGAAAAAAACATGAGCAGACTAGATGGACCTTGTGCTCCCCATCTGCCAGCACATTCTATGTATCTTTGTGGTGAGTTCCTCATAGCTCATTTCAAGGCTTCTCCGGTGCTTACGGAACTTAACCCTGTATGCTTCAGAAGTTAGTTCATACTTTTTAAGTAAATTAGTTTTAAGTTTCTCATAATCTTGGCTATCATGATTTTCCATTTGGCCTAGCACCTCATGCCCTTTACCAGTAAGTAGTAAGGATAGCTGGAAGCTCCAGGACTCCCTGGGCATTCTGGCCTGGATAAAGAACTTTTCAAAGGAATTAAAAAATGCAACCATATTCACCCCCCTCTTTAAATTCCACTATTAATTTGGAACTTAATTTATACCCCAGCCCTGGAGTTTCAGGTCTATCCCTGCCACTTACCTGCTCTGGTATTTGTCATTGGAGTCTTAACTTCTCCAGTTTGACTTCCCTCTGGCACTCTTTTTCCTCTCTCTCAGCCTCTCTCTGAAGCTGTTTTTCTCTTTCCTCAGCCTCTTTCTGGTGCTGTCATTCCTGCAACTCCAGTTTGAACCTCATCTGCTCTTTTTCCTGCTGGGATTCAAACTTTTTCCGCTTCAGCTCCAATTTCCTCAGCTCAAACTGTAGCCTGATCCCTTCTAGCTCCAGGTCTGTGGTGACCTTCCCCTGCTGCTGTGGCTCTGGGTTCCTTCTGGTCTCACTGTCCTCCTCCCCCCTGGGACTAGACTCTACAATGGACCCAGGCACCTCCATGCCCAGGCTCTGGTCCTTTTCAGTCACTGGCCACAACTCGAGGTTCTGGGCAGCTGCTAGCTCATCAGCTGCCACAAGATCCTCCATGAGATGTTTTTTGGTTCACCCCTCGTACTGGACCCCTCTTTCCTGACACAACTGCTTTAGGTAGTCTCCAGTGTATTTGCAGTAGATGGAAGCCATCTTCTTCCCTAACTACTGCTACACTAGCTTATACTGAAAAAAACAAAATAGGTGGGGAACTTTATACTGTAACCAAATTACAGGGATGCATTGGTATCCAACCCAAGTTGTTAATCCGATGGGTTTTAGGACCCTGCAGATATATCTGCTCCGATTGGATACCGCCCAATAAAAGGGGGTGAGTAGTGCTGCAATGCAGGAAGGCAGCAAGTGATACCAGCAGTGCATTTATTCAGTTTTCAAGTTTGCAAGCAAGGATGACACAGAAAAGCTTGGTCTGCAAGTACAGTACTTTAATTTATCTAGTGAGACGGATTCTAAGGCTAAATGCTACGTATGTCAAATGCCCACCTTTATCAGCCGAGGTTCTTCAATAAAGTCTTGGGGTGCATCAAGCCTCATTAATCACATTAGAAACAAACACAGAGAAAAATGTATAGAAATGCAGTCTGAAAAGGAAAAGCAAGAGCATTTGAGACAAACAGCATATGAGCCCTCTGCCAAAAAAATTAAAAAAGAGGATCAAACCAGAGGCAGCATGCATTTCTAGATCACAGACTTTTTCTAATGGCAATCCCCATGCTATCTCACTTATTCAGTCCTTAGCTAAAATGTTAGTATTGGATGAACAACTGTTTAGTATTGTGGACAACCCTGGTTTTAAAAGACTGCTAGCAATTTTAGAACCTCGCTATGTAATTCCATCAAGACACTACTTTTCTGATCTAATAATACCCCAGATGTATAGCCACATAAGAGAAAAAATTACAAGTTCACTTTCTGAAGTCAGCTCATTAGGTTTCACAGCGGACACATGGACTAATGAATACTCCACTTTGTCATATTTAGTCACAACCGTACATTGGATTACTGCTGACTTTAAAAGAAGGGGGGCACTACTTGAGTTGAGACAAATTAAAGAATAACATACAGGTGAAAACTTATCAAGGGATATTTTTTCAGGTGCTAGATAATTGGAGTATTAGGAGCACCCAGCGACACCTCGTTATATGGAACAATGGGACCAATATTGTAAAAGCTATCAAGTTAAGTGCCATTCCTGGGGAGGGGTGTCTCGCTTACACATTACAACTAGTTGTTAACTAGGCTATTATGAAACAAAAGTCTGTGAAAGCTCTCCTTGCCACGGGATGTGTTATTGTTGGCCACTTGAAACATTCATTCAGTGCTACTGAAAAATTGACTGCCCTGCAAACTACTCTGCAAGTCCCAGTACACAGATTAACTCAAGATGTTTCCACACTCCAGAACAGTTCCTATTATATGCTTGACAGGTTAATTGAACAGCACTGAGTACTAACTGTTTATGGCTCTAAAACTGATAATAGGACATTTATATCTGCACAATGAGCTCTAACTGAAAATGTTTGTGCTGTTCTCAAACCATGTGAAACAGACACGAAGACTCAGTTTAGATGATGCCAGCATTTCTGATATAATCCCCACTGTCACAGTGTTGTCCCATGGTATTGAAAATATTAAAATACCAGGGTTAATTTGGCAAATTATATATATATATTTTTTTCAAATCTGTGCCTTGATTGTGTGTGGACTGTTTTCAGTTTATCAGTCTGATACACTGGGCTTGAATCCAACTGTTATGCCTGTACCACCAATATCTCTCGAATTGCAACACTATACAACCAGCTCTTTGGATCCCAACACTGCGCACCAGATCTGTTGCAAACCCACTCTTGAGGGTCAGGTCCACTGAGCTCACAGTGCCCACCCGTAAGTGTAATCCATGATGGGGGTGCAGGGATACCCTCCTCAAGTCCCTTTAAAATACTCACTGAAGTCACAACTGGACACCCGCCACGAGGACCCAAGGCATCCATCTAAACTCTGGTAATGGCACAATACCAGTCTTGAGTCTTGTAGCCAAATATAAGCCCTTTTTGGTTGTTACACAAATGGGAAAGATCCAGGCATCACACTCTCTTCTGGGTAGTAGTGTGCTTCTGATTTCATCTTCTCCAACAGGGCATACAACAACCTGGTTCAAAATCCCTACAGACTCTTCTTTGAGACTTTGGTATTCTCCCTATCTCTACCCAGATATCCCTTACAGACCCTTGCTCAATTGGTTGCTTATGGAGGTACCCCTTAACAATAACAGTTTGTCACAAATTAATAACTGTCACACAATTCACACACAATTTAGGAATCTCACTCAGGCAATTTTCTTAAAAACAAATGTTTTTACTAAAATACTTAAATAATAGTCATACATTTACAACTAAAAGATGCACTGATTTGGTCACAGAATAATAAAAATAAAATTGGAAAGATATACATGAAAAACACACTACAACTGTTATCTAAAAACTACCTTAAGTCCATAGTAAGCTGATGTCCAAAGAAAGTAAATGAAGATTCAGTTTCCTTTGTACTGGCAGTCTTGGGTCTTGGTGGTTCTGCTTCTTGTGTCAGGAGAAGAGTGTCCCCTGTAGATGCTCAGCAAAAATGAGAGCGAGTCCCTAGTTTGTGAGCTCTTTATATAGTTGGTGAAAATCCCATAACATTTAGGCCAGTAGATGGCACCCTTGCGCTTTCCCCAGAACACAATTCCCTGACTACCCTGTGATGTCACACAGCCTTACAATTATGACACCTGTAAGAGAATTCACACTGATCTGCCACAAAGGAAGTTCCTGGTCCTGTCATGTCACAAGATGCAACATACCATAACAATTTCCTGGAATCAGAGCATCCTGTCTCTGAAGTGCATGGTTTATGACAGGTAAATGGATTTTGGCATATCTCTGTTATGTGACCGGGAAATGCAACCTTAGCTTCTTGGCAAGCAGCTGCCCCTCAGGTCAGAGGAAGGTCAAACATTTTTAAAAGAAATCCAATCTCTCTCTCTCCATGTGCCTCTTGCATTAACACTGGCATCCTTGTGGCATGTACATATACACAGAATCACATAAAAAAATATATATAACAGAATTATATCTGCAAATAATAACTGTCAGTTGACTAGCTCACCACAATATTTAGTTATTCATTCATTTATTTATTTTTTTATTTTATTTATTTATTCAAAAGTTGATAACCGGGGAACTGGCCCAGTGGCACTGAAGGTTGAGGTGCTGGACGCCACACCTCATGCCATGCAGGTGACCCTGGTTTGGGAGAGAGTTCAGGTTGCCAGGGGCCTGCAGGGGTGGGAGAGGATTGAGCATCTGCTGGATGGCTCTCCGCTCCCAGGTAGAGATGAGACACAGAGGCCAGTGTGACCTGACACCTAGTGGAAGTTGGGTGTTGACACACCCGATTCTGTAAGATTGAGGTCAGAGGCAGGGCAGCTGGCGGGTGTGCAGCATGCATGGGATGCTCTCTGCCAGCATTGCACACTCTGCCTCTGAAGGCAGAACAAGAAAAAAGGACTCCCCAGTCATAGCAGCTTGATGGCTGTCTGAGAGTACCTGCGCTGGCTCCAGGAGGGGATCACCAGTATGGATCTGGACTTGGTGGGGAAGTTGGTCACCTTCTGCCACTCCGCCATGGGGCACAAGCCATGGGGTAATGGTGATGGCCCTCATTGGGAGACCGGTGCGGGTCAGACAGCGGCTTGAGGTGAGGGATGCAAGGACACTAGGGCTGACCAGGGGCCCAGGGGAGAAAAAGTCACCAAAAAAAGTTGGTAACCGGGAAGGGTACACTGAGCCGAGGTTGATTTCAGGGTGTAACTAAGGAGAAGGGAAATAAGGAGGAAAAACTTACAAGCAAAACACGGATACAAATTACATATTAAAAATATGGATATAGGCATTAAAAATTCAATGGTAACAGCCAATAGAGTGTAACCATAAAATGGCAGCATAAATACAGCAGTGATATATGGTGGCTAGACATAAGCGAAGCAAAGCACACAGCACATGGTGGGGCAGGGACCTTGCTAAAGAACCTCAGATGATGTGGGCCTGACAGCAGAGGGTCAAGGAGGAGGATATGAGGTTAGGAAGGGGATTTACAGGAACAGAAGGGTGCATGGCGTTGTCTTAGTTGATATCTTAAAGCAGAGAGTGAGAGGGAGAGGGGGAAGGGAGCAGATTCCAGAGACATGGGAGACAGGAGAAAGCAGCTTGGCCAGCAGATGAGTGACAGTAGCGAATGGAGATGGTGCAGCAATCCCTGGAGCAGAGGGAGTAGAAAGAGGAGGGAACAGGGGAGATGAGGAAGGAAAGGTAGGATGGAATGGGTCTGAGTCAATAATTGGTGATGAAGGAGGCACAGTGGGACTGGCGACATGAAGGGAGAGGGAGGATGGAGGAGGAATAAAGGGAACACTGATGAGTGCAACGGGAAGAGTTGGTGGCAAAAATGGCAGAAGGCATTACAGAGGGTATCCAGTTTGGTAAGGGAGGAAAAAGGGGCAGTACCAGAGACTACATCAGCATAATCAAAGATCAGGAGGACCATTTTGGTTACCAAATCCCAGCAGATCTGGAGGAAGAGGCACCAAGTTTTGGGCAGAGTTTGGCTTGAATGGCATTGATGTGGACAGAGAAATCGAGCTTGCTGTCAAGCCAGGCTCCAAGGTTCTTGAAGGCAGGGACAACCTCAAGAGGGGTGCCATCAAACATGGAGAAAGCAGAGGGAGATGACAGCCTAGCCAATTTCTGACTGGCACCGAAGGTCATAGTGACAGTCTTCTTTGGGCTGACCCTGAGTTGGTTGATGTAGAATCAATGCAAGTCATTCTGGAAGTCCTTTTGGAGCAGATCTTTCATAGTTAAAGCAGATGTAAATGACCATATCATCCGCATACATCTGGATATGCGAAGAAACACAGGCAGAGGGGAGGTCATTTAGGAAAACGGAGAACAGAATGGGCCCAGGATAGAGCCCTGAGGGTCACCTGTTAGGATAGGGACAGTGGTGGACAGGACACCATCCTCTTGTACCAACTGCTGATGGCCCGTGGGGTATGAGTGGAACCAGCTAACAGCAGATGCTGAGAGGCCAGCAGAGCTCAGCTTGTTGAGGAGGAGAGGGTGAGACACTGAGTGAAGGACTTTGGACAGGTCGATAAATATAGCTGAGGTGGTATGCCTCTGAAGCATCCCAGTGAGGATGAGTCAGTTACCATCAGAAAGGAAGATATTGTGGCGTGGTGCTTCCTAAAGCAATTTGTAAGGGGAATAGGAAATGTGGGGAATAAAGGAAGTCAGCAAGTCTGGAGTAGATGAAGGTCTCTTGAAGCTTAGTAAAAGAGGGAAGAAGTGATATCGGATGATAGTTGCCAGGGAAGGAGGATATACAGTAATATATGGTAGGTCTCATGTCTGATAATTCACCCCAAAATACCACCCTTTAGCTTCTATCCTGCAACCAGCTTCTAACCCATCCTGCAAGTTTAGCCCCCCAGCCCAGGTTCTCCAGCTTCCTGAACAGCCTTCTATTAGGCACCAAGTCAGAGGCCTTGTTGAAGTCCAGATACAGGACATCAACCATCTGGCACTTGTCCACTGTCCTAGTGACCTAATTGCAGAATTCAAGTAGGTTAGTTTAGCAGGTCATCCCCGACACAAACCCATACTGCCTGTCATCCTAAATCCCATTTTCCTACAGAGAGTTGATCAGCTTCTCTTTCAGGATGGTCTCCATCAGCTTACCCAGTACCGAGGTCAGACTGACTGATCTGTAGTTCAAGGCTTTGTTCCTCAGCCCACTTTTATGGAGAGGCACTGCATGAACCATTCTACATTCATGGGGGAGATTTCCAGACTCCAGAGAGGTGTTAAACAGGTCTGCCAGGGGACTCACCAGAATTTCTGCCAGCTCGCTGAGGACCCGTGGGTGCATGCCATCTGGCCCAGCTGATCTGTCCACTTTTAGGGCCCTTAGGCCCTTGAGTACCCTGTCAGCTTGAATTGTATTGTATGTGACTTCCCCCCTCCCAGTTCCAAAACCCCCTCACCCTTTTGGTACTAGTCCATCCTTCTCTCAAGTGGACACTGACCAGAAGTACCCATTAAGCACCTCTGCCTTTTCTTCACTACCCCCTGCTCAACCCCCTTCCTTTCTTAGCCTGACAATGTCATCCTTTATGTTTCTTTTTCTCCTTTATATACCAGAAGAAGGCCTTCTCATCCACTGTTAACCCCTGGGCTAGCTATACTTTTATGGTGGCCTTTGCCTCCCTTACCATCCTGCTCACCTCTCTTGATTTAGCGATAAAGTCCACTCTATCTTCTTCCTTCTGAGTATGGTTGTACTTTCTAAATGTAAACCCCCTACAAGTGGGGGTTCCCGAAAAGTCTTCCTCAAGCTTGCCTAAATGCTCACTGCCAGGCTGGTGTCCTGCATTTTAGCAGTTTAAATGTGATTGCCAGAGAGTGCCTGTATAGCCTCTGTGTACTTTCTCTTTAAGAGCAGCCTGGACTGCAGTCATAAGTAATCTGAGAAGGAACTCTGTTGAAAGATGTAACTATTTGCTGAAAATCATTTGGAGTAATGATGATGGTGTAGTTTGTCTGGCCTGCCTTCTTTGCAGCGGGGACTGTTTTGTTTGCCTCCACTATCTTGGTCCTGGACTGCCAAATTGGACCAGTCAGTACTGGTGGGACCTAAAATGGAGCTGGACTACAGGAGCTGTCTGGAGTCAAAATCTGTAGAAACTATAGTTTTGGGCTTTTGGCGCCTTTTTGCACCTGAAGGGGGAGCCTTTGTTATGACTGACAGACAGATCAGCCAACTGAACCTTTTTGATTCTGGAGAAAGTCCCAGGCTTGCTGACAGTTGAGTCAGATCTAAGTTGGGAGCTGATGAAGCAACAGCTTGAGGCAGTCAAGCAGCTGTCTGAGTAGTTTCATGCAGGAGAACTGTGGAAGGGCCTGAGATGTGACCCGCATTATATGTCTGCTGCCCCTGAGAGAGAGAAAAGAGAATTATTTCAGACAAAATCTGAGTTTGTGAGAAAGAAGTAAGCCACTGATTTTAACCAGGCTCATACCTGAAGAAGACCGAAGATTTTGCTGAATGCGATCAGCCTGTCAGGATTTCCAGCTGCTTTTGAATCCCCGGTTTGTGCAGAGACTCTGCAATCATGACCGGAGAGCAGTTTGCCTGGTATAGTAGAATTTCCTTACATGTAGATGTGCTGTGAGTTGTTAGTGGGTCGTGATTTGGTTCCCCACTGTGTGAACTGTGTTCTGCTTGCCGGAAGCTGTATCCAGCCCAAAATGAACTGTATCTGAATTTGTCTCCATTTGGCTGGGGCCTTGCCACACTGGCCCAGCCAGACTACCCCTGCACAGAGAAAGCCATCGATGAAAGATCTGCCTGGGGATCAGCCCCCTGCTCCACGCCTGAACAGGAATGACGCCTCGGCAATTCGTGTGGACCCTGCTTCTCCTAGCACTCCAGATTAACCACCTGCTGTCTCAGTTTTCGTCCACCTGTGTCCAGTCTTGGGTATCATGAGTAATCATAACGGTAGCTCCCTGCAACGACAGTCTAATCTAAAGTGTGTCATCTGATTGTCTTATTGTTTTCTTTCCACAAACTGAGCCCTCCGGCTCCGGATTACAAATAGTGTGTGTTGTGCATGTTGTTTTCTTCCATTACAGGGCCCCAACCAGCTGCAACGTTTCTGGCTAGCCCACCATTCTCCATCTGGGTACCCAGAGTGTGTGACTGTTTATGGACCCTGCAGTGCATGCATAACTGTTTGACTGATACAGCCTTTAAGCAAATTAACCTGATTACGCCCCTCCCTTGTTCAAGTCCCTTAAATAAATCAGATCTAACTCTTTTTAGCATTTACCCTGACTGTGGTTCCAGTTTGTGCAAGAGTACTGTACTGCTGTTATTTGCTGTGTATAACGTTGTCTTACAGGGGTCCCCAGGGTGGGGTCAGAGGAAAGCCCTGGTGGTAAGTGCAAACAGTGTGGGTACTTGTGTGGTGCATCAGGGGTACTGCTAAAGTGATTATTGTGTATTGTTCTGGCCACTAGTAAGGAAAGAGGGGGGTTACAGTGTCCCGGAGGGCTGTGTCCAGGTTAACTTGACCACTACCAACCTTGACCTCCAGGTGGAGGTACCAGTTTCAGAACTCAGGCCCCCTTAACCTGCTATTAGCCAAGCAGGCAGGGGTAGTAGCCCTTGGGATAGCGCCACCTAGGGGTTACACTTTGGAGGCTCACTGCTGGGATTTTGTGCCTTCTAGTGGCCAAAAATTATGAATTATTGTTAAAGATTAATGGCTACCCCAGTAGAAATGGCTGTACACCAGTTGGTGGGGTGGTGTACTGGGCAGGAGACCGACCCCCAAAATGCTCTACTTATACTGGATATCCTCCTGGGTACCAGTAAAGGCACTGTAGAGGGAGCACTCTCCAAAGTTGAAAGTTTAAAAAACCCTGTGGTGGTGGGTCGACAGGCTGATTTGAATGCCCAAACATTCATAACCTTGGTAGAGTGTAGTGACCCCATGGACAGCTCTAAAGTGCCACAGACTATTGCCCCAGAAGGGGTTCCAGCTGCCTGGAGAGTGATAACAAAAGACAGTAAAGACCCCGGGGAGGATGAGCTCCCACCATTATCTGAGACTTTTGAGGAGAAATTTGCTAAGTTGTTGCTGGAGGAAGGGAAAACTATAGAGGACTTTAAGAAACTATTCCTGCCAACTGGGGGTGTTCCTTCCCAAACAACCCCTCCCACTCCAGCACCTGCTACTGCCCCACCTTCTGTGCCCATGCCAATGCTGGCCCCTATATCTGTACCAGCCATTAGTCATGACTCCTACCGAAGGCTGAGAATCTTCTCGAGCACCCTCCCCAACCTCCAGGGGGAGGATGACTGGGAGACCTAGATAGACTATGTTGCCCCTCTGGTACTTGAATGGCAATGCTCAGAAGCAGAGAAATAAAAGAGGTTGAGTGAGAGCCTTCAAGATCCTGCCCTGGCTATCATCCATGCCAAGCGGGCCAATAACCCCGGAGCAACTGCACAGGACTATCCTGATGCATTGGAGAATGAATATGGGAGCCCAGATTCAGATGAGGATCTGTGGTGGAGAGTAAGAAACGCTCAGCAGTACCCAGGGGAGCCACTGTCTGTGTATGTACCTCAGCTTGAAAAGTTGCTACAAGAGTGCCTCAGAAAGGGTAGTTTGCATTAAAGGAATTAGATCGAACTAGGCTGGACCGGATCCTTAAATCTGCTCCATTTTCAGAATTGTTACTGCTTCAGTTGTGCCTTGCCACCCAACTGGAATCAACCCCCCCATGACAAGCTAATGAAAGAAATTCAGGGGTTGAGCAAAGATGACCTCATGGGGGAATTGCACCCATATCTGCTGCTGCTGTGCAAGTGACCGAGAGTGATCAGCCAAGTGAGGCTCAGGGGCAAAAGTCGGCGCTTAATGAGCACTCAGAATGCAAAGGACTTCCCTCCCTGGGCCCAGCATTAGAAAGACAAGCTACTAAAGGAAGTCCGAGAGTTGAAGATGGGTGCCTCTGCAAGGGTTTCCCCCATGGAACTAGATTGTGGTCCCTTTCAGGATGTGACTGCCATAGGGGTTGGGGTGCACCCTCAGGCATCCGCTACCGAGGATGGCTCCAAGGCTGAGATCACCGGATTGACTGCCATTCTAAAAGAACTGTTAAGACATGTTGCACCACTCTCACCACTGCAAGCAGATACTAGACCCCAATCTGTTACTACTGCTTCAGTTCCTCATACGATGTTCTCTCCCAGGATGACCCAGGAGTCTATCATTTGTCACAACTGTGGAAAGGATGGCCATATGAAAAGAGAATGCCGGTCTCAGAAGGACTTAGAAAGAGTAGTAAACAGACTCCAAGGGGAGCTCCAAAAAGCAAATCAATGGCCAAGGAGTGCCCGAAATGGCAGCAGTGAGGGTTCAAGAAGCCCTAACTCAAATTTCTTTGTGGCTAAATCGTCTGTCCAGGCCTCTGCTACTGCCTCTCCAGACTGGTCCAAAATAGTGGGCCCTTCAATGGAGACGACAGTGACTGTGAATGGTATTCATACTTGGGCTGTGCTTGACAGTGGGTCGCAAGTGACCATTGCATTCCAGGACTGGTATGACAAACACTTATCTAATGTGCCTTTGCAATCCCTGGAAGGCCTATATGTGTGGGGCCTGAGCGACAAGTCTTATCCCTACCTAGGGTATGTCTTCCTCTGGTTGTCTTTTCCTGCAACTGTAACTAGTGTAGAGGAGCTAGTAGAGACCTTGGCCCTAGTGTGTCCCCCCCCACTGGACTGTATGATGGGGTTCCCCTGTTAATTGGGATAAACGCCCATATGTTTGGGAGACTGGCACAACTCTGTCACGAGAAACAAGGGCGACGGACTGGGAGGGCTCTAAGAATTCCGGCTCTGATCAGGAGGGCCTATGATTTGCAACAGAAACCCGAGGAAGTAGACCAGGATGAACCAGTGGAGAACATGTGGAGGAAGGATCCCAATTCAATGGTGCTGACCCCTAAAACCCAGTGTACCATTCGGGGGGGTCCGCCTCCAGAAAGACGTCAAGAACAAAATACTGATGTTGGATGCACCAGGCGATGGAAAATTGCCAGAAGGATTATTAGTCAAGCCCAGCATCTTGCCTGCTCATGCTCATGCCTATGCATGACTAGTGATGGTCCAGATTCACAATGTGTCAGATCGGGAGATCCAGGTGAACAGAGGCTGCACCCTAGCTATGGTACACTGCGCGAGACACTGCAGTGTTGCCCAGCAACAAGCACCCTGGTGAGAAGGAAAGAGTGACACCAGACTTGTTTGACTTTGGTGACTCCTCATTGCCAGCAGAATGGAAGGCTAGAATTAGCAAGAGACTTGCCCAGAGAGAGCAAGTGTTTTCATTGAAGGAATGGGATGTGGGATGTGTCCAGGGTGCGGAGCATCACATATGCCTGCACGATGAACAGCCATTTCGAGAGAGGTCCTGACACCTAGCCCCAGCAGACAGATGATGTGAGAAGACACCTGCAGGAAACACTCACTGCTGGCGTGATACAAGAATCCAGGAGCCCATACACCTTTCCCATTGTGATTGTGCATAAGAAGAATGGGTCTGTGAGGATGTGTGTTGATTATCGAACCCTGAACCGGCAGACCATCCCAGACCAATACACTATGCCTCATATTCAAGATGCCCTGGACTGCTTGAATGGGAGCAAATGGTTCTCGGTGTTGAATCTTCACAGCGGATACTACCAGATCCCGATGGCCCTGGAAGACCGGGAGAAAACAGCCTTCATCTGTCCGTTGGGGTTCTATGAGTTTCTGATGATGCCACAGGGGATATCGGGTGCGCCAGCCACCTTTCAGCGACTGATGGAATGTGTGGTGGGAGATATGAATTTGCTGGAATGCCTGGTGTACTTGGATGATGTCATTGTGTTTGGAAGCACCTTAGAGGAGCATGAGAACCGACTGTTTAAAGTCCTAGACCAACTGGAAGACTTCGGCCTCAAGCTGTCCATTTACAAGTGCCAGTTTTTCCAAACCTCCATGAAGTATGTGAGGCACATAGTATCTACAAAAGGGATAGAGACTGATCCCAGTAAGGTTGAAGCACTGAGTACTTGGCCCCAGCCCCATAATCTGAAAGAACTATAACGTTTCCTGGGGTTCGGTGGCCACTACCGCAGGTTCATAAAAGACTATTCCAAGGTGATTCACCCACTCTTGAACCTTACCTAGGGTTACCCTCCTACCAATTGTAAATACAAAAAAGGGTCTGTTAAAGAACCACAAAAAGTATACTTCCGCCCAGGTGAATTCTTTGGGCCCCACTGGATGCCCAACTGTGAAGCAGCCTTCCATGAGTAAGTAAGTAAAACGTTATTTCTAAAGCACTTTTCAAAACCAAATCATTATACAAAGACATTAAAAACATACAGTTAAATTAGATTAAGCAATCACATTTAAAATCCTTCAGCGTAAGCTTTAAAAAACAAATAGGTTTTGAGCTCTGATTTAAAACTAGAGACAGTCAGGCATTCTCTTATCTGATGAGGTAGAGAATTCCACAGGGAAGGGGCAGCTTATACCAGCTCACCCATACCCCCATCCTCGCCTATGCTGACCCCACCAAACCCTATGTGCTGCATACGGATGCTAGTCTGCAGGGTCTAGGAGTGGTGCTGTATCAAGACCATGAGGATGGCCTGAGACCAGTAGCTTTTGCCAGTAGGAGCTTGACCCCGTATGAACGAAACTACCCTGTGCATAAGTTGGAATTCCTTGCGCTAAAATGGGCCATCATTGGCCAGTGTCATGAATACCTCTATGGGGCAAATACATTGGTGAAGACTGACAATAACCCATTGACCTATGTACAGACTTCAGCTAAGTTAGACGCATTGGGCACTGGTGGCTTCTGCATTATCAACATATGATTATGCTGTCGAATACAGACCGGGCCTGAACCATATTGATGCTGACGCCCTATCACGAAGGCCCACTTCCAAGAGTGATTGGGTCAGGCTGTCTGAACTTGACATTCAAGCAGTGTGCCAAAAGTTTGATAGAGATGAACAGATGTCTGCGGACACAGTGGACTGTTTAGTAGATTGCTTGGGCCCTTCTGACACCTACATACCAGCTGCTTATTGCCACTTCTCTGCTCTAGATATTAGTGCACTACCTCAGTGTGACAAAGACAGCATTCAGTGGGTTCAATCCCAAGATCCTATGATTCAGCAAGCACTTGATGCCCTGCGTGAGGGGAAAGATGTGTCTAAGTTACGTTCCACTGACTTTCGAACTGCTTTATTGTTTAAAGAAGGCCCCAGATTGAAGTTGCTCAATCAGTTGTTGTATAGAGAGACAGTAGATTGTAGTGTCAAAGTAGACAAGCAACAATTGGTCCTGCCCACAGCCTTTAAAGATTTGGTACTGAGGTCCCTCCACAATCACATGGGGCACCTCGGTATTGACAGAACCTTTGACCTGGTACGATCTCGCTTCTACTGGCCCAAAATGGGGGCCGATGCTGAACACCATGTAAAGACTTGTAGTCGCTGCCTGCAAAGAAAAGCCCTGCCTCAGAGGGCTGCCCCCCTTGTTACTATTACTACCAGCACCCCCATGGAACTAGCCTGCATAGACTTCTTGTGGTTAGAACCTGATCGGCGGAACATTGGCAATGTGTTAGTGGTTATGGATCATTTCACATGGTATGCTCAAGCTTTTCCCACCAAAGATCAAAAGGTATCTACCGTGGCCAAGGTGCAAGTGGGAAATTTCTTTGTCCACTATGGTGCCCCTCAGCGGATCCACTCTGACCAGAGCAGAGACTTTGAAAGTCAACTAATCAAAGAAATACTCTCTCTATGGGGGGAGTGTAAGTCAAGAACCACCCCCATCACCCACAGGGAGACCCTCAACCAGAACATTTTAACCACACCCTTCTAGACATGCTGGGCACCCTCCACCCAAAAGACAAGCATAAATGGGGTCAGCAGATTAGTTCCTTGGTACACGCATATAATTGCACGAAAAATGATGCTACTGGGTTGCCCCCCTACTGCCTCATGTTCGGAAGAGAGACCCGGCTGCCAGTTGATGTCTGTTTTCTGGTCTCTCCAGATGGTTCCGAGCCGAAAACTACTTGCAATATGTACAAAAACTGAAAGCTCAGTTGAACCATGCCTATCAACTGGCCCAAACAATGGCCACCAAGAGAAATCTAGCCAACAAAGAGAGGCATGATAAAAAAGTAAAGGCTCAAGAGCTTCAACCTGGAGACCATGTGTTGTTACGCAATTTGGGACTGCATGGTAAACACAAAATTGCTGATCGGTGGCACCATCTTCCCCATGTAGTAGTTGGAAAGTTGGATGATTTACCTGTGTACAAGGTGTGCCCAGAAAACAACTCCAAAGCTGTCAAGACCATGCACCATAACCACTTGCTACCTATCAGCCAAGTCATGATTGAGGCTGAATCCCCAGAAATTGAGCCCCCTGGGCCGGTGACTTGTGCTGCTGCAAGAAAGAGACAGAGTCAACCTACTCCAGTGGTCAGAGATTTAAGGTTTGCTCCGCAGCAGGCCCAGAATGATAGTGACTGTCTGTTGACTTCTGATGAAAGTGAGTGCAACTATGCCTATCACCCCTCTTATGAACTGAGTCAGCTGTTTTGAGGTAACCCCATGATTAATTGTGGGGATGAAGCTGGACCTTATGGATTGCCTAACCTCCCAGCTTTGTCCTTGGAGCCAATGCTCCTTGAAAGTGAAGTGCAAAGTATCATGTCTGAAGATGCTGAGTCTCTGTGTATTGTGGAACTATATGATTTTCCTGAGGGAGGGGCTGATGGAATGAGTCTTTCTGGTGACATACCAGAATTTGAAGAACACCATGATAGTGCTGACAACCTCCCTTCAGTGCCTCAAAGTCTGATTGTGCCTGAGCCTTTGCAAAATGAGCCAAGTGTTGTAGAAACACAGCCCACAGAGCAGGGAGCTGACAGTGCACTAAATTTGGATGTTCCCATCCAGGCAGAGGCATCCCTCACAAGTGACAAGAGTCCCCAGACCAGTACTGAGAGTACAGAGACTGTAGTTGTCCCCCTCAGAAAGATTGGATGAGCTGTCAAGCCAGTAGTGTGCTTCAGTTATGATTCTCCCAGGAGGCCAGTGGATTTGCCTCTCAGTGTGGTGCACAAAGGTGTTTATGTCTCACCAAGCTCACTGCCCAAATTGAGCTTGACAGCCAATTCCAGGTTACTTGTCTTTCCCTCTCACCATGGTGCCCCCGGCCCCTCTAGCCCCAAGTTAGCTGATAGGGAAGGGTCACTCTTGCATTGTTTAAGGTACAAGAAGTTATTACCTGATTCAGCATAGTAATGTTCAATTTACCTGTGTGAATTATGCACAATGTGTTGTCAAAATGGATATAGTATCATGAAGTGTAGTGAACATGTGTAGTAAAGTAATAAGTTTATGTTAACTGATGCATGATGGTACAGACTTAACATGGACACCAAGTTTTCTCCAGGCAGGGAAGGGTGTAACCCCCCTACAAATGGGGGTTCCGGAAAAGTCTTCCTCGAGCTTGCCTAAATGCTCACTGCCAGGCTGGTGTCCTGCATTTTAGCAGTTTAAATGTGATTGCCAGAGAGTGCCTGTATAGCCTCTGTGTACTGTCTCTTAAAGAGCTGCCTAGATTGCAGTCATAAGTAATCTGAGAGGGAGCTCTGTTGAAAGAAGTAACTATTTTCTGAAAATTATTTGGAGTGATGGTGATGGTGTAGTTTGTCTGGCCTGCCTTCTTTGCAGCGGGGACTGTTTTGTTTGTCTCCACTATCTTGGTCCTGGACTGCCAAATTGGACCAGTCAGTACTGGTGGGACCTAAAATGGAGCCGGACTACAGGAGCTGTCTGGAGTCAAAATCTGTAGGGACTGTAGTTTTGGGCTTTTGGTGCCTTTTTGCACCTGAAGGGGGAGCCTTTGTTGTGACTGACAGACAGATCAGCCAACTGAACCTTTTGGATTCTGGGGAAAGTCCCAGGCTTGCTGGCAGTTGAGTCAGATCTAAGTTGGGAGCTGAAGAAGCAAGAGCTTGAGACAGTCAAGCAGCTGTCTGAGTAGTTTCACACGGGAGAACTGTGGAAAGGCCTGAGTTGTGGCCTGCATGTCTGCCTGCTGCCCTGGCAAGGGAGAAAAGAGAATTATTTCGGACTAAATCAGAGTTTGTGAGAACGAAGTAAGCCACTGATTTTTACCAGGCTTATACCTGAAGAAGACCAAAGATTTTGCTGAATGCGATCAGCCTGTCAGGTTTCCAGCTGCTTTTGAATCCCCAGTTTGTGCAGAGACTCTGCGATCATGACTGGAGAGCGGTTTGCCTGGTACAGTAGAATTTCCTTACATGTAATTGTGCTGTGAGTTGTTAGTGGGTCGTGATTTGGTTCCCCACTGTGTGAACTGTGTTCTGCTTGCTGGAAGCTGTAGCCAGCCCAAAACAGACTGTATCCAAATTTGTCTCCATTTGGCCGGGCCTTGCCACACTGGCCCTGCCAGACTACCCAATGCACAGAGAAAGCCATCGACGAGAGACCTGCCTGGGGATCAGCCCCCTGCTCCATGCTTGAACAGGAATGACGCTCGGCGATTCGTGTGGGCCCTGCTTCTCCTGGCACTCCAGATTAACTACCTGCTGTCTCGATTTGCATCCAGCCTGTGTCCAGTCTTGGGTATCATGAGTAAGCATCAGGGTAGCTCCCTGCAACAACAGCCTAATCTAAAAGTGTGTCATCTAATTGTCTTATTGTTTTCTTTCCACAAACTGAGCAATCCAGCTCTGGATTAAAAAATAGTGTCTGTTGTGCATGTTGCTTTCTTCCATCACAGGACCCCAACCAGCTGCAGATTTCCTGGCTAGCCCACCATTCTCCATCTGGGTACCCAGGATGTGTGACTGTTTATGGACCCTGAAGTGCATGCATAACTGTTTGATTGATACAGCCTTTAAGCAAATTAACCTGATTATGCACATCCCTTGTTCAAGTCCCTTAAATAAATCAGATCTAACTCTTTTTTGCATTTACCCTGACTGTGGTTCCAGTTTGTGCAAGAGTACTGTACTGCTGTTATTTGCTGTGATAACCTTGTTTTACAGGGGGTCCCCAGGGCCGGGCCAGAGGAAAGCCCTGGTGATAAGTGCAAACAGTGTGGGTACTTGTGTGGTGTATCAGGGGTATTGTGGAAGTGATTATTGTGTATTTTTCCTGCCACTAGTAAGGAAAGAAGGGGGTTACAGTGTCCTGGAGGGCTGTACCTAGGTTAGCTTGACCACTACCAACCCTGACCTCTGGGTGGTGGCACCCATTTCAGAACTCAGGTCCCTTAACCTGCTACTAGCCAAGCAGGCAGGGGTAGTAGCCCTTGGGATAGCACCACCTAGGGGTTACATAAAGGCTGTTGTCTTACCCCCAACTGCTTTTGCCACCTCCTTGCCAAATAAGTTGAGCTTTTTGGCCTTAGTTTTCTTACTTTTGATTTTGGCACACTCACTAGTGGCCTCCATCAATCCTTTATTATGGACCATTTCTGTTCCATATCCATCCCCACTGTGATCCCAGCAAGGCGTTCTTTCAGAACTTCTCCCATCCTACCAAAGTCAGCCCTCCAAAAGTCCAAGACCCTTGTCTTGGTCCTGACATCCCTCTGCCTATGTCTAGGTGGAGCCACACCATGTGATGGTCACTTCCTGCAAGTGGTGCATCCACCTTTACATCCTGAATATGTGCACAGCTGGGCAGGACCAGATCCAGGACGGCCCTCTCCCTAGTGGGCTCCATGACGCTTGAGTCAGGCAAGTGCTCTGGAAAGCATCCAGCAGAACTTGGTCCCTAGTGCGGGAGGTAACTGGGATTTTCCAGTTCACCCTGTGACAGAATGGGAAGGAAAGAGTTAATGGTTTGGATTCTGTAGGTGCCTTATTTTTTTTTAGCAGTGTGAAAAAAATACACTGAGGCTGAAATCCTCCAGCAGCATACAGCTTGTGGAATTCCTAGCTGCTAGATAAGAGCAGGGTCATAAATCTTGAGTGGACATCTCCAGACACACACAGACCTTGCAGACATGGACACAGGGCAGTTTGAATGGATTGGATCATTCAAATATAAACTTAAGGTGAAAAGGGAATATAATTGGTCACCGATAGGTGTTCACTCTGATTGGGACAATTAAATACATACATGTTATTTGGTTGGTGCATTTAAAGGGAGAATAGGAATGACCTATTCTCCTTAAAGTATATAAGCTTCTGAAAGGCAGAGAAGGCTCTCTTGCCTTTGGAAGCTGTGAGGGGAAACATAAGCTTGGAGCCTACCTGGTAGCTATGTCCGTGGGAGCTGGCAGTTAGAACAGGTTCCAGTGTCTCTTGTAAGGACAGGGAAAGATAAGTTTAGTGATAGCATATTTCAGTATTAGCCTTCTTCTTTTGCCATCTGTTATTTAAAAGCATTTGTTTACTTTTCCTGTATGAGTGTTATTCTCTTGTGTTGTAAATACATATCCTGTAAATGTTCATTGCACTTTCTGTTAAGTAAAAAGCTATTTATTTGCTCAACAGTTGTGTCTGTGATGTCATTTGTCTAAGGTAATATTTGGTTTCTACTGGCTGAGGTAAATTCTGTGTAGCATCCGCCACCCGAGAGAGACACACTACCAGACTTTAACTTGTGCAATTGCACATTTAATTATTCAAGTTTGTACACTTGAAAGAGGTGCTGGAAGGAAGGTCCAGCTGGTGGCAGCAAATACCCAAGGACAGACACCTCGCTAAAAGCTGTTTCAGCCCAGAGGGAGAGGTGGGTTGTCACACACCCCAGTTAGACTGAAATCCCCCATTATCACTACTTCAGCACTGCTGGACATAGCTGTGATCTTGAACCCCAATACCCTGTCCAGTTCTTCATCCTGGGAAGGTGGTCTGCTGACCACCCCCATCCTTAGTTTCCTCCCATTAATGGATTGAACCTGTATACACAAACTTTGCGCTTCTCCTGTGCAAATTACCCCTCATTCACATACAGTGCGACTCCGCCCATTTCTGTCCCTCTATCCTTTCTGTACATTTTATACCCAGGAACTGCTAGGTCCCAGTCATGGTTTTGTGTGGCCCATGTCTCTGTGATGGCCACTATGTCAACCTCTACCTCAATCAACAATGACTGCAGTTCCACAGTTTTGTTCCCCAGACTTCCGGCATTTAGAGACACCACCCTCTACTGTGACTCTGTACCCCCCATACTCTTGACCTGCTCCCTTCCATATCCCTCTTCCCTTGGTCTCTCTCTTCCCCCAACCCTCCCATCCCTCTCCTAACCCTGCTTGTCCTGATTGCAGGAGGCCTACTGGACTCCTCCATCACGTAACTAAGGGTGCTGTGCACCCTGCTGCCCTCCCCCCATTGGTTTAAATTTAGATTTTTAATCATGAAGTCCTCTAACTTTCCCTTCAGGACCTTTCTGCTCTCTCTAATTAGGTGTAACCTGTCCAATGCATACAGGTCCTTGTTATCCCATGTCCCTCCCCAACCACCAACACACTTACACCCTTCTGCTTCACCCCACCCTCTAAGCCATTCGTTAAATCTGGCAATTCTTACCTTCCTTGACATACTAACCCTTGTTACCAGATGCATCTCTGAGAAGGTTACTGAGTTCCCTTCCACCCTGCAGATTCTTCCCACCTCCTTGACTCTCTCCTGCACTACCCCTCCTCACATCCTGCAAGGTTATTCATACCCATAATGTGATGCTTCCCTCCTCCCTTTCCTATGCACTGGGCTACTAGAGGTCACACTTTCCCTGCTGTCATTCCTGGCATGCATTCTACCCTCTTACAGTTTGGTCCTCCCCCATCCCATCTTAGCCCCTTCACAACTGAATCCTCCAAGATCGCCACCCTCTCCCCTCATCCTGGGCCCTCCCTCCCTTCTGTTCATGCTGCTCTCCATTCTCACCTGCCTCCTCCTTTCTCTCCCATCCCTCTTGTACTCCCCCCCGACCCTCTACATCTGCTATCCCCTTCCTCTCCCCCTTCTCCTGACCCTCTCCCCACACTGGCATGCCCTATCTTTCCCTTCCGTTCCCTCTGGCCTGCCTCCTACCCTTCTCTTATGCCCCCCCTCCTGCCTATCCCCTCATTCTCCCATGCCCACCACCCCTTTCCTGCACCATATGCCCTCCCCCTCCTGCCTGAACTCGTAGCCTCCTGCCCCTTCTTCCCATTTGCCCTAATGCCCCCACCTCCTCCAACCCTTTCCCTCTTGCTGCCCCTTTCTTTATCACCACTTTCCCCTCCTTTCCCCTGTCCAGTAGAAGGAATCTGTTCTACACCTGCAATCTGGGAGATGATCCTGCATGACCCCCCCCTTACCTTTCCCTCTTACTGTTATACACTCCCTATACACTCCCCCTCTCTGAGCTTCTTCTCCTGCTGGGGGTTGGGGACCCAGGGAACCTGCCTAATTTCCTGTTCTCTCCTACCCCCCCTGCTTGGCCCCCCTCCTGCCTTGGCTTCACTCCTGCCCATTCCCTTTACCTGCCTCCATGCCCTGTGGCCCCTCTGCTCTTCCCATCGTTACCCTACGAATCCCCACCACCACCAGTGCACCTGTCTCATGCCTAAGCTGCAATACCTACACTCTCAGCTGCCTGATATGATGACAAATCAGCCACCTACCTACCCTCCAGCAAGTTCCCAGAAACCCCACTGCCCTGCACCCCCGCACCCCACCACTCTTCTTGTTTCACCCTGCCCCCTCCCCAACATGCCTCCTCCATACCGGACAACCTCTTTTCTTGCAAAACAGGGACAGGGCTTAAAACAAATCAGGGACAAATGACCAAAATCAGGGACAAATCACAAAAAATGTTTATTTCAACTGAAGAAGCCTTCGATAATGTGTGGCTTAATATGAACAGAATTTTATGATGGAGAACTAGACTGTAACACTATTATTTGGCATTGTTTTATGCTTCAAAGCCTTACTACTCAGTGATATAAATGCCAATTTTATGAAGGACAAAGTAAATTCTTAGGGCAAAATCAGGGACAGTTAAGAGATATGGCCCCCTCTCCACATATTAACATTTTCAGCCTTGTTGATTACAGTTCTTTTCTGTCTCTCTCACCTTTCTGAAATGTTTTCTAGGGGTTAGCTGCTGATTTACTTGCCCAACTGCCTAAATGCCTAGTTGGTCTAAGGTATACATTAAAAGCCCACTAACTAGTTTCCTGCCTGCTAACGCTCCTGTAGGCTGACCCTAGACAGGGAGTGACTGAGACACTCTAACAACACTGTTATCTGCTCCTAGTAGAAGGATAGCTGCCCCCCCCGTGGACTATCCCTATCACTAGGCTAGATGCAAGCTTATCCCAGAAAGGGACTAACCACAGCCCCTAGTCTCCAAAGTTAGCTGCCTTTTTATAGAGTACCTTGACTGTTAGTTGTAGGCCTACCCTAGATAAAGGATCCTAGATAGGGAGTAGCTGCAGCCCCTACCAGCTGCCTCCTTCTGAGACTGATCCTAGATAGTTAATACTCCCATCGAACCCATACTTACTTCTCCCTTTCCCCAGTTGCCTTACCTGCCCCACCTACCCTCCACTGGAGAGCATGGCCTGTGGCCTGTGGTCCTCCCTGCAGATGCTCTGCCAATGCCTCCAGATGCCACATAGATATTGACTATCCCTTTGCTGAGGAGAGGGTCAGAAAAGCACTCACTCACTCATCTGAGGGTGGACAAAGTCATGGGGTTAGATAGGGTGCATCCAAGAGTGTTAAACGACCTCAGGAAGGTGCTAGCTGTACCCCTAACAGACTTGTTTAACAGTTCACTGGAGACCGGCGTGGTCCCGGAGGACTGCAGAAGGGCAGACATAGTCCCACATCACAAAAGTAGTAGCAAAAAGGTGGAAAATTACAGGCCTATCAGCTTGACATCTGTAGTAGGGAAACTGATGGAAACACTATTAAAGGAAATAATTGTGGAACACCTGGAATCAAATGGACTGCAGGACCTAAGGCAGCATGGCTTTACGGAGGGAAGGTCATGCCAAACAAATCTGATAAATTATTTGACTGGGTAACCAAGGTGATGGATCAGGATGGGACGGTGGATGTAGCCTACCTGAACTTCAGCATGGCCTTTGACACCGCTCCACATAGGAGGCTGGTAAACAAATTGGGTAGCATGGGGTTAAGCAATAAGGTTGTAACCCCAGTAAAAAACTGGTTAGGGGATAGGAGGCAGAGAGTGGTGGTAAATGAAGTTTGCTCTGAAGAGGGAAGAGTGACCAGCAGGGTACCGTAGGGGTCAGTACTGGGGCTGTCCTCTTTAATGTCTCCATTAGCATCATAGCAGAGGAACTGGAAAGCAATGTCTGACTCTTTACAGATAGTACCAAGATCTACAACAGGATGGCACTCCAGAGGGAGTGCAAAGGATGGAACTTGAAACAACTGGAGGAGTGGTCAAAAGTTTGCCAACCAAGGTTTAATGCAAAAAAGTGCAAAATAATGCATATGTGTCACAGAACCTCGGGGGTGCAGTACAAAATGAGGGGAGAGATACCAGCAGCAACCAAGCAGGAAAGGGAACTGGGGGTAATCATATCGGAAGACCTGAAAGTGGCCAGACAATGCAACAGAGTGATTGGGAGAGCTAGTGAGATGCTGGGATATATACTGTAGGTAGGCATATTACCAGTAGGAATAGAGAAATGGTGTTGCCGCTATATAGGTCTTTAGTAAGACCCCACCTGGACTACTGTGTTCAGTTTTGGAGGCCACATCTCAGGAAGGACCTAGACAAGATGGAGGTCATCCAAAGGAGGGCTACCAAAATGGTACAGGGTCTACATCACATGTCCTATGAGGAGAGACTAAAGGAACTAAACATGTACACACTGGAGGAGAGGAGGGGGAGATATGATCAAGACCTTTAAATACCTCAGGGGGGTGAATAACGTACAAGTGGGAGGTATTTTTTGGAGGAAAGGGTGCTCCAGAACAGGGAGCCATGATGTGACGCTGTAAGGGATAGGCTCAGGAGAGAGATGAGGAAATACTTTTTCACAGAAAGGGGGATGGATGTCTGGAACAGTCTTTCAGTGGAGGTAGTGGGGGTGGAAACAGTGATGGGATTCAAAAAAGCTTGGGATAAGCACAAGGAAATCATAAGGGATAGGTAATGGGGTGAAAGAGAAAGTGCCGTAGATCTGGATGATTCTATAGTGTAAGCAATGCAACATAAAAAGGGCAGGCTGGATGAACCATGTGGCCCTTATCTGCCATCAGTTTTCTATGTTTGTATGTTTCTGTGTTTTTTTTTCTAGATAGACACCCCACTCCTGTGTTGTGGCACTCACACATCCAGGTCACTCACATGAGGTGTTGCAAGGACTTCTGGGAATTATATACCAAACTACAGCTATGCAATTGGTCAGCTGTGTCTTAGCCCTGAACAATTATGATGCTTTCAGATGCTGATATCCCTATCCCACCCATACAGTTCAGTCCCTCCTTCCCACTCCCATCCTCCCATTCACCACGCCATCAGCACAGTGGCCAGTGCAACAACAGTAATTTGGCAAAGCCCTTAAACCCTAGAAAGCCCCTTTGCATCTTGGTTGCTGCACTCACCAGCTCTCTCCTTCCCTTTGGAGAAAATGGACAGCACTTTCATGTTTATTTCCCTGATTACAGCCATGCTATTGGTTGGCTGTAGCCAAGTGCCATGGCCCCGAACAGCAGCACTGATCAAAATCACTGACTTCCCTTCCTTGCACACACAGTTCAGTCCCTCAACCTCACTCCTGTCCTCCCATTCACCACACCATCAGCACAGTGTCCAGTGCAACAACAGTAATCCAGCAAAGCCCTTAAACCCTAGAAAGCCCCATTGTAGCTCAGCAGCTGCATGTACCAGTTCTCCTTTTCCCTCCCAAACAGTAATATATACATTTTGAAAGAACTGGAAAAAAAGGATAGTCTTGGCAGTGATGATTGATGTGATTCACCAGGCTTTTCTGCCAAATATAACATACACACCTTCATGGATCAAGACGCATCCATTATCCTTGATTTCAAGTTGTTCAGGTCTCCAAAGTGAAATTTTCCACAAACATGGAAAAAGGAGGCTTTAAACTATCCCTGGACTCTCTGATTCAGAAGGAATTGAAAGTATCCACCATCGCTACTGATCATCACATCAAAATTAGTAGCATGAAGAATAAGGAGTATACTATCAGAAAAATCATCAATATGATGTGTGGCACCCTGACAAGTGGGTCAAGAAGGAGCTTTTCAGTTGTTCAAAAATGAAGGAGTGCACTGAACTCGGACGACAGATACAGTCAGTGTCAACCCACTTCTGGTGGTCCTGCTGTAATGCAACAGTGATGCAGAAACACTAAGAGAAATGGTAGCATCAGTGATCCGTCATGTGACTAACAAACAAAGCTGGTCTGATAGTCCACAATTCAAGAAATGCTTTCATCCAAAGCTTTCAAGAGGCTGCATGTAAGAAGGTTTGGCTGAAATCCACTACATCTGCACGTAATGCTTTGAAAAAAGGTAATATTTAGTAAGAAATTCTTAAAGGCCCTGTCAAAAGCAATGGTGTTTTGCCAAACTGGAGACCTGAAGGTCTATCATTCACTGGTCCTTAAGTAATGCCCCAAGAGGCATCACTTCAATTATGAAGGAATGGTGGCACGACGACAGTTGGCAGCACTGCACCACAACAACAATGTGAACCAGGGTGGTGCACTGAACCAATCTGGCGAGGAGAGGTATTAACTTGTCCATCCAAAAAATAAGAAGACACGGTGGGGAAAGCCAATTAAAGTGAAGAAAACTTATGATTACCTCATTAACATGGTTAAGGTTCTCGTCAAATGCAAGAAAACTAATGTCCCACCAACACAACTGAACAAGAAGTCACTAGCAAAATAAATCGTGGAAACTCCCTGAACTGACAAGGCAGAAGTAGTACAAAAGCATGTGTCATGACTGAAGAACTAAATATGATCACTTAGTCATGAATGAGCGTGTTTCTTTAAGCAGTAATGCATGACAGGGCATGTGTTATTGTGGGATTTACACATGCCTAGTATGGTGTGTCACGAGATGCAGCTGAGTAACTTCAACCACGTAAGCAGTGTGTAAATTCCAATACTACACATGCCCTAAAGTGTTACTGTGATTATAAAATGAATCCGTTATTATTAAAATTAAAAAATGAATTAGGTTCAAAGAAAGTAAACAATTGATTACCGGGATCTTTACTGGTTGTCTGTTGCAGGATTTACACACGATCATGTGACATGTTTTGACCAAGGAGGTTACAGGATTTTTGAGACCCTTTTAATAATTGTACATTTATTTACAAAACTGGCAACTTTGAATTCATCAATGATCATTTGTACACCCCAATGTACTGTAGTGATCGCATGATGATTGCTACATGAATCTATGAAGACATACTGATGCCCAAGTATTGTCATCATTTTGCTAAACAGAACATTGATTTTCAAGGTTTTCATGACCAGATATCAGCACAGATGTGGTGCATAGTACCAAGGGATACTAACTGCAACTGTTTTGTTTTGTCAAGAGTGGTTAGAAATAACTCAGCGAGGGCTTATCTTGATAATACTGAAACACGTATCAAGTGCATGTACATTGTACAACTCCATCAGAGTTAACACATTACTTATTTTATATAGTAAAGTTGATTGTTTACTGTTTAGTGTTAATTTTAAAATCAAACTAAGTGTTCAGATAAGTGTATGCTTTGAAAGTACTGAGAACACACAGTATTCAACTTATTACATTTCATCAGTACTAAGAAGTGATTATCATATAGATTTTACTGATGCAACATAGGATAAGTGTACCAAAGAAAATTGTTCAGTAATGACAGCTGTTTCAGAAAATAAGCACTGTTTATTGGCAGATGAAGCATTTCAGCATTTACATGTTGACATTAAATGTTTTAAAACCAATAGCCCCTCAAACATACATCTATACATACTTCTATAAACCACATATCAAGGAAACAGATATAAACATCTAGTATTAAAATCTGGCTTCATCAGCTTCAGGTGGAAGATGGCCCTTCCCCTCCTTGCCATACTGCACTGGGAAATCCATGTGGGAATCAGCTACAGTAAGTCAGGAGAGGAGGACGTCAGCTGCATGGAGCGTGGACGGTGCTGATAACCTACCCAGCTCTCCATGTGAGAAAAAGAAATATTTAAAAAAATGAGAAATGAACATCAGCAGTAACCTAACATTTATCATCCACTGCTTCATTTCAGAACAACACAAGCTCTCTGTCTCTCTCTGTATTGGCATGATTTCATAAACACTGCATGAACACCAACCTGTGTTATCAGCTCTGTTTGTACTAGCACCACTATCAGCATCACCGTCTTCTAACTCGATTCAGTAGTGATACTTTCTGTATCGTGAGGTGTTTCACCCTCAGCGTATTCTGTTTCAAACATGTATGGCTGCAGACCATGAGAACAATTGTATGTTGGTAACTAATCTCCACTGTAATCAGAGTTTCTGGACATTCTTCAAAGATACGGCAACTGTGAAGGCTACTGTGTCTGCATAATGAATACTTTCATGACACAAAAAATAAACATGATGACCAAATGACCAATGCAGCAACATACACAGCATAACACACAGTCACATACTGTACATAGTACTGTTGCACTCGTGCAGCAAATGCAGAACATACAAACAATACAAAGTGAAACATAGGAACACATTATAACCAAACAGCAGCATTACATGTAACACAACACGCAGAAAGGTAAATAGTACAGTCACACTCTTTCAATGACGTGGGAAATATCCACATCACCACGTGGAAAAACACAGCCACAACCACAGCAGCACAAAACAAGAACACGATCGCATACATACTACAATCACAGTTCAGCACCAACATGCACAATGTCCACTCACACACACACACACACAATAAACAGAAAAACACATTCTCAACAACACACAAAGTACCATCACCACACGATGTGCAACACACATAGTCAAGAAACTCATGCAGCTGCATACTATCATGAATTATGAAGATATCAAAAGTATTACTTATGTGTTTTGCCATATAGCAAATGGGGAAATGTTAGTGAAAAGAAGTGCTGCCCCAGGAAGGACATTCCCCCAAGGCACTGGTTAGCTCAAGACAGACAAAAGATATAATTAGACTGCACATCACTGCACACCAAACAAGAAACAACAAACAACAGGGGCATAAATAAGACACTGAACATATTAAATAGCATTTACTTCAAAAGTGTATGCAAATTAAATAATGTAACAGATAACAATGAGAGGGCTGACAAAAGAGTCAATGTGACAGTTTCACCACTGGTGGCAGAAGAGGGACTGACACAAGGGTCCCTGTGCCGGCTTTCCTTACTGGTATCCAGTGATGGAACAACGTCAGGGTCACTGTGCCAGCTTACCCATGAGTGACAGGTAAGGAAGTGACACCAGGGTTCCCATGTTGGCTTCCTTTACTGGTGAACAATAAGGGAATGTTATTAGGGTCCTCGTGCCTGCTTCCCCATCAGTGACAGTTGATGAGAGTGACACCAGGGTCCCTGTGCCGGCCTCCACTACTGAAGAACATTGAGGGAATGGCATCATGAAGACTGTGCTGGCTTCCCCACTGGTGATCAGTGAGGTGAGGCACTGATACCAGGGACCCCATGCTGGCCTACCTTACTGGTGATAGGTTGAGACTAGGGTCCCCATGCCAGCTTCCTTTACTGGTGACTCGTGAGGAAACAGCCTCAGGGTCTTCTTGCCAGCTTGCCTACTGGTGAAAGGTGAGGACATGACACCAGAGTCCCTGTACCAGCTTCTCATACTGATGAACTCTGATGGAGCGACATCATGATAACTGTGCTGGCTTCCCCACTGGTAACAGGTGAGAACATGACACCAGAGTCCCTGTACCAGCTTCCCCTACTGATGAACACTGATAGAGTGACATCATGATAACTGTGCTGGCTTCCCCACTGGTAACAGGTGAGGACATGACACCAGAGTCCCTGTACCAGCTTCTCCTACTGATGAACACTGATGGAGTGACATCATGATAACTGTGCTGGCTTCCCCACTGGTAACAGGTGAGGGAGTGACACCTGGGTCCTTGCACTGGCTTCCCCACTGCTGAAAGGTGATGAAGTAAGACCAGGGTCCCTGTGCCAGCTTTACATACTAGTGACCAGTGAGGGAACAACATCAGGGTCCTCGCATTGGCTTCTCCACTGGTGACAGCTGAGGGAGTGATATCAGTGTCCCCATGCTGGCTTCCCTTACTGGTGACCGGTGAGAGAATCACATCAGGATCCTCTTGCCAGCTTCTCCCTTGGTGATGGGTGAGAGATTGACACCAAGGTTCCTGTGCCGGCATACCTTACTGGTGACCCGTGAGAAAAGAACATTTGGGTCATCGTGCCTGTTTCCCCACTGGTGACAGGTGAGAGAGTGACACCACCCACCAACAAATGCCACAAAAACAGCAAAAAGGGCATTTGCAATAATACATTTGCAGTTTATGATTACATACAGCAACACCTTACACAACATTTAAGCAAACAAATCAGAGTCAGTATGTATACTCACTCGAGCTGGCCCACTGGAGCAGTGGTTGGATTTCCACTTGTGATACCAATGACCTGGGTATGGGAATGGAACCGGGGAGTCAGACGGCCAGCCGGGTGAGAAGGACTGAGCATCCCATGGACTGCTCTCCTTCTCCGGGTGGGAGGGAGGGATAGAGTGTTTGGTGCTTGGTGGACCTCTGGCAGAGGCCGGGGGAGCCACAGGCAACTGACATCTGTACGCTAGAGGGGCAGGGCGGATGCTGGACATCATTGCACGTCCCTTCCCCTGGGGCAGCTCAAAAGAAATTGTTGGCCACTGAGGATGATGTCCACCCTGGCACCTGGCCTCTATGGCTCCCTGCCTCTCCGCTGACCAATTTCTGTTCCACGGTATTGCTAGGACCTGAACCCTGCCCTGGGGGGGAGCTAGGGAGGCAATGTCGGTAGCCACTGACACCTTTTCCTGTCATAGACGGGCCTGACTTGGTGCCATGGCCCTGCCCTGGGGGCAAGCCAGGGGGGGTATCTGTGGAGGTAAGGCAAGAGGGGAGCAAGGTAGGTGCTCAGGGGCTGGAGCTGAGTGATGGGCGGCCAGTGGCAAAAAGCATACTAAATAAAAAAAAAAAGTATGTCTACTCATCCAAGTGCCAATGGTCAATAAACTGCAACCACCACCATTCCCAACATGACAATAACCACGATACAGGCAGAAAAGAACACTGTGCCAGCACTCGCTAAAAAAAAATTGTCAATGCCGAATGTTCGCGATTGGTATTTCTGTTATACCGAGTCTTCCTTGTACACATTTTTACTATATATTTACCCAGAGCAGATGAGATGCAATATCATTTTCTGTAGTGCCCTGCTTTGACACATTGTTAGACTATAATTACCCAGGGCAGGGAGGGCAGCTGAGAGGCAATATTCTGCTTTCAAGTGGGCTCCCACATTTTGACACCAAATGTCCGACGGTCTTTTTATGATATGACGTTAAGATCAAGACAAGTGGAAGTTTTGAAATCCCACCCAAAAGGTGATTTCACTGTGCAACTGTGGAAACAGGTTTCGGAGGGGATTTGAAAAATGACACCTGCCATGTTCAGGAGGTAGGGTAACACAAGGGATATGTTGAACATTAGGAACTAACATCATAAAAAAATAAAGTTATGAGTAAATGTTAGAAAAACATTTCCTCATAGTTGGTTGTTCACATTTTTACCCCAAATTTTCAGCCTAATCTTTTTATAGCAACTCCTTTGAAGCATGACAGGTGTCTTTTATGAAACAATGTCTGAAACGTACTTTTTGCACCGCAAGTGTTAAAATGCATTTTGGGTAGGATTTGAGAAATGACAGCTGTCACATTCATGAGGTGGTGTTTACAAATGGCTATGTTGAAAAGTTGAGGTCAAAATATTGAAAATTATCACACTAATGAGTGTGTGTTGAAAAACTGCAATGTAGATTCATACCTTTGTTGTTTTCTCATATTTTTTACCCCAAATTTTCAACATAGCCTACTTATCACCCTACATAGCATTCTTATGAGCCCACCTCATGAACAAAAGTAGAGAACATTTTCAAATCCTGATTTTACACCACAAGTGTGAAAACACATTTTGTTACATGATTTGGAAAATGACAGCTGTCACATTTATTTATTTATTTATTTAGCTTTTGTTGACCGGGTAAGTGCACTAGACAAATCCTGCCTATTTTCAGGCACAACCCGGGGGAAGGGGATACAGATGAATGCCAACTGACCTTGAACCAGATTAAGCTGTTGGTGGTATTTTTAGTGAATGAGGGAAATTTGGCCAGGACACCGGGGAAATTCCCCTACTCTGAGGAGGCAGAGGGCGCTGTGTGCCTGAGTGGATGCTCTGCTCAGTGGCGTCTGGAGCTTTGCACTAGGAGGACGTGCGGGGGCTGAGGAGTGGGTCTCCTCCTTGGCTCCCTTGAAAATGGAGTTATGCAGAGATCTGGTGAAGGAATAGTGGAAACGGAGCAGCTGGTGGCTCTCAATATGGATACAGGAGCACAGTTCTTACCGGAGGACGAGGTTCCCCAGGTTTTATCGCAGCAATCAAGTTTGGAATTGGAGGAGGTTGAATCGTTGGAGGCGCTGCATCAACAGGCTGTAGAAGCGGAACAACATTATCGGGCAGCGAGGTTACGTCTTTTGGTGGCGCAAGGTGGTAGGACGGAATTGGAGGTTGCACAGGAAGAGGAACAATGAAAGGAAGAAGGAGCAATGGAGGCACAAGTCATCGCAGAGGAACAGAGGGAGAAGGTGCATCAGCAGGTCCCAGTTGATGGTGTGAATACTACTACCGAAGAAGCGTTTCATGCTATGAGTGCACAGGGATTTGAAGAAATGCGAATGGACTCATCTGGGGAGGAGGACGGAGATCAAATCAGTCGTTCAGGTAAAACTTAACTGCCATACAACAGAGTGGAGTATCTTCGAGACTGTTTTGGGTGGGTCTGCTTTAAAAGACTCTCATGTCTCTTTAGTGGAAGGGGAGAAATGTAGTGAGGAAAAGGACCTTCCACTAAATGAGTCTTCAAAGGATCTAGACAGTGTAATTGTGGGGAAAGATCCAAAAGACTGGGTGGCGACGGCCTTGCAAGCCGCAGGTTGGGTAAAGAATCCCTCTGGGAAGGGGTGGGATGCAAATTTTGGTAAAGATGTTGTTGCTACTTCTCCTGCTATGTTGCAGATATCTCCCCCCCCAATGGATCCCCCACTATTAAATAGTATGGCTACTCCTTTTATACCCCAGGACAGCCCTCCCTGAATCTACTGTAGAATTGCCCTTCAGGAAGATACTCATCCTTTGTTACAAGTCATTAGAGACCAGGAAAAGAAAGTACAATGGAGCAAGATTGATGCAAGATAAAGCTGATAAAGTATGGCATGGAAAAGTGACTGAACATTTATTTCCGAATAGTGCTGGGCCTTTGATGGAGCAGAACAGAAGAAGAGCATGATTAGGTTAAAATTTAGGGTAGTACTGAAGAAATTCCGGACAGAAGATTTGTGGGTCGTGTACTATTAAAAAATAGCATGAAATTCTTTGCTTATGAAATTTACGCTTTGATACATGTTCCGGGGGATGTGATTTTTGATGTTAGTTTTACACATCCTGGGGGTTTAGAACGGTTTTGGAAGCAGTACCGTCTGTTAAAGCTCTCTCCCTTGTGGAAGCCTTTTTTAGCAATACCACTTACTAAACCATTGACTAAAAAAATTACAGTTCTTTTTCGAAATGAGGGGTTAAATGTTGCAGATATTACGTACTGGTTGCGGCAACATTGTACTGTTAAAGGTTTGCCTGAACCCATACTGGATGAAGAGCAATTATGGACGGTGGGATGGACTTATCTTGTGGTATTACATCTAGTAAATGGTCAGACTAGTCATCTACCAAACCGTTTCTTTTTGGGTAGAGATAGGGGGGTGGTGTTTTACCCAGGTCAGCCAAGAGCTTGTTTCAAATGTGGTGATGTGGGGCATTTGAGTAATGTATGTGATAAACAAAATGTGGTTTATGGGGAATTGGGCATGTGGGGCTCATTGTCGGCAACCTTTGAAGTGTAATTTATGTGAGGAACAGGGCACTGTTTTCGGACCTGCTCATGGGCCTCACATAACAATGTGGATTGCTCAGTTAGAGCAGAACAGGATCACTTCGTAGCTGCTGCTCAAAAGGAGCAATTAAAAGTGGTGGCTTTAAAGTCGCAAGGGCTGGCTCCTACTCATTCATCAAACAAAGTGTCAGGACTACCGAGAGAGGCTGACGATACCGTAGTAATGAATGCTCAGATTGTAGTGAGTGATGGTGAAACAGTGGTGCGGGTCAGTGATGGGGCAATAGTCACAGAGGAGGAGGGAGCAATGGTTCCGGTAGGGAAAAAGACGGTCGTCTTGGGTGACGAAGTCGTGTCTATGCCCCCACAGTGCATTCTGAGCTAGGCTTCCAAAGAGTGACTAGATCAAAGGCGTGGAAAATACTTTCAGCTGCCTTGATCCAGATGGAAAAATTGGGGGAGGTAGTAATACAGAACTCATATGCTCCTTTGCTTGAGGACGATATGGAGGAGGATGGGTGTGAGTCAGACCTTTCCTCGGCGGCATCCTCTCAGGCTGAGGGTGTTGCTGAGCCTGGCCCTTCTGAGAAAGTGAAATCGAGAAAAGGAAAAAGAAAAGATGATTGCAGGTGTTTGTGTTCACTTTGTTGATGGCTATTTCCTTTTGTACTGTTAATGTTAATAGTATAAAAGCATATGGGAAGAGGCACAATACCTTTTTGAGCCTCAGTATTGGGGGTGGGAGTGTGTTTTTTTTACAAGATACTCAGTTGAACTCTCTAGCTGAGGTGACAACTACACAGAAGGAATGGAGGTGGGGTGTCTCATATTGGTCGGTAGGTGAAGAGCAGTGTGGGTATTCTGTTTAAGAGTCAGGTAAAGGTGTTGCACGTTTATGATTTAGTACTCGGGAGAGTTTTGATTCTGGATGTATTATTGCAAAATGAGGTTTTTCGGTTGATAAATATATACGCTCCTCAACTGAAAACTGATAGGTCTATTTTGTTTAGGTATGTGGAGCCTTATTTACATACGTCAAAGATAGTTTTATGGGGGGTATTTTAATTGTGGTCTTTCACATAGGGATTGGGGAAGAGCTACAAAAAAAGTCTTCTGTGATACCAATACCCTCTTGGCTATTATGGAGCGTAATGATATACAGGATATTTATAATATTTTACAGCGGGAACCGGTTCATACCTTCCATAAGGGGCATTTGTCTACTAGAATTGATTTTTGGCTAGTATCAGAAAGAATTACATGTCAGTCAGTGGATGTAGTACCTTTGGAAACCTCAGATCACCTGATGGTGGTTATGCAGTTGGGAAATTGACAGAATTTGTTAGTTGGGAGGGGTTGTTGGAAAATGAATACTTCAAAGTTACAGGACACAGTTGTAGAACATACTATAAGGAAATTGATCTTTGCGCGACAGATGATTTGTTATTTGTATGAGAGTCCGATAGAATGGTGGGAAGATATAAAGAGGGGAGTAGATGTGCAAGAATGGTATGGTGCATACACAAAGAGACAGGCTAGGGAAAAGTATATTGCTTATTTAGGCTTACGAGCAAAATATTTACAAACGTTATCACAAAGTGAGATGGGGGACCTTAAGGTAAAAAGGTTGCAGGATATAAAATCTCAAATGAAGAAATATTTGCAAGACTCTGTGCGAGTAATGGCTATACGACAAAAATATAAGACTCAAGGTACAAAAGAAGAGGTAAACCCTTATGAAAAGGGAGGACAAGGGTGTCAAAAGGTGATAATGACAGGTCTTAGAGATGGACAGGGTAAGGTAAAAGAGAACATCCAAGATATACTGTTTTTGATTCAGCAATATGTGGTAGATAAGTTTCAGACTGTAAGGCAGGAAAGTAAGTTTCCTTTTACCGGCCTAGATATTCCAGGACTGACCAGGGAAGAGAAGGACAGGTTGGTTGCCCCCATTTCAGGAATGGAAATTGTATGGCCATCCTACAATTGACCTCTAAATCCACGCCTGGAAGGGATGGATTGCGAATGATTTTATAAACAATTTGTTGAACTTCTGGTTCCTTGTTTAGAAATATTGTAAAATGCTATTTGGGAAGAGAGACGGCTTGCCCCCTCAATGCAATTGGGATTAATGTTTTTTCTTTATAAGAAAGGAGATCAGTATGATATAAAAAATTTGAGGCCTTTAACGCTGCTGAATTCAGATTATAAGATTCTTGCTAAAATATTAAATCAAAGACTGGCAGTTGTAGCAAGTAAGTTGATTATTCAGGAGCAAACTTGTGCAGTCCCAGGAAGGAAGGTAATACAGAATCTGACTTTCACTAGAGACATTATAGAACAGGGGTTAGGGAAGGGTTTAAGGGGATATTTAATAGCGGTAGATCAGGAAACTGCGTTTGATTCTATTCAACAGAATTATCTTTGGAGTGTATTACAACATTATGGAATTCCGCAAGAATTTATAGAACTTGAGAAAGTGTTGTACACGGAAGCACAAGCAGTGACCTTGGTGAATGGTTTTGGGGACACCAATTTTTTTTAAAAGTGGGGTCAAGCAGGGTTGCCCAATGAGCCCCTTGTTATATGTCTTTGGTTTAGACCCTTTGTTAAGGAAGATTGAGCAGGCCAGAGACATTAAGGCGATAGAATCTGTGGCTGGATTTGCTTTTCAAAAAGTTTCAGCTTATGCGGATGATTGTATTTTTACTGTGGCAGATGTCAGATCAGGGGCTAAAATGTTGTCATTATTGCATGAGGCCTATACCACAACTGGTATTAGGATAAATACGAGTAAAAGTGTTGTTTTGCCTTTAGGGGATAGTAAAATTATTGATGATTTTCCGATTCTGATGACAACAGACTAAATAAAGATTTTGGGCCTATTTTTTGGTAATAAAGAGTCTGAGATACGTAATTGGAATGATGTTTATGATAAAGCAAAGCTTAAGGTACAGACGTGGTTAACTTGGAAAATGTCCAGGAAAAAGAAAGTGTATCTCATAAGAGCATACATTGCTCCTATGTTTTTATATATGTCTCATATTTTTCCTCTACCGTTTAGTATGCATACCAAACTTTTGGGTTTATTTTTTCAGTTTCTATGGGGCAGTAGGTTGAATCTAGTGAAGAGGATTCATACATACAGAGAGCGGAAAGAAGGGGGTTTGAATATGTTGCATCCTATAGTTTATTTATTTGGTAATTTCTTTTTTAGCTCTATCATTCCCTTATTTTGCAAACTATGGAATAGGGCAAATTAGCATGTGCTTTGGGGAGGATCTTTTTAGAAGCATGGGGAGAGGAGATGGCATCCTGTAGAGCGATTACTTCCGAGTTATGTACAAACCACTCTTCGATACATTAGAACTTGGAAGATAGAACTAGCGTGGTGTAGGGATAAAGGGAAGAAAATGTTTCACAAAATCATAGTGGATAAATGGTATCGAGAGGACCCGGTGTTTATGGTACCTCCTTTTATTAAGATTTCCTTGTTGGAAGGTATGACTAATCCTCGAATACCTTTAAAGATGCAAGATTTTGCTTGGCTTTGTGGTCATCAGAAACTACAAGTAAAGAGCAATCAGAAACATAAGCAAATAACGGAAAGGGGGTGAGGAGAGCCTATGTGTGCAGGGATTGTGGAGACAATGCAGCATCTTTTCTTTGATTGTTCCCATATGCAGGGCTTTTGGAAACGGTTATCGATTTTATGGAGGGAGCAGTTATTGGTATTATTAAATTATGATGTTTTGATTTTAGGGCAAATCCCGGCCACCTGGGCAAAATGGACTAACAGTACAATCCAGATTGTTTTGGTATGTATAAAATGGTCTATTTGGCAAGCAAGATGTCTTAGATTTCTGAAAGGTAAGGTAGTTCAACAACAGGATGTTTTTTTCCAAATACAGAAAGAATTGGATGCTGTTTATGAATATGAAAAGCGTACTTTAGGACAAGACTTATCAGTAAAGCTCTGGAGTAATGTTGATTGGGTGGGATAGAGGGATGTCTGTTACAATTGTATAGGATTTATTCTTTGTTATGGGACACTGTATGTTTATTTTTTCTTTGTGTTTCGAATATTGTTTTTTGTGACTTTCTGTATTGAATGCAGGTATTGTTTATTTAATCTGGATTTTGTTTTTGAATATTGAATAAAAATTTCCCCTACTCTTTTCGATAAGTGCCACGGGATCTTTAACATCCATCATGAGGTGCCATGAAGAAATGGCTATGTTGAAAATATGAGGTCAAAATATTGAAAATTACCAAAAGTTATGAGCCCGTGTTTGCAAATTTCAATGTAGGCTCATAGCTTTGTTATTTTTTAATATTTTTAACCCTAATTTTCAGCATAGCCTTCTTATGACCCTACCTCATGAACAAGGGCAGAGAAAATGTTCAACTCCTGCTGGAAAGGTTATTTCATGCAGTGACCGAGAAATCAGATTTCGGTACAGATTTGCCTAATTTCACTGTCATGACATGGGGTCCCAAAAAAGGCATGTTGAAAATTTGGGGGAAAATATGCAAAAAAAATCAAAACACCATTGAAATACATTGAAATGCATACCTGATTTCCTCAGTTCGGGGTCCGGCTTTGAAGAGTGAAGACATGCCTGTGGTCCAGAGAGGATTACGGCATTGGATGCCTGGTGAGTAAGTAAGTGCTTCGGGGGGATGGAGTGGTGGGTGCTGAGTGGGACTGAGAGGGTAGGGTGGGGAGACACTAACAGAAGCAACAGATATCGATGGCTGGTTTTCTTTTTTACAGGGTTAAAAAAAAAACAATGAGGGATGTTTTTCTTTATTTCAGGTGGTGACACGGGGGGCTTGGGCACCCCAGTGTCAGTGCTATGTTTGTTGGGGAGGGTGCTGAATGGATGGGTGGACATGAAAAGTGGTAGCAGAAACAGACATTGATGGATGGTTTTCTTTTTTACAGGATTTCTGGGAGACTGGGCATCCCCAGTGTGAGTGTTATGTTTGTGGGGGAGTAGGGGGTGCTGAGTGAGAGGGTTGGGTGAGGGGGACAGTAAGGACAGGGGCTGCAACAGACATCAGTGATCAGTTTTCCTTTTTGCAGGCTGTAATTTAACCACAGAATCCTGATCACGACAGATGAGCTGTGCTTGATGTGTGGTGTAGATCAAAGGAAAGAGCTGATCTATGATTAGATCATCTCTTTCCTCTGAAATACACTAAGTTTCCACCCAGCAAGCTAGAATAGTGTCATGATCAGCCTGGCAGATGATTGGTGTGACACTGACGAGCCCCTTGCAGACCACTCTGCATTGGACTGACAGTGTCACACCCCTTGAAAGTTACTCTCCTAACAAAATGTTCGCTACACAAGCACGCACAGTAAACATAACAAAATAACCACCCACCCACCATCAACAAAGGACATCATATGTCTAAACTACCTTATACCAGACATCTTCAAATTAACCCAACAACCACACAAAAACAAAATAGCCATTACTCAGTAATGGTAAAACATGCTTTGTGGCACATCAGTTTAATAGCACTGTTTGAGTCTTGTAAAAATACTCACAGTCATTGTTAATTTAAATCCTTTTAATCCTACAAAGACAAAATGATAACATGAAGGTGCCTTACTGGCGCAGCTGCTGAGCTGCACCAATTAACCTGTCCCACCAATTTCTTCATTTCTGGTTTTGAAACGGTCAGATGATAATGAAAATGGAGGAAAAACGGGTACAGTACTACACAAAATGAATAAAATAAAGGCATTTTACTGTTGAACATGAGAGTTGCCATCGTGATTCTGCAAGGAGCCCCAATCTCTTGGGCCACGTATGGCTGCAGGCAATATTTAGTTCCCCCTTAAATAGCTTCTTTACCTCCAGTTCTAGCAGGATTTTCTATGAAGAAGGAGTGGAGGAAAAGCTTTTGGTCTCTTTAGTTTTGAGAAGACTGTGAAGCGAAGAGCTGATCTCCGACTCATCACTCCCAATACCCACTTGTCTTTGCTGTTAGTTTTCCATTCCTGGAAGTAATCAGGCAGGCAGCCTACACCTGGTAGAGGGTCTATGGCAGCCTGCACAGAACATAGAAACATAGACTTTGACAGCAGATATGGACTGCTTGGCCCACCTAGTCTGCCCATTTCCCTACCTTTTGGATAAGCTGCAGATTCTAGTTAATCAATGGCCTACTTCTTCCTATCCCCACTATAATTGCCTTATGTCTGTCCCATGCATTCTTGAATTCCTGCACCTCCTCAGGAAGGTGGTTCCATTCGTTCACCACCCTTACCATGAAAAAATACTTTCTCGTGTTGCTCCTGAGCCGTCCCCCCTCTGTCTTCAAATTGTGCCCCCTTGTTCTTGCACATCTCTTTTCTGAAGAAAATGAGGAGTTTTGTTTTTCATATGGCTTAGGAGCTAGTGCCTGCTTCTGCCTTACACCTCTCCTGCCTCTGCCTCTTGGGGTCACTAGCCATAGTAGGACTAGAGCCTTTGATAGTAGGCCTTGCCCTACTATTCCTACCTTATGGTCTGAATGAAGTAGACGCTCTTTCCTTCTGGGTCTGCTTTTTGTAGGTTGTTTTTGCTCATAAAACTTTTTCATGTAGGCTTCTTTTTTATCCCCAAAGAGGGAAGGTCCTCAAATGGGAAATCCATAGCCTTTGTGTGTTTTGTTTTAATATAGCTCTTTGGTCCCCATCGCCTCCTCCCACCAACTGGAGATGGAGACAAATAGGTATTTTTCTCCCCTGACCCCTGAAGCCCCTGCACATGGCTGTGCGAGCATGTGGAGGCACGCTATGTACCCTGTGGTGCCAGCTCAGCCTCTTCCACCTCCCGATACTTTTTGCCACCCCCTCTCCACCTACGCTACCCACTGGACCTCCACCTGGTGGAAGCAGAACTACAGGGGGCGCCAACCCACCCTCACCACCCTCAGGAGAGGAGAGCTGCCCATCGGCATGCTCAATCCTGCTCTGCCTTTCCCCCCCACCCTGGCACCCCAACAACCTGAGGACGTTCCCAAACCCGGTCGCCAGTGTAGCACAAGGTATGGCATCCAGTGCCTCAACCCTCAGCGCCACTGGCCAGCTATAGCCTTTGTTTTTGTGTCATCTGAGAGGATGGTTGCTTAGAGACAAGCATCCTCAGAGCTACTGCACATGCTGACACCCTTGGGGCTGCATTATTTGAATCTACAGCAATATGAAACTGGTATTTAGTGGTTTCTAATGCATCTTTAGCAGTTTATGCTAGATCACTGCCAATGTCACCACCTGCCTTTTCACTTAGAGCCTGAACAGTACTACAAAGGGCTTTTTTTGGTACTGTGCTGAGTATGTCGTGTAAGCAGCCTGCCTTAACTGCAGAGTAGCTGAAGTGTACACACCTTCCTTGCCATATTGTCCAGTATTCTGGAATTTTTCTCTGGGGGCATGCATGCTAGTGACATATTTGATTCCTCACATGTAGCTGCTTGCACAACAACCTCATGGTCAGGGTGTGAATATAAAAAATCCACCCTGTTTCTCCAGTTGATATATTTCTACTTTTTTGTCAATGCCGGGAGCTGAATTTGGGTGTTTTAAAATTCTACTAGTGGCTTTCCTGAGAGATTTGTGATAGGTACTGTCAGTCTTTTTTAATGAGGTCTGTCCCACCATACCCGTAAAACCTGCTTCTTCTCTATCCCCCTCTGTCTTGGTAGAGGGGATATCCAGAGTCTGAACCACATGCCTTACAAAAGTGGAATATGAGAACAAAGTCCTCATTCACTCTTGGCAGGGAACCAAAATCCTGTTCAGGACTGGTTTGGGGTTCTACTGAGTCTCGTTCACCCTCATCCTCCTCCAGCACAGGTTAAAAAAATGCCTGAGGCTGGAGAGGGAGGCAGGAATAGTGGCAAGGTTCCCCATAGTTTTAAAAGCCTGGAAGAACTACCACATTTCAGCAGTCCCCTCCTCTGAAGGCATAGCTCTCTGTTCTACTACTTGCTCTTGGTTCCTTTTGGGATGGGGGATGCACTCAGGTGCTTTTCTTTTTGGTTTTTCTTAGCTGGTGTTCATGGCACCAGAGCATCTAAAGCTTTTTTCTTTTTTGCCATTTTAGCACCTGTGTTCCCCCTATCAGACACCCTGCTCTTTCTCTGAGCTGGATGATGGCTTAGCAGCTATATATGTCTCTTTAATCAGAGACTGCTGCTTTTCTGTTGTGTTTTCTGGTGCAGTTTTTAATTTATTTATTACAGTCTAGGAAATACCTTTGAGCCAGTGGCTCATTTACAGAGGTTCGACATCAAATGAGGTTACAAAGATTACGCAAAGGTTCCACGTCAAATGGAGGTTACAGAAGATTACACAGAGGAGTATTCATAATACATTTCAGATTGAACAGTAGGTGCAAAACAACAGAGATAGTTGACAATATAGGAATCTGTTAAAACAACCAATTAAAAGATAAAAAGAAGAATGATTAGCAGCCAAACTTGATTCCAAAAGAACAGTATTTTTGTCGGAGTGCAATAAGGGTGCTAGACCCTAGGGAGGAGTGCTAGGTTTTTGACAGTGCTAGTGGGCAGTGAGGAGAGTGCCAGAGTGAGACAAACAAGGGGTGGGGGCAGGAAAGATGGGGGTGGGCAAGGGGCAGGAGACTGGAGCCTAGCAGGACAGTACTAGTGGAGGTTAGGTAAAGAGAGGTAAAGGGGGAAATAGGTGGGTGGAGGAAGGGCAGAAAATACAGGCATGAGTCAAGCATGGGGGCAGGAGGTGGTGAGAGAGGGGCGGAGGAGGGACCAGAGTGGGAGATGGGGCATGGGGGGGAGAAATGCAGAACCAATGTGAGAGATGTGGAATTGAGAGTACCTGGGGTGCTGGCAGAAGAGGGGTAGGAAGAGTGTAAGGTGGAAAGGACGTGTATCAAAATGAAGGGGAGGCATAGGGTGGGTGGAGTGGGAGGGGGGAGGGCTGGGCTAATTGGGAGGAAGATTACAGGATATAGGAGTTGCAGTCACAAACATTGGCCTGGGCAAGGGTGGTACGAAGCAAGGTTTTTCTTTTTGGTTTTTCTTAGCTGTTTATTTTGTGGAGAGATACTTGAAGGTGCATGATTGCCACCATCTGTGGTAGTTCCCTCCATTTTTATCTCTGCTTGCATGCACAGCAAACATCTTGCTACAATAAGGGCTTTCAGAGGTGTGTCACTGTTGGGTCCATTGCATCTCAAGCTGTAGGGGGCTCGGCATCTCAATGATCAGCCAGGTTGATCATTATGTGGTTTTCTTTATATGGGATGGAAACTTCTCATAGTTGAAAGGAGCCAGCTGCTCCTATCAAATGTGGACTGGTTCATTTCATCTATAAGACACCACCCTAAGCAGCTGAGTGGTGTGTTGACAAAGACACGGTTTTATGGAGGCGCATTCAGCTATTTATAAAAATCTCTTCCCATCCCAACAGCTGCTCCACTCTATCTGCCTCCCCCAACTCCTGTAAGCAGTCAGTTTCACCACTCCATCGCCATCCTTGGCTGTCTCCACTCCCCAGACCTTTCCCCTTGAATCCTGCTGCAAGGCCTTTCCCATGAAAGCTGCTGGGAGGGGGCGGACTGAAGCTTCTTTGCAGAACTGCGTTCAGCTTTTTGTAAAAAAAAACCTTCCCATCCCAGCAGCTGTCCCACCCTGTCTACCCCAACCCCGTTCCTATAACCAGTCTCAGGGCCATAAACAAGGGAGCACAATGGCTGCAGTTACATGTGGGCATGTGTTGGCAAGGGGCCCGGCTGGTGGATGGCAATATTAGGCTGCTAGTGTGTGTCCTTGTTCAGTGGGCCAGGTGGTGTATCTCTTGGCATATGCTATTGCATGCCACCACCTACTGGGCCAAGCTAGAACAAACAAAGTACTATGTGAGTACTGTGGCATCACCCTGGGAGCATCATCAAGTGACACAGAGAAGGACATAATACACTGGAGCAGTAGCCAATCAGGAACCTGCCTGCCAGATTCATAATTTGTGGGCTTTTATTTACTTGGTAACGTTCTGTCCCCATGACCATCTGCTCAGGTAAAGTAAAACATGGGGTTTGGGGGAGACAGAGCTACACCACACTAATCTGCACTGTGCATGGAGAAAGTGAACGCTACATTGCATCTTCCTGGTTCAACGTTCTGCTTCCATCCAGATCTCATTGCTGACTGATGCCGAGGGGACACAGAGCTGCTGAGCTCAGCTGCTATAACCTTCCTAATTTCTGCTTCCTCTGCCTGCTGTCTGAGAGTGATGATTGCAGCAGCACCACTCCTGGCTTGAAGCAGACTGCTTTCATTTCATTCATTGAGTCTGCATGAATCCTCAGCACTGCCAACTGATGGGCCCTGCTGCAAGAACAGGTAGAAGAGCTGTAAATTTATCAGATATGCTCTGGCTTCCCTCTGTCCTGTGTACTGTGTGCTAAAGAGTCAAGGGATATTTTTTTTCTGCCAGGCAGACTGCACCTGAGGAACTACATCTTGCTGCTGCTGCTGCTGTTGTCGTTGTCACTGTGTTTTCCCTGAGCTGGCTGGCACTACTTGAGAGGTGAGGTCAGACTTCAAGGCAAACTTCAAGCAAGACTGCTGCTGTGTTTTCCAAATCCTGCCCATTTCCTGAAATAGCAGGTATAAAGAGTAGTATATTTAACTTGTAAATTTCTGTTTGATGATGATGTCACTGGATGAGAAAGTGATCTGAAGGGGAGGGGAGGGAAAGAGAGAGATGGTGGGCCAGATTATATTAATTTCTCATGCAACAAGGAATACTTCTCCCTGCTGGTTCTTCAGCAGTTAGACACCAAAATGGTTCTCCCAGTCTTCAGCTACACAGATTTAGTCTATGGCACCGCCCTGTCCACCTTCCTGGCCAGACTGGACACCCTCTGCAATGCCTTCTGCTGCTTTGCTAAAGACTCACCTTCTCACACCCACCAGTGCTCCCTTTACTCCTCCTTATCCATCCCCCCAAGCCCCACAAGTCACCAGTCCCACTGTGCTTCCCTCATCACTAAATACTGGCTTGGGTCCTTCCCTCCTACTTATACCATCTTCCCTCCCCATCTCCTTCTCCTTCTTTTTGCTTTCCCATACCATGGCTCCTCCCTCTGGAATCATCTTTCCTCCTCCATCTGTTTCTTTCCCTTCCGTCCCTCCCTCAGATGCCAACTAACACCTTCTCCTCCCACTTGTTCCTACCAACCCTCATCCTGAACCCCTCCTTACCTCTCCCAACCCCACCTGTCAGCATTGTTTTTTTTTGTTTTGCAATTAAATGAACTTTATCTCAGCATTGGTTTTAGCACCACATTATCCAGCTCGCCTTCACTTTTTGACATTACCATATTTGCACTATTGCTTTTGATTTTCTACGGTATTTATATGGCACCCAATTTTGGCATTAATGTCTGCCCTGCACTCAACCAATGCACTTTACAGCATTGTTCTTGCAATTTCATTATTAGTCTTGTTTGTTTATCTTTGTAACTGTACCCTCCCCTCCTCCTCCCTCCCTCTTCCCCTGGGTTGCACATGGAAATCAACTTTGGCTCAGTGTGTGTCTCCTGATCACCAATTTTCAAATAAAATATATAAACTGTGATTGTATTCCTTGCAAAGTACCCCTACAAGGAAAGACTAGTCAGGGAAGGTGGGTGGTGGGTGGTGGGAGCCAGGTAGGGTCGAGGTGAGGACCTTTACAAGTAAGGTAAAGTAAGGCAAGGCAAGTGAGCACCCTGGTAAAAAAATATGTTGGTTCAAAAGAGAGGGTACAAGCCAGGAAGTGTTAACTTGAGAGGTTACTATAATTATAAAAAAAAATGTGCAGGTCCAGAAAGGTGGGTGACAGATGGAAAGGTCTGTGCCAGGTGGAAGACTTGTTAAAATAAATTGTACTTTTTTGGGAAGATGAGCAGAGGATAGGAAGATCTGTGACCAGTTGGGTGCTTGTTAAAATAAATAGTGCTTGTCCAGGAAGGTGGGCGGAGGGTGGGAAGGTTCATGCCAAATGGGGGTGGGGTTTGTTAAAATAAACTGCAACTGTCTGGGAAGGTGGGTGGAGGGTGAGAAGGTCTGTGCTGAGTGGGAGGGGGCTTGCTAAAATACATAGAACACAGAAACATAGAATGTGTCAGCAGAAAAGGACTGGTAGGTGGGTTTGGGTAAGGGAGAGTATTTAAAAAAAATAAATAATGGACTTGATATCTAGGATTATATCTGGACAGTTCTCTCAGATGGCATGTTCATATAGAACAGGTAACAAAAAAGTTGGAAAATGCCTAGGTGCACTGTAGTGGATTAGACATTGTATGATTGAAGTTGTTAGGAAACATGTAGTTACTACTTTAGTGGTCCCTCTGTTGGATTTCGGGGACCTAATGTTTGCCAGGACACCTTCCTCGCTGCTACTTAAATTAGATATCATTTATGATAAACTGGCCCAGTTCATTCTTAATGTTCCCAAGAGAATATATAGACATGAACTATATAAATCATTAGATTGGTTGTGTTTAAATGATAGAAGATCTTTACATGTATTATCGTACATGGTCAAGTGTTTCAGGTGTGAGGTCCCAGATTACGTTACAGATTGCAATTTAGAAAAATAAAAAAGGGGCTAAGATATGTAAATCTGACCTGGGTAGATCTCATTTTTAGGGTTGCAGGTAGGCGGAGCCTGCAGCCCTCTTTCATAAGCTCTAAAAATGAGCTACCATGGAACTTCCTTTTTGGACCTTTGGAAATATTTATTCTAACTGCAAAATAGTGCACTCCCCTCTGAATTTTGTTATTTGCTGCTCTGCCTTAAAGGCATCTAAAAGGAGAGAGGATGCTACAGTGCCTCTCACCTTCTCAGGATGTAAAGAAAAAAACACAGGGGCACATACACACAGACAAGGGAGATGCACTGCAGAATTCCAACTCTGTGTCATGGGAGTGAACCATCCACCCTCTGTGACACAGAATGCCTTATATATATAAGAACATAGCCTATGTAAGAAGTAGGCCTGAACCCTCTCCCCAGAATCTTTACATGTGGTAATTTATTTAGCCTTGAAGCTGGAAGTCATCATCTAAGAATGTTTACTCTGTCCTCATGTCACACTCCCACTTGTCTAAGTTAGGTAGTTCAAAAATAAATTAGGACTACGAAAGCAGTCATACAGAGGGTATAATGATGTGAGTAATTTTTTTGTTTGTTGGCTTCTTTTTGTTTGCTCCCTATTACTGGTCCAAAATAATTATCCGTTTATAAGTGTCTGAGCCCTGTTTGATACATGAATGCTCTGCTATGCCATGCAGCTCCAAATGTCAGTACTAGAACAATGTAATCAAGTCAGTCTCTTCTGTAACTAGTGGTCTACTCTGATCAGAATTCTTCTCCTTCTTCTTCTTCTTCTCCCCCACCATTGACAGTAAATCTCTGCTGGGTGATTTGGAACCCAATTCTGCTTGCTCCACTGCCTTATCTTTAGCCTCCATCAATGGTGTGGTTTATGGACTTCCCACCCTGATACCTGAAATCCTGCCCAACCAGCCTTTAAAGTCTTGCACTATAGTTAACCCTTTAGTGGCACAAAAGTGTTTGCTAAAGTATCCATCTGCTACACAGATCTCACAAACAATGGACTATGACAAGAAAAAGGAATAAGATTTCATTTCATTTTCCTTTTATTTTTTATACTGGAAAGGCATGTGAGCAAAACTGCCCATTTTCACAAACGTCCAGTGACAGCACAACAAAGAGTACTAAGCAGGGACAGGAGTTATACAGTCACTTATTAAAGGAGTAGCAACATTAAAAACTGATAACGTCAAGGTCAGGGTCACAAGTACATCGTCATGGGTGAACAAACATTGTAAAGTGCAATCACAAACTGAAGTGTCCAGTAAGTATAGTTTGAGCTTACAAAACTTACAATATCAAGGTCAAGGGTTACAAGTACACAGTCATGGACAAAACAGCATTGTTAAGTGTGTAAGAGGAAATTTGAGCCAAACAATCTGGTTTAATTGGCATCAACACAACTTGTTCCAAGATTTGCAAACCTCCCAGATTTGGTGAAATTTAGTCCAGTAGTTTTAAACTTTTTTACTTCTGACTTTTTGTCATATTTGCTAAGGTAGATGGTGGCTTTATCTGCTTTTACCTGCTAAAGGTGATTAATTTGGCTTTCAGCTGTATTACAATTACCACATACTGTACAAACTTCTTTGCTTCCTTCCAATGTTCTATCACCACTGCATTTTACTTGAACAGTGGGAGCACACCCACAGAAGGCACGTAAAGGGTGCTGAAACTAACTGGCTATCCAAGGAGCTGTTTTAAAATATGCTCAAAAGGGACAAGTGCTGTAACATCTACAATTAACCTGCCCTGAAGACCGGCTACAACACAGGCAGCTGCACAGCCTATGCAAAAATACATCAAGTCCTGTAGCATCAAATGTCTAGTTTAAGAAACCTCTGAAGTTCTGGCTAGGGTTGCCACCTTTGGAGGAGGCAAAAACTGGATTCTAAGCTCCGCCCCTAGCCCCACTCCTTTTCATGACTCATCATGCATTGTTCCTCCTAAAAAGCCATTTGTTATATCAATAAAGACAATTTAAAGCAGCAGTTCAACAAACATTTTACGATACTGTACTGAACCTGTTAAAATTATTTTCCTAGGTTCTTCCTACTTATTTATTTACTTATGTATTTATTTATTGACATTTGGTTTACCAGATAAACATACAGAGATAAAAGAAATCTCATTTATGATCTGGGGGGAGACAAGGGAAATACTATAAAGAACATACAACAGTATACATGGTACTGTATATAATAATACATAATAAAGAAATAGTTTCCTGTAATGTGTTTTTAATATATTTTTCTGGATTCGTTTCCTTTTGATGTTTACCATACTGTTTTAAAGCCAAAGAAGTGACCATACTTTTGTCTTGAGGAAAAAATAATTTAAAACATTTAAAATGCCTAAATTCTGTTAGAGATGAAAATGTTTACCAGCAAATGAAAGTGGAAGACAAATGGCTGTGTTGCTGTTACAAAAGGTAGGGGCAGCTTTGTTGCTATGCCACTTTAAGATGCAGCGGAAAAGATTAGGTTATGTAAGTGCTAATGGTGTTAATGGCCATACTTTACACCTCCCAGTTTGACTGCTTTCACAAAGAAAAGGCTATACTGATGGCAAAACTTGTTTATAACCTGACCATGTAGCTGAAACAATGAATGAGAAGACACAATCTGTTTCAAAAGTCTGTGAGCACTCAAAATGGCTCAAAAACCTGACCAGCACAAAGCAAAACCAGATTACCTGATAGGGACCCTGAAAACCTGATCACCAGATAAAAAACCTGACAGGTGGCAACCCTAGTTCTGGCATATTATTTATAGAATGATACATTGGGCGGTGTGTGTAACAACAATTTTACACATAGCCAAGGTGCTGGATGCTACTTTATCCTCTGAAGAGCAAATAAAATATAATGGCATGGGTTTCACACTGAATATAATTAAAACCATACAGAACGATATTCTTCCCCTGGGGCTTGGAAATCTTTTATATGAAATACACAGACTTTCTTTTTTGCAAATTAAACAGATGATAAAAACTAGATTAAGAGATGTTATTGTTCAACAAGATGTAGTAAAAATAAGTGATCTGTGTCACTTTAAATGGTACAAAATAATAAAAAAAAGACCATAAGTATTTTACTACACTTAGAAATCCTGAGCAAAGAAGAGTGATAACACGATACAGATTGTAGCTTTATAAAGCAAAACAGATATTATTCTACCAAAAAAGATTAGGGATATGTGACTCCAACTACAGTTGATTTATGGGAGTAGCAGATGATCTCAAACACACACTACTACACTGTCCTCAATCTGAAATTAAAAGAAGGAAATTGTTGGTCTCAATATTAGCTACCCTCGGCCTTCCCTCAGACCAACTGGTTAGTCATTTATTTAATAGTGAAGATCTGACTATATTAGATAGGTTGTACAGATACCTGAAATATTTGAATCTATAATAATACTTCTTGAATTTATGATTCAAAGCGAGCACTGACAAATGAGCCTAGTTAATATGTATTTATATTAGTTAGATAGTAATTTCATATCTTGTTTGTAATTCTGTGAATTTGTATGAAATGTATTTATGAAAATTTTGCAATGACTATTGTCAAACAAATAAAATTTTATCTACCTACCTACTTTATCAAAGCATCCAACACAGAGGGTGTGTGTAAAATTTGAGTTTACACACCATCCCATGTTTTATGTTATATACAGTAATTGCTGGGGTCACTTTTTTTCGCCACAGCAACTATATAAAATATATGCATTTCTTCATTGGTGAAGGAATTGGAACGTTAGGCTCTTTATTGAAAGAAGAAGTTATTTATTTTTAAACTTACATAATGTAGCACTAAAACAGTTTCAAAATAATAGCACAATAAAACATAACTGAGGAAGAAACTGATAAACTGTTAAACATGAACACTTAAAAAAAAGTCTCTGTTCCTATGCTTCCTGCAGTTTCCAGGGTGATGCTGCTCATGTGATCTGCAGACAGTGGAGGAGAGAGAAAAGGGTGAGACAGAGAGAAACAAATGTGTTCCTGTCATTAATACTACCATTGTTTAAACAGCTTGTCATTTTTTCACGTTTGCTTGTGCGCATGCGCAAGGAAAGTCTTGGGAGAATGGGACACTTTGGAGGTGTGCCCCTTCCCTGCAATCCCCTGCTCCATTGAGCAGGCGTGGCAGTCCTGCACCAATCGGACGTGGTGCTGTGTATGACAGTGGTGGTCTTCTCTTCAAAGAAAACCACCACTGTCATACACAACACTGCGTCCTACGCCCAAATCTTTGCTGCCATGCTGGGCCCACCCCAGCATGGCAAGCGATCATGTCGTCTGCGGCGGGGTGCCCAATCCCTGTTGGCTCACGCCCCCAGCCATCTTCTGCCCGCTGGGGAGCCCACCCAGTGTGGAAAATGTCCGCTTGTCAGCGACAGGGTGCCAAACTCTGCCGGCTCCACGGCCCCACAGCCATCTTCTGCCATGTTGGAGGCCCACCCAGCGTGGCAAACGTCCCACGCCATCAATTGTAAAAAAATCTGTAAATTAAAACCATCCCACGAGTCTCCCCGCCTCCCACAACCCGCACCCACCCACTGCGCCCCTGCTTCCCACACCCCTCACCCCATACTTACCTCTGGAGCTCGGCACGACGATCATCGGTGAACCGGGAACACGTCTGCACTCTTCAAAGTCGACCGCAAACTGAGGAAATGCCGGTAAGCTGTATAATGGGCTAGATAGGGGTTTTCAACTTTATTGCATATCTCAGGCATTTTTTGGAATTTTTGCACCAAATTTTCAACATGGGGTTTTTGGGACCCCTTCTCATGAATGATGTCACTGTCATGGCGTTATTCGGGCCAGAAGGGTGATTTTGCAGTCACTGCGAAATCACCCTTCAGGCCTGAATAATGCCATGACAGTGACATCATTCATGAGAAGGGCTCCCAAAAACCCCATGTTGAAAATTTGGTGAAAAAATTCCAAAAATGACTGTTTTATGAGCGTGCATTGCGCAGTTCCTACGCACGCTTGTAAGTTCGCGAATTTTCAATATTTTCACTCCAGATTTTCAGCATTGCCATTTTACCACACCTCCTTATGAGCAGTACAGCTGTCATTTTTCACATCCTGCCCAAAACGTGTTTCCACCCACGTAGCGCACAATGGTGCAGTTGGTGTGCGAAATCAATGTATGGGACACATTAAGAAAATCACAGTGACACTGTTCATGAGCAGAGGTCTTAAAATGGCTATGTTGGAAAATTGTGAGAAAATTCCTAAAAATGACTGTTTACGAGCGCATGCTATGCAGTTCCTACACATGCTCGTAGGTTTGCGAATTTTCAATATATTCACTCCAGATTTTCAACATTGCCATTTTACCACACCTCCTTATGAGCAGTACAGCTGTCATTTTTCACATCCTGCCCAAAACGTGTTTCCACCCAAGTAGCGCACAATGGTGCAGTTGGTGTGCCAAATCAATGTATGGGACACATTAAGAAAATCACAGTGACACTGTTCATTAGCAGAGGTCTTAAAATGGCTAGGTTTAAAATTTGGTGAAAAAATTCCTAAAAATGACTGTTTTACGAGTGTGCGTTGCGCAGTTCTATACTGCGGCTAAATAAGTTTACAAATTTTCTATATTTTCACTCCAGATTTTCAACATTGCCATTTTACCACACCTCCTTATGAGCAGTACAGCTATCATTTTTTCACATCCTGCCCAAAGCGTGTTTCCGCCTATATAGCGCACAATGGCAGATCGGTGTGTTAAATCAATGTATGGGACACATTAAGAAAATCACAGTGACACTGTTCATGAGCAGAGCTCTTAAATGGCTATGTTGAAAATTTGGTGAAAAATTCTAAAATGACTGTTTTATAAGCGTGCGCTATGCAGTTCCTACGCACGCTCGTAAGTTCGCGATTTTTCAATATTTGCACTCCAATGACTTCCAAATACCTAAACAGCACATAGAAGCAAGCAACATTTGGCATTGACAAATGCTTGTACTTCTTTGTCACAGATTTTTTTAAGCCATGTCCAAGTGCCAAATACCACTGCAAATACCTGCAAGCGAACGTTCGGCATTGACAAATGTTTATTTTGTTAGGTATGCATTCTGATTTTTCAAAGACTCTGCTTGTCTGTGAAATAGCGTTTCAGTTGAACCGGTACATGATTTTTATGTTTGCTCGCGCACATGCGCAAGAAACATTATGTGGCAGCTTAGGAGAGAAGCAGGTTGTGGAGGTGCAGCACTGTGCCAGCCAATGCTGCCACTGCATTTCTGGGCTTGGCCATCTGTAGCCAATGTGGTCGCAGGCTGCTGCTGCTGACACTAGTTCAGCAAGCCTGCCACCAACTTGAAACAAATTGGTCGCCTCAGTCAGGGAGCAACTCGTCATTGAAGTGTCAGCTATTCATCCCTGCCTTCAGTGTAAATAGTGCAGACCAGAAGCTGACAGTGCAATGGTGGGCAGTCCCTGATTTCAGAGTTAGCTTTTATATGGATTTCAAACATGGCCTTCAGCGGGCCTATGCACAGTACAACTGAGGGTATTGTAAATCCCAAGGGGGCAACAAAGCAAGCAGCCTTCTGGGCAACAAACTAAACTGAGCTGTAGAGCTTTTGAAATATAATTAAACTAAAGCAGCAAGGATTCAATGGATCTGCCTGCAAACCACTGAGTCAGGATGGTGACTTTGAGTCTTCGGGGGGTGCAACATACACCACGCCAAAACCATGCTGTCCAGTCTCTCTGTTAGCAAACTTTGATGACTGAACTGATATGTCACGGTGCATACACACACACACACACACACACTGTACACTCACTGATTAATCAGTGATCAGTTGAGAGCAATTTAGTCACTGCTGTGTCCCCTTCCCCCATGTGGCGCCACTTCAGAGGATTCATGGATGTTTTCTGTTCCTCACTCTTCCCCCCGGCCATAACTCTGCAGTCTGTTTTGATGTGAGAACCCACTCCTCCCCACCCCCACTAAGTGAGCCCATCAATGAGCCAGGTACCTGCTGTGTGGCCGAGCCAACACTGCCCTTGCCAATGGCAATTGAACAAATCATGCTGTCAGCTCATGAACAGTGCATGGGCTACCCCCCCGGCCCCCACCAGCCATCTCCAGTCTCTGTCCCTTAGACGAGTGAGACATCACCCACTTAAAAGTAAACCTTTCTACCACATCATCAATATTAAGTGACATGGGGAAGGGACAGGCTGGCAGCAGGCTCACACTAGTCATTGGTGCTTTTTCCAAATCCTGCTGGCGGCAACTAGTTTTAGCATGTCTTTGTAGAGTTCCCTACTTGTTATCATGATGCTTCTTTGGTTTCTCTGTCACAGACATTGAGCTGCCGATGCGTGATGTGAACATTTGTTGCTATTTACTTGCACAAACCTTCTCCTTACTGCATGCTGTACAAGTACATAATAGTCCCTGGGTATTGTGTGTTTGTGCAGGTAGACTGAACAGGATCATGCCTGCTTCTTCTTATTTTTGTACTGAAAGGGGAAAGTCCCATTTGTCATGCCCACACATAGCAGCAGCTATAAGCCAACAGGTATGCCGTGCAGTGCCAGTTAGTGTTCATGCCTTCAATAAGGCTATATTGGAAGGAAGGGGTTTCAAAACTATTCCATGGTTCACTGTTTAAATTATTGCCTAATCTGGACCAATCATTAAAGGTATAAACAAATGTATTGTGTGCTGATCTTGGTACACATGTAATTATTATCAGAATTTACTCTCTGTTTTTTGGGGGTTTAAATAGTCATATTTCCAAACTAACTTTCAGTTTGATGACCGTGAGAGCTGTGGGGTCTGACGACTACATAGCAACAGTACAAGCCAAAACAAATTGCACACAGCAGCCCAATGAGTAATATCTGACCAGACATTCAGGAAAAAAGAAACATAAAAAAATTGCTTGAAATGCATAAACATGCCTTCTGCCATACCACAACACAGAAGGAATCAAAACGGTCAAATGCAATGGCTGACATAATGTACGGAATAAATCTATTAAGACATATTTCCTACTCTTACAAGCATTTCTTACTTGATTTGGAGGTGGCTATTGTGGGGCATTGGGGAAACCCCAAGAGTTACAAATACAGAGTAGCCAGTAATGACTCTGACATAATCTGCGGTCCGAATCAATGTTGTGCAGCATATATGTCATTTTTTGAATGGGAAGGGTCTCGTTTTGTCAGATCACACATTGTGTCAACCTTGCAAGCAGTACTGTAACCAGAGGCACCTACCTTCTGCATCGCTTGGCTGCAGAAGGTTGCTATTGCTATTATTATGATGTTTTCTGCCATGTAGTGGTAATAGCATGCATGGTTTTCGATGTCCTAGTGCAAGGGTTCTCAAATGGTGAGGCCAGCCTCCCTTGGGAGGCCCCAACCTGTCCCAGGGGAGGCTCAAGCAAGTCTGAAACGGTACTGTGTTTACATTTTGGGTTTTATATATTTTGTGTGAAGAGATTAAGCAAACTGAAAGAGGAAATAATAGTAGGTGAATTTTATGTATTTATTTACTAATAGGTGACAAGGGAAGGTGAATAAGCCAAGGTGTACCAGTGGAAGGGTAGAGAGTGACTACATTTCAAAAAGTAACAGCAAAACAATCAAGAAATATACAATGAGCAATAGTGCAAATAAATATGAACAATAAATTAATAATGAGTGGTGGTAATTGATCAATATGTAAACTGATAGCCGAACAGCCCAAATACAAGGGTTGAGCATAGAAGTGCTAAGAGCAATAGCAGGAAGGAGCAAAGTAATTCTCGAGATGTTGCTTAGGAGCAGAGAAGGAGGGGGAGAGGTGAAGTGTGTAGGAAGGTTATTTCATATGGAGAGGAAACAGAGGAAGTAGTCTGACCCATGAAGGTACTGCAACAAGGGGTAACAATGGTTCAAGAATGAAAACAGCAGAGCACATAGGTTGGCCTGTGTGTGTGTGTGTGGGGGGGGCGGTTACAATAAACTGAATAATAATATTTGTTTCTTTTATTTGTTATTCCGATAAACCCTTTGAGCACAGGAGCTCTTTTTCGAAAGTTCCAAGTCAGTATAAGACAAAGAACTGAATGTGAGTCAAGTACTCAAAGGGGTTTCAATTTATTCATGGTGTACTGCATAAAGTACAGTACATTATTTTTCTTTGCAGAAGCCCAAGATTATTTAAATTTTTGGGGGAGGCTCAAAATATTTTCCATGGATTTGGGGAGGCTCACTGTGACAAAGTCTAAGAACTATTGTCCTAGTGTGTTCAGCAGTAGCAGTAGAAAAGTAAAGTACCTTTGCTGCATCGTGCTGGAAAGTAAGACACAGCATAGACCTACGTCTTAGATCGGTGGAAAAAATTACTAAACCAAAATCCCTGTGAATCAGGCGATCATATAAAAAAAAAATTACCAGATAAATCATGACACTGTGTGATAATAAATAAGGCCCATGCATGCACTTTGCAGATAGATTCACATATCTCCCTTTAGCTGATATGAGTAAGAATGGGATCTGGTGAGCTACACACATACTGTAGACAGAAGGACTCTTATAAAGAAAATGATGGCATGAGAACAGAGAAGAACTACCCCGTGACCAAAACACATGTTTACTGAACAGAAAAGAATTGCTGTTCTGGGACACGCATATCATAAATGGATAACACAGGAGACATGGGCCAAATATTACATTTCAAGTGAGGTTTGTGAGTATAATCCTCTAACTTTGCTGTACCATTCAGAAAAGCACGATAGGGCTGACAATCAAGCCGGCAGATAAGGGGTGGCCATCTTTGTCATGGAGACAACAAAACACCTGGACAGTGCAACAATATTAGGCATAAAATGTCACTGTAACTTTTTCACCAAAAGGATATCATGGACATCTGTCTGATGGATATGGTGGTAGATAGATGCTGATTCACCAGAGTGTGACCATGTAAAAAAGGTAGAGCTGACAGGCTTGCTAGCATGTAATCGTGGCCAAAAGTCGCTTTCAGGAAAAATATAACCATTGCTGTCAAAAGTATAATCTGCCATAAAGCATACAGTAATTAGATAATTCACCATAAAGCAGTGGTGCAAAAGATCTGTTCTTCCAATAGGTGATTGTTGGAGACAGTTACATTCTGGCATACTTGTAAACCTAACCTTTCTGCATACTCCAGTTGGAGGTAGATGGGTTTTAGCATCAGATATATCGTGAAAACATCGGGAATGTTGTAATAGCTAAAAATCAAGAGCCACATTTGCCTAGTGATGTGGCACTGCAATTTACATATGATCTAGAGAGACATCAGCCCCTGCCCCCCAGTTAGCCAGACGATTTTGGCATCAGAACTGTATAGGGAGACCCTATGCACAGTGTGCAGACAGTCTTTTTGAGCGCTGGCTTCATAACTTGCCAAGCAACAGTATGATTAAAAGGTGGTAAGCAGAACCTTGTGCAAATTCATATGGACAATGGCGGGCTGTTTGCAGTGTGAACATTGGCATATACCATCATTCATGGGATATATGGTGGGGCTTGTCTGCAGTATCCAATCTGGATGCAATTGCAGCAGGAAGAGTCAGATGTCAATTCACAAAAAACCAAAAAGCATATAGCGGGGGCCACAGTTTTTGGGCACAAGGTTATGGTTATACAGTATGCTGGCACTACTATTGTAATAAGTGATTGTATAGGTGCATTGAAAAAGTGCCATGGGGGAGGCGGGGTGTTGGATGTGCTGCTTATGCACAGGAAATCTAAGTGGATGGGTGGTCTGAAGCCTCCAGGCGTCAACACAAGTTTTGAAACTAGAAGCTTCCTTTAAAAGTTGGTGCTTTGTTTTCTTTTTTTTTAATCTAAAACCCATGATTTGTATAGCTACCAAGGTCTGTTACCAATGAGAGAGAGGGAGAGAGAGAGAGAGAGAGAGAGAGAGAGAGAGAGAGAGAGAGAGAGAGAGACTTCTGCGTTCTCCTGAGGTACAGCACTTTCTTCTCACTCTCTAAACTAGCAGATTTCTCCAAGGGTAGAAAGTAATACATTATGAAACAGCACACTGGTTTTGAAATAGTTAAAAATAATGTTTTTCTTTCTCCTTCATTATTTTGGAATGGCACAGCAAGTAATTGGCACCAGGACTTCTTTGAAACAGAACTGTCTATTTCATCTGGTAAGATAACAGCTGCACAAAGTCCAGTACTCCCAGTCCAACTCCCCTAATTTTAGAGACACTACACATTCACCAGTTTACCAGTTATCCAGCTTGAGATACAAGGAGAATATCACCCGCAGCAGACCGCATTTTTAAACACCACAAACAGATAGCCAAGTTTCATTTAGATCCCCTATCTGCCCACAGGAAGGAAAGGAAAATTCAGATGGTCCCCATTTCAACTAAAAAGTTATTTTCATATGTTTCCCCTCTCCGAACTGCATGGAATGTTATTCTGTACACGAATGTGAAGCAAGGGAACTTGTACACTAACTGTCCTGAACCTAAGATAACAGCTGGACAAAGTGGCATTGTACTCCCTCTCCAGCTCCCCTAATTTCATAGCCACTGCACACATCACCAGAAATGAGCTAAAAGAGAGTGGCAATTTAAAGCAATACTCCCATGGAGAAGCTGATGTCCAAGGGTTCCATAATTGTCCCACGGTCCTATTCATTGTACAAGCACTGAATACTGTGGCACTTATAACACATGAGGGACAGTTACTGCAATGAATATTAATTTGGATGCTTAGAGTTACATTGCTCTACAATTACACTTTCCATCAAGTGTCACTCGAAGACATGACAATACCAGTTTACACTGGCATATTTAAAATATCCTAGTAAGGTCTCAGATACATGCTAATAACAGTAGCTGTCTGTTGGAGAAGTATGCTCACAGTGCTAACAAGCAACTTATAATTACATGTTGAGAGTGAAACAGGCATGCTAGCACGAAATGATGGAAAAATGACTGAAAATTATAACAAGTATTCAAGCATGTATCATGCCCTAAATACACACATGGAACTGTATCCAGGACTTGACTGTATTATTTTAAACCCCAGTGGAACGGTTGTAGGCTCCAGTCCTCACACACAGCTGAATATCTGTTACTTGACTGGAATGGTTCCAATCAGAAAGCAGACACTAAGTATTGCCATGTTAAGAAGTGCAATGCAATTGAGTGTCATGGCCTATGCCAATATGCATTTACAGTAATAGAATATTGTAACACTGTAAATGTGAAGGATGAGTGCACATTTGTAACTGTTTTTAATATACAATATTTGCTATAATCCTCATGGTTCTAGCATATTTAGGTTCCCTCTCAAATTCAGCAGTCCTGACACCTTGCCTACTCATTCCACCAGTATCAGGATCAGGTTGATTACATTGTGAAACTCTTTTTATGCTGTTTATTGTCCTATATGAACATTATTGTGGCACCACCACTCACACCATCACATCAGCATTATTCACCAAATCTGCTTCCAACATACTCCGTTGCTTGTGCAGTGGCTTGGTTTGATCCCAATATACCTTTTTGTTGTTTTTTTAAATGAAACTTAACATATCAGAAGGGATTCTTACATCCATATCCTAGATATTTTTTTTTTTATTTCTGTGTTCATCAAAGAAACAGTACCTTTTATACAGTAGGTTAATAAGAACATCAATTTGTTTTGTATTAAGTTGCTCGTCATATCAAGATCCTTATACACCACGAGTAAATTTTCCAATATATATTCTAAGGAACTAATGAAAATATGAAAAAGGAAACATTAAAACTCGTATGAATTAATACTAGTATGATCTGAATAAGTCATCGGCCTTAATAAAAAAATCATCTCACTAAAAGGCATTTAGTCAAAATCATGCTCACTTGTAGCGAGTCTATTACTTTAAGTAGCACACATGAGTATATCACCAGCGTCATTTGGTCTGGAGTTGGATACCAACTTCATTGGCTATTATAAGACAGGTGACCTCATGTAATAATCATATTCTAGAATCTCTAGATTTTCTATCAACTGTGCACTACAAAACTTCAGAAGCAATGGAACTTTTATAACTCCTAAATGCTCTTAATAGCATTCAAGGTTTTACATTTTATGTGCAAGGTAGTTGCACACAGTACCCAAAAATTGGATGTAAAGATTGTTCACAAATAATGTCAGAGCCTTTATCTTTTTCAAAATAACAATGAGTCCCATAAAAATACAGTAGGTTCATAGGAAACATATGGAGTGCTCATGATTGAACTCTGCAAACAGTCGATAAAGAAGCTGACAGATTTTTAGGACTGTACATTGAGCAGCAATGTTTATGTAAAAGAGATGGTTGATCAGTTTGCAGCAAAAAAGCATACAGTACTTCCAACATTTTCTTTTCTATAGGTATGGTGAACGCGTTTATTAAATTAGTTTTAAAAGGTCACAATTCTTCCATGTTTTCCATAATTCCACTTTGGAGGACAACCGTACTACAACAATATACATTATACAATGGCATTAAAGAATCCTGGACACTGATTGGTCAGAGTTGGACTGGACCCGTGATGTTATCCCAGTACAACATCACGGGTCTAGTCCCGGCACTCAGAAGAACGCAGCAACATTAACAGAATTACTCCATGATCCCTGCTCGACACACGCTGCAGTAATTCCTGCTTGCAAGCCGCTGTCAGTGTCAGTGGCTCCTAAACCACAAGCATTGTTACAGAGAGAATCAGCACCTCCGAAATACCAATTATATCACCAAACTAAATTAAAGCACAATTTCCATACAAATAAAACATAATATTAATAGCAGATTTTTTTTCTCCACCGAACGGAACGAAGCAGGTTTAGTGAACTGCAGAGACCAACTGCAGATTGTGTGGTTCACTGACACAGCTTGCTTCCTTCCCAAAAAAAGCTGGCATGGTATTTTTCTATCTGAACAAGCTGGCATCCTATCCATCCCTTTCATAAGTAAGAAAAAGGCCTCCTCCCCCAACTAGTGTAAAGTTTACACTGATATTGCCTCTGGAGTGAGTGAGCGAGAGAGAGAGAGAGAGAGATAGAGAGAGAGACAGCGAGCAACCGCACATTTAAACACTCAATGCACAGCTCGTTTTATAACACTTGCTCTCTCAAGAAAAATTATTTTTTTCCTCCACAATATAAAATGAGAGAGAGAGAGAGGGAGAGCAACCGCACATTTAAACAGTCACTATGCAGCTTGTTTTATAACACTCGCTCAAGAAAAAATATTTTTTTCCCTCCATAATATAAAACAAATACCAAACATCCACGCAGAGGCATATTAACAAAAGTTGTTTCCAACAAAGGTTGCTGCAGAGAGACCAAAGCCACAGCAAAAAAAAGTAGCTTTGTCTATTGGCTCAAAGAATAAATCTGCACTATTTTTTTATAACGTATACCTACATGTTAAAAAAAATACAAATAAATTACTGTAAATGTATTTTTTTTATCTTTTTTTATGTTTCTTTGACAAATGAGCCATTGTATAATAGCAATAATGCACTCCAGGGTGTGTGTTGTGCTGGGATAACGTCACTTCTGGGTGATGTTATCCCAGCACAACACACACCTTGTCATGCATTATTGTTTAAGTATTGCATATTTTGCCAAAGTAAACAAAATCGGTCATATTTTATTTAGATAAGGACGTGTTTCTGACTTCAGCAAACTAACTTAGGGAGGCAGTATAGTGCAGTGGTTTAAGGCTCTGAGCTGCAAATCTGGAGACCTGGGTTTGAATCCCGCAGCACCCACTTGCATACTGCCTGACCCCGAGCAAGTCATTTAACTTCCCTGAGCTCCCAGATCACACCTGTAAACAAGTTTTCAGCTTAGTGTGCCACTCTTGGTTAAACAATTGAAAAAAAAACCCTCTTGGATATAAAACCTTTACTTGCTGGACTGATGTACAGCTGAATTGTAGGCTTAAATGAAGTGACTGTGTTATCATAGTGCCAGACAGCTGACCTACAGTAGCTGAGTCAAGTAATTTAAGATCATGGATCTGGCATATTAATTAATTAAATGCAGTAATCCTGCCTGAACTCCTACTGACTCTGTCCAAGCAAGCATACTAGTTAAAACAAAGGACAGCATGCATCTTGTATAAAATTACAGCCCACAATGAGCTTATTCTGATATATTCCCTCCTATCCCAGTGTCTCCTATTTACTGAACCTGCTCCCCCCAAACTGGTGATCCCCTATAATACAATGCCCCCCCCCCATGACTGGCCACATTAATTCTGCATGTACTTCTTTGTAATATATGGATATTGATAATAATACCACTGAAAATGATGTAAATAAATTGCTGTAATATATAGCACAGAACACGGCACTCTCAATAATACTACACTTCACTGCCAATAATACTATCGTTCCAACAAACGATAGTATTATCACTACAGCGCTACAGCGCAAGCGCACCCTTCAACTTCACACCCACCATGAGCCACTTTCTTCACCACACAAGCGCCAGCCCGGCTGCCACACAAACACTGTTGCCATGGTACCACAATTCATCCAGTTCACCCATTGGAGCAGTTTCTCTGTAGGCAGGCAAATCAACTTCAGAAACATGGTGGACGTTTACTCTCGCTTAGTGAGAGGAATGCAGGTTGCAGCCAGTTCATTTTGTCCATTTTATTTCTTCCTAAAACAAACAGTGAATTACCTGGCAAACGAAGAAAAAATGTAAAAGGTAGGCCTGCTAAATTAAAATAAAAACTACCAACAGATACCTGGGTCGGCAGTACTTTAATATCGCAGGCGGGGCGAGAGGAGTGCATCTTCAATGCAACAGATGGCCAGCCCATTTCACAAAATGTAAAAAAAACAGCACATTTTCCTAATCGATCCATATATTACAAAAAATAGGGTTGGTTACAGTTACTCGCTGAAATTTATCTCAGAGTTCTGGGACATAGAAACCTCTCGAGCTTCGCTGTCGAGGTTATCTATGTCCCCAGAACCTCTTGATGGAATTACAGCCTTGTAATTCACTGTAACCTATCTATTATTCTATTTATTCATGCCAGCAAGTGCATTCTTTGCTTAGGAGAAATTAATTTCATTGCCCTTTTGTGCCCTCAAAAAATCATGACAGGACTGCACACGGAATACATTCTTTTTCCATTCTCTGGTTTTGAATGGTACTGTATCTTTTGCCGAAAACATAAATGACAGTTTTTGTTGCAGTCTGATCTGAACACGTGGACATAATCGGGGATTGTTAGTGGAGCGGAATTATTTTTTTTTTTTTGTGAGAAATTATGAATGGCAAGCTGCGAAGAAGTGTGTCAAAAGCATCCTTTGCAAGCATGGAAAATTGCATTTTTTCTTCGATATAGGAAACAGCAGTGCATTGTACTGTACTTGCCTCCCAATACCATGCCCCCCCAACAGCAACGGTACCCAGTTTTGCCACTCAGTGCCTGTGTTTCATTGACATTTATGATTATCCCCATAATGTGTTGGTCTAATAACCGGAATGGAAACCGCACAAATTTTCTGTTGGGGTTAGTAACTCATTGGGATGCTTACAGCCCTTGCTTTAGTAGCAAAACAAAAGTTGCATTTTGTTAAGGTCGCTTACTATTAAAACAACTGGGAGGTCTATGGAGGTGGTATCTGGTTATATTTGCTCCAGACTCCGAGAGAATACTGTGGTGGTGGGGGGACAGGAAGGCCAGAAACAGAAAGAGTAGAACCAAACCACACAAAAACACGATCCTGGATTTTAGGGGGCAGACTTTGGGAAAATGGGGAGATACCTGAAAGAGGCATTAAGGGAATGGGACAGGAATCAGGGGTTGAGGAACAGTAGGTGTATTTAAAATGGGGATTACAAGAACAACAGAATTATGCGTTAAGCAGGTTAGCAAGAGGAAAAGGAAGAGGAGACCATTATGGTTTTCCAAAGAGGTAGAAAGAAAGTGAAAGCAAAGAGATTGCATTCAGGCAATACAAAATACACAGGCAGAAGGGATAGGGAGAAGTACCAGGAGAAGCAAAGGGAGGCAGGGAGGTCAGTAAGGGAAGCCAAAGCTCGACAGAAGAACACATTGCAAAATCAATGGGTAGAGGGGACAAAACCTTTTACAGGTACATAAGTGAAAAAAGAAAGACAAAGGGAGGGATAGTGAGACTGAAGGAGGAGGATGGGGGCCGGTGGAGGATGACAACAGTAAAGCTGACATACCGAACAGGTATTTCTGCTCAGTCTTTACTGAGGAAGAGGAGGGTAATGGGTCTGAAGGGAGTACAAGGGGTGAGAATGGTGCAGAAATGGACACAAGTCCCTTTACATGAGAAAGGGTCCTGAAGGAACTGGAAGTAAAGAGTTGATAAAAATGGGCCAGATGGGGTGCACCCCAGGATCCTTAAAGAACTAAGAGTGGTGGTGGCTGAACCTCTGGCTATCCTGTTTAGCTGATCACTGGAAACAGGGGAGGTACCCAAAGACTGGAGGACAGCCGATGTAGTCCCCTTATACAAAAGTGGGAACAAAGAGGAAGCAGGGAACTACAGACCAGTCAGCCTCACCTCGGTAGTGGGGAAGATCATGGAAGCACTACTGAAGGAGAGACTGGTGGAACATCTGGTTGTCAATGGACTACAGGACCCAAAGCAGCATGGTTTCACCAGGGTGAGGTCATGTCAGACCAACCTCGTTGAATTTTTTGACTGGGTGACTAGGGAGGTGGATCAGGGGAGGGCAGTGGACATGGCCTATCTGGACTTCAGCAAGGCCTTTGACACTGTGCCACATAGAAGACTATTACACAAACTGGGGAATATGGTTGTGGGCAGGACAGTAGTGTGGTGGGTAGGTAACTGGCTGGGTGGCAGGACACAGAGGGTGGTGGTAAATGGCTGTCACTCCACAGAGGGAAGAGTGACCAGTGGGTACCACAGGGATCAGTGCTGGGACCGGTCCTATTCAACATCATCATCAGTGACATTGCGAGGACCTAGAAGGCAGAATTTCACTGTTCGCTGATGACACAAAGCTCTGTAACAGAGTAGACACACCAGAAGGTGTAGACAGAATGAGAAGGACCTGCAGAAACTTGAAGAATGGTCAGGGGTTTGGCAGTTGAAATTCAATGCAAAGAAGTGCAAGATAATGCATATGGGGCACAAAACCCTGGCACAATATATCAGTTGGGGTGAGGATAGCATGCACAAGCAGGAAAGGGATCTTGGGGTTATCATCTCTGATGACCTCAAGATAGGGAAACAGTGTGACAAGGCAGCAGGTAAAGCAAATAGGATGCTGGGATGTATAGGCAGGGGCATCACCAGCAGGAAAGGGAGGTCATAATTCCACTATACAAGACATCTAGTGAGGCCCCACCTGTCGTGATCATTGTACAGTTCTGGAGACCATACCTACGTAAGGACATAGACAGGGTAGAGAAGGTTCAGAAGAGGGCAACAAAGATGGTGCATGGATTGCATCACAAGTCCTATGAAGACAGGTTGAAGGAACTGAACATGTATTCCCTGGAGGAGAGGAGGGAGAGAGGGGATATGATAGAGACATACAAGTATCATACAGGGAGGAACAGGGTGCAGGAATACACTATTTTTAAGCGAAAAAGATGGTCCAGAACTAGAGGGCATGGGATGAAGTTGGAGGGAGGATGATTCAGAGGAATCGTGAGGAAGAATTTCTTCACAGAACGGGTGGTGGACAAGTGGAACACCCTGCCAGAGGAAATGGTGGGGGCTGAAACAATCATGGGATTTAAGAATGCATGGGATAGACATAAAGGAATTCTGGAGGTCAGGGGTGAGGGGCAACAGACTTCTAGGAAAACATAAACTGAACTTATAAGCTCAAATAGGCAGATTGGGTGGGCCATAGGCCCTTATCTGCTGACACTGTCTATGTATCTATGTATCTATGAATCTATGAAGCATGTCCGACTGCTGGTCTGAGAGAGTCACAACATAACATCAGATAGATGTGGGCAGCAGGCTCTGTCTAGTTCTGTATGGTCACTGTTCATTGTAGTTACTAGCAGTCGGGTCAGATGGGAACCAAGACACATAACAGATTAACATTTGTACTGGTTACTACTGATGAAGGAAGCATTATTTTACCCTTTGGGCAGGTGCAGACAGTATAGGCAATTCACATTCATTCTGAAATTAAAATGATTGGGGGGTCCTGATTCAGTGTAGTTATGAGCTGTCAGCTCAGCTGGAAACACAGTAACAAGTCAGATTAGCATTTGGCATGGCTACTTACGATGAAAGATGCATTATTTTAACATTTGGGCACTTGTAGTTTCCATATGCTGTTCAAGATAATGCAGTAAATAAAACACGTATTTTTTATCTCACGAGAATGCTAATCTGATATGTAAAGATTGTGAACTACCTATAGAGTCTGCACTTGCTGTAAGGTAAAATAATGTGCCCTTCATCTGTACTTGCCAGTACAAATGCTAATCTGATATGTGGTTAGGATCCCAACTGAGCTGACAGTTAGTACCTATAGTGAACAGTAATCATACAAAAAAGACAAGCTGCAGTTTGGAATCAGTGCACTGGCAGCACTGCCACAGTGCCCACTGCCACCTAACCTGAAATCAGTGTAACTAAACCAATAAATACCAACATAGAACTGTACAGTCGCTCTTTGAAGTTCTATAATGATGCTTTCCCTGTTTCAGTGGCAGTTGCTTACAGATGGCTCTTCACTCGATCAGTGTGGGAGTTAGTGACTTGACTTTACCCAACCATTTGACTACAACACGCAGCTCCAGCCAAGTTTTACAGTGATCTGAACTGTGGAGCTTTTGTGTATGCCCCTGTCTGCAAATGGTCCAGAGCCCTGGCATCCTAACATGGTGCTTTTTCACACCTCCCCATCTCTTGCATATTCGTGGAGGGTGTTAGTCATGTTTCTCCTTGCCTGCTGGGTTTCCTGGCCATCTCGCCCATTCCTTGCATTTCTGTGCCCGAGTCTTAGCCTTCGTGCATGCACTTGAGCGCTGAGATCGTGCATGTGCATCTCGTACTCCCAGCTCGCACATGCACGATGGGTTTCTCTCACTCACACATGCACACTATGCCCAATGCCATATTGTGTGTGGCAGGGCAATTGGGCCACTCACGCCGGCATGAGTGCACATAAGATCCTACTGCCCCTATAATTGTTGCCCCTGATTTCTCTCGTGATCCGCGAGTGACCTATTTGGGTACCCGTCCTCTGAACTAAAGGGATACAGAGACTGAATGACATCAAGCACTTCTCCTTCTGGGCAAATATAGGGACTGATCACTTCACAGTGCAGTGCTCATATTATGGACCCTTTTAAAGGCACAGCATAGCAGCACTTAAAGGAGACAGACTGCTCACTCCCCCAACACTATGGCATAGAGTGCACTCGTTGTGCACACATTTTAGAGACATTCTAGATTTCTTATATAATTAAATATACTTACAACTAAGGCACAGAATAACAGGCTCTTTAAGGGACAGCAGCAAATATTGGGGAACACTGGACAGTTTATGTGTTTTTTTTATTTGGCTGAAATCTCTGCTTCCTATTAACAGTTTGTGTATGGCTGCAGAGGATATTACTACCAGTATGTACGCTGCATTCTTATGATTAGTTGTTTACTGTGATCCAAAAGCCATCCCCATTTGTTTCCCATTCTTCCACAGACATGGGAAAAACAAAACACTGCAGACTCTGCAATGTCCCCATCCCTTCAGCACAGCTAGGATGTATCTGTGCTTCTTGTGCTGAGGAGCCACCCACATCAGCACATACAGCAGACGAGGACATATTTATAGACCACAGTGAGCTGCAAGGAGCCCTCGATGCTACACAGGCCCTTCTGCCTACCTCACAAACTAATGCAGACACTAATGTCATCCTACTACAGAACCAACAAATCCTTCAGCTACAACAGCAACTCATGACAGCTATGTGGGACAAATTAGCTGAGATTTCAGCCAGACCCCACATGTCTCAAGCTCTCGGCTCTAGTGCATTGAACCACGCTGACAGATCCAACCCAAATGCTACAGAGCCGCTCTCCCACTCCAAACCAAACTTGGAGGATGAGGAGGATAAGGAGGTCGACCCACAATCCCTCATGGCCAAGTGGTGTTTTCCCGATCAAATACTCACACTGGTTCACAGAATTATGGCCACAGTGGGCTTCGAGACACCTTCCACACCCATTCCTCAGCCTAAGCTGCTGCCTTCTTTACAACCAGCGGCAAAAGCATCTGACAAATTTCCCATGTGCGAGGCCATTAATGAGATAGTTAATAAAGAATGGTAATCTGGAGACCCTGCATGAATCCCAGAGCGAAGATCATGGGATAAAATGTATCCCCTGGAAGCTGACAAACTAGCATTATGGTGCACACCCTCTAGCATGGACCCTCAGATAGCATTCCTCAATAAAAAGACTGTCCTGCTAACAGAGTCCACTTCAACACTAAGAGACCTAATGGACAGGAAGTTGGAGGACATATTAAAGAAGAATTTTGAGCTAGCAGGTCAGGGGGCTAGGGCAGCTACCTCAGCCATTTACGCCACAAGGGCTCAACTCAAATGGTTACAAGAGGCTCAAAAATCGATTACAGCCAAAACTTTGGAGTCACACTTGCTCGACAACATCATCCTTTCTACCAAATATCTGGCAGACATGGCAGTGGACTCTCTGAAGATCAGTGCCAGAGCCGCCATGCTTCTAAATAGAGCTAGGAGATGTATATGGATGAAGCTGTGGAATGCAGATACTGAGTCAAAATCACTCTTACTAAAACTGCCATGTAGGGGCAATGTTCAGAGAAGGACTGGAAAAATACTTAAAAGGAAAGGAGAATGGGAAGGCACTGGGGAAGGACAGTGTTAACAACTCCATGTATCTCCTGGCCAGACAGGTAAATCCTTTTGAGACAGATGCAGAGGTCAACTGTCATACAGGGGGCAGGGCTACAGAACAAATTTCAACCCCTATAACTTGTACAACAGATATCAGGGAAGGGGAAGGGTAACACAGAGCAGGCCAAGAGGTTCCTACCAGCACAGAAGAAGAGGTCACAACAAACAATGACTATTCCTGTTGCAGACCGCACAGGGGTTGCCACCTTTGGATGAGGCAAAAAACGGATCCTACGCTCCGCCCCTAGCCCGACCCCTTTTCATGACTCATCATGCATTGTTCCTCCTAGAAGTCCATTTATTATATCAATAAAAAAACAACGCTTAAAGCAACAGTTCAACAAAAATGTGAAGATACTACACTGTACCTGTTAAAGTTACTTTCCTAGGTTCTTCCTAATTATTTATTTACTTACAGTATGTATTTATTTATTTATACTGGTTTACCAGATAAACATATAGTGATAAAAAAAAATCTCATTTACAGATATGATCTGGGGGAGACAAGGAAAATACTGTAAATAGCATACAATAGTATACATACCTTTTATCTTTTTCTGGCTCAGTTTCCTGTTCATGTCCACAGTACTATTTAAAGGCCAAAGAAGTGACTATACTTTTTTTCTTAAGGAAATAAAATAATTTAAAACTCTTAAAAATGCCTAAATTCTGTTAAAGATGAAAATGTTTACCAGCAAATGAAAGTGGAAGACAACTGGCTCTGTTACTGTTACAAAAGGTGGGGGCAGCTGTGCTGCTATGCCACTTTAAGATGCAGTGGAAAGATTAGGTTAAGTAGGTGCTAATGGTGTTAATGGCCATACTTTACACCTCCCAGGGTGACTGCATTCACAAACAAAAGGCTACACTGACAACAGTACTTGTTTGTAACTTGAACATGCAGCTGAAACAATGAGTGATATGACAACATTTGTTTCAAAAGTATGTGAGCACTCAAAATGGCTCAAAGACCTGACCAGCACAGAGCAAAACCAGATTACCTGATAGGGACCCTGAAAACCTGACCACCAGGAAAAAAACCTGACAGGTGGCAACCCTAAGACCGCAGCCCAGGGTACCAGTCAGCACCCAACTAAACAAGTTCGCTCACAAATGGATAAAAACCACTCAGGACAAATGGGTCCTAGAAATAATTCAAGAAGGTTACACAATAGAATTTGCAGAAAGACCAAGACTGAACAGACTGATAACATCACCAGTACCAAAACACAAGGCAACACCTCAACAGTTACAAAACATACTGAAGGAACTAACAGACAACAACACCATCATGAAGGTCCCCCCACCAGAGGAGGGCCAGGGAGTCTATTCAATACTATTCACAGTACCAGAGAAGACAGGAAACCTTCGATCGGTACTCAACCTAAGATTCCTAAACAAAAGCATAAAATACAAGCCTTTCAAGATGGAAACAATAAGATCCACTCTAAAAGCGCTCCGCCCAGGGGATGTGCTCACATCCATAGACTTGAAAGACGCATACCTCCACATCCCCATAAGACCATCTCACCAAAAATTCCTCAGATTCAGCATCATGGGGAAACACTTCCAGTACAAGGTACTCCCTTTCCGCCAGGCATCCTCTCCCAGAGTGTTTACAAAGGTGTCCATAGTGTTCACCTCAAAACTAAGGGAGCATGGAATACAAGTAATACCCTACCTGGACGACTGGCTGATCAGAATAAGATCAGTTCAGCAACCAAGGAGGGAGACATGGATCACAATTCAATGTCTCGAGACTCATGGTTGAGTCATAAACCAGGAGAAGAGCTAACTCAACCCATGCAGAAGGCTGGAACACCTAGGCAACCTCATAGAACACTATAGAGGGACAGATACAGCCGTCAGAACAAAGGGTCTCAACCTTACAAGCCATGGTAAACAAAATAAGAACCACAAGGCAGCCATCATTAGAGGCAATTTCCCATACACTAGGCCTAATGTTATCTTGTATAGACACCATCCCATGGGCAAGATGGCACATGAGACCACTATCATTCCTCATTCAACAAGGTCCCACAACCAATTTGGATTTCACAGAAAGGGTTGCACACTCATTAGTGTGGTGGTCAATAAAAGACAACTTACTAAAGAGTATGCCACTAGAAATACAAACGGACATCCAGGTAGACACAGATGCCAGCCTAACAGGCTGGGGTGCAACGACAGGTCTAAAATTGGCACAGGGAAGGTGGTCAATAAACAAGTCAAAATTGCCAATAAATGTATTAGAAATAAGAGCAGTGTTCAAAGCATTACTGCATTTCACAAAGGATGTAAGAGGAAGGAATGTGCTGATTCAGTCAGACAATTAAGTGACCGTTGCATACATCAACAAACAAGAGGGAACAAGAAGCAGAGCAATGCAAAAAGAGGCAGAAAAGCTTATCCCCTGGGCACAGAAACACTTTGCAAGTCTGACAGCCATCCATCTAGCAGGCAAATTGAACACCACGGTGGACTGGCTCAGCCAACAAATGATTCATCCAAGAGAATGGATACTCCACCCACAGATATTCCAGTCCATCAACAGCTGCCGGGGCCCAATAGAGTTAGACATAATGGCATCCCACAAGAACAACCAGTGCCCCAGGTTCTACTCTCAATTTCGGGATTACAAATCCATGGGGTGGACACACTATCAGCAACTTGGAACTTCCACATAGCCTACATATTTCCACCCCTTCCATTAATTCCACAGGTTCTGAAAAAGATCCTCAGGACCAGATTGAAGGTGATCTTAATTGCACCATACTGGCCCAGATGAACCTGGTTCACCACGATAGTGACAATGACGCGGGATCATCCCTGGAACCTACCATGCAGGCACAACGTTCTCAGTCAGGATTCAAAATTTAATCCCAACCCAACAAACCTCAAACTGACGGCCTGGCTCCTGAAAGGGAGAGATTGCTAAAATCAACACGATGGCAAATTCCAGAAGGAACTCCACAACATTGACATACCAAAGACACTGGAAGGTATTCCATAAGTGGTGCACAGAAAGAGGCATAGACCCATTAACAGCGTCAGTAGCCAATATCCTGCTTTTTCTTACAAGAAGGTCCGGACAAGGGGTTATCATCAGCATCTCTATGAGTACAAGTGGCAGCAATTGAGGCAGCCAAGGGCTTGATAGAAGGAACAACCCCAGGATCACACAGAGATATCATACATTTCCTCAAAGCAACAGCCAATCTCCATCCAAAAATCAAGCAGTGAACAGCCCCATGGAACCTCACCCTAGTACTTAGGGCAATGATGGACACACCATTTGAACCATTGGAGACGGTGTCTCTTCAATGATTAACACTAAAAACTATACTCCTAGTCACTATTTGTTCAGCCAGGCGTATCAGCGAAATACAAGCGTTATCATGTAGAACACCCTTTCTAGTGTTCCACGAGGACAAAACCACTTTATTCCTTCATTCATACCAAAAATATACACAACATTCCATGCTAAGCAGATCATCAAGATCCCGGCATACATGCCGGCGAAAAAAGTGGACTAAGAACCTCAACTCCAACTACTGGGAATGAATAGGGTACTTTCAACATACCTAGCCAGGACAGAGGACATCAGATTAACAGACTATTTATTGTCACTTAGGATCACAGGAAGGGACAGGTGGCTACAAGATCCACTATAGCCACCTGGCTAAAATCAGCAATCGCCAAAGCATATAAGGCAACAACTCTAGAACACCCACAGGTGTCAAAGCCCATTCTTCTAGAGCTAAAGCCCCATCTTGGGCATAAAGGAACATGGCATCAGTGGACGAAATTTGTGCAGCTGCCAAGTGGGCATCCCCACATACGTTTACTAGACACTATAGAGTAGATGTCTCTATGGAGGCAAAGGCAAACTTTGGTAGGGCAGTGCTGCTAGCTATAAGGGCAGATGCAAAAGAATAACATTGTCTGACTACCCACCCCATTCTTTAGATACTGCTACTTAAATTGTTACCCAGGTGTAAGGAGTGTGGAGTGCCTCAGAGATTATCCCTCACAATGGTAGTTTACTCACCTGGTAAAGGTGATTGTAGGGGTATACATCTCTGAGGCACTCCACAGCCCACCCAAATAGTCAGATCAGATGAGGTGTTCCCTCAAGTTCATACAGTTTATCACCGGCATGCCGTATGGGCCGGTCAGTACTAGTTTGTATGAAATAGGAAATAAACGGACTCTAGATCGAGGGTGTGATTGACTCTACCAAGGTGTATGATTCCTTATAAACAGTGATATCAAGACACATAGGTGTTTGATTTTTCTTTAAAGGTAGAAGGATACTGGGTAAAACATTGGCTGCATAACAGGACACAGAAGGTAATTGTAAATGGAGTCCACTCTGAAGAAAGAGGGGTTACTAGTGGGGTACCGCAGGGTTCAGTATTGGGTCCAGTCCTTTTTAATGTCTTCATCAGTGACATTGCAGAGGGACTGGAAGGAAAAGTATGCCTTTTTGCAGATGACACAAAGATCTGCAACAGGGTTGATACACAAGGAGGCGTGGAAAAGATGAAAAGGACTCGGCAAGGTTGGAGGAATCACAGAAGTATGGCAGATAGGATTCAATGCAAAGAAGTGCAAAATAATGCACCTGGGAAACAAGAACCCAGGATAAGAATACGCAATGGGTGGGGAGTTAGTAACAACAACAAAAAAGGAAAGGGACCTGGGGGTAATCATATCAGATGACCTTGAGGTTAGCAAGCAATATGAGAAGGCAGTAGGGAGGGCTGGGGGTATACTGGGATGTATAGGGAGAGGCATCAGCAGCAGAAAACAGGAAGTTGTTATCCCTCTGTACAGACAGTTGGTGAGACCCCATCTGGAGTACTGAGTCCAGTTCAGGAGACCCCATCTCCGCAAGGACATAGACAGGATAGAGGTAGTCCAGAGGAGGGCAACTAAAATGGTGCAGGGTCTGCAAGAGAAGCCATATGAGGAGAGACTAAAGGAGCTTAATATGTATACCCTTGAGGAAAGAAGGGAGGGGGGGACATGATTGAAACTTTTAAGTACCTCAGTAGAATCAACAAAGTCCAAGAGGGTAGCATCTTTCAGAAAAAGAGACGTGCAAGAACAAGGGGACACAATTTAAAGACAGAAGGAGGGCAGTTCAGGGGCAATGAGGACGTATTATTTCACAGAGAAGGTAGTGGATGCATGGAACAGCCTTCCTGAGGAGGTTGTGGGGTCTAAAACTGTGGGAGAATTCAAGAATGCATGGGACAGACATAAAGCAATTCTTGTGGGGGGTAGGAAGAAATAGGCTTTTGGTTAACTAGGATCTGCGGCCTATCCTGTAGGTAGGGAAATGGGCAGACTAGATGGGCCAAGTGGTCCTTATCTGTCATCAAAGTCTATGTTTCTATGATACATAACAGGTCAAGAAACCACAATTTCTTATTAGGTACAGCTTTGGAAGACATTAAACTGATACAGGAGAGGCAGCATCACAGGGAAGAGGGGACGGACTTCCTTTGAAGTCACATGTGCATCAGCAACCTATCAGGTGGACACACTCTGAGCACAGGAGAGGTCCCAGAAGACTGGAGAAGGGCTCATGTGATCCCACTCCACAAGAGTGGTAGCAGGGAGGAGGCGGGGAACTACAGACCGGTCAGTCTTACCTCAGTAGTGGGCAAGATTATGGAGGCACTCCTTAAGGAAAGGATAGTGCAACACCTGGAATCCATAGGGCACAGGATCCAAGACAGCATGGGTTTACAAAGGAAGGTCCTGTCAAACTAATTTCATAGATTTCTTTGACTGGGTAACCAGAGTGGTGGACCAAGGGGAGCAGTTGATGTCGCTCACCTTGACTTCAGCAAAGCTTTTGACACTGTTCCACATAGAAGATTGATAAATGTTTGTAGGCTCGGGGTGGTCAGAAGTTGGTCAACTGGGTGGCAAACTGGTTGACTGGCAGAAAACAGAGAGTGGTGGTAAATGGTATACAGTCAGAAGAGATGCAAGTCAGAAGTGGGGTACCTCAGGGATCAGTCCTGGGGCCAGTCCTATTCAACATCTTCATTAGTGACCTCGCAGATGGACTAGAGGGTAAGGCTTGTCTGTTTGTAGATGACACCAAGATCTGCAACAGAGTAGATGATCCAGATGGGGTGGGCAGAATGAGAAGAGATCTGGATAAACTAGCAGAATGGTCAGAAGAGTGGCAACTGGGATTTAATGCAAAGAAGTGCAAAATCATGCACATAGGGAAGAGAAACCCTGAAGCCAATGAATAGGCTGGGAGGAGTTGCTAGCAGTCACAAAGGAAGAAAGAGACTTGGGCATCATCATCACTGATGACCTAAATCATCCAAGCAGACCTCTAAAGCAGTAGGTAAGGCTAGGGGGTGTTAGGGTGTATTAGTAGGGGTATCACAAGTCGTAAGAGGGAGGTAATAATCCCTCTGTACAAGACATTGGTTAGGCCCCATCTGGAGTACTGCGTGCAGTATTGGAGGCCACACCTTCACAAGGACATTAACCAAATTGAGGCAGTCCAGAGAAGGGCAACCAAAATGGTGCAGGGACTGCATCAGAAGTCAATGAGGACAGATTAACAGAGCTCAATATGTATACCCTTGAGCAAAGGAGGGAGAGAGGATATGATCGAGACATTTAAACACCTTAAGGGCATAAACACGGGTGAAAGAGTCTAATATGTTTAAATATAAGAAAATAGCAGGACAAGAGGACACAGCATGAGATTAGAGGGAGGCCGATTAAGGGGAATGTGAGGAAATTCTTTCACAGAAAGGGTGGTAGATGCATGGAATGGCTTCACACAAGAAGTGGTGGCTATGAATACAGTGCAGGGCTTCAAACAGGCATGGGATAGGCATAAGGGAGCAATACAAATGACTATGAATAGATAGGTCACTGACAGAGCAAAGGCCAATGGCACATTTATAAGGTAGAAAAAGAAATGGGCAGACTGGATGGGCCTTGCGGTCCTTATCTGCCGTCAACTTCTATGTTTCTATGTTTCAATACCCAGGTGTAAGGAGTGTGGAGAGCCTCAGAGATGTATACCCCCACAATCACCTTTACCAGGTGAGTAAACTACCATTATTTTCTATCAGGTGTCGGGGGCTGTTTAGTACTTTCTCCTCGAATCATATTGATTATCATTAGTTCAGTCATTCAAGAAAATCAGAACTCATTAGTACTGTAAAGCTTAACATTAACAAGACAGTGTAATGGATTAATGAATGTAGTATGTTAACCTTTTTAGTTACTTATTTATTAATTCATTTATTGAATTTGTTTCACCAGGTAAACATAAGTAGATAAAGAACAAGTCTCATTTGCAGATGTGCAACAGGAAGCAGAAGAAAGAAAGAAAGAAAGAATTCTTCCTAAAGCTGCCATCACTTTTATTGTAGGTTAAAAGTAAAAGAATGGGTTGCAAGTCTCACAGAGCAGCAGCTGCTGGCCCACTCTGATATATTAAATTTCGGAACACTGGCTGCAGTGTGAGCTCCGAGAGACAGTTCAAAACTTCAAAGTATAAGCACAATAAAAAGTAAACAGAAGGGGAAGTTTTAATTTATTTTATATGACTTAGACATTTTCATTTTATTAAAATGTTCCCAAAAACAGTGTATTTTTCCATCGGGCTCCCAAGAAAGTATATAAAAAAAACAGAGAGAAAAAAAAAACCTCCCACAGCGGTCTACCAGTTCTCCACATAGAAACATAGAATTTGAAGGCAGATAAGGACCGCTTGCCCACCAAGTCTGCCCATTTTCCTACCTAACAGATAAGATGCAGATCCTTGTTAACCAACAGCTTACTTCCTCCTACCCCCCAGAACTGCCTTATGTCTGTCCCATGCATTCTTGAATTCCCTCACTGTTCTTAACTCCATTGACTCCTCAGGGAGGTTGTTCCATGCATTCACAACCCTCTCCATGAAAAAATACTTCACATTACCTCTGAGCTGCCCCCCCATCTTCAAATTGTGCCCCATGTTCTTGCACATCTCTTTTTCTGAAAGATGCTACCCTCTCGGATTGTGTTGATTCCCTTGAGGTACTTGAAAGTTTCTATCATGTCCCCTCTCTCCCTTCTTTCCCCAAGGGTATACATATTAAGCTCCTTTAGTCCTGAATGCTATCCTTTTCTCCTTAACCTTCCCTGCCACCTCTTTTGAGAACCATAGCGTTTTTTTTCCTTTGTTGTGTTTTGTTGATTTGCTTTACACAAAGGCATGTTGCCTCTGTGAGGGCTGTTTTGATACAGTTTTGAGTGCTAAGATAGACACACTGATTGGAGCGGCAAAGGCTGGGTCCTGGTGCTTTTCTTTCCTCAGGCATCTGGAGCTCACTAAAAAGAATGTTTTTTCCACTATTTTGCAAGTGAACTCGCTTGGGAAGGAGCGTCTTTCTTATAGGAGCAATGTGTGGCCCCATTACACTGCTCCTAAATACATGGTTCCCCAGTTTTGTTTATTAATAATAATAATAATAAAATGTATCTGAGCAACACAAGGGATTCTTTATTATTCTACACCCCTAGTTGGCAACTCATAAGTATTGTGCTTCCTAACTTTTTTTTAATTCAATGACTGATGTATTTCCTAAAAGGGGGCTCTAGTTGAAAATTAATAAATAATAAAAAATAATTACAATTTATCCATACAAAGTGCCTAGTGATTGGTCGAACTAAATTCTGCAATGTAACCAATACTACTGACTTCAGTGTTACCAGGAGCATGTCATTCCCAAGTAAAGGGACAGCTAGCAATGCTTCACTGCCATTTCTATTCTGCATCTGTCTAACTCCTGCACTTCCAATGCTAATACCAGTAAGCAAACATTCGGCACTGACAAATACTTGTTTTATCTGTGGAGGTGTTCTCAAATACAGTGTAGAGCGAGCCCCTTCGTGGCTTGTGTTTTCCTCATAGGAAAAGTGGCACGTATTTGCTGTTATAACCAGCTGGTTATATTGGTAAATTACAACTAGCTTTTCCTATGGGAAAAAAACGCGCCCCAGTTATTATCAAACTATTATCAGACTGGACCAACACCGCAATATGGACAAAATCATTCTGGGTAATGAAGTACTCAGTAATCCTGTGCCTATAGCAGAGGCCTTTAATATTACCTTTACTTGCCTGTCCCATTACAAACAACTGTTCTCCATTTCTTTGTTTGTTATTCTTTGGTCACATAGTAAGGCCCTCTAGGCACAAGTGCCTGCTTTCAGGTGTTGCCTGGGAGTACTGGGGAGGGTAAGTGACTTTCTGTAACACAAACAACAAGCAACTATACAAATTACCTGCTTTGGCTGTCACAGTTACAGCATCCTATAATTTATTGACCAGCCAGTGTCCCAAAAAAGGGGCAGGCATGACACTGAACCAAAGTTCCTGAATGTGGCTGCTATACATATCACAGGAAATCCCAATTATTTCAATGGGATTTCCTGAGCAACCTTCCTCATTCTAACTGTCTTTACTCCTGTTTTCTGCCTTTACACCTCATGTGACTCTCAAATGTGCTTGACCTGTATAATCTCATCCCTGCGTGGATAGTCCTGCTTGTTGAATAAATTTATGTCTGTCCATGCGAGGATATCTGTTGCAGTGTTAGACTGTATCTATGTACCTGTGTCTGTTTACTAGTACTGTACGTTGTACTCTCCCAGGTCGTGCCTGAAAATAGGCAGATATATTGCCTAATGCACTTACCCAGTCATCAAAAGCTAAATAAATAAATATCACAGTATATGCAGATATACCACAAGTTGTCACTGACTGTACCTGTACACACAAAATGAGCAGGTGAAAGATAACAGATAAATGCAAAGTGTGTGGACCTATGGAGAACTTTCATTTAAAAATAATTTTTCCTCCCCCCTAAAACAGGTAGTGGTCCTGGCCCCCAGTCAGCTCACTAACATTGATTATCAGTCTTTGGCTCCAAGGAAAATGGCCAGTCGGCCGTTTAAAGGTCAGCAAGACACCACCCACCCAGTGGGAGGAGAAGCAGACAGGATGTGGCAATAAAGTTACGTTTTTGCTTGCTTTGCACTTTTTCACCAGAGTGCACAGTTTATAGCACTTTGTACAGTAATGTATTGCAGAATTACTTATTTCTGCTGACAGTCCATGCTACTGTGGTCACCACAGTCAGGACCTCCACACATTTTTCAGGCGGAATACAAGGAATGCAAAAAGCAAGCTTTAAATAAAAGCTCTCCATAGGTCTGGCACACTTCACCATTCACCTGCATGTTGTCTGTGTATGTTTGCTTTGTAGCGAATTAGAAGTGGGCAAGCCAGGAAATTTTCACCTAGAGCCAAGCTAGTGGTCGAGCTTGACTCTATGAGCCAAAACGTGAGCTGAGCCCTGGCTACTGCAGGCTGTTCAGACACTACACTAATTGCTCAGGCAAAAAAAAAAAAACGCTTACTTTGAGCATAACTGGCTTGGCTTGACCTTGACTCTCAACTGCTTATAGAGGTGAGGCCAAGCTGAACCAGACACTAAGTTTGAGCCAGGCTCGAGCCTGCTATAGCTTGCCCACCTCTACACTGAATAAACATTACAGCACATTCTGCTATGCTACCTTCCCTGCCTACTCTGGGCAAGTGGCTGGAGTTTCAATAAATTTATGGAGAACTGGTTTCTCCGCCACCATGAACATTTTTTCTGTGTTTGTACACTGTTTCCTGCTGCCAATGTTAGTGCACCCAGGGCAAAGAAATACAAGTAAATATCTGTGGTTGGAAGTTTCCATGAGCTGCTGTCTACTCTATTTGTTCCTGCTGACTCCCCTGGTAAGCAGAAATTTGGCCAGGATTACTATTCCTTGAAGGCCTTTAGTGTTCTCATATCTCCTCTCTTCACCAGTATGCTGCTTCACAAGTTCACCACCCTCTTGGAGAAAAAATGCCTCCTTATGTTACTCTCCAATTTACCACCTCTGAGCTTCAGGGTGTGTCTCTGCTCCTCTTATCCTGCTAGAGGACACCAGATCAAATGTCTTTATATGCTTCATCTTGTTAGTTATTCACTTAGCCTGTTATCCAGTACTTGCCAGTTATTGGTAACTGTATGCTCTTGCACACACACCTACCTGTATGTAATTTTATGTCCATATTGTCAGTACAGTTTTGCTGTATATACTGCCTGCATCATTCTAACTGTATGTATTTTGATTCCTGTACCTCTCCCCCAGGATCACGCCTAAAGATGAGCTTTGGCTGTGTGCTCAGAATGCACTGGGTGCTGCATGGCAAGTTTTAGGACTGTGAATAAGTGAGTGCTGGTGCTTGCTATTGGTTCTTGCTCCTGTCACTTACTGTACCAAATGTATTGATTGGGTAAGTAAAGGCATGTGCATGAGCAGGATGACCTGGTTATAAAGTTCAAAGGAAATGTGGTGGTTAGCCTACTGCGTTAATAAACCATGCATGAGAAACAGATGTTTATATGGCAAAGTTCTAGGGAACATGCATCACTGGTGAAGGTTTTTATGAATGTCTGTTTTTCTGCTGCTTTTTTATTTTTGTTTTTTTATAACAAGGACACTCAATTGTTTTTTAATTGATACATTTCTACAGAAGGTCTACAATAGCCCACTGAACCACTACAACTATATTATATTTCAATTAGGCCATCCAAGGTGCTGAGGGGTAAACCTGAATACCCCCTCCCCTACTTTTTCTTCTTTAGTTCTTTGTCTCTGTCTCATTTCTTTTCCATGTTTTAATTTCTTTAGTTTTAGTTTTTCTCTCACCTTAACTTTGAACTGTGCCTTTTCTCCAAAAATACCTTTCACCTGATATCTATGCTCATTCTATAGCTCTTGTACCTCTCCATAACTCTGTCTCTGTTCTTACTGATATTTTTCCTCATACTAACCCATTTTTCCCCATTATTTTTACAGGTCTGACAGGACGCTTACACCACAGTGACAAAATGACGACCTTCATATCGGTTAAGTAATTGTTTTATTTTTATCCTTACCTATCTGTTCTATTTTCCCCTAAAGAACTTCAGATCTTTTTTGATGCCATCTTTCCTCTTATTTTACAGGGATGATTGCATGTTGCCTCAAAATCCCCACCCCTGGCTTTTGAAGACCCAGGTATGAGATCTCCTACATGTTATCTATGCTAGATGGGTAAGCTGTAAGGGTCCAACAACAACTGTTATCTGCTGTCAGCTTTCACTTTTTCCTATAGCCACTAGAAGTGCATCTCTACTATTGGCTTTCATTTCATCCCCTCCCAATGCCTGGAACCTTGCCAGGGTGCCACCTTCAATTGTTTTTAAATGGTCACAGGCCAGCTCACCAGAATGGCAGCGGATAGCACACTGCAAGCAAACATTTGGCATTGACAAAGGCTTGTTCTTTTAGGAGACCTGTTACATGACTTGGCAGCAGACTAAGACTCTCTGAGCTTCTCCTTTTTCTTTTGTGTTTTAGAGCAAAATAATTTACAAAGTTCATTGTTTAAATAATCATGGAAAGTGCGCAGTCAGAACAAATATTGTGGCGATCCGCCTTTGCCAAGATCTTGTGACAGGATTCACAATTATTAGGTGCCAAATGAAGTTTGGAGCCTATTTTCATTGGTGTAACTGTTTTGTGTCTCACATTTTCTGACCTGGGTTGTGTAAGAAAAAATTACTCACTATAGTAATGTTGTTTCTTCCAAGGGAACTGTCACTATGTTTAACAACTGCAATCATTCCCCTGGAATAAGCTGCCCAGGAGCCTAGAATGTTATGCTAATTATGGAATCTTAGAAAGAAATTCAACATTCAGCTGTGAGGTCACGCTCACCTCTGCTGTCCAAGGTCAATTTTTTTTCTAAAGCTAGGGTAAGCAGTGGCTGCTAAACTTGCTAAACGACTACCAACAAAATTATTCAAAAGAAGAGAGTGTTAGGAGACTCATAAATATGGCAAAACAAATTTTGAAAAGATTAGATTACTGAGTATCAGTTGTAAGGCACTGTAACATGTATTCAAGTGAACTGAAAAGAACTGATTCTTGTGAGAACCTTTTCCAGGTTCTGGAAGTGGAGGCAGGGATGGGATTGTTAAGCATAGTGAGGGATCCCTTGGAAAAAACAACATCACCACGGTGAGTATTTTTTTTTTACAAGCCCCAGAAATCTCTAAACTACAAAGCAGTACCTTGGTAGGTTGCATAGAGAACCTATTTAGGGAAAAGGTTCTGCAAGACAGTGGTGCCAAAGCTAACATCCCTTCTGCATTGTTTGTCCACACAATAGTGATTTGTGAAAGTGTGTACTGTTTTCTAGGTAGCTGCTTTACAGATTTCCTATAAGGAAATACCTCTTGATGCTGCTACCAAAGCAGAGGTGCCACACATGGAGTGAGCCCTGAAGCCCTGAGGTGGCAACTTGCCAGCTTTGTCATAGCAGAACTGTATGCAGAAGATTATCCAGCGAGACATTGTCCCCTTGGATGCTGGTTTACTTTTACCAACTTTACCATATGTGATAAACAATTGAGTATTAGTGATCCATACCTCCTTTGTGTGGTCCAAATTGTAGCTCAGTGCTCTCATAACATCCACATTGTGGAACTTTGGCTCTCCTGAACTGTATTTTGGTGCAAAGAACACTGGAAGTTCAATTCACAGGTTCAGATGAAATTCAGACACCACTTTAGGGAGAAATGTTCTGTTGGACTGCCTTGTTCCTGTGGAAAATAATATTGTTCGAGTCTATGCAGAGAGCTTGTATCTAGCTTACCCTTCTGGCAGATGTCACAGCCACTAGGAAAACATCTTTCCAGGTGACATACTTCAAATCAGCAGTAGCCATTGGCTAGAAAGGGGATTCTATTAGCTGGGCAGTGTACAGAGTCAGATCCCATGGTGGGACTGGACCCCTGACTGGAGGGTACAGGTGGATTAGGCCTTTAAAGAACTTTCTGAAAATAGGCTGTGAGGTCAGTGACCTGTCCTTGCCAGGTGAAGCATAGGCTGATACTACTGCCAAATGCACTTTCAATGTTAAAGGCCCGAGACTCGGACTGAAGGTGGATCAGGTAGTCCAGGGTTGTAGGAAGGTCTGCTTGAAGCGGGCTGAGCTGCTTAGAGGAGCACCACAATGATAATCTTTTCCACTTTGAGACATAGCTTTTCCTTGTTGCTAGTTTTCTGAAAACCTTAAGCACTTCCAAAGCCTTTCCAGAGAGGTTTAGTCCAGAATACACTAGCTCTTCAAATACCATGCACTGAGGTGTAGACATCTTGGGTCTGGAAATGTTATCTTGCTGTGGGACAAAGTCAACAGATTGTACCTCATGGGAAGACTGACAGGATGCTTGATGGAAAGGGACAGGAGCAGTGAGTACCAAGTCTGCCTGGGTCAATCTGGAGCTATTAGGAACAAGGTTGCAGACTCTCCCCTCAGTTTACGCAGCACCCTCAGTAAGAGTAGAAATGGAAGGAAGGCACAGGGAAACTTCACTGCCAACCAAGATCAGGGAATCTACTGGGACTGTCTCCACCGAGGGGGGACTGGGACAGAACAGGAGGAGCTGATATTATCCTCAGGATGCAAACAGATCTATCTCTGGCATACTCCACGTTCTGAACACCACAGTCAACACCTTGTTCAGGGTCCATTCATGATACCCCTGGCTGATTTTGCTCAGGGACTCTGCCAAGACATTGTCTTTCCCTCTCAGGTGAACTGCTGATAGTTGTCCTTCTAGGGAATAGGCTAGATTCCAAATCTTCATTGCTTCTGTGAACAGCTTTGAAGGTCTTGTTCCTCCCTGTTTGTTGATATAATACATGGTAGCAATGTTGTCCGTCCTGACCTGGATGGACTGACTTCTGATGTGGGAGAAGAAAGCCTGCATTGCCAGATACATCACCCTGAGATCCAGGAAGTTTATGTGCTCCTGAGACTCCAGTGGACTCCACAACTCGCTTACGGGTTAATTTACCCCAAATGGTGCAGGGTCTGCACCGGAAGACATATGAAGAGAGACTTAAGGAGCTTAATATGTATAGCCTCGAGGAAAGGAGGAAGAGGGGGGACATGATAGAAACTTTCAAGTACCTCAAGGGAATCAACAAAGTCCAAGAGGGTAGCATCTTTCAAAAAGAGGTGTGCAAGAATAAGGGGCACAATTTGAAGATAGAAGGGGGCGGCTCAGAGGTAATTTAGGAAGTATTTTTACAGAGAGGGTTGTGGATGTATGGAACAGCCTTCCAGAGGAGGTTGTGGAGTCAAAACAGTGGTGGAATTCAAGCATGCATGGGACAGTCATAAGGCAATTCTAGGGGGTTGGGGTAGGAAGAAGTAGGCTGCTGGTTAACTAGGATCTGCAGCTTATCCATCAGGTAGGGAAATGGGCAGACTGGGTGGGCCAAGCGGTCCTTATCTGCCGTCAAATTCTATGTTTCTATGTAAATGGGTACCCTAGCCCGGGGGAAGGCATCTGTAGTGAGCACAACTGTGGGTAATTGTTTGAGGAAGGGAAACCCCTCTCTGAGTTTGCCTTCTTTCTGCAACCACTCTAGTGCCCTTAATAGGCACTTTGACACAGGCCCTAGTTTTGACAGTGGGTCTCACCTTTGGGACCAATGAGACCCCAAGTGGTACTTCATGTCCCTCATTAGGGGTCTAGCACCTTGAACTACTGCTGTAGATGAAACTATGTGTCCCAGCTGCTGGAGGAAGTCTCTTACAGGTATGGGTTGCCCTGCCTTGACGGACTTTGTAAGCACTATCAGGTGTTCCACTCTTTCTCAAGGGAAGAATGCTTTCCCTTGGTGGGCATCTAATTCTGCACCTATAATGTCCAGAACCTGCACAGGTTCTGTCTGGGACTTTTTTTAGGAAGCCCAGGTCCTCCAGGGTGTGATGGGTGAAAAGGATGGAGGACTTGTCTTCCTGGTGTGACTTTCCTGAGACTAGTCAATCATCTAGTTAGAGAAAGGGCCTCCACTACAGCTAGGCACTTTATGGCCATTCTGGGAACTGAGAATAGGCCGAAGGGTAGGGCTGCAAACTGGTAGTGACAGCTCCCTACCCTGAATCTGAGGTACCTTCTGTGACTGGATCTGATTGGTATATGAAAGTAGACATCTTTCAGATCCAGTGACCCCAGCCAGTCTCCTTGTTGCAGAGATGGAATTAGTGATCCCAGCATTACCACCATGAACTTTTCTTTTTTTAAGTGTTTATTCAGGTGTTTTAGGTATAAAATGTGTCACCATTACTCATTTTTCTTGTGGGTCAGGAAGTATCTTGAGTAAAGCTCATTCCTGCACTGTTTGTGTGTGTGTGTGTGGGGGGGGACTTTCTCCACTGCATTTGCTTGTATCAACTTATTTACCTCTAACTCCAACAGGAGTTTTGCTGTTTTGAGTGGGAGGTGTGAAGTTTTTGTGAGCCTGCAGTTTGGGGAATTTTTTGAACTGCAGAGTCAGACCCTGTTTCACTATTCCAGGACCCACCTGTCTGTGGTAATTCTACCCCATGCCTGAAAGTAATAAATCATCCTTTCCCCCACTGGAAATGGTTGGGTGACCGATGCAATCTTGTCAGGGGTTCTGTTTTGCCTGGTCCTTGGTGCTGGAGCTGTGTCTGCATGCCTGGGACTCCTTCTGCCACTTAAGAATTCCCTCTGTTGGGAGTAGTCAAAGGTAAAGAAGGCACAGGGAAAGCATCTCATACCCCTACCTTCCCTTCCAGAAGGTCTGCTGGAAGTGGAGGCCTTTTCCTTCTCAGTGTTGCTCTTATACAGTAGGTGGCTTTGTATTCATCCACCTTTTAACGTAAGCCGATGTCTTTGTTACCAAACAGGGAGTTTCCCTCAAAAGGGAAATCCACTGCCTTTGTCTGAGCATCCAGGGAGAGGTTTGTGGTTCTGAGCCATGAAAACCTCCTCAGGAACACTGCATGTGCCATGACTTTAGAAGCAGAGTCATTGGCATCCACTGCCACGTGGAACTGGTACTTGGTGGCATCCATGGCAGTTTTTGCTGCATCTGCCAGATCATGTGCCAAGTCACCAGTAGCTTTTTCACTTGTGGCCAAAATAGAGCTCCAGAGGGCCTTTTGGTGCTGAGCTGTGTAAGCCATGTATGCTGCCTGTCTTAAGAGCAAGGAAGCTGAGGTACAGACGCTTTTGTCCATACTGCCCAGTCTCCTGGAGTCCATTTTCTGGAGGCTGGGAGGAAAGGGGCACTTTTTCTTGTCACAGGTGGCAGTCTAGACCACTCCATCATGATCAGGGTGGGAATACAGGTGCTCACTGCCCTGGTTGTCCACCTAATATTTCTTTTCTGTTTTCTTGTCAATGCCAGCAGTTGAAGTGGGTGCTGCCTGCACTTTACAAGTAGCATTTTTGAGGGATTTGTGGATGGGCAAAAACAGCCTCTTAGTGGGAGTTAAGCCCATCATGTCAAAAACTTCCACCTCATCCTCATCCTGATCCCCAGCAGTCTTCTGCACTTAGAAGTTGAGGGTATTGACTATTTATGCACAAAAAAATAGTGTGAGATAAAATCATCTGGTGCATGAGATGGGGAACCGAGCACCTGCTTAGGGGAAGCATCAGGTTCTATAGGTTCTCCTTCCTACACCTCCTCCTCATAGAAAAACTCAGTCTTCTCCACCACAGGCACTAGAATAGGCACTGGAGCCTGGGGGAAGGGGCAGACATACCCATGAAGGTCCCTATACCCTGGAAGTCCTGAAGGAACTGACCTGCCGTATCATATCCTCTACAGAGAGCATCTTATTTTTGTCCATTGACATCTCTTTTCCTTCTTCAAGAGAAGGGACAGTGACATGTTTTTCTTTTTGTTTTTTCCTTGCAGACACCATCTCCAGTGTCTGCTCAGAGGCTTTCTTATTTTTACAAGAATCAGGGTTCCCCTGTTCAGACACCCTGATCTCTGAACCATCTTTAGCACCCTTGACCTTCTACTTAGTTTGAGGGGCAGGATCTTCTCCTGAGCCTTTAGGTGACATAGAGGCAGATTGAGTAGCCATAAGGTCTTTTAGTTTTTAGCCATGTTCTTGACTGTTTTAGAGCAAAACTGAACACAAAGCTCACAATTAGAAAAATTGTGATCTGGACCCAGGTGCCTCAAACACGACTAATGGCAGTCTGCCTTAGCCAGGAGTTAGAAACATCTTATAATTTTTAAAGCCTGAAGGTGCCATCCTCTTTTTAGGTCTGCCACTCATGCAAACTCTTGCAACCAAATAGCGCTTCAGTAACCCAATACCACTTTATAAGAGTTGCACTTCAATTCCTTATAATGAAAGGAAATCACAGAAAAAACATTATAATGAGGGAACAGGCTGAACAGTGTCTTGGTTCCATCCCAAAAGGAAACCAGGACAAGAAAATTAAAAACCACTAAGTGGTTTCTATCATATATATATATATATATATATATTTAATAGGAAAAATAACGTGGTTTCTTAAAAGCGGGAATGACGCTGCTAGGGTCTGTCTCCAGTTCCAGGGAACTGATAAGGAACCAAAGGAATTGCAAATAAAATGAATAAACTCAACAAAAAAAAAATAAAACCCTAACTAACGCAGAGTATCAAAAACTAAAACTAAAAATGTTTACTGCAATATAAGGAAAAAAGAAACCATAAACAGCAATGAAGTACTGGAGCTGACTTTGGGGAAATTTCTTCCTCAGGCCTAGAAATAAATTTGATGTTACTGGGCAGATGTAAGTATGACCACACAACAGAGTTTTGAATGTCATTCTAAGGTTCCATAATTAGCATAGAATCTTAAGCTTTGGGGCAGTTCATTCCAGGGAATGAATGCAGCTGCTATGCATAGTGAGGGATTCCTGGGGCTTGAAGGATCTTTTCTCCATAGACACCCCAGCAGAGAATTGCCAATGTGATTCATCCAGGTTTGCTCCATCGACTTTACATGGCACGTTATCAGTGTAGGGATATGTCTGATCTTGACTGGCCCTTTTTTCTGTGCTTGCTGTTAGCAACAGACATTTGGAGACTATGTGACACAGTGTGAAGCAAGTTCTGGCTACTCTACCCAGGTGGTCAGCTCCCTACCTTCATATCAGAGCTATTACAGAATGAGTTATTTTCAGATAACAAAATTCAATACTCAGCTGTGTGGTCATGCTCACCTCTGCCCACTAACATCAGATTTATTTCTCTGCCTGAGGAAGAAGTCCCCTCGAAGTTGGTCACTGAGCAATGTAAGTTCTGGTTGACTCAAGAGCATGAAAGGGCTTGAACAGATGAGCACTGGGGAGTTGGGAGAGCAAGCACCAAGCAAGAAAGAGGACTCCTAGGATCAGGTGGTGGGAGAGGGCACTGGGTGGATTGGGATCCAACCCAATGACCAGTCCACAGCACAGCAAAAGCAAGCCTGGCAACTTGTAGTGGCAATGGAGATACCTTATAAGAACATGGCACCAACAGAGCTGCAGCTGGTTAGCCAGAGAGGGAGGTCAAAAAAGCAGCAGCACAGCCAGACTCAGAGCCTTGGAAAATGAGAGCTGGCCAGATGCCAGTCAGTAAGAGCTGCCTTGTGATGGATAGTATGTTTTCTTATTGAAAAACTGCAACTACTCAGACAGCATGAGACAGTGTTAACTATGGTGACCAGCCACAGAAGTAAAAATTATGAATTTTTAGTTATTTGAAATGAGGGCTAGGTTGTTCAGTTCCCATTTATGTCACCACTTACCAGTTATTAGGGGTGAACAAAGACCAGGCAGATTTCAATCTGTCAGTTTTAAATGTGAATATAATGAACAGATGCAATAATTGAGTTTAACAGATAGTGAGCCTTGCACTGAAATTGAAGGTTGAGCAATTTGTGAACTTCTTAATTTCTTCTGCTCTTTTAGTATAGTTCTGATTTACTGATGTTTACTTGCACAAGTGTTAAATGCATTTATTGTTGTCGTTGACAGACTACTGCATCACTACTCAGTTTTACTATTTTTCTAGTAGCATGTTTCAGCTGATGTCTGCTGTGACGTGAGTGAAAGTGGTGTGAGTGACTGTGTATGTGTGTGTGTGTGTGTGTGTGTGTGTGTGTGTGCGCCTGTGTCCATGGTCCACTGGTCTGCCTCCTCATTATTTTTGGAAGGCTATGCCTGTAGTTCAGTGGACAAGCAGCCAGCCACTCCCCTTCCTGTGCTAAATAAGCAGTTCCTCTAAGCCTCTCTCTCAAGCTTTTTTCTCTGCAGCGGATGCTCTGTCCTCTGCTGCTGGCTGGGACCTACCTTCCATCGACTTGCTATTTTGGCTTCTGCTTATTTCTGCTGGTCTTCTGTTGTCTGTTCTCCTGCATTTGATTTGCATTTTGCCACCGGCTGTGTGCTTCTTTGTGTTGCTTGTTCCTTGTTCCTCTGTGCTTGTGTGTCTTTTGTTTTGCCTTCTTTTTGGGGGCTTCTGTTTCTAAACTCCTTGTATAGTGCTAATCCAGAGCTCCTGCTACTTGTTCTCATTTACTCGCAATACAACTGCAATCATTATCTGTGTGTTTCAACTCATACCACATAGCTGCTCTCCATGTTATGCACCGTAATTGTTTTCACCTGGTTCAAGTGCACTCTAAACCCTAGCCTACCTGCAGCTCAATCCTGCTTTTTCAACTCAAACCACATATCTCGTTGCTGTTGTTTCACTGCACTGCCTGGCATTAGCTGCTTCAGAGCATTGCCTCCCTCCAGTCTATGTTCATTGAATCCTACAACTCATAGTTACTCAGTACAGATGCTGCTGTTTATGTTTGCACATTGCTATTATACTCTGGAGGTCAGCTAAGCTACCGCTGATGCTGTAAACTAGTTTTAATGTCTGCATGTGGGTCTCGGCACCTTCCATCACCTTCTTGTTTTCGCTATAGCGGGGACTTGGAGGTCTTGGGAGAGTCGTGGCCCCATGTGGCATACTTACTTTATGTTCTAATCCTGCCTCTGCCACCTAAAATCCTCAGAGTATTTGTCACCTTCATTGGCTTCCTTGAATGCCTGGCTAGCTTGCCCCACTATTCATAATTGCTGCTTCTCCGACCTACATGCAGGTCCAACCATTGCTACTCTGCCTTACTGACCTATGTGCAGGACCAACAATTGCTACTCTGCCCTACTGGCCTACATGCAGGTCCACTCATCGCTTATGCAATCATTGCTCAATGCTTGCTACTACCATCTGACCAATGTGAGGTCCCAGCACTCCATGCTCATTCAGCTTCTCTTCAGTTTTTTGGGGCTTGCCAGCCATACCATTCTGGTGCGGGGCCTCCCTGCAGCTGATGGTCTCTCTCTGCATTTCTAAATCCACATCATGAGTGTGCCTGATTTGGGGTGGGGTCCTTCTCACCTGGCCCATAGCTGGGAATGTCCTCGCTCCTGGCCTGGCTTTAGCCATTCGAGACTCAATGGCAGCTCCTGGTGTAGAATTTAAGACTAGCCATGAAAGGTGGTTACAGAAATCTCCTTTGGCTCTAGTATTGTACTATCAAGGCACCTTCACCCCATTCTCCCTACAAATGCATCTGGTTCATGTGGTTTGTTTTTAGGATGAGTAGGTCAGGTGAGTGCCTCAGCAGTCATTGCTCTCCTCCTCCCGCCTTGGTTGCCCCCGATGTTGCAGAGCACTCTCACAACCTTCCACGGTGTTCCCATTAGAGGGATCGAGCGAGAGCTTTCCTCTAAATTGGAATATTTTCCACCACCCTTTTTATTGGGTTTTTAAATTGCAGCAGCAGAGCCATCACAAAATAAACATCCCAAGCCTGGAGGGAAGGTGACCTAGGCCTTGGATCCCAGAGATTTCCTCCTCAAAGGTTTTCTTCTCTCCTCCATGCCTCAGGTCATAACCGTTAGTTAGCCATAGTTAGTGTTCCCTAGTTTCTTTAGGTAGGTTCCACTCTTGGATGGAGGTGGATGGTGTCCCTACTTGCCATCCCCTCTCTCCTTAGGAGGCCCCCTCAATCTCCAGTGCAACCCATCGTACTCATGCCATTGATAACGTGCGCATTTTATTACATTATCAAGCTGCCTGATACCTTATCTACTACCACGCCTCACAGCTACTGACTGCTAACATGCTTCGTACTACTACTACTACATTTCTTTTTGAGGATCCTTCCTAAGATACCTTTAGCCAAGGGAATCATCCTGTGGCACCTCTAGGGGCAGAAACCTCTTCAAGGGTTCCTTGCCTTTTGTACCCCTACAGGGTGGTAATTCCTCTGGAATAGAGCATGCAAATGACCAAAACCAAGTAACACAGCTGCACAAGCATAACATCATACTGGCTGCATAGGCCATTGACCTGGAAGGCTATGCCTGTAGTTCAGTGGACAAGCAGCCAGCCACTTCCCCTTCCTGTGCTATATAAGCAGTTCCTCTGAGCCTCGCTCTCAAGCACTTTTTCTTTGCCCCACCATCCTCCACTCCTCCTCCAGCAGCATAGCCTCAATCCTTGGGATCTTTTCTAAGTTACCTTTAGCCAAGGGAACCGTCCCACGGCATCTCTAGGAGTGGAACCCTCTTCAAGGGTTCCTTGCCTTTAGTACCCCTACAGGATGGTAATTCCTCTGGAATAGAGAGTATGAATAGCCAAAACCAAGTAACACAGTTGCACAAGCATAACATCATATTGGCTGCATAGGTCACTGAATGATGGATACGGTCAGTTTACTGGTAACACGCTCATCAGAAATTTAGTATTGGGAGTGAGTGCTGAAAATTTGGTAAGATTGCATGTGGGACATGCCAAATATATTTAAAAAGTATTCAGTGATGGAGGGTTACTGTTAAACTATTGGTACTTTTATACAGGATCAGGCTTGGTTTTGTCTCAGTCATTGTTGACTTAATCAAACTGGCAGCCATGTCACCACAAGCAGTGGTTAAACTTGTAGCACATCTACCTCTAGGCCAAAGGGTTAGGGATTCTAGTCCTACACCAAGACTTGGGCTCATTAACCCCAAATGCCAGTGTAGTACAATGGAGGTGATACACTACCAGAATTTGCCATCTTTCAATATGATTAGGGGGCACTGCAGCACCACCTTTGAGGGTGGGGTAATGTGGGAAGGGGCCCATGACAATGTAAATCCTGCCCTGACTGTAACTCCCACTCCCCATTGTTAGTCACACTTAGGAGGTAGAGAGATCCAATCGGTGAAAGCAAGCATGAGTGATGGACACCACACAGTTTCAGCAGTGAAAGAGAGAGATCGGAGAAAGAATGTATGCATGCCAAACTTGTTTCTTTGCAAAAGTACAAGCTTCTTCTTTTTTTTTGTGGGGGGGCAGGAACTGCATATATTTACAGAATATTGCAGGGCTGGGACAGGAAACAGACCCGAAGAAAAAGGAAGATGAATGGAGAAAGAGAGAGCTTTGCGATCATTTGGAGGAGGCCGGTCTGTTTAACGATATACTCACTTTTTTAAAAATACTGACTTTTTCTTTTGTTTGTTTGTGTTAACCAAGGACTGTGCAGAATACTATAATACAGTATAACAGAGATGGGATGGTGATGAGATAGATGCAAAGAAAGAGGCTGATCCCTGGAGAAAGAGAGCAAGTAAACCACATGGTTTCAGCACTACCAGCAGCGCAGTGATCAGTTGGAAGGGGCCAGTCTGTTCAGTTCTAATTCAGTTCAAAACCACAGCAAGATTTTTAGCTTGTAATATTCAATATGAATTAAGTTTAGCATTCAAAAGAATTACAAATGGCAATTGGAGAACGTGAGAAAACTGGTGGTCTCGGAGAAGCACAGGTCACTCATAATGCTCGAACAGCTACAAGAGGCACAGTTACTTGTGGAATACTGTTTTTTTTTTGTGTGTGTGTGTGTGTTATTTATTTATCTTGCCTGCAACTCCCCTACCTCTCCTTCAGGCCAATTGCCAAGGACACTCACCTCTCACTTGTCTCCGCCGCCAACCCCGACCCCACATTGCAGCCACCTCAGGGTAACCTGACGTAACCCTTGTGTCGGGTGCGTCCTCCTCTTCCAAGGAGAAATGGCCTATTGGCCCAGGCATTGGTCCTGGGTGCTGCTGTGGTCAGGTTGACTGCCGTGGAGCTTGAGGGGTGGCACTGATCTGGGCAGCCGTCATCCGGCAGGAGGAGCTGCCATTTTTTGTTTTCCTCTGATTTCCCCTAGTCGCGCTGCCTCTGAGCTTCCCCTGGTCTCCACTGGGGCTGCTATAGAGTGACACCAATTCCCAACCCACCCCAGGAGAGGAGAGCAGTCCTCCTGATGCTCAATCCTACTCCTTCCCCTGCCGACCCTCCAGCGCCCGAGTCCATTCCCGAACCCAGGTCGCTGGTGTGGTGTGAGCAATACTGTTTTTTAATTTAATTTGCTTGTTCAGTAAGTTAGATACTCTATTTGCCAGTAATTTTGTAAATCTGTTAGTCAGACATCAGTTCTTCAAGTAGTACTTTCATCAAGTAGAGTCACAGGACCAGTTTTTAGACTGGCAGTTTCTAACCAATATGAAAGTACTGAATGAAATGTAGTTTTCTTTTCACTGTAAAAAATATTTTCACAGAAGGGTCTCCACCACGAATATAGTGAAAATATTTTTACAGCGAAAATAATTTGTTTCCTTAGGTCTGTCTGCCTCCAGCTTATCTTTATCGTGCTAGCAGTCAGTTTTGCTGTGAGTGATAGATATCCTCATCGAAGAAGGAACCAAGGGCATTAGGTGCAAAGGTAAAATTGTGAATTAACCCCTCCACAAACAAACAAAAAAAAAAAGCGGACAACACCGGCTCACTCCTGCCATATTAATTAGAATTTCTGTTTAAAATAAAAATCAAATGTTTGATCTGTCTTGGGCTCGGCTCCCACCTGCCCCCATTTCATATTTGTACCTCCACAAAAAAAATAAAATAAATAAAAAAAACACAATCTAACAATGCCAGCTTGCTCCTGCCATCGTAACTAGAACTTCTGTTTTAAATAAAAATCAAATGTTTGATCTGTCTTGGGCTTGGCTCCCCCCCCACCACCACCACCAATTTCATATCTGTACCTGCAAAGATTTCCCGTAGTTTGCATCACAGAGAATGCCACTTGTAAAACAAACTCTGGTCAGAGCCGATACGGCTGTGGAGAGCGTTTAGGAGTGGCAAGAGCATTGAAAACAATATGCAGTGCTGTCACTGCACCAAAGTCAGCCATGACTAATACTGCAGCAGTTACAGTACTGAGCATGTGTGATACTCGCACATGCGCAGTTTGCTCTGGAGTCAGCCGTGTGCAACATGGCGGCACTGATGTGTCCACATATGCGCAGTACTCACGCATGCACAGTTTACGTCAGCACTGCCATGTTGCACATGGAGGACGTCACTTCAGCAATTGTGCAAAAGAAAAGTAGTGCACCAGGAAGAGCATGTGTTTATGCGGCCTGCAGAGGGGAAGGGCTGCATAAACAGAATCATTGGAAACTATGCTGGAGCACTGTGGCAGCACACCAAACAGTGGTCTGGTCACGTACTTCCACAGTGCTCTTATACAAATCTGATGATGGTATAATGTCTGCAGAGTTTGGCCCAAGCCGCCATAAAAATCACACTTAGGAGGAGACAGACTAACTAGCGCACTGATCTGGGACTTACTCGTCATCACAGTCACTTTCTCGTTCTTTTCTAAGCAGTAATTTTTGGTAAATGTGCATTAACCATATTGATTTCAGTGCTGGTAGACTACTTCTGGTTTTCCCCTGATTGTAGTAGGCAGGGGTAGTAGCAATCTTAAAGTGGTAACTGACTGACTGGCTCTCTCTGGCTGGCTTTCTTTGACTGGCTGCCCTCTGCTCTGTCCTGGTGCTGTTTTTGTGTTCATGGCTTCTTCATTGCTTAACTAAGAGACATTCACAGTGGTGCCGGTGCCTGCTGAGAAATATAAATTACTATTAATAACTTACACACAGTATTAGTATTACTTTATTAAATGTCAGAAACAGAAGAGCGATTAGACAGCATTCTGGGAGTTACCTACCTTTTTAATAAGACAGTCTCAGAGACAGTTTGTGGTGTTTAGCCGTCAGAGTTTCATGGGTCACACTAAGCTATAAGGGCTGGTCAGAGTTCTGTGACTTGCCTGCCTTTGGATAAAATTATCATCATCATCGTCTCTTTAGAGGTCAGTGGCAGTTGTACATATTACAGCACTGGCACTTCCAGTAAGCTCATCCACAGTCACATCGTTCACTCATTCTCCTCTCATTTCACTAATCATGCTGTTTATTACTACTATAAACAGTGGTTTAATTGATATTTTTTCTACAGATACATTGATTAAAAGCAGTTTAAATAATTTTTTAACATACAGTTACCATAAAACAATAAAGGTTATAAAAGGTTTGGATAAGTTTCTGATAAGGATCTGAACCGTTCCTTGCTTATCAGAAACTTTTAGAACCCTTAGAGGTTCTCCCATCCCTATTCCTCAGTCACCTTGGGGAAATAGGTGGCAATAATGAGTGCATGTCTTAAGACATGGTAACAACTGATTAACAATAGCAAGACTACAAGCTGGGGCTACTACACAACTGCCAAAGGTGTGTCCCTTCCCATCCCAAAAAAAAATAATTGCCTGTGATGCAAGCCTTAACCTGCTCTGCTTTCACAACATATTTTTTTTTACTTGACTACACAAAACAAAAATGGCCTTGTAGTTGCATAGGAAAAGGCTGTAGACAGGAGGCTACTACGTAACTGCCAAAGGACTGCCCCCTCCAAAAAATGGGTTCGCATGTGGCACAAACCTTTACTGGCTCTGCTTTCACAGTTTGTTTTTATTGGACTGCACAAAAAATGGTCCTGTGCTTGTGTGGGAAATGACTGATGATGCTAAAGGCAGGGGCTACTATGCAACTGCCAAAGGGCTGTCCCTATACCCAAAAAGGTTTCACACTTGAAACAATCCTTTACTCGCTCTGCTTTCACTGCATTTTTGTTTGTCTGTTTGTTTGTTTATTAGACTACACAAAACAAAAACGGTCCTATACTTCCATGGGAAATGGCTCATGATGCTAAAGATGGGAGCTGCTATGCAACTGCCAACGGGATATCCCCCCCAAAAAAAAGGGCTTTACATAGGTATGCCGGTGAAACAGTGACATTTCGATGGCGAAACCCACCACAGCGACAATTTCGACAGGTTTTGAGATTGTCACTGTGATGGACCACAAGCAAAATTTTGGTATTTCACCTGTGAATCCCCCCATTTCAAACAAACTCTGACTCAGAGTTTGGTATATAGAAATTGGGGTGCAGGGGGTGCAGCCCCCCGATAGAAAACCCCACAGTGTCTAACAGGCGAAATTTCACCTGTCAACACTGGGGATATCGCCAAGCTGCATGTCAACAACATCAGTGTTGATGAGGCCTTGTCTTTGCCCATTTTCTAATTGTTGATATAAATCAAGCGATAACAAGGGACAGACTGACACTTAAAGTTGTGATAACTCCTACTGACAGAATGCTGTCACTGTGCATACTGCTTAATGTCAGCCTGCATTGAACATGTTTCATTTGTTATATGTACCAACACTATGTTAAGGAAAAAAATACATTGCAAGACAGCAAGTTCTCAAACTGATAGGAACAAGGCTAGCATATCGTAACTGTTCCAGAGCAGACTGCATGGTAAGTGATCAATGGTCCAAGGATAGACATGCACATCGTGCGATGTAGTATAACAGTGAACAATGCACATGAATGTTTACTAATGGCACGTACTGAAGTCTTAGAAAATGGGCAAAGACAATTCTCTCTTCTGATTGGCTGAGACTCTTATTTAGGTGGGCATCTATCAGACAATAGATGCCCACCAAATAAAAAGCCCCAGCCCAAGCCTGCTGGACAGCCAGCAAAGTATCTTTGTGCCCAGCACCCTGCTTCCTCATTGGCTGAAGCGCTGGGTACACAGTTTCAAACTGCTGCCATTGTTTTCCCTCGGTAAGCAAGAAGTCCTTCACTCCTCCAAGCAGTGTAAATAAACAATTTTAATTTAAAATCACCGCCTTTTAGCACTCGCTAAGTGACAGGGAAGGACTGATTAGGCACAACCCTGCCCACAACTCCAGTGCCCTATCCCAAAACTCTACCTTGATTAAAAAGGAAAAAACAGCAGGATAGAAGCACTGTACATAAAACTGACTGGTGGCAAGGTTACTGGGGTGAGATGTTCAGATCACCTGCAGTATGATCCTAATCAACAGTTTGCCATCTGTGTCCCCTCTACCTAGTATGGTACCCTGCTTAAATAATCACCCATCTTACAGATAGCAAACACAGCAGTACCTGCTGTATTTTGGGGCTCCTGTGTTCCCCTTAGTTTCCACATGCTGCTCTGAGCTGGCTCTCTCTCCACACACTGCTCTTCTTCACACTTCCTCCAAAGAAAGAAAACTGTAATAACGCAGTCCCCATCCTCAGGACAGGCAGCGAGGACTGGGAAACTGTAAAACAAAAAAGCGGATTTGGTCCTGGTCTTCAGGGTAGGCAGCGAGGACTGGGAAAAAATTAAAATTAAAAAAAGTAGTTGCTTTCGATCCCCAGACCCGATAGCGGGGATCAGAAGTTCTCAACAGAAACCCTACAATTCTGGTCCCCAGAGCAGGCAGCCGAGACTGAAAGAAAAAAAAAAGTAATCGCTGCACATAATGATTTGGTTCCAGTCCTCAGGGTGGACAGCAAGGACTGGGAAACTGTGAACAAAATAAAAAAGAAAGCCGTGCAGACAGTGAGCAATGAGGCATGCAATGTTACAAAATAGCTCCCCCTACTGATGACTAGTGGACAAACTGCTGCAAGCATAAGAGGGACTACTTTACCAAAAAGGATTTAAAATTAAATGTTAGTCATTTTTTATAGCATTACTTACATTTTTTTTAATTCTATAAAAAAATTAAACATTTATCCCATTTTCTAAGCGCAATAATACCCTCCAGGGTGGGTGGTATTGGACAATACAAGACCTTCTAGGGGCTATAAGGCCCTCTGCCTGTGGCTTCAGGCCTCATTACGCCCCTAGGCGTTCTGGTATTGCCCAATACCGCCCACCCTGGAGGGTATTATTGCTTGCCTAAATGATGTGTGAAATGCCGCCCCACCCCCCACTGCCAAATGCACATCAGGGAGAAAAAACACTGTATAAGACAGTATTGCAAGTGTTGAATCACTTAGTAGGAAAAAAAAAAAACAAGACCCATCACAGTTTTACATTTTGCTAACAACAACCAATAAAGGTTGTAAACACAATCCCAGTAAAAAATACTTTGATATGAGCATATTAGCTTCCCTTGACCCTTATGACCTCCAATCTATATGGTTGGGAAATATGCAGCTCAATGTTAGATACAGAAATTGCTTAAAAATTTGACTAGCCACATAAGGAATTAAGTTCAATTATATAACTGTTCAGTAAGATATGTGTGAAAAGTATCCTTCTCTTATTTCATTATGCTATTTACATGGAGAAAAGCTTGGACACCATTTATAGTATAATGGAAGGAAAGTGCTACAAACTTTCAGGATGGCTTAACGGTAGCACATTAGTTCACTGTGACCCCCATGACCTCCCATTAGGAGACAGCTATTAGGTTGGATATCAAGTAGCATTAATAAACCACCTTTGTTAAGTCCGGTAGTGTAATTTCATGTAAGTTGTTGCAAAACGATAATTTAGACTACACATTATGCACCAATGAGAATCAATTATATGTTCTGTAACCTTGATATAGATCATGCTGTAATGTAATACTAAATTAGGGGTTCACTATTTGTTTGTTATAGATTGCAATTGTCCTTACAGCTGTGCAATTACAGACAGTCTCAGTTTACAACTGTTATAAATATGTATCCACAGTCTGAGTTCTGGTTCACTTTCAAGTTCAGAGCTTTATCAAATGTCACTTTCTTCAATGACAAAGCTGTAGGGGCAATTGAAATCCATGTAAAACAAGTACTTAACCCATACTGTCCTATTTGTAGTGTCATACTGTACATATTATCATCAAAATAAATATGATTGGTTTCCATTGGCCATAATGTGTAGTCTAAGCCATCCTTTTGCAGCCACATAAATTATATGAAACTATGGGATTTAAAAAAAGAGGTTTATTAAGGTTACTTGAAATCCAGCCTCACTGCCTTCTCCTAATGGGAGGTCATGGGAGGTCACAGTGAGCTACTGTGGTGCTGTTAAGCCATGGGTAAAAGCTGGGACTCCACTGATAGCAGAAGAGAAGTGCTGTCAATGGAGCCACAACTTTTACCCATGTAAATAAAGTAATGAAATAAGATAAGGGTACTTTTTTTTCACATACCATAGTGAAAAATTATGTAATCAAACTTACTTCATCATTTTGCTGCTCATATTTTTTCACCCATATCTATGTCTTACATTGAGTTACATATTTCCCAAGCATGCCACCTATTACAGTTGGCATAATATATTTTTATTGAATTTTTTGCATTAAAGGAAAACTGTCCTAATCCTAACCCTCCCACCCTCGACAGCTGTAGTCCCCGATTAAGCTTTTCTCGTGGTAAAAAAAAACTTCTTTTTAGGGTTTACTCACTTTATTTTTGTAAAGTTCCGATCGCTAAACATGGTGGATGCTGTGCAGTTTCCATTTCAGGTACCCGTGGCATGACGCTGCCTCGTCCCAATATATTTTGTATTAGAAGCAGCGCGCCGCACCAGTATCTGAAATGGAATGGCGCAGCATCCACCACGTTTGACGATCAGGGACTTTACAAAAAAAAATAAAGTGAGTAAACCCTAAAAAAAAATAAAAATTACTACAGGAAAAGTTTAATCGGGGGCTACAACTGTCGGTGGTGGGAGGGTTAGGATTAGGACAGTTTTCCTTTAAAACATCAAGCATCATACAAAAAGTAATACATTTGTTCAGCAACTGTGAGCTGCAGAATGCAGACATTTCATTTATCAAAATAATACAAAAGAATAAAATAAACAATGAAAGCAAGTAACACAGAACTTAATAAATAACTTACAGTATTAGATATTAACTTCAAATCTAAAAGGGTTACCTAGTAAAAAATTTAAATGAGAATATCTTTAAATATAATTATAAAAAAACTGTTCAGTAGAGGTCAGGAAGATCAAGAGGAGTTAATATTCTTGTATGAAATGATATGATGCAATAGTACGATTTTACTGTGACAACTTACAAAACTGTGCACCCAAATTCTAAGGTCTGTCCCTACTATGACTCAAACCTGATGTCTCAGGTACTTTCTGTAATAAACATAAAGCACGGAAACATAGATAAAACCTAATTAAGACCTTCTGAATATAATCTTGACATTTATTACCTGGCAATATAGTAATACAATATAATTCAAAGCAGGATTATGTATTGAATCAAATCATCATATGTATGTGGGTCTTGGCCCCCAGGTCGCATCTGGAATCAAGCATGTTACTCAGTATGTTTTCCTGGTAAAACTTGTAAATAAATAAATAAATCACCACTTCTGTCCAGTCTCCATTGCCTTACCATGTTGCCACTGTATAACTTGCCAGATTGTATTTTGAAGCTTTCAGTTACTTTTCAGCACTGGGTTTGTGCTTTATGGGTCATATAAACAGTACCTGAGATTTCAGGTTCCACTCCCATCAGGGCGTACTGTGAGTGTGGCCTCCATTTTTCTAGCTGTCAGGGTTCCTTCTTCGCAATATCATCATATAGTTTTGTTTTAGCAAACAAAACAAACAAAAAGGAAAAGGTAGTTCTGACATCCAGCCAAAATCTAAGAATCTGAAATTGCTAAGAAGCTCTGATTATTACAATCTAGTGCACTCTGGAAGATATGACATCCCATTTACTTTAGGCTGTAGGTATTTTACTTAGCTGCCGAAAGAACTAGAAGGAATCTATTTGATTGAGCTCTGGACAGATGTTCAGTCTGCAGCCCTGCAAGGGAGTATTTCATTCAACTGACGCAGTGATTCGCAGTTGTGGAAGGATACACTGAAAACTCCAAAAATGTGTGCTTCAGTATCCCATTTTTCTAGCTATAGCAAGACAGCTGCAGGCTCCGCCCACAGCCATAGAAAGGAGGGGTTGGGTCACAGTGTAAGTTTAAAAGGTGATCTAGTATTTATTTTCTCATAATTATGTGACTTTTCTTTTTCGTCACTCACCACGTTTAGATGCAGTGTGCAACTGATTGGATTCATGATGTGTTTGTAAATGTGGTGTTCGTTAAAGTCTCTGTTTCTCCCTATTTAACTTTCAAGCTCTGCTGTCAGTACCCATTTCACTGGCCTCAATACTAAACTTCCCAGTTCTGAAGTCACTTCTTTTTCCCTTGTCCTTCTGAATACTTTTGCTTTATCCAAAGCAGACAGATTGCACAGATTATAAGCTCCTGGCTGCTGGCTCATGGGTTGGGATGTTGTAATAATTTGTCTAATATAAAATGTTTCCATCTTTCTCAGTCACAGCTGTCCCCGCTCTATAGCCTTTGCCTCAGTTCCATGGAGGTGGGCAGGCAGGGGTTGAGACAGAGAGAGATCAAAACATTTTATATTAGACAAATTATTACAACATGCCAGCCAGTGAGCCAGCAGCTAAGAGCGCATGATGTCGATGGGGAATAGTTTCCTGTGCATGTAAACATGCACATTCTTTCCATTTGGATCGAATATATAAATTATTGTGCTTGATTAATATCCCAACTAAGAGATTTTTTGCCCCTATGTTTTTCATCAGTGTACCATGAACATATACCTTTGAAAGCAGCTATTTAAATGTTAGTATTTGCAACTCTCAGGTAGCTGTGAAGAACCAGTAAGAGAAGATTCAAAACAGTAGCAGTGTGGTGTGGCTCGGGCATTTCTGAGTTTGGAAAGCATGCTGTTGGGGTTTGGTTTTTACTTTCTGTATCTTAGAATAAAGAACTGTATTTGATCATTACTGGTTCTTGCCAGATATCTGATAGGTATGTGCATAGCCCTTTTCTTTTTTCTGTAACTAAGTTCATACATGCAAGTCCTTCACTATTGGTAGTATATGCAACAGAATGTACTGGGAGGTAATAGTAATTCAACATCATAATTAGAATGGCTGAACATTCTTGCAGTTACAGAACTATTTAAAATGCTCAGCAGCCTACACAGGTCAAACTGAATGCTGTAGTGTTCACGCCTGGTCACTACCTGTTAGAAGCAACCGTCCAGCTGCTGCCACTACGAGTACTGAGGAGGGGACCAACAAACCACCAGTGACAGTTAAGTGCTGAGTATAGGGAAGAAGGAACTTGAAGTTGCTAGGAAAATGTACACTTTTGGGTCAGAAGAGGTTCACAGGACCATCATGGAGAAAAATATGAGGGTAGCTTGGAAGAAGGAACCACTGAATAGCCAGGGAACCATAGACTTTTGGGGGTTCATAAGGCTTGATTATCATGTTACCAGAATTGCACATCTTTGTGCATTTTCACATACATCAGAGGAAAGTCATTTGTGCCACAATTTGGGCACATTAGGGGGTGTTGGAATTTAAAAACAGGGCCATGACCATGGGGGTGCAGTGGCCCCAATTGCAGGTGGGCCCCTCATAGCAGGGGGCCCAGCTGGTTGCCAGCAGCATTGTGCTGCAAGCGTTTGTCCTTGCTCAGTGGGCCTGGTGGCGTGTCTCCTGCCATGTTATGCTCCCAGGTCGCTCCTGTAAAAAAGCTTTCAGCTTAGTGTGCTATACCTGGTTAAATAACTAAATAAAAAAAAAAAAATGTTCTGTTGTATCCCACCACCCTCTGGGGCTTGACCAGAACAAAGGAGCTTGCAAGCACCACAGTATTAACCTGGGAGCATCTGCATGTGACACAGAGAAAGACATGTCACACTGGAGCAGCAGCCAATGAGAAACCTACCTGCCCAATTCAAATTACAAGTGGATGTGTTGGGGGGGCACAGAGTTATACAACTAGTCTGCACTGTGGACAGAGAGAGAAAGTGAAAGCCACTTTGTGCAGTGTGCCTTCCTGGTTCCACTTTCTGCTTCCATATCAATCTCACTGCTGACTGACGCCAAGGAAACACATAGCTGCTTAGCTCAGCTGCTACAGCCTTCCTGGTTTCTGCTTCCTCTGTCTTCCATTCAAGATCAAGTACTGCAGCAACATCACTCCTGGCTTAAAGCAGGCTGTTTTGTTTTCATTCTTTGAGTCTGCATCAAACCCCAGCACTGCTAACTGATGCCCCCCCCTGTGTAAGCACAGATGGAAGAGCTGTAAATTTATCAGCTGTGCTCCAGCCTCCTCTGGCCTGTGTGCTGCAGAGTTGAGAGATATTTTTCTGCCAGACAGGCTACACCTTAAAGAGTGCAGCTTGCTGCTGCTGTGTCTTTCCTGGGCTGGTGGGCACTGCTTGAGAGGTGAGATCAGATTACAAGGCAAACTTCAAGCAAGACTACTGCTGTGTTTTCCAAATCCTGCCTGTTTCCTGAAACAGCAGGTATGATTGTAGACTAATTTGTTACATTTATGTTTGATGATGATATGATTTGATGATAAAACAGTCCAGAAAGGAGGGGAGAGATGGTGGACCAGATTATATTTAGAAATACATACAGATTTCTCATTCATTGTGATTGTATTGTTTGCCAAGTACCCCCACAAGAAACATAGAAATTGTCGGCAGATAAGGACCGCTAGGTCCATCCAGTCTGCCCGTAGGCCCTATACATGGCATGTGGCCACTGATCCTATGTGATCAATGTGTAACCCCACTACAAATGGGGGTTCCCGAAAAGTCTTCCTTGAGCTTGCCTAAATGCTCACTGCCAGGCTGGTGTCCTGTGTTTTGACAGTTTAAATGTTATTACCAGATAGTGCCTGTATAGCCTCTGTGTACTGTCTCTTTAAGAGCTGCTTAGATTGTAGTTATAATTAATCTGGGAGTGGGACTGAGTGTTTCTATGCTTGAGTCCTGCCCAGGCTGTCAGATAATTTCTCCATTCTGCCATCGCTACTTGTGCAGAGGGAGCTCTGTTAGAAGATGTACTTGTTTGCTGAATATCTGTTAGAGTGGTAAAGATACTGTAGTTTGTCTAACCTGCCTTCTTTGCAGCATGGGCAGTTCTGTTTATCTCCACCATCTTGGTCTTGGACTGACGAAATGGGCCAATCAGTACCTTTGGGAACTTTAAAATGGAGCCTGTCCCCAGGGCGCTTGTAGGAGCAAAATTCTGTAGGAATTGTAGTTTTGGGCTTTTGGTGCCTAAATGAACCTGGAGGGGGAGCTCTTGTTGTGACTGACAGAAGAATCAGCCAATCAAACCTTTTGGATCCTGGGGAAAGTCCCAGGCTGCTTGCAGCTAGCTTCAGATCTGAGTTGGGAAGTGAAGGAGTAAGAACTCGAGAGAGTCGAGCAGCAATCCTGTGTGGATTCACGTGGGAGAACTGTGAAAGGGCTGAGTTTTGGCCTGCCTGTCTGTCTGCTGTCCCTAAGAGGGAAAATAGAGTTGATTTGGACTGAATCTGACTTGTGAGGATGATTTAAGCCACTGGACTGTGACTAGGCTTTAACCTGAAGAAGACTGAAGATTTGTTGAATGCGATCGGCCTGTCAGGATTTCCAGCCACCTCTGAACTTCCGGTTTGTGCAGAGACTCTATAATTGCGACCGGATAGCAATCTACCTGGTACAGTAGTATTTCCTACATGTAAATGCACTGTGTACAGTTAGTGGATCGTGATTTGGTTCCCCACTGTGTGCTGAACTGTGTTCTTCTTGCTGGAGGCTGCATCCAGTTTCCATGAACTGAATCCGTTTGCATCTCCATTTGGCCTGGGCCTTACCACACTGGCCCAGCCAGACTACCCACCACACAGAGAAAGCCATTGATGAGAGACCTGCCTAGGGATCAGCCACCTGCTCAATGCTTTGAACAGGAATGATGCCTCGGTGATTCCTGTGGGCCTTGCTTCTTCTGGCACTCCAGTTCAACAATCTGCTGTCTTGATTTCATCCTGCCTATGTCCTGTATTGGTATCGTGAGTAAACATCAGGGTAGCTCCCTGCAACAACAGCTAAATCTAAAGTGTTGTCATCTGATTACCTTGTTGTCTTTTCTGTCATGAACTGAGCCCTCCGGCTCCGGATTACAAATAGTGTGTGTTGTGCACGTTGCTTTCTTCCATCACAGGGCCCCAACCAGCTGCTACGCCGGTCAACCTTGGGCAACGTTCCTGACTAGCCCACGTCTACCCAACCTGGGTACCCAGAGTGTGTGACTGTGTAGGGACTCTGAAGTGCATGCATAACTGTCTGAGTGATTTAACCTTTAAGCAAAACAACCTGATTACACCCCTCCCTTATTCAAGTCCCCTGAATAAATCAGATCTAACTCTTTCTGCATTTAACCTGACTGTGGTTCCAGTTTGTGCCAAAAGTACTGCACTTTTGCTATTTGCTGTGCATAACCTTGTTTTACAGGGGGTCTTCAGGGTTGAGTTAGAAGAACTAGCCCTGGTGGTAAGTGCAAACTGTGGATAAATTGCATGGAGAATAAGGGTAATTGTGAAAGTGATTATTGTATATTGTTCAGGCCACTAGAAGAGAAGGGGGGGGGTTACAGTTTCCTGGAGGGTTGTGCCCAGGTTAGCTTGACCACTGACAACCCTGACCTCTGGGTGGAAGCACCCGTTTCAGTACCCAGGACCCTCAACCTTCAACTAGCCAAGCAGGCAGGGGTAGTAGCCCTTGGGGTAGTGCCACCTAGGGGTTACAAATGGCTTGTCAACAATGGCATGACAAGGAAGGGCTAGTCAAGGAAGGTGGCTGGTGGGGGCCAGGTAAGGTTGAGATGATGGGCTTTCCAGCTGGTTAGGGCTATGCGAGTAGTCACATGAAACATATGCTGGTCCAAAAGAAGGTGGGAACCAGGAAGGGTTGACTCGAGAGGTCATCGTGGTCATAGAAAAAATTGCGTAGGTCTTGGAAGGTGAGAGGAGTGCGCAAAAGTCAGTGCTGGATGGGGGACTTGTTAAAAAAATGGCACTTGTTTGGGAAGGTGGATGGAGGGTAAGAAGGTCTGTACTGAGTAATAGCTTGCTAAAATAAATTGTGCTTGTCTGGGAAGGTGGGTGGAGGGCGGAAAGGTCCATGCTGGGAGGGGGGCACTTGTTAAAAAAAAAACTGTGCTTGTTTGGGAAGGTTGTTGGAGGGTGGGAAGGTCTGTGCCAAGTTGGTGGGGGCTTGTTAAAATAAATTGTGCTTCTCTGGAAAGATTGGTGTAGGTGGGAAGGTCCCTGTCAGGGGGGAGCTTGTTAAAAAAATGGATCATGCTTGTTTGGGAAGGTGAGAGGAAGGTGATTAGGTATGTGCATATGGGGGGCTTATTATAATAAATTGTGCTCATATGGGAAGGTGGTGGAGGGTGATATGGTCTGTGCCATATGGGGGCTTATTATAATAAATTGTGCTTGTTTGGGATGGGAAGGTGGATGGAGGGTGGGAAGGTTTGTCCTGAGTGGGGGGCTTGTTAAAACATAGAAGCATAGAATGTGTTGTCAGAAAAGGACCGGTAGGTGCATCTAGTCTGCCCTATTATTCCTGCCTATTACTACATCCTGGACCTTATTTGGTCACAGGTGTCCTTCCCTCCTCCCTTCCCTCCAGTTATTATATCCATGTATCTATCCCACGCATGCCTGAAGCTCTCCACTGTCTTTGCATCCACCACCTGTTTTGACAAGCTGTTCCACGTGTCCACCACCCATTTTGTGAAGAAGTATTTTCTCACATCCCTCTTGCACTCCCCTCTAAAGGTGCATAGCGTGGATCATATTCTGGTGCTCCTTCTTTTGTGAAAGAGATTCCCTCCTGCATCTTGGTCACCCCAGTGAGGTACTTATAGGTCTCAATCATGACCCCTCTCGCTCTCCTCTCCTCCAGTGAGTAAATGTTGTGCTCCTGCAGCCTCTCCTCATATCCTCCACACCATTTTGGTAGCCCTCTTCTGGACTGCTGCTACCCTGTCAATCTCATTGCAGAGGTGTGGTCTCCTGAAATGGATGCAGTACTCTAGGTGAGGTCTAACAAGTGAGCGATACAAATCCTCCTCCCTATGCACCCCAGTATCCGGCCAGCCTTGCCTACTGCCTTATAAATTGTGCTGAAATGCAGCTCTTTATTGTTTGCTTCATTTTCTTGTAGATTATGTCAACTAATACTGCTGCAAGGTCGCTTTGACCTAGCCCTCTGCTGCATGGTGGACAATGTTATCCACACGGCTCCATAATCCCCCCCTAACTGCCCTTCTGAAAACCCGAACACTCCTCCTCAACCTCTGCTCTAATGGTACTCCCCCTCTAGTTGTTCCTAGGGTATCCACCAGCATGGGTAGCAGAGCTTGGTCTGCAGCTGCCCCCTTGCAGTGGAAAATCTACCGGCTGAACTCCGTTCCCTTGACACACACTCCAGTTTCAAGTCCCACCTTAAAGTCTGGTTCCTGGAAAACTCATCCTGCCGATAGTCCCAGGGGTCTCACACCAACCCACACTAGTCAACTCCCCAGCCCAGGGGTTACCCACCTACCCACACTACTCAACTCTCTTGCCTACAACTGTTATATTGCATTTTTCACAGTAATATTTAGCTTCCTTGCCTGTACGTATTGTATATACATTTTTTTACTGAGTATTCTGTGTATTACTTGCTCACTGGACGATGCAGTCTCACATTGTACACTGTGCCTATGATTTGTTTGTTTGTACCAAGTCTTCTCATGTGTGATATTGAAACCTTGTATTCACTGTTCTAAAATGGACCTATGCATCAAACCTGTATATTGTGCTTACTATTGTTGCTTGTATCAAATCTGTTTTATGTGTATTACTGTTACCTTGTTCTCCACTGTCACGCTGCGCCATGTGTTATGGCCCGGGTCGTGCCTGAAAACAGTCCCTGGGATCAGTGCACTCACCTGGTTATCAAAGTCATAAATAAAATAAAAATAAAATAAAAAATGAAAACTAATTGTAAAATATTAAGTATTGTGCAAATGGTTATTTTGCACCAACGTTTTGGTCAAGAGGTAGGGTCCCACAAAATGTTTTGTAGGGGGCCCTTAATGTCCTGGGCACAGCCCTGTCTGAAAACTGGGCTGTACAGAATTATAAACTCTAACAGTGAACATAATTACAAGCATATAAATACTGGTTCACCTTTGTAAAGTAAACTTACTCCCCACCCCTGCACTTTCTACAAGTGGCATTCCATGTGATGTGGACTACAAGAAATCTTTTCTTCTGAGAACCAAGATCAAACTGGGTTACCACAAGATGAGCTGGGTGTGGTACTATATATGTTGTTTTCTAATATTAAAAAAAAAGCAAGAACACAGAACTACACACCTAAATACTGGGATTATATTAATTGAATAAAAATGCCTGGAATGTACTGCTTGAAAAGTTCTGCTGATCTACCTCCTGATATATCCAGTACCCTACATTACATGGTGATCAAAAACCTTTTTTATCATGTTATTAATTTATTTACATTTTGGTGGTGACGGAGGATGGTGGTGAATTTCAGTAATATAATAATAGGGATGGCTCTTTTCACTATTTAATCTTTCTGCTAGACTGCTACCCTACTTTAATTGTAATGGTGGCACCTGACTGGACTGGCTGTTGTGGTGTGAATACAAAATAGAGTGCCAGTGGTGTCCAGTGGATGGTGTTGATTTGATATCAGCAGGTATCCTCCACACAAAATATGCTGGGGGGATCTAAACATTGGAATGACCAGTTGACTTTACTCCGCTGGTGTTGACTTTGTAGTTTGAAGCTGGGTGACTTCTGTGGGCTTCAGGCTGCACTCACACTAAGATTGTTAAGGACTGATGGGTTACTGGCCCACTGTAAACTAACAAAAGAGCAACCCACTTGAAACCAGTCAGGAATCACTGGCTGCAGGCCTTGCAGGAAGATATATTTCGGTAGATAAATACTAAGCTAGTTGAAGGCAATGTTATGGGTTTTTTTCTTACTTAATAACAAATCACAGAGCCTGTGGAGAGTAACATAAGGGTAGCTAATGAAAACTGCTAAGTAAAAACAGCGAAGTCAAATACAGCAACTGAAAATTGCCCCCCTCCCTGAGGTGCGTCCCCTATGGAGTTGACATATGTAAGAAGGGGTGGTGTGGGGGGACAAAGACCCCCACAAGAGGGGGTGCAGTGGGCTTGCCCCCCCCCCAAAAAAAACCTGGCATTACTTGACCAAGCTGTTTGGTATTAGCTGTTTTTGGTGGTCGCTGTTTTTACTTAGCTGTTTTCACATAGCGCCAAAATAAGCACTAGTTCCGCAGAATGTTTTATAGTACAGAAGCAGATCACTGAGGTTCAGTTATGTCGCCACATATTTTATTAAGCACTGTCCAAACAGTAGTGATAGACTTTCTGAAACAAGTAACAGCAGGGATAGTGTGCAACATTACGTTTTAATGGCGCACAGCTGGCTGGTGTTTGGCTATTTGTTTGGAATACGTAACCACAGAAAGGGATCACATGCCTTGGCAGTAACCAAGCTAAAATTAACCATCATGTCATATCACAAAAATTAGAGGTTACCCATCTGAAGCTGATTATCAGACTGAATTTTACAAAACACTGGATGTAGGGACTGTGGGGTGTGAAACATACACTTAATCTATTGAAACCTCTACAAATGGCTTGTGTCTGTCTGGTTTAAGGAATCCTGTGAATATGTTGGTAATCAGATACTTTAATATTTCTTCTTTCCAATCCATGTTTTGTACATATGTCTGTTAATAGGAATGCTTCAGTTTGCAGTTGCCATGACATTAGCAAGGCCAGTTCTGAAAAAATATGTTCTCAATGTACAAACTACAGACTGAGTAATTTGTAATGCCTTGAATACGCTGGGGTGACAGGGCAGACTATCTGTGGTGTGGCATGCCCCTTGGTACCTGAGGGTCAGCGTGTGTGTGTGTGTGTGTGTGTATTGGGAGGGTAGAGTCATTCACCCTCATCAGTTCATAATAGCTGATTCAGGAGCACCTGGGAGGGGGATCCAAGGGGGCTCCTGTAAAGCACGTCCCGGAGATGGTAGATTACAGGGATGGGGGACTGACAGATGGGTGGGGACAGGATGGAAGACAGCAAAAATAGTACAGTCCACTCCAAATATACTGACTGCGGTTAAATCGGGCAATCAGATAATGCGGGCAAATAGTTAAAACCATTTGCCACTCCCAATAGATTCCATTACAATGCCACCATTTACAGCACATTATGTCCTCCTGCTATATCGGGCAGTTGTAGGGCATTTTTCACTATGTACTGACAGTTTTCACACCTGATTAGCTCGAGAGCTAATTGCTAATTAACCGCAAACCGGATTGACAGCACACATAAAAAAGAAGTGCTAGCTCCCGATTGCAGTGCCCAGTTTGTTCCTGCATGCCCTGTAACAATGGCTGGCAAACAGAAAGTGATGTCCCTCAGCCAAAAAATTGATATTCTCAAACAGATTGACGAAATGCCCTAAATGAGCCAGAGGGACCTGGCTCAGCAGTTTAATCTGGCTAAATCCACTGTGACAGATCTATTGAGACAAAAAGAGCAGCTATTCAGTGAATGGACTAAAAATCAAAACCCCGACCACAAAAGGAAGAGAGAGGGAAAGGACAGGGAGGTGGAAGCAGCACTTCTCTGCTGGTTCAAAAAAAATGATTTTACCCAAAAAGTCCAGCTGAGCTGCATAATCCCATTTTCACTGGCTTTCAGATTCTGAGTCACATTGTGTTAAAATAATACCACCTGCAACTTAGAATCCGATTCCATCAACTACTAACAACAACAAAAAAAGCACATACAGGTAGAGATAGCTGCAGAACAATATTACATGTTAAAACAAGGTTAAACCAAGCCTGGCAAGACACAGACTCCTCACGTTTTGCCTTGAACAGGGCTACCACATGCAGAGCCGTAGGAAGGCATTTCGGTGCCCTGGGCAAGAGACAAATTTTGTGCCCCCTGTCCAGAAAACAGCCAGTCTGGATGCAAGACCCCAGAAGTCCTGTGGCGTTTACATGCTGTGTGGTGAGTTTTGGGGCTTTTCACGAGGTAAAAACATAGTTTTGGTATATGTTCTCTACCCCATATTGCAGGGAAAATGTTGTTCCCATGGAATCAGAGGTGTGTGAGACTCTGGCTGGCTGGCATCAGAGTGTGAGCTATAAAAGGAAGTTCTCTTTTGCTGATCAACCAACAAATAAAATGTACTAGTCTACACTTGCCTGATGCCAGCTAAGGTGGCAGTGGGAGGCTAACTGAATAAGAAGAAACAAATCTTGATTGATTTAATTGTATTGTATGTATTGGGTATTGTATATCTATACTCGTCTTAAATATAACTGACTGCAGTACCTATAAGTGCTACTTCCCAGTGCTGGCTGCCTGGCCTGCTGCAGCTGATTCTTCATTCAGTAGCAGCCTAGCAGGTATTGAGTACTAGGGTAGTAGTAGGGGTCCCTGGTTGAGGGGGAGTCAGGGCAGTGGAGTCAGAATGAAGAACTGTCTCAGGTCTGGAGGCTCTATCTGCCCAGGGACTGGGATGAGAAGGCCCACTGCCAACAGCCAGCCACCTGGAGTACTAGGAAAGCAGTGCGGGAGCCTGCCTGTCCTGTAACTGGAGCAGCCAGAGCCAGGCCTGCCAGCAGGCCAACTAACAACTTCCATCCAAGGCAAGGCAATGCTTCATTTTCTACAGCAAAACTGGTGTGGGTGGGTGAGGTGGGGATAATGGAAGACATGGAAAAAAAAACAATGGCAATGGAATGGGAGTGCAAGGGATGGGTCAAGAGGAGAAGAAAAAACATATAACATGTGGGCAGGAGGATGGTGCCCCGCGGCCCGCGCCATGGAAGTCAGCCCAATTTAGGAAGGCAACAACTTCTGTTCTTCACTCCCAGTCACGCCCAAAAGAAACTCAAGAGTAAGCACTGTATGGGAGTGTGATTATAAAACTTAGCTTAACAACATGCTGAGCAAAAAAATTCACTGTGGGCAGTACAAGTTAAAACTTCTTCACACGGATGGTCACAAAAGTGAACTGAATGCACTCCTCGATCATGAAATAATACACAGCAGCCACCAGCCACCAGCCACCAGCCAGTCAGCTGAGCCAGCTCAGTAATCGAATTCAAAGCAGATTTCCTGAGTTTGCATTTTTTCCAATCTAGTACCCCCCACCTGGTGCCACTGCTGCCACATACACCATAATTCACCTCACTGACACACAATATGACAGAAGTTCTCATTTAAAAAAAATCATTTTGGGTCACACACAGACGGACGTGGATGGAAATGAAAAATGCTTGCTGTTGCTTTTGCTTAATGCAGTCCAGTCAGGCTACTACATTATAGATATCACAGAAGAAAGTAGTGCATTGCTTACACAAATCCAATATCTCTCTGTCTCTTGGTCTCGTCTCTCCTCTCTACACTCTATAGTTTATTGTTGTTTTTTGCAGCTACTCTCTTTCTGTCTCATCTCAACAAACTACTGTATCTCCAGCCTCTGTTAACACGCCTATGGGTACTACGTCTTGCGCGGCCTCCACACAATACCTACACTAGCTGGGTTTGATAACGCGTTGGCCCACCCACAGTTTCTCTTTCTCTGTACCACCACCACATGATTATATTGTCTGCAGCAGATGCCGCAACCATGTGACACCCCCCCCCGATTTGCTGATCTTTGGTCCACAGATGTGCCCCTGCTGACAGCCAGTTGTAATTACAAAACCAAAATATATATAAAAAAAAAGAAACCTTAAAGCGACTGCACAAGTGAATTAAAAAGTGAGCTTTAGACTTGAAAACTGCGCCCCTCAGAGGCTTGCACCTGGGGCGGGAGCACCACGTGCCCCACTCTTCCTACGGCACTGACCACATGCCAGACTCTGTATTAACTTGTACTGCATTTTTTAACTCTTTTTCCTTCCAGTCACTGGTCCCATAGGATCTCTCTCAGATGTGGTCCCCAGGGCAGCTGGCATTTCTCCTGCCCAGCCTGAGACCCCCCCCAGATCAGTCCCCTGCTCCAGAGCCCCTCCTACGCTGTGACCTGGTGACCCCCCCAGCTTCCACACACCCACACCTCCTTACCTGGTGCTCTATCTCGACAGCAGGCAGAGCGGGGAGGAGGACATCAGAGGCTGACTGGTGGTGGTCCAACAACGGGCATGGGAGCTGACTCGCTGGGTCCGCCTTCATCATCCCGGGTATTGGGTTTCCCCCTTTTCTGGTGCTAGTCTCTTGAGTTGCAGATGTGCAATGACATCCAGAGTATGACAGACATGCTCCAGCACCCGCCCGCAGGACGCCCGCCATCGCCTCTCCCTTATAAGTATCTCCTGGTGACAGCAGTGCTCCCGGTGGCTACCATGTGCCACTAGTTTCCTGAACACTACAGACCACCCTCCCCAAGAGAGGAAAGTCATACTCCGAATACTCAATCCTCTCCTCCCAGGCCAATCCCCCACACCCTGAGTTCGCTCCTGAACATGAGTCACCTGTGTGATGTGAGATAAGGTGACTGCCTCAGCCCTCAGTGCCACCAGACCAGCTTTGCACTGCATTTTAATATATTTAAATGTCTACAACGCTAGTGGAGATAAGAAACACAGATAACAAGTGATATGTTTTACTTAAGATAAAAGATCTCAATATATCATTTGTTAATGATGTCATAATGAAAATAATCACTTCTTAATCGCACTTCTTAATGTCGCAATCAAAAGATAGCACTATTGAATGATGTCACACTATGACAGTATTACTATTTCCCTAGTAAACAATGTCATAGTCATACTTACTCATCACCCAACTAAACTGAACATTTTCAGTGATATATTCTCTTGCCAAAAATGCTGAAATAAAATTGCCAAAAATGCTGAAATGTTGCTTGGGCTTTGACTGTAAATGAAATAAAACACAGTGCTATAAATATCCAATATGTGGCTTAATAGATGATATCGGAACTATCTTTGTTTGTTGTGCCTGATCCCTATTGCACTCACTCATGGCTTATCATGTATGAGCTAAGAGGTCAAGTGCAACTCATGAAGATATTTCTGATATCCTCCAAAGCCAGTACATATCCCATAAATAGTTTTGCCTGGGCCCCTAACCTTACCTTTGTGTGCTAAATCTTTTTTTCTTGTGATGCTACCCTGTCCATCTGGCTGGTATACCTCCCGGCAGCATCTTTGGCAGAAGTCAATTTACAACTCAGTGTCATTGCTCTATGATTAGCTGCTTCAGCTGTAATTTCCTCCAACAGCAGCTGGGATGCTGTTGCCAATGCATAATAGGCTAAATTTGTTAAGATCAAATTACTGTGCCCATCAGGAGCCCTTCGGTGCATGCAACCATGCTTTAGGTGCAAATGACCCAATCGGTTGATGTCTTGGCACTCTTACCCTATTGACAAATCCTAGCAGATCAAAGATACCAGAGCAAACTTAATTTACAGAAAGAAAACCTTATCTAAATGCAGAGTAATCGAGAAAAACTGACTAAAGTACACATGTTGGTATAACTGCAAAATAACAACCCGAGTTCACTATGGGGTCCCTGCTCTCTTCAGGCAGCGAAACAGATCTCAGCAATGGCCAGAGTGGAGCACGGATGCAGAGTTTGAACCTACCTTTCAAATTCTAAAATGTGCATTGATTCTATCTCTGGAGCGTCACACTCAGCTGAGATGACTTCATAAAGTGTAAACATTAAGTGAGAAACTCCTGGGGTTAGAAGACGTATTTTACAACACTGGTACTCTACCTCACTCATTCTACACTGGCACCCAGTCTAACAAAGTCAAATTACCAAAGATACCGAAAGGCACCAAACTGAGTTCTGTCAACTGTTCAGTGATGGCATGAATGGGGTAGGATTTAGTTCCCTGGAGCATTTTAATTGTTTTGCTTTATTTTACTTAACTGTATTTTGTTTTTCATTTTTTTTTTTAATGTGGCATCCTGAGTCCAAGGGAAAGGGTGCAAAACAAATAAAACTGCATTGCTTTGCCTTGACTCAGTGTATCCTGTGAAAAGAGTGAGTCAATTTGGGCGAGTAGAAAATAGCACGTGTTAAATGAGCTAGGTTGTAGTATTAGCTCATGTTAAGTTCAGTGCTGTAGTCTTTGCAGTCAGTGATATAGGGAGTTTATTGTAGAAGCATGTAGGTAGCTGTTTGAGTGGCCAGATGTTGGCTGACCATGTAGCGTAGTTGCTACAGTCACTGTCTATGTGGCTGGCAGACCTGGGTTCAAGACTGGCTGTGTGGAGATTTTTTTTGTTACCCTTCCGCCTGCCCTCCCAACTTTGTTCCCCCTCCACCCCCAGCATGGGAATATTTTATTACCCCCCACCACCACCACTTTGTCTATTTCACCCCACTAAGAGTGTAAATATTTGACTGCACCTCCCAACTTTCTCCCCCTTCCAGACTTGCATCCCTGTGGTGATTATCCCCCCTCCCAAGGCTTTCCCCATCTATGAATTGCCTCCTCCCCAGTGTTAACTATTTTAATTTCTGGTGGTGTGGGGGGGGCAAAGCCTTCCATAAAGGGGGTGCAGGGGGCATAGCCCCTCACAGAAAGTCTCTACAGCTGTTCGTTGTTTTTGTAGCGCGCTGTAGTGCTGCTCGCCATTTTTGCATGGACCTTTATTTATTCGTTGTTTTAGACTGTGTCATTTTTGTAGCCACTGTTTTCACATGGAACCTTGATTCACATATTGTAGTTGGTTAGCCATATAGTACGGCCCACCATCCCACCAGTATACTGCCCTCACCACAGCCCTGTCCCCATCATACCACAGCACTGTTTCTCACCCCCTCCACAGCACTTATCCCCATCATGGTCCGATAGCAGTACTTCAGTGCAAAAGTATATTAATGGAAGGGGGCTCTCATACAACTGAGTATAGGATAACATGGAGTTTTGCTGCCCACACTTTACTCCACTGTTTTACCAGTTGTGCAACTAAACCTCTATACCAGGAAATAAAATTGTCTACATTCAGGTTACTGAACTAATTAGATATGAATGCTGGGAAATGAATGGAGTGACTTGGTATGTGTGGGCAGCCAAACTCCGTTGTACCCATTTGTATAGGAATCAACATTTGTTTATATACAATTCTTTCGAATTGCAGAATACTTATCTGACTCACGTGGGGAGAAATTGATGTGGTGGGGTGAGGGACAGTGCTGTGGTGAGAGCTGCGTACTGCTGGGAGTGACATTGTTGTATGACTCGACAAGCTATACATAGAACCTTTTTCCATCCATGCTGTCAAGTAACACTTTACACCGTTCAGTTTGTTGCCTTTCAGTACCTTTGGTAACTTGATTACATTCTGCTCACAGTAAACACCAGTGGGTGGACTGCTTGCAAGTTTTATGATGTTCTGATCAGGAACACTCTGGACTCAGGGCATCTTATGAGCTGTTTCAGGGAGGGGGTTGCAAAGATAAAATTACATTTCAAGCTACCCAAGTAAGTAAAAAAAATATTTGCACTAAAACTGCAAATTGAGAGCTGTACCACACCATAGGTGTAGGGCTAGCATGGAGAAGTTTCCCTTTCAAAAACTTGTTTGCTAGACGTCCAACACCCAAGTATGTGGTAGATAGCATTTCTACACACAACTGACTCGAGTTTTGGTTCTCGGGGCCTGTGATGAATACAAAATGCAGTGTTTGTGTAGCAGCATTTGGGGAATGAAGAACTGCCAGACTAACAAAACTCCTTCAGATACTTCCCAGCACAGAGCTTCAACTGTAGAAGAACATTATGAAAACAAGGCCTCTTTGTAAATACTACATACATAACCAAAGTATCCTGACCCCACAACAATACAGATTCCAATTTCAGGAAATGTTTTCTGATAAAATCTATTTTAAACCCAGCCCACTCTCTGTCAGGCCAAATAAATAACTAGAATCAACAAACGCCTGCTTTAAAATGATGTGATTGGACAGCAGGCAAACACCCCTTACATGTAAGACTGTACTGTCTTTCTCTCCCAAGTATTCATGATTGCAATCATCTCTCTTAGGGCTAAGTTTGAAAATGAATCTGGGGTCGTGTACATTCCTGACGTTCAAACAGACCCAGCAGTCAAAACTATAAGCTAGGCTGCAGGTTGTAAAAGGAGAAACCTATCTCAGGGCCTATGAGTGGGCAAACGTTGGATGGGCAGGGAAAAACTGATTAATTTATACTCAACTCTGGGAACTGCAGATATACTGATTAGCCTAAAGGCAATAGCAATATTTCCTTTTATTACATATACAATTATAGATAGAGCAGTACACAATCAGATATTATGACTACTTACAACAGATTGTAAAACAGTTGCAAGAAATGCAGCATCCTGATTGGCTGACAATGACATGCATTCCACAGGATTATGTTAATCACATGACAACTTCATATACAGTAAAACAAATATTTATTTATTATTTATTTATTTATTAAATAATATACATTATAAAATCATTCACATACAAATTAAGCACATGTGAATTCAATAATGACATTAAGCACTCAAGTGGCTGGGTTATCATTTTATATCTAACCCTAGGGCATTCAGCATAAGAGAATGACTCTTCCTCCACTAGGTTAACTCAATTAAGCAATAAGGCATGACAGTGTGTGTGTTATTGTGTAATAACGACACTCCTTTGGGTGGGTTGAAGCACGCGGCGAAGCTGCATGTAATCTTCCTGCTGCTAATCTGTGCGGGAAATGTTGAAGTAAACCCCAGTCCACCACAAACCATAACATCGCCCACTGCCCTCGCAGACATTAAGGGCTTGAAGCGTCTGCACCTTAATGTGTACAGTTTATTGAAAAAGGTTGATCTTGTCCAGGCCTGGATCTCCCACATGGACCGAGACATCCTAGTCCTAACCGAAACTTCGTTGAAACAATCTGCCTCTGACTCTGCTATATCCCTTCCTTTGTATGACATCCATCTTTCGGATGAGACGTTAAACCGAGGTCCCATCTGCCTGGATTGGTGGTAGTTCAGGTGGATGTTAAAGATCCCATGGCACTTATCGAAAAGAGTAGGGGAATTTCCGCGGTGTCCTGGCCAAATTTCCCTCATTCACTAAAAATACCACCAACAGCTTAATCTGGTTCAAGGTCAGTTGGAATTCATCTGTATCCCCCTCCCCCGGGTCGTGCCTGGAAATAGGCAGGATTTGTCTAGTGCACTTACTCAGTCAACAAAAACTAAATTAAATTAAATTAAAAATCGTAGTGATAGACTAACCAAAGGAGGGGGTGTAGCTATCTATGTCAAAGATAAATATTATGTTTCCAGTTTTGCTCCTACTATCATCCCAAAGGAATTTGAATCTGTTCTGATAAATCTCTCTCTATCCCCCATGGAAACCTTAACGGTAATTTATTTATTTTTATTTATTTAGTTTTTGTTAACCGGGTAGGTGCACTAGCCATAAAATGACTATTTTCAGGCACGACCCGGGAGAGTACAACAAAAGGAGAACAGTTGAACAACAGCAACATGGGTACAATAGTACAAATAGAGGAACAGTACAGCAGTGCTACAAAAATACAATGGGTAGAAACAACAAAAAATAATGGCAAGCATTATACAGATAATGGCAGTAAGATATATAATAAGTGCAGAAACCATGGACCCGACCTGTGGAATGAAAGGGTTAATAAGATAGTAAGCTTATATAGAGAGAAATGTGAGGAATGTTCAAATATAACAAGAAAGACTGACAGAAGGAAGGTCAGGGGTGGTAATTGGCAAAACAACAGTGGATGGTCAGCAACAAGGTTCAAGAAGGAAGAGAGCTAGTAGTCAAGAAGTTATTTACAAAGAGAAGGAAAAATATGGGGAGCAGAAGAGGAGACAGTCTTGAAGCTGGATTAGAGCAGGGGTGACATTACTGGTAAGTCTCAGGAGCTTCAGGTTCGGTCAAAGCATGTACAAGAATCAGCTAAGGATAGATAACGACGATATTCACTTTTAAATCCAAAGTGAGACTGAGACAGCCGGAGGTTGAGTGGAAGAGCATTCCATAGCCTGGGAGCAGAGAATTGGAAGGCCCCTGTGCCTTTAGTTGTCTGGCATCTCGGAACATAGAGCAAGGATTTGTCAGCTGATCGCAGGCAATGGGAGGATGGTTGAGGGACCAGCAACGCCGCCAGCTGGGACGGGTTTTTTTTCCCCAGATGATCGAGTCCATTAGTGATCCAAGGTAGTATTGTCTACTGGCAGAAGGTGAGAGCCAATTCAGATCCTTATAAAGAAGGCAGTGATGTTTGAGTCGAGGTGACGAAGAGGCAAATCGGCATATATTGTTATAAGTTACGTCCCATTTTAGTAGGGAGGTTTTCTGGGCAGAGGTAAGAATAGAGGCACCATAGGTAAAGGGTTGGGAGCAGAATACCTCGGGCAATTGCTAATTTGGCCGAGGATGTAAGCATGTAGCTCATTTTGTAAGCTACTCCTAGTTTCGAGTTTACAGCTTTGCACGAGGACTGAATGTGAAGATTAAAATCCAGGGACTGGTCCAGGAGGATCCCAAGGTACTTGAAGGAAGTAACATTTTCAAGTGGAAATCCTCCTGGGTGAAGAACCTCCAGCAAACTAGAACAGGCCTTAATCTTCAGTGCAGAACCTAGGAGCATGGCTTTCGTTTTCTTTTCATTTGGTACAAGCTTACGGTCTAGTAGCCAGTCTAAGACCTTATTGAAGTCTGAAGTAAGTGATGTGTTTATGCAGGCAATACTAGAAGAACTAGTGTAGATGATCAGGTCATCAGTGTAGAGAATAGCTGAGCAGGATTCCAGGACCTCAGCTGCATTGTTGATAAAATTGAGAACAGAAGGCGCCAAGGATAGAGCCCTGGGGACCCCAAGGTTGATAGTAGACGGTTGGACAGGGAGGAGTTAAATTTGACAGCTTGTGACCTGTTTGACAGGTAGCTACAGAACCAGTCCACAACAGGGTAGAGAAATGGAATTTATGGAGAGTGGAGAGAAGCAGGGATGGTCAACAAGGTTGAAAGCCTTAGTGAGGTCAATGAAGATGGCACCTGTGAGTTTTCCAGAGTCCATGTTGGACAAAATATCAGTAGTTAGTTGAAGAAGAGCCGTGGTGGTGCTATGGCCTTTTCTGAAACCATGCTGAGTGTCTGAGAGGAGATTATAGCGTGTAAGGTAGTCAATGGTCTGTGATGCAACTATTTTCTATAGGATCTTGTTAAGGACAGAGAGAATTGCTATAGGTCTGTAATTGGCCATGTCCTTTGGGTCACCTTTTTTAAAGACAGGCGTTATTTTTGCAGATATCCATAGGTCTGGCACAGTGCTATGGATAAGGGATAAAGTGTAGATTCTGGCAATCGGAGAGGCAATGAGTGGAGCAGCCAGCTTAAGAAGACGAGGTTCCAGTGAGTCAGAACCAGAGCTGGTATTGGCAGATATGGATCTCAGTAATTTTAGAACTTCCGCTCTTGATATAGCCTTGAAATAGAATGGTGGCGCTGGAGGAGCATCATACAATAGTAATCGGTTGCTACCACTCACCCTCTGGGGCCTAGAACTCATAAACCACCTGCGCAAAATATCTGACTCTAGACAGAACAAAATCATCATCCTTGGTGATTTAAACATTGATTGGCATAAGACCTGCAACAAATGTTCGCAACTTAAAAATTTCTGTGACAAAGCTGGTTTCACCCAATTGGTATCAGATTACACTCGTCTAAACCCCAAAACACCCTTAAATGGTTCACTGATCAACCTCATACTTACAAACAGACCCCATAAAGTTAGATATCTAGCAGTTTTTCACAACGATGTCAGTGATCATTGTGCCGTAGCGTGTGATACAGGGCAGTAATTGCCAAGATCATAAAACAGATTTACATGTAAAAGTAGCTCCTGTGAGTTCAATCTGTCCCTTTATTTAGCTGACCTCAGAGACATAGATTGGACTAACTTTTATCTAGCCTTGAACATCAATGTAGCAACCTTCCTCTTCAACAATACCCTAGGTGCTATCATCAACAAACATGCCCCTATGCTAAACTGCAGAATCCAAAAACTCTCCTGCCCTTGGTTCACAGCTGAACTAAGGGCTGCACTTAAAGCAAGGGATCAATTCTGGGCTACTGCCAGAAAGACCAAACTCCCAGCGGACTGGACAGCCTTCACAGCCTGCCAAAATGAGTGCACCAAACAGATTTGGGCTGCAAAAGTCTCCTACTTCCTAACTGCCTTCGATTCAGCAAAGGGAATACAAGCAATTTCTGGCATATCATCAAATCGGTAGAAAGCAATAAACCATCTTCCTCACTACCCGGTAAGATCTCTTTCAAAGGTCAGATCTTTTCTGATAAATCTGGCATTCTATATTGTTTTAATGACCACTTCTCCACCACTAGCCTAGATTTTGATACATCAAAAACAGCCACGCTGATAACCGACCTACCCAGCCACTCCCCATTCTGACAGACAGCACCTTCTCCTTCACCCCCTTTCAGTTCAAAGAAGTGGAAGACCTTCTACTCCATCTAGACATCAATAAAGGTGCTGATGCTGATGGTATAGGACCCTTCTTTATTAAAGTTAGTGTCAGGTACCTAACGGCCCCCCCTTGCACCTGTTTAACCTGTCCATATGCTTCAGCACAGTACGTGACGAATGGAAAATTGCCCAGGTACCCCCTCTATTTAAATCAGGCAATCCCATAGACCTGAATAATTACCGGCCCATGTCCTGGACTAAATAACATGGACTAGAGTGTGCATCCATAAATATCTGTAGCCTTCTATCAAAACTAGACTCATTGCAAGCCTGGGTTGCCCAACACCAGTCAGACATTATCTCAGTAGTTGAAACTTGGATCAGTCCAAAGATCACAGATACTGCCATTCAAATCCCAGGGTACACCCATTTCCATCTGGACAGGCTAGATAAGTGAGGGGGCAGCTGCATCATCTATCTTAGAGAACACATTCAGGGGTTAATGCTCTCCACTGTAGTCACCAGCTGCAGCACACAAATCCTGGCAATAAAAGCACTCCTTGGCTCGAATGGTAAAACTGTAACTATAGTATCGGTCTACATTCCTCCTAAAGACCAAGCTTGTGGTTTCAAGGTGGTCTATGATTACCTTGCCACCCACCGAAAAACATGCAGAACTCATCATGATGGGCGATTTTAATATTAACTGGTCTACCTCAGATATAGCACCTTATAAGAATGCTCTGTCCGCTCTCAATATGACTCACTAGTAAATACCCATACTCATTTTAACTACCGTACAGGAACATCTACACTCATCAACTGGCTAATATCAAACAAACCATAGAGAATCTCCAACATACAAGTCCTCCCGGATTCCCTTAGTGACCACTCCCCTATTCTTTTCTCCTGGTCAAACAGGTCCCCAAAGGTCCCACCAAAGACGGTCACTTATAGGACACTAAAAAAGGGAAAAACTGCTGCCTTTAAAGCACACCTGGAGTTCCAAGATTGGAGTTTCTTAGACTTTGTCACAGACATTGCCTCCTCCCTAGAAGCCTTCATCCATAAATTTAATGAGGTCTACAACATTTTTGGCCCTTTCACGAAGCGGAAAATAAGGGATGCCACCAACTCCTGGATCACCCCCTACCTATTAGAGTCAATGAAACACAGAGACAACCTGCAGGAAAAAGTTAAAAGCTCTGGCTCCCCCGCTGAGTCCCAGAGGTATAAAGCGGCATGTAACAACTGTACTTCAGCAATCCACGAGGCCAACAGCAAACATTTTAAAACTGAATTCACAAACTCCAGGGGCGATGGCCGCCGCTTTTGGAACAACTTAAAATCTCTGTCGGGTAAACCAAATAAGGCTCTCCCCACCATCCTATCTGTGGACGGAACCCCAAAGCAGGACCCTGATATCATCGTCAACACCTTTAACCAAGCATTCACCAACCTCAGTGGTATATTGCCACCAGATTTCTCTCAACCCTCATGTCGCAGGAACATCCCTCATCCCCCTTAGCCTCCTGGGTGCTCCCCATCCCATTCTATCTTAAAGTCATCACCCCAACTATAGCAAAAAAGTACTTACTAAAAGTTCTCAGCAAATCAAGGGCCAGTAGTGATGGGCTTGACCTCAAGCTCATCAAGACCACCCTTGATGTTGTTATTGGTCCATTAATTAAAATCATAAACCTATCATTAGTATCTGGTAAATTCCCAAGGCTTTGGAAATCAGCTATAGTTACCCCCAGCCACAAAAGTGGGGACAAGACCATACACTCCAACTATCACCCAATATCAATTCTGCATCCCCATCTCCAAGATGCTAGAATGTATAGTATCCGATCAATTGACCGACTACCTTGACAGACACAAACTTCAATGCCATCAGCAACACATCTTTAGGAAACTTCACAGCACCACTACTGCTCTTCTTCTATTCACTGGCTTTATTCACAGTGCCCTTGACTGAGGGCTCTTGGTGGGTGCCACCTACATAGACCTCACCAAGGCCTTCGACACTGTGAACCATGAACTGCTCCTAACCCAACTGCCCAACATAGGTCTTTCTGCTGAATCGGTTACATGGTTCAGGAGCTACCTCACAGGCAGAGAACAAAAAGTAAAAATCCAAGCAACCCTATCTGCAAGCAGGCCAGTAACTACAGGAGTGCCCCAAGGCTCAATTCTTGGACCAATGCTCTTTAGTCTGTTTCTTAATCAGCTCCCCCTAGCCGTTCATGACAATATTTTATTATATGCAGATAAAGCAGTAGTCTTCTCATCCCACCTCAACCCCACCGCTTTTGAAACCAAATGCAGGCTAATTTCACAGCTGTTGAAAATGGTTTTATTTATTTATTTATTTAGTGATTCGGAAAAGACCTTTGAGCGCAAGCTCTTTTACAAAGGTTCCAAGTCATAGACTGCAAAACAAAGAACAATAGGAGAAAGCAATGGTACATTACAATGAATGATACAGCTAGGATTCAGAACTACAGAATAACTCAAAACATAGGCACAAGTTAAAATAGCAAGAAACACACTTTATGAGGCTGGGGGTTGGGGGATAAGCAGCCACAGAGTGCCTAGTCAGTTCCTCAGTTCAAAATTACTTTTAAACTACAAGAAGATGAAAACGATGTTATTTGCCTCAGCCAAAAACAGACACAGATCCTACCAACTCCAAATCTGAAACAACTTAAATACCACCCTTGAAATGGTTAATGACTTCAAATACTTGGGAATAAGTCTTGACAGCTCATTATCTTACTCTCACCATATTGACCTGGTAGCCAGAACAGCAAATACTAGGCTGGCTCTGCTTTACAAGAATAAACACTGCCTTGCTGATAAAGCAATGACAACTGCGGTCACAAGCTCAGTGTTGTTTGTCATTGACTATGGCCTGGCAGTTTATGGGGCTGCAACACCATCAGCACTCAAATGCATCAAAACTATGCTTAATAAGGCTTGTAGGCTGGTTCTAGGTGCCAATAGATGAACTCATATCTGTGAGCTATATGCTCAGTCTGGCTGGCTTAACCTAGACTGCAGAATGCAATATCCAGTCTGTCTTCTTGCCAAGAAATCTACACCAGGACTTACCCCTCCAGTATGTTAAACCTCCTCAACCCTCAATCCTCCTCCAGATCTATGAGAAGCACAAAAATCATTCACTAAAAGTCCCATTCTGCCGGACTGCTCTGGGCCAAAGTTTCTACGAATGCCGTGCACCACTCTGGCTCAATGCACTTGGAGAAGAGGCACTTGTGGAACTCAAACTGGGGCCATTTAAAACTAAACTTCGAACATTGCTGGCATCCTCCAGTGACTGTGACTGTGGCTTCTAGTCCTCTTCGCTGCCCTCCTGCTCAGTCACCAACTATCATCCTCCAGAACTCCACCCTGCTCCCTATCTCTCTTCTCTGCTCCCTTTCTATGGGACCCCCCCATCTCTTTTCTTATAATATGCCTTCTTTCTCCCACCCCTCCCTGTAACCTACCCTTTGCCATTCTGCATTCCCACCTCTAGGTACCCCCAATTCCACCCCCTTGCTACTCTCACCCATGACCCCATTACTCCTCTCTCCAACTCTCCACCTCCACCCCATCTGCTCTCACCTCTTGACACACTCCCCCCCTTTCTATTCTAGCCCTTCACCTTCCCTCTCTTCTCTCTACATTCTCCTGCTCCTCTCTAATGTTTCCCCTCTGTAGTCTCCATAAACAAAAACAAAAAAAAAAGGCCTCTTCATTCTAACTGTTTGTTGTTGCACTTAGACAATTGATCTGCATATAATTTATGGATCTTGCCTGTATTTCATTCCATTGTTCTAACTAATGACTAATGTAATAAAATATCTCTGGTTGCTACCTGATGTGGTACTCATGTACCTATATTATGACTACTGTGATCTACCTATTACCAAGCGTATATCACCAGCGAATGCCTGTAACACTAGTTGCTTTTTTAATCTAAGCGTTATGTACTGTACTGTTTGTTTGCTGTGATGTATTGCTCTCTTGACGAGGTGCCTTTGTAAATGAGTCTATGACTCAAAGGTCTGTAAACCGATGGTCTAATAAATAAATAAATAATTCCCTCTTGTACAATGTATCCAATTGTCCTCCCACAAATTATTGTATTCCCTGCTCTGATGACTCTGTACTAACTGTCTGAACCTATTGTAACTATGTGATTTGACACTGATTGACGTGGAACCTCTGTAAATGAGCCCTTGGCTCAAAAGTACTTCCGAAATATATATAAATATCCATCCTCCCCCTGCTCTCTAAACTACTCAAGAAGCTGGTAAATGACAAAATAATAAACTACCTCGACAAAAACAATCTAATGAGTCCAATCCAGTTCGGCTTCAGACCAGCTCATAGCATCACTTCAGCCTTGGTCTCAGTTACCAATGACTGGTTTATGGCCATGGACAAGAAACTAGTTACAGGAGCTGTTTTTTGGACCTCAGCAAAGCATTCGACACTGTCAGTCATGCTGTACTCCTGGACATACTTTGCTGGCATAGCATCTCTGGACCGGCGCTGTCATGGTTTAGCAGCTATCTGTCTAATAGATTGCAACAAGTGAAAGTAGCTGATTCCCTCCCTCTCTCCCCCCTTCCTCTCCTGAGAGGAGTACCACAAGACTCGATCCTTAGCCCCTCCTGTTTATGCTCTATATCAATCCAATTGGTAGCAGCATCAATAAAGTCAAACTTTACCTCTTTACAGATGACACGGTAATATACGCATCCAAACCAGTGGAAGCCAATGTACACAAGAAGCTCCACTCAGAATTCGAGCTCCTCCATCACAGTCTTGCACAGTCTAAACTTCTCCTTAATGCAAATTAACAAAGGTCATGTATTTCCATTCCAACCTCCAAACTGCCACTCAAAACAAAATTATGTCACTATCCCCTATTAAGAACCTACTTGATGACAACCTGGAGGTAGTTACCAAATCTAAAGACTTAGGCTGCTGTTTAGACAACCGCCTAACATTCTCTGTCCATATTGCCTCCCTCGCGTCAAAGTTACGAGAAAGGCTAGGTTTCTTTTATAGGAATAAATCCCTGTTCACCTATGATGCTAAACTCCGACTGGTACAAACAACCTTCATACTGCTCCTTGACTACGCAAATATCCTTTACGGCCAATGCTCAGGCTCCATACTACGTCAGTTGGATACTTTATACCATAGGGCAATACGATTCATTTCAGATGCCCACCGTCATACTCACCACTGTGACCTATACAACTCTCATGGCTGGTCATCCTTTGCCACCAGATGACTCACTCACTCACTCACTCCCTCCCTTATCTGGTTATACAAAGCCCTCTTGTTAAAGCTTCCCCATACATAAATAACCTATTCCAGCACACCACCTGCATATACACATTACGTAGTACCACCTACATCGTGTTGGATGTCCTCTGCACCCACTCCTATTTTGGGAGATTGGCTATTTGCCATGCTCTCACAACCACATGGAACAAAGCCCAGTCCATCCTCAAACTGCAACAACTAATCCCGCTAGGCAGTTTCAGACATCTACTTGCTAGTAAGCTACATGACTCCTGTGCATGCCACTGACCTCTATCACACCTCCAATGGACTGTTGAAACTCTCTTTTATCCCAGTATGAATATATCTCACCCCAAGGTTCCCAGAATGAGTATACCTCACTCCCCAAGGTGTCCTCCTGCACCCACTCGATCTGCTACCATCGACCATCTCCACCTTCTTCCCTACCTTCTCTACGCAAACGGTTCTGTGCCTTTCCCTTATGTTGTTTCCGAACCACTCTCCTTGATGCACCCAACCCAACCCCCTGTCATCTCTACACTGCCAACTGTCCCTCCCCCAGCTATCAGCCTTCTCCTTCCCAGCCCTCTCCTCTCCTCCTGATCCTTCATGCCCTGCAACCATGGTCCTCATCTCTGCAGTTCTTCAATACTGCCTCCGGTAAAGTGCATCACCAGCTCACTCAAGTTTGTTCCTTGACTCACCATGTTATTCTCATTAGTGAGATACCTCAATGTATTACAACCTTGTAAAATTATGCCATGTAAACCTTGTACTCCATGTAAATATGTTCACTTTTTGTGTTGTGTTTCATTGCCTTGTATATGTATTGCCTTATTGTATATTTCTGTACCAGGACCGCCTTGTAAATTAGCCTGCTCAATGGAGTTTTTTCCTGCCAATAAACTTTTACTTGACTTGACAATAACACACACCCTGGAGTGCCTTATTGCTATTATTCAATGGCTCATTTTAAAATTGTAATAAAAAGTTGTTTTTTTTTGTGTTATCTTTTTTCCCTCCATCGCGCACTGGGACCTGCTCCTCCTTCAAGCCACCTAGTACCACCAGCGACCCCTTCTTGCAATTCCCCAAGAGCTGCCTACCTCATATTGCACCCTTCCTTCAGGTTAGCCCAGCATATCCCTTGCCAGGAGGGTTCCCCTCCTTCGAGAGGGAAAGCACCGGCTGGGGGATTGCAGCACACTATTTTCTTTCTTGCCCGGGTGCTGCTGAGGCAGATGTTACTCTGCCGGGATTGCTCGAGGGCATCGTCGGGGATGGCCACCATCATCCGGCTGATCCCAGTGCAGTTTCCGCTTTTCTGGTGTTTACCGCATGGACGTCCCTCTGCCATTCTCCCGGTCTCCACCGGGGGCTGCTACAGAGTGACATGCTGCCCTAACCCACCCCAGGAGCAGAGAGCAGCCCATCAGACGCTCAATCCTCTCCTTCCCTTGCTGACCCCTGGCATCCCTGGTCTGTTCCCGAACCCGGGTCACCGGCATGGTTTGAGGTAAGGCACCAGCGCCTCAGCCCTCTACGCCACGGGTCCGGTTAAAAAGGTTTTTTAATTGAATTTCCTTATAACATTTTTATTCTTTTCTGTATTTAAGGCATTTATTTGAAACAGAAGAAAATGTAGTCCAGTAGCTGATACTCCTGCTTTATGCTCCTCTCTCCCCCTCAGTCTTTCTGTGATTTTCTCTCTGTCTCTCATTGTGTGTGCCCCCCCATTCAGTTATAGTTTTATTGTGTATTATATGACCAACAAGGCACTTTTGAAGCCTTACATGACCTGTGAGTGGGGAAAGAAAAACAGAATCATCAGTAGGTATGTGGAGCATGTTGGTTTAAACACCATGCATGCTCTCACCAGTTGTCATTGTTTCTTTGTTTTCTATGTTGACATGGGAGAAGGAACACTGAGGGGATAGTATGAATATGTGAAGCCGTGAGGGCTTCACTACTAAAACATTCTTTTGCTAAACTACTAAAACATTGTTCTGTCAGCTGGACAGTGAGTGGTTGAGCAGGGGGTCACATTTTAAATTTTCTTTGTCGTACTTTCTCGCTGAAGCAGATAGTGAACCACGTGACCAGTAGTTATGGTCAACACGGTTTACTGAAGCCGCTCACTTCAGGGAAAAAATGTTGCATTCACTTTGGGGAGAAAATGTTTAGTGCAAGATTAAATCAACTTTAGAAGCTAAGCTGTGCTATTTGGTATGACTGTCCAACAGTGAGACACACAATTGTTGTCGGGGGGGAAGGGGTGGCACTTGACGGTTTCTCTACGAGTTCAAAGCTGCGGTAACTTGTGCACTGGTGGGATGATTTCAGTCTGTGTCATAAGGTCATGTGTGTGCCAGACTTCATACAATGATGTTACTTAAGCAATAAACCATGACAAGGTGTTGCTTGTGCTGGGATTTACCCACACCTGGTGTGGTTTGGTCATAAGGCCGCAGGTTGAGTGACCAAATATGCACCCGAAGTGGGTAAATCCCTGCATAACCCACACCCTGGAGTTGTTTATTGCAATTATACAATGTGCCCCTTTTTTAGTGTCCAAAAAAAGAAAAATAGTTTTTTGTCTTTTAAATTGTTTTTAAAGGTTTTATAAGTCTGCCAGAAAAAAATGCCCTTTGTTGTTGGGAAGAAAATCTCCCTGCCTCAGCATGTCCTTTCTAATCCTACCTGTCAGCTGTCTTTTTGATTACCACTGACCTCCCTAATTTAACGCTGACAAAACTACTCTGCCTCTGCTGCCTGCATATAAATTCCTAATAGTAGCTTGCTGCCCAGAAATGCCTAATATCAGCTCCAGATACAGTTACTGTGTTGGCCACAGAAGACAGAGCCAAACATGGCAAAAACAGTTTCCCTGGTCAGAGTGCTAAAGCTATGAGAGACTTGTGCTCCCCCACACACACACACACACGATCCCCGTTCAGAATATTTTAACTGTCTGATGAGTGCTGAATGGCAAAAACTCTTTAATCAGTTCTGCATTGCAAACTTTTACCTTGCTGGCCACTGAAAACAGATCCTCAGAAAAATCAAAACAACTCCACGGTGACAGTTTGTCAGTCAGGTTCTCTGAAGCCACAGGAGGCTCGTGCTCACCTCCCACGATGCCCGTTCAGCTACTGACAAATTTCAACTCTCTGCTGAATGCCAAATGGGGGAAACTCTTTATTTATTGAAAACTAAGGATACGACTTATCGAAATCACAGCCAAAAACCGAGGCCGTGATAGTGGGCATGCGCCAATGCATATGCATAAGCGTATGCCCACTATCACCGCTCGGCTTTTCAGCCTGATTTCTATAAGTTGTAGCTCTTGTTTTTAATAAAGAAAGAGTTTCCCCAGTTCAGCATTCGGCAAACACTTCAAATATGTGATTTGCCGAACGGGGATTATGGGAGGTGAGGATGAGCATCCCAGGGCTATCAGCAGTTACGCTTTAGCAGGGAGTTAATATGGTGGCATTTATTTTTTTTATTTTGTGGGTTGGATTGATTTTTGGTACATGTGATTGACTGGATCTTTATCCATGAGTTATGCTGGAATTTACCCATGGATAAAAGACCAGTCAGCCAATCACATTTCAACTATTTTAATTGCCATTGTATAATTGATGTTAACCCAACCCCTGGTCATGCTGTAATGTTGTGGGACACACTCAAACCAAGAGTAGTGAGCATGACACATGGTAGGGGTGTTCAGCCAGAGCTCCCAAGGTCTGTATTTCCTTCTTGTTTTGTGCATACCTGTTTTATGTTTAAATAAATGAACTGTATTTTTACAGTTTTTTCCGTTCACTTGAGCTTGCGCAAGGAATCTCTTGGGACAATAGGAGATATGAGAGGCGTGCCACTGCCAAACCAATTACAGCTGAAACTGCAATGGGCTTGGCCGTGTACACCAATGACCAGGCACTTTGGTCATGACAGCAGTTCAGCTTTGCTGACATGGCGCATCCTGAACTTGAAACAAATTAACCGCTCCAATGGGATTGCTTCATTTCTTTCTGTAGGCCGAACTCTGGCCATGTGCATTAGAGTGCACAATAATGCCCATGGCCAGATTTATGGGCGCTGTAGTCTCTCTCCTCATCCACGCTCCCCCCCCCAAGACATAAACATTAGCTGTGGTGCAGCATTGTATCCCAGTCCTTGCTCCTCGCTCCTCTGCCTCCCCACCAAAGGGATAAACATCAGCTGCAGCGCGACTTTGTATCCTGGTAATTGCTCCTCTGTCCCCCAAAAGCCATAAACATCAGCTGCGGTACAGCTTTGTATCCTGGTCCTCAGTCCATGCTCCTCTGCACCTCCCACCAAAAGCATAAACATCAGCTGCAGTGCAGCTTTGTATCCCAGTCCTCGCTGCTCTGCTTCCCCACCAAAGGCATAAACATCAGCCGCAGTGTGGCTTTGTATCTTGGTCTTCGCTCCTCTGCTCCCTCCCCACCACCAAAGGCATAAACATTAGCCGAGGTGTAGCTTTGTATCCCAGTCCTCGCTCCTCTGACCCCCCCCACCAAAGACATAAACATTAGCCACAGTGCTGCTTTGTATCCCAGTCTTCGCTCCTCTGCCCCCCCCCACTGCCTCAACATTAACCACAGTGTGACTTTCTGTTACAGCTGACATCAGGGTGCTGAATGCCCATGTCGTAATACAATCCCCCACCACAGAGGGACACTGGATAGCCCACTCCCAGTGTCCCCATATCTGCACCCCTCAAAAATTCTGGGACACTGGGGAGCCCACTCCCAGTGTCCCCATATCTGTACAACCCCCAATATTCTGGGACACTGTGAAGCCCACTCCCAGTGTCCCCATATCAACCCCCCTTTTAGAAATGGTCAGACTAGGTGGGCCAAGCGGTCCTTATCTGCTGCCAAAGTCTGTTTATATCTTTCCCTGTAAAAAAGAAAACGGTCCCCTGACGTTTTGTTTTATACCTGAGAAAAAGAAAATTATCCCTCGTCATCTTCCCTGTCCCCTTCCCCCATCCCGACCCTCCTTCTGCACCCCACCCTACCCCTTACCCACCCCATACTTACCCTCCATGGTTGGTGGCTGCAATCTCTCTGGACCAGGACAAATTTGCACTCTTCAAAGACCAACCGTGAACTGAGGAATCAAGGTAAGCACCGTATAAGGGCTGTCAATGGGGTTTTCAATTTATGTTGACATCTCAGCCATTTTTAGGAATTTTGGCGGCAAATTTTCAACATGGGGTTCTTGGAACCCCACTTCACGAACACTGGCACTGTCGTTCCATTACTCAGTCCCAAAAGGTGATTTCATGGTCGCTGTGTGGAATCACCTTTCGGGACTGATTAACAAAACAACAGTGCCTGTGTTCATGACAAGGGGTCCCAAAAAACCCATGTGGAAAATCTGGTGAAATATTTCCCGAAAATGGCCATGGTACAAGTGTGCATTGTGCAGTTTCTACGCAGGCACATAACTTTACCAATTTTTAATATTTTCACTCCAAATTTCCAAAATACACATTTGATCACACCACCTCATGAACAGCACAGTTGTCATTTTTCACAGCCTGCCTGAAATGTGTTTTCGCACCTGTGGCACAGAATTGTGCAGTCAAATCACCTTTCAGGACCGATTAAGGAAGCAACAGTGCCAGTGTTCATGAGGTTGGGGTACCAAAAAGCCCATGGTGAAAACTGGTGAATAAATTCCTAAAAATGGCCATGTTATGCAGGTTCAATGAAATTTTCCTACACACGTGTGTAACTTGGGTAATTTTCAATACTTTCAGTCCAAATTATCAACATAGCCATTTTTCCACACCACCTCATGTACAGTGCAGCTGTCATTTTTCACACCCTGTCCAAAATGTGTTTCACACTTGTGGTGCAGAATGGCACAGTCACTGCATGAAATCACCTTTCAGTATTGAGTAATGAAGTGATAGTGGACTGTTCATGAGGTGGGGTCCCAAAAAGGCCACTTTGAAAATGTGGAGCGAAAATTCCAACAGACACCCATGGCGTTAGGGTTTCCAACCTTAGCATCCCAACCCCACCCTGCAGAGACTGACAGGAGTTCGTGAGGTACTTGGGGTTGTCGGCCATAATGCTCAGACCATTCCACCAACATCCCCACCCTGCAGACAGTGATAGTTGTCGGGGTGTACCTTGGAGTCTTCGGCCCTAACGTTCAACTCATTCTCCAATACTGCACCTATCTCAGTCTATTTCCTTATGGAATGGGGTGAGCATTAGAGTCAAAGACCCCATGGCACGCCACAATGCCTGTCAGTGCCTGCAGGGTGGGGATGGGGGTGGAATGACGTGAGCATTATGGCCAATGAGCCAAAGGCACACCCCCAATGCCTGTCAGTCTCTGCAGGGTGGGGGTAGGAGTGGAATGGTGTTAGCATTACGGCCGATGACCCAAACGCATGTGCTCAATACCTGTCAGTCTCTGTAGGTTGGGGCAGGGGTGGGGTGTTAGGGTTGGAAACCCTAATGCCTCATTAAGGAAGTAAATCAGGGAGTGGCAGTGGACACCACCTACCTTGATTTCAGGAAAGCCTTTGACACCGCCCAACATAGAAGGCTGATAAACAAGATGGGTAGTCTGGCCACGGGGCACAAGCTGATAAACTGGGTTAGAAGCTGGCTGATGGACAGGAGGCAAAGGGTGGTGGTAATGGGATCCAATCCAGGGAGAGGGGGTTTTACCAGCAGGGTACCTCAGGGATCAGTCCTGGGACCGGTCCTGTTCAACGTCTTTATTACAGACATTGCAGAAGGACCAGAAGGAAAGGTGTACCTATTTGCAGATGACACCAACATCTGTAACAGAGTGAATACTCCAGAAAGGGTGAAGAAAATCAGCAGGGACATGGAGAAGCTTGAAAAATGGTCTGAGGAGTGGCAACTGAAGTTCAGTGCAAAGAAGCACAAAATAATGCACCTGGGAAGAGGGAACCCTGGGCAGACCTATAGGATTGGGGGGGTGCTGATGATCACCAAGGAAGAAATGGACCTAGGAGGTATCAGTTCTGATGACCTAAAGGTGTCAAAACAGAGCCCAAATGTTGCAAGTAGGGCCAGGTGCATTCTAGGGTGCATAGGCAGAGGTAACATTAGCAGAAGGCGGGGAGGTGGTGATGCCATTGTATAATGCACTAGTGAGGCCTCATCTACAGTTCTGTGTGCAATTCTGGAGGCAGCAACTGCGTAAGGACATTGATAGGGTAGAGGTGGTCCACAGAAGGGCAGCCAAAATGGTACATGGCTTGCAACACAGAACATATCAGGAGAGATTAAAGGACCTCGGTATGTACTCACTGGAGGAAAGGAGGGAGCAGAGGGATATGCTAGACACGTTCAGGTACTTCAAGAGGGCATAAACAAGGTGCATGGGCAGACACACCATCCAATGTAGAAGGAGTACAAGAATGAGGAGGCATGATATGAAATTGGACGAGGTAGATTAAGAGGAACTGTGATAAAGGTTTTCTTCACAGAGAGGGTGGTGGTCACATACAATAGTGTGCCATAAGAGGTGGCAGGAGCAAGAAAGGCAGATGGTGGTGGTAAATGGGATCCAATCCTGAGAGAGGGGAGTGACCAGCGAGGAACCTCAGGGATAAGTCCAGAGACCAGTTCTGTTCAGTGTCTTCATTAATGACACTGCAGAAGGCCTACAAGGAAAGGTCTGCCTCCAGATGACACCAAGATCTGTAACAGACTGGATACTACAGAAGGGATGGAGAAAATGAGGAGGGACCAGAGAGAGGCTTGAAAATGGTCTGAGAAGTGACAACTGAGGTTCAGTGCAAAGAAGTGCAAAATAATGCACCTGAGAAGATTGAACCCTGGGGAGAGCTACATGATAGGGGAAGGGGTGACATGCTGGAGTACATAGAAAGAGGTATCACTAGCATAAGACCCTGGTGAGGCCTCAGATGTAGTACTGTATGCAGTTCTGGAGGCTGCAGTTTCAAAAGGACATAAACAGGCTGGACATGGTCCAGAGAAGGGCGACTAACATGGTACAAGGCTTGCACCACAAAACATACGAGCAGAGATTAAGGGACCTCAATATGTACTGGCTAGAGGACAGGAGGTAGAGTGGAGACATGATAGAGACATTCAAGTACCTCAAGGGTATAAATAGTGTGCAGGGGGAGACATCTTCCAATAGAGGAGGAGTATGACAACGAGGCTCCTCTGAAGCCAGGACCAGTACCAAACACCACTGCAAATACCTGCAAGTGAATGTTTGGAATTGACAAATGCTTGTTTATCTCTGGTTTTGGTAGTGGCCAGAGATTTAGTGAGACTGGACTATTCCATGTGCTTCTACATAAAAGTATTTTTGCTTTGCTGCACTCTCTCTCTCTTTTTGTTGTGTGCATTTAGACTGTGGGATTTGTGTAAAGGGAACACAAACATTGGTTTACGGTTTGATTGGTCACTCAGCCTGCCTAGCTTCATCAATAATGCTGACTACGCATCCCCCTTCCATAGAAACATAGACTTTGACGGCAGATAAGGACCGCTTGGCCCATCTAGTCTGCCCTATGGTCAACACATTGCTTGTAACTGTATTTTCTGTTTTCAGCAGGCATTTAATATTACCTTCTTGTTTTAGCACAGAGAAGAGCACATAGAGCGCCAGGAAAACCGCAGTGGTGCTTACTGTGGAGTGATGACGAAATCTAGCAGGGTACTAGGCGAAACATAACGTTTTTCACTCCATTGCAGCCCCCCAGGGCTCCTGTCACCGATTTATGTCCATTTGGCAAACTGACATACAACCTTATTTCTTATAACATGATTGGTTGTCTGGTGTGATCATTGTGATCTGGGCAGTGGGTGACTCTTTACTCCTTTTTATTTGCTTTTGGTCTTGATGCGAATGCAGTACCTTGTTTTTTGTTTGTTTGTCTTGTTTTTGTTCTGACAACAGCTAATGACCCACGCTTGAATTTTTTTTTTTTTTTTTGTATTTTGTTAACTGCGAAAGGAAGGCTTGACAACACTGCCTCAGCCTCATTCCGGGAGGGTGGAATACAGATGCAAACTAAATGAAACTGAACCAGATTAAGCTGTTGGTGGTATTTTAGTGAATGAATTTACTGGACTGGCCCCTTCAATTGGCATGGGGTCATAATGTATGACATTATGCCGCTGCCAAAATCACGCTGCCAATACAGTGCGATTTATGTCATGAGGCATAAGTCTTTTTTTCTGTGGGGGCTCCACCGCCACCCCCCCCCGTTACAGGGGGCTGCACCCCCTGGACCACCCCCACTAAAGATTCTCAACTCCGGGGGGGGGTCCATCTCGGGGAGCGCACAAGTCCCAAAAAAATAAAATGTTTCTGGGACCGGGAATCAAACCCAGTCCCAGCCTGGGTTCCTACTGCTGTGGCTCAGTCCTGTGAGCCACGGCAGCTGCTCGTTGGAAACTGTTCCCAGCAGAGGTCTTATCCTCTGCCTGGGAAACCGCTAATGGTGCAATACTGAGTACAGCAGTATACGCGGTATTGCACCAGTAGCGGTAGCATACTGCACTGTATCAGGTTAGCCATAATGTCGTACGCTATTAAGCGTGCAACATTATGACCCAGTTGGCCTGCAATTCTATCATAGCCACAGGTATAGCAGGAGTGGATGGCGTATGGGTCATAGACAATGTATGGGATTATTCTCACATGGCATAAGCAGTTTTGTATTCTGCTTTCAGTCACTGCATGCATTAAGCCATGAATGAACAAAAAAGCTTAATGTTTCCTCCAAGTACCGGTTATGAAGTGCCTGCAGAGCCCTTTTTACGTAGAAATACATTTATAATGATGCCAGCCAGCATCCACTGACTGACTATGTGAGCTCGTAGTTGAGAGCAGAAAACAAAGCTTTAAATCATTGAAGTCAGTGAGTGCAGAATACTGTTGTGAAATTAAATTTTACCAGCAACTTATCACTTTCATGCAATTTAGCAAAAATGTCAAAGTAAATGCTAGTAAAATTTAGCCAATAACTTCTATTAAGCTTTTTCCCTGTACATTTAAAACCACTCGTTATAATTTATCCTTCTTTGGCACAATCCTTCTTTGGCACAATTATTTATGTAATACTGTATGCTGTCCTACCCAGGACCTCCTTGTGAATGAGCTTGCTCAATGGAGTCTTTTCCTGGTAAAATAAATAAACTAAACTAAACAATCCAACATACAATCACACAGGGTGTGCAAACCAATTTTCAGGTTGTCATCTCTAATAGCAGTTGAGTTATAAGTAGAAAAAATATTTTGAAAATATTTTCATGAAAAGTTTGTATGAAGGTAAGCTGCAGAATTCTCAGCCCCAGAAACTTTAAAACTACTTACAAGCGGCCTGGTGGTGCAGAGGATTGAGGCGCTGGATGCCACACCTCAAACCACGCCAGCGACCCGGGTTCGGGAATAGACTCGGGTTGCTGGGGGCTGGCAGGGGAGGAGAGGATTGAGCATCCGGAGGACTGCTCTCCTCTCCTGGGGTGGGTTGGGGAAAGTGCTTTGCTCTGTAGTGGCCCCTGGTGGAGACCGGAGGCACTACAAGGAGTGTCACAATGAGGGCTCTCCAGAAAAACGTGAAAGATGGCACATCTCCAACTGGATGACGGCAGCCCCACCTCCCCGCGCCTCTCTGCCGCGAAGCATCCAGGGCTGCAGTATCCACACTCCGCCCAGAAGCAAGAGAGTGCTCAGGCACTCTATACTCCCCTCCCCGTCGCCTTCTCCGGAGCAGGGGGGCCCCCTCGCGAAGGGATACGCTGGGTCAGCAGAGCGTTGGAGCAGCAGGAGGGTGGGTCGGCGGTAGAGGCAACGGCAGGACTGGCTGCCCAAAGGAGTGGATGGAACGTGCCCAGTAGGCGGGGATAAAATAATATATAATAAAAAATACTTACAAATATCACCAAATTTACCAAGTTCATATGTATTGCAACACAGTGTAAATGTGTCCATTGTTGGGTTTCTAGCTCCAAGGGTGGCCAAGGTATAAACAGCCAAATATTTCAAACATGTTCATTAAATTTCACAAATAAATAAACTGGAAGAATTTGAGCATCAGGAAGTTTAAAGCATCTTAACTGAGTGTCACTCAGTCTGACAGGTTCATAGACTCTGAACATAACAGTTCACACACCAATCTTCAGATCTCTCATTTATATGAGGGCCGAGTTATAATCAGCCATAAGTCACAGTTTAACAGGCATACAGTAACTTGGAAAATTGTTTATGAAAATCAGAGAATTTAGTGAATACTTCATGGAGTGTTATCCACAAATTTCACTCAGCCCTAGTGATGAGTGATTAGTGGCATTATCGGAAAGGATTATTACATTGCACCTCTGGAGATGCACTGACCTGTCAAACGCCAACAGCCACTTTTAGAATTTGTCTCCAGTCATGCTGGTCTTCCTGTATTTGGTGCAATGTGCATACAGCTTGAGGTTAAAGAAGTCACCAGCAAAACATCAGAATTTTTTAGCCATTTCATGAAAAAATGGTACCCACATTACCACAATAAGTCTGTATTTGTATTTCTTAAGGCCTGTAACTGGAGCTGATGCAAGGGTTGTACTGGGACTAAGTCTGTAAAAAGGACTACTAGTAGTTTCATCTACAGTATCTTACAAATCTAAGTCTGAAGCCTGACAGCACTTTCTGTAGCTGCAAATTCCCGGACACCACAGCAATCTGATCAGCAATGGAAGTCTTATCATGCTAGACCTTGCTTATCAGACCGTGCTCTTAGCGTTCCTCTCACTGAGATAAATACTAAGGGAACATTTAAGAAGTTGGCTGCAGAAAAAGATCATTGATCTTTCCAATGTGCCTGTCATACCCTGTTCTACCACCAAGACCTAACATCTATACAGGGTGTATATCCAGGTTACCAGCCCCATGTTCCCGGCCTTGCTGTTACCCCCTAGGTGACTAGTAAGCCCTTAACTCTGTCTCAATCATGTGTGAAGCCATTAATGATCTTGGTGCGCACCACTTCAGCCAGCAGATTGTTCCATGGCTCAACCAGTCTCTCTGAAAAAGAACTTCTCACATTCTTCCTGAATAATTCCTCCAGCTTCCACTTATGTCCCATTGTTCTAGAGTCACTATTCATTCTGAATAGATCCTTGAGGTTTATCTTCATCACTCCTTTCAGGAACATGAAGGTCTCTATTATACCCTCTCCCTTCTGGGTACGTGTCCAGTGTCCTAAGCTGATTCTCATAGGATCTGCCCTGCAGGCCATGAATCATTTGTTACTCCATGCTGTACCATTTCAAGCCTGTCCCTATCTTTCCTTAAAGAGTTAATGTACTGCATGAAACTAATACCAACTTCTAAAAGCAGCCAACCATTGCCTTTTAAAACTGAGGTACATTTTCTTTTCTCTTTCTTTAATTAGAAGATTGTTTACCTGATGTTAGCAGGTGTGATACATGTAACTGCACTCTGCCTGGCAGCTGACACATCTAGCTTGGTTACCCCACACTACATCATCAGCATTGTGACCTTACTGACTGTGGCATCACTGCTGCTTAGGAACAGCCACTCAATGACTGCCAGGTCAGTTACCTGTGATGTCACTGTCAGTGAGATCACAATGCTGATGATGTAGGTGGGGGGAGGAGAGCTAGATATGTCAGCTGCCAGGCTAACAGCTGTTCCACACATCAAACACAATATTATCACATAGGAGGCTGTCTAATGAGCAAAAGGAAAAAGAAAAATACTCCAGAAATATAAAGTTACAGCTGGCTACTTCTTAAAATTTTTATTACTTTCCTATCTGCCTGTTTTGACTCCACTAGCTCTTTAAGTGAGGGCTCAAGAACTGGGCACAGTACCCCAGGTGTGGCTTTAACAGTGATCTATAGAGAGGTAGTAATACCTCTTTTCTCCTGCCACCACATTCCCTCCCAATACACCCCAACATCTTGGTTGCTTTGCTGTAGGCCTTGTTATATTGGCTAGATTGTTTTAAGGGCATTACTTATGATGACTCCCAGGTCCCTTTCCTCCAAGTTACTTATGACAACTCCTTGGTCCCTTTCCTCAGTAGTAGTGTCCAGCTTAACCTCTCCCATCCAGTATTCTGTCTTTGGTTTCCTGTTCCCAATATGCATCACCTTGCACTTTTTGGCATTGAACTTCAGTTGCCAAATCTTGGAACACCATTCCAACCTTTGTAGGTCCCTCTGCAACTCCCTTACCTCCTCCATCTTGCCCTAAATTCCATTCATGTCGCTGATGAATATATTGAAAAGGACTGGACCCAGGAGTGAACCCTGTTGCACCCTACTTGTGACCTATTTCCCCCCATAATTAACTATGTTTCCCACTACCCTCTACTGTCCCCACCCTATCCAATTTACCACCCACCTAACTATATCTTTCACTGCACCTAGATCCTCTAACTTCTTCAGCAACATTCTATGTGGCATTTAGTCAAATGTGTTGCTAAAATCAAAGTAGAACAAATCTACTACTTGTCCCTTATCTATTGCCATAGTTACCCAGTCAAAGAATATCATCAGGTTGGTCTGGCAAGATCTCCCCGACATGAGCTTGTGCTATTTACTGTCCTGGAGCCCATTAATCTCCAGGTAGTCCACCAGGTCTTCCTTGACTAGTGTCTCCATCAGTTTACACACAGCAGAGGTAAGACTGACAGGCCTGCACCTACCTGGTTGCTCCTTGTCCCCACCCTTATGAAGCGGAACTATGTCCATTACCCTCCAGCCTTTTTGAAACCATCCCTGACTGAACTGAGCTATTAAATAACACCACAAGGGGTTCAGCCAGTTCTAATGCCAGTTTCCTGAGCACCCCCAGATGCATCCCATCCAGTTATTGGGCATTATGTACCTTCAAGGCTGCCAGTCCTTTTCTGACCCTTTCACTTGTAAATATCTTCCACCTCATTTCTGGGATCCCCTACCAGCAGTCTTTATGCCATTTTCAGCAAAAGCCCACTGTCCTCTACAGTTAATACTGAGCAGAAGTAGTTTTTAAGAACGACTTCCTTCTGCATGTCATCCTCTATTACCCTACCCCCACTGTCAACCTAACAATATCTCCTCCCATCAATTTTTTCTCCTAATAAAGTGTATCTGAAAGACTGTTTTTTCCCTGTTCGTAACCCCCTCTGCAATACGTAGCTCTGCATCTGCTTTTCCATCCCTGACTGTCCTCTTGGCCTCCCTTGGTTTCACCTGATATTCACTCCATTCTTTATCCCTCTGCTTCTCCATGTATCTGATGAAGGCCTTTTTCTTAGCCCTCACTGCCCCTCTCTTACCTTCTTAGAGAACCAGATTGGTCTCTTGTACCTGTTTCTCATGCTGATCATCGTCAAGCACAACTTTGTGGCCTCAAGAATGACCCCTTTAAATTCTCCCTACTTTTCTTCCACACTCCTGATTCCATCTACCAAACCATCCCACCTTGGAGTAATTCCTTCATCTGGTTAAAGTCTGTTCTCCTTAAATCCAGAACTCCAGCATTTACTGAGGGTATATGGGTGCCAAGGGCCAGGTTAAGCAAGCAGTAAGACACAACAAGATGTGGGTTATGGCCTGATAAGAGCATGCCCCAGGTGTGTTATGAGGCGTGAGGTGCTTGCCTGGGAAGTGTTCTTATCAGGCCATAACCCACACTTTGGAGTGTCTCATTGCACTTATAAATAGAGCCCCAAAGTAATTATTTAAAAAAAAGAAATAAAAAGTCAGAAATATAACAATGTGACTTCAATAGGTCAAATAGTAAAAAATAATCCTACTACTAAAAGAAGCATTTATTGGCAGCAGAGTGCTTCCTACATATTCCTGAAGTAGAAAGTAGAAAAACAGCACACAGTGTATGTAAGATTCCCCTTCCTCCAGAAGGCCTAAACATTTAATGTGTTTTTTATTAGTCTGTCTGTGTGTCTGAGTGACTGACTGTCCACTCAGTTTCAGTTTGAGTGAGTGGGAGCGAGTGTTTTCGACTTCACATGCTGCATGATGCTTCTTGTGTTACCCCTCCCCCCAAGATACACAAGCAATTTTTTTTTATCCTTGTCTCCACCACTGCAGTCAAGGAAGCAGGGGAGAAAATGACTGTGCCATCTGCATACATATAAATATGCAAGTTATCACAGGCAGGTGGGGAGCAATTAGGAAAATGGAGAAGAGGACGGGACCCAGGCGGGAGCCCTACGGGACCCCATCCTGGATGGGTAGTGGAGGTGACAGGACTCCTCCTACCTCTACCGACTGTTGACGGTCTGTGAGGTAGGAAGAAAACCATTCAAAAGTGGGAGCTGAGAGGCCAGCTGACCTCAGCTTGTCCAGAAGGAGTGGATGGGCCACCAAATCAAAGGCTTTGGTCAAATGAATGAAAATGGCAGCTGTGATGTGTCTTTAATCCATGGCGGAGCAGATGGAGTCAGCAACAGGCAGCAGGGAGCAGGCAGTGGAATGGTACTTCTGGAAACCAGACTGGAAGGGGGAGAGGAAGTTGGAAGGATAGAGAACATCAGCAAGCCTACAGCAGACAAGTGCCTCTTGCAGTTTTGCAAGACAGGGAAGGAGATAGGATGGAAGTTAATGGGGAGGAGGGGTCACCCCATTGTGAAGGGGAAAAATGTGGGTAATCTTCCAAGACTGAGAAACAGTAAAGAGGGAGAAGGAGAGGTTGAGGAGGTGAGTGAGGGGACAGGCGATGGCAGGAGCTAAAAGGGCCAGCGATGGAGTTTAGGATCCACCCTGTCTGGGCTGAATTTGGACAGGTTGAGGGAGGAAAGGAAAGAAGGTTTCCTGAGTAACGACTGGGGAAAATGGAAACCCAGGAAGAGGTGGGGGTGGGAAAGAGGGAGGAGCAGGGGGAGACAGCCAGGAAGGGGGGGGGAGAAGAGCGGGCACAAGAAGTGAGGAATTTGTTAAAGTGAGCTGCTATACAGGGAGGGTCAGAGTGAACCATTAACCATGAAGACTGGGGGAGTGGACTAGGTGGGAGGATCAAAAAGGGAATGAATTCCTGTCCAGGACTTGGCTGGGGAATTAAGGTAGTTCTGGAAGTTTCATTTAATTTCATTCATTTCCTTTTATTTATTTGTTTTATACTGGTAAGCATGTAAGCAGTAATGACTGTTTTCATAAGCGACCAATTAAATTACATATTACAACAAAACACAGAATACATAGACGACCACAACAGTACAGTAGTACAGGATATAAACAATATTAACAATAACAATATCAACACTTACAAAAGAAGACTGGCCTAATAACAACTCTTTAAGTTTGTTTTTAAAAGTTGAAATCCTAGGAAACTCAGTAACAGCAGATGGGAGATTATCGTAGGCCTTAGTTGCCCTAGAATTCAGGGAGTTCAAACCTTGTTTGGTAGAGAACCTGGGAGTTTTACCTGTAAATTTACTCTGACACCTTGTACCATAAACATTGGCAATTTTTGGGAACAATTCAATTATACTATCTGGTAACAGACCTGGCATTATTTTACACAAAGAACAGACATCTAAATTTGAAATGATTTTCAAAGGAAAAACATCCCTAAGTCTGGTAAAGTACAGTATGCAATGGTGCATTCTCATAGGGAGACCTGTTACAAACCTGATAATACTATGATAAGTAGTTCTCAGACAAGACATGACCCTATCTGATGCAGAGGAATAAACAAGAAAGCCGTAATCCAAAATTGTGAACAGAAAACTATTAACCATCAGTGATCTTGTTTCATGTGTAAGAGACTATTATGCTCTGTGGAGCATGCCCAACCTTTGATGAAGCTACCTTATTAAATTTGTGACATGCGGCTCATATTAGAGACAATAATCAAGGGTTACTCATAAACATTTTTTTGTTTGTTTATTTCTTATACTGAATGGCCAGTGAGCAAAAAATGCCCATTTTCACTGACGTCCACTTGAACTCCTAGACCCTTTAAATTTTCTTTGCAAGAATGTTACATAATTTAAACAGAAAATTGATGGCCTTCTGAGATTATGTGAAGATCACTGACTTTGTCTTTTTTGAATTTAGAACTAATTTATGGATACTAAACCATCCTTGGGGTCTGTTACTATCTTCCTGAAGGTTGCCATTATGATCAGTTATGTCACCACTCTTGCAATATAAAACATTGTTATCAGCATAAATAATTATTTCTCTGTGATGACACACTTCAGGATGATAATTTACAAAAATAGAAAATAATAAAGGACAAAAGATGGATCCTTGAGGGGCATCACAAACAATATCGCAATTTTCAGAAAAAATAACCTCAGTCGAGGCTCTCCGGGACTGACCCTGCAAATAGCTAGAGAACCACTGCAAAGCATCCCTTGAGCAATGTAGTTTACAGAGGACAGTACTGAGAACGTGATGGTCCATCAAAGCAAATGCCTTGGTGAGGTCCACAAACACTAAAGCAACAAGGAGGTTGGCCATGAACTAGTGGGATTTTGCAGCCTTAGTATATGAATTTCTGAGTGCCCTATAAGAGAAGAGGTCAGGCAGGGAGTAGGATAATTTGTAGCGGTACCAAGCAAGATCATGGGACTTATATTGGTCTATGAGTTTGGTGGCAATCCAGAAGAAGTGGCAAGATTTGACCCTGGACTTTCTGAACGGGGTGTGCTTGTCCCAGACAGAGGAAAATGTGGAATGGAATAGGGTGAGGGCCACATCAATATCAGGGGCAGAGAGGACGAGTGACCAGTCTGTTAGAACCAGGTCACTCAGGAGAGCATCGAAATTAAGAGACTGGAGGGACATAGACCAGATGTACTTAGGGGAGGAGGGAGGATGCCAAACTTTCCTAATGTAGAACATCATGCAGTTGTCACTGAAAGCATCCAGCAAAATATCTGCTGCAACAATGTGATGGGAGTGGGAGGAGAGAACCCACTTCAGGATGGTGTGGTTAAGGGAGTGCAGATTAAGCCACCTGGGTTCAGTAATGAGCTGGGAGAGATTAAGGGATGCAGTCCCGAGGAAGGATGACCTGGAGGCCAGGGAAAGCCAATTAATATTAAAGTCTCCCCCAGCAGAAGAGTTCAACTAAGGAGGAGTGTGAAGTAACGGCAAAGAGAGAGTCAACCAGAGAGCAGGGTGAGATTTTAGGTGAAGCGTTAAAAAAAACAATGAAGATGGATACAGTGGAAATAAATGAAAGCCTGAAAAGGAGAAACTTATGGCAGGAGGGCACAACATCCCTGAGAGAAAGGATACAGGAGAGGCTCTGGCAGACATAGATGGCAACACCACTATCACATTGCCCCTGTCCTGCCTGAAGAGGTGGAAGTCAGGACGGGACAGCCTAGAATCAGCAGTTCTGGCAGAGAGCCAAGATTCAGAGATACAGAGGATGTCAGGTGAGAGTTGTGAAACCCAGACAGTGAGGAGGCCGAGTTTAGGGAGAAGGCTGCTAGCACTGGGATGAAAGATGCTCAGGCCTTTGGCAGTTGGGGAGGCAAGGGGGGAGGAACCAGGGTTAGTCTCCATGTCACCACACAAGAAAAGGAGCAAGAGGATGGAATGGGACTTGCATCTCTTGGAATGGGGAAGACAGCAAAGGGGAAGCAGGGAAGGGAGAGAAGGGCTTGATGGAGAAACTCAAGCTTCAGGGAGGGGAGGAAAGGAAAACAGGGTGGACAGAAAGGGAGGAGGTAGAGTTGGGGACGGATGAGTTGACAAGGGTGGGAGAGTGTGGGTAGGGGGTGGAAGGTGGAAGGGAGAGGGAGGGGGCAGAAGAAGAGGGTGAAGGAGAAGGTAGAGGAGGCAAGGCGCATAGTGGCCAGGAGGTGAGATGTAACAATCATCAGTTAAACAGCACAGCAGCAATGTTTGTGACTAACTATAGAGTAGGCTAGTGCGGCTACAAGACTTAGTAATAGGCCTAGGGCAGTATACTACAAATAGTAGACAAAGCTCTGTAAGCGGGTAGAACTAAAGTCCTGACAGTTAACTAAACAAGAAGGGAGAAACTAGCTGAAAGGCTAACAATTGTTGAAACCAACCAGGTTCTGCTGGTCCGCCAGTGCAGCGGAAAGATTCACTGCTGCGATGCCGGTGACCCGGGTTTGGGAACGGACTCGGGCATTGGAAGGCCTGCCGGGGGAGAAGGTTCGAGCATCCAATGACTGCTTACCTTCTCCTGGGGAGAGGGAGGTCTGTGGCCCAGTACTTGCTGACTCCTGGCAGAGGCCAGGAGAACAGCAATGCGGCTGGGCCTCATTGCCTAAGGAGCATGTCACACTCCCACAGGGAGAAAAAGTGAAAACGCTCACCAACTGACCGGATGATGATCACCAGCCCTCGCCGCCACAAAAAGCCCCAGACATCTGGACCACCTCTGCAGCACCCCAGGCCAATTGTACAGTGTGCTAGCCACCCCCACTGGTGCCTTCCCCCTCGGAGGGGGGGACCCATCTGGTGAAGGGTTATGCTGGGTTACTTGGGGTAGGCTGCAATCTGAGGTGGTGGCTGGCAGTGGGCACAAGTGCTGGCTGGGTCCATTGCAGACCTGAAAGAGAGGCTGGTCGTCGGAGGAGGGAGGAGCAAAAAATAAAACAAAAAAACAACCATGTAGAACTAAAATGGACAATCCTGAGCACCAGCTAAACAAGATGGGTAACATTGGCTTGAAAGGTTAACAATAGTCAAAACCAAGCAAAATGCAGATAAGCACCACAGTTAACAAGGTGAATATCAAATACAGGTATACCCAGATAGGGTGTAGCTAGGATTCCCAAATTTTAAGGCAGATTAGCTAAGCTAGCAGACTCAGGTGTGTGGCCTTTAAGAGTTCATTAGCAAAATGTAGTAATGATAGCATACTTTGGTATCAAGACACTTTGTCAAAACAAGTAGATAAAACAGGCAGGCTAATGAATGCAGTCCTGGTGTCTTATGTACAGGTGTGGGGCCCACAAGAATCAAGTACCATGGGTGCCAAAGATGAGCAACACTTACAGTTCAGGAGTTGTCTGGAGGCAGGGTTGTTGGTAGCAGTCCATGAAGGCAGTGTGGTTGGCTGATGGCTGACTCCAGCCAGAATCCTTCGTATGGATGTCCTTTGCACTGCAGTCCTTAGTACTCCAGACCGCAGTACAGAAGACCACTGGAGTGTTGGGATTTGAGGGTTAGATCCTGGGCCAGGAATAAAGGAGGCAGCTCCCAATAGATCCGTTGGTCAGGAGGAGGTGCAGCTTTCCGAACAGTAACTCCTGATTGGAGGATTCAGCAAACTGGGGAAGCGGCTGTAGCTACTGAGCAAAACCCCTTCAGGAACTGCAGGCTGGTTCAGCATTATGGAGCAGTGCAGCGGGAGAGTGGACTCAAGATTTGCGGAGTTCCTCTCAGCCCTGATCAGGCTTGTGGCTGTTCATTCAAGTGGAATACAGTTGCAGAGTAGGGATGGTGAGTCCCAGGCTTAAATCACCCACCAAATGTGTATTCCAGGGCAGGAACAATGGATGCAGCTCCCGATAGGTCAGTTGGTCAGGAGGAGGTGCAGCTTTCCAAAAGTGGCTTCCAACTGGAGAATTCAGTAAGTTCGGGGGAGTGACTGTAGCTGTTAAGAAAAAACACTTCTAGAACTACAGGCTGATTTGGTGTCATGAAGCGGTGAGGGTGGACTCAAGATCTGTAGAGCCTCATTCAGTTCTGACCAGGCTTGTAGCAGTTCAGGCAAGGGGAAATACAGCAGGGAAGTGAAATAGTGAAATACAGCTGCAGAAAATGTCTAGCGGGTGTCTGGAACTGCAGGCTGGTTCAGCGTTGTGGAGTGGTGCAGGGGGAGGGCAGACTCAAGATCTGCAGAGTCCTCTCATCACCAATCAGGCTTGGGACAGTGCTGGCAAGCGAAATACAGCTGCAGAGTAGGGCCAACGAGTCTCACATTTAAATCACCCACCAAATGTGTATTCCAGTGCAGGAACAAAGGAGGCAGCCCAGGATCTAACCCTCAAATCCCAACACTTCTGAAACTACAGGCTGGTTAGCATCATGAAGTGGTGTGTGGGAAGGGTGGACTCAAGATCTGCAGAGCCCCACTCAGCCCTGATCAGGCTTGTGGCACTGTTGGCAACTGGCATACAGCTGAATATCAAGAGTATAAAAGAAAGCTGAATGATAAGCAGCAGCAATATCTGTTTAGCAATGTTCCATGTGTCATAGCGAAAAAGCCCTCAGAAAAGCAAGCACCAACATACAGCCAACAAACCTCCAAAATATGGACAGCATGGAAAGGTTTCTTTTTCGAGCCCAGTTTACACATACATCATATATCTTTCCATTTTAATATAGGTAAGAATTATTAACCCCCACACCTGAAACATTTATGGCAGCAAAAAATAAATAAAAATAGATGGGTTCCACTATGAGCAAATGGCATTAAGAACAATTTTCCAAAGTATCAAGAGATGTCTGGGCTCCAAATCATATCCATCATCCCTGAGCAGAGAGCATCAGATGAACTGACAGATGAAATAATAGACAAACTTTGCGGAAAAGGGGAGCTTGGAAAACACCATGCTGCCTCACTAGTGAACAGTATGAGCCTCATATGCTGCATATATTTTGGCAACAAGGGTTGCACCACAGTCTGTCATGCGAAATGGGGTGATGTAAGCCTGAAAATAGATGAAAACGGAACTAAATACATTGGATTTTTAAGAGAAAGGCAAATTAAAATGTGTACAGGAGGAAACAAAAAAGATTACCGTAAAATAAAACTTTGTGCCTATCAAAATAGTTAACAAATCAAGATGCCTCATTCAGGCATACAAAGCTTACTACAACCAACAACCAGCAGTACACCTTGACCCAGAAATCCCTTTGATATCACATGGTTCAAAAAACAGTCTGTTGGGATGAATCAGATCTCAAAACTCAGGCTGTATCAGAGCTTTTTTCCATCCCATAAAATTCCCTAAAAAGGTTGTAAATTTTTACGCACCCATGCCTGAGGTAAGGCCAAGGGGATTAGGGCTATTGGGTATAATATTTTAGAGGCTGTGACCATTTTTATTGTGGATATTTTCCGCACCAGGGTTAGGTTTAGAATTTTCCACCTATCCATCTTGGCCTTACGGGCCCGTAGAATAGGCTGTAGATTGGTGTCCCACATCGTTTCATATTCAGGGGTAATATGAATGCCTAGTTATGTAAGGCCTGCTTCTTCCCAATGTAGGCCTGTCTCTTCAGCCGCCATAGACTGGCAGTGCTAGTTCAAGGGCATGACTTCAGTTTTGGAAATATTTAGCCTGTGTCCATAGTGTTCGGCAAATAGATCTAGCAGACCGAGCAGAAGCTTGGCTGAATACTGTAGGTCGACCAACATAATTAGGTGGTTGTCTGCATACATTACAGTGGTGTGTTCTCTTCCACCCAACTCCAAGCCCTTTATGTCTGGGTACTGCCTTATGGCCTCAGCAAGAGGTTCCACAGCTAAAACAAAAAGTAGTGAGGAGAGAGGGCAACCCAGTCTTGTACCTCTCTCCAGTTGAAAGGGTGGGGATAAGCAGTGGTTCATGGTGATTCTTGCCATAGGTGGGGCAAGAAATCCATTCATATACCCATCAGAGAAGAGTGGCATGGTGATTCTTATACACAAAAAGTTAAAATGGACTGTTTCGGCCTCAAAAACGGACACCCAAAGCAGGTGTGTTATGGCTCTTGTTCCCTGAGGAAGAAGGTGTTAAAGTGCTATTCTCATCTTCATGTTTCAATGCTGGCAGCTAGCAACAATGCAGAGGATACTGGGGTATGAACCAATATGATCACTGTGTCAGTACATGCCTCCATAATATTTGGCACCCACTGCTTGGGAACTAGCCAGACGTCTCTTCTGGAACATGTTTGATACGGCATGGAAAAGAGGGAGTAGTCTCTGCCCTCAGGGTGGACCAGCCTCCATATGTCCACTAGGCCCAGATCAATGGCTAAGTTCTCAAAGGCTTGTGAGGCAGGTGTCCACAGACCCTTGGGGGTTGCTTCAGTCTGCGAAGTCATCCAGGACTGTGTTAGCATCCTCTCCGAGTACCAACTGTCCCTTTTGGTGTGTTGTCAACAACTGTGCCAGACCATTGAAGAACGTGACTTCCGACCAGTTTGGGTCATAAATGTTGCATAGGGTCACCTCCTGATTGTCAAGTAGACCCTGTACCAGGATGTATCTGCCTTCTGGGTCCATTCTGACCTCTCCGGTCACAAATGGTGTATCCTCATGGATAACAATGGCTACCTTCCTGCTCTTTGAATTGAAGGTGCAGCCAAACACCTTGGAGACCAATCTGGTTTTAAGCTTGGTGGTTTCTGCTGGAGTGAGATGGGTCTCTTGTAGAAAGGAATATCCACCCCATCCTCTTTAGATGGTCTAGGATTTTCCTGTGCTTAACCAGGGAGTGTATTCTCTTCACATTCCAAGAAACCCATTTTAAGGGGTGACTAGCCATGTCTATCAGGGCGCAAAGAGCAGTGGGGTAATGCCTTAGATGAGGTCTATTCAGATAAAACTGTGTGATGCTGAAGCTGCTGTCATGGTTTGTGTGCAGTTGTAAAGGTACTGTGTAGGCAGGATCCACAAGGCTCACTTTTCCCGGCACTACACCTCACAATTCTAACAGACGGAGCTCCAGAGTTGTGCTGTCTTCTAACTAACACAGAGCAAAGGCTTTTGTAACAGTAAGAACATTATAAAAGTATGCAGTGAACATGATGCAAACAAAACAACCCACTCACAGACTGGGAACTGGAAATGTAACCCTGAACCTTTTTTGGTGATGGGTTTGACCCGAGCAGGGACAGAGGTCCCTGAATCAGCCGCCCACTACCCCATGTGCATCCACCAATCATGTGGATTTTGCACTGCTTGACAGTACCACCCAATGCAGTTAAAATTCTCACATGAATTGGGTGGGGTGTAGGATGTTACAGTATCACGGTTTTACAGTATACCACAGTATCAGAAGTCACTTTCCAATACTGCAACAACCATGGTTCGTGGTATACCACGGTATTCGGGCCTTTCAACTAATTTTTTTGTATTTTCAGAGGCAACTGTCCCTTCCTCACCAACTCTCCCTGATGCTAGAGTTTGAGGATGCTTCTTTTTTGTACAAAAATGACCTCTTCTGTAATACTGAAGTATAACAATAACTGCGGTGTTACATGTGATGGTTATCATACCATCAGAATTTCATACCATGTCATCCCTAGCAGGATGAGGATGAGGGGAAATAGAAATGAATCGGAAAAGCATGGTCATCTTGTGGTATCCTCATGCACTGAGAGTGAAGAGCCTTCCTACAGTGGGGGTGGTGGTTTCAGCCAGCTCAGCTCCAATAAGAGGCCTAAAGCAGGTCCCATTCATATATATCTATGTACCAATAGAGGCAAGTGTGTCCGTGGCCAAGTGTGTCATCTGGGGTGGCGGGGGGGGGGAACAGAGCAGCACAGCAAGAAAATTAGCTTGGTGTTTGAGCAGTGTCAGAACACTTAACAGCTGCAACTGCGTCTCAGAACTCACACTATTGCAGAGATGTTTGCTGCTCCTTCCATCTTAAAGGAAAACTGTCCTAATCCTAACCCTCCCAGCCCGACAGCTGTAGTCCCCGATTAAGCTTTTCTCGTGGTAAATTTTTTTTTTTTTTTATAAAGTTCCCGATCGCTAAACATGGTGGATGCTGTGCAGTTCCATTTCAGGTACTGGTGCGGCACTGTGCCGTTCGTCCCAATACATTTTGTATTGGGGCAAGCGGTGCAGCGCCGCACCAATATCTAAATGGAGCAGCACCATCCGCCATGTCTGGCGATCAGGGATTTTACAAAATAAAAATAAAGTGAGTAAACCCTAAAAAAAAAAATGTTACTGCAGGAAAAGCTTAATCGGGGGCTACAACTGTCGGTGGTGGGAGGGTTAGGATTAGGACAGTTTTCCTTTAAAGGGGAACAGTCATCTAATGCGTGCGCATGACAAATGGGATCGCGTACTGGAGTGCAAGACACTGTGAACTCGCATATCTCTGTGGCCACCACGTACCATGCCATGACCCCAGTGAAATGGAAGATGGTGCCGCGCAGGTCGGACGCATGGCTACATGGAGTGCACAAAAAGACAAAAATCAGCTAGGGTGAGTAAAAACTACAGGAATATGGGGATTAATATATGAATGATACAAGCTAGTAGGCACAGATACAGGTTGACATATCCATGGTTTCCCTTTAATGTCTGAAAGCCCATAAAAAGCTATTCTGAGTGAGCTATTGTGCTTACTTGTAAGTCTTAGCAGTCCAGAGTTCTTCTTTCATATGTAAATCAGCTTCTAATTAAGGGCTGGGGGCAGCCATGTGTTTTAGGCTTCTGATAGGCAATGATGTCACCACAGTCTTGGCCCTGCTTTTACTGCAGATAATCCAATAGGTTAAACAGGAAGTTGGCTATTTTTATTAAGTGTGTTTTAAGGTGTTATTACAACACTTTCTACGTTTACAATAATTGTTTTGTATGTGCAATGAAACTAGTGAGATATCACCTTTATATTTCAAACTAGTAAAAATAATCCAATAGAACAGTGTTTTGAGCATGGGGCTAACAACATCCCCATCAGGCTGCCACATGATAAGTAATTTTAATTTTTTTACATAATTTTTTTTCCAAAAAGTGACTTAAGTATATAGGGGACTATGCTCCAATGGACGGGATTTATGTACCCGAGGCACGTATCCCGCCCGCAGAGCTCTGCACCTGCAGATAGGTGTGTGCCGGCGGTATTCCCCATGGCTGCAACCTGTCCATGGGCACACCCCCCATTGCGCAGAACTCCGCAGGGTGACCGGAGCGGAGTCATGGACCTAGGCAGGCATACAATCGGATGCTCATCCTAGGTCCAGTAGTAGATCCTGTGCATGGTGGGAGGGGCGCATTGGCTGCGCTCCCCCACAGATTCCACATGACTGGCGGTGAGAGGTGGGTTGTACTGCCAGCTGTACCATGCCCCTGAACAGATGGGGAGGTCCTGGGTCAGTGTCACGTGGGAATGTGTTGGGGGGGTGCACACTGTCCACCACACCAGCAGGGCCATGACGCAGAGAAAGGGGACATAGTGGCAGACTGGTACAGTTTCGTGGGGGGGTGCAGTTTGCAGTCCAGGGGCCAAAGCCCCCATGTGTGTGTGGGGGATGGCATGCACGGGGATGGGGGGCATGGCTAGGTGCAGGGGTGGGTGGCCCTGGGCAGCCTGTCACTTGTTAGCTGGTGGGGTGGTTGTTGAGGGACGGATGTGCTGGGCATGTAGTGGGCTTATGGCAGGGTTCTCCCTTGCAAACCGGCTGCCCTCCTATGCACCCTGGTGCACAGCTCTCGTGGCTTTGTGCATGCCCGCGTAGTGCTGGCACCCCGCCTACCCCTGCATGTTCGCGGTCCGGCTGTGGTGGGGATTGAGGCGTGAGGCTGTGTGCCCCTTAGTGCATCCCGTGCGGGGGGCACAATGGGTGTGAAGTGTCTCCACGCCTCATATACACTGCACGGAGGTGCTCTGCACCTTCAAGCATAGGGGCCATGGAATGTACTGTTTATAAACAAACTTATATTTTTCATTTAATAAGCAGGCCATTCAGGCACCATACCAATTGTTCCCCTGTCCCTCCAAATCAAACTTGCCTTCAGCTGTTGTTAACTGCACTTTTTTATCTCCTATCTGAAATTTGGACATCTGAAGGAAGGTTAAGCACTCAGTGCTAAATTAACCTTGTGGGGCCAGGGAGTGCTCAGCTTTTTTGTAATCAAAGCATACTGCTCACCTCTAAGACACTGGAGCATATATAATCTTATCCATTTGTTTTTATTCCATACAAATTAAGTACTCAGTCTCTGTGTAATACACAGTGTGAAGTTTTCTCGCTGAATAACGTGCCTGTGCTTTTAACGCACAGAATAGGGGCTCATTCAATTCAAAATCAACTTACTACCTTACCACCTTCTGACAAGCAGTTTTAGCTAGGACTAGGAATGTTTTTATGCTGTCCTATCTCTTTTCACTGTTTAGTCAGCTGCAGCAACCAGCATACATTACATTACATTACCTCAAACTGCAGTGAAAAATGTTCAACAGCAACAGACATCGATATGGAGGGGGGCAGGGAGAAACAGAGGCAGGGAATGGAAACAAGCAAAGAATGGCCGCACAAGATACTTTGCTTCACTTTCTTGAGAGACAGCATGGGATGGGGCAGGGAGGATGGCTTAAATAACTTTTTCAAATGGTGACACACTAATACTGTGAGAGTCAGGTGGAGCAATATATGTCACCCACCATCTTTTCCAGCTGAAAAGATGCGAGTTTCTGCATTTAAGTCACCCTTTATAATTTTATATACACTCAACACTGGCCACTGACAATGCTGAATGCTACACAGTAGTTTCATAAGTTAGCTTTGCCAAAAAGACTTGCCATGTGTTGAAATACTAATTAACCAAAATATATATCGAATTTATTTTTGAATGTATTTACTGAATCCCTGTGTACTAAATATTCGAGAAGTCCATTCCATGGGTTACCACTCTTTGATTTATCCAGAACCCACGCTTATTTGTTCTATAATTCTCCCCTTTTAGTTGATATCCATGGGTTCTAGTTGTTTTGCTAATTACCATTTTTTCCAAGGCCAAGCATTCCCACAGGTCTTCATTATTAAAAGCTGTATAAACTAGACATAGGTCTCTGTGAGTCTACGGTATTCTAGCGTGTACATACATAGTTCTCTTATTCTATCATCATATGTACGGTTGTTAAGTCGACTTACCTTTTTGGTTGCCCTCCTTTGCACTCTCTCAAGATGCACTATGTCCCTCTTATGATAGGGGCTCCAGAACTGGGAGCAATACTCCAATAAAGGTCTCACCAACGTACAATACAGCGGCGTTAATACCGAGCTAGCTCCGCTTTTGATATTTCTCAGCATACATCCCACCATGATATTGGCCCTTCTAACCACTTTGGTAGCATGCTGTTTGAATGTTAAATCATTTGTTATAATAATTCCTAGGTCTTTCTCCAGTTCTGTACTCTTTAATTCTATGCCATTTAATTTGTACTTTTTCCCAAAGTGCACGACACTACACTTTTCAGTGTTGAATACCATCTTATGTTGCACCACCCAATTACCTATCGTATCCAGGTCCTTTTGGAAATTTTGGATATCCTGTTCAGTTTGCATGCTAGCACCCAGCTTACTATGATCAGTAAACTTGCTTATCCAGGAATTCTTAGATGTTTGGAGGGTTGATATAAATAGATTAAATAGAGCTGGGCCCAATACTGAGCCCTGAGGGATTCCACTGGTTACATCCCCCACTCTGATGTTAACACGTTGCTTTCTATGATTCACCCATGATCCAATCCATTTAATAACATGTTTTTCCACTTTCAGCTCTTCCAAACTTTTAATTAATTCTTCATGTGGTACCAAGTCGAAACCTTTGGAAAAATCCAAGTATATAACATCAGCTGCCAACCCAATTTCCAATGCCTTGTTAACTTGTTCCAAAAAGTAAATCAGGTTGGTCTGACATGATCTTTTGGGTGTAAATCCATGCTGTGATGCATCCACCAGGCCCTCATTTCTCATGTGCTTATCTAGGTAATCTTTAACATATTAATTCTTCCATGCTGCTTTGCCTTTGCTGTCCCTCGGCTTACCCATCACTGTGATTTATACAATCAGCTACACTGGCTGTCCCCAGATAATTATCGCTCATTTGTCTCGGGCTGCTTCACAGACAAAATCATTCGCTATGCGACCCCACATGCCCTGTCCAAACTCCTTTGGCTGGCTCTACCTTCATACCGGCCAATGTCAGCTGACTTGCAACCTCTCCTTGTCCCAAAAACTCATACACTGTCAGGTGATTGTGCCTTTGCTGTTTGTGCCCCTAGATTCTGGAATACCCTACCTGCAACCATTAGATGTACCCTCACCCATCCCATCTTTAAGAGCTCCCTCTGGTTGCACCTGAAGTCTGCCTCAGCCTGTAACTGTTCCAAGGTTGCTTGACATCCCCTACCCCTGCTTGGACCCTACTGTGCACCCTCCACTTCCCTGGGTTCCCCAACCCCCTCTGAGCTCTAGTAAGGGGAGTTATCTACCCTGCATGCCCTTCACCTCAGCACTTACCATCATCAAAAATGGAACAAACTGCACTTGCATTATTTCCACAAAATGTAACTATTGTCACCAGCCCAGTGGCGCTGAGAGTTGAGGCACTGGATGCCACACCTCATGCCACGCCGGCGACCCGGGTTCGGGATCAGACTCGGGTCATCGGTGGGTTGGCAGGGGAGCATAAGGATCGAGCGTCCGCAGACTGCTGTCCTGATCCTGGGGAGGGCTGGAGAAAGCCTCTGCGCTGTAGCGGCCCCTGGGATGCCCGGGGGCACTACATGCTGGTGTGCAGCTAAGGGAGGAGCATGGCAGATGTCAGCACACTGTGCCTGGACGTCATTGCACGTCCCTGCTCCAGTGGGCACAACCAGGTGGAAAATGGCTGGGTGTGACCGTGCAGCTTGATAGCTGCGCCCTGTCTCGCCGGGAGGACTCTCGTGGAATCACACTGGGTTGGGTCTAGCTGGGCAGGGAATAGGGAGGCCCTCCAGTGGACTGGCGATGGCCATACTGGATCCCCTATCATGTGAGTGAGCCTGGTACTCTCCCAGCGGGCAGGGCTGGTGGCTGGATTCCCCAGCCGGTAATTGCTGTAGCAAGGTGGAAAAAGAAAGATGTGATAAAAAAAAAATTTAACTATTGTTTGCTTGTTCTTACCTTTGATGTATATGCTTATCTATTCATCTTGTATCTGTTTATTTGTATCACCCTGCTCATTGCTTGTATTTCACATTGTTGTAATTCCCTTGACCTGTTCTGTAAACCATGCTCTTGTAATCTCCTGGGTTGTACCTGAAAATAGGCATTCCTTGTCTAGTGTGCGTACACGGTAAACAAAAGCTAATAAATAAATAAATCTTTCTGACTATACATGTCAGACTAATAGGTCTATAATTACGGAAGTCTGTTTTAGTTCCATATATATATATGTATACATATATATATATATATATATATATATATATATATATTAGAGGCAAAAAACTCAGCTTAATGCATCAGTTAGGTTGTTCCACAGCGACAGAAGCGAGGGTTGAAAGCTCTCCCCTTGATCCCCTCCAACCCCCCAACCAGCATCAGGGCACAGTATCGCAAATGTAAATGCAAATGGTAACATTAACATGAAGAATAACGCCAAAGGAAACAGAAATGTAAACACGATAGCAAACGCTGGCATCGCAAACGCAAAACTAATGCACACGGTCACGTTACTGCAATTGTAAACGCAAATGGTAATGGTAACAGCTACAATAATGCCAAAGGAAACAGAAATGCAAGCACATATGGAAACGCAAACCATAATACGCACAGGCACAGTAACACAATAGGAAACGCAAATGGTAACAGTAACAGCAACAAATATGCAAAACGACAGACAAACGCAAATGCAAGTGAAAGGGCTGCCATAAATGCAAATGGTAATGCACATGGTGATGCAAACCAAAATGCAAACACAAACAGTAGTGGAAATGCAAATGGTAACAGTAACGCAAGCGCAAACGAGAATGCAAAGGGTAATGCACACGGTGGTGTACACGGGAACGGTAACGCAAACGGGTATGTAAACGCAAGTGAAAACAGTAACTGTAACATTAACAAAATGCATACCCTGTTTTTCCCCCAGCAGCTGCATAGAGGAACACAGTGTGTACAAAGAATGTATACATAATAATGGGCCTCGGAGCCAAAAATGAGGTGTTGGAATACTAAATTGCTTATATCTCAGTAACCGTACGACATAAAAAAAAAATTCACATGATTCATGATTTTCCTGGCTACGTTTTCGCAGTCATGACAAAAATTCTGTATCTCGCACCGTTTTCGAGATATGAGCCCCGAAAGGCACGGCGTACACCACCATGTTAGTCTATGGGAAAAAATGCCAACTTCAGAGTACCATAACTTGGCATCAGTGCAATATTTTGCCACCAAACCACAAAAACGAACATCTTTGAAGTGTTGGCTGCTTTCCCTCCAAATTTCAGCCCAAACGACCAAACCGTTCTTTCGCAGCAGGGTGGCAAAGAACTCCTGTCATTTTGACCATAGTCTGGAAAAGAAGTGTCGCAATTTGTGACACTTTTCACAAAAATATGCGAAAGGGTCGCAGGTGCGACACTACTTTGTGACATTACTGTTTCCAGAAATTTGAAAAACATGTTGCTGGGGTGTTTAACCTCAAAGTAAAGACATGGCTAGCATCCTCAGGGTCCGACTAGGACACAGAAAGAATTGTGTCCCTAGAGGGTCCCAATTTTAAATGCCAAGCATTTTTCTGATCACTAACTGAAAACAAAATGGTGGATTTGCAACACTACTATGGCCATTTGTGACACTAAAAAGTGCATTTGCTACACTTTCAAACTTTTTGTTAACTTTTCCCATTGACTCATAATGGGAGATTGTTTTTTGAATAACCTTTGAACCATTCAATATTTTTTCATGAAATCTTCAAAAGGCACATCGGGAACCCCGGCTGCATGTTCCCTGAAGTTTTTGGACTGATCGTGCAAACTGTGCGACCTGTAGATGAGAGCAAAGAATTCGCATAAAAACATAATTGCGCTTTTGGTTGTCACTTAATAACTCCGCAGCCATACATCCAACCTGAACTAAAGTTGGCAGATCCCAAGATCTGCCATGCCCAATTGTGCATACCAAATTTCAGGCAAATCCGTTGAATGGTGGTAAAGTTATTAAGGTGCAAAGTTTCACCCTTTAACCTTAAAAGTGCTACTCAACCCTAACTATGGTAGCACTACCGTGCTACCATTATATATATATATATATAGGTGTTACATTTGCCTTGCTCCAGTCTATAGGGATCTCTCTATTCTTTAAAGATTTCCTGAATAATATTGTTATGGGGACCACTAATTCTTCCGCTAGTTCCCTTAAAACACGTGGATACAGTCTGTCAGGCCCTGGAGACTGGTCGATCTTTCCCTTTTTTAACTTTCCTATTCCACCATTTGTCTCAAAATGCATTATTTCCTTGTGCTGTTGTTCAGTATTCTACAAATGGCCATCATTCTGGCCCTTTTCTTGAAAAATACTAAGAAAATATTCATTAAAGACATTGGTCATTGTTTGTTCATGCTGTGTAACTACATTTTCAGCATTAAGGGGTCCTATGTGTGATGTTCCATTTCTTTGCCCAGTAATATAATTAATGTTTTTTTTATTGTCCTTTGTCATTGTGGCTACTCTTTTTTCCTCATTTATTTTTGCGTTCTTAATGGCCGAGTTACAACCCCTCGCTACTTCCTTAAGCTTATTCCACTTACTTGATGCTAGATTTATTTTGTATTTTTATATGCCCTTTCTTTCTTTTTATTATGCTCGTAATTTTGTTATTTAAGCAAACCAGGATTTCCCCAATTTTGTTATATTTTATTTTTTCAGGTATATATTTTTTGTACAATACTCTATTTCACCCTTTATTGCATCCCACATGTCTTGCACTTCTTCGTTCTACAAATCATTTTCCCAGTCCCATTCTGCCAAATATGTTTTCATTTCCTTATAGTTCAAGCCTTACTCCAGCATGTTACCTTCGTTATTCCCTTGTTTATTTTTATGTTACCTATGATTTTGAATGCGACACCTTATTAATGTCATTAGCCCCTAAAGGTCCTCTAAGCTTACGTTTAACTGTATCATCATCCATGTTACTCAGTACTAAATTCAAGATACTCCGCCCTCTTTTACCATGGCAGACATATTATTTAAGGTTGTTGCTTATTAAATCAGTGAAGTCTCTTTCTACTTCAGTGGTCCCAGATTTTTCAGTCCACTTTATCAATGGGAAATTAAAATCCCCTAATATTAGTGTCCTTCCATTCAGTTCTATGCTTTCTGTAGTTTTTAAGACTGTCCTGTTTTCTTCAGCTTTTAAACCTGGTGCCCTATAACATACTGCCATGGGGAATTTTTATTGCCTGGCTGCATTACATTTATCCACACTTGTTCTGTCCTGTCATTGTCTTCCATATTAGGGTGAATTTTGTATGCTTGCTATGTGTCTGTAATGAATATCGATACTCCTCCCCTTTCCCTATTTGATTTGAATAAAACACCTTGTCATTCCCAATCATCCTCCTGCCACCACATCTCTGTTATAGTGCACACAGGTCTGTGAGTGTCCTAACACTGGCTGACCTTACCTCTAACAAATGACCTGCCCTAATTGCCTTATTTCTCCTTATGAAGGTACACCTAAGCTAATCTCTCTACCCCTTTCTCACCCATATGACCCCCCCCAAACCTCCTTGGACAAAGCCTCCTCTGGCTGCCACTCCTACACTTCCTGAATAAAGTCTCTTTCAAGCTGCCTATGCACTTCAATGCCCCCGGAACCCCATGCTCCCTTATTGACAGCGTGCTATCACAGAGCTGTCTCTTCCTGCAACCTGTCGTTACTACCCTCCCACTTGCTATACTGATGGTGAAATTACCGTGTGAATTTCTAGCTAATGGAATCTGAAATGTAACAAACCTAATAATGAGGATTTCCTATTCAAGTAACCTGAGGAACCTGCAACCTTTATAACCCTTTGTATGTAACTGTAATTCTGTACTCTCACTGTATCTGTTTTGTACCCTTCTGTTTAATATTATTGCTTGTCTACTATGTCTTGTACCTTATCTGACTTGGAACCTTTGTAAACGAGCCTTGGCTCAAAGGTACTTAATCCCAAACTGAAATAAATAAATAAATAACTCATCTATCCTTTTTTGTTAGACTCCTTGCATTAATTAACAATGCGTTTATTTCATTTGGTGATTGGTTGGTTGTTTTGTCCTCAAATTAAGTGTTTCATGGAGTGGGGAATCCCCTCGCCCCTGATTTATTGGTTTAAATTCTTTCATTTTTCATAAAAGATGTTCCCCAATATCCGACTTCCCTTCCTGCTTAGGTGCATTCCACCCAAAGCAAACAGGTCTTGGTGTCCTCCATCAACTGGCATACTATCAAATTTCTCCGCGGTGTTAATACAACCAGTGTTTTCTTGTAACCACCAATGTCTCAGCTCATCATTAATATACTTTAGTTTTTTAACCCATCTTTTACCAGCCTTTGGTACCAGAAGTATTTCCGATATTATCAGTTCCCCATTTCTGTCTTTAATTTGCTTACTGATTCCTTTATATTCATCTAATATTTCCTCTATATTTTGCCTTTTAGTGTTGTTTGTTCCATCATGTTGAATTACCAGTGGTTTGTCCCAAGCAGTTTTTTCAGTATATTCGATATCATTTTCCCTATGTCTTTTATCATGGCTCCTGAAAAACTACAATTGGCAACATTCTCCTTGTTGCTTTTTGTTGTGTAGTGATCTGTATATTTGATCATGGAGTCCCCAACATATATTTGTCTTGGGATGTCTATAGTTGTTTCTTGTTCTACCTCCATATTTTCCTGTTTTTCCCCTTGTCTACCTCAATATCTGAAACCAGATTAAGGAGTTCATCAGTCTGCCCCCCTCTCAATGCTGTCCATAAGATTGAGTGTGTGTGTGTGTGTGGGGGGGGGGGGATTTGTTGTTTAGCTCCAGTCTTACTTCTTTCTCTCTTCTTTCCTTTCTTTTGCGTTTGTCATAACTATTTACTAAACACCATTCTTCTAATTCCTCACCCTCTCTTGTTCTTTTACTTGACTGTTAATTTTTATCTATTTTAAGTATAATTAGTTAAAAAGATAAACCGGGATATGCAGCATTAACAGGAGAAATGCAAGGACTAGAAGTTCCTGACTATTGGGGGTTGGATACCAGGTGAAACTTATCGTACCTAGGGATCAGAAACAGGGCTTTTTGTGGGTCCTGTGCTAAGTACAAACTCTCTTTCTTGTGGTTCAAAAATGAAATGAAAGCAAACCTCTCATCCTATGCCGATACCATACCTGCCCCTTACTAACATCAGATAGTCAAAAGCTGGAGATGAAAGAGCTGCCTGTCATTGCATTTTGAAGCTTGTCATTCTGTCGCCCCTCCCCTAAAGCTCATCTTTGCTCCTGTGCCTCTCCAATCCCTTAATTTATTATTGTGTTGATGGAGCAAGGTGTTGATGATTGACTGGCATATTTTCAACAGCAGCCATCACTTATATTTGTGGGATGGAGACGAATGAGGAACCAATGCTTGATTTTCCTGCAGAATGCCAATTGCTGTCTAAACACTAGCTAGCCACCCGCTTGCCACCCATTATATAACCAAGCACCTGGGTCCCACTTGGGCACCTATTATCATACAGACATGGAATCTGATGGCAGACAAGGACCATACAGCCCACCTAGTCTACCCATTTCCCTACTCAGTGTTGACAGACCAGATCCTATCTGATCTGTGGCACATCTTCTCTGCCCCATCTCCAGGGTACCCTTATGTCTGTCCCCTGCAGTCTTAAACCCCTGTATCATTTTAGCACACACCACCTCTGCTGGAAGGCTGTTCCATGGATCCACCACCCTTTCTGTGAAACAGTACTTCCTGACATTCCCCAAGCCTTCCTCCATCCAGCCCCATATCATGTCCCCTTGTCCTTGTGCAATGCTTCCTCTGAAATATGCTTCCCTCATGTACCATTTATAACCTTAAAGTACTTGAATGTTTCTATAATATCCCCTCTCTCCTCTCCTCCAAAGAATAGATATTAAGGTCCCCGAGTTTTTACTCATGCAACTTCTGGTGCAGTCCATGTACCATTTTCGTCACTCTTCTCTGGACTGCCTCCATCCTGCCTATGTCTTTCCTGAGTTGCAGTCTCCAGAACTGGGCGCAGTACTCAAGGTGAGGCATTACCAGTGATCTGTACAGTGGCATCACCACCTCTTTCTTTTTGCTGGTTATGTCCCTACCAAGTCATCCCAGCATTCTGTTTGCCTTCTCTGCCACTTTTTCACACTGCTTGGTCACCTTTAGATCATCTGATATGATGATCCCCGGTCTCTCTCTCTCTCTCTCTCGCTTTGTGGTATTCAGAACCCTGCCCCCCCCCGCCCCATCCTGTACTCCTCTCTTGGAGTCCTGTAACCCAGGTGCATTATTTTGCACTTTTTAGCATTGAAACTCAACTGCCATACAATGATCATTCTTCCAATAAGCTTAGCTCCTTTCTCATTCTTTCCACACGTTCTGATGCATAAACTCTGCTGCAGATCTCGGTGTCTTCCATGAACTGGCATACCTTTCCTTCCAGACACTCTGCGGTGTCACTAATGAAGACATTGAACAGGACTGGTCCCAGCAGCGATCCCTGTGGCACCCCGCTGGTCACCTTTCTCTCTTCTGATTTCATGCCATTTACTACCACCCTCTGAGTTCTGTCACTTAGCCAGTTCTCAATCCATTTTACTACCTTAGGGCCCACTCCCATGTTTCTCAATTTATTTTGCAATCTCCTATGTTGGACAGTGTAAAGTACCTTGCTGAAATCCTGGTAGGCCACACCCACCACCCTTCCCTGGTCACACAGCCAAAGAAATCAATTAGATTTATCTGACAGGACCTTCCCGCTGAGAATCCATGCAGCCTTGGATCCTGTGCCCCACTAGTCTCCAGAAACATCACAATTCTCTCCTTAAGTAGGGACTCCATTAGCTTCCCCACTACTGAAGTCAGGCTTACAGGTCTGTAATTGCCTGTCTCCTCCCTACTGCCACACTTGTGGAGAGGTACTACCTCTGCCCTCCTCCAGTCTTCAGGTACCACCCCTATTTCTTGAGATAAGTTGAAGAGGTTAGTCAGTAGACCTGCCAGTACATCCTTGAGTTCCTTTAATACTCATGGGTGAATCCCATCTGGCCCTATTGCTTTGTCTGTTTTTATTTTCCCTGAGTTCCTCTAGAACTCTTTCCACATTGAATGGGCTGGTGTCAACCTCTCTCCTAATGAGTTTTGGTTACTCACCCTCCCCTTCCCTGGTGAACACTGAGCAAAAGTATTTGTTCAGTATCTCAGCCTTTTCTAGGTCATCTTCCACCCACCCTCCTCCTTCTTTCTTAACAATACCATTTCTGGTCTTTTTCCTCTGGCTAATGTATCTGAAGAAGGTCTTGTCTCCTTTCTTAATTGCCTGTGCTATACTTACTCTGCCTGTGACTTAGCCATTCTGACTGCTTTCCCAGATTCTTTCTCTTTCTCCAGATACTTCTCCCTGCCCTAATCCTTTTGAGTCTTCTTGTATTTCCTAAAGCTGTTTATTTTTTCCCCTTACTTTCTCAGCCACTACCTTAGAGAACCATAGCGGTTTTTTCTTTCTTTTACTCTTACTATGCATTCCAACACAGTGTATTGTTACTTCTGTTACAACTCTTCTGAATCTATACCACTGTTTCTCCACATCTCTCCCTATACCTTCTGCTGCTAGGGCACTTTTAAGCTGTCCTTAAAGCTGGCTCACCAGAAATTCAGAACCCTAATCCTTGTATGACTTTCCTCTACCGCTGTGGTTACAGTAAACCATACTGTCCTGTGGTCGCTAGAACCAAGGGGACTGTCCATGTCAACATCTGTGATCCTGTCCCCACTGGTCAGCACCAAGTCCAGTATAGCCCCCTCCTGGGTGGGTTCTACTACTAGCTACCTTACGTTTGCCCCTTTCACAGCGGTCATGAAGTCCCTGCTCCTTGTTGTACCTGCAGTCTGAGTGCTCCAATCTGCATCTGGCAGGTTGAAATCTTCCATTAGCAGTAGTTCCCCTTTGGTTGCCATTTTGTGGATGGTCTCCACCAGAACTTCATTTGTTTCCTCCCCCCGCGCAGGAGGCCTGTAAACCACTCCAGTGTGAATGGCAGTCTTATTTCCCACCTCTAGGGTGAGCTCCAGTGCTTCCATTCCTTCCTGTATCTCTTGAGCATCCATTGCTTTAATCCCCTCCTTTACATACATAGCCACCCATCCCTCCCTCCTCCCTATCCTTCCTAAAAAGTGTGTATCCTGGTATGGTTGTATCCCAGTCCTGGTTCCCTGTGCACCATGTTTCTGTAATAGCCACAATGTCCAGGTTTGTGTCTGCCATCAATCCCATTAGAGCTGGGATTTTGTTTCCCATACTGTGGGCATTTGTGCACATTACCTTCCATCCTGTGCATCCCTCCCCCCTCCTTTTCCCATTTTTCAGTCTGTGCCCTGTGATGTATTTGAGTTATATTTTCTGTTTTCCTTCCAGTTGTGACCAATTTTTTTGTGTCTGTCTACTAATTAAGGTCTTCCTATTTCCAGATACGTCATGTGGTGGTGGTGGGGGGGGGGCTACAGTAATCCCCTGACTGCATTTGCCTCCCGGTGGCTAGTTTAAATGCCTGCTGAGGAAGCATTTTAACTTTTCAGTGAGGATACCTCTAACCCCCCCCCCCGATAGATGTAGGCCATCCGGTGAATACAGTCCTTCATCCCTCCAGGTGAGTTCCCAGTCACCAGTGAAGCCATACCCCACCTCTCTGCACCATTTCTACAGCCATGTGTTGAATTCCATGGAGTGGAAGTCTCAGCCCTCTCACTTGCCATGAACAGGCAGAACCTCCGAGAAGGTTACAGAGTGTACTACTTGTCAAAGATTCCTCCCCAGCTCCCTGAATTCCTGCTGCACTTTACCTACATCTACCCCCTCTTCTGCCAGGTCATTTATCCCCATGTGGATAATGATGTCCAGCTCCCCCCTCTTTGCCACCACCTTAGTGATCCTTAGGATCTACTTGCCCTCCCTCCGAACTGCACCTCCAGGTAGACCCACTACCTCCCTTTTCCCACTGTTGCCTATCCCCAGATCTATCCCACTAATAATGGAGCCCCCCCAAACAGGATTTGCTTCCTCCTCTTGTGTGTTCTCCTTCCAGTTGCCCTTAGGGCTCTTCCCTGGATGACTCCCTCATTCCCTTTGGTGTCCACTTCTGCAGATGCTGTGTGATCTTCCTGCTCTGTCAGGATGGCATATGAGTTATCATGTGTCACTGGCTGGGGGATGTGCCTTCATCCCACCTTCCTCACCCTTTCTGAGCCCACTGTAGTCCATTCATCCCTCCTTCTTGGCATCCTCTGAGGGAGTGGTGGTAGACCTGGTGGTCCCTGTGTGGGGGGGAGGCTGCCTGGATCCTTGCCAACTTTGACCAGAGTCCTGCAACCTCTTCCCTCAATACAGAGAGGTGCCTGCAGATAGGGCAGCACCACAGTGTCCAGAAGGTCTTCCTGAACTTGTCAGGAAAGCTGATCTGACTGCATGCACAGCATCCCACTTTCCAAATATTACTTGTAATTCATATTGTTTAATGCAGATCCTGAGATGAGAAGGAATGGCGTCTAGTAGAGACTCCCATGGAGGATGGCTGGAGAATTCAAACCTTACAGCTGAGCAAATAACAATACTAGAAGACAGTGGAAGATAGTTTCAGAACAGACTCAGTTAGCAAGTAAGTGGATGAATCCACTCTTCTGCTACTGCCCCCCCACACACATTACAAGATGACTACATAAGACATTTTATTTACCTTTTATTTTTGTCCCTTTGCCCCACACAGCAATTCTCAGGCCACACAGCTGCCTGCCCACCTGCCACCTCCCTCAAATGGTACGTTTGCAGTTGTTGATGATTGGCTGCTTGCAGTGGAGAGGTAAGGGGTAATATGCAAGCATGACTGCCGTTATCACACAATTTGGGTGGTGGAGACAAGGGTTGAATTTGATTAATTCAAGCAGTCCACTACTCCGGCAAAAAGCAATGCTTTTTCTGCTAGCTGCCGACTCCAAGAGCTAAAAAAGGTACTTTGCACCAATATAGACAGGGCACCAAGTCAGTGAATGGGCAGAGCAGCCTCGTGATGATTACATCACATAAAGGTTTAAGTCAGAATATTGTGTGCTGTGGTTGGCTGTTTTTTTGGGGGGGAGGGGTTGATGCGGCATGACACCTGCGCTCTTGAGCTCTAACAGCTAGCGCTATTGGTGGTATGATCATTCTCTTGTCATTTTGCTCATGTGTTTTTTGTAACAAGTGCCTCCTGAGGACAGCTGTCATTGTCTGACATGATCTGATGACAGATCTACCATCCCCCTGGAAAAAACTTCACTGACTGAGACATGGCAGGTAGGAAGCCAAAAAAAAGTTAAGCTACACACAAAGCCAGCCGCTCAAGCCATACTGCTGACAGGCTAGGATGCAATTAACATCCCAGGCACCACTGGCTAGTCCGCTTCTGGTTGGAAGAGTTATTCGGAAGACCAATTCCACTGCCTCTGGACCACTATCTCTTCCTGCAATAGTGAAAGGCTGTGGGGACTCTTACAAGCGATACCTGCTGGGGATATTACTCACTATGGCTAAGAAAGCGATAATGAAGCTTTGGCTTACTCCCTGGATCCCAGATTTGACTTCCTGGATACAATCTGCAAACTAACTCTGACAGATGGAAAGAATCACCCATTCACTAAATACTCACTCAGAGGTTAAGTTCCTCCTGCTGGAACACTTGGCTTCTCCATGCCATGAATATCATGACCCAGCCTTTGTACTATAGAGCCCTCCACAAGAGGGATCCCAAACATCAAGACAGAGCCCACATCAAGTACTGTATATTACTACAGACCCTGGCAACCTTTGACAGTCCCTGATAACTTCAGGTAGTGCTCCACACCCCTCAAGGGCCCCCCTGACATCCCCCACAGTTCAAGACAGGCAAGTGCTATATTTATTAGACACATGACACCTGTGTTTGCAGCACATTGCAATGAACTCAGTCGAGCTGTACCTAAGAGGGGGTGTAGCACTAACAGAAATGTTCAGCTTTATATGGAACTTTAAGTAGAAACAAAGAACTGACATAGATTGTACAAATGAGATTTTATTACTGTTCTTCTGAATTGTGCAGACATGTTTGAAAATAATAAAATACAAAAAAATAATTCTGGTCAGAGTGTTATTTAACTGGTGAGCAACTAGAAGTAAGAGAAGGATGAAAACAACCCAACAGAGCACAGAAACAGAATTTGTGGGCAGATAAGCACTGTTTGGCCCACAGTCTGCCCAATTTTTCCCTTCCTATACTGTCATTGCAGACCATACTTGATCTCTGGCACCCCCCCCCCCACTTTCCTACCAAGACTCTTTTGTGCCTCTTCCATGCATGCTTGAATTCTGCCACCTCTGCTCCACTGGAAGACTGTTCCAGGCATCCACCACTCTTTCAGTGAACAAATTCATCATATCTCTCCTTAATCCCCCCCTTCTAGCTTTACTGCATGCCCTCTTGTTCTTGTGCACCTTCTCTTCTGAAAAATACTCCCCTCCTGTACCTTATTCACCGTGTGTCGTATTTATAGGTCTCTATCATGTCCCCTATCTCCCTCCTCTCTTCCATGAGGTAGTAATTACAAATGGGTATGGAAAACAGCAATGCATAGATATGGCTTTGTAGCAAGGTCAGTCAGGTTATGGAATCGGCTTCCAGAGGAAGTGGTTATGGCAGCTGGATTCTGTAGTTTCCAACCTGGGCTGGACAAGTTAATAGAAGTTAGTAACTCCAGTTGCCTCCAGAGTAGTGGGGACAACCATCATGGGCCATTGCCTTCTGGTTGTCTTGACCATCCCAGTATAATTCCTAGTATAGAATACCTGGCATTGCTCGCTGGGAGGTATTGGCACAATCACCCCAATTTGAGTGAGGTGATCCAGGGTCTCTGACACTGCTTGTCTCTTTACGAGTTCCTTCAGAACCAGGGACAACAGAAAGCACCCCTCTGAGGGAATTTCTGAAAATTCTGTTGCATAACCTAAAGCCAGAATTTCCAAAATCCAGGCATCTGATGTTATTTGGGCCTATCTTGTATACATAATTGTGTAGTCATCCACCAAGGGAAGAGAGGTAAGGATGGGTCCATGTACCCTCATTGTAATGTGCCTGCTTTTTGCCCTGGGCCTCCGTTGCATCTTTAGGTAAGGGCCCCTCTGCTACTATTGTTCTTTTAACCAGAATAGGTTCCTTTACTCCTCTGGTTCCTGAAGGTCCAAAAGGAATTAAACACCCCTCGGAACTGCCTCTGTTGTTTGCCTCCTTGACCTTTTGCAGCTAATGTGGCCGTCTGCTGTTGTTTTGACACTAGAAGAAGGCCTTTTTTATCCTGGATATGCTTCAAAATATCACCCAGGCCAGAACCGAACAAGCCTCCTTCAAAAAGTAGACTGAACAGCTTGGTCTTTGAAGCTTGATCAGCCACTCAATACCTAAGCCACACACCTCACATAGCAGACACAATGTGATAAGCGGAGTGAGCAGATATGCATACGTTTTCAACTGTAGCATCCCCTAAGAAGGTGGAACCCATGGATATCAACTGCAAAATGCTTGCCCCCCTTTGAATCCATGGGAATGAAGCTTCCCAGGGTTGTAACCCACAAGTTTAAGGGTCTGGTAACAATAAAGGAGGCATAGGAGGTGTGCAGGTTTCTGCTGTTGGAGATGAAGGCTATTCTGTACCCAGCATCTACTCACTTGTCATGTGAATCTGTTGAGGCAGAGGACCCCACAACTGGAACAGTGGTGTGCCTGATGAAATTATGAACTGCCTTATCTGCCAGAAGAGGGGTTTCCCACTTGTGAGTATTTTCCTCCAAAAAAGGGAAATACCATGCCTTAGGTTTTGGGAGATATTTTCTTTGGTCCGTACCTGCCCATTCCTTTTCAATAATTTGGTCACAGTGAATAAAGCCTGGAAAACACTTTGCAGTGGTGAAGCACGTGTACAGGATACGATTGACATCCACCTCCTCCATGGATTGCACCTCCTTGAGCTGTAGGGACCTACACACCTCAGTTATCAGTTAGGACAAAGACTTTGGATCAAACAGGGGAGGGGTAGTAATCCTCCTCTTCGGCTCCATCCACTTCCCTTTTTCCTCCTCCTCCTCAGAGGGTTCATCCTCCTCATCATCCAGTATCTTCCTAGGGTCAGGATTGTTCCTGAGATCCCCGATACCCTCATCCTAACCCTCTAGATGGTCAGGGTTGGTGTCTGCCTGAATATCCATATCCACAGGTCTGTCCTGCTGCTACACACCTGGACATGCCTGTGTGGGTCCCCCAACATGAAGAACCAGTTTGGGGTCGGGTGTGTCAGATGGAATGTCCTGCAGAACATCAGGGCCCAAAAGCTCTCCTAAGAGCAATAATAAGGATTTACGCAATTCAGTTTTGCTACTGCCAACTGGTACACCAGGTGCACCTGCTCTAGTTTGGAGGTCCAACTGGGGGGACCTTAAGAGACATATTAGCTTGAAAAACACAATGGGGGCAATAGGAACCCATTGGAGAGGGTCTCATTACCCTTTGGCAGATTTTACATCTTTTAAACATTAGAGGTCTCCGATAAGCCACGGTGCCAAAAGGAAAAGGATAAGCAGCCCTGCTGTTGCCCCCAAAGTCAAATATCAAAGTCTTACCTAAAGGAAAAACAGCGGTAAAGCCTATGTCAGAATGTGGGAGAAAGACTAAGCTGATTAAACAAAAAAAAGGTGTCTTTCTTCTGGATTGGCAACCAAGAAAGCCAAAAATATGAGCAGCCAGAGGGAAAACAGTTCAGTAACACAGAGCTGCCATGTCTAGCACAGTAGATAGTGCTGGCATTCATGCGGTATCCTTGCAAGTGCACCCCCCTACAAATGGGGTTCCCAAAAAGTCTTCCAAGAGTTTGCCTAATTGCTCACAGCCTGGTTGGTGTTCAGCGTTAAAGCCATTTTAAATGGCGTTGCAGTGAGTGCTTTTAAAGCCTCCACATACTGTCTCTTTAAGGGCTAGTTGCCTGCAGTCATAATTAATTTGAATGGGGGGACTGTGTGTTTCCCTGCACGAGTCCCACTCGAGCTGCTGAATAATCACTCCATTTCTGCCATCGCTACTTGTGCAGAGGGAGCACTGCTAAAATATGTAATTATTTGCTGAGCATTTGCTAGAGCAGTGATGAAAATGTCGTTTGTTTTAACCTGCCTTTCTTGCAGCATGGACTGTTTCTGTTTAGCTCCGCCATTTTGGTTCAGAACTGCAGAACTGGACCAGTCAATACTGGGGGACTCTAAAATGGAGCCTGTTGAAATGGGACTGTATAGATTATCAGTTGGGATGTGTAGTTCTAGACTGTTGGTGCCTTTTTGCAACAGGAGGGGGAGCTCTTACTGTGATTGACAGCTAAACTGCCCAACCGAAACTTTTGGATCTAAGGGAAATCCCCTGAGCTGTTTGCTGGCAAGCCAGAAATGAGTTGGAGTTTGGAGAGTGAGGCGCTCCAGCCTGTGGAGCTGCTGCCCTTCAGGGTAGCGTGGAGATTTGGCGGGAAGGCTAAGTCTGGCCTGCCTGCCTGAAGCTCTTCTACCGTGGAGAAGAAAAGGGGAGCTTCATTTTCGGACTGTACCTCTGAGCTGATTGCTGATGTACCCTGAAGCATGGGTGGAAAAAGTCAGATTTAAGTTGGACACTGAGAAAGCAACAGCTCGGAGTGTTCGAGCGGCCGTTCTGCATAGTAGTTCACACTGGAGAACCGTGAAAGGCCTGACTTCTGGCCTGCTAGCCTGCTTTCTGCCCTAAGAGGGAGAAGAGGACTTTTGTCAGACTAAATCTGAATTTTGTGAGAACAAAGCAAGCTGCTGATCTGGGACCAGGCTTAACCTGTAGAAGACTAAGGATTTTTCTGAATGCGATCGGCCTGTCAGGAATTTCTGTCACTTCTAAGCTCCCAGTGTGTGCAGAGACTTGTGATAGTAATTGGGGAGCATTTTTTCCCAGTACAGGTAGAATTTGGTATATAAATGTACCGTGGACTGAAAGAGAAGTGCGATTTAGTCTGACTGTATGCTTCTGGCTTGTACATATGAATGTGCTATGTGCTGACTGGGGATCGCAATCTAATTCCCCTCTTGCTGTGAACTGTGGACTAGTTGCTGGAAGCTATTTCCCAGCTAAAATCGGACTGAACCTGTTACTGCCTAATGCAGATAGGCCCTGCCACAAGGGCCTTATCTTCCTACCCTGTGGCACAGAGAAGATCCATGAACGAGGGACCTGCCAGGGGATCAGCCCCCTGCTCCTTGCTGAACAGGAACAACGCCAAAGAAACTCGTGTAGGCCCTGCTTCCTCTGGCAATCCAGAACATCCATCCATCATCCCTCCTGTGTTCAGCCTGGGTACCAAGAGTAATTATCAGGGTAGCTCCCTGCAACCTTTCTTAAATCAAAAGTGTGTCATCTGATTCTTGTTGTGTTGTTTTCACGAACTGAGCCCTCCGGCTCCGGATTACAAATTGGTTGTGTGTGCATGCTATTTCTCCATCACAGGCCCCCAACCAGCTGCAATGCCAGCCTACCCTGGGCAACGGTGCTGGCTAGCCTTTTCCCCCATCCTGGGTACCCAGAGAGTGTGACTGAATGGGACTCTGACTGCATGCACTGCAGTGTGATTCGTAGTGTGATTAAGCAAATTAACCTGATTATCCCCCATCCCTGTTTTATTCCCCTGAATAAATCAGATCTGTTTTTTTCTGCAGTTTACATTGACTGTGGTGTCAGTTTATGTTGAAGGTATTGCATTGTTGCTGTTGTACTGCATCACCTTATTTTACAGGGGGCCCCAGAGTCAAGCTGAGGGAACCAGTCCTGGGGGTAAGTGCCAAATATAAGTGTTTGTACAAAGCATATTTGGGGTGTTGGGAAGGTGCATATTGTGTATTGTGTGGGCCACTAGTGGGAAAAGAGGGTGGTCACAGTGTCCCAGCGGGCTGTGGCCTGGTTAGGCTGACCCAAACCAACCCTGACCTTTGGGTGGAGGCACCTGTTTCAGAACTCAGGCCCCTTAACCTGTTGGTAGCCAAGCAGACAGGGGTAGTAGCCCTTGGGACAGCACCACCTAGGGGTTACATCTTGGAGGCACCACTGGGATTAGTGCCCTCTAGTGGTCCGGAGGACCAGTGTTACATCATACTGAAAATAATTTGGCGCTAAACGTTTCGCGCCTTTAGGAGTCATGGAGAGTGTGTTCTCTGGTGCCCACACCTTGCAGGGAGGAAGACTTGGAGACTTGGAGTACATGTGCTGAATGGATGTTAAGTGATAGGCCAGTGACCGATGACCAGAAGAGGCAGATCACACTGGCGCCACTCAGAGGGCCTGCACTGCAGGTCGTGCGAAGGCTTCCGAAGCAAGAGACCTCTGTTTCTCCTAAACAGTATTTGGAAGCTTTGGGTGCTGTATTTGACCCGGATTGGGATGTAAGCAGGTTGTGGAAAAGATTTACTACTATGCGGCAGCAGTTGGGGAAGCTGTTGTCGGAGTACCTTTTGAAGGTGGAAGGGGTACTGCAGAAGCTGGTAGCCTGAAGGGAGGTAACGCCTGCGGGGATGGACCGGATGTGGATGAATCAGTTACTGACTTCGGTCGTGGACCCTAAGTTGCTGATGTATCAGTTGCAGATGCAGCAGTGCTTGATTGATGCACCTGACTTTTGTTTGTTGATGCGAGCCACCAGAAGAGTTGAGCAGTCGTTAGAAGCAGACCCAGCTATGGTTCTGAGACCTGCTAGTTCAGTTGTCCTTAAAAGGGGGGCAGTCTGATGTTTCTAGCACAAGGACTGAAGCCAGTGGTGAGACTGTGGGGCCTGCTGTGGAAGGTCATTTAAGGGCCCTAGAGACTGAATTTGCTCAACTATGAGGGCATGTCCCAGGTGTTCCAACACCCAGATTTTCCCATTAAGGATATACGATTTACAGATTTAGCCCCGCGTTAAATGTTCTAGCCCCAAGGTTAGGGGGTAGTATAAGCAGGGTGTGACTGACAGCTAAACTGCCCAACCGAAACTTTTGGATCTAAGGGAAATCCCCTGAGCTGTTTGCTGGCAAGCCAGAAGTGAGTTGGAGTTTGGAGAGTGAGGAGCTCCAGCCTGTGGAGCTGCTGCCCTATGGGGTAGCGTGGAGATTTGGCGGGAAGGCTAAGTCTGGCCTGCCTGCCTGCAGCTCTCCTGCCTTGGAGAAGAAAAGTGGAGCATAATTTTCAGACTGTGCCTCCGAGCTGATTACTGATGTGCCCTGAAGCGTGGGTGGAAAAAGCCAGATTCCAGTTGGGAGCTGAGAGAGCAACAGCTCGGAGTGTTTGAACGGCCGTTCTGCGCAGTAGTTTGCGCGGGAGAACCGTAAAAGGCCTGACTTCCAGCCTGCTAGCCTGCTTTCTGCCCTAAGAGGGAGAAGAGGACTTTTGTCAGACTAAATCCGAATTTTATGAGAACGAAGCAAGCTGCTGATTTGGGACCATGCTTAACCTGTAGAAGACCGAGGATTTTGCTGAATGCAATCGGCCTGTCAGAAATTTCAGTCTCTTCTGAGCTCCCAGTGTGTGCAGAGACTTGCGATAGTAACTGGGGAGCATTTGGCCTGGTACAGGTAGAATTTGGTATATAAATGTACTGAGGACTGAAGGAGTAGTGCGATTTAGTCTGGCTGTGTGCTGCTGGCTTGTACATATGAATGTGCTATGTGCTGATTGGGGATCGCGGTCTAATTCCCCTCTTGCTGTGAACTGTGGGCTAGTTGCTGGAAGCTGTTTCCCAGCTAAAATTGGACTGAACCTGTTATTGCCTAATGCAGATAGGCCCTGCTACGCGGGCCTTATCTCTCTACCCTGTGGCACAGAGAAGATCCATGAACAAGGGACCTGCCAGGAGATCAGCCCCCTGCTCCTTGCTGAACAGGAACAATGCCAAAGCAACTCGTGTGGGCCCTGCTTCCTCTGGCAATCCAGAACGTCCATCGTCCCTCCTCTGTTCAGCCTGGGTACCATGAGTAATTATCAGGGTAGCTCCCTGCAACCTTTCTTAAATCTAAAGTGTGTCATCTGATTCTTGTGTTTTTTTCACAAACTGAGCCCTCTAAATCCGGATTACAAATTGGTTGTGTGTGCATGTTATTTCTCCATCACAGGGCCCCCACCAGCTGCAATGTCGGCCTACCCCGGGCAACGGTCCTGGCTAGCCTTTTCCCCCATCCTGGGTACCCAGAGAGCGTGACTGAATGGGACTCTGATTGCATGCACTGCAGTGTGATTCTTAGTGTGATTAAGCAAATTAACCTGATTATCCCCCATCCTTGTTTTATTCCCCTGAATAAATCAGATCTATTTTTTTCTGCCATTTACATTGACTGTGGTGTCAGTTTATGCTGAAGGTATTGCATTGTTGCTGTTGTACTGCATCACCTAATTTTACAGGGGGGCCCCAGAGTCAAGCTGAAGGAACCAGTCCTGGGGGTAAGCGCCAAATATAAGTGTATGTACAAAGCATATCTGTGGTGTTGAGAAGGTGCATATTGTGTATTGTGTGGGCCACTAGTGGGAAAAGAGGGTGGTCACAGCATCCCAGAGGGCTGTGGCCTGGTTAGGCTGACCCAAACCAACCCTGACCTTTGGGTGGAGGCACCTGTTTCAGAACTCAGGCCCCTTAACCTGTTGGTAGCCAAGCAGGCAGGGGTAGTAGCTCTTGGGATAGCACCACCTAGGGGTTACACAAGTACATGCACGATGTCACGACACTGACCGTAACATCAGCATGATGGGAGGGAACGTGTGCACCACAGAGGTTCATGTGAAATGTGCGTTGAGGCAAGAAAGATTCTGAAGGACAAAAACAGGTCATGCGCCCAATGACTAATGGGAAATGGCAGGAAGGAAGGGCTCAACAGAGCTAAAAATAAAAAAAATGCCTGGCCTGAAGGGAAAGCCCCAAACAGACTAAGGGCTGTAAAGCTGTGTGCTCCAGACTGATGCTGCAGGCATACTGGGACTTTGTTTTGTTTTTTGTTTTGTTTTGTTTCTTTGTTGTTTTTTTAAACTACTAATGCAGAAGTGAGGGAAAAACCCCTGGAAATAGAACAGTACAAATTAAAAGGGCAATGCCAAACAAAAGCAAGGACTTTGCAGATATCAAACAATACCACAGTATACCGCTATAAGACGTGGGGGGGGGGGTTAAGGTACCAATGCCAAAGACAGAGGGAATGCCCAAGGACCTCCCCTAAACTAAAACCCAAAGACTGGTACTTACCTGAGACATTTTTTTTTTTTTGAAAATCGGAGACCCTCTACATAAACACCAAAGCTAAGTGGCAGACATGGCCCCCAATCCAAGCACATACAGTGGAAATGGAGAGGGCAGGTTAGCTAATTTGAAAGCCGCAACTTAACCGGCACAATTTTAATTTAGCGGTGCTTGTTGTTACCAGGTAGCCCCAACCTGCTATGCAGAATTGCAGCCCTAAGGCCTAGAAGCCAAGTTGTTTTTCAGAAAAGCTTGAGAGATATTTCCCCTTTGATGGCATAGCTAAGACTGGAGAATTGCTGCTGTCCAGAATCCTCATGTGCCCAACATTCTAATGCTGATTCAGCCTTTGGGTTGTGCCATTTCCCTTAGTAGGGGTGCACAATAATCATCTGTAATTACTACCCATTGACAATGTGAAGCGCTACAGAAATTGAGATCCTTCAGTCTCTCTTCATAGGGTTTAGAATGCAGCATTTTAGTTGCCCTCCTCTAGATAACATCTACCCTATATCCTACTCAAGATGTGGTGTCCAGAACTGGACACAGTACTCCAGGTGGGGTGTCATCAATGATCGATAAACTGGTAACACCTCTTTCCTTCCACTGGTGATACCTCTCCATGACCACCCCAGCATCCTGCTGGCCTTGCCTACTGCCTTGTCGCACAGCCTCACCATTCTGAGCTCATAAGATATGATTACCACAAGGTCTCTTTCCTGTTTAGTGTCTGTCAATACCTCTTCCACCACTTTATACAATGCCTCTGTGTTTCTGCACCCTAGATGCATGATTTTGCACTTTTTTGCACTGAAACCAAGCTGCCATAGTCTGGACCCTCCTCGAGTCTTCTCAGGTCTCTACTCATTCTCTACACCCCCTCTGAAATATCCACTCTATTGCAGATTTTGGTGTCATCTACAAAGAGGCATACCTTCCCTTCCAGCTCTTCTGTAATGTCACTTATAAAGACACTGAAGAGGACTGGTCCCAATACTGAACCCTGAGGTACCCTGCTGGTCACTCTCCCCTCACCAGAGTGAGTGCCGTTTACCATCACCCTCTGTCACCTATCCATCAACCAACTGCGTACCCAGTTTATCACCTTGAGCCCCACCCCATATTGCCCAGTTTCCTTATAAGCCCTCTATGTGGTACAATGCTAAAGGCCTTGGTGACATCTATGTAGGCCATGTCCACCACCCCACCCTGATCTATTGGCCTGGAGGTCATCACTGATGGGACACTGAAGCTGTCATAGCGCAGTGCAACAGATATTAGTATGGTAATTTGAACACTGGGCTACATTACCTCAGGTATAACATGCTGTGAAAGTTATGCAGTTCTGTCTACTTTAGAGTACTGCATGCAGATCTGGTTGCCACAGTACAAACAGGGGGTACGTTATGGGTTGTTGCAGAAACATTCTTTATTTCCATGAGTTATGAAAGGACTGTCTGAGATTACAAATGGCGGAGCAACATCAAGGCAGGAAAGCAGTCAGACATGTTCATTCATAACAAATGGTGATAGAAAAATGTATCTACATCAAAAATCCATGTTGTATTCCATTTATACAGTGTGAGTTTGACATGGCTCATTGTACTGCACTGATTACTTTTTGTATTGCACTGCATGGAGACTCCAACATCTCATTCCAAATGAAGATTAATCCTTTATCTTCATTTGGAACACTTTTGCACTCAAAATAAAATTTTTACTACACACTTTACAAAGTCACATACATTGAATGTTAAGGATAAATAAAGCAATTGAGAGGGTGCAGCAGAAAGAACTAAAATGATTGAGTATGGAGACATTCTACTAGGGAGTTTGTTTGGACAGGTTTGGTATGTTTGCTCTGGAACAAAAAAGCTAAGAGGAGATATAATTTCATTTTTTAAATATTTAAAGGGATTGGATAAGGTGATTCTGGGAAAACTTTTTTTTAGCTTGTTAAGGGCATACAGGCAACTGGCCTGGTGGCGCTGAGGGTTGAGGCGCTGGACACCACACCTCGCATCACGCCAGCAACCTGGGTTCGGGAACGGACCCGGGCAGCTGGGGGTCAGTGGGAGGGAAGAGATTGAGTGTCCGGTGGACTGCTCTCTTTTCCCCGGGGAGGGCTAGGGCAATGACCGCTTAATGAGCGACCTCTGGCAGAGGCTGGGGGGTAGGCGAAAGCAGCATCGTGGCATATGCCAGGGGGTGGAGCCGTGGCAGTGCATTGCCTTGGCAGCCAGGCTCCACAGTGGCGTAACAGCACATGAGAAAATAAACCTTACTGCCGATAGGCGAAGGCGCCTCCTTCCACAGACCACACTCCCAGATACAGACTTGGCTCCCTAGGCTGTTCCCCCCTCTCTGGCCCGGTGTCTCAACACTATAAGAAAGAGTGCCCTGGGCAGGGACGGCCCTTCCCTGGAGGGTAGAACCAAAGGATGCCCAGAGCCAGAGAGGAGCTAGTGGGGTAAACCGAGCCATGTTGGGAGGTAGAGACTGCAGTTCCAGGAGGTCGCTAGAGAGAATTCAGAGTTGGGTGTAAAAATACAGTTTGAAAAAAAAAGGGCATACAGGCATAGAATTAGGGGTAATGTGAAGAAGAATTTTTTCACCCAGAGATTGGTAAGCCTATGCAATAATCTCCCATAGGAGATGGTGAAAGTAGGGTGCTAAATTTTGTTAACTCGATTTGATAAGTTACTCATGGAGAATAGCATTGCAGGTACAGCATTTAAAGTAATGGTGAAAGGGAAAGGGTGTCTCGAGGAGCATGCCTTGTAACAACAGAATTACTGTTGTATGCTAGGAAGAAAATGTCATTTGGCCTTAGTTCCCAGAGGTTCCTACCACTGGCAGGTTTCCTTTTCTTTGTGTCAAAGTCCATATATTATACTGGCTGCAACTATTTCTCATATGAATGCTGCTGTTGCCTGGATGGCAGAAGATGATCACAGTGCATCTTTGGGCATTTTGTATCTAGCATATTCTATGCTCCTCTGAGTGATAAATGTGGGCAAAGCAAAACATAATAAAGCAGGTAGCTGGGAACTATCACTAAATAAGGACAAACTACTAAAACCATAGAGCCAGACCAAGAAGAAGTTCTTGTTGTTTCCGTAATGGTGTACACATTATTGTGACTTTTACTGAATAGCCTCACTGATGTTTTAAATACACTTACGTGCATGTACGTTTGCTGTTTTCTCATGAGTTTTGAGGCTTTTTTTCTTTTTTAGTAACCAGGTAAGGAATTCTGGATAGGAGAACATTTACAGGGGTGATTGGGAACACAGGGAAGCAAGGGAAAGTTGCTGGAATCATTCCTAGGTCTGCTGGTTGTACCATGTTGTTCGCAGCTCACTGCTCTAACCTCTGGACTATACTGCCAGCTTATTGATATTGTGCTCGCTGGATTTATTCATTTTCCTCTGTGCTCCCTTCCCCGTGGCAAATGGAAATGATCCTCCTGGGCTCTTCTTGTTTAACTCGCAAACTAGATTTTAAATAAATTAATAAATGCTTGTATTTAATAATTTAGGGTTCCAGCTTGCTATTTACAAATATAGTCAAACTGGGTTCCAACTTCCAATGTGAACCAACATCAAACTCAACTCCACTGGGGCCATCTAGTGTCTAAGCAGGTGAAACACAAGGACTGAGCAGTGGTGTTTTAAACTGGAGTCCGTCGCATTGACTGGAAACCTTTATTAGAAAACAATGGCAAGAAATGGGAGCATTCCGCTTGGCTGACAGCATTTTACAAGGGCTACTATGTTGATGGCCGGAAACCTTCATCTGCAAATAGAACCATTAGAAATGTGGCTAGGACAAGATTCATTTTAAGACCGTTTAAGTTTTGTAGTAGCATTAAGGCACTCCCTGAACATAGAAACATAGACAGTGATGGCAGAAAAAGACCACTGGTCCATCTAGTCTGCCAATAATGCCCTATCATACCCTGAGATCTGTTGTCTATACACCATGCTCCCTGTTTTACTGATATCGCCCTGAGCGACTACTAAACCATTCACTCTGTCCCAGCCTTGCTTGAACCCATTGGTGGTTTTGGCACCTTCCTTATCAGCTGTCAGATTGTTCCACTGCTCAACCCCCCTTTCTGTTAAATACAGCTTCCTCATGTCCCTCCTGAATAACCCCCCCCCCCATAAGTTTCCACACATGTCCCCGTGTTCTTGATCTGCTATTCCTCCTGAGTAATTCCTTGCAGTTCACCTTGCTCATTCCTTTCAGGAACTTGAAGGTCTGTATCATGTCTCCCCTCTTTCGTCTGGCCTCTAGTGAGTACATGTTCAGTACCTTCAGCTGATCCTCAAAAGATCTGCCCTGCTGACTCTGAATCATTTTGGTTACCCAACGTTGTACTGTATCCAGCCTGTCTTCATCTTTCCTCAGGTGAGAACTCCAGAACTGAACAAAGCACCCAGGTGCAGCCTCACCAGTGATCTACAGAATAGAGAGGTAGTAAAACCTCCTTTCTCCTGCTGTCAGTACCCCTTGCAATGTACCCCAGCATCTTGCTTGCTTTACTGTAGGTTTTATTACACTGGCTACATTGTTTAAGAGAGTCACTTATGATGACACCTAGGTCCCTTTCTTCATAAGTAGTGCTTAGCTTAACCCCTTCCATCTAGTACTCTTTCCTGGGGTTCTTGTTCCCTATGTGCATCACCATACACTTTTTGGCATTGAATTTAAACTGACAAACCTTAAACCTCCTGACGAAGTGTCCCGGAGTGGACACGAAGCGCTGGGGTAGTGTGCTGCGGGTTTTTATTGCTCCACTGCCTTGAATTTTTGCGTGTTCATTTTGGCTTCTTTGAGTGCTTAAAATACTGTGTTTTTGCTTCCACCTCTATAGCTTTTTTAGGTCCCTCTGCACCTCTTTAATCCCCTCCTGGCTGTCCACAGTCCCTACCACAGAGCTTAGTGTCATCTGTGAAGAAACACATCTTGCCATCAATTCATCCTCCTATGCTACTGATGAACATAGCGAAAAAGACTGCACCCAGGGTAAATCCCTGTGGCACCCCACTGGTGAGTGCTCTCTCTTTAAGATTTGACTCCATGTACCACAATCTTCCGCTGTCCCCTGCCCAACCAACTTCTCACCCATTTAACTGTGTCCTTTGCTGCACCTAGATCCTCTAGCTACTTCAGCAGCCTTCTGTGAAGCACCAGGTCAAAAGCCTTGCTGAAATCAAAGTAGAATAAATCCAGAACATGGCACTTATCCACTACTCTCCACTAGTTACCCAGACAAGGAACACTATCAAGTTGGTCTAACAAGACCCCCCCCGCCACAAATCCATGCTGTTTACTATCCTGTAGTCTGTTTCTCTCCAGGTAATCCACTAGGTCCTCTTTGACTAGCGTAGCATCACCATCAGTTTATCCCCAACAGAGGTAAGACTGACAGGCCTGCAGGTACCCAGTTGCTCTTTGCAACCCCCCTCCCACGTGAAGTGGAACTACATCTGTTATACTCCAATTTTTGGGAACTACCCCATGCAAATTGAGCCACTTAGTACCCCTACTAGGGGTTCAGCCAGCACTACAGCCAATTCCTTGAGAACCCTCTGATGCATGCCATCCAGCCCTGGGGCCTTATCTATTTTTAGGGCTGCTAGCCCTTTTTTGGACCATTTCACTATTAAATACTTGCTACCTCAATTCCAGGAATACTCTTACAATTACCTTTATGCTACTCTCTGGCAGAGGTCTGCTGTCCTTCCTTGTGAATACTGATCAGAAGTAGTCATTAACAGCTGCTTTTCACTCATCCTCTTCTATCACGCTGCCTCCCTCTGTTAGCCTAACTATTCCCTCTCCCTTCTTTCTTTTTTTTCCCCTAATAAATCTAAAGAACAGTTCTTCCACACCCGTGACCCCCTCTGCAATATGCAGCTCTGGGTCTGCTTATGTGGCCCTCTTGGCTTTGCTGGTGCTCCACCCATTCTTCCTGCCTCTGGTTTTCCTTGCTCCTGGTGAAAGCCTTCTTTTGACCCTCACTGCCTCCCTGACACTTTCAGAAAACCATATTGGTCTCCTGTGCCTGTTTCATTTGGTTACCATTCTCATGCACGACTTTGTTGCTTCGAGAATGATCAATCCAATTAACCTGTCCTGGACTAATTCCCTCATCTGGTTGAAGTCTGCTCTTCTGAAATGCAGAACTTCATTTGATGAAGGCTTACTGGTCCCAGCTCGATCCATATGGTGTTACAGTCGTTGGAAAACTAGTGGCTCCCCTGAAGTAAGCTGAAATCTTGCCATGTTCCACCGTGGCCTCAGCGGGCTCGGCTGCAGCCATATGGACTCTGGCCAGAGTTTGTTTTCTATTGAGTGTCCTCACAGAGAAAATGTGAACATACCTGTGATGTCCTCATTGGTCCACTGCAGGAATTGTTGTGGAGTGCCATCAATGGTTAAATTACAGATATATTAAGGTGGAGAACTCTCACTTCTGGAGTTGTAGGCAGGGGAACTGTCATCACTAGTTGCGAGAGAACTCCTGTAGTATTTAGCGGAAAAAGAACAGTCACAGGAACTCTCTTACAATTTTTAAAGATGGGGGGGTGGGGACTGAGTTCCTGTAGGTTCCTGCCCAAGTCAAGCCCTAAATGCATGGCAGTGTCCCCCTTCCCGTGGGAGAAAGTTGCACGTAGCAGCTTCTCTGTCACTAGGCTGCTGACATGTGAGGACCCAGGCTCACTCCTGAGCCTGGGTTGCTCATCTGGTAGAGCATCAGGATACTGTTGGGCTGTCAACACAGCTGGATCGAATGTTTGTCCTTTTAAACAACATGAGCTTAGTGAGTTGTGGAAAGTATAATAGTTTTTGTTAACCAGGTAAGTGCAGTAGAAAAGTAAATGCCTATTTTCTGTCATGACCCAGGAGATTATTACAATCACAGGTGAATACACATCAAAACATTACATTATGTATGAAAAGCGCTATATAAATGCTGATTCTTCTTCTTCTTCAAAATACAGGAGTGAATACAACTTGAACATGACTCATTACAGATGCGGGCAGATAATATATACAAGTCATACATACAGTGTGCATTATATATGAAGCACATAAAGCAGGGAGCCAGTAAAACTGACTCTGTGACATACAAAAGGTGCAAGAAAGAGGCCAAGGGGGATGGCAGTCGGCAGCCAGGAGACTTAGGCAGGCCAACCCTCCATGTCAGAGTAGCTAGCAGCATGGATCAGGAGGAAATGTTGTGGACAGATATTCCCAAGCTCATTACAAGAGGTAAGGCAGAGGAAGGGAGGCAGCAAAAGGAAGAAACCAGGGTCAGCAAGGGGGAACAGGAAGGCAAATGTAGACGTACAAGAGGAACAGGCTGGGAAATACGGATAGATATGACTGGGCTTGTTACAAGAGATGAGACGGAGGAAAATGGGCAGCAGGAGAAAAAAAGCAGGGTTGGAAGGAAGGAGCAAAAAGCAAAGGTAGAAATGCGAGGGGCACAGGCTGCAAGACCTGAACAGTCATGTATACAAATGCCCTCAGTCTGGGAAACAAAATAAAGATCTGGAAGCCTTGATGACAGAGGTGGGCCTGGACATAGTAGCAATTATCGAGACATGATAAACTGGAATCTATGACTGGGAGGTAACTGTATCAGGGTACACTCTACACAGGCGGGATCGAGAGGTTAAAAAGATTGTGTGGGAGGGTGGCCCTCTACATCACAGAAGGCATTTGGTGGCAATGCAGAGTAAACAGGGGGAAGCCAAGACACTATGGGTCACACCTGAGCCAGGAAATGGCACAGTAGTTCACACAGGTGTGATCTATAGGCCTCCAGCACAGAGGAAGGAGGTAGATAGGGCAGTAGTGGAAGAAATACATGGGATGACAGCAAAGGGGGAAGTACTGCTGCTGGGCAATTTTAACATGCCAGACAAAGACTGGACCATCTCGGCAGCTGCCTCAGCCAGGAGCCAAGACATCACAGAATCCGTGCACGGGCAGGCCTTAGTCAGTTGGTTCTGGAGCCCACCAGGGCCAAGATGATATTAGACTTTGTGCCGACCAATGGAGCTAGGATAAAGGAAGTTGGGATGGATGGGCATCTAGGGTCCAGTGACCGCCATGCAGTGTAGTTCACCATCAGTAGTTTACAGGAGAGCTACACAAATACAAGGGTCCTGGATTTCAGGAGGGTGGACTTCACTAGGATGGGGAGGGGGGTCAAAGAAGTCCTGGCAGGAAGGGATCCAGGGGGAGGGGTTGAGGTGTGGTAGGCACACCTTAAAGAAGCCATAGTGGAGGCGACCAATCAGTGCATTTGGATGAGTAAAAAGGGAAAAAGAAGGAACAAACCACTATGGTTCACAAAGGAGGTGGCAGAGAAAGTGAGGGACAAAAATACAGGTTACTCACCTGTAACAGGAGTTCTAGGAATGGTATATGTTGTTCATCCACACTTATTGGCAGGTATCCTTGCCGCTTTAAATCTTGCCGGAAGGTCTTCAAGCTGGCTCCTCCCACCCACCCGGGTGGTATAACTCTCTGGTCTGCCCCATGACGCCAGATCTGGCCCGCTGGAAGCTCAGGTTGTGCGTCAAGCCGGGAGGTCGGTGGAGTAGGGATGAACACATACCATTCCTAGAACTCCTGTTACAGGTGAGTAACCTGTATTTCTAGGGACATGGATATGTTGTTCATCCACACTTATTGGCAGACTCTAGCAGTTCTCCGGGAGGAGGAGGCAAGACGACACCCCAATACTTACTTGGGAAAGAGAGACTGGAGAACCAAGGCCCCAAAACCAGCATCCCGGCGTGACTCAAGGTCGATGTGGTAATGGGTAATGAAGGTGTGTGCTGACTTCAGGTAGCAGCCCTGCAGATTTCCTGGATAGGGACGTCCTGGAAGCAGCCACGTTGCAGCAGTATGGCGGTAGAATGAGCTTATCCCTCTGGGAGGCTCCATGCCCGACAACTTATAGCAGAGATTATGCAGGAGGTGACCCACCTGCTTATCGTCCCTTGGCTGCAGGTCTGCCAGATGCGGCTTCAGCGTAGGTGACAAACAGCTGGCGAACCTCTCCCCGAATTTCAGCCGTGCGCTCTTTGTAATAGGCGAGCACCCTTCTAGGGTCCAGAGTATGGAGCCTATATTCGGCCTCCGAGGTGTGATTGGGGTAGAACACCGGCAGAGTCAACACCTGGTTAAGGTGAAACTCCAACACCACCTTCGGAAGGAATTTCGGGTGGGGGAGCAGGACAACCTTGTCCCTGTGGAAGACCAGGTAAGGAGACTCGATGGAAAGCACCTGGAGCTCTCCCATCCTTCTGGCTGGACGGATAGCCACCAAGAAGGCGGTCTTCCACGACAGGTGAGAGAGAGCACACCTGTGCATAGGTTCGAATGGCTTGCCCATGAGCTTTGCCAGTACCAGCAGTAGATCCCACGGAGGTGGAGGTTCTCGCACGAGGGAAATGTGATCAAGGCCTTTGAAAAAGTGCCAGACCACCTTCTCCTCAGCGCTGACGACTGCTTCCGCCCGGCCAGTGTAAGCAGAGATGGCTGCCAGGTGCACCCTTAGGGTCGCCGACCTAAGCCCTTGATTAGAAAGGGACCATAAATAGTCCAAGATGCTTGCCAAGGAACAGGAGGAAGGGTCCAAGCCTTGTTTGACACCAAATGGAAAACCTTTTCCATTTGAAGGCATAGCATTTTCTGGTCGACTCACGGGACGCCTCAACTACATTGAGGACCCTGGCCGAAAGACCCAAGGCCTGGAACTCTAGCCACCAGGAACCAGGCCATCAGGTGCAGGGATTGAAGGTCCGGATGGAACACCTTCCCTGATTGACTGAGAGCAGGTCCGGGCAGCTGGAAGCTGCCGCGGAGTCCTGGAGCTGAGACTGAGGAGATCTGGGTACCAGAACTGGCGAGGCCAGTCTGGGGCTATCAGAATCACCTGTGCCTTGTCCCTCCTCGCCTTGAGAAGCACCTTGTGGATCAAGGGAAATGGGGGAAAGGCATAGAAGAGGCCCGGGGACCATTGCCTCGAGAAGGCATCCCCCTGCAGCGAGCCCTGCTGAGGGGGGCCGGCATGGAACAGCCTCAGCTTCGCGTTCTCCCTGGTGGCAAACAGGTCCACCTGAGGTGTGCCCCAATGGGAGAACAGATACTGTACTACCTACGGCAGGAGAGACCACTCGTGGGATGCAGCCCCTATCCGGCTTAGGGCATCGGCCAGGGTGTTGGAGGCTCCTGCCACATGAATGGCTAGGAGATCCGCCTCCAGGCTGCGTGACGAGTGACCAAATGCGGAGAGCTTCCTTGCATAGAAGCATGGAGCGTCGGCTTCCGCCCTGGCGGTTTAGATAGTACATGGTCGCGGTGTTGTCCGCCCGACTCGGACCACTTGACCCGGAGGAACGGAGCAAAGGCGGTGAGAGCTAGGCGGACGCTTCGGAGCTCCAGCAGGTTGATGTGGCATCGACTCCGCTGGGGACCAGAGGCCGTGAGCCCGGTGTTCCCCAGATGGGCACCCCAACCCATCAGAGAGGCATCGGTCGATTGAGACCGCCTGGCTCGGGCGGACGAACGGGATGCCCTCCTGCAAATGACCTGGAACGATCCACCACTGGAGAGCATTCCATCTCTCCTGTGTCACCGGCTGCGCTGGTCCAAAGGATCGCAGCGCCAGGACCACTGACTGGCCAGTCCCCATTGAAGGGAACGTATGTTCCAGCCGGGCCCAACGGACCACGCTGGCAGGCCGCCATGAGACCCAGGAGGCACAGGAAGTCCCGGCAGGGTGCAATTGTCCAACCAGAAATGATTGGGCAAAGGAGGAAAGAACCTCGCCCTGTCTGCCGGGAGCCGCTGGCCTGGTCAAGAGAGTCGAGCTGCGCCCGATGAACAGAATCACCTGCTTCGGCTCGAGTTCCGACTTGGCCTCGTTGATAAGGAGGCCCAGTTGAGAGCAGACCTGGAGGGCCAGATCTCTGGACCACTCCACCTCCTGCCTGGAGGGAGCTGCTATCAGCCAGTCGTCCAGGTAAGGGTACACCCGGACCCCTCGGCGCCGCAGGAATGCTGTCACCACTGCCATGCATTTGGTGAAGACCCTGGGAGCTGGAGACAAGCCGAAGGGCATGGCTTCGAACTCGAAGGGATCCTTCCGCCGAAGCGAAGGAATCTCTGGTGAGATGGACGGATAGGGACGTGGAAAACGCTGCCCTGCAAGTCCAGAGAGAGCAGAACCACACGCCACGCTCCAAGGATGGTAGTATCTGAGCCAGAGGACCATCCTGAAGGTTCGAGACCTTAGGAACTTGTTTAGGTCGTGTAGGTCGAGAATGGGGCCAGCCCCGTCCGCTTGGAACCAGGAAGTACCTGGACACAAACCCTGGGTCTGAGGGGGGTCCGCTACCACCCTGATCACCTCCTTCGGAGGAGGAAGCGGGCGGTCGGCCCGACGCAGCCGACAGTGAGGCTACGGACCCCGAGGCCCCCCGAGGAGCGACGGCTCTGAAGGGTGGGGCCTGCTCGAATTCCAGAGGCAGGCCTTTTCCCACCACCTCCAGTACCCACCTGTCCGTGGTAACAGCGGACCAGGCGGAAAGGAAGTGTCGGAGCCGTCCCCCCACGGGGGGAACCAGGGGTAAGGTGACGGGGATGGGGGCGACACCCCTCAGCCCGTCACTGGGCAGGCTTGGAGGAGGGACCGGCCGAGGGACCTCCTGGGCCTTTTCCTCCTGCCTCCTGTTAGAGGAAGCCGGCGGTTTGGGTTTGGGATGCCAAGGCCGAGCCTGCTGGCCCTGACGTTGTTAATGGGCCGGGCTTAGAAGACGAAGGGCTTAGGCTGTGGTTTGCGCCTTTGTCCTTCTGAGCGGAAGAGACCAAGTCCAAGGTAGCATTGGACTTCTCAATCCTCTGCAGGTGACCTTCCACCCAGGGCCGAAGGGTCAGTCCCCAAAGGAACATCCGCCAACTTGTGCTGGGTATCCGAGTAAAGGTGGATATCTCAGCCAAGCCCGTCGACGATAGCCACGGGCGCCACCACTGACCTGGCACATGAGTCCCCAATATCTAAAGCAGTCTGGAGCTGCTGTTTGGCCACTGCCCTGCCCTGGTCCCGCACCTGCTTGACCGTAGTCTGCAGATCCGCGGGAAGATGAGGGATGACTCATCCAGGAGCCCAACAGGGCATGAGAAAAATGTGCCATGAGGACGGCCGAACTGGCCTGACGAGGCGTCGAGAGACGTAGCATAGATTTTTTCGCCCGACATAATCCAATTTCTTGGATTCCTTGTCGGAGGTTTGTCTAATCCCTGGCGCTGCGAAGCGCCGAAAACGCTGTCGGTAAGCAACCCTCAGCAGAGGGTGCTCCAAAAACGGACAGGGAACCGGGTAGGGACCACATACTTCCTGGCCATCCTGGCCGGAGCGAGGGACAGGAAGCAGGGCGCTGCCAAAGCTCCAAGGCCGGACCCACTATGGCCTCGGCCACTGAAAGGCCTCCCGTTGGAGAATCCCTCAGTCCAGAATCTCCGTGAGGGGATACCTGGCCTGCTTGGAACGGGTTCGAGCTTCATCCCGTGGACTCGAGATGAGCCGAAGCAGTCCTAGGAAGGACGACGGGCTATCGTCCATTGACTGTCCTCCTGAGGACTCCAAGTCTATTCGCTTGGAGAAAAAGGAGGAATTATCCTTGGACTCAGACGAGTCCTCGAAGAGCTGCCTCTGGCCTGAGCCACCCTCTACCTGCCGAGGTCGGTCGGGAGCGAGGGTAACAGACAGCCTATGGGGTAGACCCTTAGCCGACCGAGAATCCCTGGTCGGAGCCCCAAATAGTGGCTGTGGAGGGAGGTTCCACCGAATCGGTGAGCAGCTGGTTTTGGCCGAACAACCGCCTGGGTACAGGCTCCTCGGTAAGTCGAGGGCTGTGTCGGCCGCTCGGTGACAGCCACTTAATGTCGAGGCGACTGCGTGCTTATTCTGGTCAGGAGGAACTGTTGCCACGAGGTCTCTGCACGTCCGGTGTAACTTACGCCGAAGCCTCTGGCCCCGGAGGGAGGAGGATCAGGATGAGTACTAGTGGCGACGCTGGCCATCATGGTGCCGAGATCGAGACCCCGCCATGACGGGCGGGATCGGCTGGACCGCCAAGAGGTCCGGAGACTGAGACCAAGAGCCTCGGCTTTTCCGAGGTCAGTGCGGAGAAGGGTCGGCAGGAACCGCACTCCTTCGCCCGAGGGCTCATCCGAGGCTCCGGAACTGGGAGGCACAGGCAAGCCCATGGGATCTCAACTCTCGGGGAACCGGGAGGGGGTTCTCGGCTTCTAGGCGACAACCCGTCCAACGGATCGAGAAACATCTCACTCGCCGACGGAGTCTCAGCTCAACTGACCTGACGGGACACCATGAGACCAGTGGCCGGCCGAGCAGTCAATCGGGTCGACGGTTGACGACTCGGGAGAGGGACCTTCCGGCCTCCCAAGAGCGCCGACGGAGGATTTACCTTTGTCCCTCTTTTGGACCGAGAAAAGGTCCAGCAGACGTTGGCCTTCTCCCTTAGTGGAGGGACAGACAAAGCTCCTTAAAGGAGCCTGCAGGAGGAACCCAGAGAGCGGGATAAATGCTGCGGCCGAGGAAGATCACTGCCCGCGCGCCTCCTCTTCGAGGCGATCATCTGCTCGAGCTGATCCCCACGTCGAGCCCGCGCCCTTGGACACCCGCCAACCGGCCTCCTTAGACTTCACACCGAGGGAACGCTGGACGGCCCAGATGCAATCGGGCAGCACGGTCTTCGAGGACATAGGCCGAAAGGAAGAGCACAAGTCGCAGTCCTGCGGTCGTGCTCAGGCCTAAACAGTGAACACCGTGGAGTGTGGATCCGTCGAGACATCTTCTGCTCAGGGGCATCTCCAGCAGAGTCGGGTTGTCCGTCGCGGCATGAGGGATCGGGACAGAAGTCTTTTAGCAAAAACTTTTAAATTCAAGGGAAGAAATAGGAACTAGTCTCAAACGCAGAGCGTTAAGGAGGGAACCTGAGCTTCCAAGCGGTAAGGAAGATCTGGCATCATGGGGCGGAGCCGAGAGTTATACCACCCGGGTGGGTGGGAGGAGCCAGCTTGAAGACCTTCCGGCAAGATTTAAAGCGGCAAGGATACCTGCCAATAAGTGTGGATGAACAACATATCCATGTCCCTAGAAAGAGGGCTTTCAGAAAATACAAGGAGACTCAGAAGGATGAGGATAAGGCAGTATACCTAAAGAGACAGAGGGAGGCAGGCAAAGCAGTTAGGAGCGCAAAGGTGCAAACAGAGGAGAGATTAGCACAGACAGTAAAGCGGGGGGGGGGACAAGACATTTTATTGATACATTAGCAACAGAAGGCAGGCCAGGAGAGGGATTGTAAGGCTCAGAGGGGAGGAATGGGTGTGCGTAAAGGGTGACCTAGAAAAAGTATCAATACTGAATGAATATTTCTGTTCGATGTTCACGGTACAGGGAGAGGGACAGGGACCACAGCTAGGTAACAGAAACCATGGGGGGTGGGGAGAGGTAAACCCCAGTCCTTTTACAGCAGATAGAGCCCCGGAGGAACTCACAAAATAAAGGGTGGACAAAGCAATGGGGCCAGATGATATACACCCCAGGATATTACAGGAATTACAGACGGTGTTAGCAGTACCACTGGCAGGCCTGCTTAGTGAGTTGCTCGATACAGGTGGTTCCAGAGGACTGGAAGGGGGCAAATGTAGTCCCTCTCTACAAGAGTGGTAGCAGGGAGGAAGCAGAAAACTATAGGCTGGTCAGCCTCACCTCAGTAGTGGGTAAGATTATGGAAGCACTGCTTAAGGAAAGGATTTTGGAACACTTGGACACCATGGGAGCCCAGGATCCAAGGCAGCATGTTTCAGAGCAAGAAGGTCATGTCAAACAAATCTGACTCGACTTTTCTGACTGGGTGACAAAGGAGGTGGATCAGGGAGGAGCAGTGGATATCGCCTACCTCGATTTCAGTAAGGCCTTCAACACCGTACCACACAGAAGACTGGTGAACAAGTTAGAGAGCCTGGGGGTGGGACACAAAGTGGAAAACTGGGTTAGAAACTGGTTGAGGGACAGAAAGCAGAGGGTGGTAGTAAATGGGATCAAATCTGAGGAAAAGAGGGTGACCAGTGGGGTGTCTCAGGGATTAGTCCTGGGGCCAGTCCTTTTCAATGTCTTCATCAGTGACATTGCTGAAGAGCTGGAGGGGAAAGTTACATAGAACATAGAAACATAGAATTTGACGGCAGATAAGGACCGTTTGACCCACCCAGTCTGCCCATTTCCCTACCTAATGGATAAGCTGCAGAGCCTAGTTAACCAGCAGCCTACTTCTTTCTACCCCCACCCCCTAGAATTGCCTTATGACTGTCCCATGCATGCTTGAATTCAACCACTGTTTTTGACTCCACAACCTCCACTGGAAGGCTGTTCCATGCATCCACAACCCTCTCTATGAAAAATTACTTCCTTACATTACCTCTGAGCCGCCCCCCATCTGTCTTCAAATTGTGCCCCCTTGTTCTTGCACATCTCTTTTTTTGAAAGATGCTACCCTCTTGGACTTTGTTGATTACCTTGGGGTACTTGAAAGTTTCTATCATGTCCCCCCTCTCCCTCCTTTCCTCGAGGCTATACATATTAAGCTCCTTTAGTCTCTCTCTCTCTTCATATGTCTTCCGGTGCAGACTCCGCACCATTTTAGTTGCCCTCCTCTGGACAGCTTCCATCTTGTCTATGTCCTTGCGGAGAGTGGGTCTCCAGAACTGCACACAGTACTCCAGGTGGGGTCTCACCAGCTGTCTGTAAAGAGGGATAACAACTACTTCCTGTTTTCTACTGGTGATGCCTCTCCCTATGCATCCCAGTATCCCCCCAGCCCTCCTTACTGCCCTCTCACATTGCTTGCCCACCTTTAAGTCATCTGATATGACTACCCCCAGGTCCCTTTCAGTTTTGTTGTTGTTAGTATCTCACCCCCCATTGTGTACTCTTCCCCTGGGTTTTTGTTTCCCAGGTGCATTACCTTGCACTTCTTAGCACTGAATCTAAGCTGCCATACATTTGACCATTCCTCTAACCTTGCCAAGTCCCTTCTCATCCTTTCCACCCCACCTTGTGCATCAACTCTGTTGCAGATCTTTGTGTCATCTGCAAAGAGACATACTTTTCCTTCCAGTCCCTCTGTAATGTTGCTTATAAAGACATTGAAGAGAACCGGTCCTAATACTGAACCTGCGGTCCCCACTAGTAACCCCCCTTTCTTCAGAGTGGACTCCATTTACTATTACCCTCTGTGTCCTATTCTCCAGCCAATTCTTTACCCAGGCTATCATCTTGGGACCCACTTCCAGGCTGGCTAACTTGTATATTAATCTTTTGTGTGGGACTGAGTCAAATGCCTTGCTAAAAAGTCTAGGTAGGCCATGTCCACAGCCCCTCCTGATCTACTACTTTGGTCACCCAGGCAAAGAAATCTATTAGATTGTCTGGCATGACCTTCCCTGTGAATCCATGCTGCCTTGGGTCCAGTGCCCTCTGGCCTCTAGGTACTCGACAATTCTTTCCTTCAGAAGTGATTCCATCATTTTCCCTATCACTGAGGTTAAACTAACAGGTCTGTAGTTTCCTGCTTCTGCCCTGCTCCCACTTTTGTGAAGGGGAATCACATCTGCCCTCCTCCAGTCCTCAGGTACCACACCATCCTCCCATGATTTGTTAAAGGGCGCAGTCAGTGGTGTCACTAGTTCTACCCTTAGTTAATTTAGAACTCTGGGATGAATTCCATCAGGCCCCATTGCTTTGTCTACCTTCAGTTTTAAGAGTTCTTTTAGAACCCTTTCTTCTGTAAATGGGCTGGTATCAACTTCTGTATCCAGAGTGTTTCTATTGTTTGTTTTAGGTACCTCCCCCTCTTCATTTGTAAATACTGAGCAAAAATATTTGTTTAGTATCTCTGCCTTTTCACCGTCACCCTCTACCCATCCCCCTCCCCTTTATTAAGCCTCACTATCCCTCCCTTAGTCTTCATTCGCTCCCTGATGTACCTGAAAAAGGTTTTATCCCCCTTCTTAACTGAGTTGGCTATCTTTTCCTTGGTTCGGGTCTTTGCTGTTCTGATTGCCTTCCCAGCTTCCTTTTGCTTTAAATGATACAATTCTCTGTCCTGCTCCTTCTGTGATTCCTTGTACTTTCTGAATGCTTTCTTTTTCTCTTGAACCTTCGCTGCCACCTCCTTTAAGAACTATAGTGGTTTCTTACATCGTTTTGTTTATTTGCTTCACACAAAGGCTTGTTACCTCTGTGATGGCAGTTTTTATTATTCCCCATTGTTCTTCCACCCCTCCTTCCTGCCCATTTGCTAGTGCATTCCTTAGGCACTCATCCATTTTGGCAAAGTCAACCCTCCTGAAGTCCAGTACTTTTGCCTTTGTATGGCTTGACTCTATTGCTGTGTTTATTGTGAACCATACTGTTCAATGGTCGCTAGTTCCCAGATGGCTACCCACGTCAACATCTGTGATCCTCTCTCCATCTCCATTTGAGAGGACCAAGTCTAAGACTGCTCCCTCTCGAGTGGGTTCCAATACTAGTTGTCTAAGGCATGCCCCCTGTAGGGCATCTAGAATAACCCCACTCTTAGAAGTACCTGCTGCAACTGCACTCCAGTTAACATCTGGCATATTCAGATCACTCATCAGCAATATCTCCCCTTTATCTGCCATTCTAAGTATATTTTCTATCATTTCCTTGTCCATTTCCTCCCCCTGAGAGGGGGGTCTGTATACAACCCCTGTGTGGATTGTGGTGCCATTTCCTGCCTCCAAACTGATCCACAGTGCTTCTTCTCCTCCCTGTTTACCCTTTTGTTCTGTTGCTTTGATTCCTTCCCTTGAAGAGAGCTACTCCTCCTCTTCTTTTTGCCTGTTTGCAGATGATGCCAAGATCTGCAACAGAGTAGACACTCCAAGGGGGATCAAAAGAATGAGGAGGTATCTGGGAAAGCTGGAAAAATGGTCAAAGGTGTTGCACTTGAAATTTAATCCAAAAAAGTGCACAACCATGCACCTGGGGCGAAAAAACCCTGCGGAGAGCTACAGAATGGGGGGTGCTGACAGTCACCAGGGAAGAGAGGGATTTAGGGATAATCATCTCAGATGACCTAAGGGTGGCTAAATAGTGTAACAAGGCTGTGGGGAGGGCCAGTGCCATATTGGGATGCACGGAAAGGAGCATCACCAGCAGAAGAAGGGAGGTGGTGATGCCATAGTACAAAATGTGGGTGAGGCCTCATCTGGAAAATGGTGCTCAGTTCTGGAGGCCACATCTTCTCAAAGACATAGACAGGGTGGAGGCGGCCCAGAGAAGAGTGACCAAGATGGTGCAGGGCTTGCATCAGAAAACATATGAGGACCGATTAAAAGACCTCAATATGTATACACTTGAAGACAGCAGAGAACAGGGGGATATGATAGAGACCTTCAAGTATCTTAAAGGCTTGAACAAGGTGTAGGGGGGATGACATATTTCAGTACAAGAGCTGTACAAGGACAAGGAGGCACAATATGAGATGGGGGGCAGGATGAGGGGAAATGTGAGGAAGTTTTTCTTCACAGAGATGGTGGTGGATGCTTGGAATAGCCTACCTCAGAAGTGGTGGGTGCTAACACAGTGGGGGATTCAAACATGCATGGGATAGATATAAGGGACCCCAGATGTGGGGAAGATGGACAAAAGCCAATGACCAAGTAGGGTCAGCGGCTACTGATACAGGCAGGGAATACGGGCAGACTAGGTGGGCCTAGCGGTCCTTATCTACTGTCAACGACTATGTTATTATGTCTGTTATGTTGTGGTGATGAAGTTAACCATAACCAACCTTCCAGACAGGTCTTTGATTAAGATGTCTTTCTTCTACCCCACATGAAGTGTGCTGCCTTGGTCAGTTTGTGGATAAGGTGGTTATTTGACTATTTGGCTACAAAATAGAAGTTTCACCAAAAATGGAGAGGTAGGAGACACAAGTCATGAACAGAGGCCAATTTATTAAGAAATGGCACCATGGAAATTAAAATAGGAGAAGAGGTGTGAACAATAATTCGCTTAACACTGTGCTTGAGAATCTCTAAAATACTCTGAAAAATATCACTGAACACTCATAAATCATTCTAAAAATATCACTGTATACTCTTTAATCATTCCAAAAAATATTACTGTAAACTCTTAAATCACTTTATAAATGTCAAACATAGAACAGATGATGAGGTTTAAGGATTGGGGTTATAGCAATAACTGTATACTGAGAGCTATGGATGAGGTAGACAGCATGGATACAGCAGCAACTTTAGTACTCAAGAATGAGGAGAATCAGCATAAAAAACACATGGTTTGTCCTTTTGTAACAATTTTTTCATCCCATTCGGGGAATATTAGAGAGATATTCAATAAAAACTGGCACATGTTAAAGAGCTCCTGACATAACTGAGACAACTTCTAAAAAATTTAATATTAAGGCATAAATGTAGCTTATATTTCATATTTTATTCCATAATTCTCATCCTTATTTCTTTGTTATTAAGGGTATTTACATGAACACAAGCATCTCTACCATTTTAACTCGGCTGCCTGCCTACACCTGACATCATAGTTCTGTTTATGACATCAAAATATGTTGCTGTGGAGATAATTATGATGTCATAAGCAGGGAATTGTAATGTTATGTGTAGAGAAGCAGCCACAGTAGATATAGTCTGGGGGTCAGGGATCTTGTTTTCATACAACTGTTTTCAGTAATAAAGAAAATAGGAAACTAATTACTGAAACTATATAAAGTAATAAAGAAAATGAGATGGATCTGCATATAAATCTTACTTTTTTCAAAGTTTTCCTAATGCTGTCAGGGGCTCTTTAAATGTTGAGCAAAACCTTAGGGATTTGGTTAGCAAAGGACCACAGGTGGTGTTTTGACATCCTGACACCGTTCGTGACATAGTGGTTCCTAGTCTCCTACCAATGCTTAAACCTAGCAGGACAAACTGGTTACCCCACACCCTCGTAGGGACACATAGATGTGGGAGATGTTTATATTGTGGATATGTGAAACAAACAAAGGAATTCACACATCCTATTAATGGTAAACAAATTCAACTTAAACATTTTGTTACTTGTACAACCAGTGGGGTAGTAGCTGTGGAGTGTTCTATGTGGGACAAATGACTCGCCAATTCAGAGTGCCAATTGGTGAACATGTACAGGTTGTGCGGGGAGATGAAAGTTATGCTATTGCCAAACACATAAAGATCTCATCCAACGGTGTACGTAATACTGAATTTGTGGGAATTGAAAGAGTGACATTGGGGCCAAGAGGTGGGGATCTAGAAAAAGCAGTTGGACACAGAGAGTTCTACTGGGTATATGAATTGGGGGTGCAGGGTGGAAAAGGGTTAAATGATAATGTTGATTTATCTGCATTTCTCTGAAATGAAGTGTGCAGGTTTGGAGAACCTGAGTATATGCCTTGAGACAGTAAAAAGCAAAGGTTTCTTTAATGTATACTGTATATGAAATCTGGATGCTATTTATGTGGCTAGTAATGAGATTGAAATGCTTAATATAGGTGTCATTACTTATTTTATTTTTTATTCATTCAATCTTGGATTACAAAGTACCTTTGAGCGCAGATGCAGCTCATTTACAAAGGTTCCATGTCAATGGGGAGGGTTACAAACAGACATAGTGGAACTAACAGGTTGAGTTACTAACATACAGTGAACAGTGCATAATACCTCATAGATAATCAGTACTACTTCAGTATAGGAGAAGATAAGGAAAAAGAAATAGCAGGGAGATGCATGGGAAGTAGGACTACAGAACTAAGGAATGAGGTAGCAGCCAGGGGCTTTGTCAAAGATGCTGGTAGGGGTAAGCGGGTTGCCGAGGGGGAGGAGTGTGGAAAGAGGGGAGGGAGAAAAGGCCAGGCAAAGGAGGGGGTAGCAGCCATGGGCCTTGTCAGGATCATCAACCAATGGTCAGGTTGAGGTGGGTGGTGAGCAGGAAGTGCTCCCTAGGTGATGGGGATATGGACAGGCTTATCATGGATTAAGTGGAACAATCACAGGAGCTTTCAGAGATGAGATGCTGGCAGAGAGAATGCTTAAACTGGCCAAGTTTGGGTAGATTAGTTATTTCATTGTGCAGCCCATTGTACCATAGCAGGGCTCTGTAAGAGAAGAATAGCTGGCATTGGGCTGTACAGCACATAGGGACAAGAAGAAGATTGGAGGTGGATGTAAGAGTATGTTTGGTCCTGAGAGATTTGTTCAAAAGACTTTCTACTCCCAGTGGCAGTAGCCCAAGGAGAAACATTTTGGTTAGTAGGCATGTTTGATATTTGATCCTACCGCTTAGTTGAAGCCATCCAGATTGAGCATATAGCTCACAAGTGTAAGTGAGGCATGCAGCACCTGTGAGCAGTCAGGCAGCAGTAGCAGCTCCGTAGATGACCAAGCCATAATCGATGATTGACAACACTGAACTGTGAAGTGCGAGCTTGAGAGCTTCAGGAGTCAGACACCGTCTGTATCTACAGAGGAGTCCAATCTTAATATTAACGGCCTTGGCAACATACTCGATGTAAGGCACATAGGTGAGAAGAAGCCAGAAGGTGAAGGAAGGAAACATATTCAATTCAGTGCTTTAGAGTAACTGGTAATTGGTATTTTTCTTTTAAACTTAGATTGTAGGCTTGTAGTGACACTATACTTTCTTTCTGTGTTGTCTTTACTTATAATTGTTTTTGGGCTGTTGAAAATTTAAAACATAGTGGTGGTGTAATTCTGTGCTGTCTTTTAATTGCTGCAAATTTTATCTTGGCTTGTCTGACTGTCCTGTAGCTGGGTGAAGGGTGTTAATTGTCTGGCCTCTGACCTCAGCTACGTGATAACTGGAGGTGGGGCTTAGTCACAGTTAAAGCAGCAAACAGAGGTTCATCTTCTCAGAAGAAGCCAGAAGGTGAAGGAAGGAAACATATTCAATTCAGTGCTTTAGAGTAACTGGTAATTGGTATTTTTCTTTTAAACTTAGATTGTAGGCTTGTAGTGACACTATACTTTCTTTCTGTGTTGTCTTTACTTATAATTGTTTTGGGCTGTTGAAAATTTAAAACATAGTGGTGGTGTAATTCTGTGCTGTCTTTAATTGCTGCAAATTTTATCTTGGCTTGTCTGACTGTCCTGTAGCTGGGTGAAGGGTGTTAATTGTCTGGCCTCTGACCTCAGCTACGTGATAACTGGAGGTGGGGCTTAGTCACAGTTAAAGCAGCAAACAGAGGTTCATCTTCTCAGAAGAAGCCAGAAGGTGAAGGAAGGAAACATATTCAATTCAGTGCTTTAGAGTAACTGGTAATTGGTATTTTTCTTTTAAACTTAGATTGTAGGCTTGTAGTGACACTATACTTTCTTTCTGTGTTGTCTTTACTTATAATTGTTTTTGGGCTGTTGAAAATTTAAAACATAGTGGTGGTGTAATTCTGTGCTGTCTTTAATTGCTGCAAATTTTCGCCCCCCACCCCTTCCCCCAACTCTTAATTATATGCCCTGATAAATCTGATTGACAGGAGCTAAACACAGGGTATAGTAAGAGGTGTGAAGTAGGAGGGGCATAAGGGGGAAGAAGACCACCCTCAGCACAAGTGTTTTGACTCATTTATTTATTTATTGGTTTCTTTTTCCTTAAAAAAAATATATCTGACGATCAGTTACAGGATTTTTAGTACTGTAAATAAATAAAGAGAGAACTAAGAGGCTTCAGTAGCAGAGAAGTAGTGGAATTGCAGTATAATGTGAGGGAGTGGTGCAATGCAGTGGCTGTGGGGCAGCCATATTCAGGCGAACCTTCTGGACACTGAGGTGCTGCCCTATCTGCATGCATCTCTGGACTCGGGATGAGGTAGCCAGACTCAGAGCGGAAGTAAACTGGGTCAGGAGTACCATCACCCTATCCACGGACCACCCAGTCCAATGCAGCTGCCTCAAAGGATGCCGAGAACAAGGAGCATGATGACAGTGGGCTCAGGGAGGTTAGAGCAGTCAGGCAGAGGCACATCCCAGATCCTATTCCTTCAAGAACTCATATGCCACACTGGCAAATGAGGACAACCAAATAGAGGTACCCAGGGAAGTGGAAGGAAAGGATGTGGAGGTTAGGCAAGGAGGTGACCTCAGTGGGGAAAGCAGTGGACCCCAGAGGAGGAGGAAGCGATCCTGGTGGGGGACTCCACGTAAGAGGGATCCAGCTAGGAACACAGGAGGGGAGGACAGGGAGGTGAGGTGCCTACCAGGTGCCACGGCATGGAGGGATGGAAGGAAGATACTGGGGATCACTGGGAGGCAAGGCGGGAGGGTGAGCTGGATGTCATTATCCACCTAGGTACTAATGACTTGGCAAATGGGGAGCCAAAGGAAGTTCAGGAAGAGTTTAGGAAACTGGGGAGGGTCTCAAGTAAGTAGCTACTTCTGTCTCTCTCAGAAGTACTACCTGTGAGAGGCAAGGAGAGCATAGGAGTGCATGCACCAGGAACTTTAACTCATGGTTGAAGAACTGGTGCTGTGAGGAAGGGTTTGGATTCATTGGTGACTGGGGACCCACCTGGAGCGATGGAGGTTTGTTCAAACCTGACGGCCTGCATCCATCCTGGAGGGGAATCCAAGCACTCAATGATAAGTTTAAATGCTACACTGACAAGCATTTAAACTAGAAAAGGGGGGTGGCAGGCCAGCAAGGACGGTACCTACTTGCTCACCCCCCACAGCTAGTAGTGGAACCAGTGAACCAGAGGAGTGGCTATCTCCGCAAAGCAGTGTGCAAAAGATGGAGATTAGTGTCCAAAAGGTGGATAAGCAGAAAAGGGCAAAAATTCAGCAGAAGGGCAAACAGCAAGGAGAACCAGGGATAAATGACAACCAAGGAAGGGGCTGGAGTATAACAAGTGAAGCAGTCTAGGGAGGTCAAATCATGGAAAGCCATGTGTGCAAATGCCAGGAGCCTTAGCAACAAGATGGAAGATCTGGAGGCTGTCATGGTACAGTCAGACCTGGACATTGTGGCCATCACTGAAACCTGGTGTAATGATAACCATGACTGGGAGATGGCCATACCTGGCTACAACATATTCAGAAGAGACAGAGCAGGCAGGAAGGGAGGAGGAGTGGCACTGTATGTGAAAAATGACATAAGGGCCACACAGATCCAGGAGGAACAAAATGGGGAGAGATACTGTGGGTTAAGCTGGAAAGGAAAATGGGGCCAGCCATCCGCACAGGTGTGGTCTATAGACCACCAGCCCAGGAGGAAGAAACAGATAGGGAGCTGATGCTAGCCATCCAAAGGATGGCAGACAAGGGTGAGGTAGTACTGGTTGGAGACTTCAATATACCAGACGTGGACTGGAGCATCCAGCAGCAGCATCAACTAGGAGCAGATTTTATCCTGGACTCCTTCAGGGTGCCTTCCTCAAGCAACTGGTCATGGAACCAACTCGGCAGAAGGCAATACTGGACCTTGTGCTCACAAACAGGGACAGTGTGATGGGGCTAACAGTGGGGGAGCACCTGGGTAACAGTGACCACCAGTCAGTGTGGTTTAAAATCACAGAAAGAGCAGAACCAAACCACACAAAAACACGTATCCTGGATTTTAGGGGTCAGACTTTGGGAAAATGGGGAGATACTTGAAAGAGGCATTAAGGGGAATGGGACAGGAATCAGGGGTTGAGGAACAGTGGCAGTATTTAAAATGGGGATTATAAGAACAACAGAATTATGCATTAAGCAGGTTAGCAAGAGGAAAAGGAAGAGGAGACCATTATGGTTTTCCAAAGAGGTAGCAAAGAAAGTGAAAGCCAAAAGATTGCATTCAGGCAATACAAAAAGACACAGGCAGAAGGGGATAGGGAGAAGTACCAGGAGAAACAAAGGGAGGCAGGGAAGTCAGTAAGGGAAGCCAAAGCTCAGACAGAAGAACACATTGCAAAATCAGTGGGTAAAGGGAACAAAACCTTTTACAGGTACATAAGTGAAAAAAGAAAGACAAAGGGAGGGATAGTGAGACTGAAGGGGGAGGATGGGAGCCACGTGGAGGATGACAACAATAAAGCTGACATATTGAACAGGTATTTCTGCTCAGTCTTTACTAAGGAAGAGGGGGGTAATGGGTCTGAAGGGAGTACAAGGGGTGAGAATGGTGCAGAAATGGACACAAGTCCCTTTACACGAGAAAGGGTCCTGAAGGAACTGGAAGTAATAAGAGCTGATAAAGCAATGGGGCCAGATGGGGTGCACCCCAGGGTCCTTAAAGAACTAAGAGAGGTGGTGGCTGAACCTCTGGCTATCCTGTTCAGCCAATCACTGGAAACAGGGGAGGTACCCAAAGACTGGAGGACAGCAGATGTAGTCCCCTTATACAAAAGTGGGAACAAAGAGGAAGCAGGGAACTACAGACCAGTCACCTCACCTCGGTAGTGGGAAAGATCATGGAAGCACTACTGAAGGAGAGATTGGTGGAACATCTGGTTGTCCAATGGACTAGGACCCAGGCAGCATGGTTTCACCAGGGGAGGTCATGTCAGACCAACCTCATTGAATTTTTGACTGGGTGACTAGGGAGGTGGATCAGGGGAGGGCAGTGGACATGGCCTATCTGGACTTCAGCAGAGCATTTGACACTGTGCCACATAGAAGACTATTACACAAACTGGGGAATATGGGTGTGGGCAGGACAGTAGTGTGGTGGGTAGGTAACTGGCTGGGTGGCAGGACACAGAGGGTTGTGGTAAATGGCTGTCACTCCACAGAGGGAAGAGTAAACAGTGGGGTACCACAGGGATCAGTGCTGGGACCGGTCCTATTCAACATCTTCATCAGTGACATTGCACAGGATCTAGAAGGCAGAATTTCACTGTTCGCTGATGACACAAAGCTCTGTAACAGAGTAGACACACCAGAGGGTGTAGACAGAATGAGAAGGGACCTGCAAAAACTTGAAGAATGGTCAAGGGTTTGGCAGTTGAAATTCAATTCAAAGAAGTGCAAGATAATGCATATGGGGCACAAAAACCCTGGCACAATATATCAGTTGGGGGGTGAGGATATAGCATGCACCAAGCAGGAAAGGGATCTTGGGGTTGTCATCTCTGATGACCTCAAAGTAGAAACAGTGTGACAAGGCAGCAGGTAAAAGCAAATAGGATGCTGGGATGTATAGGCAGGGGCATCACCAGCAGGAAAAGGAGGTCATAATTCGCTATACAAGACACTAGTGAGGCCCACCTGGAGTACAGTGTACAGTTCTGGAGACCATACCTACGTAAGGACATAGACAGGGTAGAGAAGGTTCAGAGGAGGGCAACAAAGATGGTGCATGGGTTGCATCACAAGTCCTATGAAGACAGGTTGAAGGAACTGAACATGTACTCCCTGGAGGAGAGGAGGAGAGAGGGATATGATAAGAGACATACAAGTATCTTACAGGGAGGAACAGGGTGCAGGAAAACACTATTTTAAGCGAAAAAGATGTTTCAGGACTAGAGGGCATGGGATGAAGTTGGAGGAGGACGATTCAGAGGAAACATGAGAAAGAATTTCTTCACAGAACGGGTGGTGGACAAGTGGAACACCCTGCCAGAGGAAGTGGTGGGGGCTGAAACAATCACGGGATTTAAGAATGCATGGGATAGACATAAAGGAATTCTAGAGGGCAGGGGTAAGGGGAAACAGACTTCTAGGAAAACAAACTGAACTTACAAGCTCAAATGGGCAGACTAGGTGGGCCATAGGCCCTTATCTGCCGACACTGTCTATGTATCTATGTATCTATGATGATCCAAGGTTACTCCTAGATACTTCAAGTGCTGGACTTGTTCAAGTGAGGCTCCCAGGATATTTCTAACAGTAAGTACTTGGGTCCTGTACATATTGCGTGAGGAGGTGAACAACATAACTTTTGTTTTCTTATAGTTTAGTACCAGTTTGTGTGAGCTAAACCACTGCTCAACTTCATTGAAGCCAAGTTGCAGATTGCTTTCAAGAATGCTAGGGTCTCGATCGCTCCAAAAAATGACAGCGTTGTCTGCGTATAGGAGAATCTGTTGGTGACAGGAGGACAGTAGGCTGTTCAGAAAGATACTAAAAAGGAGCAGACCCAGGATAGATCCTTGAGGTACTCGAGGTCGGATGGCCTGCTGCTCAGATGTGACATTACAGATTTTCACCTGCTGGTATCTGTCTTTGAGATACCTACTGAACCAGTGCAGTGTTTCGAATGAAAAGCCAATTTAGCTGACAGAGGAGAAGCGGATGAATAAGAGTCAAAGGCCTTTGTTAAATCTATAAAGGCTGCCCCTATCTGAATACCTTGATCAAATGTATTTTTTTAAAGAATGTGTGCCTGGTAATCTGTCAAGTACCCATACATCATGACTTAAAAAATCATTAGAAATATAGAAGTTGACAGTAGATAAGGACTACGTGGCTCATCCAGTCTGACAATTTTGCCTACCTACTTTGAGTCACAGATCCTAGTTGATCTACAGCTCACACTTCCTTTCCTGTCCCTAGGGTACAGTACCCTAATGTATATCCTATGTACTCTTAAATTCTCTGTTTTTACCCCCACCGCCTTCTTTGGGAGGGTGTTCCAAGCATTCACCTCTCTTCCAGTGAAAAAGTACTTTCTCATGTTGCCCCTGAACCTCCCCCCTTCTAACTTCATTTCATGTCCCCTTCTTCTTGCACATCTTCTTTTTTGAAAGATGCTAAACTCTTGTACCGTGTTTATGCCCCGAGGTACTGTAATGTTTTTTTCATCTCCCCTCTGTCCCTCCTCTCTTCCAGGGAATACATATTGAGTTCCCCCAGCCTTTCATTGTAAGGTTTTTCATGCATGCCCTACACCATCTTTGTAGCCCTCCTCTGGACTGCCTCCAGTCTGTCTGTGTCCTTCCAGAGATGCGGTCTCCAGCACTGAACACAGTACTCTAGCTGAGGTCTCACCAGTGATCTATACAGTGGCATAATCACCTCCCTCTTTCTGCTGGTGATCCCTCTCCCAATACACCCCAGCATCCTTCTTGGTTCCCCCCAGCCTTCCCACACTGTCTGGGGGGACATGCCCTCTGTATGGCGACAACATTACAGCGAACATGTTGATGCCAACAACATCGACAGTTCACTGTAATAGTCCGCCCAAAACCCCAGCACTCTGTCCCCCAGTCCTACACCCCCTCCCTGAATAAACTATGACTCAGAGTTAATAATCCTTATGTTCGGGGCATGTGGGGGGCACAGTCCTCTGCAAGGGGGGTTCAGGGGGCAGAGTCCCCCACTAGAAAAACCACTGGGATATCATGCTGGATTTATGTTGACTGCAACTTGCAGCTGACATAAATCCATTGCTGTGATGTCGGTCGACAACACAGTTGTCGAACTGGCATTGTAGAACCATTTGGTTGCCTTCAGGTCATCCAATATGAGTATGCCCAGGTCCCGTTCCTGTCTGGTGGCCGCCAATACCTCCCCCCACCCATTTTGTTTACCTTTTCAGAATATCTGCTCCCCAAGTGCATGACTTTACATTTCTTGGCATTGAATCAAAGTTGTCACACTTCTGACCACTCCTCCAACCTGCTGAGGTCCTTCCTCATTTTTTCTATCCCCTCTGGAGTGTCAACCCTGTTGCAGATTGTGGAGTCGTCTGCAAAAAGATATCCACTGTAGGATCACTGTGTCTTTAAGTAGTAGCACTATGTGTCTTCATTCACAGGTGCGAGAGGCAATGACTGGAGAATTCACTAAATTTGTGTGTGGACACTGTGTCTTTAAATAGCAGCACTATGTAATCTTGATACATAGGTGCAAGTACCAGTGTCCTGTTGAGATCAAATGATTTGTTTGGATATCACTTCTCTGCATAGTAGCACTATGTAATTTATGTGCATAGGTGCTAGGGGCATTGTTCCATTAAAAATAAAATTGTTTTGTGAAACCTGGAATGCCACATATTGAATATACTGGCAAGGGGAGTACATTAACCCTAAGTACCTAAACAAATATGAGAAGAAAAAAAAGGGATTTGAAAATTTAAATACATTTCCTCTCATCTTGATTTATGTGGATGAATCTGGGGATGACAGATTTACCATGATTTTTAATTAAATCTTGTTTTATACATTGGTGTGCGCATGGTTTTATATGTGGTTAAACCATTTGATCGGTGTTTGTATATTATGATGTGTATAGTGATGTGTATATAAGGGGCATCATTGTGCTACAGGAGTATCTCTAATGAAGCTTGGGGAACCTGAGCAAAACGGTAGTATTACGCGGTGTTGCCATTTGGTCATGATCATTACAGTTGTTTTTATCTGCAGACTGTGTCTGGACAAGTATTTGCACTTTGTTTGTAACTAAATAAATAGGAAGATTTTTTTTCTAAAAAATCTGTTTGCATGTGTGGAGGTTTTACTGTGGTTGCTTTTACCCCCTGCTTTTCCTTGTATCTACAAAGTTAAACAGCACCACAGTTTATCCTGGTGCTGTTTTCCTGTTTGCTGTTCTATACGATTTGCTTAAGAATATCGGAAATAGATCCCTATCAGTGAACCAATGCAGTTCCCTGCATTGCCTAGCTTACTGTTAGGGAGGGGTTGGCCTGAAGAATCTGAAGAAAGCAGGTGACGAGGAGTTCTTTAGCTGACTACACTATTCCTATCTGCTTATACATCTACCATGTTACTCTTCCTATTAATCCATCCACTGAGTGCCCTAAACCATGTTTTTCATGCCTGAAAATAGGCAGTGTATTGTCTAGTGCACCTACCTAGTAAACAAAAACTAAATAAATAAAAGTATTAACTGACTGAACATTAACAAGTTCCTGTGGTAGCTGATTAAGCAATAAGGCATGACAAGGTGTGTGTTATTGTGTAATAACGTCACTCCTGGGGTGGGTTGAAGTACAAAGTGAAGCCTAGTGCTTCCACCACCCCAGGAGTGACGTTATTACATGATAACACACACCTTGGAGTGCCTTATTGCAGTTATACAATGGCTCAATGTTATACAAAACAAAAATAAAAATTAAAATGTTTTAGAAGATTTTTAGTGAGGCAGTACATCTTTGTTTCTGAAAAAAAATCCATATCATCCAAAAAATCAACACAGTGATGTTATTGTGTAATATCATCACTGTCTCAGGCACACACTGACCAATCAGAGTCCAGGAAATTTTCTTGCCATTGTATAATTCCACTTATCCACTACCCTCTCTGTAAAGAAGAACTTTCCAATATCCTTTTGGAACCTACTCCCCGTCAGCTTTGTGTTGTGTCCCTAGTGATGTTGCCTTCCTGGAGGGTAAACGGCCCTTCATATTATACTTAATTGATGCCTGTTAGGTACGTAAAGATTTTAGCCATATCACCTCTGTCTTCTGACCTCCAATGTGTACACTGCAAGGTCCTCTAATCTCTCCACACAAGATCTCCCCTGCTCACCATGGATCACTGTGGTCACTCTTCTTTGAAAGTACAGCTGTGTAAGAACTTACCGTAACAGTAGCTCTTTGAGAGAATCTTTTGCAGCAGGTCATAACACACGGGGGAGCTATCAGCCACAGGCATCATTTCCTCCGGATGACTTCTCAGCAGTCGACCCTGGGACCTCCCCTAAACGTTACCACATGGTGTCTTCATGGCACATATAAAAGGGGGAGGTCCCAGCTACTCCTCAGTTCTTTTCCATCCAAGCAACCAAAGGAGAAATAATTTCTCAGGCCTCCGATGGGAACCGAGGAGAGAAATAAGGCAGCAGCTCATGGAGTCGTATAGGACAGGAGCAAGGAACCCTTCTCAAATAACAGCAAGGGAGAAGGTGGGTGGGGCTACATAACCACTGCAAGAGATACTCTCGAAGATCTACTGTTATGGTAAGTTCTTATGCAACTGTACTATCTTCTTTGAGACAATCTCTTGCAGCAGGCTATAACACATGGGAAGATTCCCAAGCAGTTATTATGCCTAGGTGGAGGAGGAAGCGAACTATCAAGACTTAGGACAGGAGGCCTTGTAAAACGGCCCATCCAAAAGCAGTCTGCTTCTTGGAAGCGATGTCTAGACTGTAATGTTTCATGAATGTATGTACAGTAGACCATGTGGCAGCTTCACAGATTTCTAAGGCAGAGACTCCCCAGAAACATGCCATAGAGGCAGCTATGCCTCTGATGGAACGGGGTTTACAACCTCTTTGAGATGTTTTTCGTATTTTGTATAGACAAAACCTGAACACCCTGATTTCCAGGGGCCAAAGAGACATAAAGTTGCTGAGTTTTTCACAACTGTGAGGTGTGGAGAAGATAAAGACTCAGTGTTCTATGCATATCAAGAGGATGAAGCAGGGATTCCCCTGGATTGGCAGGCTCCGCATAGTACACTGATAAGTGGATAGCCTGACTTAAAGTAAATTCAGAAGCAACTGTTGGCAAAAATGATGGGTTGGTGTGTAAAGTCACCCTATCATTATGAAATTGCAGGTAGGGAGGTTTGCACATTAGTGCCTGTAACTCTGAAATGTGTCTACCTGATGTAATGGCAACTAAAAAATAGTTTTCCAAGAAAGATAACAGAATTCGCTGGATTCAGCAGGCTCAGAATGACTCACAGTCAATTTTTCATGCACAAAATTCAAGTCCCGCACAGGGACTGGGTCCTGGATAGGGGGATGAAGGTGCAGAATACCTTTTAAAATAGTTCTGATCAAAGGTAACTGGGACAATGGTTTGTTGCCCACAGGTAAATGGAATGAGGCAATGGCTGAAAGGTGGACTTTTACAGATAAATATTTCAGTCCAACCTCCGACAAGGAGAGCAAATAGTCTAAGATGCTCTGAGGGGAACACTCATAAGGATCTAAGTCCTGTACAGATGCCCAAATGGAGAAGCGTTTTCACTTCATTGAATAGGAAGACCATGTAGACAGCTTTCTGGCAGCCTGGAGGACTTCCACCACCTTTGAAGACACCCTGAAGCATGAGAGGACTATGTCCTCAGGAACCAGGTGTGTAGATGGAGGGAATGAAGGTCCAGGTGCAGCAGGGAGCCTTGGACAACAGAGCCCTGCAAATTGGCAGAGGTAGGGGATCCGGTTCTGACAGCTGTAGAAGTAGAGGGAACCAAATCCATCTTGGCCAGAACAGTGCTATGAGAATCATAGATGCCCCATCCCGGACCAGTTTGAGTATTACTCTCTGAATGAGAGGAAAGGGCAGGAAGGTATAAAGAAATCTTCCTATCCAGGAAAGAGATAATGTGTCCCACCACACAGTTCCAGGACCTCGCTTGAAAAAGCAATAAAGAGACAGCTTTGTGTTTTGTGGAGAGGCAAATAGGTCCTACTCTGGTCGACCCCATTGGTGGAAGACATCGTTTAGGTGAGATTTCCCACTCGTGGACCCATGCAGTGCATCTGCTCAGGGCATCCACCAGGGTGTTTGACACCCGGGGATGTGGACTGCTAGAAGATGGATATTTCTCTGGACTGCCCAGTATCAGACCCCCATTGATTCTCTGCAGAGGATGTATGAATGGGTGCCTCCTTGCTTGTTTAGGTAGTGAACAACTGCTGAATTGTCTGATTGAACCTGAAAACAACCAGGGAGAATGAGAGTCTCGAACACCTGTAAGGCATAGAGGACTGCCCTCATCTCCAAGACACTGATGTGGAGGCAGGCCTCCATTGGAGTCCAGGATCCTTGGGACTGGACATGCAGGAGATGAGCACCCCACCCTGTCAAGGAGGCATCTGCAGTTAGAATGAGACCTGGAACAGGAGAATGAAAGGGCATGCCTCACATCAAGTTGTCCCTGGACTTCCACCATTGTAGAGCTCGAAGAGCCGGGGAAGACACCAGGACTGGGGCACCAAAAGCATCCTCCTTCTGGTCCCACTAGACCCTCAGGGACCACTGAAGGACCCTCATATTCAACCTGGCATTAGGGACCATCGGAATCATGGTCACCAAATGTTCCAGGAAGCACAGGTAGTCTCGTGCTGAGACCAATCTGCTGGATTCTAGTCTGTGAGCCAAAAGCAATCAAGGAATCAACCCGCACCATGGGCAAATATGCCATCCCCAAGGAGGCATCTAACACGGCTCCAATATATAGGAGGCATTGCGCTGGGTCCATTCTGGACTTCAGATAGTTTACAGCTATCCCGACCTGGGCAAACAACTGCAGGGTTTGAGAAAGCATGGACAACAACCTTTGGTGGGAAGACACTTTCAGGAGTCAGTAGTTCAGGTAGGAAAAGACATACAGGCCTTCCTTGTGGAGGGCCGCTGTGACAGGCACTGGGCATTTTGTGAATACTCTCGGGGCCGAGGAAAGGCTGAATGGGAGGGCCCTGAACTGGTAATGATGACTCTAAAACAAAAAATGGAGAATCCGTCCGTGAGCAGTGTGCATCAGGAAATGGAGGTATGCGTCCTTTATATCGAGACAGCAGATCCAATCTCCCTTGTTCAGCAAAGGAAGAAGTGTCAGGAGAGACACCATCCTGAACTTTTGGTATTTGATACAGAGATTAAGTCATGTAGATCCAAAATGGGGTGTAAGTCCCCCATCCATTTGGGAACCAGGAAAAATGGAAGTAAAATCCTGTACCCTTCTGTGGAAGGGGAACTGGTTCAATGGCTCATTTTGTGAGCAAAGCATCAATTTCATTCCATAATAACAATGCTTGATCTGGGGAGTAATGAGAGACCCTTGGTGGCAACGCAAGGGGTTATCTCTGTGAACTCCAGCATGTATCCTGACTCGATCAACTGTAGGAGCCACAAGTAAGAGGAGATGGCTTGTCACCCTTGTAGGTGTAGGGGAAAACCTGCCCTGACAGCCATGGAAAGGGTCTCTGGTCCCACGATGGAAGGAAGATCTTCAGACCGAAGGCTGGCCCTGCTGGGGAGCAGCAGGGATGTAATGGGAGTTTTCTGAGCATTTTAAGGCCAGGCAATGTCAATTGAGGCTTTAGCTTATTGGCAGGTGGTCTCTGAGCAGTGGAATGCACCCTGTAAGGGTGGCCCCTGGAGAAGCCCCTGAATGCCGGCTTTGCTTTTGGACAATACAGGGTCTGGACCAATTGAAGGGTATGACCTGAGTCCTGTAAGGCCTTCAACATTTCTTGGGTCTCCGGACCAAACAGCTGATCACCCCTAAAGGGAGCATTAAGGACAGATTGCTGCACACCCTTTGAAAATCCTGATACTCGGAGCCAAGCATGACGTCTGAGACAGACCCTCCTGATGATGTATGGGCCGCAGTATCAATGGCATCATAGGTGGCCCTAAGCAAGTGGTGGCACACAGCTGCCACCATTGACATCTTGGCAGTCAGATCCTCCTGGGCAGAACCTGCAGGGAGGGACTGGACTGTTGCCTGGGAGGGTTTTAGGATTTCCTCCTGATATTTCAGGAGGTATCCCATGTAATTAAGTATACAGAGAGACATAGTAGCTGAGGCATGAACCTTGGCAGGAAACTACAGACCTGTTAGTTTGACCTCAGTGGTAGGGAAAATGATGGAATCTCTTCTGAAAGAAAGAAAGAATTAAGTACCTAGAGGCCAGCGGGCACAGGACCCAAGGCAGCATGGATTCATGTCAGACAAATCTAATAGATTTCTTTGACTGGGTGACCCAAGTAGTAGACCAGGGAGGGGCTGTGAATATGGCCTACCTAGACTTTAGCAAGGCATCTGACACAGTCCCACACAAAAGATTCCTAAACAAGTTAGCCAGCCTGGGAGTGAGTCCAAGGGTGGTAGCCTGGGTAACAAATTGGCTGGACAATAGGATGCAGAGGGTAATAGTAAATGGAGTATACTCTGAAGAAAGGGTGGTTACTAGTGGGGTACCACGGGGTTCAGTACTGGGACTGGTCCTCTTTAATGTCTTTATAGGAGACATTGCGTAGGGGCTGGAAGAAAAAGTATGCCTCTTTGCAGATGACACAAAGATCTGCAACAGGGTTGATACACAAGGGGAAGGGGTGGAAAGGATGAGAAGGGACTTGGCAAGGTTGGAGGAATGGACAAGGTATGGCAGCTTAGATTCAATGCAAAGAAGTGCAAAGTAATGCACCTGGGAAACAAAAACCCAAAGGAGGAGTACACAATGGGGGGGAAGGGTACTAAAAACAAAAAAAAATGGAAAGGGACCTGGGGGTAGTCATGTTAGACGACCTTAAGGTAGGCAAGCAATGTGAGAAGGCAGTAAGAAGGGCTGGGGGACACTAGGATCCATAGGGAGAAACATCACCAGTAGAAAACAGGAAGTTGTTATCCCTCTGTACAGACAGTTGGTGAGACCCCATCTGGAGTATTGTGTGCAGTTCTGGAGACCCCGTCTCCGCAAGGACATAGACAGGGTGGAGGCAGTCCAGGGAAAGGGCAACTAAAATGGTGCAGGGTCTGCACCAAAAGTCATACAAAGAGAGAGAGAGAGAGACTAAAAGAGCTTAATATGTATACCACTGAGGAAAGGAGGGAGAGCGGGGGACATGATAGAAACGTTCAAGTACCTCAAGGGAATCAACAAAGTCCACGAGAGGAGTATCTTTAAGAAAAAGAGATGTGCAAGAACAAGGGGGCACAATTTGAAGACAGAGGGGGGACAGCTCAGGGGCAACATGAGCAAGTACTTTTTCACAGAGGGTGTGGTGAATGCATAGAACGGCCTTTCTGAGGAGGTAGTGGGGTCAGAAACAGTGGGGTAATTCAAGAATGAATGGGACAGACATAAGGCAATTCTAGTAGGGGGTAGGACGAAATAGGCTGTTGATTAACTAGAATCTGCAGCTTATCCAATAGATAGGGAATTGGGCAGACTGTGTGGGCCAAGCGGTCCTTATCTACCATTGCAGTCTATGTTTCTATAACATCCAGTTTCTTGGATTCCTTATCAGGGGGTTGAGCACTTATGTGCTGAGGTCTAGAGGACCTATCATGAGCAGCATTGATCACCACAGAGTCCACCTGAGGCGGAGACATGAAGTAGGGGTGGCCCACCGGGGCCTGATAAATCCTATCAGCCTTACGAGGATTGGAGGGAATTTGGATTGCTTCAAAGAAGCCCAAATAGCCTCTTCAAAGGTGTCCATCATAGGGGTGAACTACCATAGTGGGACATTCTGGTACATCTAAATACTGTGCCAACCTCTTTCTTGAAGCATCCTGCTCAGTGCTCTGGAACCCAAACATTTTCTGGAGGTGTATCATAATGTCTGAAAATGTGGGATCACCTGGCAGAGAACATGGGAGTTCAGGGGTAGGTTCACCCTAAACTGACGAGGTGGCTGAGGAGGAGTTAGGGGAGTAGTCCTGGTCCATACCATCTTCATCCTCTAGGTCAACCAAATCCCATTCCTGTGGGAAAGGGTCATCCATGTCTATATCTTGAGGGTGAAATCCCAGGGAGACTGGGGAAGAGCTGGCTGTCCTCTGGGCCAAAGAAGGCTGAGAAGGAGCAGAGACAGGAGCTGACCCTTCAATAGGTAGGGCGAGGGGTCTGCATAAGGTCCAGGATAGTATATACTAGAGCCTGGATGTCAGTCATAGCCATCTGCTCAGCGGAAGTAGCTAGGGTAGCATGGACTGAGTTAATAGGGACCACTGACATTATTGAAGAAGGCAGTGGAACCAAGTGAGCAGTCGTTGACTAGGGGTGTGTATAGAACCCCAGGATCATCAACAAGAGTGCTAACATAGAGCCCATTGTGGAAAGGCTGGTCGTCAATGAGAGGATCGTCGATGGGCCGGAAGTCACAGAGGGGGGAGGCAGCGATGGAAGCTGCAATTTCACCCCAGAACCCACCATCGATAGAGAAGCCATCGACGAGGGACAAGAGGAGGCAACAATCATCAACAGTGTAGAAGACGATGTAACAGTGGCCACCATCTCAATACTTACCTCTCTGGTAGTGATTGGGGCACTCGTTGTCGATGATGAGTGCGCGGCAGAAACGTGTTTTGTTTTGCTGGCATATTTCTAACCAGAACCCTGTCCCATTGACAAGGAGGGCTCACCCACAGAGCGGTGAGACCCCGAGGAGAACGTCGAAGACTCCCTAGGTTTGGAGCATTGCTGCTGCTCCAGAAGGGCAACCTTTTGCTCCATGAGGAACTCACAAAGTTGCTGAAGCTTTCGATGTTTGGTGGCCTTGTTGAACCACTTACAGAAGATACAATCCCTGGTGTCATGTTCAGGACCAAGGCACCAAATACAGATGTCATGGAGGTCCTCTGTAGTGATTCTGTGACCACAGATACACTTTTGGAATAAGGGATCTGAAGACATCAGTAGATTAACCCATTTAAAATGAACGTTTGGTCAGTAGAACTCTTTGTTGACCCCTGGTAAGCAAAGCTCTGAAGGAGGACATGTTGCATGCACTTTACGGTTGAAAAGAACTGAGGAGTAGCTGGGACCTCCCCCTTTTATACATGCCATGAAGACACCATGTGATAACGTTGGGGGGAGGTCACAGGGTCGACTGCTGAAAAGTCATCCAGAGAAAATGACGCCTGAGGGTGATATCTCACATGTGTTATGACCTGCTGCAAGAGACTGACTTTAAGAAGACCTGATTCTAGATGGTCCCTATCCTTTTTTAGGTGTGCTGGACACAGTATTCTAGATGAGGCCTGACCAATGATCTATACAGTGGAAGGGTTACTTCCTTCCTCCTGCTAGAAAAGTCCCTCCCTATGCATCCCAGCATCCTATTAGCATCACCATAAGCCTTGTCATAGACATTTTAAGACTGTCACTGGTTATGACTTCTAAGTTCCTTTCCTCTGAAGTTTATGTTAAGTGAACCCCACCCTCCAGTAGTCAGGTCTTGGATTTTTATTACCAAGTACATAGCTTTACACTTTTTGGCACCGAATTTTAACTCTGAAATACTAGACCATTTCTTCAGTTTCATCAGATCTTCCTTTAGTTCCTTTACTCATTCGTCACTGTCCCCTCTGACAGAAATTTTTGTATCATTTACAGTGAACTCCTGCTTTTTATTCCCTCACCTATGTCACAAATATATGCGTTGAAAAGCACAGGTCCCAAAACCAACCTTGAGGCATGCCACTTGTCACACTACTTACCTCTGAATGACCACACTTTGTGTCCTATCATGAGGTCAGTTTCCCACGCAGCATTTAGGCACATCTCCAGCCTTTATATCAGCCAACTTCTTCATCAGTCTAATATGAAGTACCGAATCAAAAGCATCACTAAAGTCCAAATACAATACCTCCAGCGATTTGCTCTTATCCTGCTCCTGTGAAACATCACAGAAAAATTAAATATGGTTAGTCTAACATGGCTTACCTTTTACAAAACCATGTTGCTTATTATCCTGGAGTCCATGTAACTCAAGGAAGTTCACAAGCCTTTCCTTTATAATAGTCTCTAGGAGCTTATACAGTATGGCTGTCCTATGCCCATTGTCCCTCCCTTGCTAAGGGTTTTGGGTACAGTATAATAGTCTTAATTATACAATGGCAAGGACATTTCCTGAATTCTGATTGGTCAGTGTGTGCCTGAGACAGTGCTGATATTGCAGTATAACACACACTGTCATTGATTATCATTAGGTCTGCTTGCTCCTCAGCCTGACCACCACCTTTTTTCCCCCTCTTCTCTTTCACTAAAAATCTACTAAAAACATTTTTATTTTTATTTTTGTTTTGTATAACATCGAGCCATTGTATAATTGCAATAAGGCACTCCAAGGTGTGTGTTATCTTGTGTAATAACGTCACTCCTGGAATTGGTGGAAGCCACTGACTTCGCCTTGTGCTTCAGCCACCCCAGGAGTGACGTATTACACGATAACACACAACTTGTCGTGCCTTATTGCTTAAATCACTAACTAGCCTACTGTCTGCTCCCATCTCCCTGCTCTTGACTGGAGCTAGTGTGCACAGTTCAGTTCATTGATTAAAAAATATTTTTATTTTATTTTTTTTAAACAAGCTGGCAGCTATTCTGTGGATGTTCCACCTTACTGTGTAACTTTTCTATTTATCTGTTTATAACTGTACCACCCTTCATCTTACCACACTATTGCTGCTCTGACTGGGGTTTGTGGTGGGCACCTCACTGGAGGAGGGAACCTGGGCTTTGCTGGGACACACTGAGGTGTACTGGGGCACCAGACTGGGGACACCTGTACTCTGGGGTATTACACCCCAGCCCATACTCTTCCTACCAATTTACCACGTTGAAAATGGCAGACTGCCTTGTGGATTTGTTAACCAGCTATACCAGCAGGCAATACAGGAATGCATCTATGGGTTGGGTTACCTTTGTGCTTTGTTACTCTAACCCTAGGGACACTAGGTACTTGGCTTTGCCTCATACTTCATGATTTCCACTGGGTTAGATTAATGGACAGTAATCCAACCCCTGGCTGTGCCTTAATGCTTAAGAAATGCAGTTGTACTAAAATGCTAAAAAGAAACAGCACATGTTGCCTGGCTGCAAATATTATGATGCATTCAAGGCCACAGAAGAATAGTAAAGTGTTTACTTGACCTTTTATAATAGCTACACTAATTTTGACTTCACTCCTACTTTTATATTGTGCTGAAAAGTCATTCTAGTAGACTTCTCCATATGTACCTTGTTCTTGAGGTCCAGTGGGTTTACCTGGTCAACAAAATTCAAATAAATAAATACTAGAGTGAAGACTGAAAACCCAGTTTGGAGAGCTGAGAAAGAATTTCTGTTGCCATATTTTTGCTCTTCGTTGTGAACAAAACATATGCCATTAATTATGCAAGAAAATGAGCAGACCCAATTTGGCACCTTGGAGGACCTCTCCCCCGAGGTACTCCTAATTTTACTTTCCATTTTATATCTTCCAAGATCACAAAACAAGGCTGGAGAAGGATCATTCTGATTGGCTGGCAGAATTCTAAAAAGGTTATGCTAACAGCTGGAAACCCTCATGTACAATAAAACAATTAGAAATCTAACTAATGAAATATTTAGTTAAAAAAAAATTTACATTTTGGTTTAACAATAGCATTAAGGCACTATAGGGGGTTAAAAAACAAAGAACCTCTGTGCGCAAACACTGAGGCAATGGTTACCCCCAAAGGGCATTTGGCTGGGGAGCCAAGTTTCAAAGAAATACCAAATCACATATGACCCCACAATGCAAAGCATCATGGGCTATATATGCAAATCACCACAGAACATTATGCTGGTTCAAATTTAAGCAGAAATGCATGGTGCCGAGAGGCCTCTCACACAGTTTGCAAAGGGTGCCAACAGAAGACATAGACACATGTTTCGTCCTACCAGGACTCATCAGTATGCCTCATCTGTCTGACGCCCCAGTGGAATGAACCAGCTACCCTAAGATAGTCTATCTGGGTTATGTTGTGATGAACCCAATTAAAACAAAAAACTATTTAAAAGACAAAGAACCTCTGTGCGCAAACACTGAGGCAATGGTTACCCCAAAGCGATAGGGGTTTAGTCACCTTCCTTAATCTAACTCTAGAGGCATACAATAGTCTGCAATGATTTGTGTCTCATTATGCCCCCTAGGGTTAGATTAACAGATGATAACACCTGGTCATGCCTTAATGCTTCAAAGATCCTACCCAACATATTAGTATGGGATCAATATTTAAATGCATCATTTTCATGATTACTATATTTCTATCTCTAAGGTCAAATGCTTTTCCTAAATCAATTAAGGAAACACTAGTAGTTCCCCTTCCCATTTCAGTTTGCAAATCATGTTAAAATGTAACTAACAGATGAAAAGTTGAGTGATTTGAGATATTTCCATATAGATCTTTATTTAGATTATCTTTTAATTGGCCCAGTGAGTAGTGCTGCATGCTCCCAGACTGGCAACCTGAGCTCGGCAGCAAACTAGGGAAGCTGGCTGTGCGGCCAGTGACTGGAAAGGTGCTGCGTGCAACAGAGTCCCCAGCCAGGGGAGGGAGGGTGTCAGTCCCTCTACACCTGTCACTCCGGCAGTTGGTCAGGGAGCTTACCTCTCCCACAGGAGCACACTGGTACATGCAAGGTTTGACAGAGGCAAGGCCCAGTGTCAGGGCAGTGGATGGGGCAGAAAAACACACCACACTGGCAGGATGACACCTCCCAGCTTACTGCAGACCTTGCACCACTGACCAAGACCCTGGCTCCCATCTCGATTGCAACTTTGGGGGTGTGGGGAATGGCCCTCCCTCTCCTGGCCCCATCACAGGAAGAAATATGTTGGGGATACAGGAGCCAGATAAGACCCGATGAAGGTGGGTGACAAGGCTGGGCAGGATGGAGGCCAAAGTGGGCGAGTGGAGATGATAGGGGAATAAAAAGCATGATGAAGTAAAAAAAACAAATTCCTTCATACGTACTGTAATTTCCATTTCTGTTAGCGCCGACATTGTCAATGGGAAGCCATAACTACTGGGTATAGTGCACCCCTACTAGGGGAAATGGCATAGCCCAAAGCTTTAGAATGCTGGACACATGAGGATTTCAAGCAGCAGCAACTCTCCAGTTACTACTGTCCTCACAGTACCTCAAAATAAAACTTAACTGCCATATTGTCAATTTGATAAGAGAAAAACAATTAGCAAATTACATGCAAATAATCTTCCTTCTAAATGGTATATAGGAAAACTGTCTTAACTTATTGAAAGACTTCTGGTATACCTCATATCTGTCATGAACCTCAGTTTGAGCCGGTCCCCTTTTTTGAAGATGACGAACAGCCAGTGAAAATTTGTCTTTCCTAGCAGATTTGTCGGCAATTTTCAACTTGAAAAAACATAATTAAGTGTGGCAAGCAAAACTGCAGGCAGTGAAAAATACTGCCTGCAACAAGGAAACACCCTTTGCTAGTTTCAGTTGAACCTGTTATAGTGTGTGATCGCAGCCAAATTGAATTTTTTTTTTAAATAGTAATACAGCACAGCTGACCAACAATAGAGGGATGCCCAGGCAAACTCATAATAAGGGTTTTGATAAAAACAATGGACATCCCACACTGGCATACTGGATAATATTCTCCCGCAGCAGCAAGGCTCCTGGATGGGCCCCATTGACAATGTTGGAGCTAACAGAAAATGAAATGATGGTAAGTATGAAGAAAGGTCTTCTGTTTGCAGTGCTCCACCTTGTCAATGGGAAGTCATAACTACTGGGTTCTAAGAAACAGAATAACCGGGGGAATATTATCCCATTCCCATATGTCAAAACAAGTACCGTAATAAGATTACTTGCAAACTGCTGCCTGCAGCACACTACGACCAAAAGCTGCATCAGCAGAACGCTGAACATCCAATTTGCAGTGTTTGGTGAAAGTGTAGATGGAAGACCACGTAGCTGCCTTGCATAACTCTAAAACAGATGCTTCACCTCTCTCCGCCCAGGACGTGGCCATAGCCCTGGTGGAGTGAGCCTGGAAGACAGCCAGAGGACTTTTCTTTACTGCAACATAAGCCTTGGCAATGCAGGCCTCATCCACCTAGCTAGGGTGGCCTTGGGAGGCTTTCTGGCCCTGCCTGGCCACTCTGAAAAGGACAAACAAGTTATCCAATTTCCGGAACTCAGCCATCCATTTAAGATATGTTTTAACAGCTCATTGCAAATCCAACTTGTGCAACTCCTTCTCCTTTGGGTGAATACCACCTTGTCCTTACACATGACAAGGTATGTATGATTCCTTGTGGGACAAAGCCTGGAGCTCGCCAATCCTCTTGGCTGAGCATGTAGCACTCAAAAAACACACTTTGTAAGACAACACATCCAGTGGGATGGATGATAGCAGTACGAAAGGCTCCTTACAAAGAGCATTCAGAACCAGATTTAGATCCCATGGAGGAACTGGGGATCGGAACATAGGTTGACTCCTGCTAACAGCATGCAGAAAACGAATAACCTCTCTATTAGTCCCTAAAGATATGCCCAAAAATGCTCCAAGGGTTGTAGCCTGACCTCTCAGAGTGCTCAGGGCCAAACCCTTCTTGACGCCTTCCTGCAGGAAGTCCAAAATCTGCAGAACTGAAGCCTTGAAAAGCTGGAAATCCTTCTCCCTGGCCCAAAACAAAAATGTGGTCCATACACGGGCATAAGCTGCGGAAGCAGAAGCTTTCCTGGCAGCCATTAGACTATCTATTACTTTCTTAGAGAAACCTAGTTTTATTTATTTGTAATTTTTATTTAAAATTTGATAACTGGGAAAGGTACCATGAGTGAAGCACGTTTCCAGGTATGACCCGAGGAAGAGGATACAGAGACACATACCACAGAGGGTGGATCACAAAAACGGACAAGTCACACAGATTATTACACAGATTTGCTTCCAGGAATACAATAATATACAATATGATACATAGTATTTACAAAAATATTAATACTGGAGCTCAGTAAAGAGTTTATGAGCTATAGGGAGCAGATTGTCTCAGGTAGGGATGACAACAAGAGAACAAAGGGGTACTGGAGAAGGGAGAGGAGAGACATGGGGATAGGAAGGAGACGGTGTACTAGGGATATGAACAGGTGCAGGATGAAGTAGGGGTTGGTTTGAGTAGACACTTGAGGGCAGGAAAGGAAGGGATGAGGTGGGTAGGGAGGGGGGTGCTGTTCCAGAAGGAAGGAAGCCTGTACGAGAAGGCCAGTTTACCAGCTGAGGTGTGGACTAGTGGGAGTGCAAAGGAACAGGTGCCGATTGACCGTGAGTTGTATGGTGATGGGGTGGCAGGTTTGAGGAGAAATGCAAAGTAAGGCGGGAGTGTCCTGAACCAGAATTTAGATATGAGGGTGGAGCAGTGCGAATAGTGTCTCTGGGAAGAGAGACTGGAGGGATAGGGAAGAGTAGAGGTCACAGTGGTGAGTTAGTTGAGGGGGAGTTGGTGGCGAACCAACATAAGGCATGGTAGAGGACATTAAGCCTAGTGAGGGAGGTCACAGAGGCAGCACTGTAGACCACATTGGTGTAGTCGAAGGTGGGGAGGATCCATTTGATCACAAGGTTGCGTCCGACGGGAAGGGGGAGACTAGCCTTGTGGTAATAGAGCAGCCCCAGTTTAGGACGTAATTCTTAATGAAAAGCATTGAAGCGGGATGAGAAATCGAATGAGGGATCAAGCCAGATCCCAAGGTACTTGAAAACAAGGATGTTCTCGAGGGAAGAAGAAGGAGGGTAAAGCTTGAGTCCTGGTGAGTTTTTGCTTGGTTCCAAATGTCATTGCAACAGTTTTTTTGATGTTTAATTTTAGACTGTTTGCATTTAGCCAAGAGATAACTGCCCTGAAGTCCTCTTGTAGAGGGGTTTGAACAGCTGAGGTGGATGGACCAGAGAGGAAAAGGACGGTATCGTCTGCATGCATGTGGATGTTGGCATGGGAGCAAACAGAGGGGAGATTGTTTATGAATAAGGAAAATAGAACAGGACTGAGGATCGAGCCTTGGGGAACTCCTGCTAGAATAGGGAGAGAAGAGGATAAGATGTTATTGATTTTTACCAACTGGTAGCGGCCAGTTAAGTAGGATCTGAACCAGAACACAGCAGGAGGTGAGAGGCCGGAGTCACTCAGTTTGTTTAGGAGAAGGGGGTGGGACACGGAGTCAAAGGCCTTAGCTAAATCAAGGAAACTGGCTGAGGTGATGAAGCCTTGGTCCTTGGCAGAGTGGACAGCATCTGTGAAATGCAAGAGGAAGGTGGTGGTACACTGGTTCTTTCTGAAGCCTGATTGAACAGGGAACAGAGTGTTGGAGGTGTGGAAGAACTCATTTAACCAGGAGAGGACTAAGGACTCTTGGACTTTGGCAAGTGAGGGGAGAAATTTTATCGGGCGGTAGTTGCCAGGGGCAGTTCCATCCCCCCTTTGAAGAGGGGGAAGTACTGTAGCAGACTTCCAAGCTGCTGGGACAGTAGAGGAGGAGATGGACAGATTAAGAATGAAGGTTAGGGGGTTGACAATTGAGGGAGCAGAGATTTTTGAGGAGCTTGGTGTGCAAGCCATCAGGACTAGATTTAGGGAGATGAGAGTTCTATAGACTTCAGAGGGGGATACTGGCTGTAGGTGGAAATCGGTGGATCGAGGAGGGGGATGGGCTGGAAAGTAGGAGGACCATGCGGTACAGCACAGGTTGTGAAGAACTTGTTTAGAGTTTCAGCAACAAAGATAGACTTAGTAACAAGTAAAACAAACATACTGAGAGTGGGAGAGGAATGAATGAGCAAGTGGAGATCATTCCAGAAGGAGGAAGGAGTGCTTTAGTGACATGCAAGTGAGCTTTGAAGAAATCCGATTTGGCCTGTTGGATGCATTTAGTGCAAATGTTGCGGACGGTACAGTAGGTCTGATGATCAGCTGGGCTCTGTGAGGTTTTTTTTGCATTTTCACGCTTCTAGTTGCGGCCCCGGTACTTTCAGCCAGTCACGGGCGGCAGCTTCCACCCCAAATCAGCCTTGGGTCCTCCGATCCCCATGGCTTACCCCACAGCGAGGCGCGGGATGCAGGAGGGAGGACATCCCGCAGAGACCGGAATCGGTCGGAGGACTGGCCTGGGGGGCTAATTAAAGCCGCGGCGGGCTTCATGGAGGGCGGCCGGCAACCGTCCATTTTCCTTTTTCTGGGGAAGGCGGGGACGTGCAATGACGCCTGATGTCTGCCCCGCCTCCTATGCTTTAAGTGCGGCAGCGTGGGTGTTCCTGGCCTCCGCTAGGTGTCCCCATCGCCCCGGATGCTGCCCCAACCCTCCCCCCGGAGAAGGAGAGCAGTCCAACGGACGCTCGATCCATCTCCCCCCGGCCAGCCCTCCGCGACTCGAGGTCCGTTCCCGAACCTGGGTCGCCGGCGTCGCAAGCGGAAATCCAACCGCTGCGCTGATGGGCCGGCGGCTCTGTGAGGTTTTAAATTGATGCCACACTAGATCACAAGATTTACACATGGACAGAATTTCTGGAGTGATCCAGGGATGGTGGGATCATTTAACTCTGATGGATTTTAGAGGGGCATGGGTGGCCCAAACTTTTAGAAAAACTGAAGTAAATCGAGAGAGGGCAGCATCCACAGAGGTGGAGGAGAGGACAGGGAACCATTTGGCAGAGGCTAGGTCTTGAAGTAGTTTGCTGGTGTCGTGGGATCTGCAGGGTCAATACTGGGTGTATTTGGGAGGATTGGGGGGGAGGATGGAACTTCCTGATCAAGAAGGTTAGGCAGTGATTACTAAGCACATCAGCTAATATACCAGCAGAACAGATATGGTGGGGATGGGTGGAGAGCACCCAGTCGAGCAGGGAGTGAGTCTGGGAGCAAGGGTTAGAGCGAGTGGTTTCTTTTATCAATTGGGTCAAGTTTAAGGCTTTGATCTGCTGGCAAGTGTAGAGTGTGACTGCCAGTCGAGATCAAAGTCTCCAAAAAGGATGAGTTCTCCAGATGCTGCAAGTGAAGAGGTAGCAGCAATGCAGGTAATGAGGGAAGAAGGGGGGAGTTTCAGGGAGGCCTAAAGCATGCCAATGAAGAGAGGCTTGGATGATGGAAAAAGGATTTTTCTTACAAGAAGCTCATGGGATTGGGGTATAGCTTCCTTGTGGGCAGTGGCGTCATGCCCATGGGGCCCGAGGGGGCATGTGCCCCCCAAATACTTTCATTCTGCACATACACTTTTTTAAGGTCCTTGGGTCCTAAAAACAAGTAGTGTTTTCATGCTTTTTATGGGGGGGCAGGTTCAGAATGAACTGTGAGTGAGTGCGTTGTGGGACGAGAAACAGGAATAAAAGACGTCTAAATGTGACATCTGTTTTCAAAACAGCTACTGTCTACTAAGTTGTTGTTGACTGGATTCGGTGTTTCGCGCCTTGAGGCTGGAAGACAGAGCAAGCCAGATGAGACAGTGACAACAACAGACAGTTGATTGGTGGTAAATCCTGCAAACCAGCAGCAGCCAATCACAGTGCTGGCAGTTACCACCAATCAACTGTCTACAGGTGGCACGGTAGCTGAGGCGCGAGCAATAGGGATCCATATGAGAGGCGACGAGGCGCCAACTTTACTAGCTTCCATCACCTCACCAAAGTCGCTGACGCCGAGAGGCAGTGAATGAAGACAGCCGGGAGATTTGGTGCTTACTTACAGAGAGAGAACAAAGCTCGCCTCTATGGCTATCCATGCCCTAATGTTTAATGGTAAGTAAGCATCAGATATGTTGGGCTTTGTGCAAGGTTTATTAAAAGAAGTTGCTGGACCCCCACCATCTGGGTCAGATACTCAGATTATATCCTTGAACGAGCACATCACTCCTCGCACCTGTTACCCCCTCCCAACAGGAAACCGAGAGCAATAATTTTAAAACGTCTAAGCTTTCAGGACAAAACCTATATTCTTAAACAAATCTGCTCTAAGTGTCCATTATTGTAGCAAGGCAGATCAATTCTTATTTATTTTCGGAGAGGTTGCTCCGATGGTGCAGGAAAAGCCGATGGCTTACAAGGACATAAAATAAATATTGTTCAAAGCAGGGATTAAGTTCTTTATGAGCTATCCCACAAGATTATTCATGAGCACGGGTTCTGGCATAGTGGAGTTCGCTTCTGCAGAAACAGCGAAGTGGATGTGGCTAAATATTTTCCCCAGCTGTCTTTCTCAAGTCTCCAAAAGCCCAATGTCCTGAACTGATGTAACGGCAACTGCTTTGCACTTCGGGGACTGGTACTGTGATTGGCTACCTGCTATATCTTTTGCTCGTTGGTTTCCAGGTACATATATTTTGCAATGCTAATACTCGCTCTCTGCTATTTACAACTATAAGTAGGTAGTATGGGATATTGCCTTTTCCTTGTGGGGCACAGAGTTTTCTGAGGTGTAAAATGACTGAGTGATCAGATAATGTGCGATGGCTGAGAGGTATGGCTAATTGCCCCTATGTTTGGCGGTTCTTTCTTACCGGCAGTTCTGCACTGCAAGCTGCTGTTATAAAGCGCAACAATTTCAATCCTCCACTGATGCTATTTGTAGTTGAGCTTGAAGTTCCTTGAACATCACTTTCCATTTCCAAACTAGTTACCAGTGAGTCACTAGTGACACTTCTTCTAGTTTGCAGGAAGCAGCAATATAATCCCCCAAAAAAAAAAACACCACAAATACTACTGAAATAGGTTTTCCGTTTATTTGCCTGGTTTAGTAAGTAAAAAAAAAAGACACATATTTCTAAATATCTATAAAAAATGTGTTTTGAACAAGTAATAAATATGGTAGCATTTAAAATATACAGAGCATTCAGTCATGCCTCTCATAAAGTTGCGAAATGTAGCCCGTTACTTGAAATTCAGTTTGGTGCCACTAGAAACCACGCAACATGAAATGTACATGTTTCGTTTGACTTACAGGTACAGTTCTTGCTCCGATTCTCTGTTACAGCACCGGCAAGCTGATTTCACTTTTCTGACTTGGGCTGTTTTTTCCAAGTAAAAACCCAGCCGTTCTTACAGTAACTTTCATTTCTTAATATTTTTTTCTGTTTTGGGGCTCTTAATTTTCTATCTAACTGTCAGATGGACTTACTTCATCTTTGTTTCAATCCTTAGAAATCAGAGTGGTCAGAGAATTTATTGAAGACAGTCTCTTTCTCTTTTAGTATGCTGGTATACTCTGCTTGTTGTTCTGTTAACTTTTTTTTACAATTAATTTCCCATACATAAATGTCTGAAGAGAGCAAACAACTGTGGCACTCACTCACATCTGAAGAAATCACACCAGCTTGCAATTTTAAAAATCAATGATTTCATTAATTGTGTCTTTTTTATTTATTTATTTATTTAGTTAAACATCAGTTTAGAAACCTTTGAGCCAGAGGCTCATTTACAAAGGTACCTCGTCTTATGTCATGTTATATATTTGGCATCATGTAAACACAGCATTTTTTTTTTATGTTGGCCGCACCAAATGTAAGCTAAAAAAGCATGTAAGTGAACATATTAAGGCCACTAACAGTGAAAATCTGGATTGTGCTACTGCCCAACACACACATAGTATGTCAAATCCTGATAACCACAAGTGGCTGTTTATAGTAATAGGAAAAGCGAAGGTTGGACCTAGAGGACAGAGGTCACAAATGGAATTCTTTTTTATTTTTAAACTATAAGGCATTAATTACCCTGGTCTTAATGATAAGGTTGAGCTATCTCCCCATTTGTAGACCTGGTCTCTGAATTGTAAGGGCAAAAGGATGTGATTCAGTTCTGAATCCCTATGTGTTTTTAACATTGACTTGACTTATGCAATGTTACAAAATGTGTGTATGTAATTGTTTAAACTTTTCTATTATTTAAGTAATTGCACCTGGTTTCTATTAAGGTTTTCACTGTTTAAAGATGTTATGGTGGTACTGTAAGTGCAATATCATTTTGACAAAGTGCAGTTGCCTGCACAAAATGTTGTTGTTTTTGGGGGTTGGTGAGAGGTCGTTTTGTGGCAGCTGATGTTTTAATAATAAAAGAATTAAGAACCATATTTACTGTAAGCTGGTGTGATTTCTTCAGATGTGAATGAATGCCACAGTTGTTTTGCTCCTAAAACACCACTTCATAGTTTCTCCCACAATTGGTAGATTGTTATTCTTTCCCCTTTTATATATTTTAAAACCAATCATAAAGTAGTACAGAAACATGTGTAACTTGTTCCCCAATTTATCACCCTCCACCATCTAAGTGCAGCCATCCCCAATGCATTATTAAAGTGGTATCTACGTAAGCAATAATACCCAACAGGGTGGGCGGTATTGTGCTATCGGACCGCCCCAGGTGCGTAATGAGGCCCGGCACCGCAGGCGGAGGCCCTTATAGCCTCTGAAGGTATAGCACAATACCGCCCACCCTGAGGGTGGTATTATTGCGCTTTAGAAAATGGGCACTGTCAAAAATTACCTTTAATAAGACAAATGTTAATGAAATTTTATTTCAAGTAAGATTTGTCACAAAATAGTTCCTCCGCCTGCATTTTGGAGGTGGTTGCCGTAGTCACACACACACACACACACACACACACACACACACACAATCATCTTTCAGACTTACTTCCCCCCAAATGAGGATTTACTATTGTCCAGATCCAGTTTAAACCCAGAAACACAAGCAGGACTGTGGAGTATATCTGGCATTTAGATGGTGACTTCAGAAATCACGAATGTCTGTCTGCATTGTCCAACGGATCATACCTGCTGCAAAAAAAGCAGCATACAAAAAACATTCGGTTTTGGTGCACAGTTACTGAGGAGAGGGTGTTCTGGTTGATTTTAGGCGTTTGCGTTTAAAATGGGGCACAGAATCACAGTGGAGCGCGTGTCTGCCGATTTAAAATTTACATCGGGAGAGCAGCTGAGGTGGCAGGCAGGCGGCAAGGACGCTGTACATCAGCCGAGTACAGACATCGTGGAAGGTCCGTAGGTTTTGTGGGAGGAGGTCGAGCGAGGTGAAAGAGAAAATAAACCTGCAGAAAGCAGGTACATTCGTGAGCTTTCGTGAGCTTTTGGTGGCTGGCGAAGCCAGTGGAGGGAGACTTCCACACAGGAAGCCGACAGGACCAACGGCTTTCATTTACTCTTTGTCACTGTGACAGTGTGAGATCTTGGTCAGGAGAGTGGTGCCATACTACAGAATATGGCTGTGACAATTTCTTATCTCTCCCGGATGCAGAATGAGTGTGCTTTCTTTTTTTTTTTTTTAATGAAGAAGCAAGTAAGTAGTGTTGGGGGGGGGCTGTAGCTCTCGCTAAGCGAGAGAAACAACATGGCGGAGATTTGTAGTTTTCTGGGGTGCTTTCAGCCAATTACAAAGCAGGCTGGCACCACTGGAGAATGGTATTTGGTGAAGGGGCACTGTTGGCTGGCTCTCGTTTTTAGGTGGGCATCTATTGTCTGATAGATGCCCACCTAAATAAGTGTCTCAGCCAATCAGGAGACAGAATTGTCTTTGCCCATTTTCTAACTACAGATACCAGCCCTAGTCTTTCCATGCTTGCTATTCTTGTGACACCTCTTCCGTCCTTCCTTACAGCTTCATTCCATTCCTCTTTTTCCAAGCCTGTCTCTAAAATGTTATTTGCTGAACTACATTTAAGTAAAACAAGCATTTGTCAATGCCGAACATTCACTTTCAGGTATTTGCCACTTGGACATGGCTTAAAAAAATCAGTGACAAAGAAGTACAAGCATTTTTCAATGCCAAATGTTGCTCGCTTCTATGTGCCGAGAGACCTGAAGCCGCCACCTTCCACTCCTTTCATGCCGCAAGATTAAGACTGTATTTAAGCACAGCACATACTATTACTTGTTGGGGTGGTGTGTTGTTTTGTGGGACATTAATTTAGCATCAGCAAGAAAACACGTTGCAGAACTGGTAGTATGAGTGCTTGCAGAAGGCATCTCAACTTATGCGGTCAATTCCTGTCATGTAGAAGTTAATGGATCAGCTACAAGTGGACTAAGTGGTTATGTGATTAATATATGGTAAAACTGAACTTGTGCATTTTGTGAGTCTTTCATGATAAAAGACTTGCAACATGCACATGTTCTTACTAATTCTTAATAAAAATTAATACAAAAGGTAACACTATTAGTAGAACGAACAAGGTACAAAAACAACTGATCATTCATCTAACCAATATCAGTATTATGGCACTTGGCTGGTTGAGAACAGCTTTCTGTACTACTGAAAGTCACCAAAATGCACCATTTGACCTCAGTTTTTCAAAATTTTTCCGGGGGGGGCATGCCACCGGACCCCCCATAGAGAGGTTGAGATTTTGTGCCCCTCCATAATTTGTGACTGCATGACGCCCCTGCTTGTGGGAAATAGTACAAGATAAGGCGTTGCGGGTGTAAATGGCAGCTCCACCACCCCATTTACCTCGGTCTTGTTGGAGGATGAAAAAAACAGGAAGGGACAACTGATTTTTAGGGATATGGGAGGATAGCCACGTTTCAAACATCCATAAGATGCTGGGCTAGCGTTGCATGACCCATACCTTTAGCTCGTCCAATTCAGGAATTTAGGAAGAATGCTTTGAACATTAATATGGAAGATTCTCTGTCCCTAGGAGTGCCAAGGGTGGTGGTGGGGGGAAATGGAGGGGCCAGGGACAGTAAGGTAGGAGGACCTTATGGGAGCCAATTTTTGTGCTTAGGACTATGCCTGGGGTAAGCCAATGGGAGGGCGGAGGGGAGCATAGCCTGAGAATGGCTTCTGGTGAAGGAAAGAGTTTCTGAGAAACCCGGAATGGGTAAGAAAAGGTGGAGTAGGGGTGAGCTTAAGAAATTGGGGGTGGAGGAAATGGAAGCTGGGGTAGTGATGTCGCAGAGGTGGCAAGAATCAATGGTGGAGGCAGCAGGGTGGGATGAGGGAGGGAAGAGGGGGAGAGATGAGGAGACAGGAGGAGGACTAGGAGGGGGAGGAGGAAACAGCAGGGAGAGGCCATAGAGGTGCTAAGGGTCTGTCAGATAAGAAGCAGTGACCTGCAGCGGACAGAGGGAGCTTGAATAGAATACAATTCAACAGACAGGACAGTATCAGCAATGAAGCAGAGTAGCCAGCAATTAGCCCACAGTTGTAATGGCCAAGGTCTAATCTGGCTAGAGGAAAAAGAAAAAGTAGGTGACTAGGTCCCGCCAGAATGGAGATGAATAAGGGCAGAGTAATGCAGAGAAACAGGGCAAAAAAACAAGACAGTGTGTTTTCTTTTGTGGCCTGAACTTAACCAGCTGACAGAATGTGGTGTTAGTTTGATTTCTGGCTTAGAGGCAGGGGAAGAGAGCCCTCTAGCTGTCACGGAGTATAAGGAGCCAATAGGAGAATAGGGAGGTAGTCTTTTGCACTGATTGGTTCATGGAGGGTATAAATGTAATCACTCAGATAGGGCACTTGGGTGGGTGGAGGATGGGGAGATACCACATAGCAGTGCCGGGAACAGCACTTGAATCAGAGAAAGCTTAATTTTGATAGCACACTCACCAACAGCCAGCTAAGCTGTCGGGCACTGCACACAGGTAAGCCCAAGATTTAATTTAATTGAAAAGATTACTGGGCTTTAGCAGAGTTTCCACCATGGGAGCTTAAAAGGCCACAGAAAAGCAAACCAAAATCAGTTAAAAAAGAGGCCATGGAATTTAATGTGGAGCCGGTAGACGGCTCTGCTAGATTCAAAGAATAAAGCTGCATTTTGTAGGTAAAAGCTACCACCAAGCTGAGAGGTGGCTGAAACTGAGCATAGCTGAAGGACAAAAGGCGTCAAATTTGAATGTAGCAGAGACTGGGCGCTTCTGAGAGCAGCAGGTCTATACCTTCGGTGGTTGTTGAGATCGGTGGGCCACTGGGGAGCAGCTCAGCTGGGGCGGACTGCCTCGAGGGAGGGAGGGCAGCTTCGGTGGTTGCTGAAGTTGGCGGGCGATTGAACAGCAACTCTTAAGGGGCAGACTGCCCCAAGGGAGGGAGGGTGGCTTCAGTGGTTGCTGAAGTCAGTGGGCAATTGAGGAGCAGCTCAGCAGGAGCGGACTGTACCAAGGGAGGGAAGGAGGGAGGGCCGCTTCGGTGGCTGCTGAAGTCAGCGGGGGATTGAGGAGCAGCTCAGCAGCGGCGGACTGCCCCGAGTGAGGGAGGGCGGCTTTGGTGGTTGTTGATGTCAGCAGGCGATTGAGGAGCAGTTCAGCTGGGGTGGACTGCCCCGGGGGAAGGAGGGCGGCTTCAGTGGTGGCTAAAGTCGGCGGGCGATTGAGGAGCCGCTCAGCAGGGGCAGACTGCCCCAACGGAAAGAGGGCAGCATCGGTGGTTGCTGAAGTCGGTGGGCAATTGAGGAGCAGCTCAGCAGAGGTGGATTGCCCTGACGGAGAGAGGGTGGCTTTGGTGGTCGCTGAAGTTGGTGAGTGATTGAGGAGATCAGCAGGGGCAGACTGCCCCAATGGAGGGAGGGCAGCTTTGGTTCTTGCTGAAGTCGGCGGGCAATTGAGGAGCAGCTCAGCAGGGTCAGACTGCCCCGAGGGAGGGACGGCGTCTGTGTGGAGTCTTATCCTTTTAGAAGCCAGGCCACGAGCTACATCACCCCGGATTTGGGTGCAGAATGGGGCCTTGCAATAGAAAGTCTCCTTAAACTGGAAGGTGAAATGGTGCTGGCTGAGCTAGGTTCACTAAGTCCAAGTACCACAGTCTTCTGGGCCACTCCAGAGCTATTACAAGGAAGCTACTTCAAGTGTCTTTTTTTGCATGACTTTGGGGAGAAAAGGCAGTGGAGCAAATGCATATGCTCGGTTGAAGGTCCAGTCCTGAGTCACAGCAACCACTGCTTCTGCTTGTGGACACCGATAATGGCTGGAAAATGTTGGAGTCTCAGCATTTGTAGCTGGAGGAAAACAGATCGATCCGAGGCCGACCGAACCTTTGACACAGATGGTCGAACAGCTCTGGGTTCAACATCCACTACCCCAGGTGAACATTTTCGTGGCTTAGTCAGTCTGCCTGAATGTTCAGCTTCCCTGCCAAGTGTAGTGCTGACAGAGAGAGAGGATTCTCCTTTGCCCACAGGAGGAGATCAGAACTTTATTTTAGCATCTCCCTGCTCTTTGTGCCACCTTGATTGCTTATGTATGCCACTGTGATGGTGTTGTCTGACCTCATTGTTATCGCCTTTGTCTGCAGTAAACACTGAAATCAAAGAAGAGTTAGGTGAACTGCCCTCGTCTCCAGAACGTTTATGTGGAGATGCTGTTCCTGCACTGACCAAGTTCTTCGGGTGGGTAATTGGTTCAGGACTGCCCCCCAACCATAAAGGCTTGCGTCTGTTGTCGGGATCAACTCTGATGGAAGCGCCAAGAGAAGCCCTTTGATCAAATTCTGCAAACTCACCAACCAACTCAGGGAGTGCCGCAGCTGAGGAGATAGGGGAATCCTGGCTTGATAATCTTCTGATGTCGGATCCCCGCTGACAGCAATCCAATTTGGAGGGCCCTATGTGAAAATTAGCCCACGGGACTAGGTATATTGCTGCCGTTATGAGATCCAGGATTCGCTGCAGGCTGAGGTCGATGACTGAGCCCTGAGCCACTGAACATCCTTCAACAGAGTCTCCTTTCAGGATGGCAAAAGAAAGACCTTCCCTTGGTCTTTGTTGAAGACTGCTCCCAGGTGTTCTAGAGTCTGAAATGGCTCAAGGGAGCTTTTCTCTTGGTTCACAACCCAGCCGTGGGACTCAAGCATCTTCAGAGTCCTGAGCACTGACCTCCTCACCAAAGACACTGTCTTTGGCTTTGCATCAGAAGATAAGGAAAAAGGTCCAGCTCCCCATACGATGAGCAGGGGAAATGCTGGATCTTGCCCAACAACTCATGCACCGAAATCTGGCCAATGGAAAATCATGTACACAAATGCCCGCAGTCTGGGAAACAAGATCCCAGACCGGCAGGCACCAATGACAGAGGCTAAACTAAACATAGTAGCCATTAGCAAGACATGTTTCACCAGTAACCACACTTGGGAGACTTCAGTACCCAGCTATGCACTGTTCAGAAGAGACCGAGGTGCAAAATGGGGGGGGGGGATGGCCCTTTATGTCAATGAAAATATCAAAGCTACAGAAATTCAGAATACACATAAGGAGCCAGAAGAACTGTGGGTCATCCTGGAAACAGGAAATGGGACAACCATTCGAACTGGGGTTGTCTACAGGCCTCCAGACTAGGGGAGGACATAGACACATTACTGTTAGAAGATATACAAAACATGACAGCTAACGGGGAGATTCTGCTAATGGGAGACTTCAACATGCCAGATACAGATTGGACAATACCAGCAGGAACGTCCGCCAGAACTAGACACATAGTGGATTCCCTGCAGGGGAGGGCCTCAAACAATTGGTACAACAACCCACAAGAGACAGGGCTATCCTGGATCTAGTACTGACTAACAGGGAAAGGATCACAGATCTCCAGGTAGAAGGTCACCTGGGGGCCAGTGACCATCACATGGTATGGTTCAATTTGGCCACTAGAACTAAATCATCCCATTCCAAGGCAAAAATATGGGACTTCAGAGGAGCTGATTTTGAAAAGATGGCCAACAGAGTTAAGCTAGCCCTGGCAAGATGAAATACAGGTGGGGGGGAGGTACAGGCAAAGTGGGCAAGCATTAAGGATGCAATACTTGAAGCAACATCCCACTGTGTTAGCGAGAAAAGCAAGAGCAAAAGAAGGCGGAAACCACACTGGTTCTCAAAAACAGCAGCAAAAAAGATCACAGCCAAAAGGCTGGCCTTCAGGAAATATAAGGGAATGCAGTGGGATGAAGACAGGGAGGCATACCAAACTTCCCTAAGGGAAGCAGGGAAGGCAGTAAGGCAGGCAAAGGCCCAAACCGAGGAAACACGAGCAAGAACAGTAAAAGAAGGGAACAAGACTTTCTCTAGATATATTAGTGAAACGAGAAAGTCCAGAGGGGGTATTGCTAAGATCAAAAGGGATGAGGGGGAGTGTGTGGAGGAGGACCAAGGAAAAGCATATATCCTAAATAGATACTTCTGCTCAGTATTTACTGAGGAGAAGGTAGAACTACAACCCACAGCTCAGCACCATGGACACGGGGAGAGATGAAGTTGCTTCACAAAAGAAAGGGTCCTACAAGAGCTCGCTAAGCTCAGGGGTGACAAGGCAATGGGACCTGATGGCATGCATCCCAGAGTACTAAAGAAGCTAAGGGTGGAACTAGCAGAGCCATTAGCAGAACTGTTTAGTGAGTCTCTGAGCATAGGAGAAGTCCCAGAAGACTGGAGAAGGGCTCATGTGATCCCACTCCACAAAAGTGGCAGCAGGGAGGAGGCAGGGAACTACAGACCAGTCAGTCTTACCTCAGTAGTGGGCAAGATTATGGAGGCACTCCTTAGGGAAAGGATAGTGCAACACCTGGAATCCACAGGAGCACAGGATCCAAGACAGCATGGGTTTACAACAGGAAGGTAGTGTCAAACTAATCTCAGATTTCTTTGACTGGGTAACCAGAGTGGTGGACCAAGGCGGTGCAGCTGATGTTGCCCACCTTGACTTCAGCAAAGCTTTCGATACTGTTCCACATAGATGATTAATAAGCTGGGTAGGCTTGGGGTGGGTCAGAGGTTGGTCAACTGGGTGGCAAACTGGTTGGCGGGCAGAAAACAGAGAGTGGTGGTAAACGGTATACAGTCAGAAGAGATGCAAGTCACAAGTGGGGTATATCAGGGATCAGTCCTGGGGCCAGTCCTCTTCAATATTTTCATCAGTGACATTGCAAATGGACTGGAGGATAAGGTTTGTCTGTTTGCAGATGACACCAAGATCTGCAGCATAGTAGATGATGCAGATGGGGTGGGCAGAATAAGAAGAGATCTAGATAAACTGGCAAAATGGTCGGAAGAGTGGCAGCTGGGGTTTAATGCAAAGAAGTGCAAGATCATGCACATAGGGAAGAGAAACCCTGAAGCTTCCTATAGGTTAGGAGCAGAGTTGTTGGCACTCACAAGGGAAGAAAGAGACTCGGGCATCATCATCACAGACTATCTGAAATCATTCAAGCAGACCACTAAAGCAGTAGGTAAGGCTAGAGGGATGTTAGGGTGTATTAGTAAGGGTATCACAAGTTGTAAGAGGGAGGTAATAATCCCTCTTTACAAGACACTGGTTAGGCCCCATCTGGAGTACTGCATGCAGTACTGGAGGCCACACCTGCACATGGACATTAACAAAATTGAGACAGTCTAGAGAAGAGCAACCAAAATGGTGCAGGAACTGCATCAGAAAACATATGAGAACAGATTAACGGAGCTTAATATGTATACCCTAGAGCAAAGGAGGGAGAGAGGTGATATGATCAAAACATTCAAACAACTTAAGAGTGTTTAACATGGTGAAAGAATCTAATATGTTTCAATGTAAGGAAAATAGCAGGACAGCAGGATACAGCATGAGATTAGAGGGAAGCCGATTAACAGGTAATGTGAGGAGGTTCTTTTTCACAGAAATGGTGGTGGATGCATGGAATGGCCTAACTCAGGAAGTGGAGGATATGAATATAGTGCAGGGCTTCAAACAGGCATGGGATAGGTATTAGGGAGCAATACAGATAAGTATGGTGAGATAGGTCATTGACAGAGTAAAGACCTATGGCACATTCATAAGGCAGAAAAAATGGGCAGACAGGATAGGCCTTGAGGTCCTTATCTGCTGTCAACTTCTATGTTTCTATGAATAAGCATGTCGTCCAGATAAGGATAGACATGATGCTCTTCTTGTTAAAGTTGAGCCACCAGGACTACAAGCACTTTCAAGAAGACCCTGGGAGCTGTTGCAAGGCTGAAGGAAAGTGCCCTGTACTGGAAATGTTGGTCCAGTAATGAGAACCTGAGATACCGCTGGTAAGACTGATAGATGAGAATGTGAAGGTATGCATCCATCAGATCTATGGAAGCTAGGAAATCACCCGGCTGAACAGCTCAGGTGATTGACTGTAGGGACTCCATCCTGAAGGTTGTGTGGTGTACAAACTTTTTCAGACGCTTCAGATCCAAGATGGGCCTGGAACCCCCCAATTTTTGGGGAACTACGAAATATAGAGAGTAGAATCCCTGAACTTGCTCACTTGGAGGGACCGGCACAACTGCCCCAATATGAATGAGGTGATTCTGGGTCTCTGATGCTGCCTGTCTCTTAACAGTGTCCTTGGAAACCAGGATGGTAGAAAACACTCCCTTGAGGGAATTGTTGAAAATTCTATCGCATAGCCCAAGGCTAGAATTTCCAAACCCATGAGTCAGAACTTGTCTGGGCCTATCTTCAGTAGAAATTGTGTAGTCTTCCACCAAGGAAAGGGGGGCAGGGATAGGCCCATGTACCCTCACTGTGAGGCACCAGACTTTTGGCCTGGCCATCCAGTATGGTGTCTGGCAAGGGTCCCTCTGTTACTGTAGCCCTTGTTACTTGAGTAGGCTCCTCTAGTTCTCTGCTTACCAAAGTTCTAAAGGGGACGAAACCCTTCTCGAAACTGCCTGCACCTGCCACTTCCTTGACCTCTTGGAGTTGAGGTGGTCTTATGCTGTTGCTTCGATACTGGAAGGTGGCATTTCTCATCCTGGAGATCCTTTAAATATTATCCAAGCCAGAACCGAGCAACAGACCTCCCTCAAAGAAGAGGTTAAACAGCTTAGACTTTGAAGCTTGATCAGCAACCGAATGCCTAAACCTCACATGGTAGACACAATGTGGTAGGCACAGTGAGCTGACACGCACAAATTCTCCACCACAGATTCACCTAAGAAGGTGGAGGCCATGGTAACCAATTGTAAGATGCTCGCTCCTTCCGATTTGGGGGGAATGAAGCTGCCCAGGGTAGTAACCCACATGTTTAAGGCTCTGGCAACAATAAAAGAGGCATAGGAGGTGTGTAGGTTTGTGCTGTTAGAGGTGAAAGCTCTCCTACATGTGGCATCCACTTGTTTGTCATGGAAGGCCCGTGACCCTTCAATAGGAATAGTGGATTGCTGGACCAAATTATACATAGCCTTATCTGCCAGTGGAGGGGCTTCCCACCTGTGAAATTTTGACTCTGAAAAAGGAAAGGACAGTGTCTTCAGTTTTGGTAGGTACTTTCTCTGATCCTCACCTGCCCATCCTTGCTCAATAATTTGGTCATAGTGAATAAAACTCAGAAAACACTTTGGAGCAGAGGAAAATGCAGACAGAATCAGATTGACATCCGCTGTTTCCACAGACTGTGCTTCCTTGAGCTGTAAGAACCTACATGCCTCAGCTATAAAAAAAGACAAGGACTTACTGTCAAATGGGAAGGTATAGAAATCCTCAACCTGGACTCTGTTCACTCCCCTTCCTACTCCTCCTCAGAGGGGATGTCCTCTTCATCACAATCGAGCAATGTTGAAGGTCAGGAGTTTCCCCAAGATCCCCGAAATCCTCATCCTGACCCTCTAAGTAGTCAGGGTCGGGGTCTGCCTGCACATCTGTCTCCACAGCCTTGTCTTTCTGTGACGCACCTGGACATGCCTGTGTGGGGTCCCCTGACCTAAGGGGCCTGGTTTGGGGTCAGATGTGTCTGCTGGGATGTCCTACAGAACATCGGGGCCCAACAGCTCACCAAGGGGCAATAGTAGTTATTTTCGTAGTTCTGTTTTGCCACTGCCAACTGAAGAACAAGGTGCCCCCTCCCTAGCTTGGACGACTGGTTGGGGGGAACCATTAGAGAAATATTATGCTGGGCAACACAATGGGGACAATAGGAACCCATGGGGGAGGGTCTCATCACCCTTTTGCAGGTCTTTAACCTTTTTAGAATTAATAGTCTCCGATAAGCCTTGGTGCCAAGTAGAGCAGCCCTATATAGGTCTAAACTTAAATCAATATCAAAATAGACCAACTGATGCTGTAGTCTGAATGATAAATAGTTAATTGGAGCTTGCCTGTGCTGGCAGAGTGACCAGATGCAGTCAATCCGATTGTGCAGGTAATAAATTCATCAAGATGGGAGCTGTGTAAATAGAGCGCAGCATGTTTACCATGAAGGAAGCCTAGATACGTGCACTCTCTATGACAGGTGTGCGCATGATGTCACAACATCCTAATTGACATCATTGTGCTAGGTGGATGGGTGCACATGAAAAAAAAAGCATGTGCAGTGTAAGCAGATTAAGGAGGGCACACACTCAACCACAGCAAAGCTCCTTAAAGGGACACTGTCAACCTGTTTTTCATCATACCATTTTTAATTAAAAACCCACATTTTATGATTGCTTACCTTCTCTAAAATTCATTGATGTTGCTGTTCATTTTGTCTGTCTCATTGTTTAGTAGAACTGAAATGCATGGCAATGTATATTTATAAACAACTTTGTTTTTATTTACAATCCTGGATCTGTTCTTACTGCGTACTTCCTGAGCATTAGAAACACACCCAAATAGTGCAATCACTTATGAGGCAGTAGCCTCCTACACTCCCATTGCATCACAAGTGGCTAGACTGTGTAGTGGGTGTTCCCAAGTCCAGGAAAGATGCAGGTGGAGCTGATCAAGAAATATAAACAAACCTGTTTTTGTGTGGTAACACCAGTACAGTGGGCAGTCTGTTTTTCTCTTTTTAAATGAAAAAAAAAAAAGAATCAAAATCAAACTACCAGCTGCATCAGCAATCTTTACATAATCTTGGCAATCATAAGATGTGTTTTTTAAACTAGGGACACTCTGAGACCTAAGGGGTTGACAATGTCCCTTTAATGGCAGGAAGTGCTGAGTGTTCAGAGGGCTGAGGAAAGAATGCTCCAAAGGCCCTCTGAGTACAAATATGGTCTAAGTTCACAAGCACTTAACTCCCACACAAGGAAAGCAATTGTGTCCCCAAAAGCCAGTTCTGAAGGAAATGCTGCTGAGAGGTAAAATTACCTGCAGCCACTCTTAAAGGGGAAATGCCAATTAAAACGGCAAAACTGTACCCCGAAAAACAATCAAGTTTTAAAATAACCAGCAGCAAAAGGTATACAGTATCCTGAAGTCTACAGGGGTAGGGAGGGACCAATGCAGGAGCCGAAGGGAACCCCCCAGGAGTCCTATACTACATCAGAACAAATAAAATAAATTGTTCTTACCCGTGGCACCTTTTTTTTGTTAAATAAATCAGAGACCAGATATAAAACAAGCACCCTAATGGAAGGCAGATGTGGCCCCCAGCCCAAGCCAAAGCAGTTAAAAAGGAGAGCAGGTTAGTCAATTTAAAAGCCACAGCTTAACAGAAGCTATTTTAATTTAGAGGTGCTCCCAGGTACCAGGTAGCCCCAATCTGCTATGCAGAATTGCAGTCTCAAAACTGAAAATCTTGAGATCTCTTCAGAGAAGGCTGAAAAGGTCTGTCCCCTACAAATGGCACAGCTGAACTGGGGAGTTCCTGCTGCTCGTAATCCTCATGTGCCCAGCATTCTAAAGCTTTGAGCTGTGCCATTTCCCTTAGCAAGGGTGCATTATACCCAGTAGTTATGACTTCCCATTAATAATGTGGAGCGCTACAGAAAAAAACATATATTATCTTTAACTGCTCTATTATTTAGTGACAAACAAAATGCTTTGCAGTTCTAACTTACTATGGGGGTAAGATACATTGGCCCTGATAATCTGAAGGTTAGTGCGGCACTAACATAACTACCGCCATGCTAACCAGGCTGTGTGTTCATATGGAGTGGGGGCCTGATATTTATTTATTTGTACAAACGGATTTGCAACCTTATAGCCAGAGGCTCGTTTCCAAAGGTACCTCATCACAGAGAGGACAACAGTGTTACAATATTACAGTAGGTTGACGTACAGATTTACACAGTAATATACAGACATTGTTACATATATTTTTCATAAAACAGTAGTTACATAAATACTGATGTCTGTCAGAGGAGATTGAAGGAATCCAGGTGGGGGGAAGGGAGGTGGAGGAGGCAGTCTGGAGGACTTTGTCGAAGTGCACTTAGTGATATGCGGGCAGCTTGTTAGTGACAGGAACAGCAGCGGGTGTCGAACAGGTGTATTGAGTGTACCTCGGTGAGTGGTGCTCATTGAACAGCACAATCACGACTACATCAGTGCAAAAATGCAAATGTGGTAATCCTCCAGCATACAGGCATGGTGGTATATTCAGCCAATTTTAGACACAGTAAAAGGCTGTTGTGGTAGGCTATTTACTGCTTTCAAAACCCTGCCCTTTACATTGCGCACAGGGGTGCATCAGCACCTGCTTCCCCTTCCACCTTATTCCTAGTAGCGTACCGAGTATGAGCTGCCATTCCCTGACTGTCTAGTGGTCCCCCTTCCTCTATGATAACCATCCGAATGCCTAAATACCGTTATCCTCCATCCTTGGTTGTATGGTGGCTCCCCAGCCCTCATTGATGCTCATTCGACTGCATTATTATTTTCCTCCATCTCTGGTTGTCTAGTCCCCCCCCCCCCCAAGTATATAAACTGTACCTGCCCACCCCAGCACTTGACACCCTCCCATAGTTGAAATCGATGCCCAGTGCTACAGTGAGTGTGACTGGCAAAGACCCTCCACTCACCACCTCTCCAGTCGCAGTTTGCATGACAGGAAATGAGTGTGTGTCTACAGTACAACACTCAAAGGTTCCTACTGAGGACAAGAAATGCCTAGTCTGGGAAATTCAGTGTAAGTGGAGGACTAAGGACCCCATTAGTTGTTTAGCGTACTGCTAAGCAACCAGTCCTGTAATACTCACAAAACTAAAGTTGTATTTAGTTTTCATATGGGGGTTCTGCCTCCCCCCGGAAGTCAAGAGTCTGGAACGTATCGTGGTAAGCAAACACAGTAATGTTGCATTCCACAGAGCGGTCCCGAGTCCTCCATTTACGTTGGAAATTCTCGAAAGGTGGTTATCATATTCATATCTCTTCTTGGTGAAATAAGAAGTAAAGTGAGCGTGGGTACGGCCTGAACTGCAGCTGCTGACCGAGCTCGGCAAGTCGAGTTACCCTGGATCCCCTACACAAGAACCCAGGCAGGAGTCCTAATTAACAGCAGAGAGGAACTTGTCAGGGCGGCTCAGCCCCCAAGGCTCTGGTGAGCCCCGATAGCTCACATATTACTGTCTGACTCTGACGCCAGCGGCCAGCCCTCACCACCGGTGTAAACATGGGCCCCGGCCTTGCATATTCTATGTAATATATGTTGTACAGTGGCGTTGCATGTTTGTTGTCAGCGTTGCCGACCTGAAGAAAGTATCCAGGTTGAAGGATTTTCCTGACTTTCGCATCAACCAGAAGTGGCCTCAGCTACAGCAAAAGCAAAGACCGAACTAACTATACAGTTCCTCTCTGTTGTTTCCGTTACCATAGCAACCGGAAACCGGACAAGAAGGTCACGCGGTAATTGTCGAGCGTGGAGAAGTTCCTCCGTATGTGCTGGAGGAAATGGTGATCTGGCATTGCTGTGCTGTAGCGGCTCGGGGTTTCGATGATATGTGAGTAGAGATTTGGTTGGTAATAGGCAGGGCCACTGGAAAATTGCGGAACAGGTTACCCCAAATTGCGGAAAAGGTTACCCCAAATTGCGGGGGTTCTACTGTAGACCCTGAGCCGGGCTGCAGCTATGAATTTTGGGGCCCAGGAAAAGTCAAATCGAAATGGGCCCGTTTCCCAAACCAGCTAATGCCAATGGTAGTGACAGCTCCTCAGGTGGGCCCCTCCTGAGCTTGGGGCAAGGGACAACTTCCCCTCTCCCCCCCTCCATTACTGCGGCCCTGACCCTGAGTACTAGACCCTGGAGCAATCATCGGCAGTTGAAATAGTTGCAATTCAATGCAGTTGCAATTGCATTGGATTGCAGTCATAAAATAGTGGAGTTGAAATTCACTGCAGTTGACGATTCTGTGACCTGTCTAGGTTTGTTGTTGTGGTGCACTGCAGTGTGCTTTGTCTTTTTTTTTTCTTTCCTGAGGGGCAGAGGAGGGGGGGCTGGGGGATCCGGGAATATCTAATGGTCCTCAACCAACGGCACCGAGCCTTACAGTCAATGAAATGCACCCCTGGCTCCTGGACATGAAGCATCCACCAATTAGGAGAGCTAGAAGGAGGAGCCAGGAGCTTGAGAGTATCTGTGATTGGCTGCATGAGGTGGCAGGGAGAGCGTGCCTAGGTAGGCGAGGAGGCATCTGTGTTGGTGTGTGGGCAGTAGAGCAAGCAGTGATTCTCTGCAGGGGCAATGTTTGGTGGTTTGGCCTTTAATTTAAAAATAAGTTAACTGTGTCCACTGGTCTGGTGCCTGGAGAGAGACTAGTGTGTGGCTGTGCAGATCCCAGTCAGTCCTCCAGCAAAGCCAGACAGCAGTCGTGTGAAGGCAGCAAGTCAGTGGTCTGGTCATGGTTGGGATCAGCCTGTGACCCCATCAGTCTGGCCCATTGGGCGACTCTCGCTCAGTCTCAGTCAGGCTTTAGAGTCGGCGAGGAGGAGGAGTGGTAGGTGCACTAGTTCCACTGCATGGAGTACCAGAGTGGGGACGTGGGTCTGGATTGGGGACCGACTGTGTGGATTGGGATGAGGGAGCACACAGCTCAAAAAAAAACACTGGCACCACCACCTCATAGAGCAGCAACGACAGCCTGAGCCATGGAGCCACCCAGCGACACCAACTGAATCATCACCCGACAGCTGACCAAACTGGCAACAGGCTACTACAGTGAGCAGGGTACTGTATTTGATGTGTATGTAAGGCCTGCGCAGTACGAAGAAGGAGGATGGTCTCTCACAGACTGCTCGGTCTGTCTGTGTGTCTGCTGTGTGCTGGGCAGGCTTGTCTGGCTGGTTGGAGGCTGTGGGGCCTGGGGAGCTGAACTTGAAAAGTCAAGGCGATCGATCATCGTCGATCTACTGCTGGTGGCCCGGCTGGGCTCTCTCTCACTGCGGTGGCATTTTGAGTAAGTTAGACTCCCCATGAGGTCGTGGAGCAGGCCAGGCACAGGTGGTCGGTTGGTGAGTTCCCGGACCCATAGTAGGCCAGAGCGCGAAGCGTGGTCGGGTCCAGTGGACAAAAATGTTTTGTGTTTGCCACTGTAGGAATCGGATAGGCTAAATATTAAAGTCCTCATGGCAAGATGAATAAAAACAAATTAGTGTACACGCTGAAAGCCAGAACAAGTTCAGAAACTGTGTCATAAAATGTTTTTTTTTATATGCATGAGTTTTTTTAGCTTTAAATTTAAACTATGGCTACATCCCAGTTCTGGTATACCATACAGGAGGCATGTCTAGGGGTCCTCCCTTAAGCTGTTTTTAGTCTCACAGATTCTACGACTACTAGTAAACTAACATATATTGATGGTTAGCTCTGTTTGCAAAAGGGTACCTTCTAGCTTCTGTGGGGTGTTTAAGAGGACCTACCTATACTGTATTTTAGACTCGCAGTTCTTTTTCTAAGTAACTAGTATTACTGCTGCTTATTTTTCTATCTGTCTGTTGTCTGTTAGCAACCTTTGCAAACTGTGTGAGAGGCCTTTTGGCACCATGCAGTTCTGCTTAAAGCTGAACCAACATAACATTCTGTGGTGATTTGCATATGCAGTCCATGATGCTTTGCATTGTGTGGGCATGTGTGATTTTGTATTTTCTTAAAACTTGGCTTCCTAGCCAAATGCCCTTTGGGGTAACCCTTGCCTCAGTGTTTGCGCACAGAGGTTCTTTTATTTTTCTATACCTTATATGGTTCTACTGCCCTGCTTCAACTTGTTACTTTCAGGGACTTAGTATATTTTGTTGTTGTATTGACTGGTTATTGTGCTTTAGTGCATCCCTACTGTGTGTAGATTTGTTTCACTGCACTTTGTATTTGCATTTTAAAGAGCAGCCAGCTTCTTAGCTGCTGCTGCCTAGTTGCTGCTCCCTCCAACATATGCAATACCTCACCTGCCCCAGAGATGAGGGGCATAAATAATTCCTTTTGTTTCTGCCCATTTATGAAGTTATAATGCTGCTGAATCCCAAATGCTAAAAATGGAGCTGCTTCCTGATCATAACCCACCAACACTCCCCCACATAGGCACATGCAGCCCCATTTTGTGATGTCCGAAGGCGAAGGCTATGTGTGCACGCACCCCATTAATTTCAAAGGGGGGGACTTCTCCATACATTTTTATTAACTTTTATACTTGAAATTTAATTAAAGAAAGATATGAAGTTAAAAAAGGTATGACAAAATAGTACATAATAAAATTCAACGATGGTGAAAGTTGAAAAAATTGGTTGAATTTTTTTCAGTTAGTTGAAATCAAAAATTTCAAACTAGTTGAAAAAATCAGTCATAATGTGTGGTGAGTCAGTCATAATTGTTTTTTCAGCTGACTCCGAGGTCTACTGAGTGCTTCACAATAGATCTTTTAATGTTTTCTGCAGCATATATTAGTCGGTATAACTTGCTAAATAATACACTGACACCTGAATATGTTTAAAAGATAAAGAAAAGTTATGTGCCGTGCCCTCCTGGGGCTCGCACCTCACTGCCAGAGGAAAAGCTACAAGCCTGTCCTGGGAAGCAACCCACGATTCTGCTACTGCAAATTAGCAGACCCTGAGGCTTTCTTCCCCTGTTGAAAATGCCGCCTGGGATCCTCCGAACTCCAGTTCGTTGCAGGGCCCAGAAATCTACAGAAACAGCCAAAAGCTGTATACCCCCTCAGATGTGCCGTGCCCACCTGGGGCTCACACCTCGCCACCAAAGGAAAAGCTACAACCCTGTCCTGGGAAGCAACCCGCGATTCTGCTACTGCAAATTGCTTCAGACCCCTGAGGCTTTCTTCCCCTGTTGAAACTCACTTCGGATCCTCCGAACTCAGTTCGTTGCAGGCAGAAATCTACAGAAACAGCCAAAACCGTATACCCTTCAGGTGTGACAGCACCCACCTGGGGCTCTTTGCACATTGCTAGCCGGAGGAAAAGCTACAAGCCTATCCTGGGAAGCAACCCCACAATTCTACTACCACCAAATTAGCAGACCCTGAGGCTTCTTCCTGTTGAACTGAGCCGCCCGATCCTCCAAACTTCAGTTCATTGCAGGCCTAGGAATCTACAGAAACAACCAAAAGCCGTATACCCCCTCAGGTACGATGGTATTTGGTGTCTTTGGACATTCTGAATTTTCAGCGCCAACACTCTGATTGGAGGATCTCAGCCTCACTGACTTCTTCCTGTTGGTCTCCATTTTATCTTGCATCATGAGAGACATTTATCAGCGCTGCTGATCCTGAGAGACTATCCCTTTTTGTAAAGCAAGAATTTCATTTGTTTTTTTTTTTGTTTGTTTGGTTTTTGTCTACTTCCTCATTTGCAAATTATACTACATAGCCACTAGAGGGCTACAACAGCTGTCTTCTCTGTTAAAGTGGAAATATAGATTTTCTACTTCCTTTTCTGCTCTAGTGGACCTGGGATACTTCTCTTTCTGAGGACCATCCCGGGGGGTTTTCTGTCTGTTTCTCAGGCCGAACCATGCTCATTCACTAAGGCTGCAAGACTCTAACGCCTGCCCGACTTCCATTCTGTACTGGTGGAGCAGGGCCACAATCAGAAACGAAAGCTACAGACCAATCTTGCCACACCGGATTGCAGCCTTGAACCTCCTCACTGGCTGAGCTGTAAAGAATTGCTCCACAGGTACGTTCAGTGCCAAAACCGCCTATCAGCCACAAAAGGATTTTGAACTTATGATACCTGATTGCCGATTGGTCTAGGCTTATAGAGGCCTTTACTGCTGGCTGTTGTGGCGTTTAGATCTACCATGGGAAATTACAGCTGGTTCCTCGGTGTGTCACTAGCTTTACTAGCACTCAGCTCAATTCTTTGGAACCCTTATCCCTCCCTAAAGTGGAATGACCCTTGCGCTTCTCCCTGTCCTGCGTCCAAACAGCTCCTTTCATTCTGGACTGTTGGGCTTCTCAGCTGTCTCTGCCGGGGAGTAGCACATCTCCTGAGCTGCCTCTGCAGATTACTCCCCCATCCAGACTCGAGACTTCTTACTCATGGCAAATTCCTGCCAGGACACTAGTGGCTGCAACACTAGGCCAGTATAACACCAGGAGTGGGTACAGGCCTACCCATCAACACCGCCTCCCTATCGCCCCAAAAATAGTGTTTGCAAATTACAGTTCGCTGCCTTAAAAAGAATCCTGCTTCTTTTATTATTGTGCTCAGGCAATGTCGAACTCAACCCAGGACCATTAGACACCCTTGCTTCTCCATCAGACCTGGCAAGTATCAAAGGAATGTCTTTTATGCATCTTAATGCCTGTAGTTTGCTGAAAAAGTTCACCCTTATCCAGGCTTGGGTGAGTCACACCCTACCTGACGTCCTAATGATTACTGAAACCTGGCTTAGGCCAGCCACCCCAGACAATGAAATCAATGTCCCAAATTATTTACTCTTCCGGGCGGATAGGCAATCAAGAGGAGGTGGGGTGGCAGTTTATGTAAGGGACAAATACTCAGCCACATGCATAGACGCATCATCCTCCCCCAAAGAATTTGAGTGCTTAACCCTAAAGATCGAACTGTCTCCTTCCAGTGCACTCTGTGTAATAGGCTGCTACAGGCCCCCTTCTGCCGGGTCGCATCTCCTGTCTCACCTCAGTTCCATACTGGGGCTCAGTTCCTTGGAAACCATTATTCTTGGCGACCTGAACTCCGATTGGCTATCAAGTGCATCAGCTCCCTTGAAATCCTTTTGTGACACTCTAGGGCTGGTGCAACTCATTGGCGAGCCTAATCGCCCAAATAAAAAGGACCTTAACAACGGCTCCCTCTGAGATGTAATTTTTTTTTTGCATGTTATTTTTCTCTCCTCGGAGCTCGGCTACAACCCCCCCACTCCGTAGTTCCCCGGCACCATCCCGGACATGGACCCCTCCCTTCTGCACCCGCGACTTACCCTTGGCGGCGGGGTGATGAGAGCGGCTTCGACCCACCCCAATGGATCCATACCAGGGATGACGCCCTCCAGGAATGCGCCGGGAGCGGCGTCGTGCTGCGGGCTCCATTTTCTTTTGTTTTCCTCCTGGCGGGCATGGTGTGCAATGACGCCAGCGACTAATCTGCGCCGCTCACGTCGCGTGCTAGTCAAGCGTTGCGACGTCCTGCCCCCCCCTTGGCTTGCGGCTGCGTGCTGTCGATCCCCAGCCTCCGCCAGAAGTCAGGCAAGCACCGGCCGCCGAATCTCCCACCCGGAGATGGAGAGCAGTCCTCCGGACGCTGAATCCATCTCCTCCCTCAGACCCCAGCAACCCATGCCCGTTCCCGAACACGGGTCACCGGCGTGGCGCGAGGTGTAGCGACCAGCGCCTCAACCCTCAGCGCCACCGGGCCGGCCGTGAGATGTAATTTTGGTTAGCAAGCCACACCTGTTCTCTCATGTCGGAACATTTTTCTCAGACATTAGCGATCATTGTATAATCACCACTGTTAGATCCGTGCGCAACCCACAGTTTGTGGCAAAGTTCTCTATCAAGAGGTGCAAACACAACTTTGATTTGTTTGCTTATGTCCATGACTTGAAACATTCACCGCGATGGCAGGAATTCTTTCTAGCCAAAACGGTTAACAGGCCATATACTGTTTTTTACGATATTTTAAGTGAGGCTTTAAATAAGCATGCACCCTTGGTTAAGGTGCAGGTCAGGAGCAGCACCTGCCGTTTGTTCTCATCTGAGCTCAAAGCTTCCCTATTAGAAATGGATACTTTATGGAAAAAAACCTGAAGAAGCAAGAACGACTGGGATTGATGTCTTTTTGAGAGAGCACACAACAAGTGCACCAAGTTGGTCAGAGCAGCCAAGGCCGCCTACTATCGTTCGGAGCTAGCCTCTGCCTCAAGAAATCCTTCAAAGCTCTGGAAAACATTAAAAGACATGTCTGGACATGCACCTGGTAATTCCATTCCTGCAAAAATTAAGTCTGGTGTCAGCGTTATCTCTAACCGATGATATTGGAAGCCTCAATAACCATTTTGCAACGGCAGGGCTAGCATTTGATACTTCTCCTGCCAGTGACCTCCGCACAGCTCAGGGCCCACCAACCCACGAGTCCCCCTCTACTGAGGAGGCCTTCTCCCTCCTGCCTGTCTCTCTAAAAGAGGTGGAAGACCTACTTCTGCAACTGGACACCAGGAAGGGAGCAGGCTCTGACTTCATAGAGCCATACTATCTGAAATGTGCCTACCATGTGCTTGCGGTGCCAATCACCCACCTATTCAACATATCACTCTCCCAGGGTAGCCTCCCCCCTCAATGGAAAATAGCCCAGGTCATCCCTCTATTAAAATCAGGTGACTCCTGAGATCTAAATAATTACAGACCGATCTCCCTCCTCCCCATCCTGTCTAAATTACTAGAAAAAAATAGTGTGTGGCCAGCTAGGGGTATACTTAGAATCCAGAAGCCTATTAAAACCGGTTCAGTCTGGATTCAGAGCACAGCACAGCACCATAACAGCCCTAGCTAAGGTGACCAATGATTGGCTCCTAGACCTTGACAACAAGAAGCATGTCTGTGCCGTTTTCTTGGGTCTTAGTAAGGCATTTGACACAGTCAATCACAGCCTGCTTCTTTTCCCACCCTAAGCACCTTAGGCCTTGACCATAAATCTATTTACTGGTTTGCAGACTACCTCGGAGAACAGAAACAGCAGGTTAAAGCTGAAGGTGATTTTTCTCCATTAAAACCTATGCTGAGGGGCATGCCCCAGGGATCTATCCTTGGTCCCCTCCTCTTTGCAGTCTACATTAACAACATCAATGACCCCATCAAAAAAGCCAACATCCACTTATTCGCGGACGACACTGTACTGTACTTGAGTCGTTCCATGCCGGAAGCAGCCTGTGAAGACCTCCAAGCTGAATTTTAACCTTCTACAATACCAGCTCATAAACAAAAAGCTTTTGCTCAATGCGAAAAAGACAAAAGCCATGCTCTTCTCCCCCTCCTTGCATGCGGCAGTTCCTGCTGGGGCAGAGGAGCTATCCCACAAATTACCACTGTTCTTGGAGAAACACTAGAGTATGTAGCTAAATTCAAATATCTGGGAGTTTGGCTCAATCATAAACTTTCCTTCACCGACCATCTCGAAGATCTACAGAAGAAACTAAGGCAAAGAATAGGACTATTCTACAGAATTAACCACCTGCTCACAAAGGAGGCCAAGACTCAACTGGTTCAAGCTACCTTCCTATCTTTAATAGATTACGCGGACCTGCTCTACAGCCACTGCACTGGCTAAGTTGGACACCCTCTACCACAGAGCTATCAGGTTCATTACTGGCCTTCCACTTTCCACACACCACTGCTCCCTGTACTCATCGTTAGGCTGGACTTCCCTTCACTATAGAAGGAATAGGAATCATGTGTCTCAGATTGTATTACCCGGAGTGTGTTAGCCACCTGTGCTCTAAGGAGCTATTCCCTAATTGCTCTCCAAGTTCCAGGGGTCAAAACTCATTTCGGCAAAGCTGCTCAAAGCTTCTCTTTACCCACATTGTGGAACGGTTTACAAAGGAACTTGAAGCTGAGCTGCCCTGTTAGCCTGAATATCTTCAAGGCACTCTACGATCGCTACATGAAAGCACCTTGCAAATGTTTTCCTCACCGCTAGTCCACTAATTCCGCAACTCCCCCCTTTCCATCCTGACGCTCACCATGTTTCTACCCCTGGCTCTCACTCTTTCCCTGTTAACTCTTCCTGCTACACCCACCCTTTCCTGTCCACTCCAGCCTGGCTAAAGTCCCACCCCATCCATAGTAGTGTCCCAATTATCTACCCCTTCTCCGTCAATATCATAATAAACAAGTACACAACAGCCATTGTCACTTTCTGTGGTTTTAGCTCAATTTTTTCCCCCAGTCGTTGGTAATATATCCCTCCTCTTCTTTCTCTCTCTAACCTGCCACCCCATACATGGCCTCTTTCTCCTATATGTGTAGTTGCCGGCTGCCTCACTCAAAAGATCTCTGCTTATAAACCCTGTATGCCTATGGTTGATTGTACATCTTCTGACTTCTTCAGTTATAAAATAATGCTGTTTTTTTTTTTATTTATTTCAACCGTGTACTGTACTGTATACGCTGTATATACTTTTTCTTCCTTGTATATTATTGCATTTTGTATACCTGCTTCTGTACTGTACTTTGATGTATTCATGACCAGGTCCACCTTGCAAGTGAGCCTTGCTCAATGGTGCCCGCCTGGATAAATAAAGATTTTGATTGATTTCATTGATTGATGTTCCTAAAAAGAATACTAAACTGATAAGCTATCGTAAGCGTTGCCTATCTTTCAAAATTTAAAAACATCTGCCTCATACAGTTCTACATAGATTCTATAAAGTGAGCCATAGCAAATCAATATTAAATAAATCCAGAAGAAATATATTTTTTGTTTCTGGCTGTAGAATAATGAAGCCTAATCAACAGCTGTTTACAGTGTTCTGCCAGCTATTCACCCAGTTTGGTACAAGAAATAAAATAAGCAGATAGAGTGGTGAATAATTGAGTTTTAGTAAAATGTTGTTAGTGTTTAATGGTCATAATTTGTACTGTAGGTACTGTACACTATTTTTGAAATCACATATTTAAACATTACATCTGGGGGTTATTTGGGCTGGCAAATACAGTAGCAGAAAAGGTCAGAGCCAAAAGGCTGGCCTTCAGAAAATATAAGGGAACACAGCGGGATGAAGATAGGGAGGCATACCAAACTGCCCTAAGGGAAGCAGGTAAGGCAGTCAAAGTCCCAAACTGAGGAAACACTAGCACAAACAGTAAAAGAAGGTGACAAGACTTTCTATAGATACATTAGTGAAAGGAGAAAGTCCAGAGGGGGTATTGCTAAGCTTAATGGAGAAAAGGGAGCATGTGAGGAGGAGGACCCTGTAAAGGCATCTATCCTAAATAGATACTTTTGCTCAGTATTTACTGAAGAGAAGGTAGGGCAGGGCCCACAGGTCAGCATCATGGACACAGGGGGGAGGGAGGTGAGCACTACTCCCTTCACAAAAGAAAGGGTCCTACAAGAGCTTGCTAAGCTCAGGGTGGATAAGGCAATGGGACCTGATGGCATACATCCCAGGGTACTTAAGGAGCTAAAGGAGGAACTAGCAGAGCCATTAGCAGAATTGTTTAGTGAGTCTCTGAGCACAGGAGAGGTCCCAGAAGACTGGAGAAGGGCTCATGTGATCCCACTCCACAAGAGTGGTAGCAGGGAGAGGCGGGAACTACAGACCGGTCAGTCTTACCTCAGTAGTGGGCAAGATTATGGAGGCACTCCTTAAGGAAAGGATAGTGCAACACCTGGAATCCATAGGGCACAGGATCCAAGACAGCATGGGTTTACAAAGGAAGGTCCTGTCAAACTAATCTCATAGATTTCTTTGACTGGGTAACCAGAGTGGTGGACCAAGGGGAGCAGTTGATGTCGCCTACCTTGACTTCAGCAAAGCTTTTGACACTGTTCACATAGAAGATTGATAAATAAGCTAGGGTAGGCTCGGGTGGGTCAAGTTGGTCAACTGGGTGGCAAACTGGTTGACTGGCAGAAAACAGAGAGTGGTAGTAAATGGTATACAGTCAGAAGAGATGCAAGTCACAAGTGGGGTACCTCAGGGATCAGTCCTGGGGCCAGTCCTATTCAACATCTTCATTAGTGACCTCGCAGATGGACTAGAGGGTAAGGCTTGTCTGTTTGCAGATGACACCAAAATCTGCAACAGAGTAGATGATCCAGGTGGGGTGGGCAGAATGAGAAGAGATCTGGATAAACTAGCAGAATGGTCAGAAGAGTGGCAACTGGGATTTAATGCAAAGAAGTGCAAAATCATGCACATAGGGAAGAGAAACCCTGAAGCCACTTATAGGCTGGGAGGAGTTGCTAGCAGTCACAAAGGAAGAAAGAGACTTGGGCATCATCATCACTGATGACCTAAAATCATCAAACAGACCTCTAAAGCAGTAGGTAAGGCTAGGGGATGTTAGGGTGTATTAGTAGGGGTATCACAAGTCGTAAGAGGAGTAATAATCCCTCTGTACAAGACACTGGTTAGGCCCCATCTGAGTACTGCGTGCAGTATTGGAGGCCACACCTTCACAAGGACATTAACCAAATTGAGGCAGTCCAGAGAAGGGCACAAAATGGTGCAGGGACTGCATCAGAAGACATATGAGGACAGATTAACGGAGCTCAATATGTATACCCTTGAGCAAAGGAGAGAGAGAGGTGATATGATCGAGACATTTAAACACCTTAAGGGCATAAACAAGGTGAAAGAGTCTAACATGTTTAAATATAAGAAAATAGCAGGACAAGAGGACACAGCATGAGATTAGAGGAGGCCGATTAAGGGGAAATGTGAGAATTCTTTTTCACAGAAAGGGTGGTAGATGCATGGAATGGCTTACCACAAGAAGTGGTGGCTATGAATACAGTGCAGGGCTTCAAACAGGCATGGGATAGGCATAAGGGAGCAATACAAATGACTATGAATAGATAGGTCACTGACAGAGCAAAGGCCGATGGCACATTTATAAGGTAGAAAAAAAAATGGGCAGACTGGATGGGCCTTGCGGTCCTTATCTGCCGTCAACTTCTATGTTTCTATGTATAATCTAGGGGTAAGAGTAACAAACTGTGAATGAGCTGATGACATCTAGCAGACCTGGGTTTTATTCCCACAACCTCCACTTGCACATTCTGTGATTCTGAGCAAGTCACTTAACCTCCTCAGTGCTCCTGGGTTGTACCTGAAAACAGGCAGTTGTGCCTAGTGGGCCTTACGTGGTTACCAAAAAACGAAAAAAAAAAATATTTACTGCATCATACAGTAGTCAGGGTACCCTGTATTTTACTTTTGTTTTACTCTGGCTGCAATGCTTTTGTTTAGTTAAAGATAAATGTTAAGCTACATTTTGTGTTTTATAAGTTTTTAGACTTTTGTCGGGTTTTCTTTGTAGTCTTTGCATGTGAGCATCTAGAGGGTGGTTGCTAAGAGTGAGATCACTGTTAACAACTAGCTCATTCAAGTTTAAAATTTGACAGGGCCATCATAAATCCACAGTTGTTTGAATCAAAACTAGTCTGAATGAAAGTATGCTCATAAGGAATAACTTGCCCTGCCGCTTAGAAAAAGGCTTCATAGCTTGCACCCCATTTAAGTGAATGGGATAATTTGCACCTTTTCTCCCATCTTTTGTTTCAGTCTGTGTCAACAAAAAGTTTTCTGATAGACTGCTTCAACACAAAAGAAATGTTAAGTGTTTAAAGGGGCACTGTCAGCTTTGCATCCGTTTTTCTCTAAATGCAAGTAGTGTGCCTCTTGGCACGCGTGTATCAAAGACCGAGTCTAGAATGCTCTTATACCTCACAAACGTAGTTAATTTTGTTGGTTTTGGTTATTTTTTTAAAAATTAGGTTGTCGGTTGGACCGACTGAAACTCACTTTGCACCCAGAAGCATAAGCTGTACAAGACGTAGCGTCTGCCTAGCCAGGTCCTGAAATCTGATTTTGGGACATGCAGTATATAAAATCAGTTCCTTCTGGAGCATCATAATTACTGGAATTGTTGCTGGTGTGTAGGAACAAAAACGAGCACAATGCGCAAGCGATGAGTGAAGATCTCGCACATGCGCAAGAGTGGCTTGCTCTTGCGCATGCGTGGGATTTCGGACCCGTTTTTGAAAAGGAAATTGCTGGCCTGTTGGTGCTCGGTTTTTGTTCCTACACACCAGCAACAATTCCAGTAATTATGATGCTCCAGAAGGAACTGATTTTATATACTGCATGTCCCAAAACCGCACTTTGGGACCGCAGCTGTGGCAGACGCGCGGTCTTGTACAGCTTATGCTTCCGGGTGCAAAGTGAGTTTCGGTTGGTCCGACCGACAACCTAATCTTTTAAAAATAAGCAAAACCAACAAAATTAACTACGTTTGGGAGGTATAAGAAGAGCATTCTACACTCGGTCTTTGATACATGTGTGCCAAGAGGCACACTACTTGCATTTAGAGAAAAACGGACGTGCAAAGCTGACAGTGCCCCTTTAAGTGTACTTATGCTTGGCCAGTGGATTTTGAAACCAAACAAGACAAGGATTCAAAATAAATCGGTGTCACATAAAATCCTTGCTCTACCTTGCACTGCATTGTTTCGGCCAAACCCAAGTCTGCATGAAAAATTGTCAATACTGTATATTTGAGTGTATTTTATTGAAAATGTTAATACTTTTTACACAGTTCTATATAAAAACTCAAACATTGCAAGAAATTGTGGAACATGTCAGTTTTTGCAGAGAATGCTGAAAACTGCGGATTCCACAAAAAAATTGCAGGCGCAATTTTACAGTGGCCCTGGATAGGTTGGGGCATGGGCGGCTGGGAGTGAGGGCTTGGAGACGCACCTCTCAAGTGCCTGATTGCCAAGGACCATACCTCTCAACTGTCACACATTACGAGGTACGTCGTCACTCATTTTATCTCTCAGAAATCCTCTGTTACACATATAGAAGGTGGCATTCCACACTGACAACCAGGCCTTTTAAGCAGCCATATAAGATATTACATTATCAGCAGACATTATAAATAATAGTACTCTCATTTCCACAGTATTCTGAGCTTGTATTGTCATGTGTCATGAGGTATCACACATTTTGTTCAACTGTCGCACATCTTGACACACATTCAGGAGATGAAAGGTTGAGAGGTATGCCAGGGACGTCCCTCATTTTATTTTACGTATTACAATCTTTTGAGCTAAGAGCTCATTTACAGCGGTTCCACGTCAAGAAACAGTTAAAGGACAACAAGCAATATACATAAAATACAGATAGTGATAACAGGAGCTCAGATTTACACAAAGTATCCCAGAGGATAGTTTCAGTTAAGAACATCAATTTTAACTCTTATACCGCCAGCAGAATTAGAGCGTATATGAATTTTGGACTGATCAGTCTGCGCCGCAGAAAGGGTAAAAACTTGAATAAGAAAAATAATGAAGAAGTCTAGTGTCTTGTAGGGAAATTAGAGGGGATAAATGCAGGGAACAGTTACATATAGCCACTTCCCCTTGTCAAAGCGGGTGGAAAGGGGAGTGGAGGTAGGAAGTTACGGTAGGAGGTTAAATGAGGTTGAAGCAGAGTGATAGAGAAAGGTCGAGTAGAGGTAAGCAGAGTTGTGAAGAGATGGGGGTGGGTGGTAGCAAGGGTTATGCAGGTATAGGTTTGCTGTGGCGATCAGAGGTTGTGAAGAGAAGAGATAGGGTGGCAGCAAGGGTTGAACAGGAATGCTGTGTAGGAGTGGGCTGGATAGTTGTGAGATGAAGGTGGCAGAAGGGATTTGAAGGGAGCAGGATGGAGGAATAAAGTGCAAGAGAAATCGAATCCAGACCTGGGGGCAATAAAGTGCCAAATGTAATCAGTGCCAGGCCTAGGTCACTTGATCTTGTTATTGAGAGCAGGTGCACTTCTTTAGACTGGAGAGGTGGGAGCAGAGCTTAGATTTAAATGGTCCTGTTTTGGTCTCAGCAAATAGGACACTTGGGAAGGAGTTGAGCCAGTTTGGGGCATGGAATCCAAAGGAGTGCTGACCTTGGGAAGTGCAGCGGAAAGGTACCTTGTATGGATTATGTGACCCTCTAGTCATCCTAGTTGGTGCAGCTGGGCAAAGCATGGTATGGACACCAAGTGGGGTCTGGCCTAGGGTAGCCTTATTGACCAGAAGACAGATCTGATATTGAGAACGGTATTCCAGGTCCAGCCAGCCCATGAGTGAATATAGGTCACAGGTGTGAGTAAGGCGTGGAGCTCCCAGGAGTAGCCTGCAGGTCTTATTCCGTGTTAGGGCTATCTTTTTAGGGTTGTGTCAGAGGCCGCACTGTAAACGACGAGGCCATAATCTATTATAGAGAAGACCAAGCTATTTATGGACAGTTTAAGGGCATCGTCTGTAAGGCAGTGTCTGTGTCTATGCAGCTGACCAATCTTCTGATTTGCTGACCTGGAGACCTGGTTGATATGTTGTGAATATGATAAGGAGCTGTGCAAGGTAACCCCAAGGTATCTGAAGTTCTGGACCATATTGATAATTTCGTTTTGTTTGTTTCGGATGACTAGCTTGGATGATTCATATCTGCTAGGTGTAGAGGCAAACAAAATGGCTTTAGTTTTCTTATAGTTCAGCAACAAATGTGCATTAATGAACCAGTCTTCGACAAGCTTGAAGTTGTCCCTAATTTACCTCTCAGAATTGCTCTGTCCCTCATAGAAGAAGTGCTTCCCACACAGAGTGTGCTCTGTAAATGCCAGCTTTAAAGCAAACATTCATAATAGTTTAAGGTGCTAATTTAAAAACAAACTTTACATGTTTAACATGTGCCCCTCACAGTGATGGTCAGTGTACCTTATTTTGAGTGTCCGTACCTCACAATTCATTGACAAGAGGTTGAGAGGTATGCTTAGAGTATTTCGTCTGATAGAAGCGGTGACATGGCATACATCACTTGCTCCCCTTACTGTGGAAGCTTTTTTTTTTTTTTTTCTTTTTGGTTAAATGAGTTATAGTTCTGCTACCATTTCAGCACTACTTTGGTATATTCAGTGTTTCATATACAGATATGTATACTTTGTACAAAAAAAACCCTGCATTAATGTACCAGTTGGGGTTCAAGTTCACGCAACAAAAGTAGGGAAATGTGGTATTACGGTACCCTAACTCCCTCCACCCCCCAAGCAGCAGAAGGAAAAAACATTAGGGTTTTGGGTCTTTGGAGTCTTGGCAAATCAGTGTGTGGGCTTCCTTGAGGTTGTCAGCCCTGATGCTTACCCATCCCCCTCAGTTCTGTAGTCTCCTGCCTGAAGCTAAGGGTGCAGCTCCAAGGCAATGTCTCATAGTGATACAGTCTTCAAAAGTAGAGAAGTGTTTCTTACTACACGTTGGCAACACAGTCTGTTGTAGTAGCTTTCTTCATACAGGGTCCAAGAAAGGAGATCATGGCTGATGTTGTTTGCTCAGGGATCGAGGTCAGCATAAGCGTTGACAACCCCAAGAAAGACCCTACCACGGATTCGCCAAGACTCTGGAGACCTAAAACCCCAATGTATTCCCTTTTGCTGTTTGGGGGGGTGGGGAAACTTTAATGCTACATTTCACTACTTTTGTAGCATTAACTTGAACCCTAACTGGTGCATTAAAGAACAACTTTCCTGGTGCTCGAGACAAAAACTGTAGAGGAGCCCTACCTGCACCAAAGTCCATGGGAGCCAAAAGGAGAATTTTAGTATTGCTAGATGTGGTGTCGGAAGGGATCGTAATTTGACTCCATGGAGCTGAGAGACGCAGATCCCTTCGACTTCCTTGTGTTCAGCGCTGCCCCATGCTAGCGCCTTTTATGATGTTTTACATGGGGAGCATAGGGACGCACTCCATAGATTACTACAAGAGCTGATTTTTATGTCTTTAATAGTTCAGGGTACTGATTTGGGTAAAACAAGGCCACCGTTCAGCTAACAAGGCCCTTGCAGTTTAAAATGACTAAAATGTAAGACAATTTTAAACTGATGGAGCGGTGTCCTTGATGTTTCCGAATCAGAACTCTGAAATATAAAAAAAAAACCATAAATGTCAGCCCCTTTGGTAGTCTATGGATCGCAACCCACGCTTTCCATATAAATACATTACAAAACATGCTAGTGCGGGGGCATCACTGAACACAAGGAAGTGAAAAGGATTTGCGGCTTGTCTCCATGGAGCCAGATTATGATCCCTTTCATCACCAAATCTAGCAACATTAAAATTCTCTCTTTGTCTCCCACGGACTTTGGAGCAGGTAAGGAATCTAAAGTGTTTCTGGGAGAAATTTTCTTTAAATGTCAGTAAAGGTGTTCTTTAATGCAGTTTTTTTTTTTTGCAAAGAATTTCCTTTTTTCCTGAAACAGTGGAATCGCATCCTCATTCATGCAGGGGGCACACAGAGTCCAAGGGGGGAAAAAAGGTAAGACTCCGTCAGCCCTGCAGTTCTCTGCAGCAATGGATACTAAGAAATCATGGGTCTGTCTGGTGGGCTGTGGAAACGCAGGGCCATGTGTTCACTGTGCGTCCATGTGGCCCAGATACAGACACACAGGGCAGAGTCCATCTATCAGCCTATGCATGGGGCAGTCTGTCACTCATGGGTGCAAATGTGCCAAGAGAAGAGTTGTCTTCACTACATGGTACCAGTGCCTGTGTTAGCAACCCTGCATTTTTCATTTCCTGGCTGGGGGTGAGTGTCACATAACAGTGCCATCCCCCACCCTTACCCCATTTATAGGGAGAGAGTCCTAAAGTAACTTGCAAAACTGAAGGTGGACAAAGCAGTGGGACCAGATGGGATACATCTTAGAATATTAAGGAGCTTGGGGAGGTGCTAGCAGCAGCACTGGCAGCCCTGTTCAGTAAATTGCTAGAAACAGAAGTGGTTCCAGAGGACTGGAGGAGAGCTGATGTAGCCCCTCTACATGAAAGTGGGAACACAGAGGAGGCTGGAAACTATAGACCAATCAGCCTGACCTCAGTGGTGGGGAAATGGAATCATTGCTAAAAGAACGGATTGTGGAACATCTTGAATCCAAAAGAGCACAGGATCAGAGGCAGCATGGATTCACAGCGAGAAGGTCATGCCAAACAAATCTGATAGATTTCATTGACTTGGTGTCCAGGGAAGTGGATCGGGGGAGCAGTGGATGTGGTCTACCTGGATTTCAGCAAGGCCTTTGACACTGTTCCACATAAAAGGCTTGTAAGCAAGTTAGGCAGCCTGGAAATTAGCCCCAAGGTGGTAAACTGGGTTAGAAACTGGTTGAGGGATAGAACACAGTGGGTGATAGTAAACGGAGCTTGTTCCGAGGAAAGGAGGGTAATCAGCAGGTGCCACAGGGGTCAGTTCTGGGGCCAGTCCTATTCATTGTCTTCCTAACTGATATTGCAGGAAAGGTATGCCTTTTTGCAGATGATACAAAGATCTGCAATAGAGTAGAATCTCCGGGAGGGATGGAAAAAATGAGGAGGGACCTAGGTAAACTTGAGGAATGGTCATGCGTGTGGCAGCTAAGAGTCAATGGGAGAAAAAGGTGTAAAATGCATTTGGGGCACAGGAACCCAGGGGAGGCTTACAGATGGCAAGGCATGTTTTATTTGTATGGCGCCCATTCCTGGAGGCTCTGGATGCCTCACAGAAAAAAAAAAATATACATACAATACATAAATTTAACATTTCATTGATGCAGTTTAAAATGACTAAAATGTAAAACAATTTAAAACTGATAAAATATCATAAACAGGGACCGATCAACATGTTAAAATTCAGTATTCATTGAAAGCTAGGCCAAAGAGGTGCACCTTCAACCTCCGCTTAAACACCTCTAGCGAGGGGGGCCTCCCGGACTGCAGATGGTAATGCATTCCACAGGAATGGCCCAGAAATGCTAAAAGCATGATATCCAGAAGTCTTGAGCCATACCCTGAAAACAACCAGGATGCCCCTTGAAGATGCACGGAGGGAACGAGCACAGGTCACCGATGTCAGGAGCTCTAACAGATAGCCAGAGCCCAGTCCATTTAGGGCCTTGTAGGTGAGAAACCCCACCTTGAAAAGGACCCTCCACCTGACCAGCAACCAGTGCAAGTCATGCAGAACAGGGGTCATATGACTAGACCTAGAAAGGCCAGTCAGTAACCAAGCTGCTGCATTCTGCACTAGCTGCAGTCTGCGGAGGGTCCCTTCTGTGACCCTGAAGTAAGGAGTGTTGCAGGAGTCGAGCCTGGAGGAGACAAAGGCATGCACTAGCGTCGGCAGGTCCTCTGGCAGAACGAGGGGCTTAATTCGGGCAAAAAACACTACTAACTACAGATGACACCTGGTCTTCGAAAGTTTGTCTGGTGTTAAGGATCACGCCCAGATTTCGCACCTTCTGGGAAGCTGTTAATAGGGTAAAACACAGAACAAGACCAGAATCCGCCCTGGACAGCAACCCATCAGGCCCGTGACCAGGCTCGATCACCAGCACCTCTGTCTTAGCCAGGTTGAATCTCAGCCAGCTGCAAGCCATCCAGTCATTGATCTTAGCCAGGCAGATGTTAAGTATATCCACAGCTCCTGATGTTCCAGGAGCAAATGACAAATACAGTTGTGTATCATCTGCATAGCAGTGAAACTCCACACTGTATTGTCAAATGATCTCACCCAGAGGCAGCATATACACTGCGAACAACATCGGTGACGTGATTGAGCCCTGTGGAATTCCACAAGACAGAGGCATTGAGGAGGAAGAGAAATTCCCCATCACCACCTGCTGCACCCTGTCTGAGAGAGAGGACTCAAACCACCTGATGACAGTACCTGCAAGTCCTCAAAACTCACAGAGCTGATCCAGTAACACAACGTGGTCCACAGTGTTAAAAGCTGAGGAAAGATCGAGGAGTACAAGAACTGACCTGTCTCCTATATCTCTAGCCCTGAGCAGATCATTATGCACCCTCACTAGAGCTGTTTCAGTGCTGTGTCTAGCCGAAAACCCAACTGAAATGACTCATAAATGTCCGAGGACACCAGGTGATCCTCGAACTGTTGTGCCACTAACTTCTCAACAACCTTGCTCAAAAAAGGCAGGTTGGAGATAGGACAGTAATTCGCCAGGACATCAGGGTCAAGGGAAGATTTCTTAAGGCGGGGTCTCACCAGTGCGCCTCTCAAGGCAGCAAGAGAACCCCCTCCGCCATCGAGCACCTGACAGTCCTGGTGAACACCGGGCCAACAACCTCAGCACATCCAATTAAGAACCGTGTTGGAGCTGGGTCCAGTTCACAAAACGTGTGCTTCAGTTCTGTGATCACCTTAGTCACGTCAGACACCTCAACCAGCCTAAACTCTTCCCAGACAGGCAGAGTGCCTCTGTTTCCCCCCCCCAACCCGACCACTGCTAGGCAAAAGCCTAATTGGCGGAATCCCCGACCAGATGGCTGACACTCTGTCAGAGAAGAACAGAGCAAACTCTTCACATAAAGTGGATGAAAAGGCTTTTTTCGGCTGCAGACAGACAAGATGTAAAAAGCCTGTTTATAGTTGAAATAGCTGAAAGGTCTGTTCTCCCAGCAATCTTCCTGGACAGAAATTCTGCCTTCTTACGGGAGATTGTCCCGTGGTACTCACCATAGCGGGCACACAGGGCCAGCTTGTCAGACTCCAGCCGGGTCCTCCGCCAGCGACGCTCTAACTTCCGACCCCTGAACTTCATCAGTCTGAGATCTCCGTCAAACTATGGGATCTCACGTGAGAAGATCTGGATCGTAAATGAACTGGTGCGATGGTGTCCAGAGCTTCAGAAACCACCCTGTTATAGTTGGCAACCGCCTCTCTGGTGCCAGTCACACATGCCGCATCAACCCAAGGTAAATCAGCAACTGACAACAGCCCCTTAAAGGGCGATAGCTGACCATTTCTGCAGGGAGGGACTTTCATGGGGGGGGGGCCCAAACGTGATGGGGGAGAGATACAGCAACCAAACAGGAGAGGGATCTGAGGCTAATCATATCGGATGATCTAAAGGTGGCCAGGCAATGTGTCAGGGCTGTGGGGAAAGCCAGTGGGGTACTGGGGTGCATAGGGAGAGGTATCACCAGTAGAAGAAAGCAGGTGGTGTTGCCTCTATATAAATCATTAGTGAGACCTCATCTGGAGTAATCATGCCCAGTTCTGGAGGTCGCATCTATGTAAAGGCATAGGGGGGAGGTAGTTCAGAGAAGAGCAACAAAAATGGTGCAGAACCTTCACCGAAAGTCATATGAGGAGAGATTGGAAGATCTCAATTCATACACCCTGAAGGAGAGGAGGTGGGGTGGGGATATGACAGAGACCTTCAAATATTTCAGGGTCATAAACTGGGGCTTGAGGATGCAACCAAACCTGCATCAGGGTCCAGAGTAAGAGACCTACGGCCAAGAAACCCAGTTGGTTGAGCAAGGGGGTCATGGAGAAAGTAGATAAGAGCCGCCTTTAGGAAGTTAAAAAAACAGAGAAGGGAGGACAGAGAGAATTTCCTGAAGGAATCGAAGGAGGTGATGAAGGCAGCAAAGGCATCTAAGGAGCTCAGGCTGGCATGAGGCATCAAGAAGGGGAGAAGGAATTCTTCAGGTACATAATGGAGAACAGGAGTTGTAAGGACAGAATAGCAAGGATTAAGAGGGATGGGTGGAAATGGGCAGAGCAGGCAGAAGCGCTTAATGAATACTTCTGCTCGGTGTTTACTAAGGAGAAATGAGGGGAATTACCAAGGGGTGGTGTGGGGGAGCTCAGGCTCGGGGGGAGGTGACAGATGGGGAATCAGAGGACAGAGTACTGGGAGGGCCTGAGGGCAGTGAGGGTGGACAAGGTGCCACGGCCAGATGGCATTCACCCCAGGGTGCTGAGAGCTGGCATAAATCATGACGGGATCCTTGGCAGACTTGTTCAGTGCCTCCCTGGTCTCAGGAAGTGCACCTCAGGACTGGAGGATGGCTCATGTGGTACCCCTACATAAGAGCAGTCCCAAAGAAGAACCGGGAAACTACAGGCTGGTAAGTCTCACATCCATCGTGGGAAAACTGATGGAGACAATCCTGAAGGAGAGGCTGGTGTCCTTTCTGGAGACCAGTGGGCTGCAGGATGTTAGGCAGCATAGGTTTGTCATGGGCAGATCTTGTCAGACCAACCTGGTGGATTACTATGACTGGGTAAGTAGACAGTTGGACATGGACCATGCAGCGGATGTCCTGTTTCTGGACTTCAGTAAGGCATTAGACTCGGTGCTGCATGGGAGGCTGGTAGTAAGCTGGCAGATACAGATGCAGAGGTGAAAATGATGGGATGGGTAGTAACAGGGAAGGCAGCAGAGGGTGGTAGTGGTGGGAGGGGAGCTATTATCTGTGAAGGTAGTGACAAGTGGAGTACCGCAGGGCTCAGTGCCGGGACCGGTGTTGTTTGGGTTGTTCATATGTGACATCTCAATGGGCATCAAGAGCAAGATCAGTTTGTTTGCAGACGACACCAAGATGGGAGCAGTAGTGGATGACCTAGGAGGGTGGCATGGGTTGTAGGATGATCTATCAAAACTGGAGACCTGGTCGGACACTTGGCAGTTGGAGTTCAGTGCCAGAAAGTGCAAGGTGCTGCATTTCTGAGCAAAAAACCCAATAAAGTGCTGCCAGCTGTGGTGGGTTCAGCTGGCCATGACAGAGGAGGAGGAGAAGGATCTGGGGGTCATCATCACAGGCGCAATGAACAACTCGGCACAATGCAGGAAGGCAGCTGCAAAGGCCAGCAAAATGCTGGGTTGTATTGCCAGGGGTATATCTTCAAGGAGTGGGGAGGTGATCCTGCCATTGTATAGGCCACACCTGGAGTACTGCGTGCTGTACTGGCGCCCATACCTGAAGAGGGAAATTAAGTTACTGGAGGGGGTGCAGCGCAGGGCAACAAAGATGATCCAGGGACTAGGGGACATACCCTACGTGAACAGGCTGAGGGAGTCGAATATGTACTCACCGGAGGATAGGAGAGACAGGTGGGATATGATTGAAACCTTCAAGTACATGAAGAGAATAAACAAGACTGGCACAGAGGGACTATTCACGTTAAGGGGTGGTAGGGACACTCAAGGTCACGATATCAGATTGGGGGGGAGATTCAGGAGGGAAATGAGAAGACACTTTTTTATGGAGAAAGTAGTGTCTTGGTGGAACATGTTGCCTGTGGAAGTGGTATCTTGTAGAACAGTGGACTGCTTCAAAAGGGGCTAGGTCAGGCTTTGTGAACATACTATCCTGATAACTTAGACTATGTCAGAATTAAATGGTCCAAAGAGTTGGGCAGAGAGCTGGATAAAGAATTGTGGCAGCTATCCGCTGTCCCCTCTTCCAAAATCTCTTTCGCTATATATTAGAGAGAATATGCATGGAAATCCAGAGTCTGTTACTTTTGAACCCCAGACATTACTGCCAAATTCAGGGGAAATGAATGTGGTGGGTGCTGGAGGGGATGTGGTCAGATGTGGGCGGGTATTGAACACAAAATATGGTCCTGCCCATACCTACAAAAATACTGGTGAGAAGTGACCACGGAACTGATAGATATATATTTGAAACTCCTGAATTGCTCACACTTGCCTTCATTCTTACAGCAATTCCTCTGACTGGGCTCAAAGTTAAAAAGGCATTATATAGCCGTATAGTATTCTTAATACTGATAGCGAAGAAGGTATTTATTTATTTGTTTATTTATTTGAAAGTCGGATTTACAACCTTTGAGTCATGGATTCATTTACAAAGGCACCTCGTCGTAGGGAGGGTAGACATGGTTACAGTGTGAGGTACAACAGTAGTAACATACAGGTGCTATACAAATAACAATAAGAACGCATTTACAACAGTGGTTTACAGAGTAAAGTTGCATACAGTAAGTTACGATCATGTAAAAGTATTACTAAAATGGAAGGTACAGCGTTGGTGTGCCAGGGAGGAATACCTATGAGGGAAGCTGGGGGAAAGCGGGGAAGGGGGGGGGCTAGCTGTCCAGTGGACATTGTCAGGCTAAGGAGCAGGCAGGAAGGGGACCTACCATAGCATTAATCAGGGCAATTATACAGCTGCAGGCGTCAAAGAGGAAGTTATGGAGAGCGACTTTGAAGGGACCGATTTTGGTAAGATTAGTGACAGAAGGTGGGAGGGAGTTGAATCATGTGAGGGTGTGGTGATGGAAGGACCTTTGGGCTAAGGAGGTCTTGGAACGGGGCACCTGGAAGGTGGCTTTAGCTACGCTACGGGTGGCAACAGATGGCGATGCACACCGCAGGGATGCAGTGACCCCTGGGGGGGAGAGACCTAGCAGGGATTTTTTTTAGCAAGTAGGCAGGTTTGGTAGTGCAGATGTTCCTCAAAGATGAGCAGGTTGGCGGGGGAATAGAGCAGGCACATATGAGTGCGGAGGGATGCGCCAGTCAGGAGCCAGCAGGCCTTGTTTATCGAAGTGTGAATTTTGGCGAGGGCGGTATTATCAGCTGCGGCATAGATGGGTAGGCCGTAATCCACTAAGGACAGGACTGAGGAGTTAATGGCCAGTCGGAGGGCAGTTTGGGAGAGGCAATCTCTATGTCAATAGAGGAGACCAATTCGAGAATTTATAGCTGAGGACAGGGTATTAATGTGGGTGTGGAAGGTAAGAGCTGAGTCGAAGGTGACGCCCAGGTATTTGTAGGATGACACCTGCTCGAGAGGGTGTGGATTACTTGGGAGAATGCAGAGGGGGGTATTTTTTACCTTATTCTGGTGGTGGGAATAGAGCATGGATTAGTTTTTGTTTGAGGTTGATGGCCAGCCGGTGGTCAAGGAACCACTTTTCCGCTTGGTAGAATGTACGCTGCAAGGATTCTTGTAGAGATGCGGAGTCAGGGTGGAAGGCGAAAAGGAACACGTCATCAGCATAGAGGAGCATATTGCCCAAACAGGAGCTGGAGAGAGTGTTTAGAAAGAGGCTAAACAGAACAGGGCCCAGGATGGAACCCTGGGGGACCCCAGAGCAAACGGGCAGGGTGCCATTTACCTTCACACACTGGGATCGGGTAGAGAGATAACCGGTAAACCAGGCAAGGGGGCCTGGGGAGAAGCCAAGTAGGTGGAGGGAGTCGAGTAGGAGGGGGTGGCAGACAGTGTCGAAGGCCTTGGAGAGGTCAGTGAACACTGCACCCACGATGTGACCAGTGTCAAGAGCGGTGTGAAGGTGCTGGGAGAACTCCAGGAGGGCTGTAGTGGTGCTGTGTCCAGGGCGGAAACCATGTTGTTCCGGACACAACAGGTCATATTTGGTTAGGTACTCTGAGAGATGTATGGTCACAATTTTTTCAAGTGCTTTGGAGAGTGGAGGGAGAATGGAGATGGGCCTGAAATTGTATTGGGAGGTTTGATCCCCACTGTCATGGATTGGGGTGATTTTAGCAATTTTCCAAGTACTTGGGAACTGGCCCAGACATAGTGACCAGTTTAGGAGGTCGGTGAGAGGGGCTAGTACAGTATCCAGGACTAATCGGAGTATCCTGGAGTCAAGGGGATTACAGCTGGGGTTGTTGCTGGCTAGGGCTTTTTGTAGATGAGGCGTGGCTTCAAGGGGGGATATGGCATGCAGGTAGAAAGGGGGGTGATCCAGGGTAGGGAGGGTAGAGGCGGGGATAGGGTCGAAAAAATAGTTTGGAAGGACAGCGCTAAGATCTGAGAAAGCCCTATTGAGGCACTCAGCTATGCTGGGTGGATCAGTAGTGACGGTACCGTGTATGGTAAGTTGAGATGGTGGAGGGGAGCGGGTCTTCCCATTGAGCTCCGTTATATTGTCCCAGAAGGCACGGGACAAGCCCCAAGTGGAAGCAAGGGTAGTTTGATAATGTTCTACCTTTGCCTGCCTTACAGCCCAGGTGCACCTATTATGTGCTGCATTATAGGCTTGTCTGTCAGTTTGCCTGTGATGACAGCAGTATGCCAGAGGTTATCTCTTTGTTTTAGTTTTTGGATAAGGGATGGGGAGATCCACAAGGCGTTCCGTTTCTTAGTATGGATTTTGGTCAAGAGAGGCGAAAAGGTCACAGGCTTTGCTGAAGGCACAGGAGAAATAGGCTAGGGCAGAATCAATATCTGCTGCAAGTAGGATTGGGGACCAGTCAAGCTGGGCTAGGTGCATTTTTAGCTTTCTGAGACCCCTGGGGTGAAAGCACTGGCGCAAGGTGACCTGTGACACTGGTTTCGATGTGGTGTATGACCAGTGACAGAGGACAGGAGTGTGGTCACTAAGAGAGTCTGGTAGTACATTAATGTCTCTGATTTTTATGCGGGCGGTTTGACAGAATGACATCTAGGAGGGTGCTGGAGTCATTTGACCAGTTAAATCTAGTGGGTGACGTAACTAGTTGGGCCATATCAAGTGCAGTGAAGGAGTCCCTGATAAGGGAGGTGAAGGTACCCAGCCAATTGACATTAAGGTCACCTAGGACGAGCTGCTGCGCCTTGTGTGGGAGTGTGGTGAGGTAATCAGTGAAGGATTGGACAGCTTGTCCCTGGTCCCTCGGAATGTAAGAGACTGTGAGGCAAAGGGGGCCCCCTGGCAGCGTCAGGGGTAACCTTAAGGGTGAGAGCCTTGCCCATGAAACCAAGCTTGGGGGCTGGAAGTGCATGGCCTAAAAGTTTGTTGCACATAAAGACTGCGCACCCGCCACCACGTTTGCCTATACGGTCTTCCCTAAAAAGAGTGTGTCCTGGGAGGGAGGTAATAGAGTCGGGAGTTTTGTTGGAGAGCCAGGTCTCAACTAGCGCTATAATTTCAGGTTGGTGCTGTACAGCCCAGCACTGGAGAACGGCAGATTTATTTAGAAGACTGCAAATATTCATGGAGACAATGCGGAGGCCAGTACCAGTGGGAGGTGTGAGGTGGCTAGCTGATAATAGCCCGCGGTTGGGATGTATGTTTCCAGAGAGCAGAAGGAATAGAGCAATTAATCTGAGAAGCGGAGCGCGGCGACTAGGACCTTTAGCCAGGAACCGTTGCAGGGTCTTATTAGTGGGGGTGCAAGGAATGGGCAAGGCGCGGAGGGTAGGTATAGCAAGGAAGGGATGGCCTAAGCTGTCCCGGGGGATATTGGTAGGTGGTTGGTATCGTGGAGTAATGAGGTGTTCAAGGTGGGGTGGGGTTGGCTGCTGTGGAGTGGTGGAGGGGTGGGGCTCAGGGTGGGGGGCAGGGGAGGAGAATGGTACATGGGCTGAGCGAAAAAGGTAACCAAGAGAAGGCTGAGTGTGGATAGCTGTGGAGCCCATTGCTATTGACTATTGGGGGTATAAGGGGGGTAAATGACCTACAGTGAGGGTGACTGCCACTGTGGTGTAATGGTAGTGCTGCTTCCTTGGTGCCAAGGGTACAAGGTTCGAACCCTGTGGGGGAGGGTTGTGGGACCTTGGTGTGGAGTCCGGTGGGCAGCAAAAGGCTGGAAAAATGTGCTTGGGGTGGTGAAATAGCGACTCCTAGTGGTAGCTCAGGGTACTAAAAAGGCGGGGGGGGGACAGAGAGGGAAAGGTGGTGGGGAGGTAGTGGAGAAAAGGGGGCAGAGAAGGTGAGGTGGTGTGAGGTAATTGCTAGACTTTGGCTTTCACGCACCCCCACCCCCCAAAATTAAAGAGGCTTGGAGAAAATTGACTTATGAAGTGTACAATCTGGAATGGATTTTGGCCAAATTAAACACTCAGACTGCAGCCTTTGACAACCGGTGGAGTAAGTGGACCCAATATCAGCTAGACCATTATCCAGATTTTGTACCATGTAGAGAGGTGAGTTGAGGACGGTGGATATGAGACTTCCCTCTTTTACAGCGCTGGGAGTGGGGGATATGCCCACCAGTTTACTTCATTTATGCTACTATCTCTCTGTCTCTCTTGGGCTCCTACCTCCCATCTCCTTCTTTTTCAGCACTTTAATGTTCATTATACAATGACAAGCAAAACTTCTCCTCCTGGGGCTGTGTGGGTGGCTGTTTGTGCTTGTCTGTGTCTGTAGGTTAGTTTTTGTTCATTTACATGTTTTTCTGCTAGGAATACCTGTGCCATTCTTGCACAGAACATTGGTGAAAGTCTCCTGGGCTGAATTTCTGCAAATTGCCATCATCAGGTATCAGCTTGTTAATTTTAAATCAACTTTCTTGAAGCCTCCCCAAGGAAGCATATGCCTTACAACTAGTCTTACAAACATGGTGATGCTGGGTCCTGCAACTGAATCAACATTTTCAACATTCTCATCTGACCACTCTTAAAGCAACTGCACTTGTGGACTTTAAAGAACAAAGGAATTTTAACACATTTTGTGACTGAATCAACATTTTTGTCTGACCTTTTCCAAAGGTATTATACTTGTCTCTGAGGACTTTGAAGATCAAATGAAACATACAGACAAAATAATTTCACACATTGCATATGCTTACTGTCTGACCTACTCCCAAGGTATTGTACTTATCTCTGAGGACTTTGAAGAACAAAGGAAACATATAGACAAAAGGATTTCACACATTGCATATGCCCAGGCCACAGTTTATCACCTTTCAGGAATTTTAACATATTATGTGATCCTGGATCTCAACAGTTAACTTCCTGTGGATGAAATTAACCTTCAGCATTTTTCCTTTGCTATCTCCTGGTGTGCTTGTTAGACCACCCAAGGTGCCACCACCTCTGCTCTACCATGGATTACTCTATCCTCCTAGTTCTTTTATTAGCTGTGGGTGCTACAGGCCCCGATGCCAAGCTGGACCACTACCACCTCGAGAACCTGCTCTTGACAAAATGGACTATGTGGCACCCCAATGCCAACTGTGCGAAGGAGCTCCAGCTTTCCACCACCTGCATCCCACCTGCTAGCCTGGGGCACCCGACACCTGCCACGGTTATCAACATTACCATTTTCATGCCCATAAAGATCACCCTGGTGACGCTCGCCTCCCCACTGCAAGAGCAGGAGGCGCAAGATAACCTCCACCATTTGCATAAACCTCTCAGCCAAGAAAATAATATTCATGCTTCTTCTTCTGTTGGGTAATGTCCATGCCAATCCTGGCCCACCACCAGTATCAAGCGCAGGGGAAACACGTAAAGGCCTGAAAGTAGCTGCACTGAACATCTGCAGCCTCACAGCAAGTTTGACCTACTCCAAGCGTGGATGTCCGACTATGTACCTGACATTCTGTGTCTGACAGACACCTGGCTGTCAAGCAGGATAAAAGACAATGAAGTGATGCTTCCAGGATATCAAACATTCAGGAAAGACAGGTGTGGCAAGAGAGGTGGAGGAGTCCTTATCTATGCCAGGGATTACCTATGCTGTTCGGTCCTCCCTGTTACCAGGGTCGAGGATGATCATGAATTACTAGCAATAAAAGCTCAGGTCATACGGCACTGCAAATCTCTAATCTTAGCGTCGGTTTATCTTCCACCCACTAAAGCCAGGGATGGCCTCCCAAAAATACTGGATACAATTGCTACCCTTTCTCAGGGCACAGAGCTTCTCATAACAGGTGACTTTAACATCAGCTGGGAGGGCAGGGAATCCACGCCTTTCAAGGACATGGTCGCTACTTCCAATCTGACCCAACTTGTAGACAGCCCAACAAAGCGGAACCACAAAACAGGAAGAGACACCCTCCTCGATTGGCTCCTCTCGAGTTACCCTTCTCGGATCTCTGAACTTAAGGTCCTGCCTGACACCTTAAGTGATCACTCCCCGGTCACTTTCACATGGTCAAACAAATTGAGCAAGCCCCTGCCTATCATAATTAATAGTAGGATCTTGGGGAAAGGCAAGCTTGGGTCCCTCTCCTCTGCTCTCTCCCAGTATGACTGGTCCCCCATCAATCATGCGCCTAATATTGACCAGGCCCTAAGTTTCTTTATAGAGGGCTTCAGCAAGATTTGCGATATCTTTGCACCACTGAGGAAAAGAAAAATTCGGGGTCAAGTTAATGGTTGGATCACAGGGGATCTCCTCGCTCAGATGAAGGAAAGGGACAATCTCCGTGAAAAAGCCAGGTCCTCTCACAGCAAACACAACTTCCAATGCTACAGAGCTGCAAGAAACCACTGCACCAACCTTATCCGCCAAGCAAAGGCCAACTTCCACAAGGAGCCGCTTAAAAAAACTTGGGGCAATGGGAAGAATTTTTGGGATAACATCCAAAACCTTCTTGGGAAGGATGAGAAGAAGATCCACCACTCGCTCAACATTGACAACATCATGATTACTGACCCTCAGCACATCAGCAGATTCTCTCAACACAGCGTTTACTGACCTGACTGGAGTGCTACCCCCTGACTACCTGCACCCTGCTGGGGAACAAACCAACTGCACGCCTCAAGAGGGCTCAATCCCTGTCTTCTACTTCAAAAAAGTGTCAGTGAAGGAGGCTTACAAATACATAAAAAAATACTAAGCAAGACCAGAATAGGGAGTGATGGAATTGATATGAAACTCCTATCCTTAACACTGGATGTCATCATCGTGCTAGTTACAAAACTATTTAACAAATCACTGGCTCTTGCACAGTTCCCCGGGATCTGGAACAGGCTGTCGTGACGCCGGTGCACAAGAATGGTGATATGACATGCACCGTCAATTACAGGCCGATATCCATCCTCTCTCCCTTATCTAAAGCCCTGGAAAAGATTGTGGCCACCCAACTCACAGATTACCTCAACAAATACAACCTGTTATGTCCAAACCAACATGGCTTCAGGCAGAATCATAGTACCTCCACAGCTTTGCTGGACTACACTGACTACTTGCACAAGGCACTAGACGAAGGAAAGCTGGTGGGGTCAGTCTTCATAGACCTCACCAAAGCCTTCAACATTGTCAATCACTCTTTCCTCCTGACTCAACTACAGAACCTGGGGGTTGCAACCAGTGTTGTCTGCTGGTTCAAGGACTACCTAACACACAGAAGCCAACGTGTAAAAATTGGGCACACAGTATCTAGCTCCAACGAGGTATCTTTAGGGGTCCCACGGGGGTCAATACTGGAGCCTTTACTATTCAGCCTCTTCCTAAATAATCTTCCTGAAGCCTGTGACACTAAACTGATACTTTACGCAGATGACTCTGTGCTTCTCACCAGCAGTTCATCAATAGTTGCCCTCCACTCCCAGCTGCAGGCATCCTCCTACAAGCTGGAAGACTGGTTCTGTAGCCATAAACTTCTATTAAACTACAAAAAAACCAAGGCGATGCTCACAGCCAGTCCACAGCACAAAAAGAAGCTCCCTCCCCTCACCATCTCCAATAAAGTCAGTGAGCTGCTGGAACAAGTTCAGACCTTCAAGTACCTGGGGGTCACCGTTGATGACAGCCTCACCTTCACCCAACACATCGACACAGTGGTAAAGGCAGTGAACATCAAGCTGGGTGTACTATATAGGCATAAAAAGTATCTCACTCCAGAGGCCCTCCGTCTCTCAGTCTCCAGCTCCATCCTTTCTGCCATCGACTATGGATTGGTGGTCTATGGCGCAGCAACAGACACTGCACTAAAAAGGATTCACATTGCCCTCAACAAGGCATGTAGGCTCACAATGACTGCAGATCGAAATACCCACACCTGCTCCTTATACAAGGAGAATAATTGGCTGCCACTAAAGAACAGGATTATATTCCAAACATGTCTCCTTGGAAAAAAGGTACTAATGGGTAAAACCGCCCCATGCATTTCTAGCATCCTAACACCAAGTGCTACCAGCTATACCACCAGAGGCAGGATGAGGGGGGCCCTATCAACACCTTTCCGTCGGAACTGTGCAGGGACAGCGTGCTTTCAGCTTTAGGGCCCCCCAATGGCTCGATGAAATCCCAGTGCACATTCTAAACTCCCAATGCATCTCGCAATTCAAAAATGGCCTAAGGCAACACCTTCTTACTAGGACAGTTTGTGACTGCCACTAGGACTCTAACACTCATAATGCCCACTCACCCACACTCTCCTTCCCCTTCCTTTTACACCCTCTTCCCTATTGCCCTATCCCTCTGTCTTCCTCTCCCCTGTGCCTTTTCTCCCACTGGATCAACCTTAAAACCAACATACTACCTACCTCCCCAACCTCCTAGACAAAGCCACTTCTTCTGGCTGCCCACTCCCCTGTCTCCTCCCCTCACCTTGACTCCTCCTTGGACTCTCACACTAGGTGTCACACCTGTTTATCTCCTTCGCTACATCTAAACACTGTCCTTTACCCTAGTTGAATGCTCTTGACGCTGTACTATCACCATTGGTACTATGAATGACATTGTATCCTTACTGTATACTAGCTACCTACTATTCGAGTATTGTATGTAAACTGTTTGTTATTGCTGTCATTGTCACTGTTTGACGTGGAACCTTTCTAAGAGAGCTCTGAGCTCAAAGGTATGATCCGAATCCCTAAATAAATAAATAAATAAAAAAGGACATTTCCTATTCTGTGTATTACACAGTAACATCACTATAGAAGTTCAGGTGCACATATGACCGCATAACAGACTTTGAAATCCAGTTTCCCTTCCAAAAGTTACTGCCGCTATAACCGGACTGAAGTGCGCCCCCCCCTGGTTTACAACATAAAACTTCCCATCCAGCTCCTCACACACTGGCTGCAAACACAAACCCTGTCTTTTTTTTTTTTTTTATTTAAAAGTATGCCCAGCTGTGAGACTGCCTGCAGCTGTGTAAAACAGCATTACCTGTAACTGCCCGCTCGTTCGGCTCCATACGTTGCTTTCCGTCCCACATTCACACCCCCATTTCAAGGACCCTTGCGGTCGGCCGTTCATTTCCCCAAAATCATGTTCAACTTAAAAAAAAAAAAAAAATTTTTAAACGAAACAGAAACAGATCGTCCTTCTCCTGGTTGCTGCTGAGATCGTGTCAGCGAATGCCCGCTTTGTATAGTTGCGCTGTACAGTAGTGGAAAGAGAAAAAAAAATGGACTCAGTTTAAAAACTCATACACATACAAAAAAAAAAAGTCAGAAACTTTCCTTCAGTTGCCTCCCACAGGTACGTGGCTGACAAGGTCAGAGGGGAAACTGGTAAAGCACACAGCACAGCATAAAACAAGAAAAAGCTTTTGGGACTCAGCAGGCAACATCAGTCTAGCAACAGCTCCACCTTCTAGTAGAAGAAATATTATTCCGAACTTTTTTTTTTTTTTTTGTGAAACATTTACCTACACCCACAAAAAATCAAATGAATAATGGATAAAAAAGTTTGTTTTTGTTTTCTTTTTTTAAATTACCAAACGAGCCATTGTGTAATAGCAATAAGGCACTCCAGGGTGTGTGTTATTGTGTAGTAATGTCACTCCTGGCAGAGCTCTCGGGGACGCGGGCACCCGTGTCCTTTATGCACATTTTGAGTGTCAGGACGCTCGAACTTTTTCTGCGAGAGTCCCCGAGACTCTCGGCAACCAAGCCCTGGGAGTCACTTTAGGACATTTTTTTATGTTACAGAGGGGGAGTTATAACAAATTAGGGCCACTGCTCAACTAAAAAAACTTCTTGTTAGTTGAGCAGTGGACATAATTTGTTTGGATATACCCTCTGAAACATAAAATAATGTAGATTAAAATGCCCCAATAGAAACTAATGGAGCTTTCTGCAGAATACTACAGTAAAAGCTGTGCTGGCGCAGGGGCCCGGCTCCCATGTATTTGAATGGGGACCCCTAAAAATATTCCGAGGACTCCCACTTTTCGGTTGTGGACCCCCCCCTTTTTTTTTTTTCATGGACAGTCCTGGACCCCCAATCAAACAATCCTACCGAGAGCCCTGTCCTGGGGTGGTGGAAGCACTCAGCTTTGCCTCGTGCTTCAACCCACCCCAGGAGTGACGTTATTACACAATAACACACACCCTGTCATGCCTTATTGCTTAAATATCAGATGTATATGAGAAAATTCTCTCCTCTGGAATATTTCACTGTGGCTATGATTTTTATTTCCTTGTCCTCAGTATGCCATCAAATGTACCTGGATAAAGTTTATTGTAACCTGTATTTTTATTTTTTTTATATACAAAATAAAAATGTTTTACAACTTTAAAAAAAAGGGTGATGGGATTGGGTAAGAGGGAGGGGCAGGGGGAGGGAGGGGCAGCTGCAATATAAGGGCTGCTAGCTGCACACTTGAGCAGACTCGATAGACCATAAGGCCTTTATCTGCTGGCAAATTCGTATGTTTGTACGTTCGTAAGGTACAGGAGGGTAGCATCTTTCAGAAAAAGAGATGCCCTAGAACAAGGGGTCATGACATGAGGTTGGACGAGGGTAGACTAAGGGGGAACTTGAGGAAGAATCTCTTCACAGAAAGGGTGGTGAATGCATAGAACAGCCTTCCAGCGGAGGTGGTGGGGGCAAATTCGGTAGGGAAATTCAAAAATGCATTGGATTTGCATAGGGTACCCTAGCGATAGGCAGGAGAACATAGCCAGAGATCAAGTAGGGTCTTTGGTTTTTGTAGTAGGTAGGGAAAATGGGTAGACTAGGTGGGCCTGGCGGTCTTTATCTGCTGTCAAATTCTATGTATCTGTCCATCTATCTCACTGAGTTCACCCCTGAACTTGGCTCATTAGGATGGGATACCAGAGCATACCAGCTGGAGTCAAGACTGGCACTACACACAGAGTTTCTTAAGAATGATGTACCTTTTTATGTTTTGACCCCAGATTTTGAAGATAGTGGTTTTATGACTCCCCTATAAACATGACATGGCATTTATGGTATATTGGCCGAATCATCATTTTGCACCAGAAGTGCGAAAACACGTCTTGTACAGGATTTAAAAAGTGACGCCTGTGACATTTATGAGGTGGTATGGAAAAATGGCTGTGTTCGGCCCAGTGGCGCTGAGGGTTGAGGCACTGGACGCCACAACTCACTCCGCAGCGGTGACCTAGGTTTGGGAATGGACTCGAGAGTTGCTGGTGGGCTGGCGGGAGATAGGCTGAGTGTCTCACAGCAGCTCGCCTTGAGAGAGAGGGGACCGATTGGGGAAGCGGCCTACCATAGCGTGAAATGATTGCATAGCGCCTTGACATCAGGGGATCCACTTTCGGTAAAGGGAAGGGAAAAAAGTGTGAAAATGCCTGCTGACTCCGGGAAGATGGGCTCACCGGAGCGTGCCTCCTATGTGCCCCCGCTCGCCCGGCCACCTCCAGACTGACGCAGTGAAGGATTACGGGGTGTCTGTTTCCCCACTTCGTCCCTACTCAGGGGGCAACCCGCAGCCCCATGGGGCCTGGAGGTAGGTTTAGGGGGAGCGAGAGGCAGGAGGATGACTCCTTGGGGGCCCTGAAGGATCGGAGTCAGCAGGGTGAAGGGGGGGCGGGGAATGGCTACGTTGAAAGTTTGGAGTCAGAATATTGAAAATTAGTGTAGTTATGAGTGGAAGTTGAAATATTACAATGTTCAGTCATAACTTGGTCATTGTACCATATTTCTACGCTTGATTTTCAGCATAACCTTCTTATTACCCAAACTTGTGAACCTGATAATCGAAGATTTTCAAATCCCTGCCGAAATGTTATTCTGCGCCACAGGTGTGAAAACACATTTTGGATGGAATTTGAAAAATGACAGCTCATCATGAGGTGGCATGAGAAAATGGCTATGTTCAAAATTTGGGGTGAAAATATTGACAGTTACCAAAGTTGAGTGTAGAAGAATTTCAATGCACGCTCATACCTTGTCATTTTTACATATTTTGATCCCAGATTTTCAATGCAATCTTCTTATGACTCCACCTCATGAACAAGAGCTCTGAAAATTTTCAAATCCCACATGAAAGGTAATTTCACAGAGCTACCAGAAAATCACCTTTCGGGACACATTTACCCGATTCCATTACCATTGGTCATAAGATCCCAAAAAGGCCATGTTGAAAATTTGGGGTCAAAATATGCAAAAATGACCAAGTTTTGAATAATAGTTCAAACACCATGAAATACATTAAACTGAACTTACCTTTTTTTTTTTCTAACGTCGATTCCAGCAACAAGACGTGTCCTCGATTGAAGAGTGGATCTGTGCTGTGGGACATGTTCAGGTGAGTAAGGGTATGGGGGAGTGTCTGGTTTTGGGTGTTGAGTGGGAGGTTGTGGTGGGTTGGAGTGGGTGGTGTGTGTGTGTGTGTGTATAGTCAGATCGTCGAGGGAGCGTTTTTCATTTTTACAGGTTTAGAAAATAAAGCATTGAGGGATGGTTTTCTTTATTTCAGTTCACATTCCGTCACTGGGGATTGGGCACCCCAATGTCGGGCTGCTTTTCGGAGAATGGGAGTGGGTGACCGGGTTGGGGGGGGTCAAAAGAAGCAGTAGTGGGGGTGGGCACTCCAGTCTGCTCATATTACATATAAAAAAATAAATACTGGGAAGAGTGAGCAGGCAACCTAGAGGGGACAGGGAAGAAGCAGTACCGTGGGTGGGCACCCCAGCCTGCTTAACTAATATTTTAAATAGTTGGTTACATAGATAGAGAAGACAGATAGAACAGAGGATCTCCAGCTCAGTACTTCAGCCGAAGCTGGCAGCACATCTCCAGCTGTGGCTTCAGCATTCAGGAAAATCCCGCTGTTCTCATACAGAGAACACGGGTAATGACTCCTCTCACTAAGCTAGGCACCTGGATTTTGGGGTACCCAGAAAAGGTATTTCTGGCCCTTTTTATTTGTTTATTTTTTTTAACACCAGAATCTGGCTAAGTGGGCCCTGTTTAGCTAGGTTCAGGTGATTTTGTTTTTTTTAAATTACACACATTTTATGTATTTCCCAAGATTTTTTATTTCGGGAGGAGGAGATGGCGGTCTTCACAACATGGACATTTTTTTTTCATGCTTTGTGAAGCCAGTGGTGAGAAAACAAAAACAGTTTGAGACATGGAAGTTTTCATGTTGTATCAGAATGTTATCCCAAAAACCTTACTGAGCATACTCTTAACAGGGAAAAAAAAAAACACAAAACTTTAAATCCTTATAACTTCGGAACTGTTTAATATTTTTTCAGGGAACCTTCCAAAGGCACTACCTTGGCACAGCATACTTCTGCCCTGAAAGTATTGAAAAAAATTACTTTTCGTGTATGCTGTACATGACAGCAAAACCAAAAATACATGTTAAATACAGGAAAAAATTAGACCTCTACAGGAAAACTACTTATGCGGATCTCAAAAGCCTCACAAGCTGTTGTCACGAAACTTTCCACATATTTAGCCTTACTTGGCTGCTAGACAATGCATGCAAAACTTGAGCTAATTTCATCAAATGTTGCCAAAGCTATTAAAGGTGCAAAGTTAGGAGTTTAAAGAGATTCACCAAGTTAATTAAAAGCAGATGTGCACCACATCGTGTGGTGCCTTACCTGTGCGGCACCCCGTCTGGCTATTTTAGATAAAAACATTCTTCATTATTTAAGAGTGGAAGGGATCGTAAATTTCTGCTCAGCCGATCCAGTCCATGTCCCAGTCCTGGGAGCTGAATAGAGCCCTGCCCCCATGGTCAGGCACGTAATGATATGCGCCCAGGGAGAGTGCGGGGGCGCGCTCCATTATAGTCTATGGGGGGCAACTTTTAAAACATTTTTCTATATCGTAACAGTTGTTTTATCACTAACCAAGGGAACCGGGTGACTAACCAGGCCCTTGTTAGACACCCGGTACCCTTGGTTAATGATAAAACGACTGTTATGATGTAGAAAAATGTTTTAAGATTACCTCCATAGACTTCTAATAGAATGCACCCTAGCTACCTGGGCACCCGTCATTACATGCCTAGCGTGGAGACAGGTCATTACTCAGCTCCCAGGACTGGGTAGTGGAAGAGATTGGCTGAGCAGAAATTTACGATCCCTTCTGCTCTTAAATAATGAAGAATATTTTTATTTAACATAGCCAGATGGGGTGCCACAGAGGTAAGGCAACACATCATGTGGTACATAATGTTAGCTTGGCAGATCTCTTTAACATAGCACCTGTCACTCAGTCCTAACTATACTGGCGTTACCGCCACTGTTTTTGAACCCCCCCCACCTCTGCTGGAAGACTGTTCCAGGAATCCACCACTCTTTCTGTAAAGAACTTTCTCACATCTCTCCTAAATCCACCCCCTCCAGATTTTTATCGTGCCCCCTTGTCCTTGAGTACCTTTTTTTCTGAAAAGTACTTCCCTCCTGTACCTTATTTACCCATGTGAGGTATTTAAAGGTCTCTGTCATATCTCCTCTCTCTCTCTCTCTCTCTTCCCTTCCAGGGTGTACACATTTAGGTCCTTAAGTCTCTCCTGGTAGGGCTTCTGATGCAAACCATGCACCATTTTAGTTGCCCTCCTCTGGACCTCCTCCACTCTGTCTGTGTGCTTCAAGGCATGTGGCCTCCAGAACTGGACATAGTACTCTAGGTGGGGTCTTATTAGTGACCTATACAGAGGTAACACCACCTCCCCCTTTCTGCTAGTGATACCCCTCTCTATGCACCTCAGCATCCTACTAGCCCTCTGAACTGCCTTGCCACCTTTAGGTCATCCAGTATGATCACCCCAGGTCTCTTTCCTGCTTGGTGGTCCTCGGTATCGCTTCTCCCATTTTGAACTCTGCCCCGGGTTTATGTGCCCCAAATGCATTACTTTGCACTTTTTCACGTTGAAACCCAGCTGCTGTACCATCAGTGATCAGTGCTGGGACCGGTACTATTCAATATCTTCATCAGTGACATTGCGCAGGACCTAGAAGGCAGAATTTCACTGTTCGCTGATGACACAAAGCTCTGTAACAGAGTAGACACACCAGAGGGTGTAGACAGAATGAGAAGGGACCTGCAGAAACTTGAAGAATGGTCAGGGGTTTGGCAGTTGAAATTCAATGCAAGGAAGTGCAAGATAATGCATATGAGCACAAAACCCTGGCACAATATATCAGTTAGGGGTGAGGATATAGCATGCACCAAGCAGGAAAGGGATCTTGGAGTTATCATCTCTGATGACCTCAAGGCAGAAACAGTGTGACAAGGCAGCAGGTAAAGCAAATAGGATGCTGGGATGCATAGGCAGGGGCATCACCAGCAGGAAAAGGAGGTCATAATTCCACTATACAAGACACTAGTGAGGCCGCACCTGGGTACACTGTGCAGTTCTGGAGACCATACCTACGTAAGGACAGACAGGGTAGAGAAGGTTCAGAGGAGGGCAACAAAGATGGTGCATGGATTGCATCACAAGTCCTATGAGGACAGGTTGAAGGCACTGAACATGTACTCCCTGGAGGAGAGGAGGGAGAGAGGGGATATGATAGAGACATACAAGTATCTTACAGGGAGGATCAGGGTGCAGGAATGCACTATTTTAAGCGAAAAAAGATGTTCCAGGACTAGAGGGCATGGGATGAAGTTGGAGGGAGGGCGATTCAGAGGAAACGTGAGGAAGAATTTTTTCACAGAACGGGTGGTGTACAAGTGGAACACCCTGCCAGAGGAAGTGGTGGGGGCTGAAACAATCACGGGATTTAAGAATGCATGGGATAGACATAAAGGAATTCTGGAGGTCAGGGGTAAGGGGCAACAGACTTCCTGGAAAACATAAACTGAACTTACAAACTTAAATGGGCAGACTGGGTGGGCCATAGGCCCTTATCTGCCGACACTGTCTATGTATCTATGTATCTATGTACCTTTGACCACTCCTCAAGTTTTGTCAGGTCTCTGCTCGCCTTTTCCAACCCCCCCCCCCCCAGTGTCAACTCTAGTGCATATTTTGGTGTCATCCACAGAGAGGCAGACCTTCCCTTCCAGCTTCTCTGCAAAGTCACTTATAACGACATTAAAGAGGGCCAGTCCCAGCACTGATCCCTGAGGCACCCCTCTGATCACCCTCCCTTCCTCTGAGTAAACTCTTGTTTACCATCACTCTGTCACCTATCCCCTAACCAATTTCTTATCCAGCTTACCACTTTTGGACACACCCCTAAGCTACCCAGCTTGCTTACTAGCCTCCTGTATGGAATGGTGTCGAAAGACTTTTTGAAACCTAGGTAGGCCATGGCCACTGCTCCACCCTGATCTAATTCCTTGGTCACTCAGTAGAAGAAATCTATCAGATTCATTTGACATGATCCCACCCCCACCGTGGTTCCATGCTGCCTCTGGTCTTGCAACCCATTGGATTCAAGATATTCTGCAGTCCTTTCCTTCAGCAGTGACTCTGTTAACTTTACCACCACCAAAGTCAGGCTGACTTGCCTGTAATTGCCATCCTCTTTCCTGCTGCTACATTTGTGAAATGGGACTATGTCTGCTCTATTCCAGTTCTCCAGAACCACTCCTGTTTCCAGTGAACAGTTAAATAGGACTGTTAGAGATATAAAAGAAAGACCGCATCCAGGGATAGACAGTGCTCAATACCAAAAAAATAGCAATAGATTAAGGAAAAAGGCTGGCACCTACAGTCTCAAAAAGCATAAATTTCCCTTCACAAAAGAAAGGGTCCTACAGGAACTCGCTAAGCTCAGGGTGGACAAGGCAATGGGACCTGACGGCATACATCCCAGGGTACTAAAGGAGCTAAGGGGGTGGAACTAGCAGAGCCAATATCAGAACTGTTTAGTGAGTCTCTGAGCACAGGAGAGGTCCCAGAAGACTAGAGAAGGGCTCATGTGATCCCGCTTCACAAAAGTGGCAGCAGGGAGGAGACAGGGAACTATAGACCAGTCCGTCTTACCTCAGTACTGGGCAAGATTATGGAGATACTCCTTGAGGAAAGGATAGTGCAACACCTGGAATCCATAGGAGCACGGGATCTAAGACAGCACGGGTTTACAACAGGAAGGTCCTGTCAAACTAATGTCATAGATTTCTTTGACTGGGTAACCAGAATGGTGGACCAAGGGGGTGCAGTTGATGTCGCCTACCTTGACTTCAGCAAAGCTTTCAATACTGTTCCACATAGAAGATTGATTAATAAGCTGGGTAGGTTCGGGGTGGATCAGAGGTTGGTCAACTGGGTAGCAAACTGGTTGGTAGGCAGAAAACAGAGTGGTGGTAAATGGTATACAGTCAGAAAAGATGCAAGTCACAAGTGGAGTATCTCAGGGATCAGTCCTTGAGCCAGTCCTCTTTAATATCTTCATCAGTGACATTGCAGCTGGACTGGAGGGTAAGGTTTATCTGTTTGCAGATGACATCAAGATCTGCAACAGAGTAGATGACCCAGATGGGGTGGGCAGAATGAGAAGAGATCTGGATAAACTGGCAAAATGGTCGGAAGAGTGGCAACTGGGGTTTAACTCAAAGAAGTGCAAGATCATGCAGATAGGGAAGAGAAACTCTGAAGCTGTTTGTAGGGTGGGAGGGGAGTTGCTGGCATACGTAAGGGAAGAAAGAGACTTGGGCATCATCATCATCACAGATGACCTGAAATCATCCAAGCAGACACTAAAGCAGTAGGTAAGTGGAGGAATGGGGGTTCGGACCTGGAGCGCTGAGCTGCTTTCCCTTTGTTGATGCCCAGCCTATTTCATCACATAAACTGTTGATGATATATAGACTCTGTATATGACTTAAAAACTGAGTGCAGAACAGTTTTTAGTTCACTTGCTGGATATGATAAAGTCTTATTTTGCACTACATTTTTGAGAGGAAACAACTTATTGATGCCTTTTGGTAGGTGCCAGCCTTTTTTCTTATTTGACTGTTAGAGGTGCAGCCAGTACATCTCTGAGCTCCCTCAGTACCCTTGGATGCACCCCATGTGGCGCCATTACTTTGTTCACTTTCTGATTAGCAAGTCCCTTCAGGACACTCCTCTGAAAATGGACTACTGTCCACCTCCTTCCCCCAATGGTCCTGTTAATTTTTTGTTGCCCCCGTCTACTTCCTTTGTGAACATTGAATAAAAGTATTTGTTCAGGATGTCTGCCTTTTCTTGGTTCCCCTCTGCACTTTCCAAACCCCCCCTTTTAATCTTACGATCCTACTCCTGCTCTTCATCCTTTCACTACAGAACTAAAAAATGTTTTGTCTCCCTTTGTTACCACCTGGGCTATTCTCTCTTCAGTTTGCACCTTCACACTCCTTACTGCTCTACCTGTTTATCTCTGTTTCCCCTGATACACCTCCCTATCCTCCTCCCTCTGCATCTTCTAATACTTTCTGATTGTTATCCTTTTAGCCTTTACCTTTTCCATCACCTCTTTCAAGAACCACAGCTATCTCTTTTTTCCTCTTGCCTTTTCTCACTTGCTTGATGCAGAAGTTTGTTGCCTGCCCCAGGTCATCTTCCCCCCCGGTCATCCCGAGACATTTGCCCTTCTTTTACAGGGTATTAATTAGTCTGTATCGTGTCGCACTTTGTAATGCGAATGGACTGCTCATGTGATCCATTTTACATTTAGGCGCAAAAATTGTGATCCATTCTGTGATTCTCCCATCTCGCCCCACCACCCTCCCTACCCACTTCCCCCACAGGCACTCACCCACGTAATTAACTTTCTACAGTGACCTGCAGAGTGCCTCTGATAATATATTGATATTCTTACCGCCGTGGCCCTGAATGCTGGCTGTCATGCCCAGTAGCGCTTGCGATATCACGAGTGATTGCCGGCATTCAGGACCATAGCAGTGAGACTGTTAGCATGCTAGTGATGGCACTCTCCAGGTTGCTGTAGAAAGTTAATTACATGGGTGAGTGTCTGTGGGTGGCATGGGTAGGGAGGGTGGTGAGGCTAGATGGGTCCGGGAGGATTCTGGCATACGTGGGATCGGGTCTTTGGCAGGTGACATTTTCTGGCAAGGGCATAACTCTCAACTGTCCCTGACTACGAGGGACATCTCTTATTTTACCCCTCAAAACTGCTCTGTTCCTCATGGAAAAGGTGCTGCCCATACAGAGAATGTGCTTAAATTTAGACTTTAAAGCAGAACTTCATAATAGGCTGCCACATCAAAAATAAACATTGTACAAGTAAACAGAAGGTTTCCACAATCATTCTGATGGCCAGTGTCCCTCATTTTGAGTGTCCATGTCCCTCACTATAGTGACACGATTGAGAGATGTGAGCAGGTGACGTGAGTGGTGAGGGTGGAGGTACTGAGATTGGTAAGTGGAGGGTTTTGCCATAGATGGGATGGAGGCTGTCATCAGGGGTGTGTGTGTTTGTCTTTGAGCATTGAAATAGATAAAGCAAAGACAGTGCTAATTTTAATAAAAGATGTTATTCAGGTTAAACTATTATTGAAATTATGTATATATTAACAGCCAGCGAATAGGCCTCATGGTCTGTCGTGTCTGCTCAATAGCCAACCACCTAACATTTTTAGCATTTTTAATTTTGCCAATAAAATTTGTTTATTAGCTTTTGATGACCGGGTAAGTGCGCTAGGCAAGAAATCTGCCTATTTTCAGTCACGACATGGGAGAATACAGGTACAGTAGTGCAGCAGAGACAATCATTGACAATAGTGAGTTACAAAAGCAGAGATAACTGTAAAGACAATTAATACAAACGCATTAAAAAAAACAGCACCAGAATAACAATGAAAACTACAGGTTAGAGCAGTAATACAATTGTTGCAAAAGAAATTATACATTTAACAAGTCTGAGGCAAAAATTGAGGCAAGTGCTGTATATTTTCACACTTGATTAGCACATTCCCATAGAAAAGCTGCTAATCAATTTTCGTAGCTTATTTAATACCCTGTTTTAAAATCTGCCCCCCCCGAAGTCCAGGACCCTTGCCCTTGTGTTGGTCAGTTCTGCAGCTGTCCTTATACTGAGCTATACAGTATAGTGATCGAGGCATGGATAATTGAAAACCCCACCACAAGATGTCATGTATGCTGAAACACTACTATTCTAGTTTTAGCATACCTCTCTGGGACCGCACTAAAACTGGAAATAAAAAAAAAATGGAGAAGGAATGAGTTGGGGGAGGCGGGGACAGGGGAAGCAGCCGTGTAACAAAGACCTAAATATGAGTTGGTTTTATTATGAATTGGGGGGCTCACCACCTGCATCCACTACTCTAATACTGTAACACTGTGTGCTACAGACTGCCTCAAGAACAGCTTATAGGTTCGCAACATTACATTTTAAAAGTAAGGGGGTCCTTAGGTCCTCCACTTATTCCCGAGACTCTGCCATGGTGTGCCAAATAAGTATGCACACTTCAGAGGCCCATGCACTTGACATTAATTGAAGGAAGCTATCAAAAGTTTATTCGTACACAATATTGGCAGATCCAGGGATCCCATTTCATCTTCACACAATCAACGCATTGTACAATCTTAAATTTATCCCTTGCTTTAGCATTCCTGGGGCAGGGGATATTTGCCTGATCCCTCCTCAGGCTGTCACAGACTAACTTTTACTCTTCCCCAGCCCCTCGCTGGATCATATGTGAACACTAGTTCATATCCAGTAATATTCCACTCACTTCATCCTGTTGCAAGATGGTGACATTCTGTATCCTTTTCTTGGGATGCATTCTGCAATGTCGCGGATGGCCTCTTTTGCCCATCAGAGTGTGACTCTGCCAGCAGATCCATATTTTCCCTCTGTCTGCCTGATGGTATTTGCGTTAGAGTCTGCTAAAACAGGGTCTGTGCTTTGCACTTCATTTAAGCTTATACTGTATGCCAAGAAGGTGTTCCTTTCTTTTAAAAGTGAGCTGCTTTATTCCTGGAGGTATTATTTTGCATTTTCCTTTTAGAAACCCACCAACCCTCTTGATCCCGGCGAGGGCCAGCCGGATCGCATCCTGTGGGCTACCTTGCAAATCCCCCGTTCCATCCAAAAAGATCCCTTCCCCAGTGGGTCAGGCTGTGGGCACTGCTCTGCAAGGGATCCCGCTTCTTCTCTCTCACCATCTCCCACTGGCCTTTCCATGCACGTCAGAGCTTGGCTCTGCTAGTGGTTTTCTTTTCCCTTCTGTCTGCCTGACAGTATTTGCAGTAGAGTGTACCAAAGCAAGGGCTGTGCTTTGCGGTTCATTTAAGCTTATACTGCACACCAAGATGGCATTTCTTTGTCATTCTGGTGGGATGGGACTGCCATAAGGAGGCACGTGTAGTGGTGGCAAGGGAGGATGTGGAGGGTCTTCTGAAGGGAAGGCCCCAAGGTGGGAGGTGGAGGATCACAGCAGAGGAAAAAGCAGCTTCTGGTGGGGGACTCAGTTGTTGGAGGAATAGATTTGGGAGTAGGAAGTGGTGGAGAGAGGGAAGTTGGGTGTCTGGTGTCTCGGCTTGTAGGCATGGACAGCAGATCCTAAGGATTGCTTGGCCTGCAGGACAGGATGGGAATCTGGATGTCATTGTCCACCTGAGGACAAATGACCTAGCAAGGAATGGGGCTGGTGAGGTACATGGAGAGTTCAGGGGACTGGGGTAGGTCCTAAGGCAAGTAACAGGAACAGTGACATTTGCTGAGGTGCCGCCGGTCTGTGGCCAAGGGTAGGATAGGGTACTCTGCACCAGGAGCTTCAACACTTGGTTGAAAGAATGGTGCCAGAGGAAGGGTACTGTTCAGTTTCATTGGGGACTGGGGGCTGACCTGGAAGGATATGGGTCTGTATAGAGGTGATGGCTTGTATCTGCCTAGGAAGGGGGCCGCAGTCCCAGTAGAAGGTTTAGATGTTACTTTAATGAACAATTAAAGTAGCAGAGGGGGAGGTGGTAATACAGAGGGAGGCATGAACTGCCCTCCCCCACACAGATTGAAGCAGCAGGAAGAGAGGGCCCGAGGGGGGGACTTCCCCAGAGCGCAAATTAAAGGAAGCAGAAGCATAGTAGCAGACAAGGGATACAAGAACAGAAGAGGAAATGGAAATGTTGAGGCAGGGCATGAAGAGGTTATTGAGGGGGAAGAAAGGGAAGTTATAAGTGGCAACAGAGGCAGAAAGGAGGAAGGAGGGTTGCATGTAGAGTGGGAGTAAGGTATGGAGAGCTACGTCCATGTGCCAGTGCACAGAGTCTTGGAAATAAAATTCCAGACCTGGATGGAGGCCATCGTGGCAGAGGCAGACTTTGCTCTTGTGGCTATTGCTGAGTTGTACTCTGGGAACTACGGCTGAGATGTGGCCATTCCAGGCTACAGTTAGTCCAGGAAGGATTGGGAGGGGAGGAATGGGTGAGGGGATTTGCTGTATGTGATGGAGGCTATCAGTGACAGGAAAGCAAGGGAGCCTAGGGGCAAAGGATTGGTTGCAGGTGGTGTGGGTCACCCTAGAGACAGGAGTCTGAGCCCCTGTTTGCACTAGGGTGATATACAAACCTACAACACAGGAGGAAGAACTGGATAAGGCACTGCGGGAAGCCATCAGCAGGATGGCAGAAAAGTGGGAGGTGCTGCTGGTTGGGGGCTTCACTCTGCCATATATAGATTGGAGCATCCCAGCCATGGCCTCGGCTAGAAACAGGACCATCTTAGACTTCCTGCACTGGGCATTTCTCAGGCAACTGGTCAGTGAGCCCACTTGAGATACGGGACAACACTGGACCTGGTGCTCACATACAGGAATGGTATTGCAGATGTCAAGATGGGGTGCTTCCCGGGGACCTGTGAACACAGTACAGTGTAGTTTAACATAAGGACGGCTGCAGTGACATACCACAGAAGGATGAGGGTCCTGACTTCAGGAAGGCAGACTTCAAAAGTATGAATGCCTCAGAGACGACCTAGCAGGAGGGGATTTTCTGAGTGGGGAAGAGGAACAGTGGACTGAATTAAGGGATAGCATAGTGAAGGCAACAAACCTTGGTGCAAAAGAAAAGCAAAAGCAGGATGAAAAAGTGACTACTATGGTTCTTGAGGGACTTGGCTGCAGAGTAGAGACTAAAAGGGTGGCATTCAGGAGGTACAGCAGGGCTAGAAATTCATTTTATAAAGTGGTGTTCCCTTCGGAATACCATTTCTCAAGCTTTGATATTCCATCTTGAAAACTGGTATACCAACTCTATTTTTAGTATACCACTATTAGGTTATAGTGTATAGTAGATCACTGGTCTATATAGAAATCCATCCTTTTCAAAATGCTGTTGTACCACAGTTCAAAGGTCATGGAATGTGATTGTACCCTTCTGTGGTAAAACAGCATTTTAGAACCTGTAGAGACTGCACAAGTCAGTTTCATTTTGAAATGAAAAAAACACAATGAACAAATTTCAGATAATACGATACACTATAAAAAATACAGAATTAGCAACTTTATACATAACCAGTGTGTTCTGCCACCTTGCGGTTATGATTCCCATGGACCTCTCAAGCTTTGCTCTTGAGGTCAGAGGGAATCTGAGCCCCTCTGTGGCAGGACACACTGGTTGTGCATAGTTGTCCATCTAGTATTCGTTTTTTTTTTTCCCCACAACATTTAACAATTGGTAATAGTAGTTTCTAGCCCAAACTGCCTTATTCAACTAAATCTGAAAACGGTTTAAATATTCTCATGCATCTTCTATACTGAGATCCTGGAGAGAAAGAGAGAGAGAGAGAGTGAGTCCTGCCAGTCCTGTAATGGTCTTGTTTTAAATCTGAGTGTATATACAATATATATATATATTTTAATATAACCCATGACAGGGTGTGGGGTTATAGGCATTTAATCCATGCCTGGGGTGCGTTGTGAGGCTTTTGGGCTGAAATTTTCAAGGCACAAAGGACTTGTCCCAAAGATATGTGCCTTTAGCTGGTTTGGTGGAAAATGGTGCTGTACGGCACAATTATAACACTTTGAAGTTTTGGAATTTCCCTTAGGGCAACATTGTGATGGTTGGGGTACTTTTCAGATGCTATAACCCGAAAACACTCCGAGATACAGCTTCAGTGCTATGGGTAGGCATGTTACCAGGCCCTGTTTCAAACTGTTGGTGAATTGTAATGAATGGGGCACATATGACCTATACTATGGCATGCATTATCAACATGGCAGAAGTACTGCCTTGCATGGCACAGTGGTATCACAACACACTATGCACTGTTGGGAGTCCCACATGCACATGAGGAACAATTACATATCGTAGGCATGGATGGGAGCAGCCCTGTGCCCCCACTGCTCAATATGGACTGATGGGAGTACAGGGCCCAGAGGTCCCTGCGCTTGCACATAGAAATGAGGGACAGTTACAACAGGCATGGATGGGAGCACAGGGCCTCACTGCTCCCATACGCAAATAGGGCTACAATTATGCTTTCTCAGAAAGTAAGGAACTTCATTGCTAAAAAACTTTGTTAATGTACCATTAGGGTTGGAGCATCAAAAGTAGAGGAATATAACCTTAGGGCTTCCAAGCCTAAGTCCCCAGCTCACTGCAAATGCAGGAACAGGCATGAGGGGTGTGTTTTACGGTTGTGAACCCTAGTGCTCACCCCATTCTCCTATGCTGTGTCCATCTTACCTTATTTACTCACGGAATGATAATTATTGAGAGCAGAGCTGATGAAGTAGGAAGAGGACGAGTGCGGGATTTGAGGTGGGAGAGAATTCCAGATTTTTGGGAGGCGGTGAGAGTAACCGGATTGGCTGATTTGGGTGGATCTGCAGGGGATAGCCAGGGTACAGGAGTCTTTTTTTTTTTTTTTTTTGGTTAACTCTATTTCCAGCTCCCGCTTGAACCCTGGAGAACTCTCAGGCATCCACTTAACCTCCAGCTCTACCTCCGGGCCTGAAGCTCAGCACCTTCCTGGCAGCAGCCCGGCTATCCCCTCGGGTCTGACCCCTCCTGAGGTGGGGCCGCCCTATCCTCCCAGGGTGCTCTATCTACAAATTTGGGCCGGGCTGGGCTCGGCCCAGGAGTTGGATGAGGTCGGCCAATGGAGTGTGGCTGCAGGGTGGTGCCTTCGCCTATCTCTGGAAGCGTTTTTTTTTTTTCACTACTTTTGTTACGTCCTCCCTCTCCCTCCCCCAGCGAAGCCCCGACGTGCAGTGGCGCCAGGGAACGTCTTGCTGTGGCTCCGCAGCCCTCTTCTTGAGCCCTGAAGCTTTGCGGTACCTCCGGTCTCCACCAGAGGTCGTCGCGGTGCCGGGCATCATCCCTGGACCCACCCCCCCGAGAAAGGAGAGCAGTCCTCCGGACACTCAATCCTTCCCCTCCCCTGCCGACCCCCAGCGATCCAGGCTCATTTCCGAACCCAGTCGCCGGCGTGGCACGAGGTGTGGCATCCAGCACCTCAACCCTCAGCGCCACCGGCCGGGCACAGAGTCGGTTGATCTAAGGGAATGGGAGGGTGGGGGGTGTTCCAGTGCTTGGAGGTGAATTAGCACAGTGGGAGAGTCACCTGTTTGTAAAAGAGGGGAAGGATAGGGCACAACAAGATTGCATTGATGGGTGTAAGGGACATTTAGGGCAGAGTGTCAGAAGGAATTGAAAAGGGTGTCCAGTCTGGCCAGGGAGGACTTAGTGGCAGTACCATAGACTGTGTCACAGTAGTCGAAAATGGGCAGTATCATCTTCTGAACAAGTTCACGCTTAGCCGTAGGAGGGATTAACTACAGTTCTTGAACAGGGCACCAAGCATGGGGCACAGTTTTTTCTGGATGGCGTCAGTATGTCCAGAGAAGTGTAGGTGTTGGTCCAGCCAAACACCTAAGTACCTGAAGGAGGATGTGTCCTCAAGTAAAGTCCCATTAAGGGTGTGGAAAGTGGGTAGGGAGGGAAGCCTAGGGAGTCTCTGCCTTGTGCCAAAGGTCATACAAACAGTCTTCTTGGCGTTGAGGAAAAGTTGATGGTTAGCAAACCAAAGCTGAACCTTATCGAAGTCTTGCTGTAAGCTGGTTGTAACCTTATCAGGACAGGAGCCAGATGCATACAGGACTGTATAATCGGCATGTATATGTATTGAGGTGATAGAGTACTGAGGAGGCTGCCCCCCTCCTGTCCCTCTCTAGGGGTTTTGATGGAACATGTCTCTGAGAAGGGCATCATCTCAACTGAGCAACATAAACAAGCAGGGTTCACATATAGTACCTTATTTTTGTAGATTTTGGGATTCCTCCGTGATGGCTAGGTTTCTGTAAAGATGCAGGCTGGATGGAATTCTTCCTCCCTTCATGACTGGTGGCACTAGCATAGTCTCCAAAGTCTAGAAAACAATTTGGTTTGGGCACACAGACACAACATGCATGACATCAAAAGATTCAGCCCAGGCAGTAATCAAGTGCAATCAAGCATTATTTATTGTCTTTTGAAAAGGACTCTGGCGCATACAACAACTCCATGGAGGGGTACACTCGATTCATTTTTACAGTTCCACACTTTTCTACGTCCAAAAGCCGTGGCACATTCACTTTGGGGACCTGGATTCAAACCTGCATCCTCCACAACTTCACTTCCCTTTTTGGAGCCATAGGGACTCCGGTTGCTGTTGAACATGCGCATTGTTCCCAAGGCAGTCCTCTCCCCTTATTCCCCACCATTGATTGATTGATTTCCTTTATTTTGTTTTATAGATGTATACAATTCAAACAATTTGTTACATCAAAGTATTAATAAAACAGATAATACACATACACAATAATTTAATACAACAAGATTTTATCTAATCTAACTCATACAAATATAGCTGTCGTTTATCTTGCAGCATTATATCCATAACTTTTTATCGCTTCAAAAAATTTTGCTAAGGCATACATTTTTATAGCTTGATCAAGTTTTAATAAATAACCAGCTACTTCTAAAACCACTTTTCCTCTAAATTCTAGCAATAAGGAAACTAACCAATGATTTCTTTCTGTGACCCATTTGTGACAGTCAGAAATAGTATGTACTATATCTGTAGTGACATAGGTACAGTTACATTAACCCAAGGCTCCATACCCTAAATATTTTCCTATATTAAAGTACATATGGCCTAGACCAGCCAGTCTGACTGCACTCAGTGTATATCTATGCCATATATTCTCACATTTGACTAAATAAGTTTCAGTACCCCAATTCTGTTTCGTGGTAGAACAAATTCCCACAACATCTATTTCATTATGCTTTCCCTTATCCAGTTGTCTAGCATTATCTTATTTTTTATTTATTTATGACTTTGATAACCGGGTGAGTGCACTGATCCCAGGGACCGTTTTCAGGCACAACCTGGGCCATAACACATGGCGCAGGGTGATAGTGGAGTACAAGGTAACAGTAATACACATGAAACAGATTTGATGCAAGCAACAATAGTAGACACAGGCCCAGATATTCAAAAGGGTTGAGCCATGCACAACCCACTGATGCGCCCGGCGCAATATTCAAAAGGGAAAAGTCGCTGCATAAATCTCGATGCGCGGGCGCATCAGTAATGTATGCAGGCACAGGTGAGGGCGTGCCATGCGCCAACCTGCAGCCCGATATTCAGCCGGGATGTGCAGAGTCATGCATGCGCAAACCCCTACCTGCGCCTGCACAAAGTTAAGCCAAAAAAAAAAAGGAACAGGTGAGCTGCCGCATTGCAGGGCGCAACACGGCAGCTGCCACCTGTGGGTGGCCACCTGAGTTCCTGCCGCACCTGGCAGCGCCCCCCATGCCCCATTGCGGGCATCCCTGTAATGAAATCCCCCCCCCCCGTCCAATATCCCTGGTGGTCCAGTGGACCTCTATGTGTGCCTGATTGCGGGCTCGGTATAGTACCCCCGTCAATATCCCTCATCTGGACTGAATAGTATGGTATGGGCTGCCGCCCATTGGCTCACGCTGTGAACAAATGGGCGTGCAGCCCTACAAGCTGTCGGTCGGCGGGCGGCAGGCGGGTGGGGTGCTGCCACCCGCCCGGCTGACGGGGGCGGCAGGTGGGGCTCAGTGGGCGGGTGGGGAGAGGTACACTAGACCACCAGGATAGTAGGGGTATTTTATTTGTTACAGATGCCCACGATCGGTCCACTGGACCACAGGGGATATTGGACATGGGGAGTACTGTCCGATGCCTGCGATCGGGCACATAGAGGTCCACTGGACCACCAGGGATATTGGAGGGGTTCTTTTGCACAAATGCCAGCGATGCGGGCTGCAGAGGTCGTCGGTCCCCGACGGCTGCTTCCTGGCAGGGCGCCAGGCGCAAGTCGTCGGGGATTGGTGCACCTGCATGCTAATGGCATGCAAATAGGGCCATAATGAGATGCAAATGGACCCCTGTGCTCCTTGCATAAATTATGCCCCATTTGCATGTCCCTTGAATATACATGGTGCTGTGCATGGCGCAATGGCACTTGCGCTGGCGCATCTCATGCTCCACTCTGGCCATTTGCACTGGCACAGTGCCACTGAGTCTATGCACAGTGGGGTAGCAGGATGCGATATTCAAAGCTGCTGTGCCATAGCGCAGCTCCATTGAATATCGCCCAGGCCACACCCCTGTGCAACAAAGTTGAGCTGCGCCCAGGCTTGCGCCACAGCCTGGCGCAGTTTGAATATCCGGGCCACAATGTACAGGTTTCATGCATAGGTCCATTTGAGAACAGTGAATACAAGGTTTCAGTATCAGACACGAGAAGACTTGGTACACACAAACAAATCATAGGCACAGTTTACAATGTAATCTTGTAACATGGCACTAAACTGAATGGGCAAATCGGGATGCACGACTGGCTGAAGTTGATCAGGTGGGGGAAATCGGAGCGGGTATTAACCCAGCATAACTGCCGTGCCCAAAAGTGAAGTACCAGGACCATCCAGACAGCCAGGTAACCAGCACCGGGGAGAGGGAAGAAACAACTGCAAGAGGGACGCTGGTGTTGGGCATGCAGCAAGTCACTGGAAGCAGAGGGGAGGAAGGGCACGGCAGGGGAAACAGAAACAGAGCACAAGCAGTAGCACCCGATCAAGGAGGACACGGAGCGGCCGACATTGGAGCTATCTCAGAGCAGCAATAAGAGGTGAGCGACGGAAGATGCAAATTCGTCAGGGAACTGCACAGCGTGGCGAGAACGCACTCCACCGCAGACCTCCGAGTGGTATGACATTAATACCCGCCTAGAACGCAAAATAAGTAGGTGTAGCATGTGAGGCGCACTGTTCTGTATGTAGCAGTAGTCAATGTTTTCACCGCATCAGCATATAAAAGCTGTTCTGTTACAGGTTGTGGAAGTGCAGTAAAAACCTTATCTAAACATACCGAGTCCCTGTCTTATGTTGATGTAACGATGGCAGATACAGTCCTGGCAACTGTATAGTTGCGCGGCCCATGTTACAAGCGCATTAAGCCACTCCGAAGGTGGCATCTAATGCGATTAATGCATGGTTGGGCTGTTGTACGGCCACAACCCTCCCAACCATGCATTATTCCAGCATTAGAAGCCACCTTCGTCGTGGCTTAATGCTTACTCGTACAATCTTGCAATCTAATAACAGTTTCACTGACATATATATCAGCATTTGATACTGTAAATAAATTTGTAAGACCTATTTTTTTTGTAATCCTATCCAGTCTAGTAAACCAGTTATCCATTTCTTTTCTTACTCCTATTAACTTAAGGGTTTCCAGCCAGCACAACTTTGGTAAACGCAAGTCCCCCATCTATTTTATTATTTTCCATTGCTCAATTGCTTTAATTTGTATTCTTGTGTTGATTGATAGCATTCCGGTCTCTAATCGCAAAAAGCTTGTTGGACATCTTTTGGTAAATGCAGGGAATTTAGCATAAATGTGTTTTGAATAACTTCAGTATTCTGCATTGTATATTTAGATAACCCTAAACCCCAGATTTCACTACCATAAAGCATTTGTCCTATTGTTTTTGCCTCAAATGCCTTTTTCATTGCCATAAATGAATTGTTAGCAAATGTATTAGCAGAGGAGAATATAGCATTCTTAGCCCTCTGTGCATCAGTCTTTAATTCCACAGGCTGCTGTCTCCAGGAGACCCCTGAATCAAAAGTCACCCCCAAATACTTGTATTCCCCTACAATCTGGAATTTGTTACCTAAAACAACCCATTATTTTTCTACATTACTTCTCTTATTCTTATTAAATATAATTTTAGATTTTTCAATATTTAAAGTTAAGTCCAATGATTCCAAATAGCTCATAATATTAGAGAGTGCTCTTTTTATTCCCAGGTGAGTTCTGGAAATAACAATTGCATCATCTGCATATATTAAAACCTGAATTTTTTCATTCATTATTACTGGTGGAAATGTATCAATTTTTTAAATATTTTTTATTAATGTATTATTGTCAGATGGAGATCCCCCAGAAAAAAGAGGCACAACAACTTTTTGTTGGTGCTCAACTGGCAATTTGATTTATTAAACATGCCTTACAATGATTGCATTTTACTTTTCTTACATTTTCAACAGTCCTTCATTTCCAAAACTATCCATTTCACATTCCACCTTTCAAAGATTTACATATTTCAAATCACATGTTTCAAACTGTCCCTTTTTCCGTTGTTTTCCCAGAGTCCAGACGCTTTAAAGCCCGATACCCCTTGGTCCTCTTCCTCTTGTGGTCCTTATCTTTTTGTTGTCCATACTGTTCTTGGGGTCTGGACATTTGGAAGCCCAGTACCCCTTCTATTCCCCTTGCTGCCGTCCCTTTTCCGGCTGCCAATGGCAACTGTGCCTCATATTAAACCCTTCCTACCTCGTCCTTTTTGCTTGCCTCCATGTCTGGGCATCTGAGCCCGGCCCATGGTTTCTACTTGCCCCCGCCCCATTTTAATTTTTAATTTCTGAAAATTTCTCCACTAGCCCATCTCCAGCTTATGCGATGGAATGATGGGCTTCCCCCTTACCCTCTTCTTCCCACTTCTCTATGCTATCCTGCAATTACTGTCGTATGTTGCCATCCCTACGTTGAAAGATTGCACCCCATCCTGTCTCTACATTCCTGGGTTGGGATAGGATATTCCTTTATGTTCTATGTACACTCCCCCCCCCCCAGCCAAGCCGCCACCTTCCTGTTAATTCTCTTCCTGGCCTGTTCCACCCCTTTTATATCCCTGGCCTGCCGTCACAGCAACCTGGGCACCATCTATGACCAGGCTATCCTTGTCTATGGCCACCACTGTTGAATTGTCCCCATATTCCTTATCTCTTTGCACAGCAACCCCATGGACGTTCCCCCAAATCATTACCTCCCAAGTGCAATATTAACAGGTCCGGTTTCAGCCATTTGTTTCAGATCTTCTAAGGTTGGCATAATCTGTGCCCACCTCATTCCCCTTACCCCCTTCCAGTGGACCATCATTCTGTCAGGATCCTGTCCTAGCTGTCTCTCCCCCCTTGACGATTAGCAACCCACCTCTCTGCCTAGTAAATGTAAGAGTGCCCTAGTATCCAGACCCATTTGCATCTTCCCCGACCTGTGAAAAGCAAGTGTGGATATTAGACTATTTTTCTCACATATGTCTTATGTTTGACCTCCACCTGCCTGCTTTCTTGATTTCTTCTTCAGACCCACCTTTTTCTGCTAATGCGGATGCGGCTCCTATTCTAAATGAATAATTTTGCGTGTTCTCCCCTAGGTGCGCCATCCAATTCTTCAACACCCCCATTACCTGGAAACATGTCACCGGTTTTCCGTCTATATGTGTAAAGAACTGCCTGCTTTTTTCCTGTCTCTTCGCCTTGTACTTTCATAGCGCCGCTACTGGGCTTGTTCTCTCACTCTCATGCTTGTCTAATACAATCTCCGTCCCCCTTCCTATCTGGTCTGTTTTTGAACGTCTCAGCCAAATTGTGATCTTCTGTTGTTCCCAGTGTATTTCTTCCTCCCACAATCCCCCTACTGTGTCCGTTTTGTTGGCCGCTACTACCTCGCTGACCCTGAATGCGCCTCCTGCCATCACCGTGTAAATGGCCCTGAATAACACGGCTTCGAAGGGTGTGGTACAAACCTATACAAAGGTTTTCACTAGCCCTTCAAGTTTGTCCCCAGCAATAGGTTTTCTTATGTCTACCTTCCCTCCTTTTAGCCATTGCCACCCCATCAACATGGACCGCACCACCTTAAAGGTATTTGACTTGGTCCAACCTTTTGTGCTGCATGCCCATCCTATCCCCGCCAGCTGCACCCCCATTGTGCCGCTAGCCATTACTGCCTTCCACTTCTTCACCATGTACTTTGTTACCTGGTCCTGTCAAACTGGCTCAATTACCTTGAACCCTTCCTGTTTCTGGAACTCCTGGAAGGCCCCCCATGCCCCTTCGTATGCCTTCAGCGTGTTGGTGGACCAGGAGCTCCTGTATAATAGTCGGACTCCTTCCATCCAATTTCCCATACTTTTTCTGCCACCGGTGTTCTCTTTGCAGCTGCTTGTGGTGCCAAGGACTTGAATCTTTCCGGCTGTAAACGGGAAAGGCTGTCAGCTATGTCATTTTTTATACCCCCTCTATGTGCTTGGATTTAAATGTCATGTTTAGTTGTAATCCCCTCAACAATAACTGTCTCAAGACCCTGTTTGCCATCTCCAAATGCCTTCCCTGCCTGTTAATAACCTACTACGGCTCTGTTATTGTGCCAAAACATTATTTTCCTGTTCCTTAGGAGTTCTCCCCATGTCAACATCACCACCCATATTGGGAAAATCTCTAGTAGAGTTATGTCCTTTAGCAGCCCTTTCTCTTTCCAAGAATCCGGCCACGCCTCCGCTATCCATCTCCCTCAGAAATAAGCCCCCAGACCATTAGCCCCGAATGCATCCGTATATAGATCCAGATCGTTATTCCCTAGCCACTCTTTCTGCCAGAATATAACCCCGTTGTATTCTTTTAAGAATTGTTCCCACACTTCCACATCTTGTCTAATCCCTCGTGATATGACTACCCAATGGTGCGGATGCTCTTTGCCCACTGTTGCCCTGGCTAACCTCTTGGTGAACACCCTCCCTGGTGCAACCGCCGGGCATGCAAAGTTCAAGTGCCCCAACAGCTGCTGAACCTGCCTCAGAGGAACTCTCCTCCTACATTTTACCTCTTGTAGCAAAGCCCTGAGCCTGGCCACTTTCTGTTATGGTAATCTGAAGATTTGCTCATCTATATCAATCCCCAGGAATTCCAGTGTCCTGGCTGGACCTTCTGTTTTATCTCCCGCCAAATGCACCCCTAACTGCTCGCACATCTCTTCAAAGTCCTCAAACATCATTCTTACCTCACCCCCCCCCATCATGAGAAAATCATCCAAATAGTGCACCATTGCCTTTTGCCTGTATCTGTTTCCAAATGCCCATTGTTTCCAGGAGCTGAATGCCTCGAACTTGCACAGGCTGTGGAACAGCTCATGGGCATTGCCTTGTCATAGTAGAAGGACCCTTGGAAGCAGAATCCAACCAGGTCCCAATCCTCCTTCCGGACTGGTAGTAGCCGGAAAGCTGACTCTATATCAGTCTTTGCTAGCCAGGCACCCCTTTGCTCTGATCAACTCCACTGCTTGATCCAGGGTTGCATACGAAACTGTGCTACACTCGTCTGGTATAAGGTCATTCACCGAGGTCCCTTCTAGGTAAGACAAGTTATGAATTGGCCTAAATTCCACTTGTTGCTTCAAACAACATGAAGTCTTGCTATATTATGACATATGCAGTATAACCCCAGGTTAAAACTGCTCCGGAGGTGAAAGAGTTAACTTTCCATGCAGGGCATGGAATCTTGAGCCCGAGCTCGGTTGAACACACTGTCTGTTGAAGCTCAAACTTAAACTGTCAGATTCTTTACTCCGCCTCACTGAACAGTCGCTCGGAGATTCCTCCTGCTCTCGGTTCATTTGTCGGTTTTAAAGTGTAATTCTCAGTTTATTTTACGAAATTTAACCCATAATCGTCGGTTCAGGCTCTGTCTGTGGTATTGTAAGTAATAGATAGGCTTATTTATTATTTTTTCTTCTGTGTGGAACTTGTAAACGTCTTTTTCGGTTCGGTTTGAACCGATCAGATGGGTTTTAAAATTACCTTCTAGTCCTTTAGAGTGCGGTTCCCGGTTCTTATCGGTTCTAAAAACCGGATTTTATTACGTTTTTTTCCACAACCCCTGACACGGTTGGGAACCGATAAGAGAGTCTTGCTTGGTGGATTGCCATTAACGGGCAAGTTTTGGTTAGGCTGGCACTATGTCTGAGAAACCCAAAAGAAAAACCGGACCCACTGGGTTTCAGCACTGTGGCCTCTGTGGGGAAGCCTTTGCTAAGGCTGACCCACACACCATTTGTGTATATTGTCTGGGGTTTGACCACCTCAATGCAGACTGCCAGATTTGTAAGAATTTTTCCTGCTGCCACCGTGGAAAAAGAATTGGTAGGCTCAGGAAAGAAGGCAAAAAGTCCGCTGACCTGGATGGCAGCCCGGTTCGGTTCCAACGAACCTGAGGAGTGCCCTCTGACCAGGGCGATACTTCCTCGGCAAGCGAAGAGCCAGCTCTGAGGAGCCAGTTCAACTAAAAGGACTAGAAGGTCAGCTAGTTTGGGGCCAAAAGTTATTTCTCCAACTTGAGGAAATAGCCAAAGCTATTCAAATTGTCCATCTCTTTCCCCAGTTTTGTGGAACCGGCACCATTAGAAGCGCCTGATTCGGTCGGTTCCCAGTTCAAGACTATGATTTTGAAGTTTTTATGAACCGGGGTACGAGAGAGTGAGTGTGATTTTGAAAGTCTGGATGTGCCCATTGAACCGGACATCTCTCCAGACAGACCCTCAGGAGTGTCCCCTCCCAGGCTATCTGAGTCCCCTTCTCATTTTTGTTTTATAAGAAAGTTGCTGAGACACTGCAACTCCCTGTTGAGGAAGCTGTCGATGATCAAGAAGAGCCTGATTTTGTGGAAATGATGGATATTCCAGAGTCTAGGAGACCGTCTATTCTCTTGCATAAATCTTTTAGGAAACAGACAGTAAAAATTCTGAAAACTCCTCATTCTATCCTCCCTGTGGATAAAAGGATGGACAAGAGGTATGCTTTATCAGGCTCTGATACGGAGTTCCTATTCCAGCAGTGCAGCCATGTAGGGGTAGTGCAGGCTGCAGCCTGTGACAAGGCTAATATTCCTCTAGCCTCTCACCCTCCTGAAAAGGATTCCAGGAGGATGGATGCCATGGCAAAAAAGCAGTACATGGCAGCATCTTTGGGACTCAGACAGGCAAATTATATGGCTTACGCAGCTAGGTACCAGAAATCCAGGTGGGATACTGTCCTGGCCCTAGCAAAACAGGCCCTGACCAGCTTGCCAGGGAGCTGGAGCAGGTGGCTGCGGATGGTATTGAGGCATCCAAGGTGCAATTTCATGCTGCAGTAGACTCTAATGATGTTTCATCAAGAGTCATGGCTACATCTGTGTCTCTTCGCAGAATGGCCTGGCTCAGATGTACTGCCCTGTCACAGGATACCCAGTCTAAGGCTATGGATTTTCCTGTTGTGGGAAATTCTCTGTTTGGGGAGCAGACAGAGAATTATATGAAGAAAATGGATGAGTATAGGACCACCTATAGGAGTGCACAGGCCAAAGAAAGGCAAGTCACTGCTCAAAGGCAGCATATCAGGGGCAGGGGTAGGCCTTTTCATAGTCCGTTTTACCAAGCCCAGGCCTCCTCTTCTGCTTATGCCCAGAGGGGGTTCTTTAGAGGAAGGGGCAGAATGGGGTTCTAGTAAGCCTGCTTCTACCCCTCAACCCAAAGCCCCTGCAAAAAAGGCTCCCTGATGGGGTAGCCAGGGCCGATTCTCCACTACTGGTAGGGGCAGGCTGGCTTACTTTGTCCAGGACTGGAAGTCTTTAACATCAGACAAGTGGGTCCTGGAAGTAGTAAGCCAGGGACTGGTTCTCAGCTTCAAAAAATTTCCGAAGATGAGAGCCAGGTCTTTTCCACCTGCAAACCCTTCAGAGGCACTTGCCCTGGAAGCAGAAGTTTCTTCCCTCCTGGCTCTCAGAGCCGTGGAAAAGGTTCCACCCATACACCAGGGCAAAGGGTTGTACTACAGGTACTTCCTTACCCCAGAAAAGACAGGAGAATGGCGGCCCATCCTGGATCTCAGGTATCTAAACAAGCACCTTTTAAAACCAAAGTTCAAAATGGCGACCCTGGGGATTATTTTACCCTCTCTAAGGCCAGGGGACTGGCTAGCCTCCCTGGACCTCAAGGATGCCTACTTCCATGTTCTCATCAGAAGCTCCCATCAAAAGTACCTCAGATTCGAACTGCCCTCAGGCCATTACCAGTTCAGAGCAATGCCCTTCGGTCTCACCTCGGCCCCAAGGGTGTTCACAAAATGCCTGGCAGTAGCAGTTGCTCATTTAAGAAGGCAAAGGATTGCCATCTTTCCTTATCTGGACGACTGGCTCATTGTAGGCCAGTCTCCAGAGCAGGTCAGATTACATTTACAAGTAACCCAGCAACTGCTTACATCTCTAGGTTTCCTTCTCAATCTTCCAAAGTCAGTTCTGGAGCCTGTCCAGCTTCTCACCTTCATAGACGCAGAACTGAACACAAAAGAAGCCAGAGCCTTCCTTCCTCTGGAAAGAGCAAGGACCCTGGTGTCTCTGGCCTTCTCTTTCACCCTGCAGGTCTCTCGACCAGCAAGGCATTTTCTACAGCTCGTGGGGCACATGGCTGCTTCTATAGCAGTTGTGCAGGGAGCGAGATTTCAGATGAGGGACATTCAGTTCCATTTGAGAGCCTTTTGGTCTCAAAGGGCAGATCCCCTAACCAAATTGATTCCAGGGACTCGAACCCTGATCCAGGCCCTTCAGTGGTGGCAGGATCAGACAAATCTGAGACAGGGGGTTCCCTTCACTCCCCAGTCTCATTCCGTGACCCATACTACAGATGCATCCCTCTTGGGGTGGGGAGCTCACATGGGCGACCTTTCCACCCAAGGGCTGTGGTCCCCTCAGGAATCCCTGCTCCACATCAATTTGCTGGAACTCAGAGCAGTTTTTCTAGCACTCCAGGTTTTTTCCACATCTGTCTAGAACAAGATGGTTCAGGTCAGAACAGACAATACCACTACAATGTGGTACATCAACAAGCAAGGGGGCACTCAGTCTATGGCCTTGTGCACCAAAGCAATGAAGTTGTGGTCTCTGACTTATTCTCTGAATGCCTCCCTCACGGCAGTTCACCTCCCAGGCAAGGACAATGTCCTAGCGGATGCTCTCAGCAGGATTTCCCAGGGCCATCACGAATGGGTACTGGATCCCCTAGTATTGGAGATAGTATTTGCCAGATGGGGCACCCCACAAATAGATCTCTTTGCAGCTCCAGACAATCACCAACTTCCCCTTTTTTTGCTGCAGGCCCCCAGTGTTGGGCTCAGTCTCTCTGGATGCCTTCCTCCTCAGTTGGGAAGGGAAGTTTCTCTATGCTTTTCCCCCCTTCCCCCTTCTTTTCAAAGTGCTAGTCAGAATCAAATCTCAATCCTGCAAGATGATCCTGATTGCTCCAGATTGGGCCAGGCAGCCCTGGTACCCACTCCTCATGTCCTTAGCAGTCCACTCTCCCCTATGTCTTCCCAGGAATCACAACCTGTTAACCTGTGCCCAGGGGAGAGTTTGGTATCCGAACCTCAAATCTCTCAATCTCAAAGCTTGGCTCTTGAAGAGTTAGAGTTTGCTGACCTACCCTGTCTCAAGGTGTATTGGATATTTTGAAGGCCTCTAGGAAGCCTTCCACCAGGCTACCTATAATTCAAAATGGAAGAGATTTTCCCATATGGTGTGCTGAAAGCATATTTCCCCAGAATCTGCTGGTGGCCCACGATCCTGGATTATTTGGTGCATTTGAATTCTTGGGGCTGAGACCAGCTACCCTAAAAGTGCACTTGGCAGCTGTGTCTGTCTTCTTATCAGCAGGTAAGCCCTCTTCTTTATCAGCTCACCCTGTGTTCTCCAAGTTTTTTAAAGGGTTGCTTCACACCAACCCTCCGTTCAGGGACCCTGCCCCTGCTTGGGATCTTAATATTTGCATCGCTTAGCTTATGCAGCCCCCTTTTGAGCCGTTGTCTTCAGCAGAGCTTAAGTACTTGACTTGGAAAACTGTGTTTCTGGTAGCCATCACCTCTGCCAGGTGCATAAGTGAGCTACAAGCCTTGTCAGTGGAGCCTGATTTTATCTCCTTTCATAGAGATAAGGTGGTCCTCAGGACTAACAGGAAGTTTTGCCTAAGGTGGTTTCAGACTTTCACCTTAATCAATCCATGTCTCTTCCTGTGTACTTCACTGACCATTCCTCCTCTGGTGAGAGGAGATTACACAGTTTAGATGTCAAAAGAGCCCTTAGTTACTATATAGAACGTACCAAGGGTCACAGGTTGAATCCTCAATTGTTCCTCACTTATGGTGAGGTTGGTAAAGAAACCTGCCACTAAAGATCCATTGCCAGGTGGATTGTCTCTTGTATCCAATTCTGTTATGAAAAACTGGGTAGTTCCTCCCTCAGGCCTGAGGGCTCACTCTACCAGAGGTACAGCTCGTCTCTGGCTGCTGCCAGGGACATTCCTATCCTAGAGATATGTCAAGCAGCTACCTGGAAAACAGTTCACACTTTTACTAAGCATTACTCCTTGGATATCCAGGCTGGGGTGATGCTCGATTCTTTAGCTAATAGCATCAGAACCTATTTCCCAAGTAGGTTCTGTCCCTCCTCATGGAGGTACTGCTGTATAGTCTGCATATGTCATAATATAACAAGACTTCATGTTGTTTGAAGAAAAATTACTCACCTTAGTAATGTTGTTTCTTCTAATGAGTCTTATATATTATGACCTCCAGCCTGCCCCTCTCAGAACCTCTATTTTTTGGGAAGTGGGTGGGCAGTGCAATGTTGGCACTTCACTGATGCCCACTTTATTTTCACCCTTCTGGGTGCTTAGGTGTTATACTTAATTTTCTTTCTTGAATCCCTCGACTTGAGTCTTTGCTTTGGGATCAAGAACAAAAAGGTGTTTTGTAGTTAGTAGCCAGTGGCTAGTGTAGGTTTTCGGCTTCCACACAGAACCTTAGTGAGTTTTTGCTCATAAAGATCTGACAGTTTAAGTGTGAGCTTCAACAGATAGTGTGTTCAACCGAGCTCGTGCTCAAGATTCCATGCCCTGCATGGAAAGTTAACTCTTTCACCTCCGAAGCAGTTCTAACCTGGGGTTGTACTGCATATGTCATAATATAGCAAGACTCCATTAGAAGAAACAACATTACTAAGGTGAGTAATTTTTTCTTCTTGGGCACTAGGCCCAATGGGGAAACCCTCCGGCTGGGCAATGGGGGTGTCCGGAATGGCCCCTCCATCCTCCTTGCTTCTATTTCTTTCCCTATTTTTCTGAAAGCTATGTCCTCTCTCCCCTTAATGGATGACAAGTTTTTGGCTCTCGTGCCTTGCCTCTCCCATTGATATTCTAAACTAAATCCCTTTTCTAAGCCTTCCACTAACATCTGTCTTCCCTTCTCCTCTGGCTATCCCTTCATCCATTCTTTTAGCACCCTACCCTGACTGGCATTCTGGCCAGCCTAAAAACCTCCCTCCCTAACCTCTCCTACCCTCTCAATGGTCCCCCATCCCTCCGTTCCCAAACCCATCTCTTCCTTGAAATCCCCTCCCTCTTCCTGATTGGTATCCCCCCCCTTCCCCTTCGAAATGGCTGCCCATTTTCCCATTGCCTGTTCTTTCTGTCCCCCATTGCTCTGCACCGGGTTGCCGGGTGCTGACCTGCACATTTTGAACAAATGTGCCTGAATTTGCAATTACTGCAGGAGCACGATGCCTTGTTGAAACCCCAATATGCTTTTTCTTGCAGCCCGCCTTCTCCTTGTTTATTCCCTTTTTCCATTCCTGTAAAACCTGCTAGGCTCCTTACCCATAGTTCAGAATGGGTCGAATCCCACCTTGGATCCCCTCTGGCTGCCATTCTCTGCCGGAAGGCCTCATCATACTTTAGCCAACCTATCCCCATCCTAGCCTTGTAGGCATCTTTTATAGTGGTGGCATACATGAGCGGCAGGATGGCCAGGTCTGGGTTTTTTTTTGTTTTGTTTTGTTTTTTCCAGCATGATGGCACTGTATGTCGAGAACCCTGCCTGCCAGGCCTCTATACTCTTCCCCTTGTAACTTGTCCCCTCTACCTTGTTTCCAGCGATCGCCAAAGCCACCGCCATCTCAGATTTTCCTATAGCCTCTGTCTGCGCATACCTGTTCGCTGACTCCTTATCCACTAATGCAAATAAATCCATGTACTCCCCTTTCCATTTCTTTTCTTTTATCGTTGGGGGGACGTGATCCCCCATTGTCATGCCTGGTATCCCCTCGCTACCCACTCTAGTTTTTGTTTTCCCTTCTACCTCTGCAGCCTTAATTTCCACCAACGCCTTTTCCATTTGCTTTAAGCCCTTCTGTCCCATGCCCCCCCCAGCAAACCTGCTAGATATTCAGTCATATCCCCCTCTGTGGTCTGTTCGCCAGTATCCTTACCACTCATGCCCTCGTCTGCGTCCAGGTCCACCAACTGCTCCAGATCCAGCCCCTCTCTTGGGGCTGCTGGGCTCTTCCCTGACCCTCCTGCATGCTTGTGACTTTTGCCATCCTGGATAATTAAATACTTAAAGGGGTATACAACAAGCAAAGTTATCCCTTGTCCAGCGTTGAAATTGCCCAGTATATGCCCACCACAGTTTTTGCACGCTGTCTGCAGACCCTACACCCCCTTTTTTGGTCCCTTCTTCCGGTGTCGGCCTCACATCTTTTGGCCAGTCTTTGTCGTCTTTCTAGCTGGGAATTGCCCCAAATCCTTCCCCCTCTTAGATTTTTTTTTTTTTTTTACACGCTGCTCCCTACCCTGGTTTACTCAGTGCCCTTTCCTACAAAATTCTCAAATTGAACATTTTTTCTATAGATATAGATAGAGAAAGAGAGAAAGAGACGAGTAATCCATAGATGCATTTTTAATTACCATTGCCTGTGCTGAAACTTGCCCTTTAACCATATTTGCAACATTCTGTTACAACAGTGCCACTACAGGAATCACACCCAACACCACTACATGGGCACTAAAGTCCCTGAAACCACTGCCGCAACAGCAGCGGCCCGAAGAACGGCAGCGCGTGTCGCCTGAGGAGAATCCTGGGCCCCTGTGCTCCTTGTGTGCAGCCCTAACCAACCCTTGACTCCCAGGACCCTTCACGATCCAGCTGCATCTCAGGTACATTTGTTTTACTGTTTACATAACAAGATGGAATAAACTCCCATTTTTCCCATGCTTTTTACCCAGCTTGGGAACCCCCACCAACTGGAGAGCGAATCCCCGCTTTGGTAACTCTGCCCTTACTGGCCACAATGCTCCTATCCCCCATGTGGTTCCAAATTCAAACCTGTATTTTGCCTCTTCAGTATTCTGGCTACCAAGATCAACAGCCATTACACTTAAATTACAACCATTTTTTTTCGGTATTTCTGTTATTAATGCGTCTCCACCACAGGTTTGGTCGTAAGTGGCCTCCCCCAATGATTATTTTACTCACCCCCGCTACTGCCTTCTGGCCCATGCGGCCTTGCTAGGCCCCCATGCCCAAACTCCCGGCAATGTGGCCAGGCCTACTTTTTCCCCATTATGCCTTACCTCAAATCCGATCCCTAATTCCTCACTTATGTGAAATACAAACAGGGCAGCAATGCCCTATAACTGTTATATACTCGGTTATTTAGAACAACTCCTATATAAATACCTCCCAAAATGCTCCCTCAGCATCTAATTCATGAGGGAACCTAGTACAAGGTTATTAAACTACCTCTCTCTACATTTGTCATATGGTCACAGTTCCTGTCCAAAAACAATCCTCTGTGTAGACAATACAAAAAGGAAGAACAGAAGCCAAAGATGCTTCCCCCAGCAATACTATTACTTTCTAAATTGCCTAAAAATGCATCTGCTGATTATCTATTTACCGAAATTTTTTATATATATATATATATATATATTTTTTTTTTTTCTTGTCAAGCCTGCTAACCTTGTATTTCTACCCATTAACAGATCTTGCCTCAAATGGCTCTAAAGTTCCTCTGCTACTTGCTGTAATTCCTGCAATTGTTAACCAAATTGAACTGTTTCCTTAATTGCAGGTTATGTGCTGAATGTAAAACACCTCTGGGAAAAATCCCAGTACAAAAGGCCTGTCACTAACACACTGAAAATGAACTCCCATGCCTAGTTATTGCTCAGGCCGCTCCCATGTGGAGAGGCCTACTCCACCTGAAAAAACCTTACCTCAAGTAGTTGAATTGCCAGTCGAAGTGCTGAGCTCTGTTAATCTTGAAAACCCAGCAAAAGAGGGAGACCCTTCCTCTGCTGGCTCCTAAATACCCTCAGGACCCCTTCCCCTTTTCCTTCCGGTCAGTCCTCACCTGGCCTACCTGCCTAGTCATATTGGTCATATCAAGGTATGACATCACGCCCCCTCCCCTCCTTACCACAGCCCTCCCTTCCTTTCTTTTCTTCCTACGTCCCTGCCCCTGATCTGACCTGCCTTTGACTTGCCTAGCCTTCCCTCCCAACCCCGTCCCCCTTTTCTTTTGGGATCCGCTAACAATTTAGATTGTCCCTTAGGGGCAAGCGCATATATATATAAGTTAAACAAAAGTAGGGTAAGAATACAACCTTGCTTTACTACATTTAATATACTAAATTCTCTGGTTAACGCTCCATCTGTTGTATATCTGACCTCTGCTGTGGTATTTGTATAAAGTAATTTCAATATTGACAATAATTGAGGATCAATGTTCATAAATTCCAATATTTCCCATTATTTTAATTTATTTACTGAATCAAAGGCTGCTCTGATGTCAAGAAATCCGACATATAGTACTCCAGATCTTTCCCCCAGATATTTATCTAGCAAATAAGTCAAAAGATGAAGTCTATGCTGTGATTTCTTTTGAAACCACACTGGAACTTGGATATTAATCCATTGTCTTCTACCCATGTCTCTAATTTCTCTAGTATTATTCTCGAAAAAATCTTCTGCACCATCGGGAGTAATGTAATTGGCCTATAGCAACTAGGATCTTGCTTATTTCCTTTTTTAAACAATGGAACAATAATCCCGATTCCATTATTTAGGAAGTACTACATAACTAGCAATAATTGAAACCATAAAGGCCATAATTTTTGCTCAAAAATCTGGGTTTTGTAAGAAGAATTCTGCCAGAATTCCATCTGCACCAGCTGCTTTATTCTTTTTATGTGCTAGTATTGCTTGCCTCACTTCTATTTCAGAAATAGAAAATACTCGATAGTTTATTTGCTCAGTCATTATATATAATTAGAGGCAAAAAAAGTCTGTTTAATGCATTAGTTAGGGTTGTTCCACACCGACAAAAGCGAGGAAATTCGGTGTTAGGGTTGAAAGCCCCACTTGGACCCCCCACACCTCCAGCTGGCATCGGGGTGCGCATTAGGGCTGTCGGCCATAACTCTCACACCATCACGTGTGTAAAGAAGCAGAGGTGTAGGAATTGGGTGAGAGTTAGGACCGACAACCCTAATGCGCACCCGATGCCGTCAGTGGGGGTCCAAGGGCTGCTTTCAACCCTAACACCAAATTTCCTCGCTTTTGTCGGTGTGGAACAACCCTAGTTAATGCATTAAACGGAGTTTTTTGCCTCTAATTTCCCTTCTTTTGAGAATGAAAAGCCACATGACGTCTTGTTACGTAGTCACATTGTGCCTGCAAACGCAAATGGTAATGTGCATGGTGACGCAAAGCGAAACAGACAGAGAAACAGTAGTGTAGACAGAAATGTTAAAAACAACGCAAAAGGAAGCACAAATGAAAATGCAAAGGGTAATGCACATGGTGGCGTAGACGTGAACGTTAAGTGAAACGGGAACGGAACCACAAGCGGAAATGATAATGGTAACAGTAATGGAAGCGCACAGGCTGGTTTTCCCCAAAAGCTGCATAGAGAAAGACAACGAGTACAAAGAATGTATGGATAATAATGGTTCTCAGAGCAGAAAATAAGGGGTTGGAATACTAAATTGCTTATATCTCAGGAACCGTACGATGTAGAGAAAAAAATTTAAAAGTCATATGATTTATGACTTTCCTGGCTAGTTTTGCACTTAGCCCCAAATTAGGGGGCTAAGCATTTTTCTGACAAAACGTCCATATCTCACACTGTTTCCGAGATACAGGCCCTGAAAGGCGCGACGAACGCCATAATGTTATCCTATGGGGAAAAAAAAGAGAAGTTCAGAGTGCCGTAACTTTTCTGCCATCTAATATTTTTTCAATTAAACACTTGAAAGGCACATCTGTAATATGTTGGCTGCGTTTCCTCCAAATTTTCAGGCCAAAACACCAAACCGTTCTTTTGCAGCAGGGTGCCAAAGAATTGCTGTAATTTTCCCACAGCCTGGAAAAGTACTGGTCGAGCTTCTAAAGCCGCAAATATTCGACAGTGTCGTAAGTGCGACAGTACTTTGCGAAAGTACTTTTTTCAGAAATTTGAAAAACATATTTCTGGGGTGTTTTGTCCCAAAATAAAGACATGGCTAGCATCCTCAGGGTCCTCCGACTAGGTGAATACAAAAATAATTAGGTTGCTAGAGGGTCCCAATTTTAAATGCCAAGCATTTTTTTGATCGCTAACTGAAAACAGAATGGCGGATTTGCGACAGTAAAAGGGCCATTTGCGAAAGTAAAAACTGCATTTGCTATACTGTCGAACTTTTTAACTTTTCCCATTGACTTATAATGGGAACTTGTTTTTTGAATAACCTTTGAACCATTTAATATTTTTTCACGAAATCTTCAAAAGGCACATCGGGGACCCCGGCCACACGTTCCCTGAAGATTTCGGACCGGTCGCGCAAATCGTGCGACCTGTAGAGACGACAGTAAAATTCCAGAAAAGCGTAAATGCGTGCACGGATCATGCTTAATAACTCCGCAGCCGTATATGCGACCGGTAGGAAACTTGGCAGATCCCAAGGTGAATGGCTCTTGATCGTGTATTCCAAATTTCAGGCAAATCCATTGAATGGTTGCAAAGTTATTATGGTGCAAAAGTTTGGGTTTAACATGTAAATGACTCCTCGACCCTAACTATATTATCTCTCTCATCCTGTTTTATTATATATCGTCTTAAAGTAATCAACCCATCTGTTCTCTGTAATTAAACCCAGGGTGTTATAACAGATATTACTTTCATGATAACCTCTGTGTGGATTGTGGTGCCATTTCCAGTCTCCAGGGTGACCCACAGTGCCTCCTCTCCTCTCCTCCCTGTTTACCCTTTTGTACCATTGCTTTGATCCCCTCCCTTACATTGAGAGCTACTCCTCCTCCTCCTCTCTCATGTAGACTGTGTACCCTGGTATATTGACATCCCAGTCATGGTTCTCTGTGTACCATGTTTCTATGACTGCCACGATATCCAGGCATCTCTCTTCCGTCAAGGCCATCCGTTCAGGGAACTTGTTACCTAGACTGCGGGCATTGGTACTCAGTATCCTCCATTTTTTTTTTTATGACCTTAACCCCTTTTTGTCCCATCCCTGTCCTTACTGCCTTTGCCTTTTTCTCCATGTACACCTGCCCTTCTCCCTATTGACATCTCTACCTTGGTGTTTACCTCACTGACTACCCTGATTTTTTTTTTTTTCGGGGGGCAGCTAGGATTTCCCTGCTCCTTTTCAGTGCCTCCCCCTTGGCTAGTTTAAATGCTTGCCAGTTAAGCATTTAAACCTATCATCTAGGATCCTGGTTCCCCTCCTGGACAGATGCAGACCGTCACGCCAGTATAGGCCTGCATTCATCCAGGTGGACCCCAAGTCCCCAGTGAAGCCAAAACCCTGAGTGCTGCACCAGTTTTTCAATCGTTGATTAAATCCCGTTTTGCAGAGCACCCTAACCTCACCTGTGCCATAGACAGGCAGCACCTCCGAGAAGGTTACTGTGCGTACTATTTGTCTAAGGCCCCTCCCCAACTCCACAAACTCCTCCTCCTCTACTGTTCTGATCCCTTTCCCAGCCAGGTCATTTTTCCCGAAGTGGATAGTGACATCCAGCTCCCTCCGCCGTGCAGCTGCTCCCACGATCCTGAGGATTCGCTCCCTGTCCCTCCAAGCCATGGCGCCAGGCAGGCACTTTACCTCCCTCTCTCCTCCCTCCCTAAGTTCTACCCTCCTAACAATGGAGTCCCCCACCAGGAATTGTTTCCTTCCCCTGTGGGGTCCCATTCCACTCTCCTGTGGGTCTCCTTTGTGGAGGTTCCCAGCATCCTCCTAGATCTCCACTGCGGGTGCCTCTGTAGAGGAACCACACTCTGCCAGAACGGCATATGAATTGTGGAGAGGTACAACTGGAGGGATGCACCTCTGTTCCACCACCCTTACCCTCCCTGAGCACATTGTGGTCCAACCACTCCTCTTTCTTGGCAACCTCTGAGGCAGCATCGGTGGCCCTGTTGGTCCCTGGGTGGGAGAGGAGGTCCCCTGAATCCTGGCCAACTCAGCCTGGAGATGAGCAACCTCCTCCCTCAGCCCAGAGAGGTGCCTGTAGATGGGACAACACCGCATTTATCATGGGTGCCCCATTTTTGACCCATCATTGCTCTTTCTAGTCTTTCCTTGGCTGGAGTTCACTAAGTTACAGGAGACACAAAAATGCTATACTATGGACCTATAGAGCCATTACCCATAAGCTCCCGCAGTACATAATTGAAAGTCTGCCTGTCTGTAGTACCGGTGGTTGCCCCCTAAGAAGCCTCACCTACATTTCCCTCATCATCCCTAAGGCCAGAACTCATTTTGGCAGGTCTGCAATAAGCCATGCTCTCCCTGTACTCTGGAATAATGCTCAGAAAACACTGAGACTTGCCTCTCCGATTAAGTTTTCCTTTTCCAAGAACCTGTTTCTACGGCATTTTAAGGAGGCCTGTAGCTATTACCACGAGGATTCCTGCATTTCTTGCCCCCTTTGCCCCCTTACCCCTGCCTCCCGCTAGTTTTCTTTCCTTATCTACTGCCCCTCCCCCTTGTTTCTCTGTGCTGTTGCGTTAAATCCTCCATTTGGGCTCCAGTTCTCCACTGCCCTCTGTCTGCATTGCATATTTTGTACTCTGGTTGGTTATGTTGTACATAGTCTGTCTGACTCTTGTGCTGTGCCTTATCTGACTATGTAAATACCTCTAAGTTGGGCCCATTTGTTGTATGTACATACTGTATGTAGCTCAATTAGTAGTTTTTTTTGTTGTTGTTCGTTTTCCCTGTAGTTTTACTGTCTGTATTTTATTGTTATGCTGTACCCAGGTCCATCTTGTAAATGAGCTCATCTCAGTAATGTTCCACCTGGTAAAATAAAGATTGATTGAGTACTGAGTGATATATTTATGAATTTACTGAGAATGCAGAACGAGCATTTTGAATCAATTTTGTTCCTTGGGGATTTGTTTTGTGTCTTTTGAGGTGTTATATTTAATTTGTTGCTACTGATGGAACTCAGCCCGGACATGGGGGAGCAAATTCAGTCTCATTCCCGGCTTCCAGAGGGTGGTCTCCTCCCACTGCTCAGGGTCCCAGGCACAGGAGGCCCAGGGAAGGTACCTCCGGCCCGAGCCGAGGCAGTCCCCAGCAGCCCCTGTCCACTTCTTTGGGGACTTTTAGTCTTTGCGCAGCCGAAACACAAATGTCGTGAACACCTGCCTTACAATTGTATGTTAATGTTGATCTTGTAATTTGAATGTTTAATGTCTCATTCCTATTGTACCCATTCCCCCCAGGTCACACCGGGAGACAAGCGACTTGTTGCTCAGTGTGCCTTTCTGGTGAAACATTTCAGTAGATAAATAAAGAAAACTACTGTTTAATATTGTAATGGCACCCTGAGTCTCTGAGGAAGAGCACCACATAAAATAAAGGTGATGACGACGACTACTACTGATGGATGTACCAGGAAAAACAGAGGGAACCAGGGAAGGTGGTAAGGGGGCACAAAGGCACAAACAGAGGAAAGGATGGCCAAAGGGAGAACTAAAGGGGTAAAGACCTTTTTTTTTTTTTTTTTTTTTTTTAGATAACAAAAAGAGGAAGACAAGGGAATGAATTACGAGGTTAAGAAGGGCAGGGGGAGACTGTTCAGAGGAGGATCAGGAAAAAGCAGATACCCTGAACAGATAATTCTGCTCGGTCTTCACAGTGAAGGGAGATGGAGACAGACCACATAGAAGCAGCAGGAATACTTGGGGGAGGGAGGCAGGCACAAGTCCATTTATACAGGAAAAATTCCCGAGAGGATTTGTGACTCTGAAAGTGGATAAGTGTATGGGCCAGACGAGATACACAAGAGGGTGCTGAGGGAGCCGAGACAGGGATCTGCTGCACCTCTAACAGCCCTGTTCAACTACTCACTGGAATCGGGAGTGGTTTCAGAGGACTGGAGGAGGGCAGATGTAGTCCCACTTCATAAAAGTGGCAGCAGGGAGGAGTCTGGCCACTATATTCTGGTCAGGGTAACATAAGTGGTGGGGAAGTTAATGGAGGCACTCGGAGGAAAAGAAAGTCTAGTGAAGAATCTCTCTTCTTTTTATAAATAAAATTTTTATTTCAGATTCAGAATAGGAACAAACTGAGGTACAACAGAGTGTAAAGATAGGAAAGAGAAAAAAGATAATTACACAATATAGGATGCATCAGTGTTACAAGTTTGATTACATACGTTCAGTGCTAGCCTGGCTTTTGTGACTTAACACATATTAGCCATCACCTTCTCATAGTAGAAAAGAAAGCCCTTGAAAAGTCAGATTACAAATCTATAATCTGGGTTCTAGTGCTGATCTGTTAATTAGATCATAAATACAGTGATCAGGGTACACAGTCTGAATCTGTGTCCAGTTTGTATAGGACCCTGCATCTCCGGACTTCATTAAACACACGGAGGTAATTTAGATAATATGTCCACTTTTCTAAATAATAGTTCTGTACTACACTCCACATTGTTAGTGAGTAGTCATTACAACTGGGTATTGTGCACCCCCACTAGGGAAAATTGCACAGACCAAAGCTGTTATCAGAATAGAATGTTGGTCACATGAGGATTACGGACAGCAGCAACTCTCCAGTCTTTGCTGTGCCATTGAAGGGGAAACGACTGAAAAGCTTCTCTGAAGAAAAATCAGCTTTTAGTTTTCTGGGACTGCAGTTCTGCATAGCAGATTGGGGCAGCCTGGTAACCGGGAACACCCCTAAATTAAAATTGTGCCTGTTAAGCTGAGGCTTTCAGATTTACTAACCTGCTCTTCCCATTTCCACTGCCTGTGCTTGGATTGGGGGCTACATCTGCCGCATACTTTAGGGGTGTGTATTGTCAACAGGTTTCCCAATTTTCTTTATTAACAAAAAATAAAATAAAAAGAGGTGCTCAGTTAAGTACCTGTTTTTTTTTTTCTTTCGGGGTTTAATCTAGGGCACTCCTGGGGGGCTTCCCCTCCATCTCTAGGCATAGTTTCCTCCTCACCCAGTTTTTAGGGTCTCTCTTGGTTGTGTTTGCCTGTCAGGTGTTTTTTTGCTATTCTCTGAAGGGACATTTCCCCTTTTTAATTTTGCTCTCTGCCTTATAGGGACATCCCTCGCCAAACTCCAAGAAGGTATTGTCTATAAAAGACTCACCGAGTTCTTTTCTAATAATGACACTCTCTCTCCCTTCCAATCTGGCTTCAGGAGGCAGCACTTTACCATCTCCCTTCTGTGGGTCACAGACTACATACTCTCAGGGATGGACCAGGGGCACATCACTGCACCCATCTTCGTAGATCTGCCTAAGGCATTCAACTAAGTGTCTCACCCCCTCCTCCTTAGCAAGCTTCTCATGGTCAGTTTGTCTGTCCCAACAGTAATCTGGGTCTGCTCTTACCTCTCTAATCCACAGCATTCAGTTGAGGTAGGCAACATTCTCTCATTTCCCTCTCCCTATCCTCACAGTTGTCCCCCAGGGTTCCATTCTCAGCCCCATCTTATTCTCCCTTTTCATCAGTGATCTCCTCTCCTTCAAACAACATGAAGTCTTGCTGTATTCTGACAAAAGCAGTATGACTGACCGGTTCAGCTGTCCCAGAGAACAATGAGTTGAACTCTGTGCAAATGCATAGAACATTGAGCTCGAGCTTGGTTTTCAAACCACCATCCTCGGTAGGTTCTAGTAACTGATCAGATTCTTTACTCCGCCTGCCAGTGAAGACGCCTCGAAGATTGCTCCTCTTCTTCTTGGTCTAAAGAGCAAAAGAATTGTTGGTTTTACCGTCCGTTTCTTATTTCTTTTCAGTGTTCTTCAAACCGCTGTCCTCGGTATAGTTATAGTTTACTGGTTGGGTAAGTGGTTAGGTTTCTGATTAGTTCCGTGACCATGAGGAGACTGAACAGTAATTTTTTCTTTTAAAAGTTTATTTTTTTTCTGTTTAAGGGTACCGGTGTGAGTTCCTGGCTAAACCAGTTTTTTTTCTTGGTTTTCTTCAGCCGACGCGGAACCGCTGGTTGTCCGGTGTCGTTCTTCTCCTTACCTGGCCTGACTAAGCCACCTAGGGTAATTAAATTCTTGTTTATGCGATCCTGACTAAGCCATTTCGGATAACTAAATTCTGTTTGGGCACTGCTTAACCGGCCTTGCTAAGCCACTGGGTTAAGTGCTAAATTTAAAGGGTATGCTTCTGAGACTCAAGAGAAAAAACTGTCCCACTGGGTTTCAGCGTTGCACCGAGTGTGGTGAACAATTTGCAAAAGCAGACCCACACCTGATTTGTCTCTAATGCTTGAGTTTTGATCACCTGCAAGCAGACTGTGACATTTACAAACATTTTCCTCAATCTACCCTCGAGAGGAGACTGGGTAAGTTAAGGGAAAGGATGGAAAAATCATCCCAGGATGTTGAGTCTGGTTCAACCAAATCGGCCGATTCGGTTTCAGAACCTACAGATCAGGACAAGCCTTCATCCTCCAAAAGACGGTCGGATTCAACCTCGGATACCGCACCATCGAAGAGGTCCAAAAAATCTGGTTCAGAACAACACAAACAGCCGATGGCAGTTCCAACCACTGACGATATCGCTAAAGTGATAAGGATTGTTCAGTCCCTGCAGCCTGGTTTCGGCGAACCAGCTGTAGAGACTGGTTGGGCAGTCACTGGTTCAACTCCTTCTGGTCCCCAGGACCCTGAGGAGTATTATGAATCAGACTATGAGTATGAGGCTAAAGATGAGGATGAAGGGGAACCTGTTGAACCTGATGCTTCCCCTGAGCATCCAGAGTATGTCTCCTCCTCTGGCCCCCTCTGAAGCCACCTCCCATTTTGCCTTTATGAGGCAGGTGGCAGAGACCCTGCAACTCCATGTTCAAGAGACTAGACAGGAGGAGGATGAGGAGGACGATTGTAGAGATATGATGGACCTCCCTGCTTCTTCTCAGGGTCTCTCCATCCTCATACACAAGTCTTTGAAAAGATAAACCCTCAAGGTCCTCCAGACCACTCTGTCTGTTCCTCCCTTGGACAAGAAAATGGACAGAAAATATGCCCTGGCTGGCAGTGGCACAGAGTTTTTATCTTTCCATTGCAGCCATGTGGGGGTTGTACAGACTGCAGCCTGTGAGAAGGCTGTTATTCCCCTGGCTTCCCGTCCTCCTGACAAGAACTCCAGGAGAATTGACTCCCTGGCCAAGAAGACTTACTTGGCCTCTTCCCTGGGCATAAGGCAGGCCTCACACATGGCCAATACCTCTAGGTACCAAAAGGCACTGTGGGAATCTGTCCAACAGTTAGCCCAAAAAGCGTATCCCGAGCTAGCAGCTGACCTTCAGGAGGTAGTTTTGAAGGGAATCCAAGCATCTAAGGCCCAGTTTCATATGACTGTGGATTCTAATGATGCAGCCTCTCGGGCTGTGGCATCTGCCATTTCCTTCAGGCAGTTTTTCTGGTTGAGATGTACCAGCCTCTCCCAGAATACCCAGAGTAATGCTCTGGATGTTCCCTTGACACAGAACTCACTATTTGGGGAACAGACAGAAGCATACATGAAAAAGATGAATGATTACAGTGTGGCATACAAGAGTGCCTCTGCCAAGGAGAAGTCTGCCACCCCCAGAGAGAACAGGCCAGAGGGGGAAGGGGCAGACCTTACCCTAGGCCCTTCCATCGGGCGATGGCTTTCCCTTCCTCTCAGCAACCCAGGGGGTTCTTCAGGGGACAAGGAAGGAGGGGTGCAGGCCGTGCTGCTTCCACCCCACACCCCTCTACGCTTGCCAAGCAGACACCCTGAGGGGTCTGCTCAGGCTGCCTTCCCAGTTCCTGTAGGGGGCAGGTTGACCTACTGTCTTTAGGCTTGGCATTCCATCACCTCAGACAGGTAGGTCCTGGAGATAGTGGGTCAAGGTCTTGCTCTCAGCTTCAAATCCTTCCCCAGCTCGGGAGCAAGACCTTTCAGACCTTGCAATCCTTACGAAACAGCCCTGTTAGAGGCGGAGATTTCCACTCTCCTTCTCTCAAAACCAGTGGCGCCTGTGCCAGTTCAGCACAGGGGAAAAGGGTTGTACTTCAGGTACTTCCTTGCCTTAAAGAAAACTGGGGAGTGGCAGCCCATCCTAGATCTCGGATACCTGAACAGGCACCTTTCAAAGCCAAATTTCAGGATGACAACCTTGGCAACAATCTTACCCATTCTGCAACAAGGGGACTGGCTGGCATCCCTAGACCTCAATGATGCCTACTTTCACATACCCATCAGGCAGTCCCTCAGAAAGTACCTCAGATTCAGGCTACCTTCACATCACTACCAATTCAGGGCTATGCCCTTCGGGCTGACCTCTGCCTCAAGGGTGTTCACAAAATGCCTGGTAGAGGTAGTGGCATTTCTCAGAAAGCTAGGGGTTTCAGTTTACCCCTGCCTGGACAACTGGCTACTAGTGGGTCAATCCTCTCTACAGATACAACAGTCTTTGGAGCTCACTCAGGTCACGCTCCAGTCACTGGGGTTCTTGGTAAATCTCAAAAAGTCAGTGCTGACTCCTGTTCAAGTGCTGGACTTTATAGGGGCTGAGCTGGACACCATCCAGGACAAAGGCCTTCTTGCCTCCAGGAAGGGCTCAGGCACTCATTCAGTTGGCAGGTTCCTTCCAACTCTGAGTTTCTCATCCAGCAAGGCATTTCTTGCAACTCCTAGGCCACATGACATCCACCACTGCTGTGGTCCCAGGGGCAAGGTTTCAGATGAGGGACATTCAGTTCCGCTTGAGATCTTTTTGGTCTCAGAGAAGGGACTCTCTGTCCAAGCTTGTCCCAGTGTCCCCCACTGCCCTGCAAGCCCTTCAGTGGTGGCAGAACATGGACAATCTCAGCGGTACCCTCCCTGGTACTAACAACGGATGCTTCCCTCTTGGAATGGGGTGCACAGCTGGGGGAACACACAGCTCATGGGAACTGGCTGCCTCAGGAGTCTCTATCGCACATCAGCCTCCTCTAGCCAGGGCAGTGTTCCTGGCTATTCAGGCATTTGCCAGTCATCTACAGGGAAAGGTGGTTCAGTTCAGGACAGACACCATCACTACAATGTATTATATCAACAAGCAGGGTGGAAAAAGGTAGATTTGGACTCTGGCTTACTCCCTGGACATTTCCCCTGTCAGCAGTCCAATGTCCTAGCAGACGCTCTCAGCAGAATAAGCCAGGACAATCACAAATGAATCCTGAACAGACAAGTCCTCCTGTCAGTGTTCAGGAGATGGGGAGGTTCCAGAGATAGACTTCTTTGCAGCCCCAGACAGTCATCAGTTGCCTCTGTACTGCTGCAGGTCTCCTGTTCAGGGATCAGTGCCCCTGGAGGCTCTGGTTTTGGATTGGACAAGCAGGTTCCTGTATGCTTTTCCTTCCATTCCCCTGATACTGAGTTTGTTGGTCAAGCTCAGGTCTCAGCCTGCGACCATGATTATCATAGCCCCAGACTGAACCAGGCAACCATAGTACCCAGTGCTCCTGTCTCTGTCAGTGGGCAGTCCCATTCATCTTCCCAGGAGGCACAACCTGCTGACATCATCTCAGGGGTGAGAATCCTCTACCCCAATCTACAGTCCCTCCCCCTCAGGGCCTGGCTTTTGAAGACCTGGAATATGCAGACTTGCATCTTTCATAAAGTGTTTTGGATATTCTGAGGGTCTCCAGAAAGCCTTCCACTAGGAAGACCTGTTCTTCCAAATGGAATAGATTCTCTATCTGGTGTTCCCACAAGGAACTGGATCAACAGGTTGGGCTCTCAGTGCTATTGGACTGCCTGGTACATTTGGAGTCCCTTCATTTGTGGCCTTCCACTTTGAAGGTACATTCGGCAGCTGTCTCTGCATACTTGTCAGCAGGGAAGGGCCCTTCAATAGCTGCTCATCCCATATTTAAGAAATTCTTTAAGGGGCTGTCACGTCTCCACCCCAACAGAGAGCCCACTCCAGCTTGTGATCTCTGTATTTGCATAGACTGTATATCCAGACTGGACTCTGTCTTTAACTTCTTCTGTCGTTTTGCTCTTGATGCCCCCTCCTGTACCCATCACTGTGACCTCTACCGTGCTCTCAACCTTCTTCCCCTTCACTCCTGGCGCACGCTTCATGGTGCTAAATTCATCTCTGAATTATGTCTGGGTTCTCTTTCCTCATATATCTCTTCCTCTCTTGCCACCCCTACCCTCTCTATTCTCTGAGATCCCATGCCGACGCTCACCCTCTCTCTCTCCCCTGCAGAACCACTACCTCTGGCCAAAAAGCCTTCTCCTACCACTTGCCTAAAATGTGGAATGCTCTCCCTCTGCAAATCTGCCACTTCTCCTCCCTCTATTCTCTTACCACTGAGTTGCACAACTACCTCACACCTTCTTGCACCTGCTCCTGACCCCCCCCCTTCCTTCTCTGTTCTCCCTCTCAGTCTTTCTCTCCATCTCCCTCTAACCCTCTCACCCCTCCACTTGCACTTATGGACCAGCTGTTAAACAGGGTTGACTGGTTCCTATGTGCTCACCCTACTGCATATTGCACTAGTGTACAGTCTGTATAGTATGCATTGTCAACCATATATCCTATTGCTTGTTACCTGTACCAATTCTGCTTGTATGCAGCTCCTAAGATCTGCTTGCACTGAATCTCTACAACAGCCTATATTGTCTCATGTGCCATGTTCCTGTTTTATAACTGTTTGTATAATTACACCGTCTGCATGTATTTACCTGAACTTGTACTCTGTATATCTGTATTTATGTACTCTGTATATCCCTCTCTCCTTCCCCCAGGATGTACAGTGAGACGAGCATTAAGTTGCTCAGTGTATCTTTCCTGGTGAAACAATTCAATAAATAAATAAATAAAATAGGCCAACTTATGTAGCCTCCTTTCGAGCCCGTGTCTTCAGCAGAGACTGTGTTTTTGGTGGCCATCACCTCTGCCAGGCTTTGTCACTGGAGCCTAGCTACATTACCCCTCATAAGGATAAGATTGTCCTTTGGACCAACAGGAAATTTCTCCCGAAGGCGGCCTCTGATTTCCCCCTCAATCAGTCTATCACTCTTCCTGTATTCTTCACAGACCATTTCAGCTCAGGTGAACGCAGGCTGCACAGTCTGGATGTAAAGAGAACTATCAGCTGCTGTATGGATAGGACAAAGGAACACAGACAGGGTTCTACCCAGCTGTTCCTTACTTATGGGGAGGTAGGTAAAGGTAAGCCAGCCTCAAAAAGGACCACAGCCAGATGGATTGTGGCTTGCATTCAGTTCTGCTATGGCAAATTAGGGAAGGATGCCCTTCCAGATCTGAGGGCGCATTCCACTAGGGGTACTGCAGCCTCAGTGGCAGCAGCCAGAGATATCCCCTTGTTGGATATATGTAAAGCAGCTACCTGGAAAACTGTTTACACATTCACTAAACACTACTGCCTGGATACCCAGGACAGGAGTGATGCCAGGTTTGGCATGGCAGTGTTGCAGATCCTATTCCCCAAGTAGGTTCTGTGCCCACCTCCCAAGGGCACTGCTTGGTAGTCTGCATTTGTCAGAATACAGCAAGACTTCATGTTGTTTGAAGAAAAAATGACTCGGTATAGTACTGTTGTTTCTTCTAGTGGAGTCTTTCTGTATTCTGACCTCTCACCCTGCCTCTCCTACAGAACCTAGAGGGTCTTAAGGCTGGTTCTGATTTCAGAAATGTTCACACACCTTAGGGCAGGTGTTTTTTCTTGGGCATCAGTGGCTTGAGCCTTCCTTTCTGCCCACTTTATTGTTGTGTTGCCCCTGGTGGCATTTAGGTCTGGTTAGTAGTTTAAATGGGTTACTATTTTTAGCTTCGTAATAATGTGATCAGTTACTAGAACATACCGAGGATGGTGATTTGAAAACCGAGCTCGAGCTCAACGTTCTGTGCATTTGCATGGAGTTTAACGCATTGTTCTCTGGGGCAGCTGAACTGGTCGGTCATACTGCATTTGTCAGAATACAGCAAGACTCCATTAGAAGAAACAACATTACTATGTGAGTAATTTTTTCATCTGCACTAACACTCGCATACACATGTATGTGGATGATATGGTTATGTACACATCGGGATCGTCTTCCGCAGACATGCAGGCCCATCTCCAGCATGATTTTAAAGTTGGCTTCAAGCCAACCAACTTGGAGTAAATGTCAAAAAAAACTGTCTCCATGATCTTCGGTACAAGGCAGAAACCGGCCAGACACTGGATGACTCCTGCTTTCTCCACCCCCGATGGCCACCCACTTGAGGCTGTACCTGCTTTTAGATATCTTGGGGTCTGGCTGGACGGCCATCTCGACTGTTCCTCCCATATTGATGCCATATACTTTAAGGTCACACCAAAGCTTGGGATCCTGTATCGGTACAAAGACAGTTTCTCCCTTCCAGTAGGAAAGAAAGTTAGTTACTAAATGATCCTCCCAGTATTTGACTACGTCGATTTAGTCTATGCTACTGCCCCTGCTGTCCCTCACTAGGCTCGACACCCTGCTAAACTCCTTCTGTCGCTCTGCCACTAACTCCCCTTTCTGCACTCACCACTGTTCTTTGTACTTCTCTCTATTACCTCTCTTCCCCTACGACATCTCACCCATTGCTTGGCCTTTACAGCTAAATACTGGTTTTGGTACCTTCTATCTGTCTGCCCTTCTATCCCTGTAAACCCCTACTCCTGTCCTCTTCGCTCCTGGGACTCTGCTCCTTCTCAATCCCACATCCCTACATCTCCTCTGGTTTAACAGCTTTCTCCTACTGCTTCCCCTTCCACTGGAATCAACTCTCTGCAGACACCCACTTATCTCAGTCTCTCCCTGCACTCCAGCCGCTGCTGTCTCATTCCTGTTCCACTTTGCTCTTACCCTTAAGACTCCCTCGTCCTCCCACATCAGCCAACCTAGCCCTTTGTGGTCCTGCAGGCTGTCCCCTATCACTTGCACTTCTCTGGCACTAGCTGCCTACTTTTGTAGCCATGATCCATCTCCATGGGCTTAAGCACCTTGCCTCCTGCTACTTTGTACTAGAATTTTATTTTTGTAACTCTTTGCCATTCACTTGCGATGTCTCACGCTGCCTGTTGTACTGAATAATTGACCTCTGTTTATGCCTTTTTGTATCCTGTAATCTCCATCACCCCCAGTTGCACCTGGAGAGGCATCTTGGCTCAGTGTGCTTTTCCCAGTTACCTACTTTCAAACAAATATCTAAATAATTCTGTTCCTCAGTCTGTATGTTTACTTGCTATTATGCTGCTGTAGTGAATGTTAGATATATTGTATACTGTATTTTGTACTTGTGTATGTTATGAACTGCATATTGTAAACTGTACTCGCCTCCTTCTCCTCTCCCGGGTCACACCTGGAAACAAGCTCAAATGTGCCTTTCCTGGTTACCGGCTTTTAAATAATAAATACATTTTCTTTTTAATTTTCCTCAGTCAAAATAATAAAAAAAAAAAAACATGTTTCTGAAGTGTGAGACTCTGGGTACTCTACGTCTTTACGACAGGTTAATAGTCCAGTTTTTCTGCCCTTCGGGCAGTTTGGTGTTTGTTTTCTAGGCTTCATTGAGCCGTGTAGCTTTCTGCCATTTTTCCACCATTCTCTGACCATTGGGCGCCTGCTCCTTCTCCAAGAGGTTTCTCTAGCCGCAGTGTGCCATTCATGTGCCTGTGTTGCGTGTGCACCCCCCTCTGGCATACTGACGTTATGCACGCTCATTTTTTCAAAGAGCACACATGCGCGTGCCTGCACTTCCTCAGTGCTAGACGCTGCAGCTGTGCTTGTACAGCCCTTTTCTTTCTGGCAGTAAGCTTTAGGGGCTGACAGGTGTACTTTTTCAGGTTTCTGTCCTTTTCCCCACAATCAGAGGTGGAGATCATGGCAATAGTATACTATATTTCATTTTGGGGAAACCACTTCAGGTTTCTAACCTTGGGCACCTGCAGAGCAACTTTAATTGGCACCTTGGCTTACCAGAGACCTCTCATTTAAAAAAAAAATGTAAGACCTGTGAAAGGGCAATGTGACCCTCTTTTCTGGATTCCTTGCCCCTATTGTGTTACTCAAGCTATAATGTCTCTTACTGTTCCCCTGAGTCGGACCTCCGAGCTGGGAGGAGGTGCACCTGGTGTATCAACTGGCAGTGGCAAAGTGGAATTGAGTAAATATTTATTTGCTCTTAAGAGCTTTTGGGCCCCAGTGTTCCACAGGACATTCAGTCAGACACAGTCCACCCCAAGCTGGACTCCTCAGGTCCGGGGGGGGGCCCTATACAGGCACGTCCAGGTGCGCTGCAGCAGGGCAGGGATGTTAATATGAATATGCAGGCAGATACCAACCCTGACCATGCAGAGGGTTAGGATGAGGATATCTGGGATCTTGGAGGAACATCCTGACCCTAGGAAGCTACTTGATGATGAGAAGGAAGGAGCCAAAGAGGATGATTCCTGTTCCTATCCTGTTTGGTACCAAGGCTTTATCCTGTCTGATAAATGAAGCATAGGACATTACATGTTTTGTATAACTTGTAAAATGCTTAATCTCTCAAGCTTGGTATGAATGTCTTACTGTATTTGGTATATTAATTTGTTGTCATTAACATGCGAGTATGTTGAGTACATGTACCTGGGTCAAACCTGTAAAATGGCCATGTGGTTCAGTGCTTTTTACTAGGTCACCAAATTAAAAAAAAAAAAAAAAAAAAGGAGAGACCTATAAGTTCCTTCACAGGGTGAATAAGTTACAGAAAGGGAATATTTTTCAAAGGAAAAGGTACACGAGAACAAGGGGGCATGCAGTGAAGCTGGAAGGGGGGGATTTAGAAAAGATGTGAGGAAGTACTTTTTGTATATTTGCTTTATTAGAGAAAGCATAGATGTTCAGCTTACAACCCAAAGGTTACACAATGAAAAACACATTTACAAATGTCTAAATAGACCATATGATCAGCTGCAATCCATTTTTGTCATAAATAGCAAAACTTTTAAAACTATTCAGTCATATTATGCTAAATCATACAGGTTTTTGCCCAGTTGGCAATGACGAATGTTATATAGTTATTATGTTGTTAAAGGATGGAGACATACTGCACTGATTTTGGGGGAAGAGGGGAGGAGGAACTTGAGAGGGAAATTAGGGGAGCCCATCTAATTGAGTGTTTAATCTTTTCACTGTCTCAAATAAAATAGCCAATTTAGGCACGCTGGTCTGCACTTACAATGTAAATGGCCTTACAAGTCCAGTTAAGCACAGTAAGATTTTAGCTCAGCTCAAAAAGTTGGTGGCAGAATTTGTACTTTTACAGGAAACTCATCGCTGTGAGAGACAGCATAATACATTTCTGAAACTAGGGTTTAGGGAGATGGCAGCCTTCTCGTATAAGAAAGGTAAATGTAGGGGTACTATGGTACTTATCCCTCACAAGTCTCACTTTGAAAAACTTGCAGAAAAAGTGGATAAGGAGGGTAGATACGCTCTCATGAAGGGCAAACTCGAGGGGCAATTAATAACACTAGCTTCCGCCTATTTTCCCATGGAGACCCCTTATGGGGACTGTAGATCATTCTTTCTTTTCCTTCAGGAGTGGACGGAGGGAGCCTTGGTGTGTGGAGGAGATCTGAATTTAGCTTTTAACCCTGCCCCTAGACACTACTTCCCAGATCCCAAGAAGGTCACATCAGGTGGCAAGAAAAGTCCATAAATTGCTTGGAGAATTAGGTATTTTAGATGTCTGGCGCTATCAACGCCCGAAACAAAGGGACTATACATACTTTTCTGCCACATATAATATGTACTCCAGATTGGGCTATTTCTTGCTACCAGGAGATGAGATTTTTCAGGTACAGGATACTTTGTCCTCTCAGATCATGCTCCATTCTGTATGTGCCTAGACCTGGAAGGGTTCAGGAGAATCACTTTTTGGAGACTTAATATCTTCCTGCTCAGAGACGAGGCAATCAGGGATCAGGTTGTGGACGCATACCAATGCTTTTTAACAGAAAATGAAGGACAAGACATGTCATGTACCTCTTCATGGGACACGGCCAAGGCTGTTCTCTGGGGGAGGTTTATACAACTTGCTATAAGAAATAAGAGAGAGAGAGAGAGAGAGAGAGAAGGGAGACGGAAAACCCTTACTGAGCAAATTCAATCATTGGAGGGAATGCAAAAGCAGAAATACTCTAGAGTGGCTGCACAGCAGCTCAAGATTCTTAAAGGGGAACTGGGCCAAATATTGGATTATCATTTGGAACTTAAATTGTTATTTTTAAAGCAGAAATATTATGAGGGAGGTCCAAGGTCACTTAGATTACTGGCCAGTAGACTGAGAGCACAACGAGCTAGGGTCATAATCACAAATTTATGGCACCCTGGACATCAGAAAGTGGTATATAAGACAAATGAGATAGCCGAGACTTTCCGGGAATTTTATGAACAATTATATCAAAAAGGAACCCCTCCACCTGTTGGGAAGACTGAGTCTTTCCTAAATTACCTGAAACTGCCCACTCTATCCCCAGTGCAGGCACAAGCGCTGATGCTCCCAGTATCGGCGGAGGAACTTAAGAGGGAAATGGGAGCCCTGAAGACTGCAAATGCCCTGGGACAGACAGGCTTCCGGGGGAATTTTTTAAATGTTTTTGAGACTTGCTTCAGCCCCTTGTTTTGAGAGTATTCTCAGAGGTCCTTGAGGGGTAGGGGCTCGGCTCCACCCTCCCGGGCGACAGCATTGATTTTGGTGATCCCCAAGCCGGGAAAGGATCCCTTCAGATGTGCCTCATATCACCCAATTTCCCTCCTTAATACTGATTATAAAATGATTTCATCCATTATGGCTAAAAGAATACAACAGTACCTTCCCCACCTTATACAGTTAGACCAGAATAGATTTGTCCCGGGCAGGCAAGCTCAGGATAATCTGAGACGTACCACCCACCTGATTGACCATATTAACAACTCAGCTACTCCAGCTCCATTAATGAGCCTTGACACTGAAAAACCATTTGATAGAGTGGATTGGAGTTTTCTGGAGGCAGCCCTCTCCCAGTTTGGATTCCTGAGAGAGTTTACACGATTAAAAAGTAAATTATACCACTTCCCAACAGCTTATGTTCGAACAAATGACCATATTTCTAGACCCTTGAAACTCTGTGGAGGTACAAGACAAGGGTGACCTTTATCACCATTGCTTTTTGCATTATACATAGAACCCCTCGCTCAGTCTATTAGGGAGAATGGGAATATAAAGGGAATAAGACTCAATGGCTATGAGCATAAACTGGCTTTTCAGTGTCAGTGGCTCAGTATGTAGCACACTCTCCTCTGAGGCCGGGAGATCAGAGAGCTGTGGGTTCAGTTCCCACATCTGGCACTTGGGTTAATATCCCAGTACTGACACTCTAGTGCAGCATGAGAGGGGTGCTGGACTTCTGAGGTGCCGTCTTTCAGATGAGACGTTAAACCGAGGTCCCATCTGCCTGGATTGGTGGTAGTTCAGGTGGATGTTAAAGATCCCATGGCACTTCTCGAAAAGAGTTGGGGATTTCCCCGGTGTCCTGGCCAAATTTCCCTCATTCGGTAAAAATACCACCAACAGCTTAATCTGGTTCAAGGTCAGTTGGTATTCATCTGTATCCCCTTCCCCCGGGTCGTGCCTGAAAATAGGCAGGATTTGTCTAGTGCACTTACCTGGTCAACAAAAGCTAAATAAATAAATAAATATGCCGATGACATACTTATATATTTTACAAAACCTGATTCGTCTATCCCTGCCTTGTTTCAGCAGTTGGAGGAATTCGCCTCCCTCTCTGGATACAAACTAAACTGTTCAAAAACAGAGATTCTTAGTTGAGATTTTACCCCTTCCCTGGGTTTAAGGAATAGATACCCCATGAAGTGGGATTTAGATCAAATGCGTTACCTCGGGATTAAGATCGGGATCAGTAACCACCAGCTCTGGGATTTAAATTACCCCCCTTTGATCACCCAACTAAGGAAGGATGTTCAGAGGTGGACCCTTTTGCCCTCATCCATATACTCTAGGACACAGGCATTGAAGATGAATGCCTTGCCAAGGTTACTTTATCTGTTTCAGTGTGTACCTTGTCTGGTCTCACAGACAGAGTTAAACATATGGCAGGGCATGTTTTTTAGGCTCCTCTCGGCTGAGGACCATCCTAGAATATGTAGAGGCCTTTTATATGCCCCGTGGGCTCAAGGTGGCCTAGCTTTCCCTAAATTACAGGGCTACTGGGTTGCGGTCCAAATGCGGGTGGCATTGCTATGGGGTAGCCGTGGCTTTGATTCCCATTGGAAGAGAATGGAACTGGCAGTTGAGACTAACTTTCCCCTTCCTGCCATCTTATTTCATGATGAAATCGAGCTGCCAGAGACTTGTTATACAGGGCCGAGGACTGTACTTGAGGGCTGGATGAGAGGCACAACCTGGGGTCCCATAAGATAGCAGCTGTGGAAATTTCGATGGTGGGCATACGACCCCCTCTTCCCAGCTGCCACCTTGGATTCGTGGTTTAAACAGCGAGCCAGGAAAGGATTTCACTCCCCTTACCAGGTTTTATCAGCAGAGAACCCTATTTCTTTTGGAGCTGCAAGGCAGACATTTGGACTTCTGCCACAAGATAACTTAAGATTCTATCAGATTAGAGACTATGTCCTTACCCTTCAGAGAACGTGTGCCCGGTTGCAGGAGGATGTGGTGGATCCTCCTTTCCGTCACATTTGGTTGTCAGGAGATGGGAGAGGAGCCATATTCTTATTGTGTCAAAGGTATTTATTAGACCAGACTCTACCCATTGAAAAACTTAAACTTAAGTGGGAAATGGATTTGGGGATTACTCTTACAGAGAAACAATGGGCTGGAGTGTGGCACAATACTTGGTGAACAACAGGTGCCCCTCTCTGGAGGGAATATGGGTGGAAGCTGAGAGCTATGTATTTCTGGGTTCCTGCACAAGTGGTGCATTATGCTTCTACAGCTGGTTCAAATTGCTGGAGGGGTTGTGGGTTTGCACCAGCTTTACAGGCTCATATTTTCTGGACATGCCAGATACTTGAGGAGTACTGGACAGATACAGAACATCACCTTAAGGAAATTTTCCAGTTTAAGTCCCCTTGGGCCTGGAACACCTGGTTCTAGGTCTTAGACCAAAGGAAATACGGGGAAAAGAGGCAACATACTTATGGTCAGTTCTCACGATAGCTGCTTTGAAGGCCATTACTAAGAAATGGGCACAGAATGATCTTACTTCAAGACACAGCTCTTGCAACAGGTTACACCATTAGAACTGAAGCCGGCAGGCGTCAGGACCCCACGGAAAAATTCTAGCTAGCTATCTTCAGCGTGGGGTCCGCCTCCGGCGTCAGGTGTGAATACAAAAGAGTGCGGTCCATGGATTCCCCAGTTCTTTCCCCGTCGACTTGCATGTCTCGACCCTTCGGTTCCAGTCTAGCGCGCGACGCGTGGTTCAGAGCTTTCCTCCGGGAAATTCTTTTTTCTTCAAGCAAGATTGTTGCTGATGTCCTCTCTGACCTCCGGTCATCCCTCCAAGTGTGCTTGCGGGAAACAGATCCCCTTCAAGGACCCCCACACGGCCTGTGTTAGGTGCCTGGGCCCAGACCACGATACCCGGGCCTGTTCGTTTTGCCAGGGCTTTAACAGCCGAACAAGGATCCGACGTCAGAAGGCCCTCCAGGCTTTTTTGTTGGAGGAAAAACTGAAGACCATGTCCTCCAAGGGGGAATCTTCGTCCAAATCCCACAAGCACGCGGAGAAAAGAAGGGAGAAGGCCCCTTCCAGGTCCCCGTCCAGGGCTTCGGAGTCCCGCAGCTCCGGTTCTCGGTCCGACCGCTCCCTTCCAGGGCCAGCTCTCAGCCTCCCCCGGCTGCGGTAAGAAAGCCTTCTTCTTCTCAGGCCAAGTCCGCCAGGCCGTCGTCGTCCTCCTCTTCCAAGGCCTTGGCGAAGTCCGGGGAGCGCCACCACCATCATCATAAGTCGGGTTCCCGCCCTTTGGCTCCCGACGTCCGGTCGTCTTCTGTGCCTCCACGCAAAACTTTGGAGCTCACACGGTTGAAGAGACCTGTGGACCCAACGCCGGCATGACTGTCGTTGGCAGTACGTCATTCCTCCCTGGAGCCATCGTCGGCCGGACGGCCGTCGTCGGCCAAACCATCCCAGCGGACTCCGGTTGGGGAACCGGCGTCCGTTCCGCCTGAGAAGAGGGCTCCCACGCCTCCGACCGACATCGGTCAGGAGACGCTGACTGAGGAGGACTTAACGCAGCCCAAGGACCAGACAGGCGACCCCGGCCTCGCCGAAACTCCCAGGGCCCCCTCGCCGTTACCGAGGCCCCTGGAGCCGGCCTTGAGACCCGGCGACCGCCCCAGCGCCTGGGCCGTCGTCAGGACTTTCTATAGCGGAAGTGAAGGATCTCTTCACTTACTGGTGGGACACCATTAAAGGGACATGGCCCCACCGCCCCCCTCCTCCCCCCACTCCTCCTCTGGTACCAGCCCCCCCTTCGCCTTCGGGGTCGGCAGGCCGCTTACCTCCCCCCCGGGAGCCTGGATCCTCTCCCAGGGGAAGATCAGAAAACGGGAGACCTCTGTCGAAATCCTCTTCTGGATCACCCAGCCCCAAGAGATCCAGGAGACACCGACGTTCACCGTCGACGGAGGACACGGGATCAGTCTACTCTTCCTCTAGATCCCCATCTCCTCTCTCCGTCCCTTCTCCGGACCCACGTGAGACACCGAGATCTCCTCCGGATGACCCCTCGTTCATGGATATTATGCGACATATCCAGGAGAACATGGGATGGGATGCAGAAGAACTAGACCCCGAAAGGTTACGCCTTGCCAAATATCTTCGGCAAAAGGACCCCAAGCCTGTGGTGGTACCACCCTTGGTGGACACTTTCGTGGACGTCACCAAGGCAGCGTGGAAGCGTCCACATTCGCTCCCGGCGGTGCCGAAGAAAGCTGATCGTCTGTACAAGGCTCCTAAGGACGACCAGTACCTGACACAGCAGCCTCAGGCCGACTCTCTGGTCATCACAGCCTCACATGACCGGTCACAGAGGCCGCAACATTTGAGCACCCTGCCACCGGACCCAGAGTCCAAACAGTTGGGACGCACTGGGCGAGCCGCATCACGCTTCCGCTACCTGCGCCGTCAGATCCTTGAACTACCTGACCCACATGGTTCAATTCCAGAACGCTTTGTGGGAACAGGGTCTGGAGGCGGCTAAAAGCTGCCCGAAGGTGAGCAGAAGGAGGAGATGCTCCAGCTCCTCCGTACGGGTTCAGACGTGAGACCCAAGTGCTTCGAGCCGCATACGACTCTGCGGACTCATCGGCCCGAGCAGCAGCTTCTGGCATGTGCCTCCGGAAACATTCCTGGTTACGTGTCTCCGGCTTTACCCCGGATGTCCAGAAAAACATTATGGACGTTCCGTTCGAGGGAGAAGTTTTATTTGGTAATCCTTCCGAGAAGATCATTACCAAACTTCAAGAGGCCGGGAAGGCGGTAAGGTTGGTTCAAGCCATGTACCGACCCAAGCTTGGTTCCTTCGTAGGAACCAAAACCCGTTCGTGGGCGACACAGAGGCAGCAGCCCGCTCCGCTACACATCAGAGGGCTCCGGTTTCCGTGGAACCCAGGAAAACAACCCGCTAGCGAGGTCAGCGTTCCCTAGGCCGACCCAGCCAGCGGGCCCATCTGCCGCCACAGCCTGACTCCTTTCTGGCCCCCGCCCCTCAGGATCAATGGGAAATCATGGTCGGGGGTCACATTGCGAACTTCCTGCCGGGATGGCAGGCCATTACCACCGACAGGTGGGTTCTGCAGTTGGTCGGTCTAGGCCACTTTATAGAATTCGCAGAAAAGCCACCCTCGAGGCCTCCTTTGCTCTCCCGGTATCCGGGTCAGCACAAAAATTTGATCTGGCAAGAGGTGCTGCGCTCCTAAGAAAAGGAGGCGATAGAGTACGTCGGAGAACCAGAGAGGACAAGGATATTATTTCCCACTTCTTCCTGGTTCCAAGAAATCAGGGACCTCCGTCGATTCTGGACCTCAGCGACCTCAATGTGTGATGCGACAAAAGATTCCGCATGGTGACTCTTCCGGGCCTTATTCCCATGCTGAAACAAGGCGCCTTTTGGCGTCTCTAGACATGCAGGGCGCATACCTGCATATCCCCATAGCTCCACGCGCACCAGAGGTTCCTGCCCGAGTTTCTCACCACCACTTTCAGTTCTGAGCTCTTCCGTTCGGACTGTCATCTCTGCACCAAGATTCTTTACCAAGTGCATGGCGATCGTGGCAGCATCTCTGAGAGACAGGGCCACTATGTGTTCCGTACCTCGGACGACTGGCTTCTCATGCGCCTCCAAGAGGCGTTGTTACTCGTGATTCAGAGCACCCAAGGCCGTGGTCCAATCTCTGGGCATTCTCATAAATTACGACAGTCTCTCCTGGTACCCCGTCGGAAACTGCAGTTTATAAGGCGCAGTCCTGGACACTGTTCAGGGAAGAGCTTTTCTTCTGGGCGACAGGCCGGGCGCATCAGATCCCTCATAAGGGTTTGTCGTCGAACAAGATCGCACCTGCCAGGTCAGTCCTTCGCTTGCTCGGACACATGGCTGCGGCCATTCCTACTGTCCCTTTCGCAAGGCTCCACATGCGGGTAACCCAGTGGATGCTCAGGGTACAATGGGACCAAAGGCAAGATCACTTGCAGCATCCGGTCAGGATCACGAACTCGGTCATCCAAGACTGGCAGTGGTGGCTAGTCCCCGGGTCACTCTCCAAGGGCGTTCCGTTTGTAACGCCGTCCCTGAAGGTAACCCTCACCACGGACGCCTCAGGTCTTGGGTAGAGCCACCCCTGAGCGAGTAAAGTCCCAGGGTACGTGAACCCTGTTGAAGCTCATCTCCATATCAATGTCCTAGAGATGAGGGCGGTTCTCTATGCCCTGCAGGCTTTTCAGTCAGTAATCCCACCGTGTACTCTCCTGCTGCAGACAGACAACACGGCGGTGATGTATTACCTCAACAAACAAGGAGGCGCACACTCTTACCCCCTTTGCAGGGAGGCCATGAGGGTGTGGGATTGGGTAATCGGACACGGCGCAAATCTGATCACTGTGCATGTTACCAGGGTGGACAACACAATTGCAGACGGCCTGAGTCGATCCCAGGCCAGAGTCCATGAGTGGGAACTTCTTCAAGAGGTAGCAGAGGATCTGTTTCTTCGTTGGGGAGTTCCAGAACTAGACTTGTTCGCATCCCCATCCAACGCAAAACTGCCCAATTTTTGCTCGCTAGATCCAGGGCCTGGTGTTTTTTGGCGAGACGCGTTATCCCTCTCCTGGGCGAACAGATTCCTCTCGCTTTCCCTCCCTTCCCGCTGATCCAGAGAGTTCTTCTCAAACTGCGCAGGAGCACGACTCATGATCCTGGTGGCCCGTTCTGGCCCAGACAGATCTGGTTCCCTTTGTTGGTGCAACTATCCCGGGAACCCTGCTCCCGTGCCGCTCAGCTCCCCTCCTGTCTCAGGAGAAAGGTTCATTAGTCCATCCGGACCTCGCTCTCTGAACCTGCATGCTTGGCTCCTAGAGACATAGCCATCTTACGTCACGGGGTCTCGCAAGAGGTTGCAGAGGTTCTTTCTGCAGCCAGAAAGCTGGCAACACATGTGACATACGCCATGAAATGGCGCCGTTTTTGTTTATGGTCACAGGCTCGTGATCTTTCCCCTTTAGGTTGTCCTGTGGGAGTAGTTTTGGATTACCTTCTCTCCCTTTTTCATTCAGGCCTAGCCTACTCCTCTATTAAGGTGCACCTCTGTGCCATTTCGGCCTATCCTCCTGTGTGGGTCATCGTACAGTAGCTCAATTGGCGCCTCGAATTTCTTTAGGGAGTGTTATATCTTAGGCCTCCCATTAGGGACCCTGTGCCCCATGGGACCTGCTCTTTGTCCTGGAACAGCTCACGCTCCCTCCTTTTGAACCTGCCGCGGATTGCGACTACGTTTTCTGTCGTGGAAAACGTTATTTTTAGTTGCTGTTACTTCAGCGAGAAGAATTTCTGAGCTTCACGCTCTTATGTGCAAAGAGCCTTATTTAGTTTTCCACCGGGACAGAGTATCCCTGAGGACGAATCCTAAGTTTTTACCTAAGGTGGTCTCTTCACTCTCTCTAAACCAGGACTGATTGACCTTCCGGTCTACTTTAAGTTATTCAAATAGAGGAGAGGCTTTGCTCCACACCCTGGATGTTACACCAGCCTAGGTATTACCTCAACAGAACTAAACCCTCTCGTAGTTCTGAACAGCTTTTTGTTTCCTTCTCTGAGAGAATGATGGGCAATCACTATCCAAACAGTCTCTGTCTGCTGGCTTGTCCAGTGTATTTCGTACTGTTATGATATCAAACAAAAGCCCTCCAGGCTCTGTCCAGGGTCATTCTACTAGGGGTGTGGCCACATCCTTTGCAGCACTAAGAAACGTCTCCACCTCTGCTGTTTGTGCTGCAGCCACTTGGAGCTCTGTGCATACTTTTATCAGGCATTATAGCCTGGACATCGCCTCTCAGCGAAGGGCTGGTTTCGGCCTTGCGGTGCTACAGGGTCTCCTGTCCTAGGTTCAGGACCTGGAATGTACTTTCTATTTTCCTCCTCCGGATTTTCTGGCAGCGTTACTGCTTGGAGATCAGTCCTAATGGTGTAACCTGCTGCAAGAGCTGTGTCTCGGTAAGATAGTACAGTTACGTAGAACTTCAAGAACAGTAGATCTTCGAGAACAGCTCTGCAGCAAACTCTCCAGCCCACCTTCCCCTGAGGAGGCATGGCTCAGTCTTTCTGAGCACGGATTTTTATCTTTCTGTCTTCTGTCGGCGAATCCTCGGTCTCCCATTTCGATGTCAGCCTGCGGCGGAGTCTCCGGCGGGAGAACTGGGGAATCTGGCGGGACCGCCCCCTTTTGTACCACGCCTGACATCGGAGGCAGGACCGACGTCGGGGGCGGTCCCCGCTGAAGATAGCTAGCTAGAATTTTTCCGTGGGATCCTGACGCCTGCCGGCTTCAGTTCTAATGGTGTAACCTGCTGCAAGAGCTGTTCTCGAAGATCTACTGTTACAGTAAGTTCTTACGTAACTGTACTTTCCGCCCCTTGTGGCAGATTGGAGGAACATAGTAGATAATATTCACTTAATGGAAAGGATTACATTTGGCCTTAACCAACAGACCCACTTACACCAAAACAGGTGGACTAGATGGCTCTTGTATGAGCCTAACTTGCAACTAGATACGTAACCAGATACTGCTGGGCCCCCTTCCCCTTCTCTCTCTCTCTCTCCCTCCCTCATCAAGCATTCATTAAAAATAAGAAAATAAAAGTATTTTTTGTATTATTTTATTCGGTGCGTTATTCAGTCTGTTAATATCTCCATCGAGTTGTAATAGATAAGCACAGTTGCAGTAATATTTGTTAGATCTTTGAGATCTTGTAACTTACTTTATCTAGATCATTTTAGGCTTTTATTCAGTAAAATGCTACTGTGTAGGTACACACTGCGATGTCAACAAGATTTATCTTATGCACTTATGTAACAGATGTATGATATATATGTTTGGATATGATGTATTAAGCCCAGCCGGGTCTAACACAATAAAGGAAGTATAAAAAAAAAAAAAACTGTTTCTTTGGCATTAAGAAATAGTTGTTTAGCGCTAAACCAGTGCTGGACATTGTTAAAATCCAGCTGAAGACTGGAAGTCGCATCTGATGGAGAACATCCAGTGGAAAATATCACAGTGTCATCAGCATACATGTGTATGCTGACGGATGAGCAGACATCAGGGAGAACATTCAGGAAGATGGAAAATAGGATCGGACCGAGTACTGAGCCTTGTGGGACACCTGTGCTAATTGTGAAGGGGGGGGGGAGTTGAATTGCCGACTCTGACAGACTGTGACCGGCCAGTAAGGTATGACCGGAACCAGTCGGTAGCTGTATCTGAGAGGCCAGCAGCTGTCAGCTTGAAGAGAAGAAGGGAGTGGGAGATGGTGTCAAAGGCTTTGACCAGGTCGACAAAGATGGCAGAGGCGATGCATCTCTGGTCCATCCCTGTGAGAATGGCGTCAGTGAGGTGAAGTAGGGAGGTGGTCATGGAGTGTTTTTTTTTACAGAAGCCAGACTGGAAAGGTGTGAAGAAGGAGGAGGAGGAGTTGAGATAGGTGGAGAGTTGCTCCAGCACCTTAGCTAGGATTGGTAGTAGGGATATAGGGCCAAAATTGCTAGAGTTGGAGGGGGTCACCCCCTATGGGGAGAGGGACCACAGTGGCAGACTTCCAAGCCATAGGTACGATAGCGTGAGAAAAGGAGAGGTTCACAAGATTTGTCAGGGGAAGAGCAATAGCGTATGCAGAAAGGTGTAGGAGTTTGGGATCAAGCCCATCGGGGCTCTTTCCTTTGCTGGGATTCAGGGCAAGTAGTATTAGCAGGGTGTCTTCAGGGTGGACTGGTTTGAAGGAGAAACACAAGGTGGCAGGGGATTGTGAGTGAAGGTTCACACTTGTGGGTGGGAGAGATATTGGTGGAAGAGCAGCAAGGAGAGAGGAGGCACATGTACTCCTTCACTGGTGTAGTGGTACATCCCAAAGGTGTGACCAGCATAGAACACTGGCAGATATGGACATTCTGGATGCAGCAGTTACTCAGTTTCCGGCGTACCACTGAAGGGGTAGCATACATAGAGCAGAGCTTTCTGGGAAATGTGATTTTCTCACTCTCCAGAATTCTTCAGTGTGCTTGACGGGTGCAGTATGCCGGCTGGGTTCAGCTGCCCCAGAGGAGGAGTTTATGCTAATAATGTTTTGGCATAGCCAATCAGAGGGCAGGAAAAAAGAGAGTGCTGCCCGAGCAAGAGTATGGGTCAGTCAGATTCTTTTCTCTGCTGACTGGACAACACTGCCTCGGAGCGCTCGCGCTCTCTCTCACTTCACTTGAAGAGGTTATTTTCTTTCTTTAGGTTGGTAAAAATCCTTCCTTTGTGCTACCTCAGTGAGTTTTAAACATTTTTTTTTACTAGTGCTGCAGTTTTTCATTTTGCAGCTCCTTCGGTTCCCAGGATCCACAAATTGCTTTCCTCGGAGTCTGTTCTGTGGTTACCACTCTTTCTCTGAGGTATATTTTTGCCGCTTCTGACTAAACTTTATTACGGCTCCCATTTCATTTTGCAGTTCCCTAGTTTTATCGGAACTGCAACTTTTTAACTTTACATTTTAAATTTAGCGCTTTGCGGAACTGTTTTTCGCAGTTCTACAACGCTTGGGAACCGACGACTTTTCTTATTTGGGGATATTTCCTGAGGTCTCCTGACGAATGTGTCTGTCAGATCAACCTATTTAGGACACTGGTTTTACTGTACAAAAAAAAGTGTTAAGTGTGCCTGCATACTAGCTGTAATCCAGTCAGAAACGGTGTAAAAAGCCATTCAGTAGTAAACTGTGTGAGAGGCCTTTCAGCACCATGCAATTCTGCTTAATGTTGAACCAGCATAATATTCTGTGGTGATTTGCATATGCAGCCCATGATGCTTTGCATTGTGTGGGCATGTGTGATTTTGTATTTTCTTGAAACTTGGCTTCCCAGCCAAATGCCCTTTGGGGTAACCCTTGCCTTAGTGTTTGTGCACATAGGTTCTTTGTCTTTTATTCAGTAGTATGGCTTCTCAGTCTGTTCCCCCCCCCCAAACAAAAATTCTGAAGAGGGGCCTTCCTCTCATAGAACTAAGGGAAAGTTTGATAAAGACTCTATCCAGAATAAAACAGATAAAAATAATTCTGACAAAATGAGACATATTGAACAGATCACTGATGAAGTGCCTGCTAAAAAGAAACAAAAAGAGAACTGCATCACTGCCCTTCCCATTGAGAAGCAAAGGAAGATACCAGCGACGCAGAAAATCATGCCCTCTGATGAAGAGTTGGCTAAGGCTTGGCATTTATACCAAATGGTGCAGGCTATGGGTAATACTTTTAATGCCCCTCCTGAACCCTCTACCTCTCATACATCAAACTCTGCTCATACCCAGGATTTTTATATGTGTGACGATGATGCATTGGATGATGAACCCTTAGATCCAAAGGCTTCCCCTGATGCAGAGTTTGGTGGTCCCACTAATGGGCAGGAGGACTTTTCCTCTTACTTTATGTTTATTCAGTGTGTGGTGGACAACCTGGATCTCACTATACAAGAAACTATGGATCAAGAGGTGGAGGGGAGACTTTTTAGAGATGATGGGTCTCCCTCCTTCTAAGAAGTTGCTTTTGCCCATACATAAATCACTATGCAGGGCAACTTTTAAAGTACTTGAACACCCCACTTCCAGTCCGGCAGTGGACAAGAAAATTGAAAGTGTATACTGGAAAGACTTAAAGAGGGACACTGGTCAAAAGTGCTACCCTGCAGAACTAGAATAAGCATACCCCCAATAAATCTCATACCAAACATTAGGTTTCTGTGTTACTTCATTTTAAAGTTATGAGCTATTTTGTAACCCTGATTTCACTACCTGTTCAAAAAAGCCAGTTTCAGTGAAGAGGTGCTGCTGATGTCATCTCCTGAACTCACAGTCTAGCCCTCCCTGTCAGCAAACTTATAGGACCTGTTTCTCTGCAATGGTTTTCACAAGTAAAACAGGCAGCACCATTCTAATACAGTGCTACAGAATCTGTGTGTTTCAGGTTTTGTAACAAAGTTGAAAAATGTGTATTTTAATGCCTTTTTGGTGTGGGTTCATTTCTCCAGAGTTGCAGGATGCCGAGTCAGCATGCATCCAGTCTCCTGATACCTTGTGAAGTGCTGTTCTGCAGTGCCTATTTGGAAGTTGTTTTGCTACAAGTGTTGCAATGTTGGTAACTGCATTGCTGTTTGTCAGTGTCTGCTTTACAGTAAGTTTTAATAGGGGCCTCCTTATATGTGCTAATTCCTACTAGGGGTGGCAGTGTTAGCCCTGGTAAAACAAGCATTGTAATGTGGAGTACAATGCAGATGAGCCTGAATATAGCTCCAGTAACAGCCTGTCGATGAGAAAACAGAAAATGAGCTCTGCTCAAGCGAGTATCCCATTCATTCATGCTTTGATGAATAAAATATTGATCGAGTGATTTAAGCATTGAGCTAGCTACTGCATACAAACTCTTAGTAAGGTTTCAAAACAGCACTACCTCTCCCACCCACATTTACAGGGTGATGGAATAATTGATTTAAAGTGCCAACCTGAGACATCACCTTATTTGAAAGATAGGTGTGAATGATCACAGCCTTTCACCACATCAGAGATATCCAGTCTGCAAATCTCACTTTAGTGTGCTGTGACTTAGCATCCAGCAACCCAAGAGAAAAGGACCACAACAAAAAAGCACCAAAAGCAAAACTATGAATTTGTCAGTTTTGTTACAAAACCTGAAACACACATAGGTTTTAACGCAATGTTTATTGAATGGTGTTGCCTGTTTTACTGGAGAAAACCATTTGCACATAGTTTTTAAACTTTGGAGAAGCAGGTCCTGTAAGCTTACTGACAGGGAGGGCTAGACTGTGAGTTCAGGAGATGATATCATCAGCACCTCTTCACTGAAACTGACTTTTTTGAACAGGCAGAGAATTTAGGGTTGTAAAATGATTTGTAACTTTTAAACAAAATGACTTTGGGATCCCCGTTTTGGCATGAGGGTGATTGGGGCTATGTTGATTCATATTCTGAATTTATTGATGCCAGTAATTTGTGACCATAGTCCCTCTTTAATGCAGAGTTTCTGTATGCTCACCCTGATCATGAAGGGGTTGTACAGGCGGCTGCTTGTGACAGGGCTAAAGTACCCCTTTCTTCACAGCCTTCTGAAAAAGAATCTAGAAGGCATGATTTTATGGGGGGAAAATTCTTCTACCACAGCCTCTCTGCTGCTTTGCCTATCTACTTACAGTACATGGCTTATGCAGCCCAGTACCAAAAAGCTCTTTGGAACTCAGTGTTTGCTATAAGCCAACAGGCCCCAGACAGAGTAGCCCAGGACCTGTCAGGAACTGTCAAAACTGCTTTGAAAACCACTAAATACCAGTTTCACATGGCAGTGGATACTAATGACACTGCCTCCAGAGCCATGGCCTAGGCCATCTCCCTTAGGCAACATGCTGACACTAGAATAAAGCTATGGATTTTCCCTGCAAGAATAACTCATTATTTAGGGACGAGACTGAAGCTTATATGAAAAAGTTGGAAGAATACAAATCCACCTACCAAAGTAATACAGCTAAAGAGAAAGCTACCACTTCGGAGGCCTTGGAGTAGGGGAAGCATGGGTAGAGGCTACTACCCCCAGGTCTTCTATTGTATGCCCAATGCCCATACCCGTGGACTACTCTTAGGTGAGGGGTTACTTCAGGGGAAGAGGAAGGAGAGGTCAGAGATGGTCTGGTTCCTTTTCCCCCTCTAACACTGAATCCAAACAAATCTGACTACAAAAGACAGGTCACCTCCCCTCTCCCAGTAGGAGGAAGGCTGTCCCACTACCTCCCCCACTGGCATTTCATTACCACGGACAAGTGGGTGCTAGAGGTAGTGAGTCAAGGTCTTGCCCTGCAGTTCAGAAAGTTTCCCCCTCAGCAGGGTCATATATCTCTAAAACCCCTAACTCCAGAAAACCTACTGCTGGAGCTAGAGGTGAAGTCCCTTTTGTCTGAACACAGGTGAGGAGGTACAGGCAAAGTGGGCAAGCATTAAGGATACAATACTTGAAGCAACATCCCATTGTGTTAGACAGAAAAGGAAGTGCAAAAGAAGAAGGAAACCACTTTGGTTCTCAAATACAGTAGCAGAAAAGGTCAGAGCCAAAAGGCTGGCCTTCAGGAAATATAAGGAACACAGCGCGGGATGAAGATAGGGAGGCATACCAAACTGCCCTAAGGGAAGCAGGGAAGGCAGTAAGGCAGGCAAAGTCCCAAACTGAGGAAAAACTAGCACGAACAGTAAAAGAAGGTGACAAGACTTTCTATAGATACATTAGTGAAAGGAGAAAGTCCAGAGGGGTATTGCTAAGCTTAATGGAGAAAAGGGAGCATGTGAGGAGGAGGACCCTGTAAAGGCATCTATCCTAAATAGATACTTTTGCTCAGTATTTACTGAAGAGAAGGTAGGGCAGGGCCCACAGCTCAGCATCATGGACACAGGGGAGGGAGGTGAGCACTACTCCTTCACAAAGAAAGGGTCCTACAAGAGCTTGCTAAGCTCAGGGTGGATAAGGCAATGGGACCTGATGGCATACATCCCAGGGTACTTAAGGAGCTAAAGGAGGAACTAGCAGAGCCATTAGCAGAATTGTTTAGTGAGTCTCTGAGCACAGGAGAGGTCCCAGAGACTGGAGAAGGGCTCATGTGATCCCACTCCACAAGAGTGGTAGCAGGGAGGAGGCGGGGAACTACAGACCAGTCAGTCTTACCTCAGTAGTGGGCAAGATTATGGAGGCACTCCTTAAGGAAAGGATAGTGCAACACCTGGAATCCATAGGGGCACAGGATCCAAGACAGCATGGGTTTACAAAAGGAAGGTCCTGTCAAACTAATCTCATAGATTTCTTTGACTGGGTAACCAGAGTGGTGGACCAAGGGGGAGCAGTTGATGTCGCCTACCTTGACTTCAGCAAAGCTTTTGACACTGTTCCACATAGAAGATTGATAAATAAGCTAGGTAGGCTCGGGGTGGGTCAGAAGTTGGTAAACTGGGTGGCAAACTGGTTGACTGGCAGAAAACAGAGAGGTGGTAAATGGTATACAGTCAGAAGAGATGCAAGTCACAAGTGGGGTACCTCAGGGATCAGTCCTGGGGCCAGTCCTATTCAACATCTTCATTAGTGACCTACGCAGATGGACTAGAGGTAAAGGCTTGTCTGTTTGCAGATGACACCAAGATCTGCAACAGAGTAGATGATCCAGATGGGGTGGGCAGAATGAGAAGAGATCTGGATAAACTAGCAAAATGGTCAGAAGAGTGGCAACTGGGATTTAATGCAAAGAAGTGCAAAATCATGCACATAGGGAAGAGAAACCCTAAAGCCACTTATAGGCTGGGAGGGGAGTTGCTAGCAGTCACAAAGGAAGAAAGAGACTTGGGCATCATCATCACTGATGACCTAAAATCATCAAGCAGACCTCTAAAGCAGTAGGTAAGGCTAGGGGTGTTAGGGTGTATTAGTAGGGTATCACAAGTCGTAAGAGAGGTAATAATCCTCTGTACAAGACATTGGTTAGGCCCCATCTGAGTACTGCATGCAGTATTGAGGCCACACTTCACAAGGACATTAACCAAATTGAGGCAGTCCAGAGAAGGGCAACCAAAATGGTGCAGGGACTGCATCAGAAGACATATGAGGACAGATTAACGGAGCTCAATATGTATACCCTTGAGCAAAGGAGGGAGAGAGGTGATATGATCGAGACATTTAAACACCTTAAGGGCATAAACAAGGTGAAAGAGTCTAACATGTTTAAATATAAGAAAAATAGCAGGACAAGAGGACACAGCATGAGATTAGAGGGAGGCCGTTAAGGGGGAATGTGAGGAAATTCTTTTTCACAGAAAGGGTGGTAGATGCATGGAATGGCTTACCACAAGAAGTGGTGGCTATGAATACAGTGCAGGGCTTCAAACAGGCATGGGATAGGCATAAGGGAGCAATACAAATGACTAAGAATAGATAGGTCACTGACAGAGCAAAGGCCGATGGCACATTTATAAGGTAGAAAAAGAAATGGGCAGACTGGATGGGCCTTGCGGTCCTTATCTGCCGTTAACTTCTGTGTTTCTATGTTTGTCTGCAGAAGCAGTGGAGAGAGTGCCCCTTCCCAGTGGGGAAAGGGTCTTTACTCCAGATACTTCTTCCTAACTCAAAAGACAAATGAGAATTGGCGACCCATTTTGGACCTCAGGTACCTAAGTAAACATATCATCAATCCCAGATTCAAGATGGTAACTCTAGCTGTGATGGAAGATTCTATCCCTGGAAAAGGGAGACTGGATAGCCTCCCTAGATCTGAAGGATGCCTATTTCCACATTCCATTCAGGGAGTCCCACAGAAAATTTCTCAGGTTCAGATTGCCTTCTGGCCATTATCAGTTTACAGCCATGCCCTTCGGCCTTTCTTCTACATCCAGGGTGTTCACAAAGTGTCTGGCAGTAGTAGCAGCCTACCTCGGAAGACGACAGGTGTCTGTCTTCCCTTACCTGGACGACTGATTAATAGTGGGAAAGTCTCTACAGGACATCAGAGACTCTCTCAGACTTATTCAGAATACCCTGGAATCCCTAGGCTTCCTAAGCAGTGCTCCAAAGTCCCACTTTCAACCATTTCAGCTTCTGGAATACATTGGGGAAGAACTGGACACACAAAAGAAGAAGGCCTTGCTCCCTCTTGACAGAGCATGCAACCTTCAGATCCTGGCAAACTCTTTTGTCCAGGGTCAGCCAGTACCAGCCAGACACTTCCTGAAGCTTCTAGGCCACATGGCTTCTACCATGGTTGTGGTACCAGGTGCCGGATTTCAAATAAGAGACATTCAGTATCACATCAGGTCTCACTGGTCCCAGAAAAGGGACTCTGACAAAACACATTCCAGTCACAAAGACTTTGCTTCAAGCCCTGAACTGGTGGAAAGACTTACAGAATCTTGGGGAATGAGTTCCCTTCCACCAACGGGAACCCTCCAGAATACCTACAACAGATGCCTTTCTTCTGGGCTGGGGAGCACATCTGGCAGACCAGTCCATAAGTGGGACATGGTACCCCAAGGAATCCACTTACCATATAAACGTCCTCTAACTTAGAGCTGTTTACTTGGCAATAAAAGCATTTACTCCCTTCCTAAAAGGCTAGTGTGTTCAGATCAGAACAGACAACACCACAGGCATGTTTTACATCAACAAGCAGGGGGGCACCAGATCCACAAAGCTCTGCACAGAGGCCATGAAGCTTTGGTCTCTGGCATATTCTCTGGCTATCCAGCTCTTGGCCATTCACCTCTCAGGCAAGGAAAATGTGCTGGCAGATGCTCTGAGCTGCATCAGTCAAGGCCACCACGAGTGGACCCTGAACAAACAGGTACTAGCCACAGTTTTCAGAAGGTGGAGCTCTCCAAAGATAGATCTCTTCGACTCCAGCCTCAGTCATCAGCTACCCCTGTACTGTTGTTGCAGGCCTCCAGATCTAGGCACTGTACCAGTGGATGCCCTAAACTTGGATCGGACAGGGAAATTTCTGTATGCCTTCTCTCTCTTCCCACTGATCCTCGGAGTTCTTCTGAAACTCAGGACACAGCCTGCCACTATGATTCTAGTGGCACCAGACTGGGCGAGACAACCTTGGTATTCCCTACTCCTGGACCTGACAGCCAAACAACCAGTTTGACTGCCATTGAGCCACAGTCTCTTGATTCTGTGTCTGTCAAGGATAACGTACCCGACATAGTCTCTTTGCTTCAAAGCCTGATACTTGAAGAGCTAGAGTTCCCAGACTCTCAGTACTCGGAGCAGGCCCTAAAGATTATTCGCCTGGCTAAGAAACCTAGTACTGAAAAAAATGCTTCAAAACAGAAAAGAGTTTCCCTGTTGTGTAAGGAGTGGTGTATTCGCCCACTAATAGCTTCCCTCTCCTCAGTGCTTGACTACTTGGTACATCTTTAGGCCTTGGGCCTACGTGTCTCATCCTTGAAAGTCCACCTACCAGCTATGTCTGCTTATATTTCAGCTGGGAAGGGAAGTCCTTAATCTCTCATCCCATCTTTAAGACATTTTTCAAGGGTCTGTTACAGCTTCAGCTCTCTCTGAGGAAACATATTCCTCCCTGGGACTTGAACCTCTGCATTGCCCAGCTCATGGAGCCTCCCTTTGAGCCCATGTGCACAGCACAGTTAAAGTACATCACTTGGAAAACTGTCTTTTTGGTGGCAGTCACCTCAGCCAGAAGGATTTTAGAGCTGCAGGCTCTCTGCACTGAACCTAACTACATTATCTCCCACAAGGATAAGGTAATTCTTAGGACAGATAGGAAATTCCTTCCTAAGGTGGTATCAGAATTCCATCTGAACCAGTCCATAACACTTACCGTCTTCTTCACAGGCTAATTCACTCCTGGTGAGCAAAAGCTCCATATAGTAGTTCGGATGTGAGAAGGGCACTGACCTGTTACCTGGAGCTCACCAAGTTCAGGGCTTTGTGTACCCAGCTTTTTGTTACAGTGCTAATCATGCAAAAGTTGCCCCATAGTGTGCTGTTCCGAGCGGTGCGCAAACACATAGCCATTGAATAAAATGTGTACTGGTACCATACAATGACGTGTGGTGCGTGGTACTACACACCTTTTCTGTGTTTGCCACTGTACCTTTGGCGAGCTAGAGAAAGGCAGGCCTGCCTTCAAAAAAACTATCTCTCATTGGATAGTCTCTTGCATTCAGTTCTGTACAGTAAGGCTGGAAAATGGCATCCTCAAGGCCTCATTCCACTAGGTGCACTATAGCCTCTCTGGCAGCTGCAAGGGACATACCCTTGCTGGAAGTCTGCAAAGCAGCTACCTGGAAGACCATACACACTTTCACAAAACAGTACTGTTAGAATGTACAGTCCAGGTCAGATGCCAATTTTGGCACAGCAGTCCTTCAGAACCTCTTTCCAAAGTAGGTTCTGTACCCGTCTCCCATCTGTACTGCTTTGTAGTCGGCACCTGTCAAGCATACTGAAGAATTCCTAGGGTGAGAAGAAAAAAAATACCGTAGTAATATTGTTTCTGCCAGGGTATTCTTCAATATGCTTGACCTCTCACCCATCCTCTCCTACATAACTTGACTGAGTGAGTAGTTCTGCAGTCCATTCTTGGGCCATATTTCACTGTTTGAAATTTATGATTAGAGCTTTCATATTATGAGTGTTTGTATAATTGTTATGTATTGTTCTGGTAGTTTGATGGTTTGGATATGTATTTTTGGGGCCTTTTGCCCTTTAGCTCCGAAAAGAATCTGACTGACCCCCACTCTAGCTCAGGCAGCACTGTCTCTCTGTCTTACTGCTGATTAGCTATGCCAAAAACATCATTGGCATAAATTCCTCCTCCGGGGCAGTTGAACCCAGCTGGCATACTGCACCTGTCCAGCATGCTGAAGAATACCTTTGAAGAAACAATATTACTATGGTCAGTAATTTTTTCTTTTATTTCATGTTTACAAATTTTCTTTAGGACTGTGCAACTCTTGGGCAGGTTGGGGCTACCTGGTATTCAGGAGCACCCTTACATTTAGAAATTGTGCCTGCTAAGCTAGGGCTTTCAAATTGACTAACCTACTAGCCGACGTTTGTTCTACTACCTACAGTGCCTGGATGGAGACCACTTGCCTTTTGTAAGATGTTTTATTCTAGGTCTCTTTATGTATTTTTATAAAAAGGGGCTAGAAAATCTGCTTTCTGATTGGTTATTACCTGTGCACGAAATCTGTTCCAGGCACAGGAAATAAGTTCGTAAAAGCAGGACCCCATTACAAGAGAAATCAGTAAGCAGTTAGAACATTGGTTTTTAAATTCTGCCATTTTTTTCTATTTTAGTGAAGGAAATTTGAGTACAAAACCCCTCACTAAGCACATTTGTTGCCAGTGTTTACGTTTAAAAAACATTGACGTACACAGAAGGGGAGCCACATGAATCAGTTCGTAAGGTAAACTGTTCAGAGAAACTGTTCCTGTTTTGGTTACGCTGTTGCTTCTCAGAGACCCCAAGTGCTGTGAATGATTTATCTGAGGTCGTACTGCTGGGCTTAGACGTCTTTCAAACCCTACTCTCCCACATACCAACACCAGTCGCTACATTGCCTCTTAAAAGTGTTATGATATTTTCAAACTGAATATAAACTGCATTTTTTTCTACTTACAGGTTTCTTCTTGTGTGTTCCCGCTGTGACCATTGGGCTGTCGATACCTCGAGTTAAACAAAAAGCGGTTGCCTTTTCTTTTTTTCATTTACATTAGACTTGTCAATGCTCGGGAACACTCAGTGTGTCACAGAAAGGGGAGCAGGCACTCAGTACTGTAGGGTGTCCATGTGTGCTTGCTACCACATCTCCGTCCATTCCTGCTGTGCTGCCATCATTTGAGGTAATGGGGGGGGGGAGAAAATACTTCTCTCTCTTCTCTATACTGTCCCACACTGGAAACTGGAAACTGAAAACTGGGGAAAAACACACACAAAACTGCATGGGGGCAAGGTGGTAGTACTACTAATGTGTACTGTACAGTGAACAAACTTTCTCCAGCAAATAAACAATGACATCATCACATAGGCAATGATGTCCCATTGTGATAGGCGGAAGGACTATTTTGTCATAGATCTACGTAAGCAAATTTTTTTTCTATATAAAAAATTATTTTGTTCTAACTGTAAAAAGTTTAAAAAAGAAAAGCCCATTTTATAAACGAAATAAGACACAGGGTGTGCATGGAACAGATTTTACCACATGGCTAGTGGCTGAAGTCACTCGGCCTGCGACCTTGTGCCTTACTACGCTCCTGGCCATGCGGTAGCATCTGTTGTATACACACCCTGTCGTGTCTTACTACTCACATAGCCTGGTGCTGCAGTTAAGTACTAGTATATATAATATGATGTTTATTGAGAGCAGTATTTACATGGTACAAAGTACAGAGAGCATAAGAAATGCTAGTACAGAATGACTTCAAGCTGATAACAGCTGTGATTGTCTTAGTGGGAGAGACATGAAGATTGTGTAGAAATAATAGTAGCAGTAGTAGTAGTAGAGTTTATTTGTTTCGGGCACCCTTACAGCAAAAATATATAAAGACAGCAATAAAGGAGAGTCAGCATACAAAACATAACAATTGTACATAAACCCATTAAAAATTTAAAAACAGACTTACAGCATACATACAGATTTGGTGTAATACAGTGAGTTATTTAAGCCTTTTTTGTACTTGGTATGTTTTCTCAATGAGATGAATAAAGTGGATTTAAATCACAAAAGCTGTGTCTAATTTATAGGTGACCCATTTTTGCCAGATTTCTTCAGAGGCATGCATTTGACTCAGATACGCGCAAGACTGTGTGATAGGGAGATCCTGCCACTCTTGAGGACTGACCTTCCTTAAATCTGCTGCAGCAGTTTTTCTGTTTCTTAGCCTAATCTATCCTTTACAATTTCCAGTCCATAAGATTGACCGCCTATGGGCACCCCCTCCCCTTTCTTGACTATGCTATAGTGTCCTCTTTAGTTTTCCTTTTCCCGCTCAGGTACTCGTACAGGGAGGTTATTGTGGTGACCGCAGAGCTGATCTAAAACAGACCGTGTTCTTCGTTGTTGGATTTAGTATGTAATAGCATTATGTCATAAAATACCTTGATGTATATACCTTATGTTTATGAAACCTGTACATGTTGACAATACCATGGCACTAAGTGTTATTGATAAAGGTAAAAAGTACTAGGTGACTGTATTATAGAAATTAAGTTGGTTGTGTTGCTAAATGCTTGTAAGTTGGTACCATGCATTCCTGCTGTAAACTGAGCCAATCTGAAATTTCACAGTGATTTGCATATCCCTTGATGCTTTGCATTATGGAAGTATGTGTGACGTTGTGTTTCTTTGAAACTTGGCTTGTTGTCAATGTCCTCTGAGGTAACCCTTGTTTCAGTGCTTCTGCACTGAGGTTCTTTGTTTGTACCTTGTTTTGGTTTTTTTTCTTTTTGAGCTCCCACCACCCAAGCAAACAAGGCAACCATAGGGATGAAGGGTTTTTACTGAAAAGTTTAGATCAGTGAGTCAATAGGTGCTGACAAGTGTAGAGGAAAGACATATATAGTCTGTTGCTGCAAACTGATGTATTGAAGAAGGAATATACCATTGCTGAAGGTTATCTACTGTATTTTGAATGAACATCACACAGAGATTGTGTGTTGAAATTGAAGTTCAGTGTCTGGTCCATCTGTTATCCCACAACCCCTCTACAGACTGTTTTAGGGAATCTGTGATGTTTCCTATTGAACCCTTGTGGGTTGTTTAGGTGTTAATCAGAGCGTCATAGTGGCCTTCTTTGCGCCTGCTAACAAAATCAATAACAATTTAATGTGGCATCCCCTAATTCAGTATTTGTTGGAAGGATTCACATCAACAGTAGGGATGGGGTTAACAACTCCTTTGAGTCAAATATGGTATCCGTACTTTGTGCTACCTGCTGCCAGTATGGGGTGAAGTGAGGGCATTCTCGAAAAGCATGACTGTTGTCTGCCGTTTGTTCCCCACACTCCCTCCAGCAGGCTCCCCGAGATGCTCCCATATATGTACAGTAGATTGGAGCACTGGACTACAGAAATATTTAGTCCAGCACTTCCATGAAAATTCCCTAAGGCAGGGGGACACAGTTTGTAAGAGGGGAGAGCAAATTTCAGCCATTGTGGCAGATCATATGATAGGTGAAGCTCTTTGTTCCACTGTAGAGAACCGAATCTGTGCTATCCTTCGCATACTTTCCTTGGGTTCTATATAGTAGGCTTTCTCCCCACCCCTCCTGTTTGGTGGTGTATAATATAGAAAAGGAGAGCAGGTGGCTCTCTGGAAGCTGTCTCAGAGCGGGGCTCTGAGTTCCTATCTGGGTTCGAACTTGGAGGAACCGGAGATGGTCTGTATGTGGTAAATTATATTTAGCTTGCAAATCTTGAAATGATTGAACCCCCGAGGTTGTTAGGAATTAGTGGTAGTAAGTCACCCAGAGGCCATTAGGAATTGGCAGTACATCAACCCTGCCCTTGACCATTGCTTCTGAAAGGGGTCTACTTGAGTGATGAGGCAATGGCTATTCTTTTAACATCTTTACAGGTGACATTGCAGAGGGTCTGGAGGGAAACGTATGCCTCTTTGCAGATGATACAAAGATCTGTAACAGAGTTGATACACAAGAGGGGGTAGAAAGGATGAGAAGGGACTTGGCAAGGTTGGAGGAATGGTCAGACATATGACAACTTAGATTCAGTGCAAAGTAATGCACCTGGGAAACAAAAACCCAGGAGAAGAGTACACGATAGCAGGGGAAGTACTAACAACAACAAAGATGGAACGGGACTTGGGGTAGTCATATCAGATGATCTAAAGGTTGGTAAGCAATGTGAGAAGTCAGTGGAGAGCCGAGGGATACTGGGGTGCATAGGAAGGGCATCACAAGTAGAAAAAGGAAGTGGTTATCCCTCTGTACAGACAGTTGGTGAGATCCCATCTGAGTACTGTGTGCAGTTTTGGAGACCTCATCTACGCAAGGACATAGACAGGATGGAAGCAGTCCAGAGGAGGGCAACTAAAAATGGTGCAGGGTCTGCATCCAGAAACCATATGAAGAGAGAGAGACTGAGAGAAGCTTAATATGTGTACCCTTGATGAAAAGGAGGGACAGGGGGACATGATAGAAACGTTCAAGAACCTCAAGGAATCAACAAAGTCCAGAAGGGTAGCATCTTTCAGAAAAGAAATGTTAAGAACAAGGGGACACAATTTAAAGATAGAGGGACGGCTCAGGGTAATGTGAGAAATTTTTTTCATGGAGAGAGTGGTGGATGTGTGGAACTGCTTTCCTGGGGAGGTTGTTGGGGCTAAAACAGTGGGGAATTCAAACATGCATGGGACAGACACAAGGCAATTATAGTGGGGGGTGGCAGGAAGTAGGCTGTTGGTTAACTAGAATCTGCAGCTTATCCAGTAGGTAGGGAAATGGGCAGACTGGGTGGGCCAAGTGGTCCTTATCTGTCGTCAAAGTCTATGTTTCTGTTTCTGTTCCTATAAAGCACCCTCATCCAGTTTTGTAACTTTGTAGAGGCAACCCTTGTCCAGACAGAGTGCCAAATGTGAAGGGATTCAGCTGTGTAGGTATAAAATTTGGGAAATGGAAGCTAGCGTAGGGGCCTTGCATATATGATTTTCCCAGTGTCGTACATATCATTTAGAGTGAACCCAGTATTCTTCCGATGGGAGATATAGCTATTTGATGTCCAGAGGCAAACTGTCCGCAGGTGGGCCATCACAGCATACTGTCTCAGGTTCGGAAGATTCAGTCCACCTTTCTCCCTTGAGTGCTGCAGGAGTTAAAGACTAATTCTAGTCCTCCCCCATCCCGTATGAATCTGAACAATAGCTTTTTCCAAGACCTGAAATAGCAGGGCAGAGGCATAATTGGCAACGTCTGGAGCAGATACAACACACGAGGCAGTATATTTTGGCGAACCGCCTCAATTTTGTGGAGGAAGCTAAATTTAAACTGAGCCTGGTGGTGGAGGACCTCCGTTATAGCTTGCGTGAGGGGCTCATAATTTCTAAATTTTCCATGTTTTTTTGTAATTTTTGAACTCCAAGCTATGTAAGGGAGCTCCTAGTCCACCAAATGGACTGAGTTGTAGATGAGTGCCTCTGTTTCCACCATGAATAGGTGTTACTGATGTGATAACCTAGTGTTTACTCATTCTTTACCTCTTGGAACTCCCCCACTGCACCCCACCAGAACAGTATGGTGAACTGTTTCAGGCAGGAGAAACAGGTTTTTTTTACAACTAGCTCACTTGTTGACAGAAAAAAAAACCAGAATAGAGAGAACAGAGTGAGAACAGTGAACAGACTAGCGCGGAGTACTGGAACAAGGTAGCGTGTTAGCGAGTGTGACTATATGAGAATGACTGTATTTATTTCTCTGTTTATGCTTATAATGCTTTATTTGCAAGTTTTAATCATTAGCCCTCTCTCCTTTTTAAAACTGGTAACTAAAACAGGCTTATGGTGATGGAGCAAGTGAAAGTATAAGGCAGCAGACGCACGGACAGGAGTGAGCAACTTTGGAATGCCTGTTTTTTAGATTTCTGTGACACACACTGTACTTTTATTGTATTCTGCCTTCTTTACCTTTTTTTTTTTTTTTTTTTTACGAATGGGGGGGTTGTTTAACTAGGAAAGGCACACTAAGCAGAAGCTTTGTTTCAAGGTGCAATCTGGGAGCACAAGAAAGTCAAGTGACTTGCTCAGGGACACACAGTATGCAAGTGGGGACTGTGGGATTCAAACCCAGGTCTCTAGGTTTGCAGCTCAGAGCCCTAAGCCACTGCACTATACTGCCTCCTAAATAACTGACAGTGACATTAGCTGATGAAGAGTGAGAGAGAGAGAGAGAGAGACAAGACTTAAAAGAGAGATAAGTGGAGGGTGGGAGTGAGTTAATCTGTCAACTGTTTGCACCCACTGTTCAGTCAAAAACCTGTGGCTAATATGGACAGCCACAGTGAGCCCACTTATGATAGGGCAATACTGGACCTGGTACTCATTAACAGGGGCAGTGTTTCAGACGTCAAGGTGGGAGGCCACCTGGGTACCAGTTATCACCATACAGTGTGGTTCAGTATAATGATGGCTGTGAAATTGAATCACACAGGGGCAAGGGTCCTGGACTTTAGGAGGGCAGATATTATAAAGATGAGCTTTCGACACTGTTCCGCATAGGAGACTAGTAAGCAAGCTGGGTAGTTTAGGAGTGGGTCCAGAGGTGGTAAACTGGTAAGAAATTGGGTAGGGAATAGGTGACAGAGGGTGGTGGTAAACAGAGTTTACTTTGAGGAAGGGAGGGTGACCAGTGGGGTGTTTCAGGGATCAGTGCTGGGACCAGTCCTCTTTAACATATAAGTGACATTGCAGAGGAGCTGGCCAGGAAGGTCTCTGTCTTTGTGGTTGACACCAAAGTCTGCAATTGGGTGGACATTCCACGGGCGGGGGGGTTGAAAGGATGAGCAGAGACCTGAGAAAATTAGAGTAGTGGTCATGGATATGGCAGCTGGGTTTCAGTGTGGAAAGGTGCAAAATAATTCGCTTAGAGCACAGAAGCCTGGGAGCTGAGTACAAAATGAGTGGCGTGATACTGACTACCACCAAGCGGGAAACAGACTTGGGGGAATCGTATCTGATGACCAAAAAGTGGACAGGCAGTGCAGCAAGACAGCTGGGAGGGCTAATGGAATGCCGGGGTGCACATAGATGGGTATCACCAGCAGAAAGATGGAGGTGGTGTTGCCTCTGTATAGATCACTGGTAAAATCCCACCTAGAGTACTGTGTCCAGTTCTGCAGACCACATCTCCGGAAGGACATACAGTGAAGGTGGTCCAGAGGAGGGCAACTAAAATGGTGCAGGGTATGCACTAAAAGCCCTATGAGAAGAGACTAAAGGACCTCAGTATGTACACCTTGGAAGAGAGGCAGGGACATGACAGAAAGGCTTTAAATACCTCACAGGAGTAAATGAAGTGCAGGAGGGAAGTCTTTTTCAGATGAAAAGGTGCTCAAGAACAAGGGGACATGCAATGAAGCTGGAGGGGGTTTGGTTTGGGAGAGATGTGAGGAGGTACTTCTTCACAGAAAGAGTGGTGGATTCCTGGTACAGCCTTCCAGTGGAGGTGGTGGGAGCAAAAACAGTGGTGAAGTTCAAGAATGCATGGGCTAGGCACAAGGGAATCATAGTGGAAAGAAAGGGAGGAGGAAGAAAGAGCTGTAGATTGTGTGTAGTCTGTGGCAATAATGTAGGTGGGGAAAAGAATGGGCAGATTGGGTGGGCCAAGCAGTTCATATCTGCCATCAAATTCTATGTTTCCAGAGTAGTCCGTCATGAGTGGCTTATACTGTATATTATTTAGCCATGTGGTTTAATACAGTAATTATAATAATGAACAATAATATATTTGCAGTAAATGTTCTGTCAGTCAATCAGTGTTTATTTATTCAGAGACGAAAAGAAAGACCCACTGAGCTTCAGCTCATTTTCAGTGGTGACTAGTGTTATGTAGTAACATGTTATACTAATCTAATTACTTTGCCCTGTAACGTACAGTGGTTACTGTTTACTTATAAGAAAATTTAATTTTAGCATGTTACTAATTACATCTTCTTATAAGTAACTCATATTACTGTAACTTGAGTCTCACATTACTTCAAAATGTGGCCACCTGTGGTAATATGTGTATTGCAGGGATCCATTAAATTCCGCCTAACTGGCGGCATTTCCTTTGATGCACCGCTGACTTGCCACACATCACTAAATGGTAAATATAGCCTCCCTGTGTTGCCTGTTTGTCACCAAACCCCATTGCTGTGTTCCGATTGGTCACTGATGGCTACGTCTGTTGTCATGTGCCCCTCAACACTCGTTCTAAAAGGGTAACAGCAGCAGCAGCAAGCTAGGAGGAGCGGGTAAAACAGGTAGAAATGAGCAGCTAGCAAGTTGTGAGTCAGCACACATAGTTGTGCAGAGTGTTGTGTAGCAGTTTCAGTTTGGCACCATTATTCTCTCGTGTCTTGATATTCTGTGGTTGTGGTGAGTGTACGGGTTGAGGTCGGGTCAAGAGCCTGCAGTGACAGGTGTGGAAAGGGAGGAGGAGCCACAGTCAGGCTGGCTGGGAGAGAGTGATCTTTATCGAGGTGAGATCGAGCGGAGGCTGGCACTCAAGTGCCCGTGCCATAATAGCGGAGATGGCGTGCCAGAGACAGAACTGACTCCATGAACAGGTGGGTGGAGGGCCACGTTCGGTGGCAGCACAGGTCTCTGGTCAGAGGATGAGAATGTGCAGTGTACCCAGTCGACTTGGAGTTTCAGGCAGCACGGCTAGCCTAGTACTAGCCAGGAGCAATCCAGTGAGAGGAGGAGATCGGAGGATGAGGCGTGCAGTCAAGGGAGCCTCAAGGCAATGGGCAGCAGCAACTCGCAGCGGCAACTTGAACAGCAGCAGCAAAACGTTAGAATGAAAGATGATTAAAATCTCCCATATCAGTTTTTTTTTGTATTGAATATAAATATTTTAGCATGGGTTTACCATTGCAGGGCTTGCACCTATTAATGGCATTTTACAATATGTTCCCTAGAATTATATTTGCTGTCCTGGAGACTTCTGCACCATGTTGTTTACAGGTAACTCTAGTTTATGAGAGACTAGGACCTTTTTTATAATCTGTAAACTTTACTGAAGTACTGCATCTACCCTCAGATGTCGCTTGTGAAGCCTTGCATTATTATGGCCCAGATATACAGCATGCTACATTAATACTGAGTACTATCTTATGTGCGCCAGTTATTAGCTAAACTGCTTACAGTAGCTTGGTAAAGTGGACATCCTGACTCCAGCAGTTCCCCCTTATCTTCAGCAGTGTTAATGTGTCTCCTGATTTGTGTCATTTGCGGGGCAGAGTCCGTTCATTTGTATCAGCTAGATCAGTTTTTGCAGGATATATAGGTTACTGAGTACAGTGCAGCACTGTGAACTTGGGAGACAAAGGTTTGAATCCCACCAATGCCACTTACTGTGTGACCTATAGTAAGTGTCTCACTCTTTTCTCTGGGCATAACCATCCCAGAGCTTTCCTTAACCATCCCTCAAGTTAACCTGACCTCTCAATGTGTGCCTTGTAGCTGCAGCCACAGTGCCACCTGTTAATGGACTGTAAAGTGTTTGGGGATACAGCAGTCTGTCTTAGAGGTACAATATTAACCACATTCCTTTCCTTTTCCAGTTGGCATTTAATGTGAAAGGCTTTAACAAAATCTTTGGGTTAAAGTTTAAAATGAAGTAGATTTAAGCCCTCCCCCCTTCAGCTATTCTTCTTATGGGATCATTGGGTGCCTACCTTATTGTGCATAGTTGTAGTTTAAAGTGCTGTAGCATTCTTGGTTTGGACAACAATATATCTTCATGCCAGAGCACTTCCCATGATGTCAAGCCCACCCTCACAGGTACCCATTCACTTGTAATAACATGGGAGGGCACATTCTGTGATGTGAGGTGTTGACATCACACAGAATGTGCCCTCCCATGTAAATAAACAACACAGGCCAGCATAAATATGCTGCTGTGCATTAGATTAAAATCCAGCAAGGGACGACTGCAATGTGAGGGTCGGGGCTTGGGAACAAGACGGATCAGATGCAGCCTTGGCACAGCCTGAAGGATTGGCTGAGGCGGGGATGGCATGCGGGATTGGAAACAAATAGAATGATGTGATAGAAAAACATTGATGCCACGATGCCGGTCAAGTTCAGGCATCCAGCAGCAGATGGCAGATGGCAAATGGCATCACGTATGGGACTGAACTGGCTGTGATTTGGGAGGGCATCAAGCAGTTTTTTTTTTCCGTTATTTTATAATAGAATAGTAACAGCCCTTAAATGCATATGTTTACTGAGAGTGGATAACCATTTTATCAAAAGTAAAGTGATATGAAAAGTAATGTGCTGTACAGTTACAAATTATTTTGTCTATGTAAGTAATAAATAACTGCAACTGATTACATTTAGTCGAGAGTAACTTGTAAGTGTAACTGATTACTTGTTTAAAGTAACTTACCCAACGCAGATGCTGAGGTTAGTTGCTTAGGACAATTCAAAATGGAGATGCATAATATTACTTATACAAAATGCAGTAATAAAACTATTTATAGAAATTCATAGTCTGTAAAAGTGCAGGGTATAGAAAGCTATGACGGTTCATAACACAACCATTATTTGCCCCATACAGGAGGACACACAGTCATTACATGGACAGCTATTATTAGATTTAGTATTCAAAACTCAACCCACTTGATGACTAAATACATCCACAGAAGCAAAGGAGGCCCATTTTAATGCCTGTTGAAAGGGAGCCTAGAAACTTTCTAGGGTTTACTACCCTTTTTAATGTATCTGAACCCAGACCTTCGGTCCAAATAAGCAGCAGTTCTGTTTTGTGTTACTCTAGATCCCAGCAGATTGGGTGTTAGATCACAAGGCTTGCAATCCAATAACTACCTTTTGAATGGGAAGCTAGCTGTCCTGTAGTGCTTGTACAGCATTAGTGCTGTAATCCTCTGTGTTCTTTGAACTTTGAGTCACATATGACAGGACCATAAATTCAATCACATGACTTCTTGCTGTTTTCTTGTTGCAGTGCTCTAGAGACACAGGCACATAATGGCTCTGGAGGGCCAGGTGGAAGCCAGCATGTCCCCCCCACATTGTGATCGTGGGCTGTGGGATTGCAGGGATTGGTGCTGCTCAAAGACTGGTCAGTCATGGATACCGGGACCTGCAGATCGTTGAGGGGACGGCAAGGGGCGGTGGCAGGATCAAAACCACGGAGTTTGGTAAATAAATTTAATACAGTATTTTGTACCAGTAATAGAACAGGGCATAATATCAGGATCAGAATCATGCCATTCATTAAATACACACAGAAAAGTAGATAAGCATTCTCAGAATACTAAAATAGATCAGTTAGACTGCATAGTATATAGAACATAGATGAACAAGAAGGCCATTTAGTCTATCAAGTCTGTTCGTGTTGCAGGGTTCACAGCTTGAGCTACTGTCCCTGTCCCCTCTCCCCACTCCTCCCATCCCCCCCTACCCATGACCCTTACCCTTCCCCTATACCTGTCCCAGCCTCTCTTAAAGCTGCCCACTGTCTTCAACGAAATTACCTCTTCTGGCAGCGCATTCCTATATAGAGAATTAATTACATCACTATACAGTTACGCATCATTACTAGAACTGCAGTATGGTTTCCTGCTGGTTGCATTGCACCAGATTGCTTTGGGTTGCCTGGCACCATGGCATACCAGATTCATCCCCCAAACCTAGGACAGCAGGAGTGGAGATTGGCAGTAATGATGATGTGTGTCCCCAAGGATGCCCTTCACCTGGGAGTGGGTTATCTTGGTGTACCACTCATAGAACTTCTCCTAGACAGGCTTGGTGTTAGTGGTACCAAGGGTGACCAAGCATCACCTTGAAGCACTCCCCATGACTTGTCGCAAGCATATCCAAAAAAGCATTCGAAGGTGGATGGGAGTGGGGGGGGGGCTGTCTCAGTAAGTGAAGGGTGGCAGCAGTCAGTCGCTGGCCACACCTGACATGCCTGCCGAACATTCATACCCACTCCCCCACCTCCATACTTTGTGATCCGTTGAAACCCACGAAGGACATCCTGGCCAGACTGGAAAACTGTACCCTACCTGTGGGGTAGGGGAGAGGGTAAAGGTAAGTTGAGGCTGTGTTGCATGGCACCAGACTGGATTAGGGGAAGATGACTGCAAGTAAGTAGTGTCCTGGATGGGAAGCAGGCAAGATCCAGAAAGCCAATTTTTAAGCTCGGTTTGGGTCAAAAAAGGAATAAGGAAAAAACATACAAAAAAAGAACTATCCTTGAATAGGGGCAGGAGAAAGAAATAATAAAAAAAAAAAAAACTCATGACAAAACTAGTATCATCGGAATATTGTGACCTAAGTGATCTGGACATGAATAAGAATGGAAACGGCACATTGGCATAATTCTATGTAGTTTTCTTGTATAACCAATGCAAGCCCTGCCCCCACATCCATTTTCCATATATCAACAGCACTATTTATGGGCACATGAGAATGGTTCAGGACCATGCACTGTGGGAGTGCCAGAGCAAAAAATGTCTGCGACAACTTTGTGCCAGCATTTGTTTCTGAGAATGGGGCCTCTATAGCTATGCTAGACCCTGTACACATCAGGCTAGTTAAAACATTTTAAGGTGCTTAAAACATTTTAACTAGCGCAAACACGGTGCCCATCCGCATTTAAGCATGGTTTCAAAGCATGTTAGGAATCCGTGCTTAAACCCTGCTGGGAGCTAGTCTCAAGTCCGTTTTTAAAAATGGTTTCATGAGGGAAAGCATGTTACCCTGTAGTGTGGACGGGCGTCTGCATATTGCTCCTCCAGGAAGCGTGTTAGTGGTCATGGAGAACCTGTTTTTAAAAATGTTACCGGAGGCAGATGAGGACGGGAGTCGGCTGTAGTATAACCGAGTTAAAACTCGGTTGAAGACTGATCTGGACGGGCTGCAGTGGTGAGTTTAAAAACGTTTTTTAAACCGGTGCAAATCTTCAGCTCTAATGTGTACAGGGCCTAAATAACTCCAACCAAGTTAGAATGAGAGAAGAAAAACTACCATGACTGTATCTAGGATCAAATGTTTTGATAAATCTGTGGTACTGTGCACTTGTGCCGATGCGCTGTCTGCTAGGAGACCTGGGTTCACGTGTGAGACCTGGAATCTGACTGAAGCGGGCTGTGGTCTGAGCATTTCATGATGGTGAGACACTTGGATCCCTGGGTGGGAGGGAGAAGCAGTAGTAATAAAGTTTATTTAGCAACATGAATAAGGCATTTCCCATTGCGCATACACGCCTTTACAAGCGGTACCCTGTTTTGTATAATCCTGGTTGCAGAAGGACCAAATACAATATTTAATAACAAGCAAATAATATAAAAAAAGACAAATTTGCCAAGATAAAAAGGTTTATGAAGTACAGTACAATAGACACATGTATAATACTGACTAGTTCAGTAAATTAAATCCTCTCATGCCTTACGCAAAATTCAAGATACAGTACAGTAATTTTAAAAGTTAATCAACTCCAAGGCTGGGGCAGCAGACGTGGTAATGTGGCTTGTAAGGCAAATCATTCTTTCATTTTCTTACATGATACGTTGTCATTTTGTAACCTCAAATTTTTTTGGTATCATGTTCCAGATTTGGGGGCCTAGATGGTACAAGGAGGATCGTCCTACATTAGTTCTTTTCAGAGGGACATCAAATGCGATCCTATTTGCTGATCCCGATCCCTGCCCTAGAGTTTTTTATAACTACATTATTATATGTATAGTCAAGGGCTTTCTTTTTGTAACATTTGCATTACTCCTGTTACATGTAGCTGTTGTCCCTGTTCCAAAACTAGCCAGTTCAGCTTTTTCTGCAAGGACCACTGATGACTGAACCATGGGGCATTAAGGACAAACCTGGCAAAGCGATTATGCATCACATCTACTTTAGCAAGGTCTGTCCTCGAGGCCTTCCCTTCCCCCTGTACAAAACATTGCCATAATCAAAGATATGGCAGACTGGTTTGGGGGGACGACTCTGAGAGTAGTGGTCAATGGGGAGCACTCAAGGGAACAAGAGGCGATGAGCAGGGTTCCACAGAGATGGGTGTTGGGGCCCATATTGCTTAACGTATACATGGGGAACTCAGCAGAGGGTCTAACTGGGAAGCACAACAACAGTAGAAGTTACACTCCCCAAATCAGGAAACAGAAGTCCCCTTTAACTACAAAAAGGTATTTATTTCATACATGAGTGTAATAATAATAACAATAATAAACGTTATTTAATATAGTGCCTTTCATAGATCCATCCGGTACAAAACTTGTGAAAGCAAGGACAGGAGACACAACCAGTACCCCTGTGCTTCAGCCAAATGGTTTTCCTTAGGGGAAGGTGTGTCTGTTTGCGGACGACACAAGCACAAGGGTGTGTAATAGAGTGGACACTCGGGGGGGGGGTAGAGAAAATGGGACAGGATCTAGTCAAGCTGGAGGAGTGGGCTGAAAGGTGGCAACATCTAGTCAATGTAAAAAAGTGTAAAATAATGCACATAGGCTGTAATAATCCCAGGGCAACATACTGACTTGGTGGTGGGGAGGAGGCACTATAGATCTTACTTCGAGAGGGTTCCTTCAGTAGGTCATCACATATAGGACTGGCGCCACCTGGCGTTGAGCCGCATGGCAGACTTTTCTAGCAGTACCTGACGGGGGACCGCCTAACCGACGTCACGTGACTGACGTCAGCATGACTGTATATAGTGGGCGGTCCCCACGCCCACCCTCTAGTTCTTTTCTGCCATCGCTTTGTGTCAGTCGCATCACAGACTCCCATTAACAATCGGCGTGAAAGTTTCTATCGCGTCGGTATTTTACCTTGCAATTTTCAAATTATTTAGTTCTTCTATATGATGTCTTCTCCGAAGAAAAAGTGCTTGTCTTGTGGCACGCAGATCCTGCACAAAGACGGTCACCAGAAGTGCGTTCTCTGCCTAGGCCCAGACCATCCTACCTCCTCCTGCCCAGAGTGCCAGTCATTCAACCAGGCCACCAAAAAACGGAGACAGCAGGCATTGGAGGCCCACCTTCTTAAAACTCGTTTGGCCTCCTTGGAGAAAAAGATGGAGCGCCTCAGGGACTTGTCCGAAAAATCTTCCCCTTCTAGAAAAAACAAGGAGAAGTCTAGGGAGCTGGCTCGCTTTGCGGACGACGCCAGGCCGTCGACAAGCAAGGCCCAGCTACTGCCCAGGAAACAGCCGGATGATAAGTCAGACAAGACTCCAGCGGATAAGTCGGCCACCGGCTCTTCTGGTAACCGCGCTGCATCTGCCAATAAGTCGGCCCCCGGTTCCTCCGGGGACCATGTGGTGGCCGGTAAACCGACTCCTCCGGCCGGGGGCAGTTGCCCAGCTATGGTCGATAAGTTGGCCAGGGGCTCCACCCCTGACTGCCTAACCTTACCCGCTAAGCTGGCCATCTCTGACGACCACACGGGCTCGGTTCCCCCGTCGGGGCCTAACAGAACCTCTCCCGACGTCCAGCGGGACCAGAGGGAAAAAGCCCCTCTCCCTCCTCCTTCCTCGCCCGCGTCCTCATATTCACCCTCGGACGGGTCCGGCGATGGGATTGGAGGCCCCATCGATCCAGTCGATGTTTCGGGCACTTCACCGCATTCCCCTGCTGGGGTCCCGGATCAGGAGGCTCCTTCACGGCCGCCTGGCCTAACTGTGGAGGCCCCTCCACCTTCTGGCAGAATGCCAGCGCCTTCTGTGATGCTGGTGATCCCGACGACAGTCCCTCATCTGGGACCGGCGACCGGCCTTTACCTCTGGCCCTGACACCGGACCCGGCCCCAACGCCGGAGCTCCCTCGTCCGGTCCCGCCAGATCCTTTTCCAGCGCCAGATTGGGTAACGCCGGTGCCAGCGTCGGTCCCTCTGACGTGGGCTGTCCTGACGCTGGACCCTCCTCCAATCTATACAACGACGGGTCTGACGTGGGTCTCCCCGACGCCAGATACAACGGGGATTTATTCCAGACCCCGAACTGTCCCCCATTACCCCTTTGATTATCCTGGGGATCCCTACCCAGGGGGTTCCACTCCTGATTGGAGCCATTTTGGGCAGTTCCACCATGGATTCAACCCATATTCTCCTTATATGGGTTTCCAGGGGTACCATCCCCCTCTGGTCACTCCTCCTTCACCCCCCCCACCCAGCCTCAGCCATCTCCCTCTCCCCCCCTCTCCGGTGGTTCCGGATTTCAAGACCATGATTAAGTCTTGGTGGCAGGGGGCCAGATCGGAGTTGGTTACGGATCTGGAAGCTAGACTCCCACCACCGCAACTTCCTAGGTCCCTTTCCTTAGTTCTGTTTCTGCCGTCCACGTCTCGGGGAAGACTTGACAGGATGTTCCCCTGCGGGACTTCAGTCATCGTCCTGTCCAGGAGGCGGAAGATAGTTCCGATGGAAGGGAAGATTCCTTAGAGGAGAAGCATGTGGAGGACCCTGAGGATACGAAAGGAAGGACCTCCCCAAAGTCCCCTCCAGAGGATACTTCCTTTTCCGACCTCTTGAGGGCCTTAAGGGACCACTTTGACTGGGAGTCGGAGGACCAGGATCCTATACGGCAGAGACTAGTGGAACACCTGGACTTAGAGTCTCTGCCCTCTGTTCCGGTCCCCCCATGGATGGCACCTCATCAAGACCTCATCACCACCATCTGGCAGATGCCTCATTCTGTCCTGGCTGTCCCCCAAGAGGGCCGATAGGCTCTACCGGGTGCCAAAGAATGCCCCTTTTCTGAAGGCTCATCCCATGGCAGACTCTGGTCATTTTGGCTGCTCATGACCGCTCCACAGTTCCTAAGCACATGAGCATGACACCTCCTGACAAAGAGTCAAGGCTGATGGACCAGTTCAGGAAGAAGGTCTACTCGTCGGCCACGTGTGCCCTTCGTTCCCTTAGTTACGTGGCCCACATGGTGTCCCACCAAAAATAGACTATGGCCAGGCTAGAGGTGAAGATCCAATCAATGGACCATTCACCCCTCAAGGAGGAACTTGCCAAGGATCTCCTCCTCTCCAAGATCTCCTGTAGGCATGCTCTTCGAGCCACATATGACTCTGTCGATTCAGTGGCCTGTACCTCAGCAGCTGCTGTTGCCCTTAGGTGGCATTCCTGGCTTCGTCTCTCTGGGCTCGCCAACGAAGTCCAGTCAGCAATTCAGGACGCCCCCTTTAGGGGCTCAGTCCTTTTTGGTTGGGGTACCAAGGACATCATAATGGATCTACAGGACAAGGGTGTGGCCCTTAGATCCATTAGGTCCATGTACCGATTGGGCACCCAGCAACAGCAGCAGCAGCCCTTTCGGAAAAGGACCGGGAGGCAGCGAAAGAACGCTCAGGCGTGGTGCCAAGGAAAGCGTAAGGCCACAGGTACTGCTACACCCCTTGCCCCCAAGAATCAGTGACGTTCAGGGGGACCTCCTCCTGAACATCCCATCACTTCTTGACTCTCCGGCCCCACTGCATCCTCAGTCTCACTACGGGGAGCAGGTGGGGGGAGGTTCGCCCGCCGTGCGCAGGAGTGGAGGGCGATAACCTCAGATGAGTGGGTCCTGCAACTCGTGTTCATCAGACACACCATCGAGTTTCTGGAGATTCCTCCGGACTCTCCTCCGTAGAAGTCCTCTTACTCCTTAGGACCAGGCCCTTCTCGTTTGCAAGAAGGTCAATTTGCTCTTGCTCAAAGAAGCAATCGAGCAAGTTCCCTTCGGGCAAAGGGGAAAATGGTTTTATTCCCATTTCTTTCTGTTCCAAAAAAGATCTGGGACTTCGGACCCATCCTTGTCTTGAGTCAACTCAATCAGTATGTCGAGTACAAGAAATTTCGCATGCTGACGCTCCAGGACCTTCTTCCTCTACTGATGGAGAATCATTGGCTCTGTGCCCTGGACATGCAGGATTCTTACCTGCACATCCCCATTTTCCCCAGCCACCACCAATTCCTGCGTTTCTGTTTCCAGGGGGAGCATTTCTAGTTCTGGGCACTCCCCTTTGGTCTGTCTTCGGCGCCTTGGGTTTTTACCAAGTGCCTGGCAGTGGTGGCGGGCATTTCTACACTGCAGGGGTATCGCGGTGTTCTCTTACCTGGACGACTGGCTGATATCAGCCCCATCCAGGGATCTTTTGTTGGAAACTCTTTCTTTCACACTGGACCTATTCAGCCGACTCGGGATCACGGTCAGTGTTCCCAAGTCATCTCTCATCCCTGCCCAGAGACTGCAGTTTATTGGGGCAGTTCTGGATACTGTCCAGTGTAGAGCTTTTCTCCCTCCAGACAGGGTGGAGACCCTGGTCAGTCAGGCTTGAAAAGTAGCCTCCCTCCAGACCATCCCTGCTCAGGAGGTCCTGCGTCTTCTGGGACTGATGGCGGCCTCCATCTCGACCGTTCCCCTAGCAAGACTACACATGAGAATCACTCAGTCATTATGGGTGCAGTGGGATCAGCTCCTAGACGACCCGGGCCGTCCGGTCCTGGTCTCTTCAGCGGTCCAGAGGGATTTACAGTGGTGGGAGGATTCTCACAATCTTTCCCTGGGACTTCTGTTCCAAAGCCCTGCACCAGCAGCTACTCTCACCACGGATGCCTCAAATATGGAGTGGGGAACTCACCTGGGGGAACATCAAGCTCAAGGCCTTTGGTCAGGCCTGGAGACTTCTGTCTCTACATCAGTGTTCTGGAACTCAGGGCGGTCCTGTATGCCTTACAGGCCTTTCAGACCCTGCTACCCAAGGGAACACTGATGATCCAAACGGACAATCTGTCGGTAGTTTGGTACATCAGCAAACAAGGAGGAACCCGGTCGTACCCTCTTTGCAAGGAGGCGACCCGGGTGTGGAACTGGGCGGTCCAGCATCATCTGATCCTGGTGGCCGTGCTCGTTCCAGGCGTTCTCAACGTCCTGGCGGACAGTCTCAGCAGAACTTGGACCTTCGCCCATGAATGGGAACTGCATCAGGAAGTGGCGGATTCCATCTTCCAGAATTGGGGACGTCCGGAAATCGACCTCTTCGCCTCCCAGTTCAGCTTCCCAAGTTTTGCTTGCTCGCTCCAGAACAAAGTGCTTTCTGGAAAGACGCATTGTCTCTATCATGGACAGGGAAATTATTGTACGCTTTCCCTCCTCTTCCCATTCTGCAGAGGGTTCTCCTCAAACTTCAAGCCGAGAGGGCAAGAATGATCCTCATTGCCCCTCTCTGGCTGAGACAAATCTGGTTCCCGCTGTTACAACAGCTCTCCAGGGAACCACTGGTTCCACTTCCAGTGACTCACGACCTCCTGACTCAGGATCAAGGCAGGTTGGTTCATCCAGGGCTCAGAACCCTGCGGCTCCTACAGACACAGCGATTTCCTGCTTTGGCGTCGTCTCTAGAGTTGCCCAGGTACTCATCGAGGTCAGAAAACCGTCCACTCATTCCACTTACGCCATGAAGTGGAAGCGGTTTTCGATCTGGGCGGCTGCTAAGGGTTGGAACCCCTTCTCCTGTTCAGCCCCCCAAGTCATGGAATACCTCCTTCACTTATCGGACTCCGGTCTGTCCTATTCTTCTTTAAAGGTCCATATCTCTGCTATTTCTGCATACCACGATCTAGTAGATGGTAAACCCGTGGCTCAGTTGGAGGTCTCAAAGACCTTTTCTGAAAGGAATTCTCGATCTTCCATCTGAAACCCCCCATCCGCAGCCCAACTCCACCTTGGGACTTGAACTTCGTCTTTGAAAAGCTCACCCTTCCTCCTTTCAAACCAGCTATGAGCTGCGATTTGCGCTTCCTTTTTTGGGAGGCGCTTTTTGTGGTGGTCATCACCTCAGCCTGAAGGATTTCGGAGCTTCACGCTCTAGTCTGCAAGGAGCCATATTTGATTTTCCATCGTGACCAGGTGGTCCTCAGAACGCATCCGAGGTTCCTTCCCAAGGTGGTGTCGGAAACCACACTGAACCAATCAGTAGAGCTTCCGATTTATTATCCATCCCCCTCTAACAGGGGTGAGGCACTCCTTCACATGATGGATGTCCATCGGATTCTCCGGTGTTATACCCACCAGACTAAAGAGTTTTGCACCTGTGACCAGTTGTTTGTTTCTTTTGCCCCGAAGTCGAGGGGCAAACCGGTTTCTAAGCAGGGCCTTGCCAAATGGCTAGGCAACTGCATTTGGTACTGTTACCAAAAGTACGATAAGCCTCTTCCGGGTTCCATAAGAGATCATTCTACTAGGGGCTTGGCTGCTTCCGCGGCCTTCCTACATAACGTTTCTACGGCGAACATTTGTGCTGCTGCTACTTGGAGTTCTGTCCACACCTTTACCAAACATTACAGTCTGGACATTGCTTCTAGGCGGAGGGCCGTCTTTGGTCTAGCCGCCCTGCAGGACCTTCTGTCCTAGGCTGGGTCCATTCTGGACTTCAGTTGTCCTGTTGGAGTTAGCTTTCCTCCTCCCTAGTTTCTCTCGGCCTCTTCTTAGAGGGACTGCTTGGGACTCTGCCCTATATGTGATGACCTACTGAAGGAACCCACTTGAAGTAAGATAGTACAGTTACATAGTAACTTACCATAACAGTAGATCTTTGAGAGAGGTTCCTTCAGTAGGTCATATTTTTCCCTCCCTCCTTCCCCACATTTTATGTTTTACAAGTACTCCAATTCTTGTTCGCTCCTGCTGCAAGGCCTCTTCCTGGCTCCGTCGGAAGAACTGGAGGGTGGGCGTGGGGACCGCCCACTATATACAGTCACGCTGACGTTGGTCATGTGACATCAGGTGGGCGGTCCTCCGTCAGGTATTGCTAGAAAAGTTTGCCATGTGGCCCGACGCCAGGTGGCTCCAGTCCTATATGTGATGACTTACTGAAGGAACCTCTGTCGAAGATCTACTGTTACGGTAAATTCCTACGTAACTGTACTGTCAAGGAGCAAGAAAAGGACCTGGGAACTTGGATTTCTGATACCTTAAAGGTTAGGTGTCAGCGCGACCAAACGGCAGGCAAAGCAACAAAAATGCTGGCGTGCATAGGGAGGGGCTTCACAAGTAGGAAGAGGGAGGTGATCATGCCACTCTACAAAGCACCGGTCAGAACACAGCTGTAGTATGGAGTACGATTCTGAAGGCCACACATGCAGGGGAACAAGGATAAGCTGGAGAGGGTTCAGAGAAGGGCAACCAAGATGATCCAGGGGATGCAAGGGAGGCCATATAGGGAGAGACTGGAGGAGCTTGGTCTGTATACACTGGAAGTGAGAAGGGAAAGGGGAGATATGGCGGAAACCTTCAAATACTTGAAGGGAATAAATAAAGTAAGGGAAGGCAGCCTCTTAAGGCTGAGTTGAAACAAAACCACCAGAGGCCATGCATTCAAGCTGGAAGGGGGTAGATTTTGTGGGGACGTAAGGGGCGTTACTTCTCAGAGAGGGTTGTAGCACCATGGAACAGGTTGCCAGAATGGGTTGTGGGGGTGGATACAGTGGTTAAATTCAAATGAACATGGGACAACTACATGGGGTTATACAGAGGGGGGAGAGAGTGCAGAGAGGTGGAGGTAAGGGGAGAGGGGTGGGCTATTTTTTTTTTTTCTGTCAGACTAGATGAGCCAAGTGGTCTTTTTCTGCTGGCGGGATTCTATGATTCTAATTAAAACTGTTTGGCAAAGCCTTCCGTATATTATATAGCATGCCCAGTGTTTGCCCTGAATTTTTTGTGCTGTTGATACTTGTTTTTCAGTTTCACTGGTTATCAACCCAACTTCCTACGTATTTCTTCACTTCAGCGTGTTGCAAGTTGGTACCATCCCCTTGGCTATGTTCAACATGTCTTCTCCACTTGGTTCTTTATGTTTCTATTTAAATAGCATTAGGTAAGGCAAAATTTATTTATTAAGGCACCCTTCCTGAGCTCAGGGTGCCTTTGCAAAATTTCCAACATAACAATAAATTTAAAATCCATAATAATTAAAACACATTTAAACATCACAGACATTAAAATTCTAGGAATGCTTATTCAAATAAAAAAGTTCTCAAGTTTTTTTTTTTAAACCCTTCTACAGTCAGACTATCACATATCTGACGAGGTAGAGAATGCCACAGGGTAGGTGCCATAAAGGCAAAAGTTCTTCCACTAGATATTTTCAGGGTTACCCTGAGAATCTCTAGCAATCCCTCGTCAGAGGATTGGAGGGAGCAGGAGGGACAGTAAGAAAACAGGAGTTCTTTCAGGTAGTGGGGTCCCAACCCGTGTAGGGCCTTATAGGTCAGCAACGTGACCTTGAAGGTGATCCGCCACTGTACAGGGAGCCAGTGCAGTTTACGCAGCAGGGATTTATTTAACTCTAAAAATTGATTAGCGTTTTGCTCATAAAACTGCTAAATCTTTGTGAAAATGCATAGCTCTTGCCTCTCTGTGTTTAATAAACACAGCACTTCTAGAAAATCTATATAAATACTTTCTGTACAGTTAGTATAGTCCCAAGAAAAAAACTGCTAATCAATTATTTAAAACCCTGCGCAGCACAGGTGTTATACGACTGGATCTAGGGCTTCCAGTCAACAACCTGGCCGCTGCGTTCTGCACCAGCTGCAAGCGGCGGATATCCACCCCTGGCAGCCCTAGATAGAGGGCATTGCAGTAATCAAGATGACTGGTAACTAAGGCGTGGGCCAGGACAGGAAGATCTTCAAGTGGGACCAGGTGTTTCACCAGTGCTATATTCCTTAGATGGAAGAAGGAAGATTTGACTACAGCCGACACCTGTGCCCTCAGAGTCAGGCCCTCATCAAACATAACACCAAGGTTATGCACCTGGCCAGAGGCCATAAGTGGGTCCCCCCCCAGAAATAAACCTGAGGGTTTCCCCACCCATGAACCTAATATCCTCACCCCTGGATCCACCACCAGTACCTCTGTTTTACTTGACTTCAACCTAAGCCAACTGGTACTCATCCAGTTCTGTATCTCCAGCAGGCAGTTGTTAAACACTGTGATTGAATCAGACTCCTGATCGGGCACAAAAGACATATAGAGCTGAGAATCATCAGCATAGCAATGAAGACTCGGCCCATACCGTCTTACAGTGTCCCCCAGTGGGAGCATATACACCGCAAATAACATGGGGGACAACACCGAACCCTGTGGCACCCCACAGGGCAGGTAGTGAGAGGCCGAGGAGTAAATCCCCGACACCACTGTCTGAGTCCTGCCCTCAAGGAAAGATTGAAATCAACTGTGGACCACCCCTCTTAGTCCACAGAAAAACCACAGGCACTCGAGCAACACTCCATGATCTATGGTGTCAAATGCTGCTGAGAGATCAAGGAGAACCAAGATGGAACGAGCTCTCTGATCTCTTGCCAGCAGGAGATCATTTAGTACCCGTACAAGAGCTGTCTCAGTGCTATGCCATTTCCTGAAGCCAGACTGGAGAGGGTCATAGATACTTTGGCTAGTTAGATGATCCTCCAGCTGCAAAGCGACCACCTTCTCGATAACCTTCCCTAGAAAGGGAAGGTTTGAGACCGGTCTGTAGTTTGCTGGGCAGTCGGGATCAAGGGAGGGTTTTTTCAGAAGGGGGCAAACTGCTGCCTCCTTTAAGGGATCTGGAAAGATCCCTCTCTCCAATGAAGCCACCACTGTCCCAGTCAGGATCGGACCAATGACCTCTACACACCCCACTAGTCGGCGAATAGTGCCTGGATCCAGACTACAGTAGGTTGGATGCAAAGTCTGGACAATCCTCACTATATCCATGACTGCCGGTCGGCTAAAGGTGAACCAAGTCAACTGGGCATTAGTACCACTCGGTTGATTGATGCAAGACCCAATGGGGAGGCACTGGCTGATCACATCCCTGATGGTGGACACCTTATCAGCGAAGAACACTACTTTAGATTTCTTCGCGCTTGCCACCAATTTATTTTCATTAAAGAAGAATTGCAGTGATTCAGATGCCCTGTGAAGTCCATCTTCTATTTGTTTTGTATCTGTTCCTTTCACGTAAATAATTGTCATCTGCACATAAGTGGAAAATTACTTTGGGATCCTCAGATGAGAGACTGTTCATATGTAGGTTAAATGACAACAGGCCTATCATTGAGCCCCGTGGCACTCCAGATATTGTTTCTCTCAGTTTAGATTAAAATTTTTCTAAAAATACTTTTTGTTTGCGCCCCACTAAGTAGTTTTGTACGCAGTTTATGACTGCTGTAGACAGGCCCACGGTGGGTAGCTTACTCAGTAATGTTCTATGATCTAATGTGTCGAATGCCTTCGACAAATGTATCAGTATATCGCCCACCATGAGTCTGTCCTCTAGTGCTTGCTGCATGTCCTCAGCTACTTTTAATAATGCAGTCTGAATGCTGTGTTTTTCTCTGGAACCTGATTGGTTTGGAATACTTAAATCATTCTCATTCAGAAGAACTTTTAATTTAGTTACCACTAACCTTTCTAGTATTTTGGATATGATCGGAAGAAGAGAGATGGGTCTGTAATTTGATATTTCATTTTTGGATCCTGTTTTATATATAAGAATGACCTTTGCATTTTTCCAGTATTCAGGGTACTCTGGGTCTTTGTGCAACCCCCTACCAGACAGCAGTCGAGCAGCATGGTTTTGGCTGTGAAGGCAACTGCTAGCCTGCCTAACAGGCCAGAGTAAAGGTGAAGCCGTGGTGACCCCAACTTCCATTTAGGGAACAGAGGGGTGATAAAGGGAAAACAGAATAATGTAAATAATGTCTAGGGTTTGTCTAGGGCCAGCTGGAGGGGGGAGGGGATTGAGTGTTCCAGATGCCCTCCTCTGGGGAGGGAGGGCGGGAGCGTGATGACACCACAACAGGCCACCTGGGTGACCACAGGTGGAGCTGTGGAGTCAGCGCATTGTAAGGGAGGGGAAGACACTTGTTGGCTCCATGCAACAGTATGCCCTGCATGCACATTTGTGATTGTGCATCTGAGCTGCCGGCGACTGAAGGAAGGGCACAGAAAAGTGGAACATGGCCTTGCACACAAAGAAGATGAACCCCAGTATATCCAGGCCGCGTCCTGTCATTGCACTGCTTCCTAACGATGAACTGCTTTTGGGGGTAAATCTAACCCTGACTTCACCTGGGGCTAAACCGAGGCTCTGTGGAGGACTGGCTATGTCAGGTAGGCAGATGCAGGGCTCCGGAAGTATCTTTGGTGATCCTGAGGGAGTTGGGTGTTAAGAACGAGACAGGAGCATAAAGTGCAAATAAGTAAAATAGAATAAAATCTGGAGTATGGCTACAGCTGTACTAAATGCTGACGTGTCGCACTTTCTGATTAGATCCAGGATTTTTTTTTTTTAATGACTGTTTATTGCTCCTGTCTCTCCAGCCCATTTCCCCCTCTGCTGTCTGGTAACCTCCCAGCTCCGTCACCTTACCACCATGTGCTTCCACTCTCCCTGCGATTCCACCCGCTGCTGGTTTGGGGTCTTCCTCCCTTCCCCCAGACATCGATGGTTAGGGCTCCACACTAGCGGGCTCTTGCAGAGCCTGTTGACCTCTCTCCTTCCTAACGCTCTGCCATTAGCAACTCCTCCTGTGGTCACCCAGGTGGGGCTGTAGTTGTGGAGTCAAGACGGTCTCCTCCCTGGGGAAGTTGAACATCCTGTGAGACACCTATGCCTTCGCACCCGCTGGCCCTTCAAATGACCAGGGGTGACTCCCAAACCTTGCTTGCCTGCTTCAGGGGTGACAGTGCTGCATTGACTGGCTAGTTTCCAGATACAGACAGTATAACATTGCATAACAGTAGTTTCTAACAACAGGATTATGTGGCTGTCACTTGTGTGCTTAGCCTGAGCCTGCATGGTACCCCAGAACTTTGTGACGATCCTAAAACAACTTGTGCACTGTGCTGTGGGCTTGTGCCCTCTGACTTTTAACCACCAAAACTTACTGCCTGCAGAAGACACTGGTTGCTCTGTTACAGCTGCCTCTAAAACTTTTTTTTTTTTTTTTTTTTTTGTTACTAGTTGTTAGTTGGTTCCAGTTGTTAAATCCTAGGAATAAATGTTTTTTTTTGTTTGTTTCATATACTGTGCTGTTTATTGTTAAACATTTTAGGATTGTTTCTTAATTCAGTTGTTTCTTCCAGAAACCTCTGTTCCTTAACTGATTTCTTTGGTTCTCTTTCATCCCTTATGTTCCCTTTTCAGATTTTAAATACTGCTTATTTCGTGGTGTGCTAAATCTTTTGTTTTTCCAAAACGTGAAAATTAAATTTTCTTGATTTTTCCATATCACATGTGGCTGTCACTTGTGTGCTTATCCTGAGCCTGCATGGTACCCCAGAACTTTGTGACGATCCTAAAACAACTTGTGCACTGTGCTGTGGGCTTGTGCCCTCTGACTTTTAACCACCAAAACTTACTGCCTGCAGAAGACACTGGTTGCTCTGTTACAGCTGCCTCTAAAACTTGTCTTTTTTTTTTTTTTTTTTTTTGGTTACTAGTTGTTAGTTGGTTCCAGTTGTTAAATCCTAGGAATAAATGTTTTTTTTTTGTTTGTTTGTTTCATATACTGTGCTGTTTATTGTTAAACATTTTAGGATTGTTTCTTAATTCAGTTGTTTCTTCCAGAAACCTCTGTTCCTTAACTGATTTCTTTGGTTCTCTTTCATCCCTTATGTTCCCATTTCAGATTTTAAATACTGCTTATTTCGTGGTGTGCTAAATCTTTTGTTTTTCCAAAACGTGAAAATTAAATTTTCTTGATTTTTCCATATCACAGAAAAGCCCCAAAACAGAACCGGACCACTAGGTTTCAAAATATGTCCAGCCTGTAAAATAGGGTCCCTAAGACTGACAGCCATTCTCATCATTTTGAATATCTAGGACCTGAGCCACCTCTGCAAGCAGTTGAACCCTGCAAAGCACAGAGAAAAGAAGACACTCTCCCTATCTGCTCTGGTGACCTGGGTAAAATCCAGGCAGTCCTTTCCTGTAACATCTAAGGTTAGTGGTATACAGAAAGAAGCAGAAAGTTGTAGACTTTTAGAGTCAGGCTCAGGCCAAGTCTGGGGACTGCTCTAAATCTACCAAGCCGTTGACAAGTGGGACCTTTGGCACGTAACAGGTTACACACTGGAGGCTAGCAGATGAAACTGTTAAATCACTGAGTGTTACAGATAAGAAACAAGCATTTGTCAATGCAGAATGTTTTCTCGCTGATATTGGCATTGGTAGTGCAGGAGTTAGAGAGATGCATAATAGGAATGGCAGTGAAGTATTGAAGTATCGGCATCCCCCACCCCCACTCTGCAGAGACTTGACAGGTGTTGGGGGTGTGCCTTTGGGTTGTCAGCCATAACACTCACACCATTCCATGTCACCCCACCCTGCAGACACCGACAGGTGTTGCAGTGTACCATGAGGTCTTTGGCCCTTACACTCACCCCATTCCGTAAGGAAATAAGGTGAGATGGGTGCAATATAGGAGAATGGGGTGAATGTTAGGGCCGAAGACCCAAGACAGACCTTGATGCCTGACAGTGACTGCAGGGTGGGGGTGCGGTTGGGGTGGAATGGTGTGAGCATTACGGCAGATGACCCCAAGTCACACACACACACCCGACGCCATTCAGTCTGTACAGGGTGGGCATTATGGTTGGAAACCCTAATGCCCCAGGCATTTGTTGGTATTTTTGCTCCACATTATCAACATACACTTTTTGGGACCCCACCTCATGAACAGTGGCAGTATAGTTTTGTTACTCAATCCCAAAAGGTGATTTTGCATAGTGAGTGTACCATTCAGCTCCACAGGTGCGAAAACACATTTCAGGCAGGATATGAAAAATGACAGCTGCACTGTTTTTATGAGGAGGTGTGAAGAAATGGCAATGTTCGAAGTCTGGAGTGAAAATATGAAAAAGTGGTGAAGTTACAAGTGTATGTAGAAACCGTGCAACGCACGCTTGTAACGCAGTCATTTTTTGGAATGTTTTCACCAAATTTTCAACGTGGCCTTTTTGGGACCTCCCATCATGAACTGTAGCACTGTGATTTCATTAAGCTGTCCGGAAAATTGATTTCGCACAGCAACCACGCCATTCTGCGCCACAGGTGCAAAAATACATTTCGGGAAGGATACGAAAAAATGACAGCCATACTGTTCACAAAGGGGTGTGAAAAAATGGCAATGTTGGAAATTTGGAGTAAAATTATAAAAAACTGATGAAGTTACGAGCATGCGTAGAAACTACGCAATGGACTCTTGTGATGCAGTCATTTTTTGGAGTTTTTTTCACCAAATTTGCAACAAGGGCTTTTTGGGACCCCACCTCATGAACAGTGGCACTGTCATTTCATTAATTAGTCCCAAAGGTGATTCTGCAGCGACCGCGACAATCACCTTTTCGACCGAAGGGGTCCCAAGAACCCCATGTTGAAAATTTGGGGACCAAAACTCCAAAGATTGGCTGAGATAGCAACCTAAGTTGAACCCCCGAATGCCATTATAGGGCTTACCATCATTTCTTCAGTTCCCGGTTGGTCTTTAAAGAGTGCAGACGTGTTCCCAGTCCATAGAAGATCGCTGCTCCTGATCTCTGGAGCTAGGTATGGGTGAGGGGGGTGCGGGTGCACAGAGGGAGAGTGTAGGTTGGGGGAGGCGGGCCGGCAGGAATGACGAAGGACTATTTTCTTTGGGGAAGAAAAAAAGTTTAAAAAAAAAAAAAGTTGTGGGACTGTTTTTCTTTTTTGCAGGTGAAATATTAACAAAACAGATTTTGGCACACTGGGATAGGCTCCCAGTGTGCCAGAGTACTGAAGGGGGGAAATCAGTGCCGACCCAGGGACTGGACACCCCAAGGTCATCTGAGAACATAGAGGCGGTGGGGGGGAGCGGCGCATCCAACACCAGGAGTGGGCATCCCAATGTTGGAAGCATCAAAGAAGTATTTTCTGGCACACTGGGGCGGGCTCCCAGTGTGCCACATTAATGGAGGAAGGGGGGGGATACATGCTGACACAGGGATTGAGCACCCCAGTGTTGGCAGGGGGACAGAGAACTGAGGGTGTGGGGCGGGCAGCAGTAGTGGGATGGAGCTAACATTTAATTTTGTTGTCCTGCTCTGTGCCTGGTTGGGAGGGAGGGGGGACTACTGCTGCAATGATGAAACTGCCCCTGATTGCAGCGGCAGATTTCACGGAGGGTGCGGGGCGGGCAGCAGCAGTGGGAGGGAGCTAATTGTTGTCCTGCTGTGTGACTGGTTGGGAGGGAGGTGGGACTGCCGCTGCAATGATGAAACTGCCCCTGATTGCAGCGGCAGATTTCTTTAAAGTGTGGCACTTGCTGTGAAACTGCTGTCATCGGCAGCTTCAGTATTAATTGGTGGCTGAGGGACGTGCCATTAAAGCGTCCGCTGCATTGGCCACAACACTGCCACACCTCTGCAATGCTGTACTAACTCAATATATTTCTTGTGCACTGTGCATGCAAGCAAACATAAAAATATGTCCGCTCCCAGGGAGAGTGTTGTTCCTTGTATCACACCTATATTATTAGGTAACAAACAGTCTAATTAGCAACAGGAAAACAAAATACTTCAGAAAAAAAGTAACTACTGCCTAATTTTAAACATTAATAACATTATCTGCCTGCTGTTGTTAGTGTTAATAGTTCTTTATTTATCTCCTTGGCTGTTTTGGACAAGAAAAGATTATAGTCAGTTTAGTATTTTATTATTCATATTAGTGAGTCTGATGAATAAAATGATGTATAATGTTAGAGGCTTGTACTTCAAAACAGGCTTGAAGTGTTGCAATATGAAATGCTATTGCATCAGGAAATCTTTTTTTTAAAGGCTGCTATACATTTTCAACATACTAAATATATTCTTTTGGATAGTGACAATATTTGCAGATTTTCCTTACAAATGTTAGAAACAATATTTAAACTGATTTCTGTTTGGTTCTGTCAAACACAGCATATATATACTGTGGCGAACAAAAATACCAATTTCACTCACTAATAATTTAGACAGTGTTTTTGTTTAAATGTTTTTTTTTTTTTATAATTAGCCTTTCTTTAAAAGAATAAGAGACATACCAGAGAGCAGACACGCAAGAAGTGTGCATTATTGACTGTCTGCGCATAACCCAGTTGGTAATGGTAAAGGGATGCAACATACACTGCTGTCTGGGGATTTGATAACCTGTGACCCGAAATGTAACTTTTATAATCATTTCAGATTTGTTAGGGACATAGGAAAATGGCTAGAAATTTGGAGTTTTGCAGAATAATGTGATACATGAAATGGACCATTAAGTCTGTATCCTTTTGTTTTAGGTAAGGGACTAGTGGAGATGGGAGCCAACTGGATCCATGGCCCTTCCAAACAGAATCCCGTCTTCCAGTTGGCCTGTCAGTATGGGCTGTTGGATGCAGAAGCGATGTCCGAGGACAACCAATCCATAGAAGTTGGAGGGCACCCAGCTGACCAGCCCATGTCTTATTCCAGTTCAGGAAAGATAGTAAGCCCTGATGTCATTGAGCCCACACGTCAGTTTTATTTTACCATTCTGGAAAAAAGCAAGGAAGAGCCCTTTAAGGCTGGGAAGGAGCCATGTGCTAGTTTTGGAGAGTTTGTGAAAAAGGAAACAGCTGAGGAGATGAAGACATGGAAGGATGATGCTAAGATGGTGCAGTTCCGCCTTGCAGTACTAAACACGATGCTGAAATGGGAATGCTGCATAAGTGGAACCCACAGCATGGATCTTGTGGGTCTCGGTGCCTTTGGGGAGTATGAGTCGCTGCCAGGCCTAGACTGTACTTTCCCTAGGTAAGCAGTCACATCTGGTTATTTTTATTTTTTTTTTAACTGGGATCACACCAGTAATACGTACTCTAAGGAGCTACCAACGTGACCACAGTCCTTCAGTTACGACACAGACCTATGTCCTTGGTCTTCTAGTACCTGCATATTTTTTGGTTTTACTTAGATTCTTCTTCTTCTTCACAGTTTTATAGTTTGGAGGGACTGAGATCCTTTCAAGTCAAGTGACTTACACTAGGTCCCACAGTAGACTTGTTACTGTACTTTGGAGGTATTTAGCCTTAGGATTTCTCAAGTCATTGTTCTACCCAGTAGGTCTCATGACTTCAGCAACTGCAAATTGTGCTCCTTGTTGACTGTTGCCCACTGCCAGCAGTTTCAGTTAATACCTCCTCCTTTGAGAACATTAGGTGAAGCTTAGCTGCACTGCTGTTTGACATCCAGTATGTGTGTTCATTTTTTGCCTCTTAACATTTCTGAAAATGTTCATGTTACATAACTACAGTAAACCTATTTTAAATGCAGTTTATTTGAGTTAGGTTACACTACGAACCAAAATGTCTTCCTGTTAGGTGTTTATCAGCAGTTTAGCTTGGTCCCTTTCCTTCACTAGATGTTGTTAAAATTGGGGTCTTGTCTCCCGGCCTTACAGTGCAACAGCTGAGGAGGCACTTGCTGTGCTGGTAAACTGGGTTTGTTTCCTAAGCTCACAGCTCTGCCCATGCCTGCAGGAGAATCAAGTACTCGCAGGACACTTTCTTTCAGGTGGAGGGGGGGCATGATTTGCTTGTAATACTCCCTCCTGGTACACCGGGAAACTTGGTGCTGGTGGGCCCTTACTGGGAATATGGAGGATCACTAGGATTGGTGGAGCTAGTGTCTCCACCTAAGAGTGGTTGGTGGGCCCGATAAAACATGGAAAATGGACGAGTGGCATAAATTCATGACATCAACTCCCATACGCCTTTGAGACATACTGACCTGACAGGGGATCTGCCTCCTCCCCTAACTGGATCCAGACTCTGGTGGTTTTAGAGTGGAGCTGTCTGCTGCACCACAGAGGGGGTATTAGTTTATGTTTATTTTGTTAACTGGGTAAGACCTTAAGGACAAAAAAATGCCCATTTTCAAGGGCGAACCAGTACACACAAAATTAAAATAGGCAGACAGCAAATAATACACAATATTAAAATAAAGGAAAAAATCCAGTATAACATGTACAGTGTTAAGTAACAAATGTCTTTTGTAATGCAAATATAAAAGAACTTGATTTTCGGTCTCCAGCAGAAGGTTCAAGCAGAATTCTATCTTGAGCATAGTAAATGGGGAAGCATTACCAGGGTTTGTGGGAGGCAGATAGCAGTGGGCAAAGCCAGGCAACCAGCCGAAGAAGTACTCCAGGTAGGGTCCAGAAAAGAATGTTAAAAAAGATTGGCATTTTTAAATTAGTGCATGTTTGCTCAGCATATTTACTTATGTGCTTATGTAGCAGGGGTGGACATTGTGGCCCAAGAGCCCCTTCCAGCCTTAATGTTTTACGTGATGCAGTAGCTTTGGTAGGTGATTGGTGTTTATTGTCTTTGTAGCTTGGCAGATTATGAACTGTCACCTGAGACATACGTTAGCTACAGAACTGCTTTTTATTAACAGCAGTGTGAGCTTTGTTTACCTAAAACTACTTTCCTTTACATAGAAACAGAAATTGTCGGCAGAAAAGGACCGCTAGGCCCATCTAGGCAAATGGAATTGATTCTTACTTTTGCAGCATGTTATGCCCCTTTAATGCAGCCTTTCTTGTGTTTTGCTATACCTACCGCTGCCACACATTACTGTGACGTCTTCAGATTCCCAGTGATTATATTGAGATCATTTTCATGGACCATTGCTGCTAACTTTCTTTTCTTACTTTCTATTTTTGCTCCTGAACTCTGACAAGACCCATGTCGCACTCCCTTACTTAGCCACCACTGAACCCTGTCACTCTCATACCTATCCTGGCTCTGCAGTATGTCCTTTTATGCCAGAGTGGGACGGAGAGCTGGGACTGTGCCTCTGGTTTTCATAGTCAAGAGTGCACGCAGTGGAGAGGAGCAAGTGTGCCATGGATGGCACCATTCTACCATTGCGCTGGAGATTTACCTTCATTTATTCCCCCCAACCAACAGGATGCCTCGAGGAGGACACTGGCAGACATATGCACAGCAGTCTTCTTACCCCAGGAATCCATCCGTATATATTCACAAACAGAAGTCTCTCCACTGGATTGAGTTTTTCCAGAGTTGGAACATAGGCAAATCATGGAATTTAAATCTAGAATGAAGTTCAAACTATTTACTGTGCTCACCCTCCCCTTAACTGCCCAACACCAGATTTGTTTCCCCACAGAAGAGCGTGATCCTCCAGAACGATCTCGCAAAAGTTAAGGTTTTGTTTTGTTTTAATTATTCCTCAATACTCTGCATTAGGGTGTTTATTTTATTTCGTTGTCATTTTTAGGGGTTTCTGTGGTTTCTGATCGGTTCCCAGGAACTGGAGAAGGTTGCTAGATAACGCGGGTTCCTGCCTTTGGGAAACTGCAATTACAGTGAAGCCCACCAGAATGAAGCCCAACTGTGCAAAATTCTGCAGCAGAGTTACTGCAGCAAACAGTGCAGTTTCAATGGTAGTTAATCCCTTTTGTCATGCAGGAAACCTGTGACACTGCCTTTCATCCTGGCTGGCTTCACTGTACTTACTAAAAAAAAAAAATATATAACTTCTGACAAAATACCTGCTTTTCATTACTATATAGTGTTTTTTGAGTTATTTAATGCTCAGTTCCATTACAGAGGGGACCGAGCTGTTTTTTCACCTCATATTTTCTAGTTGACATTTGTCTCAGCCTGTCCTAATACAAAGCTTGACTCTGAAGCAAAAAATATATGTAGTTCTGTTTTAAAGAAAACTGTATTTCAATTTAATCTTTTAAAGCCCCTTTTACATACATTGGGTTCACTTTAAATTACTCCTCCAGTTTAGGGAACCAGTGACAATTTTCTTAGGGTCTTCAATGCTTGACATGACTGGCAGACCTAAAAGAAAAGAACAGGACCTATAGGCTTTAAAAATTATACAAAGTGTTTTCAGCTGCTGGCAAAGGCAGACTGCCACAAGCTTTGCCTCAGGTGCTTTGGTTCTGACCAGGACTTTTTAAACTGTGAGCTCTGTAAGAAGTTTTGTCCTAAAACACAAAAGAAAAGGGCTAAGAAAAGAGAAGACGTGACTTCTCAGTCTGTCTTGGTCCATGTCACCTTTCAAAGGATCAGATGAGGGCCCTGTCCTTCAGAACAAGCAGCAGTCCCAGTCAAAGGGACAGATAAGAAAGAAGAAGCTGCCCAGCCATCGGAACAGAATGGAGGGTGTTCGAAAGGGGGAACTCTGAGATTGGTGATGACAAGAACAGAGTAAAAGAGCCTCAGAGCAGGAGAAGAAACAAAGAAAAAACAAAAAGAGAAAAATGTGTATGCCACTCCTTCTGAAAAAGGAAAGGAGCAGGCAGTGGACCCAAGACAAATTCCATCAGCAGAAGACATGACAGTGGCATGGCAGTTTTTCCAGGCCCCCCAGGCAATGGGAAATATTATGAATATGCCTGCCGCCCCCCCCCCCGGCTCAGGTCCCATACCAAATGCCTGTGGAGGAGGAAGAGATATATAATGAAGAAGATGAGGAGGAGGGGAACCTTTGGAACCAGAGAGTTCCCCTGAGCAGGAATGTGGCTGTCCTTCCAGGTCTTCCAATGATTGCACATTCCACTAATCCTTTGTAAGGCAAATGGTAAATACCCTCAACATCCCCTTCCATGAGGCTAAGGATGAGGAGGCTGAATTCATGGATATGATGGCTCTGGCCCCCACAAGGAGGTTGCTGCTTCCCATCCATAAATTCCTTGAAAAAGCCATGCCAAACTCATGTCTGCACCTACTTCAGCTGCTGGCATCCACAAGAAAATTGAAAAGAAGTATCAAGTGAACAGATGGGGTTGAGTACCTGAATGCGCGCCCCCCCCCAACATGGGGGGGTGGTTCAGGTGACTGTGTAGTGCCTTTCTCTGCCCAGCCTCCTGAGAAGAATTCCAGACACCTGGATGCCATGGCCAAGAAAGTGTATACATGAGCTTCCTTGCTCCTCAGGCAAGTAGCTTTCCAGGCATACATAGCTCCGTACCAGAAGGCACTTTGGAACTGCATTACTGGCACTGAGTGAGAAAGCAAATGGTGATCTGGCACAGTACTTGGCAGACAGAGCTAGAACAACAGTGGATGCCACCAAGTACTACTTCCACACGGCTGTGGACACAAATGATACTGCTTCAAGGGTCCTGGCCCATTCAGTATATTTAAGAGGGTTTGTCTGTCTTAGAGATACTCTGTTAACCAAGGACAGAAAGACTAAAGATATGGGTTTCTCCTTTGAGGGAAATTCCTTCTTTGATGACAGGAGGCATATGTGAAAATGGTGGGTGAGTAAAAAAACACCTACAGGAACAATACTGAGAAAGAAAAGGCGTCTACTTTCTACAGGCCATACAGAAGGAGAGGCAGAGGTAGGGGTACTCAAGCTATCTTGCCAAAAGGTCTCAAAGCTGGCTCCTCCCACCCACCTGGGTGGCATAACCCTCGGCTCCGCCCCATGACACCAGATCTTCCTTTCCGCTGGAAGATTCAGGTTCCCTCCTTCCCGCTCTCCTGTTGCTTCAAAACTCTCCTTACAAATGCGACCATGATGGAGGGCGAGTCCTCGCCAGAGTTCCACCGGTGTCCCTGTGGGCAGAAAGTGTCTCAAATGGACCTACATGCCACATGCGTGTACTGCCTGGCTCATGATCACGATATTAAGGTCTGCGATCTATGTTGCTCTTTTCATCCAAACATTTTGGGTGACTGCCTCGCACATCTCCAGCTTGAGCGTCTAGAAAAAAGGCACCCGCCGGTCAAATCAAATGCGCCCACCGTGTGATCTCCACGGCCGCAGGGTCCACGGAACAGTTGGAACAGATGAAGGCCTTCCAAGAAGAGGCTGCTCGCGCTGCTGAACTCTCATCTTTGCCCTCAGTTTTCGTTGCACGTAAACTGGGCTCATTTTCGGTTCTTTCAAGGAGCTTTGCCAGTCCCTTCCCTCTCATGGGGAGGGCCCCGGCTCTCATGTCTCCTGATCTCATAAGAAGGATCTGAAGGAACCGAGGGATTCCACGTCTCTTAGATGTTGCTCGTAGGACAGAGAGCGATCTCGGTCCCAGGAGTCTCCTGCTTTGACTTCGGTCGATGTTGTGGCCTCGGCCGCAGACCTCACAGTGATCTTGTCAGGTCAGTGGCACAGATGCCAGAGGATGATCCTGTCAAGATTGTCCTCGACCTCATCGACCCATTGTCGACCGATGAGGCCGACAACTCCTTTTTCTGGACTCTGGTCCTGATGGGCCTCACCAGTGAGGTGACCCAGCTTGCTGGGAAACCCCCAGCAGTGGTCATCCCTGAACTGGAGGAGCCGAGGTTCACCCAGACTCCTGAATGTCCCCGTCGGTCCCCTCAATGGTTTACGTCCATGTCTAGGACATCCTCGACTGAAAGGCCAAGAAAGTCTCATAAGCGGTGCTTCAAAAAGCGGCATCACTGCCACTCGTCCTCCTCCCCCCCCTCAGATGAGGAGAGGCTCCAACGCAGGCTACATCAGCGCCGCGAGGACCTCTTGTGGCAGCAGCTAGTTATGTCCGGGACAAAGTCGGTCCCTTCTGTCATAGACGCACTCCTCAGGTCAGGCCCTCTGCTCCCACAGTGCCAAACCTCGAAGTGCGAGACAAACAGGGTAACTCTCCTGTCTGTTTTGGATCCAAATCACCTACCAGCCTCTAGTCCTGGGGTCAAATATGAACCTTTGTCTGCTAGCACACCCAGTTAACAAGCTAAGATATGTACTCTCTTTGGGGGATGCAGTACAGTACTTCACTCAGTGGGCACCAGCCTGGTTATGTTCTTACTGTAGCACGGTTGGTATCACAGTTATTAAACCCTTAACAGTTGTCAGAATTATTAACACTTTTCCAGCAGTCACATGCAAAAGAAACTGAGAAGGCACAGGCAGAATTTCAAGGCAAATAGTGTTTACTAAAAATTGAAAATGAATAAAATACAAATCACAGAACATAAAATTGGGTTACAGTCTTTTAAAATAAATGCATAATTATACAAAAACAACGCCTTATTACTGAATTTCTGCTATCCTAGGTTTCAAATAATAAACATATAGTTGAAATTTACCTAAGTGCTGTGAGAGATAATCCAGAGTCCACCTCAAAACATAGGCAAAATGTACACAAGCTAAAAGTCAAATTGCAAAATGCCAAATGCCATCTTTTTCTCCCAGCTGGCAGGTGATATATTTCTTTCAGACTCCTCCTCCCTGATGACACATCTCACAGATGCTGCAGTGAGGTCACTCAAACCCTGAAAACTTGAATTAATTTTATCAGTAACATGTCAGTCCACTGCTCACACATTCTAATAAAAAGAATATATACATTTCTTCTAAATTAGGGAGACTTTATGACAGACACATTATTCCTTTGGTCTCTCTACAAGCTTCCTGGCTTCCCAAGTAATTTCAGTTTTACAAGTTAACAGGAATCCGTTAAAATGACTTTTTTCCTCAGAGGTTATAAAATGCATACTTGGCCCCCTGTGCTTCAAAGTAGAAGGGTTTTACAAGGTGTTATAACCTGACCTTTGGAAGGAAGTTTTCAATTAGAGTTTCCACTAGGCCAGTTTCACTGTTTCACTACAGCCAGCTGTTTCAGCACTGGAGGGGGGGGGCTTTGGGGTCAGAAGGTCAGGGCTTTTTAAAAACTGATGGCTGCCAGTTCCTTAAGCAGACATTCACATAACCATATATTTATATCACAGATATAATTATTAGACGGTTAATCACATTGCACACCTCCCTGCTAGACTGAACTTGGTGGAAATCCATTCCTAGCATGGCGTGGGTTCCCCAAATTCAGTTCACCTCTTGAACTGATGTGATAAACTGTTGGCGTTTTCGTTTGCTGCCCCTGCCCTGTGTGAGACAGTAATGTCATAACCCTGCAAGGCAAGGCTCCATCTTAACAGCCTACCATTTGTTTTACCCATTTGTGCCAGCCAAACCAGGGATTTATGATTGGTTGGTAACAGCTTTAAGTCTTTTGGGGTAAGTATCTACCAGCCTTGCACACTGTTCGGGAGTGATTCTTGCCCATTCTTCTTGGCAGATTTGTTCCAGGTTGTTCAGGTTGGTTGGGTGACGCTTGTGGACTGCAATTTTCAAACAGTGCCACAGATTCTCGATGGGATTGAGATCTGGACTTTGACTTGGCCACTGTAGGACATTCACCTTTTTGTTTAACCACTCCTGTGTTGCTTTGGCCTTATGCTTGGGATCACTGTCCTGCTGAAAGGTGAAGTTTCTCCCAAGCTTCAGTTTTTTAGCAGACTGAAGCAGGTTCTCTTGCAGTATCTCCCTGTATTTTGCTCCATCCATTCTTCCTTCAATTTTAACAAGATGCCCAGTCCCTGCACCTGACGGCCTGGTTCCTGAGCAGCTAGAGTTCCAGGCCTTGAGTCTTTTCGATGAGGTCCTCAGTGTAGTTGAGGCATCCCGTAAGGAGTCGACCAGGAAATGCTTTGCCTTCAAATGGAAAAGGTTTTCCATTTGGTGTCAGGGCAAGGGCCTGGACCCTTCCTCCTGTTCCTTGGCAAGCATTTTGGACTATATGTGGTCCCTTTCTCAGCAAGGGCTCAGGTCGACGACCCTAAGGGTGCACCTGGCAGCCATCTCTGCTTACCGGGCGTGGGCTGGGAAGCAGTCGGTGGCGCAGGAGAAGGTGGTCTGGCGCTTTTTCAAAGGTCTTGATCAATTTCCTCCGGTGCGAGAACCTCCACCACCGTGGGATCTACTGCTGGTATAAAGCTCTATGGGCAAGCTTTATTCGAATCAATGCACAGGTGTGATCTCTCACCTGTCGTGGAAGACCCGCCGCCTTGGTGGCTATTCGTCAGCCAGAAGAGTGGGGAGAGCTCCAGGCGCTTTCCATTGAGTCTCCTTACCTGGTCTTCCACAGGACAGGATTTGTCCTCACGCCCCCCACCCGAAATTCCTTCCGAAGGTGGTGTCGGAGTTTCACCTTAATCAGGTGTTGACTCTGCCGGTGTTCTACCCATCAGACCTCGGAGGCGAATATAAGCTCCATACCTTGGACCCTAGAGGGTGCTAAACACTATAAGGGCGCCGTGCTGAAGTCGGGAGAGATTCGCCAGCTGTTTGTCACCTACGCTGAAGCCGCACCTGGCAGACCTGCAACCAAGCGGACGATAAGCAGGTGGGTCACCTCCTGCATAGATCTCTGCTATAAGTTGGCGGGCATGGGCCCTCTCAGAGGGATAAGAGCTCATTCTACCTGCCATACTGCTGCATCGGTGGCTGCTTCCTGGGACGTCCCTATCCAGGAAATCTGCAGGGCTGTTACCTGGAAGTCAGCACACACCTTCATCACCCATTACCACATCGACCTTGAGTCACGCCGGGATGCTGGTTTTGGGGCCTCGGTTCTCCAGTCTCTATTCCCTAAGTAGGGGGTGTGCGCCTTGCCTCCCTCCTCCCGGAGAACTGCTAGGAGTCTGCCAGTAAGTGTGGATGAACAACATATCCATGTCCCTAGAAATACAGGTTACTCACCTGTAACAGGAGTTCTAGGAATTGTATATGTTGTTCATCCACCACGACCTACGACCTCCGCTTCAGCGCACAACCTGAGCTTCCAGCGAGCCAGATCTGGCGTCATGGGGTGAAGCCGAGAGTTTTACCATCCGGGTGGGTGGGAGGAGCCAGCTTGAAGACCTTCCGGCAAGATTTAAAGCGGCAAGGATACCTGCCAGACAGTGTGGATGAACAACATATACCATTCCTAGAACTCCTGTTACAGGTGAGTAACCTGTATTTCTTTAACCGTGCAGCTTTAAGTTTGCTATTTGACCCAGTGCATCCCGAGCTTTCCTGGTAAGTAGCAGAGATAGCCAGAAGCTCCAGGACTCTCTGGGAATTTTTGTCTGAATATATAATTTTTCAAAGGAACTTAAAAATGCATCCATATCTTCCCCCTCTTTAAATTCAGCTGTCAATTTAGAATTGAATTTGTAACCCAGCCCTGAAATTCCTGGTGTATCCATGCCACTTACCTACTGGTGCCGGTCTTGGGAATTTTAGCTTCTCTAGTTCAGATTTCCTCCAGTACTCTCTCTCCTCTCGCTGCTCTCACTCAGCCTCTCTCTGGCACTGTCGCTCTCTTTCCTTTGCCTCTCTCCGCCGTTGGTTTTCTTTTTCCTCAGCCTCTCGTTGCTCTCACTTCTCCTCTCTCTCCATCTCCAGCTTCCTCTGTTCAAGCTCCCTTCACTGCTGGGCTTCGAACCTTTTCTGTTCAAGCTTCAACTCCGTCTGCAGCCTGGTCCCTTCTGGCTCCGGAATGTTGGTGACCTTCCCCTGCTGCAGTGGCTCTTGGCTTGCACTGGCCCTGCTGTCCTCCTTCCTGGGTCTGGACACTGCGTTGGACTCTGGACCCTCCACGCTCACGGGTTGGTCCTTTCCAGTCACAGACTGTGACTCGAGGTCTTGGGCATCGGCTGCTTCTCCCCTTGTGCTGGACTCCTCTCTCTTGGTACAACTGCCTCAGGTAGTCTGTAGTGTACGTACTGTAGTTGGAAGCCATCTTTTCCCTAAGCTAGGCTACACTAGTTTACAGCCGAAAAAAACAAAACAGGTAGGGAACTTAGACTGTAAGCACAATGATACAGTGCTTTACTTTTTAAATCACTGCCTTATTTTGCATGTGAGCCGTACAGTATTTAATCTGACACGCTGAACTGTTAATGCACATGTAACCCCTAGTTGGCAGTATCCCAAGGGCTACTACCCCTGCCTGCTTGGCTAGTAGCAGGCTAAAGGGCCTGGGTAATAAAACAGGTGCCTCCACCTAGAGGTCAGGGTTGTTAGTGGTCAAGCTTACCTGTGCACAGCCCTCCGGGACACTGTAACCCCCCTCTTTCCCTTCTAATGTCCTGAACAATATACAATAATTACTTTCACAATGATCCTTATTCACCAGGCAATTACCCACACTGTTTGCACTTACCACCAGGGCTGGTTCCTGACCCTGGGGACCCCCTATAAAACAAGGTTAAGCACAGCAAATAGCAACAGTACAATACTTTTGGCACAAACTGGAACCACAGGTTAAATGCAAAGTTAAATCTGAATTATTCAGGGGACTTGAACAAGGGAGGGGTGTAATCAGGTTGACTTGCTTAAAAGCTATATTAATCAGACAGTTATGCATGCAATTCAGAGTCCCTACACAGTCACACACTCTGTGTACCCAGGTTGGAAAATGGTGGGCTAGCCAGGAACGTTGCAGCTGGTTGGGGCCCTGTGATGGAAGAAAGCAACATGCACCACACACACTGTTTGTAATCTGGAGCCGGAGGGCTCAGTTTGTGAAAGAAAAGGCAACATGACAATCAGATAACAACACTTTTTTTTTTTTCTATTTTTGTCCCCCAGGGCCACTGATCTGCTTACCTGCCCGTCCTGGCATCCCCGGAGAGTCTGTCCGGCCGCCGTCCCCTAGGTACCCCGGCCACCCTAATTAGATCACGCTGCCATCCCCGCCAGCCCCCCCAGCGGGGTGGGAGCATCCGGAGCTCAACCCACCCATCTGGATCCAGTATTGCCGCACACCAGGTACCGGGAGAGTCCGTGCGGAGACGGCCATCATGCCGCCACAACCAGTGCCCTGCTTTTGCCACTTTTCCCCCGAAGCCGGGCAGGCATACACTGACGCCAATGGCTAAGGAACGTAAGGCTACCGCCACTGCCTGGCCACACAGGCGCCTGCCTCCGCCGAACTTGTGCTCCCAGCAGTGGAAGTACCTCCGTCTCCACGGGGTCACTCCTGCGCCGGGATGCCCCTGTATCCCCCAGGGAGAGGAGAGCTGTCCCTACGGACGCCCGATCTATTTCTCTCCGCCGACCCCCAGCACCCGGCTCTGTTTCCGAACCCGGGTCGCTGGCGTGACGCGAGCTGTGGCGCCCAGCGCCTCAACCCTCAGCGCCACCGGGCCGGCAGATAACAACACTTTAAGATTTAGCTGTTGTTGCAGGGAGCTACCCTGATGTTTACTCATGATACCAAATACTGGACACAGGCAGGATGAAATAGAGACTGCAGGCTGTTGAGCTGGAGTACCCGGAGAAGCTGGGCCCACACGAATCACTGAGGTGTCATTACTGTTCATAGGGTTGAGCAGGGGGCTGATCCCCAGGCCTGTATCTCATCGATGACTTTCTCTGCATAGCAGGTATTCTGGCTGAGTCAGTGTAGCAGGGCCCAAGCAAACGGAAATGGATACGAATTCAGTCCGTGGAGCTGGATACAGCCTCCAGCAAGCAAAACACAGATCTTACTTCGAGAGGGCTCTTGCAGTAGGTAATTACATATAGGACTGAAGCTGGCTGGCATCAGGACCCCCACGGAAACATTTCTAGCTAGCAGTCTCTGGCGGGTGACTGCTCCCACGGCAGGTGACCGGCGTCGTGCAACATTAGTATAAAGGCGGTCCCCACCGCCTTCCACTTCTTTCTGCCGTTAGCTTACAGCTCCTCACGGTTAAGTTCACTCTGCTTCGTCAGTCTGTTGTCGGTTTTATTACCGTTTTTTTCTTTGATTTTCTCGGAAAATCCTTTCATTATCTGCTGTGTATATCGTCCCCTACTTCTTCCGATTCGCATAAAAATAAGTGCGATTCGTGCAGCGCTCAGCTCCCACATAAGGACAGACACTCCCAGCGCCTCTTCTGTCTAGGCCCAGATCACCCCATGGAGAAGTGCCAGCACTGCCAGCAATTTAACTCTGCCACCTGCAAATGGAAGCAGCAGTACCTGGAGGCCCATATCTTGAAGAAGAAGACGTCCTCCATGGAGAAGGAGCTGAAGAAGCTTCGGCAGGCCTCAACTTCCCCTGAGGGTCACCGTAAAAAGGAGAAGCAACGGGACCGGGACTCCTCTTCCATGGCCACCTCGACTTTGGCTGGAGTTGCTGTGATGAAGGTAACGCCCCGGGACTGCTCTTCAGCGGCCGTCTTGGAGGTTTCTGAGGCGGCAGCATCCCTCCCATCGGTCTTGCGCTCGGGCCCATTGGGAGCCTTTGGGACAAAGGAGGGAGCCTCTCTCGGGAAGACCACCACCTTGCTGCCATCCGGATCGAGCGGCTCCGGTAAGCCGAATGTCAGTGCCACTGGCGCCCACACGGACTAGGCCGCTGAGGTGCCCGACCCTCCGGGGCAGTGCATGGCCTTAAAAATGCCCACCAAGACCGTTCTTCCCTTGCGGCCTTTGTCAGGCATCAGTTCCGATAAGTCGGACGCTGTCTCCGACACCCGCCTGGACCCCACTGGTAAGGCAGATGTCGGCTCCTCTGACGGACGCATGGCATTGGAGCTGACGCCGGACCTGACTGACTAATCCATCATCCTTGGCTCGCCTCAACGCTCGCCATTGCTGACCGGAGCTCCAGCTTCTCTCCTGTTGGACTCCGGGCATTTTAATCCTCCTTCCCAGGGTGACACCGAGGACACAGGTACGTTCCTGTCAGGTCTAACTCCTGCTGGGCCGGACGATCTGACATCGGACCCTTGGACGCCGGCTCCAACATTGGTCTATCCGACACCAGGCGGCATTCCCTTACCGGATGCTGTCCCAACGCTGGACCTGATGCCCACCGGGCCTCCTGTACCTGGCCCACCTGCTGGGCCTCTCCCAGGGCCATCTGCTTCATCGGATCCCCTGGGGCCCAGGTACGCGACCCCATCTTATCTGATACCGTCCTACCCAGGACTGCAGTATCCTCCGCCGCAGTACCCGATGCCGCAGTACCCAGTGCCTCAGTACCTGACTCCAAGCTTCCCACCTTCGGGCTACAGATACTCACCTTATGGATACCCAGAATATCTGTATCCCCCTCCTCCTCCTCCAACGCCTCCCCAGCCACCGGTGCACCTGAAGGAGACTCTGGCTTCCTAGTGGGCTGAGGCCAAGGCTCAGCTTACAAGGGAGGTGGAGAGCCGTCGCCTAACCCGGTTCCGGACCCCGTCATCGGAGACAAGAGACTCCCTCCCCCTTACCAGACACCAGAGGTGAGACCTCAGGTGCCAGGGCAAGGGAGGACACGCTTCCCCGAGGGTTGCCCAAGGGGTCCATTCCTAACCCGCATTGGGAGGGGTCTTCATCTTCCTCTTCGGAGTCCTCAGACTCTGATTCCGACGGGTGCGCCAATCCAGACGACAAGGCCACACTCCAGACCGTCCCAGGCCAAGGGCTCCTCCGAAGTCACCTCCGGAAGATCCTTCTTTTCTGGAGTTTCTGAGAAAGATCCAGGCAGTCCACCAGTGGCAATCTCTGGAGCCAAACCCACAGCGGAAGAAACTCGCTCATTTGGATCTGCCCGAAACTGCTCCGACGTTGATTCCACCCTGGATCGAGCCTCATGTGGACCTTGTTTCTACTATTTGGAAGCAACCGTCAGCATTAGCTCCCCCTTCTGAGGAAGGTGGATGGGTTATACCAGGCTCCGGAGGGTGTGGATTCTTTAAATACACACCCCAAAGCCGACTCGGTCATGATTAGCGCCGCTCACGGCTGTATGGCACGTCGTAAACATCTCGGCTCATCTCCACCTGGCAAGGAATCTCACCTCCTGGACCAGTATGGGAAGAAGGTGTACGCTTCTTCCACTCTGGGGATAAGGGCCCTGAATTATATCGCACATATGGGGAATTGCCAGAAGGCGATCCTGAGTGAGGTGGAAGCCAAGGTAGACTCCCTTCCTCAGTTTCAGACTAAGCAGGAAGCGGCTGATCTAGTCTGTTCTGCTCGTTCGGCCAGTCGGCACATGCTTCGTGCCACGTACGATGCAATGGATGCTGCTGGTCAGAGCTCGGCTTTCGCCATCGGTCTGCAGTGTCACGCCTGGCTCTGGGTGTCAGGTTTGGTCCCTGAAGTGCAGACTGCTGTCCAGGATGCGCCCTTCAGGGGTTCGGTGCTGTTTGGTGGGGATGTCAAGGATATCATCACCAATCTGCAAGAGAAGGGCACTGCACTAAAATCTGTTGACCCTATGTACAGGCCCCCTCAGGACAGCTTCGCCCTTTTCGCAGATGTTCTTGGCCCAAACGAAACCTCAGGGCAAGCAGGCCAACAAACTCTGGGCCCCTCCGGCTGCCAAGCCCCCCCCCCAACCCAAAAAAGTGTCAGGAGCTTCAGCCGCGGCGCTGCCCCACACCTTCTAACTCCTCTCCTCTCCCACAACCTCTGGACCTTCCAGAGGAACCAGCAGGAGGGAGGTTCTCCTTCCATCTACTGGGTTGGGAGAGGATCACTTCAGATGCTTGGGTGCTCCAACTGATAGCAGCAAGACACTCCCCGGAACATCTTCCTCTGGTTCGGGAAGAAATATCCTCCCTTCTTCTGAAGGCAGCGATAGAGCCTGTCCCAACCCACCTTCGGGGGACAGGTTACTATTCCCATTTCTTCCTGGTTCCAAAGAAATCGGGAGACGTGAGGCCTACGCTAGACCTCAGTTCCCGGAACTTGTTTGTGGAGTACAAATGGTTCAGAATGCTCTCCCTGCAGAGCCTTCTGCCCTTACTTCGGCAGGGACAGTGGCTGTGCGCTCTGGACATGCAGGATGCCTACCTTCATATCCCTATTCACCCTTCCCACCGCAAAATTCCTCCGGTTTTCATTTCAGGTGGACCACTACCAGTTCAAGGTCCTCCCATTTGGTGTTTCCTCCGCGCCCCAAGTGTTCACCAAATGTCTTTCCATGGTAGCAGCTCACCTGCGTACCCAGGGAGTGCAGGTTTTACCGTACCTGGATAACTGGCTCCTGGCGGCCCCGTCCAGGGAGGAACTCCTGCACTCCCTTTCCCTTACCCTACAGGTCTCTACCAGCCTTAGTCTTACTATCAACCAAGCCAAGTCCCATTTGGTCCCCTCCCAAAGGCTCCAGTTCATCGGGGCAGTCCTGGAGACTACCACCGGCATGGCATTCCTGCCGTTGGACAGGGTGGCCACCCTCCAGGCTTATGCCAGCCTACTGTCCAGTCGCAGACAGGTCAACGCCAGGTCAGTCCTCTGCCTCCTCGGGCTCATGGCGACTGCTATTCCAACAGTCCCTCGTGCTCGGCTCCATATGAGGATCTCTCGGTGGATGCTTCGGTCTCAGTGGGACCAGCTGGTGGATGACCTAGATCAAGAAGTCCTGGTCTCCAACCCTATGGTTCGGGACTTACAGTGGTGGATGGTTCAGGAGAAACTTTGTCGGGGAGTTCCCTTCTGCCTCAGACCTCCCTCCCAAACGTTGACAACAGATGCCTCAGGAGAGGGTCGGGGAGCCCACCTAGGGTCTCACAGGACTCAGGGCTCCTGGTCCAGGCTTGAACAGACTCTTCATATAAACGTGCTCGAGCTCAGGGCCGTGCTGTATGCTCTACAAACTCTGAATCTGTATGTGCTTCCCAGTCATCTGGCTGTCCAGACGGACAACATGTGTGTAGTCTTGTACATCAACAAACAGGGAGGAACACGTTCCTACCCTCTTTGCAGGGAGACAGTGAGAGTTTTGGATTGGACAGTGCAACACAACCTTCACCTCACGGCGGTTCACGTGCCGGGGGTCGAAAACACACTGGCAGACCACCTACGTTGGTTGTCAGCACAGGCTCACGAGTGGGAACTGGATCAAGGGGCAGTAGACGATATCTTCCTGCACTGGGGGACACCTCAGGTAGACCTGTTTCTCTCTCCTCACAATGCAAAACTTCCCCCTTTCTGCTCGCTCGCTCCAGGGAGAGGCATTTTATTGGAGAGACGCTCTGTCTCTAGATTGGAAGGACAGATTCGTCTGTGCCTTCCCCTGGATTCCCTTAATTCCGAGGGTCTTACACAAACTCAGCTCAGAAGGAGCTTGCATGATCCTAATTGCTCCTTTCTGGCCCAGGCAAGTTTGGTTCTCTCTTCTGCAACAGTACTCAGAGGAACCTCCTCTTCCTCTGTCGCAACTTTTGCTGACCCAGGAGCAGGAGACCCTGGTTCATCCAGGTCTCAAATCCCTTCAGTTGCATGCGTGGCTCCTGCAGACATAGCTCAAGCCCGATTTGGGGTCTCCCCGCTTGTGGCTGTGATTCTGATGGAGGCTAGAAAGCCTTCTACTGGATCAACCTACGCCATGAAATGGAAACAGTTCTCTATTTGGGTCTCTTCCAAGGATTTCGAGCCATTCTCATGCCTTGTCGGGCGTATTCTGGACTATATGTGCCATCTCTTTGATCTGGGTCTCTGTCATTCCTCTCTGAAAGTTCACATGATGGCTGTTTCCGCTTATCATGTTCCTTTTGGGGACAGAACATTTGCGCAGTTGGAAGTCTCTAAGACTTTTTTTAGAGGGTTCTTCACTTGAGATCCCCTATTCGCATTCCTGCCCCTCCTTGGGATCTGAATTTCATTCTTGAGAAGCTTACCCTGCATCCTTTTGAACCGGCAGCCTCAGCAGACCTGAAGTTCCTGTCTTGGAAGACTCTCTTCCTATTGGCCATTACTTCAGCTCGACGTATTTCCAAGCTCCAAGCCTTGATGTGCAAAATCCCATATTTGATTTTTCACAAGGAATGTGTGGCTCTGCATACCAACCCTAAGTTTCTCTCTAAGGTGGTAGTGGAATCTACGCTGAATCAATCTGTTGAGCTAGCTGTTTTCTTTACGCAATGCTCCAATCAAGGGGAGTACCTCTTGCATACTTTGGATGTTCATAGATTTCTGAGATACTACACCACCAGGTTGAAGGATCTCAGAAAGTCTGATCAGCTTTTTGTCTCTTTTGCTCACAAAAGAGAAGGCAATGCTGTGACCAAGCAATTCCTATCTAAATGGTTGGCTCATTGTGTCACTTTCTGTTACGACAAGTATCACAAGATCCTGCTGGGTCAAGTCAGAGGTCACTTCACTAGGGGTGTCGCAGCCACTGTGGCTTGTTTTAAGAATGTGTCTGTGGCTGATGTTTGCGCAGCCGCAGCTTGGACTTCTGTCCATACCGTTACGAAAACTACAGTTTGGACATTGCCTCTCGCCGTAGAGCAGGCTTTGGGGTGGCTGCTCTGCAGGGTCTCCTTTCTTGAGACCCTCACAGCCGGAAGTTCTATGGTTGGGTAGTTTTCCTCTTCCCGTGTGCTTCTCCTTGTTCCAAACTGCTTGGAACTCGGTCCTGTATGTAACTACCCACTGCAAGAGCCCTCTCAAAGTAAGATAGTGCAGTTACCTAAGAACTTACCATAACAGTAGATCTTCAAGAGAGGCTCTTGCAGTCAGTCTGCAAACTGGGGGTGGGAGGGTCCAGGCGGTCTTGCTACCAAACCCTCTTCTTCCAGGCCTGTTCAGTGACGGGATGGGGGTGTTTAGCTCCATGCCCATAACAACCACACTGGGTCTTCCCATGGGGGGCCAGCTCCACCACTTCCTTTACGCCTGGTCCGTTGTCACAACGGACAGGTGGGTTCTGGAGGTGGTCGGTCTGTAACTGCCTCTGGAGTTTGAGCAGTACCCTCCCAGCCGAGCCTGCACCCCGACGGGGGGGGGGGGGCATCAGACATTGGCTGGATAACAGGACACAGAAGGTAACTGTAAATGGAGTCCACTCTGAAGAAAGAGGGGTTACTAGTGGGGTACCACAGGGTTCAGTATTGGGTCCAGTCCTTTTTAATGTCTTCATAAGTGACATTGCAGAGGGACTGGAAGGAAAAGTATGCCTCTTTGCAGATGACACAAGATCTGCAACAGGGTCGATACACAAGAGGCATGGAAAGGATGAAAGGGACTTGGCAAGGTTGGAGGAATGGTCAGAAGTATGGCAGCTTGGATTCAATGCAAAGAAGTGCAAAATAATGCACCTGAAACAAGAACCCAGGGAAGAATACACAATGGGGGGTAAACAACAACAAAAAAGGAAAGGGACCTGAGGGTAATCATATCAGATGACCTTAAGGTTAGCAAGCAATGTGAGAAGGCAGTAAGGAGGGCTAACGTATACTGGGATGCATAGGGAGAGGCATCAGCAGCAGAAAACAGGAAGTTGTTATCCCTCTGTACAGACAGTTGGTGAGACTCCATCTGGAGTACTGCGTCCAGTTCTGGAGACCCCATCTCCGCAAGGGCATAGACAGGATAGAGGCAGTCCAGAATAGGGCAACTAAAATGGTGCAGGGTCTGCAAGAGAAGCCGTATGAGGAGAGACTAAAGGAGCTTAATATGTATACCCTTGAGGAAAGAATCGAGAGGGGGGACATGATAGAAACTTTTAAGTACCTCAGTGGAATCAACAAAGTCCAAGAGGGTAGCATCTTTCAGAAAAAGAGACGTGCAAGAACAAGGGGACACAATTTAAAGATTGAGGGGGTTCAGGGGCAATGTGAGGAAGTATTATTTCACAGAGAGGGTAGTGGATGCATGGAACAGCCTTTCTGAGGAGGTTGTGGGGTCTAAAACTGTGGGAGAATTCAAGAATGCATGGGACAGACATAAGGCAATTCTTGTTGGGGGGGGTAGGAAGAAATAGGCTGTTGGTTAACTAGGATCTGCGGCCTATCCTGTAGTTAGGGGAAATGGGCAGACTAGATGGGCTAAGCGGTCCTTATCTGCCATCAAAGTCTGTGTTTCTATGTTTCAAAATCTAATGTTCACTCAGTTGGCCCTTTGAAATGACATCGCCCAGCTCCTCCACAGTGAGGTAGTGGTCAGAGTCACAGACTCTCCAGTCGACCCAGGTTTTGTTTCCAGGTACTTCCTGTTTCCAAAATGGATGGGGGGGGGGCTGGCACCCCATTCTGGATCTGCATGACGTAAACCAGTATCTCAGGCAGGGGTGTAGCTAGGGATTTAAAATTTGTACACAGAGTAGCCACACCGCACCCCCCTCATGTCAAGCCCTGCCCCCCAGTCCACACTCGAGCCCCACCCCTCAGTCCACACTCTTATTCTTATACATCCCCATCACTCTTGGTGTCAGACTCGCAGACTGGCTTTTGGTTACAATGTAGCATTGTGACAAGGCTCTGTACCACATCAAGGTAGCCAGTTCCACAGAGGTCCATTCATACCAGTGCCTGTGCTCATACACTCTATCCACTCACTCAAGCTGAATCACCACACCAAAAGAAGTCAAGTAGTCAAATCAAACTCAATGGTAACATCCCATCAGCAGTGTACCCTTACCAATTACATGAAAATGACAGTAACTTTTTATTACTTACCATATAAGATGGTTGGGTAAGCTGAGATGCTCTGAACCTAAACCAGAAAACCAAAATCAATCACCTTAACCACGTAAACCGTTCACACCAACTAGCCCAGTACCTCAGACTTTGTTACTTCAACATTTACAATGTAAAATACAACTATGAAACATGCCAAGATGCAACACCAACAGAATAAACACAAAAAGAATGCACAGCCCGACACCAACCGAAAGCCCACTCATACCCAAAGTAACCAAAATCACCCACTCAACAAAATGGTAATATAGCCACAGCAGTGTGCTACTACAAACTAGTCCCATACCTTACAGAATTGTGTACATTTCCAGTTTAAAAACTGCAAATTGTGTAAATTGAGTGTTTCATTTAAGAATGGGCAACAAATCTAACAAAACAAGACACAAAAGTTGACCCACGCCAATCAGAATTAGTATACTCACTCATACACAGCCAAATGACCACTCCGTCAGTAGAAGAATGTATAATACATTTCTTCTAAATTTACCAAATACAGCAGAAACCAAGCAGTACATCAAACCACAGCACAGACAGTAAAACAAGCTCCGCTGGCAGAGGTCACCTTGTTACAAAGTTAATCCGACGATCATTGCATGGGTCGAAATCCTTCAGTACTTGCTCCACGTTGACTGGGATATCGTGATGTAGATGCAGCAGTGCTAAACCGGTCAGTCAACTTTCACCCATACTGTTCCGTAGCCATGTCTTTATTCTTCGCAGTACACTAAATGATCTCTCTGCTGTAGAAACGCTGACTGGCATTGTGGCCAAAACACAAAGGGCTGTGTTAATATCTGGGTAGAATGTAGGATTTACCACAGATAATGTAGAGATGATGCTGTTTGGCTGTTTTTCTTTTGGGACAGACATCCACTTAGTTTTCCATCTCTGCAGTTCTGCTCTAAAGCTGTCCAGGCTGAGAGGTCACCCTTGTATGCATTGTACACAGCAGTCACCATTTTTTCAGAGTCCATAGCATGTAGTTTATGTGGCATCAAGTACTGCGCGAGAAAACCTGGGCGGCATTCAATCAGCTGTTCCGACAGCTCTGAAATAATGTGGTCCAGGAAAGGAATGCAGATGTTTCTTCTGTGGTATTCCTGTGGATCCGATGCAGCAATATTGTTCCTCTGCGTTTGTCGTCCACATATTCTTGGCATGGATTCTTCAACAAATGCACAACTTGCTAGCTGTTTCACCTCATCATACAGAGCACAAAATCTGGTATCCGCATCTTCTCTCATGCTTCGAAGTGTCTGAACCACAACATTTGCTTCTTCACATGCTTGAATCAAGTCAATATCCTCACGTTGCAGGTACAGATGAAGAGGTTTAGTAAGTTCCAGAATTGCTTCCACAGACACCAAACAAAACGAGGAAATCAAATTTCGTGATGGAAAATTTAAATCTGTCGGCATCCTCATCAAAATCGGCAACTTTCTCCAAGGTGCTGACTATCACAAGATATTTTGCTTTGAAACATCTAAGTGAATCTACTTGGCTCATCCATCGTGTATTCCCTGGGGCAGGCAAGACTGTACTGCAGTCTTCCTCCTCTTCCTCATCTTCCCAGTCACATGGCAAGTTTGCAAATTCTTTCAGTTCTGTCAGTTACACATTGCTGCGCTTGGAGGAGGATTTCAGTGTTGCAATTACTTTTCTGCATGTGTCAAACATATTTGAAATCTGGCGTGTTTTACAGGAGTGAACAATTGCAGTGTTCAAATTATGTGCTTTGCAGGCACTGTAGGTAGCTTCAGGAAGGACTGCACGTGTTCTGGCTTGCACTCCATTAAATTGGCCACTCATGTTGCTGCCTCGATCGTAGCCTTGGCCCCTCATGTATTCCTTATCAATACCCCAAGCAGTAAGTCTTTGCAAGAACAGTTCTGCAAGTGCTTGTCCAGTTGTCTGGAAGGCTTCCACAAACTCGATGAAATCTTCTCGCATTTGCACAGCTCCATTTTCAGTTCGATGAACGTATCGCACCGCAAGGGTTATCTGCTCTTTTGTGGCAATATCAGTGGTTCCATCTGCAATCAAGCTGAAGAATTTTGCCGCTTTGACCTGTGCCAGAATTGTTCTTTGAATCTGTTGAGCCATCAACTGTATCAACTCATTCTGAATTTGTGCCGAAGTATACTGTGCGTTCCGTGGTGCACAATCCAGGTGTTCTTTGAAGAGCGTGTCCAACTCAGCTGTGTATTGCAGAAGTGCATTGAACTTTCCAGTAGTCGGAAGCCTTCCTCTCAGTGCTATATTGTACCTTCCACAAAGGAGAATGATGTTCATAATGCGTCGCAGAGCATGCCTTGCTCGTTCAGTTGTTTTCTGATCCTGCTTTAAAAGGCACTGATAAGCCGTTGTCTGTCTTCCATCACATACACTTACAAATGCTTCTGCCTTTGCAGTGGCATTCCCATGTTCTTTTGAATTGCTGTGCCTGTCTAGAATCTTTTTCCCATTTGACCAGTCCATCATTGGTATAGATACCAACACCGTTTCCTTGCAGGTGTTAAACACAAAACATGGTCCACAGAAGACTGCATCCAGATGCTTGGAGTATTGTGCAAAATTGTACTCTCGCAGAAGCTGAGGATTGAAACGTCGATACTGCTGCTGCTGGCCACTGCAAGATTTCATCATTCGTTTTGGAAACTGGAAGTTTTGCGGTGGTTGCCATTGGCTTGTTAAGATGATCTTTTTGCACTTCTGTCAGTGTCTGGCGGTCATAGAACCCAATGTCTCCTTCATCGTGCACTTGCAGATCTCCTCTTAAATGGCTCTCTGTCTTGCTGCTCTGTGGTGTAACAGGTTCTTCACCCATAGATGTGGTCCCAGGTACAGGTCCTGCTGCAGTATCAATATTTAAGGCTCCAACTGCAGAAATTTCAGTTGGCTTTTCAGGGACATAAACTTGAGCTGCCACAGCAGATTCGGATCCATTGCCAAGGACTTGCCTGTAATGAAAACAAGATAAAAGAAAAAGTAACATTAGAGGAATGATAATTTGTCACTTTCAGTGCCTACAAAACACTGTTCACTCAACAGGGTACTCTGTCACTTGCCAATTTGTGACCAATGCACCCTATATAATAGTAAACAATTGTAGGCAGGCACAATTTGTGTTACAGACCTAGCTGATGTGTGGTCTACCTTGACGATTTTAGCTGGGCGACTTCACACCAGGGTCCTGAAGTGAATACCAAAATAATTGAAAAGCACCAATCATTACATACCATTCTCCGAGCTGAGAAAAAAAAAAAAAAGACAACTTTATACACACCATAGCAGGTGCCTGCACCACCAACTCAGAATTCCATAGCCAGCAACTAACACTCCAGAGCTAAATCACAGGCACACAAAGCACGCCAAAGCATGGAACCATGATACACAAATTACAAGTCCTCACCAAACACATGAATTACAATAGCTGCCTCATAAAGACTGCTGTTCTACAACAATGAAAATAAAGCAAACTAGTGAAGAACTGGTTGCATAAATCGGACATAAGGGTTGGGAAGGGGTGTGTGATAACTCGTTTGATACACTAGCCTATGACTTCTCATTACACTTACATAAGGGCATTGGGCATTCATAGGTAACTGTATCAGATGAGTTATCACACAGTCACCACCACCACCCCCCCCCATCCCTTTCAAGGGGTTGGATGTATAACACTGAGGACTATGGGACTATACACTTATTCCACGTGGGATTTAACCAGTTAAAGCAGGACATCAAAATTACTTACCGAGTTGAGGATGGTCCTTCATGGAGCTGTGCTGGTGTCGCAGCAGATGCAAGTGTTTCAACGTGGCAAAATGAAACAGCGTGTTAGATATACACTGTAGCACAAAGTGTGTGAGGGGAATAAAATGTCATCATTAGCATACTTCACCTATTATATCATACCTTTTACTAGTATTAGGCCATAAACTTACCAAACAGTATAGCACATTACACAGAAGCACAATGCAATGAACAATAAAAGAAATGCTTCTGGTGTACTATTAACAAGGACGCAAAAGACCTAGAAGTGAAAGAGGTGCACAGCTGTAAACTAATTATACTGTAATGAATACAACAGCCATTTCTTTGAATGTTAATGGCTGGTATCTCAATAGCTTACCAAGCTGAGGACGGTCCTTCAAGGTGCTCGACTGGTGTCACAGCAGATGCAGGTTTTTCAACGTGCCTGAAATTAAATAACAGTGATGTAAACTGCAGCAAAAAAGCACATACAAAATGTAATGACACAGAAGTTGTAATTAGCACGAAAGATGCCTTTTAATTTACCTCTTACTGGTATGAAACCATAAGCTGACAAGAACTAATGGCCAATTACACAGAAGTCAAACTGAAAATATAATGGGGGCTAGTGTAAAATATGGCAACAAAAGCCCTACAAGAGAAAGACAGTCACAGAGGTGAACTAGTTATATCACAACTATACCTGCCATCTTAATGCTGTTAGACATGTGAGGGTTTACTACTACTACATGTTTTCACTTACCGAATTAGAAAAGAGGCCAAACCCTTAGACAGCTGTGCTGTCTCCTCTTGCCGGGCACGTTTAGCTTTCCTCTGTTGGGCACCAGACAGACAGTTTTCTCTTCTGTGCGGATTCCATCCTAGAAAGGCAAGTACAAAACCAGTTAGAAATCTAGCAGGAAATCTTGCGGGCTGGGAATTCTAATACACATGCAATTAATTTCAACTTGCATGTTTGGTATAAGAGACCACGGCTTTTCCAGTTAGCTATTCACTCACTGTGCCAGAAAAGTTTCGGGATGGAAACCAGAAGATAATGGTATGTCCTGCACTATGAAAATCAAACTATAGGGCTAAGTTCCAGAAACACTTTGTACAGAAAGATATTGGTCATGATGCAGATGCAGCATACTATCATGCATATGTGTTAATGTTTTTCTCCTTAGGGATTACTTAGTAGCAGTTAGCACCATATTTTAAGTTGATTGTGTTACCAATTCCTAGTGCATATAAGCAACTGTTAATGAGTTTTTAAGTAAGAGAAAACACAATGTCTCACACATTTAGAAAGTTCATAATGAGCAGCAAATGACTGTGCCTCAACATTTTATCCAGTGAAGTAGAGTTGAATTACTACTAAGCAGTACTCAGTTTCTGTATTCCTAAATGTGATGTTGCAGTAACGCTAAAAATATAACTAGTGTGAATCCAGTGCTTAGGCTTTGTTATAAACAGAAGTTGACCTTTAAAGGCGCTACAAAATTGTTGCTGTACTTTACTTTACACCCCGTGGCAGTCTCAATCTCAAGGGGCTCCACCTAGACCTGCCAGGAGGTAGTCTAAACCTACTGTGACAGCGTGGAAAACTGTTCTAGGTGGGCTTCATGTGGGGTCGGTGGGCAGAAGGGCACAGAGAGCATAGGGAGGATTTTGTGTAAGCGGGACAGTAAAGGATTGTGTTGGCACCTGGCAGGGTACATATGCCTCCGCATGTTATACATATGCATCTGCATCCTGACAGGTGCCTATGCACTCCCTTACTTCCCTGATGACACAATACCAGGGCTTGAATGATTCACACATGCACACACGCATGCATGAGAGAGCCAAGCAATCATATACTGCCAGTGTCCACATACAAAGGGGTACTGAAAGCTGTCAACAGCATGAAGATGCAGTTTGTAGCACTGTACTGTGTGGTCGCAGTGGTCTAAAAAGTGCACATTCCAAGTACAGCACTTGACTGGCAGTAACTGAAAGCAGTGCTGTACCAGAGATGTGCACTTTAATGACAAAGAACAATGATAAATCACTTGTTGTGGAGGCATTTCTTTACAGAGAGGTGGCGGCATGTAAAATGGAATGCTTCAAGAAAGGGTGAGACAAGACAGAGGGATGGGTTGGGGCAGCTGCTGAAAAGAGAGAGCTGTAATCTGGAGCAGCCTAGACAGACAAGGACGGCCTTTTTTTACTGGCAACTTTTGTCTGTTTGTGGTCATCATAACTTATAACAGAAACCAAGGTCTATTCACCTGTACTTCTGACCACTGGCATGTCAATCAGTAGCTCAGCTCGACCCCAATGGGCAACAAGAACCGCAGAATATGAAAGTACCTGAGTCCCCTTTGTGAGCTCAGAAAATGAAGCCTGTGTGTGTTCCATAGACCTGTATTGATGCCATTTGTCAATGTATGTTGGCACTATTTAGAGTTGGCACTCGGAAAAATGAAAGCAACCACTCCAGTAAAAAAGGACAGTTACTCAGCATCTGCTTTGATTTTTCTAAATGGCACATCTCAGTAGTACTAAAAGCCACAGGTATATTGCATACATACAGGTTAATGAAATGCACCCTCAGTATTCATTTTCTGACATCACAATGCTACAGCCTCCCACTCCAAAAACACCCATGGCAGTCCAACTACCAGACCAATAAATTTACCTACCAAACAATAAAATACCATAAATAAGAAAGCAGGAGGCTCACCCTGTCCAACCCCCCCACTCAACACCAATGGGCGGCATGGGCCACAAGAACCATATCACACAGCACAGAATAATCAGCATGGCAGTTCAAAATCTGGGCATGGCACTAGAATTTATTTATTTATTTGTTTTTATTAAGCAGGTAGGCACAGTAGACAAGTGCCTATTTTCAGGTGCGACCTGGGAGGGTACAATACAGAAAAACATGGTACATAGTCAAGGTAGCATACAGACCCACAATACAGGTGGGCCAGAGAGAGAATTTAGTACAGGGAACATGGTGCAAAGACAGAGTGACATACTCACCCATTCACAGGTGGGGCCAGAAGTACAATCTATAGACATGGTACAGAGACAGAGCTAGCAAACATGATTACAACTACAACTCAAATACATAAACCCAATAAGGTAACAAGGAGGGAGGAGACTACAGGTACAGGTAACTAAGGGGGGGGGAGCAGGATCAGTGAACAAACCAGTGTGTGTGTGTGTGTGTGTGTGTGTGTCAGGAAACAGGCAGGGAGGAGAGTAAACAGTGCTGTAGGGCAGCATGGAACTAGTGGGTGAGGAGAGGGGAAGGAACACAACCTGGGGGACAACCCCGGTGGAGTAAGGCTCGAACTGCAGGGAGAGAACTGCCCAATCCAGTTGCATGCCTGGGGACAGGTAAAAAAATAGCGTTGGATTGGGGATGCCTGTCAGAGGACAATGGGAAGTGCTATGGTGGGCAGAGGCTGAATAGAGCTAGTGGGAGAGGTGTCGAGCAGCTGCGAGTGTGAGAAGTACTAAAGTGAAGAGAGGCAGTGTCCAAATCATGCTTATGGGAGAGGAGTCGGGTGGCCGCTAGTGTCAGCAGTTCGTTGGCACAAAGACAGGTGGAGGCAGCTGTGAGGAACTTCCAGAGGGACGTTTTGAAGCCGGGTGGGATGGTGCTGCTCAGACTGGGGCAGGGAGGGAGTTCCAGAGTCTTGGGGCGTAGGCAGAGAGGGACCGGGTCCTAGGGACCTTGCAAACCAAAGTTGAGCTGGACCTACGTTGATAGGCCAGGGTGCAGTGTTTGAAGGGAGGGGCAAGGGTGGGGGAGGCAAGCAGTATGGACTATATTATCCACTATATTACCGAGGTGGTAGGCTAATACGGATTTGTCTGAACACCCTGTAAACAATCACAGTTGCATGTCACAGTTACATGTCAGTGGCTCAGTAGGTAGCACACTTGCCTCTGAGGCTGGGAGATCAGAGGGCTGTGGGTTCAGTTCCCACATCTGGCACTTGGGTTAATATCCCTGTACTGACACTGTAGTGCAGCACGAGAGGGGTGCTGCACTTCTGAGATGCCGTCTTTCAGATGAGATGTTAAACAGAGGTCCCATCAGCCTGGACTGGTGGTAGTTCAGGTGGATGTTTATGATCCCATGGCACTTATCGAAAAGAGCAGGGGAATTTTCCCCGGTGTTCTGGCCAAATTTCCGTCATTCACTTAAAATACCTCCAACAGTTTAATCTGGTTCAATGTCGGTTTGCATTCATCTGTATCCCCCGCCTCGGGTCGTGCACTTACCCGGTCAACAAAAACTAACTAAATAAATAAATAACACACACACACAGCCAGTCTGCCTGTCACAGGGCACAGCCAGTCAAACCAAGCCCATTCCCCATACAGATATCTCCCACTCCGAAACCATCCATACCACCCCCACCAGCACCCCACCCCCATCCCCATCCAGAAATGTTGCAAATAATAAAACACACACCACAGACAGACACACACACAGAGACAGCCTCAAGCCACATCCAAAAATAGGACACAGAAAACTAAGAATAAGACTTTTACTCCGCTGTCCAGTCCACCCCCACCCATGGCTGTAGCAGCACCAACAAGGAAAATTCAAACATGCTATTATATATACACACACACACACACACACAACCCCCTCCCCCCCGCACAGTCACACACAGTAGCTGTACCCAAAAGCCTCCATATTACACTAGTTCAGCTGAAAGACTATATTATAAAAAAAAAAAAAAAAATAGATTGGCACAAACCTTGATCAGAAAGGAGGAGAGTTGATGGTCAGTGTCTTTCACTCTACGACACTGACGGTTGGTCTGGCTCTGCTGTGCAGTGTTCTAGGCGCACACTGAACGTGAACCTGGACAATGAGTGAAACAGCTCTTTTTTTGTATTTTTTGTTAGCAGCCAGCAAGCAATGCAGGAGTACGCTAACCACTAGGCACTGGGTATCTCTCATCGGCTGATTGCAGAAAATGTGCACTCTTGACTGTTCGAATCCTTTTCCGCCGACCAGGCTGTCTGTGGACCAGACTCTGATGCGACTCTGCTCCCTCCCTGGGGTGGCCAAAGCGAAGAAGCAAGCAACCGGCAAAACTCCAACTGGGTGAAACCAACGGTGTCGCTGACGCTGCTGAGCTCCAGTCACTAGTCTGCGGCTGTCTTTCACAGAATTCCTCTCTCTGGTCTGGAAACTGGGAAGAGCTGCACAAGAGGGGGGTCCTTTTATTGTACTGCCTCAGACCTGAGGGGGGACAGAAAAGTTCAGGGCCGAGGGGCGGAGGTGCGAGAAACAGCACGGACTGAGTGGCGCCCTGCCATTGGTCTGTGCACACACACGTCACTACCTGTGTGGACGTTGTTAACTGCTCGGTCCGGTGCTATGGGGAGGAACTAGTAAATGTAGCAGGAAGAAGAATGGCAATGTTTCTTGCGGCGCCGCGTGGTAGATAAGTTAGTGAGCGGCAATTCTGCTGCTGCTCCAGGTGAAATGCACTGCGATTCATGATGTGGGACTCAGGGAGGCAGTGGGCACAGCGCCAGACCAGGATTCGGAGTCGGACTCGGGAGGGACTGAGCGACGGAGACTAGAGAAAGGTAATACCCCCCCCTTTAGTCATTTTACAATTTCTTTCTTAAGTAAGGCTGAGCCAAGCAGTGGAAAAATAACACGGGCTGGCTAGGCAGCCATTAATTTACTAAATGTTACGGCACCCCCCAGTATAGAAAAATGTACGCGATTGCGTACACTGCGTACGGCTGCCGACGCCCCTGATCTCAGGTCATGCACCTTTTGGATGGTAACTCTGTCCCAGATCATACCATCTCTCAAGCAGGACATGTGGTTCTGCTCCCCGGATCCTTAGGATGTGTTCTTTCATGTCCTGATCCATCCGTCACATCGAAGGTTTTAGAGGGAACACTTTACGAGTTCCAAGCCATGCTGTTTGGCCTTTCATCGGCCCCCAGGGTCTTCACCCAATGCATTGCAGTGGTGGCAGCCCATCTACGGCTTCAAGGGGTCAGAGTATACTCATACTTCAACAGTTGGCTAATAGTGGGTCCCTCCAGGTTGGAGGCAGAGAGGTCCAGGGATCTGACACTCCAAACCTGTCTCAGACTTGGCCTCCTGGTTAACGAGGCCAAATCGGAACTTGTGCCATCACAGGTGATCTGTTTCATCGGGGCAGAGCTCGACTCTTGCCGAGCCAGAACCAGGTTCCCGGTGGACAGGGCGGAGGTTCTCTGCTCATTTGCCCAGTCATTTCTGGTTGGGCAGTTGCGCCCTGCTTGGGACTTCCTGCACCTTCTGGGTTACATGGTGGCTTGCAGATCCATGGTGCAATGGGCCTAGTTGCATATGTACCCCATTCAGTGGGGACTGGCCAGCCAGTGGTCCCAGCGTCAGGGTCATTTCGACCAGCTGGTCACGGTAACCCAGAGGTTTTGGGACACTCTCCAGTGGTGGACCATTCTGAAACATCTGCAGGGAGGAATCCCGTTTGTCCACCCTGAGCTGACGGTTGTCCTTATGACCGATGCCTGTCTCACGGGCTGGGGAGCTCACATGGGGAACCACAGAGTCCACCGGCTCTGGAACCCAGAGGAATCCTAATATCACATCAACCTGCTGGAGCTCTGAGCAGTCCGGCTGGCGCTGACTGCATTAGTTCTGTTTCAGCGGGGTCAAGTGGTTTACACCACGACCATGCACTACCTCAACAAACAGGGCAGCATGCACTCCTGGTCTCTGTGCAGGGAAGCGCTCCTATCTGGGCACTCATGAGCCATTTGGAGGCAGGTTTCCTTGCCATCCATGTGGCAGGAGCCTCAAATCGACTGGCAGACACCCTCAACTTTGTGGGCAATGCGTCCCATCTGGAGGTAGTTCGCAGTGTGGCACCCCTCGGGTGCACCTGTTTGCCTCCAGGGAGAATGCAAAGCTGATGCTGTTTCATGCCCGTCCCCTCAGCAGAGTTCGCTGCAGGGGTATGCCTTCTTGAGGCCGTGGACCCCAGGCCTCTTTTATGCTTTCCCTCCATTTCCCTTAACCCACAGGGTGCTTCTCAGAGCGAGGAGGGACAAGGTGAAGGTGACCCTGGTAGCCCCAGATTGGCCACGCCAGTTCTGGTATCCAGATTATCTCAGTCTCAGCGCCAGGCTCTCGAGTCTTCCAGCACGCCCGGACTTGATGTCAGTAAATCAGTAGAAGGTATTCCATCCGGACCTTCAATCCCTGCACCTAACAGCCTGGTACCTGAGTGGCTAGAGTTCCAGGCTTTGGGTCATACCGACGATGTACTCAACATTGTTGAGGCATCTAGGAAGGAGTTGACCAGGAGGTGCTACGCCTTCAGATGGAAAAGATTTTCCATTTGGTGTCAGGGCCAGGGCTTGGACCCTGATTCCTGCCCTGTGGCCATGTGGAATAAGGGTGGCTCCCTCCATTTGGAGTTTGATCAACGCCCCCTGAATTAGAGGGAAGGGAGAGATGGCATAAAGAAACCTCCCTTTCCAAGAGAGGGACAACGCATCTCACCAGAAAACTCCAGGCCCTAGATCTAGCAAGCAGAAACATGGCAGTTTTGCATTGAGTGGGGACGCAAAAAAAGGCCCAATTCTGAATAACGCCACCTGTCTAACAGATCTTCTACAACTGAGGTCAGCAGTTCCCACTCATGCTGTCTGGACTGTGACTGTCTGAGTCTGTCTGGCAGAGCATTTTTGGTCACCTGGAACATGGGTGGCTGGCAGTTCTAGACCATGTTCTAGAGCCCAGTACCAGACTCTCATTGCCTCCTGACATAGAGGGTAGGAGTGAGCTCGCTTTGCATGTTGATGTAATAAACAACACTGAGCGTGTCCAACTGCACCAGGAGGGGACACTGAGAGAGGTGGTTCTGGAAGGCTTGTAAGGCATACAGAACTGCTTTCATTTCTAGCACGTTAATGTGGAGGTGAGCCTCCAACACTGATCAGGATCCTTGGGTCCGGAAGGGACCCAGGTGTTCCCCCAGCCCAGACCCGAGGCATCTGAGGTGAAGATCCGCTGCGAGGAGGGAATGAGGAAGGGGCCCCTCTTCAGAAGATTGACAGGATCCATCCACCATTGAAGAACCTTGCGGACGGGGGAAGAAAGAAGAACCCGGTGATCTAGATCCTCGGAGTGTTGATCCCACTGGACCCCGAGGGTCCACTGGGGAATCCTCGTATGTAACTTGGGGAAGGGTATGGTGCCTGTGGCCACGGCCATCAGGCCCAACAACCGGAGGAAGGTCCTGGCAGTAACCAACTGGGTTTGGGCAACCAGCTGGGCCTGTGCTATCAGACAGTCCGCCCTGTCCTGAGGAGGGAAGGCCTTGCCTTGTGTAGTGTTCAGGACTGCCCCTACATACTGCAGCCATTGGCATGGGGACAAGGCAGATTTGGGTAGGTAGAGGGTAATTCACAAAGTGTGGAATAAATTCCCGGTGTGGTCTAGAGTCTGCAGCAGGAGATCCCTGGACTGGGCCCTCAGCAATCAGTCATCCAGGTAAGGGAAAACATACAGGCCTTTATGCCTGACAGTTGCTGCCACTGTTGCTAAGCACTTGGTAAAGACCCGTGGTGCAGATGACAAGTCAAAGGGCAAGACTCTGAATTGGTAATGTTCCCCTAGAACAGGAAAGCACAGATCTTGTCTGTGTCAATCTTCACCATTCATCACCTTTGGGTTATTGATCGGAGGTCATGACCCCGCGGGAGCTTCTTCTTTTTTTTTTGGCTGGGCGGAGTCGACTCACTATTGGCACCGCCCTGGAGGCCAATGCACTGTGTGGCACTCGTGGGTGGGCCGTTACGTGCTGTCGACTCCCACCAGTTCTTCGTCTCCTGCCGTGGAGGTCATCTCATGGGACACTTCGAGAGCAAATTTGAGGCCTACCTGCTACGCAGCTTAATCTTTCGACTCCGTGTTGATTTTTTCCTCTGTGCCGAAGTCCGTTGGCTCCCTCCTGCTGGTTCTGCTAGCCACACTCGACGTCACCCTGTAAGATCTTTCCATTATTTTTATTTTGTGACGTCTAGTCTTATTTGGTAGTTTTTTCTCCGTAGGTCATGTCTCAGTCGAGATGACAGAAAACTTCTAAGGCAGGGCAGCCCCATTCTGACTGTGCCCATGCGACGACGAAAATGCTCCGTCACTGACCAGCATGACCGTTGCCTTACGTGTCTTGGCCCACATCACGACATGGATTTGTGTGACACCTGTTTCTCCATGGACCGCCGGGTCATCGAGCAACAGACGTGGAAAGTGGGGCGAGCTCTGCCGATTTCCAGGGGTCAGGCGCACACTTGTCGGGCCAAGCCGCATTCTCTCGGCCTTTCCTCTGGTTCCCTTCCCGGTTCTATGCAGATCGAGGAGGAGAGCCTCGGCCTCTTGTAGCCTAGCCGTGGCCGAGGCTTCTCCCGCGGTGCAGGAGGCCCAGTCTGTTTCCTCCGGGAGACAGACAGGAGGCATCGCATTGGCAATCGCTCCTTCGGGGGCAAAGGCTCCCCCAGTGTCGGATCTGTGGCTCGGAAGGCCCGGGTTGGTGCTGTTCTTGGCGCCGTCTGTCAGCGCTGTTTTGGGCCTCGGTGCTGTTCACAGCACTGTGGGCCCTGATGGAGTCGTCGTCGGTGCCGGTCTGTCGCTACGCCGTGGCTGCGCTTTGGCTGCCACGAGCCGATAGTGCTAGTGGGACGCGGGAGGTTCTACAGTGCTGTTTCTGACTTATTCTCACCTTGGCGCAGTCCGTGGCGCCGAGGTTGAGCATGGTGCCGTGTCCAGTTCCGGGGGCCATTCGCGGTTCCAGACATGGGCACAGCACCGTGGGGGTTTCAGATCTCGGCTGTCTGAGCCATCATCGGTGCCGTCTCTGTCCTCGGCGCCACGAGCGGCTCGTGGGGGTCTCTGGCCTCAGCACCGAGAGTGCTGTTGGAGCTGTCTTCGGCGCCGTCTCTGTCCTTGGTGCCGCTTGCAGCTCCATGGGGTGGGACGGCGCCATGTCAGGTTCTGGCTCAGAGACTGCTGTCCTGGTTGGAGCCGTGTCCTCTTCTTCCACCGTTCGCGGTGCTGTGGAGAACACCGATACCGACTCGGGTACGGTATCTTTTTCTGGTACCCTATTTGGTCGAGATGGCAGCAGTCGCCCGCCAACTGTTTGCACAGGGCTTCGGTCTCCACCTCTTCAGAGGAGGAGTCAGACTCTTGAGTCAGATGGGCAGTCTGGCTCCTTGGAGTTAGCTGCTGGCATGGGCACCCTCGTAGTGTCATCGACAGGCTTGAGTCAGCCCCCCTCTGAGGAGCGGACAGTGACTGCCGGGGCTAGAGTCAGGGGTTCTGACCAGCAGGTAGTGGTGCATGCCACCATTTTACTGCAGCCCGGCCTCGGAGGGTTCTCTGACCCCTCAGTGGTGGTAACCCCCCAGGTGGTGTGCCTAGATTGCCCAACTTTGGGGCCGATCAGAGCACCCACGGTAGGGGAGAGTGCTGCGCCCTGGATAGCTCCCTCATGGGCCAACCATGGCTGCTAGTTGCCTAGGCTGGCTCTCTCAAGGAGGAGGGTGCTCTCGGATTCTGAGGGGTCGAGGGGCATGGGGTCTGTTTGGCAACCTTTTTCTGGAGTCCACCTGGGCTCTGGGAGAAGCCGTAGTGCGGATCTCTGCTCTTCTCCCTCTGTTTCTTTGAGAGGGCCCTGTTCTTTGGAGGTAGGGGACTGTCCTTCTGGATCTGCACGGCCCCAGTCACCTCACAGGGGGGATTCTTCTGGGCGCAGCCAAGGCAGTTCCGATATGGTTGTTCAGCTTTCGGCTGTGGAGTCTTCCGGAGCACCTTCTTCTTCTTCTGGTGTGCTGGTGTACTCCGTAGCCCAGGCAGAGGTCAGTTGATTTCTCTTGTCGACTCTGCCCTCGTCTCTTTGCCACATTCTCCAGCACTCCCAGTCATCCTTTGGCCTAGCAGGCCTCTCTCCTGGGAGCAGTTCAGGGCCGTGGCTGCTCGATTCACTTATGTCAGGGCAATGGACAGACAGGATTTCCAACCTCCGCCCCGAGCAGCCACCCTCTGAGCAGATGAGGTCCTCTGACTCCTCATCCCCCTCTTCTGGGGGAGAGGAGCCTTCTGTCCACATCTCCCTCCTGCTGCTGATCTTGCGGAGTATCAGCGATTGCTCGTGAGGATGTTGAGGACCTGCACATCACCCCTCCCACTCGAAGCAATCCAGAGCACTTGACACACGCCTTTCTAGGCGACTTCAGTGAGGACACCCTTGTGGTGCCCCCCCGCCTGCTCCTTTTCGGGAGGCGTCATTGCATTCCTGACAGAGGCCCTTCTCTGGAGTTCCTGCCCCTAGGGATCTCTGCCAGCTGTATTGCAACCCCAACCCCGGGAGTCTTCAGGTTCCATGCCTCATCCTCAGTCAGGATTGATGCAGCTGGACTCTCCTGATGGGCTTCACGTCCTTCGCCGTGACTGGCCCCCAGATAAAGATTCCTTGGATTTTGACTTCTGGGGGAGGAGGATGATCTACTCGGCACGGATGCTGCTCTCTGTCGCAGCACATCAGACCCATTATGCATCCTATGATAGGTTCTTGTGGTCCAGGCTGGGTCAGCTCCTAGCCTCTTTGCCTGACATGGAGCAAACCAGACAAGCCATCGCACTCTCTGCATGTGGCCTGGAGCTAGCAAGGCACCAAGCGAGGGCATCGTACGATGCCAACAAGGTTGCTACCAGGGTCGTAGGGACAGCGACCTGCACTAGGCGGGTGGCATTGCTGCGACTTTCCCGGTTGTCACCCTTGGCCCGGCATAGGGTGATTAACTCCTCTCACCAGAGAACCTATCTCTTCTCCCGTACAACAAGACGGCATTTGTCGGGGCAACTTCCTTTCCCCTCCGGGGGGTCCTCGTCTCACTCTCCCCACTCTCGAGCCCCCCCAGGCTCCGAAAGGTCTCCCTCTTAGTGTGTCACCCACTGAGAGCTAAGGGACTCTGTCCTTTAGGGTTAAAACTCCCTTCGGGGGAACTCGGCACTCACCCAAAGGTGATGAATGGTGAAGATTGACACAGATAAGATACGAAAATTATGTACCTACCATAATTATGATTTTTCTGTGTGTCTTCACCATTCATCACAATTCCACCCGCCATCCCCCTGGGGCCTCAGTCTCTAGGTCCCTCTCCCCCTCTGTGCCCTCCCTTGCCCCCTCCTTTCTTTTGTCAGGAGCGGGATAAACAGGGGCACATAGGGGGATGATATTTCAAAGGGGAGAATGGTCAGCATGGGGGGCACTCCTTTTCCAGTGCTCTAGCTCCACCTCTGTGGGGTGGGAGTTGGCAGTTGCCCTCCATTCTCTGCTGCTCCTTTGTTCCCATCAATCCTTAATTTTCTTTGTCCGTTGGACATATCCTTTATTATTTTAGAGAAACTAAATTTTCTCTTGCCAAAAAATCTTTCCATGAGGGGGGAGAATTCCCTGTGTCCTGTCTTTCTTCCAGAATAACCGTTTTCTGCCTTTTGGAGTTATTGCCAGTAATTCTGTGTCTTGAATTCTGTCAGTGAGCCTTTTGGCTACTCCTTGCAGTTCCTATACAATATGGAGACAAGTCAAGGTCCTGGGTATGGTTGTTTCCTTTTCCCCCTTCCCCACCAAGTCTATCCTAATTCCTCCTCTCTCCTTTTCCTATTTCCAGAGATTGGGGCCCCTACCCAATCCCCTTAATCTCCCTCTTCTTCTTCTTCTATCCTCTCAGTCGTTTATTTCTCCTTTTGTTTTATGTATCTTTTCCTTTGTCTGTCCCTTGGACTTCCTTGTCCTACCCTCCCAACCCTTTTCCTCACCTCTCCGGCGACTCAGAACTGGTGGGAGGGCGGAGTCGGCAGCACATAATGGCCAATCCGTGAGCGCCACACAGTGCGTTGGCCTCAAGGGTGGTTCCAATGGTGTGTCGACTCTGCCCATCCCAAAAAAAAATAAGAAGCTCCCACGGGGTTTGACCTCCGGCCAATAACCCAAAGGTGATGAATGGTGAAGATGCACAGAAAGATCATAATTACGGTAGGTACGTAATTTTCATTTATGTAAGAACTTACCGTAACAGTAGATCTTCTAGTTTGACCTCAGTGATAGGGAAAATGATGTAATCACTTCTGAAAGAAAGAATTGTTGAGTACCTGGAGGCCAGTGGGGCACAGGACCCAAGACAGCTTGGATTCACAGCGGGAAGGTCATGTCGGACGAATCTAATAGATTTCTTTGACTGGGTGACCAAAGTAGTAGACCAGGGAGGAGCTGTGGACATGGCCTACCTAGACTTTAACAAGGCATTTGACATAGTCCCACACAAAAGATTAATAAACAAGTTAGCCAGCCTGGGAATGGGTCCCAGGGCGGTAGCCTAGGTAAAAATTGGCTGGACAACAGGACACAGGGTAATAGTAAACAGAGTCCACTCCAAAGAAAGGGGGGTTACTAGTGGGGTACCGCAGGGTTCAGTACTGGGACTGGTCCTTTTTAATGTCTTTATAAGTGACATTGCAGAGGGACTGGAAGGAAAAGTATGCCTGTTTGCAGATGACACAAAGATCTGCATCAGAGTTGATACACAGGGTGGGGTGGAAAGGATGAGAAGAGACTTGGCAAGGTTGGAGGAATGGTCAGATATACGGCAGCTTAGATTCAACGCAAGAAGTGCAAAGTAATGCAGCTGGGAAACAAAAACCCAGGGGAAGAGTGCACAGTGGGGGGTGAGATACTGACAACAGAAATGGAAAGGGGCCTGGGGGTAGTCCTATCAGATGACCTAAATGTAAGCAAGCAATGTGAGGGCAACTAAAATGGTGCAGGGTCTGCACCAGAAGCCATACCAAGAGAGAATAAAGGAGCTTAATATGTATACCCTCAAGGAAGGGGGGGGGGACATGATAGAAACTTTGAAGTACCTCAAGGGAATCAACAAAGTCCAAGAGGGTAGCATCTTTCAGAACAAGAGAAGGGGGCACAATTCGAAGTCAGAGGGGGGTCGGCTCAGGTGCAACGTGAGGAAGTATTTTTTCATGGAGAGGGTGGTGGACACATAGAATGACCTTCCTGAGGAGTCTGTGGGGTCAAAAACAGTGGGGGAATTCAAGAATGCATGGGACAGGCATACGGCAATTCTGGTGGGGGGGTAGGAAGAAGTAGGCTGTTGGTTAACTAGGATCTACAGCTTATCCAGTAAGTAGGGAAATGGGTAGACTGGGTGGGCCAAGCAGTCCTTATCTGCTGTCAAAGTCAATGTTTCTATGTTTATTACCAGAGAATGCCAATCCAGGGGAAGCATTGCTCCATACTAGGATTCTCATGTACAGTACACACTGTATAAAGGACTTCAGAAAGTCCTCTGTTTGTTTCTTTCACCCCTGGGAAAGGGGGCGCTTCAGTTTCTAAACGTTTTTTGTCCAAATGGTTGACCAACTGTATTACCTTTTGTTATAGAAGTATGGTAAGGAACTTCCTGGGGTTGTTCATGGCCACTCAGTAAGGGGCATGGCCACTTCACTTGTGTGTTTCTTTAATGTCTCAGCTGCAGATATCCATGCTACTGCAACTTGGAGTACTGTCCACACTTTCACAGAGAACTACAGTCTGGATATTGCCTCTAGAAGGAGGGCCGGCTTTGGCCTAGCTGTGCTTCAAGGCCTTCTGTCTTAGGCTTTTGGGCTTCTGCCACTCAGACTGTCTTGATGTCAGAACTGCTTGAGACTCATTTCATAGGTGTGATCTGATGAAAGAGATATTCCTGAAGAAGACAGATCAGTTACATAAGAACTTACTGTAACAGTAGATCTTTTAAGGGAATCTCTTTCATTAGGTCACGCCATCCCACCCTCCATCCCCCTGGCTGGCTGGCTTCAGCTAGGCTTTCTGCTAGATCTACTCCCTTTTTATAGTGGGGCACCTTTCTGTCTCCTCAGTTCCCTGGTGGGAGGTCTAGCTTGTATGGTCTCCGGCAGGGCAGAGTATTGAGGAGGAAATGGGGCTGCCCATGCTTATGTAGGGTAAGGGACGTCTGCATGTGACATTGGCATGGACAGCCCCTGGACTGCACAGAAACTCTTCCATGGGATTTTAGTGCCTGGCAGCTAAGTTCCATAGGTGCGACCTAATGAAAGATATTCTATCGAAGATCTACTGTTATGGTAAGTTCTTACGTAACTGTTCTGTGACTTCCAATGTGGGGGGAGGGGGAGGTTTAAACCATGCTAAACAGTGACTAAATGTTTAACTTGTACAGTATTCCAGTGCCGTCTGGGTAAAACATCAAACCATAAAACAAGCAAGTTACATACCATAACTATATAAAGAGGGTTGGGCAGATCCTGGGCTTCCAAGGTAGGGGTGCCACCGATGGGGGTACCCTACGGCTTGAGGGCTAGGTGGTCTGCTGTTGCTCCTCTGAGCCTGGAGGAAATTAATTTCCTGAGCTTCGGCCTCCTGGGAGTATGAACACTGGGATTAGTAATAAGGGAAGGTAGATGTGGGGAAGGGGGGTCAGGAGAGGTTAGCTGCTGCTACCAGATACAAAATGCTCAATGAGCCATCCAGCAGGTTCCGAAGCGGGCATCTACTTCCAAAGTAGCATGACCCTGCTACTAGCAGAAGACAGACAGCAGTAATAAAACGGCCATCAAGAGGGCATCTCCAGGGAGTAAAATCTATGCATAAAGGAGGACTCATGCCAGTGTATGAGCAGATCTTACTTCGAGTGGGAGCTCTTGCAGCAGGCTGTAACATTTAGGACTAGGCCCTTGGAGCACTAGGACCCACGGTGAAAACTTCTGCCAGCAATACCAGTTGGGACCGCCTCGACGCCGCCCTGCACTGACGCCGGGTCAGGGGTATAAGAGGGGGCAGACCCAGCTCCACCTCAGTTCTTTCCCGGCGCGTACCCGCATGTGAAACTAGCTGCTGCCTGTGATTCTCAGCGTGAAAAGAATTTCTTCAAGCGACTCTCCAAGCAAGTCTTCCGTTTCTTTCGATGGTTTTGCTGTTTCAAACAACATGAAGTCTTGCTATATTATGACATATGCAGTATAACCCCAGGTTAGAACTGCTCCGGAGGTGAAAGAATTAACTTTCCATGCAGGGCATGGAATCTTGAGCGCGAGCTCGGTTGAACACTGTCTGTTGAAGCTCAAACTTAAACTGTCAGATTCTTTACTCCGCCTCACTGAACAGTCGCTCCGGAGATTCCTCCTGCTGCTCGGTTCGTTTGTCGGTTTTAAAGTGTAATTCTCGGTTTATTTACTAAAATTTAACCGCAATCGTCGGTTCAAGCTCTGTCTGTGGTATTGTAAGTAACAGATAGGCTTATTTATTATTTTTTCTTCTGTGTGGAACTTGTAGACGTCTTTTTCGGTTCGGTTTGAACCGATCAGATGGGTTTTAAAATTACCTTCTAGTCCTTTAGAGTGCGGTTCCCGGTTCTTATCGGTTCTAAAAAAAACAGATTTTATTACAGTTTTTTCCATGACCCGTGACACGGAACTGATAAGAGAGTCTTGCTTGGTGGATTCCCATTAACGGGCAAGTTTTGGTTAGGCTGGCACTATGTCTGAGAAACCTAAAAGAAAAACTGGACCCACTGGGGCCTCTGTGGGGAAGCCTTTGCTAAGGCTGACCCACACACCATTTGTGTATATTGTCTGGGGTTTGACCACCTCAATGCAGACTGTCAGATTTGTAAGACTTTTCCCGCTGCCACCGTGGAAAAAAGAGTTGGTAGGCTCAGGGAAAGGAAGGCCAAAAAGTCAGCTGACCCAGATGGCCAGCCCGGTTCGGTTCCAACCGAACCTGAGGGAATGCCCTCTGACCAGGGCGATACTTCCTCGGGCAAACGAAGAGCCAGCTCTGAGGAGCCGGTTCCAACTAAAAGGACTAGAAGGTCAGCTAGTTTGGGGCCAAAAGTTCTTTCTCCAACCGCTGAGGAAATAGCCAAAGCTATTCAAATTGTCCAGTCTGTTTCCCCAGTTCCGTCCGAACCGGCACCATTAGGGAAGCGCCCGGTTAGATCAGTTCTGATTCAAGATTATGATTTTGAGATTTTATGAACCGGGAAGGGAGGAGAGTACGAGGAGTGAGTGTGATTTTGAAAGTCTGGATGTGCCCTTTGAACCGGACATCTCTCAGACAGACCCTCAAGTGTCCCTCCCAGGCTATCTGAGTCCCCTTCTCATTTTTTGTTTTACAAGAAAGTTGCTGAGACTCTGCAACTCCCTGTTGAGGAAGCTGTTGATGATCAAGAATAGCCTGATTTTGTGGAAATGATGGATATTCCAGAGTCTAGGAGACTGTCTATTCCCTTGCATAAATCTTTTAGGAAACAGACAGTAAAAATTCTGAAAACTCCTCATTCTATCCTACCTGTCGATAAAAGGATGGACAAGAGGTATGCTTTATCAGGCTCTGATACGGAGTTCCTATCCCAGCAGTGCAGCCATGTGGGGGGTAGTGCAGGCTGCAGCCTGTGACAAGGCTAATATTCCTCTAGCCTCTCACCCTCCTGAAAAGGATTCCAGGAGGATGGATGCGGACTCAGACAGGCAAATTATATGGCTTATGAAGCTAGGTACCAGAAATCCAGGTGGGATACTGTCCTGGCCCTAGCAAAACAGGCCCCTGACCAGCTTGCCAGGGAGCTGGAGCAGGTGGCTGTGGATGGTATTGAGGCATCCAAGGTGCAGTTTCATGCTGCAGTAGACTCTAATGATGTTTCATCAAGAGTCATGGCTACATCTGTGTCTCTTCGCAGAATGGCCTGGCTCAGATGTACTGCCCTGTCACAGGATACCCAGTCTAAGGCTATGGATTTTCCTGTTGTGGGAAATTCTCTTTTTGGGGAGCAGACAGAGAATTATATGAAGAAAATGAATGAGTATAGGACCACCTATAGGAGTGCACAGGCCAAAGAAAGGCAAGTCACTCCTCAAAGGCAGCTTATCGGGGGCAGGGGCAGGCCTTTTCATAGGCCGTTTTACCAAGCCCAGGCCTCCTTTTCTGCTTTTGCCCAGAGGGGGTTCTTTAGAGGAAGGGGCAGAAGGGGTTCTAGTAAGCCTGCTTCTACCCCTCAACCCAAAGCCCCTGCAAAACAGGCTCCCTGATGGGGTAGCCAGGGCCGACTCTCCACTACCGGTAGGGGGCAGGCTGGCTTACTTTGTCCAGGACTGGAAGTCTTTAACATCAGACAAGTGGGTCCTGGAAGTAGTAAGCCAGGGACTGGTTCTCAGCTTCAAAAAATTTCCGAAGCTGAGAGCCAGGTCTTTTCCACCTGCAAACCCTTTAGAGGCACTTGCTCTGGAAGCAGAAGTTTCTTCCCTCCTGGCTCTCAGAGCCATGGAAAAGGTTCCACCCATACACCAGGGCAAAGGGTTGTACTCCAGGTACTTCCTTACTCCAAAAAAGACAGGAGAATGGTGGCCCATCCTGGATCTCAGGTATTTAAACAAGCACCTTTTAAAACCAAAGTTCAAAATGGTGACCCTGGGGATTATTTAACCTCTCTAAGGCCAGGGGACTGGCTAGCCTCCCTGGACCTCAAGGATGCCTACTTCCATGTTCTCATCAGAAGCTCCCATCGAAAGTACCTCAGATTCAAACTGCCCTCAGGCCATTATCAGTTCAGAGCAGTGCCCTTCGGCCTCACCTCAGCCCCAAGGGTGTTCACAAAATGCCTGGCAGTAGCAGTTGCTCATTTAAGAAGGCAAAAGATTGCCATCTTTCCTTATCTGAACGACTGGCTCATTGTAGGCCAGTCTCCAGAGCAGGTCAAACTACATTTACAAGTAACCCAGCAACTGCTTACATCTCTAGGTTTCCTTCTCAGTCTTCCAAAGTCAGTTCTGGAGCCTGTCCAGCTTCTCACCTTCATAGGCGCAGAACTGAACACAAAAGAAGCCAGAGCCTTCCTTCCTCTGGAAAGAGCAAGGACCCTGGTGTCTCTGGCCTCCTCTTTCACCCTGCAGGCCTCTCGACCAGCAAGTCATTTTCTACAGCTCCTGGGGCACATGGCTGCTTCTACAGCAGTTGTGCAGGGAGCGAGATTTCAAATGAAGGACATTCAGTTCCATTTGAGAGCCTTTTGGTCTCAAAGGACAGATCCCCTAACCAAATTGATTCCAGTGACTCGAACCCTGATCCAGGCCATTCAGTGGTGGCAGGATCAGAACAATCTGAGACAGGGGGTTCCCTTCACTCCCCAGTCTCATTCCTTGACCCTTACTACAGATGCATCCCTCTTGGGGTAGGGAGCTCACATGGGCGACCGTTCCACCCAAGGGCTGTGGTCCCCTCAGGAATCCCTGCTCCACATCAGTTTGCTGGAACTCAGAGCAGTTTTTCTAGCACTCCAGGTTTTTTCCACATCTGTCCAGAACAAGGTGGTTCAGGTCAGAACAGACAATACCACTACAATGTGGTACAGCAACAAGCAAGGGGGCACTCTGTCTACGGCCTTGTGCACTGAAGCAATGAAGTTGTGGTCTCTGGCTTATTCTCTGAACGCCTCCCTTACGGCAGTTCACCTCCCAGGCAAGGACAGTGTCCTAGTGGATACTCTCAGCAGGATTTCCCAGGGCCATCACGAATGGGCAGTGGATCCCCTAGTACTGGAGGTAGTATTTGCCAGATGGGGCACCCCGCAAATAGATCTCTTTGCAGCCCCGGACAATCACCAACTTCCCCTTTTTTGCTGCAGGCCCCAGTGTTGGGCTCAGTCTCTCTGGATGCCTTCCTCCTCAGTTGGGAAGGGAAGTTTCTCTATGCTTTCCCCCTTCCCCTTCTTTTCAAAGTGCTAGTCAGAATCAGATCTCAATCCTGCAAGATGATTCTGATTGCTCCAGATTGGGCCAGGCAGCCCTGGTACCCACTCCTCATGTCCTTAGCAGTCCACTCTCCCCTATGTCTTCCCAGGAATCACAACCTGTTAACCTGTGCCCAGGGGAGAGTTTGGTATCTGAACCTCAAATCTCAATCTCAAAGCTTGGCTCTTGAAGAGTTAGAGTTTGCTGACCTACACCTGTCTCAAGGTGTATTGGATATTTTGAAGGCCTCTAGGAAGCCTTCCACCAGGGCTACCTATAATTCAAAATGGAAGAGATTTTCCATATGGTGTGCTGGAAGCATATTTCCCCAGAATCTGCTGGCGTGCCCACGATCCTGGATTATTTGGTGCATTTTAATTCCTTGGGGCTGAGACCAGCTACCCTAAAAGTGCACTTGGCAGCTGTGTCTGTCTTCTTATCAGCAGGTAAGCCCTCTTCTTTATCAGCTCACCCTGTGTTCTCTAAGTTTTTTAAAGGGTTGCTTCACACCAACCCTCAATTCAGGGACCCTGCCCTGCTTGGGATCTTAATATTTGCATCGCTCGCCTTATGCAACCCCTTTTGAGCCATTGTCTTCAGCAGAGCTTAAGAACTTGACTTGAAAACTGTGTTTCTGGTAGCCATCACCTCTGCCAGGCACATAAGTGAGCTACAAGCCTTGTCAGTGGAGCCTGATTTTATCTCCTTTCATAGAGATAAGGTGGTCCTCAGGACTAACAGGAAGTTTTGCTTAGGTGGTTTCAGACTTTCACCTTAATCAATCCATGTCTCTTCCTGTGTACTTCACTGACCATTCCTCCTCTGGTGAGAGGAGATTACACAGTTTAGATGTCAAAGAGCCCTTAGTTACTATATAGAGCGTCCAAGGGTCACGGGTTGAATCCCTCAATTGTTCCTCACTTATGGTGAGGTTGGTAAAGAAACCTGCCACTAAAGATCCATTGCCAGGTGGATTGTCTCTTGTATCAATTCTGTTATGAAAAACTGGGTAAGGTTCCTCCCTCAGGCCTGAGGGCTCACTCTACCAGAGGTACAGCTCGTCTCTGGCTGCTGCCAGGGGCATTCTATCCTGAGATATGTCAAGCAGCTACCTGGAAAACAGTTCACACTTTTACTAAGCATTACTCCTTGGATATCAGGCTAGGAGTGATGCTCGATTTTAACACAGCTGTGCTTCAGAGCCTATTTCCCAAGTAGGTTCTGTCCCTCCTCCATGGAGGTACTGCTGTGTAGTCTGCATATGTCATAATATAGCAAGACTTCATGTTGTTTGAAGAAAAAATTACTCACCTTAGTAATGTTGTTTCTTCTAATGGAGTCTTGCTATATTATGACCTCCCCCCCAGCCTGCCCCTCTCAGAACCTCTATTTTTTGGGATGTGGGTGGGCAGTGCAATGTTGGCACTTCACTGAAGCCCACTTTATTTTCACCCTTCTGGGTGCTTAGGTGTTATACTTAATTTTCTTTCTTGAATCCCCCGACTTGAGTCTTTGCTTTGGGATCAAGAACAAAAAGGTGTTTTTGTAGTTAGTAGCCAGTGGCTAGTGTAGGTTCTGACTTCCACACAGAACCTTAGTGAGTTTTTTGGTCGTAAAGATCTGACAATTTAAGTTTGAGCTTCAACAGACAGAGTGTTCAACCAAGCTCACGCTCAAGATTCCATGCCCTGCATGGAAAGTTAATTCTTTCACCTCCGGAGCAGTTCTAACCTGGAGTTATACTGCATATGTCATAATATAGCAAGACTCCATTAGAAGAAACAACATTACTAAGGTGAGTAATTTTTTCTTCTCCTCCGCGGCCAACGTCAGTGTCGCTGCCGTTGTTCGGTTCGGGTTTTTCCCGCACTTTGGTGCTTTCGCCTCAGTGTTTGTCGCCATTGGTACCGACATCAGTCCTCTTTCCTCTGCCGGGTTCGATGTCTTCCCAGGCTTCAGTGTCCCCCGAACACCTTAACAAGTGTGAGTGCGGCCGGCAAATTCCCGCTAAAGATGGACACCGGAGGTGCGCTTTCTGCCTTGGCCCTGACCACGATACCGCTCATTGCGCCGACTGCCAGGCTTTTACCAGCCGGACCCGCATCCGACGCCTGAAAGCCCTTAAGGCCAACCTCTTGGAACAAAAGATGGACCTGCACTCGTCGGAGGGAAAGAAAAAAGAGGGAAAAAAAGGCATAGTAAGGAGCGTAGTGGGTCCCGGCACCGGTCCCGGTCTTGGACCAGATTGCATTCGCGGCCTTCTCCGAAAAAGGCCTGTCCTTCAGGGTCTGGAGATTCGCACAGGTTTTCTTAGGCTAAGGCCAGCCCGTCGGGGGAGCAGCCGGCCAAGCCGAAGGTGACTCCGCTAAGAGTCATCACCAGGTCCGTGGGGGTACCTGCCTCGGCCCTACCTACCATGGCACTGGCGCCGCCTGCTAAAGGCGCGCCTCCGGAGGTTAAGGACTCTCTGGCACCCCATGGTGTCACCCCGTCGTCGGTCCCTGCACCAACGCCGGTTGAAGAGGAGCTAAGGACCGGGGTCGGTCATAGTACTGCTGGCGTCCCGTCGCCCATCCTCCTCCCCCAGGCCCTCAGGAGAGCTCTTCTTCCGTCCGCCCTCCAGAGACTCCTTTCCATGGCCGGGCGGCTGAGATCTTCTCCCAGGATGAGCTCAAACAGCTTTTCTCATTTTGGTGGGGGCAGGTTCAGAAGCGAACCTCCCCATCGCCGGCCCAGACACCGGTACCGGATCCTGCGGGTGAACTACAGCCAGAGGGCGAGACCTCACCGTTGAGGTCCCTGGAGCGCCTCCTTCGCCCTCTTCCAGGGCTCGTTCCCGCTCTTGATCCGAAGACCACCGACGTTGCTCTAAAGTTTCTAGTGACCAACGTCGGTCCCGGTCTCGATCCAGGAGCCCTTCTCGCACTATGCGGGACTGCTCCCAGCGTCTGTCTCCTGACCGACGTCGGTCATTGCTCCGTCGTCGGTCCAGGGACCAGAGTCGGTCTTCGGACTGTCGTCTGTCCCCCAGTCACCGACGTCAGCATAGGCATGGTCATGGGGTAGGGTCAGACTATTCCAAGTCGGATAGTCGCTCCTCCTCTTGCTCCTAATCTTTGTCCTCATCCTCTTCATCTTCTCTCAGCCTCAAGCGCTCCCCTGAAGAGAAAGACCTGCCTCGCTCGCCTCCGGACAATCCTACTTTTATGGACGTCATGAGGCATATCTAGGCTTCCAATGAGTGGGACACAGAAGACCTGGACCCGTAACACCGGAGATTGGCTTAATACCTGAGGTAGAAGGAGTCAAAGCCTTTGGTCATTCCTCCTTTGGTGGATATTTTCCAGGATCTTACTAAGTCCACCTGGATGCATCCGGCCTCCATCCCGGCAGTTCCCAAAAAGTCGAATAGGCTCTATAAGGCTCTGAGGGCAGAATCCTTCTTAGTGGTACACCCTCAGGCCGATTCATCTGTGATCACGGCTGCTCATGATAAATCTCGACAGCCAAGGCACCTCAGCTCCCAGCCTCCCGACTTGGAGTCCCGATACCTGGATCAGGAGGGCAAGAAAGTTTATGCTGCTTCCACCTGTTCCATTCGCTCCCTGAATTTCCTCACGCATATGGTGCAGTACCAGAATGTGTTGTGGGAACGGGGTCTTGAGCTGATACAGGCCATGCCAGACTCTGATAAGAAGACAGAGCTCCTGGCCCTTTTCCAGTCGGGCTCAGACGTAGGCTCTCATGTTTTGAGAGGCTCGTATGACTTTGCGGATACGGCAGCCAGGGCGGCCGCCTCTGGGGTGTGTCTTCGGCACCATGCCTGGTTGAGGCTTTTGGGCTTTCACCAGGATCTGCAGTCCGGTATCCGGGATTTGCCGTTCCAGGGTGCCGTTTTGTTTGGGCAGGAGACGGAGGCCTTGATCTCCCATCTCCAGGAATCGGGTAAGTCGATCTGGTCGGTCTGCCAGATGTACCGTGGTGACCAGCGACACCCCCATCGGCGTCGCTTTTTCGTAAGTCCTCAGGCAATCAGGCTTCAGCCCACGGATCCCAGCAAAGGCAGAGAGGTGGCTTCCACAGAAGATCCAGAAACCAGCAGTCTGGTGGACCTTCCGCCCGTGGGCCCAAGTCCTCCCAGGCCTCACGCCCTACCCCCAGTTCTGCCCAATGACTCCCTTCCACCCTTCCCCTTTGGTCAGAAGTCCAGGGGGAGCCAGTTAGGGGCTGCTTCTCCCTTCATCTCGAAGGGTGGAGCTCTATTACCACAGATCAATGGGTCTTGGACGTTATTCAGAGAGGACACACACTGGAGTTCACAGAGTTTCCTCCACATACTCCACCAAACCTCTCCCGTTATCCTCCTTCTCACATCCCACTATTGGAAGGAGAAATTCAGGCCCTCCTGCAAAAGAAGGCGATAGAGAGAGTCCCTGGGATCAGTGGGGCCAAGGGTTCTACTCCCACTTTTTTCTGGTCCCAAAAAAGACGAGGGACCTTCGTCCCATCCTGGATCTCAGTCCGTTAAAGCTCTTTTTAGAATACAAAAAGTTCAGGATGGTGACTCTTCAAAGTCTCCTCCCTCAGCTGCACCAAGGGGATTGGCTCTGTTCTCTCGACATGCAGGATGTTTACATGCATAAAGGGGTCTTTCCTCCCCACAGGAAGTTTTTGAGGTTCCGCTTCCAGTGGGAGCATTTTCAGTTTCGGGTGCTCCCCTTTGGCCTCTCTTCCACTCCACGAGTCTTCACCAAATGCCTAGCAGTGGTGGCTGCGGCTCTGAGGCGGTTGGGGCATTATGTATTCCCTTACCTCGACGACTGGCTTCTCACGGCCCCGTCAAGGGACGGCCTCTTATGCTCTCTCGGAGACACCTATACTCTATTCCGAGAGCTGGGGATCACCCTGAACTTGAAAAAGTCATCCCCAGAGCCCAGCCAAAAGCTCGCCTTCATAGGAGCGATCCTGGACACTATCCAGGGCATGGCCTTTCTCCCACAGGACAGGGGGATTCACTTGTGAACATTGGCGGAACAGATCTCCATAGCATCTCGGGTTCCAGCCCGGAACTTCCTCAGCTTATTGGTGCATATGGTGGGGGCCATTCCAGTCACACCTTTGGCCCGTCTCCACATGAGAGTCCCACAATGGATGCTCAGGGTGCAGTGGTATCAATGCTACGACGACCTAGACGCTTTAGTCAGGATCTCGGAGCCAGTCAGGAGAACATTGCTTTGGTGGTTAGACCCCAGCAATCTAGAGAAAGGGGTCAGTTTTCGTCAGGAGCCTCCAGGTCAGACTCTAACGACGGATGTGTCGGACCTGGGTTGGGGGGCTCACCTGGGTGTTCATCAAATGCAGGGGGTTTGGTCACCTGAGGAACGGTCCCTCCACATCAATGTGCTGGAAATGCGAGTGGTCGTCTACGCTCTTCAGGCGTTTCGAGAGGACCTGGTACCCGGCTCTCTTCTAATTCAGATGGACAACATGGCAGTCGTCTTTTATGTCAACAAGCAAGGAGGCACCCATTCCTATCCTCTTTGCAGGGAGGCGATGAGAGTCTGGTACTGGGCAATGGAATGGGGCATTCTTCTGTCTGCCATGCACGTTCCAGGCGTCCTAAACAAGTTGGCCGACAACCTCAGCAGGTCACTGGCCAGAGCGCACAAGTGGGAATTGCTACAATCTGTAGAACATCAGCTCTTCAGAAGGTGGGGCCTTCGCGAGCGGGACCTCTTTGCGTCGCCATGCAGCCAAACTGCCACTGTTTTGCTTTCGTGAAACCTGTGGCATTTTTAGGCCAGACGCATTATCCTTTCTGGGCAGGCGGTTTCTTTATGCCTTTCCACCCTTCCCTCTCATTCAGAAGGTTCTGCTCAAACTACAGGCAGAGGGGGCCCGGATGATCCTTGTGGCCCCCAACTGGCCTCGACAGATTTGGTTCCCACTCCTGCAGCGATTGTCCCAGGAACCTCCAATCCCGCTGCCCATTTGCTCACAGTTGCTGTCCCAGGACCAGGGGTCTCTGGTTCACCCAGATCTCAGATCCCTGCACCTTCATGCTTGGCTCCTCCAGACGTAGCTAGAAACAGATACGGAGTTTCCCCGGAAGTGACTGAGGTCTTAGCGTCCGCAAGAAAGCCCTCTATTTGCTCCACTTATGCTATGAAGTGGAAGCGTTTCTGTCTTTGGGCCTTGCCGCAACATTTGGGTCTGACAACACTGGAGATGTCTTAGGTAACAACCTGGAAAGCAAGCCTTCTGTCTTCAGTCCTTAGTGGAGGACCTGTCTTCCCAGTCCCTCCTTAGGAATGTAGGATCTGCCCTGGCTCTTCATACCTCCATTGTAGACCTAGGGAAGCTTCTGCGCCTTCAGTTCCTTCATGTTCCTAACATTCCAACGGACTTCACGCCCCCTGTTTCCCTATTCTTTGAAACCCTGTCAGAGATACTGTGGGCCAAACCAGCACTTTTCCAGCTAAGTCCGCCAACAGGAATTACGCTCCTCCTAAGGAAAGACCCTTGCTGGTGTCACAGCCCTTTGCAGATGACTTGGTGGTGCTTGTAGAGAATGATAAGGTTGTACTCCCCCAGGAGACCTCGGCATAGCCTGTCAATAAGGAGTCTCACAAGGCTGACTCTTTAGGAAAATGTGTTTAAGCAGCCGGAACCTTAGGAATGTGTATTGCTAGCTATCAGGGTAATTTCTTTCAGTACGAGTACACCCTGTGGAACACCCTTAAAGAAGCAGTCGAGAACCTCCCAGAATTGGAGGTCAGTTTGGAGCTTCTCCAAATGATTACCAGGAACATAGAATCTAACAACCATCAATTGAAAGCTGCTATGGATGGCTATGATGCTGCAGCATGGGCAGTGGCTGTGGGTATCTGCATCAGGTGACACTCCTGGCTTAGAACATCAGACTTTTAACCCGAAGCTCAATGACAGGTGATGAATGTCCCCTCTGATGGGTCTTATCTGTTTGGTCCTCAAGTGGAACAAGCATTAGAGGCTGCTCAGAAAACCAGGACTGCCATTAAAACAACCAGGTGGAATTCAAGCATGCATGGGACAGTCATAAGGCAATTCTAGGGGTTGGGGGTAGGAAGAAGTAGGCTGCTGGTTAACTAGGATCTGCAGCTTATCCATTAGGTAGGGAAATGGGCAGACTGGGTGGGCCAAGCGGTCCTTATCTGCCGTCAAATTCTGTGTTTCTATGTTTCTGTCACCTGCTCTGTGAACTCCACTTTGCAGTATCTCCTCTCCTTGTACGAGAAAGGCCTGAGCTATTCCTCTATCAAGGTGCACATGTGGGCAATTTCTGCCTATCATGCCCTCGTGGGAGAGAGAGCATTGGCACAGTTAGACGTAGCCCGCGCCTTCCTTAGGGGAATTCTACACATGAGACCTCCCATTAGGGACCCTGTCCCACCCTGGGACCTCCTTTTTCTGTTGGAGAAACTCACCCTTCCTCCTTTTGAGCCCGCAGCAAGTTGTGAGCTGCGATACCTTTCTTGGAAAGTTTGTTTTTTGGTTGCTGTTACTTCCGCTCAAAGAGTTTCCGAGCTTCAGGCTCTGATGTGTAAAGAGCCCTATTTGGTTTTTCATAGGGAAAGGGTTTCCCTCAGAACTAATCCTAAGTTTCTTCCCAAGGTGGTCTCAGAGTTGACCCTCAACCAGTCGGTTGATCTTCCAGTTTATTTTCCTTCCTCTTCCAATAGAGGGGAGGCTCTCCTCCACACATTGGATGTCCACAGGTCCTTGAGGTATTACCTCAACAGAACAGTTCAGTACCATAAATCGGAGCAACTCTTTGTGGATTTTGCACCACATCGCTTGGGTCAACCGGTGTCCAAGCAGACTATCTCTAAATGGATAGTCTGTTGTGTCTCGTTTTGCTAAGAGCATTACAATAAACCCCTGCCGGGCCCGGTTAGGGGTCACTCCACCAGGGGAGTGTCAGCTTCTTTTGCCGCCATGCGGAATGTCGCTATTCAGGACATTTGTGCGGCCGCAACCTGGAACTCGGTGCATACCTTTATTAAGCATTACAGCTTGGATATCGTCTCCAGATGCTGTGCTGGCTTCGGCCTAGCCGTTTTGCAAGGACTTTTGTCCTAAGGGCCTCTGGAGTCCGCATATTCCTCCTCCCGGGGTCGGCTACCTCCTTGCTATGGGACTGCTTGGGATTCAGTCCTAAATGTTATAGCCTGCTGCAAGAGCTCCCACTCGAAGTAAGATAGTACAGTTACATAAGAACTTACCGTAACAGTAGATTTTCGAGAGGAGCTCTTGCAGCAGGCACTACTTCCCTCCCGCCTTCCCCTTCAGAATGTGCAGGTCTATTTTCTTTACTTTCTAGAAGGTAGGCTTCGCCTCCTTCTCTTGTCAGGCCTTCTGCTGGGTACTGGCGGGAGAACTGAGGTGGAGCTGGGTCTGCCCCCTCTTGTACCCTGACTGACGTCGGGGCCAGCGTCGGGGGTGGTCCCCCGCTGGTATTGCTGGCAGAAGTTTTCACCGTGTGGTCCTAGTGTCTGCAGCTTAGTCCTAAATGTTATAGCCTGCTGCAAGAGCTCCTTTCGAAGATCTACTGTTACGGTAAGTTCTTACGTAACTGTACTTTCTTTGGAAAGATAAAACCTACTACTTGCAAGGATGTAATGTTTCGATGCATTATAGGAACAGAACACATTGTTTGTGGTCTAGACCATCAGTCTGTAAGCTATTGCAGTACCTTTGGTGTTATCAGGGGAGCCAGGGACTTCTAACTATAGTAACCTTCCGTTAAAAAAGGTATATGTAAAACAACAAAAAAAGAAGAAAATACCACCATTTGATTATATATATAAACCTATATAGAAGAACATATGAGAAAAGTTGGGCAAGGGCCAGTGGCACTATCAAATGGTATACCCTCAGTCACTGCAAAGCTACACAGGAAACGCAGTTCTAAAAGAGACCCCCGCCCCCAGATATTTAAGAAGTGTTCATTGGGTGATAGGTCTTCCAACTATGAGAACTAAGCTGTTCAAATGATTAAAAACTAGCAACATCCAAGTAGGCAAATCTCTGCGTTAAATAGGCACATGCAGGTTGAAAATCCCTCAGGAGCATAAGGCATATGTTTAGATATTGTGCTGCTTCCTAGGGGTTCCCCGCCTCCTGGGACAGGTGAAGGCACCAATCCCACAGCGTCCAACAATGGCTTCTCACTGAAATGCAGAGTCACTTACACAGTTAGGAAGGAATGGAGGATGGGGGGGCACACACGGAGCACCAGCCAGAGGGAAACAACAATGCCAGACACTCCAGAGTAAACTTTTTTCCCTCCAGCTGGGTTCTAGATCAGGGAGGCAGGCAGGGCTTCAAGAGAGGTGATTACCAAGGAAAGAGGTTTTAGTTTTATATCTGTGCAGTAGCCTGTTCACCTTGGCGGCTGGAGATCTTCCAGCACCACACTGGCAGCTCCCACTACCAGGGCGGTGTTAGGCACCCGCCAACCATGAGGGCCTGGCCCTATACGTAGCGGCACGAGGCGGCATTTGTAGCGGTCTGGCAAGGGCACCAGCAGCAAAACATTAACCAGCCCAGCAGCATACTTTTTTTGTCTGTCCCACCCTACTCCCTGCCTGGATCACCACAGCATCCTATAAGAAAATAAAATGCTGCCCCCGATCAACATAGCTGAGCAGCATTATTAGTACCTGGCAAGAAAATCGGGCCCGATTTCCCGAAGGAACGCCAGACTATGCCACCGTCCACGCCACCATCCTGCCTCAGTTCTGTCCCCAGGAGGTTTCATGTTCCCCATGGTCCTCTGTTGTGCTGCACAGAACGTGCTGACGTGGGAGGAGGTGCTGTGCTGGAACCAATCACAGGGCTCCAATAGGTCCGTGGCTGTTTATCGCACCTCCTCCAACTCAACTTGAAAATTTCTGTTCCTCCCACAGGTCCGTGTCTGCAGCATAAGTACAGGGAGATGGGAGTCTGGAAAGGTAGAGAACAGAGCAGCAGGGGTAAAAACAAATATTGCAGCTGCTGGAGAGGAGCAATTTTTTTGCAATTTATTCTATTAACTATCTGTTAGAAACGTAATACTTCTAGTGTCTCCAGGTCATTGTGTCTGAAAAATCATGCAGTAGTTGGATTGATGTACAAAGATTACTGGGGGTTTGTGGAGGGGGGAAGGGGGCCCGGGGAGGAGGATGCAGGAGCCCATCGAGGGGCCCCGGTAATGGAGTTTGCTGGGGGCCCCCAAAGTCCTAACACCGGCCCTGCCCACTACTGCTGTGAATCCCAGAAAGGTTTCCACATCTCCATGCTTGTAGGAGTAAATATCCAAGTTCACATAGCTTCTGTGAGGCGTCTCTCTGCTGTTTGGCTGTGATGTTGCCCTGTCTGCTTTCCCACTCGTACTGCGCCAAACTAGACCTCAGTGGTATCCCATGATAATCGCAAGTACAAAATTGTGACTCAAATACAGTGAAACACTAAGTGGCGACTGCATAACAGCGCCTGAACATAATAGCGATTTGTGGTGTACAAAAACAGTGGTTGTTCAAATTGCGATCATGGATCTTTTAAGATGCATTATTTTATATTACTGCACCAACGCTCCGACCCCCAAAACCACTCCCGTTCATCTAGATCTAGATGGCTTACAGTGAAGTTACTGAGAATAAGATACTGATCTACAAGAAAAAGTGCTCTCTGCTGACTGAAACAACAGTCAGTGTACTGCAGAACCTCTCCGTGGTTCTCAAAGCCATTTGGATTTAGCAGGCTGAAATACATCTCCTTTAGCAGGTACCTGAGAGGAAGTCTCATAGTTCTGTGTAGGGTGGGTGCCAGTAGATGCCAAAGAGAGGTCATGATGGTTACAGGCAGGTTTCGAGGCAAACGGGGACTGCTCTGCAGGATATGAGGGTATAAAATTGTTCCAAGCAGTTTTACTGACAGGTTGCAGAGAATGATGCATCAAGCTCAGAAACCGCTGGGCTTCCTGTGGCATTTCAAACCAAAGCCAGCAGTTGTCCCAGTTCACAGATAACACAGCAGGGTACCTCATAGCTTATTGTATCCCCTTCTGTGCCAGTTCCTTGCATATGGGCACAAAGGCTTCCCTCTGGGCAGCAACATCTTCTGAAAAATGTTGAAAAAAATAGATAATATGTCTGTTCCACTTACGCAAGCCCTACTCTCTGGCCAGTCGCAGTATCTGCTCAACTAAAAAACATAAAAAATAGGCTATGATTTTATTTAGAGATCACTATCTCGGTGGTATAATTATTCATGTTATCAAGTATTCAGAGACTGAGTTGACTTCTCCTGCTCTCCCTTTTGATTTAAACTTTGGTACATGGAACACATCAGCAAACTCTGTGCATTTTGCTTCAATGTGATCGCTATATTGATTGGATCACTATATTGACATATGCATTTATGTACTGTCGCTAATTGTGCGGTCACTATTATGTACTTGCCATAATGGCAGTCGCTGTTGTTTTTTTTCATGATTTTAACATGGAACTGACCTCAGTACTGTACACTCTATAGTGTCTTACTGTCTGCGTACCCACTCCTCCCCCACCCGATGCAGCCCCCAACCCAGGTAAAAACTCAGAGCTGCCCACCAGCTGCAATATTTACCAGTAGAGGTGCTTCAGTCTCCTTCGAGACCAACACCTCCCCCCAGGTGGGAGACTGATCCAGAACCCCCAAGAATTACAGCACTCACCCCTCGTCCAAGCAAACACAGTCCAGGGTATTTGTGTGCAGAAACTCAACCCTTAGAGTACTTCTTCCCTTTAGCTGATGTGGCAGTCTGCTACAGAGCTCTCAGCTGTAAAATTACTTATATGAATACGATAAATAGACATCTGTTGAAAGCAGGTACAGTCCGTTTCAGAATCAAGCTATTGTATAAGCTTATATTTAAAGGACCGTACAGTTCTGCATTTAATTAAAGCTGAAGGGATGCTATGGAAGAAAATTATAGCCCTATGGACCACAGATCTTTGACCAATAGCCTTTCTATAGTAAAGGACCCTAAGCAGTCCTCGTGTCTGGAACCTAGTGCCATGGGGATTTTATAATTTAATAAAATATGACTGAAGATTAAGGGGGAAGGAGGCTCGTAATTCCCTTGAAGAAAAGCTGTCCAAAACATGGGCTCCCTCCCACGAACAGCCTACCCCTCTGGTTTAGCTTTTACCACCAAGAGCAGCATTTTCCTGCACTGCAACTTTCTGAATTTTTATGGAACCTGGCAGTATGGAGGAGGCAGGAGATGCTCCATTTGCTGAAAAGTTGCGGTGGTGCACCACTCGCATAAATACAAAAGTATTGAAGCAAGCGGTGTGTCACCACACCTTTTCAGAAAATGGAGCATCCCCTGCCTCCTCCATACTTCCAGGTTCTAGAGTTTTTTAAATAAAACTTCAGAAGTTGTGGTGCAGGAAAATGCCGCTCTTGGTGGTACAAGCTAAACCGGAGGGTAAGCTGTCCGTGGGTGGGAGCCCACGTTTTGGAAAGCTTTCTTTTAAAAACAAAAGTGTCCATCTTTATATTAACCTTGTTTATCAGGGAAGGACAATTTGTTTCCTTAATTAGAACACAATGATGGGTTCTAAGAGGGAGACCAGTCATAAATTGAAGGATGCTGTGATAGGTTACTTGAAGTTTATGAAACGTTTTTTCACTAGTTCCAGAGTAAACCACTGGACCGTAGTTGAATGCACTAAGCAAAAAAACATGTGCCAAAAGTCTACAGGACTCAGGAATAAGCAACAATCTAACTCTAAACACTCCTAGCTTTTGATGGACTTTTTTAATAGTTTTACAAACATGAAGCTCAAATGAAAAATGAGAATCGAGGGTAACCCCTAAATTATTAAAGCTATCCACCAACTCAGTCCTGTTACCCTTAAGGTCAAGTATTCGGACATTAATGTCCCGAGCCATCCTAGGACCAGTGTATTTATTTAAAGTTGATCACCGGGAAAGGCACACTGAGCCAAAGCTCGATTCCACATGTGACCCGGGGCAGGGGAGAGGACACACGATACAAATTTTGTTTATAAATCAATGAGCGTGTGTATATATATATGTGTGTGTGCGTGTGTGTGTGTGTGTATATATATATATTTTACACACAGTATATACAATATCTATGAAAATGCGTCTAACATTGGACCGTAACAGAGAAATAATAACCTGAGCTAACTTGTCAGGACTAAGTACAGTTAAACAGCTGGGAGGCTACGAGCACTGAGGAGCTAGCACAGTATACCCTGTTGAGAAGGAGGGGGGCATTGTGGCTTGAGGGGATAGCAGAAAGGAGAACAGAGCAAAGTTGGCAGGATAGCAGGGTTTGGGCCTGCATAGCCGGTAGGGCCAGGCAGCTATGGAGAATGGACGCATTGGCAAGGAGGGAGTGGGAGTTGCTTGAAATGCTTTTTGATGGACAGTGCAGCAGGCAGGCTACTTAAAGTGTGGGGGGGGAGTTCCAGAGGGCAGGGAGCCGTTGAGCAAAGGCCTGCTTCCTCACGATAGAGTGTGGTGTGGGCAAGGTGAAGGAACGGTGGTTGTGAGAGCACTGGGAGTAGCCAGTACTTGGAGATGGGGCTACTAAAGAGGAAAGGTATGGGGGGAGGGTGTTAAACCAGAACTTGGCGATAAAGGTTGCACAATGCATCAGTCTGTTTGTAAGTGGAGGCATGATGAGAGAATCATATAGGAGGAAGTGGTGGTTGTGGTATGGGAGGCTGGAGGCAAATGGGCAGAATGCGTGGAAGAATGGGTTGAGCTTAGCCAGGGATGATTGTGGCGCTTAGCTATAGACCACATCCATGTAATTAAATGTGGGAAGGATCAGCTTAGTGATTATTTCCCTCCTGATGGGCGGGGAGAGACTGTCCTTATGCCTGTGAAGCATTCCTAGTTTTGGGTGCAACTTAAACAGAGAAACATAGAAGCTGACGGCAGATAAGGACTGCAAGGCCCATCCAGTGTGCCCATTATTTTCCTACCTTATGAATGTGCGATAGGCCTTTACACTGTCAATGGCATATCTATTCATACTCGTCTGTATTGTTTCCTTATGCCTATCCCATACCTGTTTGAAGCCCTGCACTGTATTCATATCCACCACTTCCTGAGGTCGGCTGTTCCATGTATCCTTTCTGTGAAAAGGAACTTCCTCACATTACCGCTTAATCGGCCTCCCTCTAATTTTATGCTGTGTCCTCTTGTCCTGCTATTTTTCTTGTATTGAAACATGTTAGACTCTTTCACCTTGTTAATGCCCTTAAGGTGTTTGAATGTTTCGATCATATCACCTCTCTCTCCCCCTCCTTTGCTCTAGGGTATACATATTGAGCTCTGTTAATCTGTCCATATATGTTTTCTGATGCAGTCCCTGCACCATTTTGGTTGCCCTTCTCTGGACTGCCTCTGTTTTGTTAATGTCCTTGTGAAGGTGCGGCCTCCAGTCAGATGGGGCCTAACCAGTGTCTTGTAAAGACGGATTATTACCTCCCACTTATGACTTGTGATACCCCTACAGATACACCCCAACATCCCCCAGCCTTACCTACTGCTTTAGTGGTCTGCTTGGATGATTTCAGGTCATCTGAGGATGATGCCTAACTCTCTTTTTTCTCTTGTGATTGCCAGCAACTCCCCTCCCAACCTATAGGTGGCTTGAGGGTTTCTCTTCCCTGTGTGCATGATCTTGCTCTTCTTTACGTTAAACCCCAGTTGCCACTCTTCCGACCATTTTGCCAGTTTATCTAGATCTCTTCTCATTCTGCCCACCCCATCTGGATCATCTACTCTGTTGCAGATCTTGGTGTCATCTGCAAACAGACGAACCTTAATCTCCAGTCCATCTGCAGTATGACTGATGAAGATATTGAAGAGGACTGGCCCCAGGACTGATCCCTGAGGTACCCCACTTGTGACTTGCATCTCTTCTGACTGTATGCCATTTACCACCACTCTCTGTTTTCTGCCCTCGAACCTGTTTGCCACCAAGTTGACCACCTTCTGACCCACCCCAAGCCTACCCATCTTATTAATCAATCTTCTATGTGGAACAGTATTGTGGAACAGTATCAAAAGCTTTGTTGAAGTCAAGATAGGCGACATCAACTGCTACCCCTTGGTCTACCACTCTGGTTACCCAGTCAAAGAAATCTGTGAGATTAGTTTGACAGGACCTACCTGTTGTAAAACCATGCTATCTTGAATCCTTTGCTCCTTTGGATTCCAGGTGTTGTACTGTTCTTTCCTTAAGGAGCGTCTGCATAATCTTGCCCACTACTGAGGTAAGACTGACTGGTCTGTAATTCCCTGCCTTCTCCTTGCTACCACTCTTGTGGAGCGGGATCACAGGAGCCCTTCTTCAGTCTTCTGGGACCTCTCCTGTGCTCAGACACTCACTAAACAGTTCTGCTCTGCTAGTGCCACTCTTAGCTCCTTTAGTACCCTGGGGTGTATATGCCATCCGGTCCCATTGCCTTGTCCACCCTGAGCTTAGCAAGCTCTTGCAGGACCCTTTCTTTTGTGAAGGGACTCCCTCCCCCTGTGTCCATGGTACTGAGCTGTGGGCCTTGCCCTACCTTCTTCTCAGTAAATACTGTGCAGAAGTAGCTATTTAGGATAGGTGCTTTTCCTTGGTCCTCCTCCACACACTCCCCCGTATCCCCTTCGATCTTAGTAATACCCCCTCTGGACATTCTCCTTTCATTAAAGTATCTATAGAGAGTCTTGTCCCCTTCTTTTACTGTTCCTGTTAGTGTTTACTCAGTTTGGGCCTTTGCCTGCCTTACTGCCTTCCCTACTTCCCTTAGGGAAGTTTGGTATGCCTCTCTATCTTCATTCCGCTGCGTTCCCTTATATTTCCTGAAGGCCAGTCTTTTGGCTCTGACCTTTTCTGCTACTGTTTTTGAGAACCAAAGTGGTTTCCTCCTTCTTTTGCCCTTAATTTTCTCCCTAGCACAATGGGCTGTTGCTTCAAATGTTGCATCCTTAATGCTTGCCCACTTTGCCTGTACCCCCTCACCTGTATTTGTTCTTGCCAGGGCTATCTTATCTCTGTTGGTTATCTTATCAAAGTCAGCTCCTCTGAAGTCCCATATTTTTGCATTGGAATGAGATGATTTAGTTCTAGTGGCCAAATTGAACCATACCGTGTGATGGTCACTGGCCCCCAGGTGACCTTCTACCTGGAGATCTTACTTCAAGTGGGAGCGCTTGCAGCAGGCTATTGTTATTAGGACTAACACCGAGGCTTTAGGACCCACTGGAAAAACTCTTAGCTAGCAATACCCAGCAGGGACCCGCCCCCAATGTGGGCTCCGCCCCGACATCAGCCATGGTACAAAGGAGGCCAGTCCCTGGCTCTACCTCAGTTCTTTCCCACTGCATACCCGCACTCAATAGAAACCTTAGTTTGTTTTAGCAGGCCAGCGAAAGTTTTCAGGTAGACCAGTCTTTTTTTTTTTTCTATTTTCTGCCTTCCCCTGCACTCTGTTTCTTCGGGAGCGCTTGGCATCTGCCTCGGTTCCTTCCGTACCTGGAGCCCTGCGGCGGTCCCCCCATGTAACCTTGGATTCCCCCCTGGCAGGGACGAGGTGGGGCACTTGCACCCTGAACTAACGGCACTTCGTCAGGGCCGCCGCGTGGGATAGGCAGGGGACCATTGAGGTCTGTGCTGGCGCTCCATCTACCCGGAGAGAAGGAGTTGTTTTTTCCTGTTTCCTGGACGTGCCATGTGCCCTGACATCAAGGCGGAGCTCTGTCGACGTCCGGCACGCCTGACCCTCCTGGAAATGGCCAAGTACTTACTGTACCGCAGGCCTCCGCCTGGGGTCAGTCAAGCCTCGAACCTTGTTCCCCCTCCCTCCCTGGAGAAGGCGAGCAGTCCACGGATGCTCAGCCTTCTCCCTCCGGCTGGCCCTCCAGCTCCCCAGGCTTGTTCCCAAACCTGGGTCACCAGCGTCGCAAGTGGTAGCGCTGCCTTCTTCTCCTCTCAGCACATGTTGTCTCCATCTTTGCTGTCTTCCCCGGGTCCAAAGAAGGCCAAGTGCTCCTGTGGCTGTCGGATCCTTTCAAAAGATGACCACAGTGCCTGTGTTTTATGTCTGGGCCCAGACCACAATCTTCAAACCTGTGAAGTCTGCAATGGCTTTACTAGTAGGATTAGAATCCAGCACGTGAAGGCCTTAAAAGACGATCTCCTGGAAAAACAGGTTGCAGTCATGCAGAGCTCTCCCGGAGAGAAAATGAAACACAGGGAAGAATCACACCACAAGTCCCGCGACAAAGATCGTGGTCGGTCCCACCCGTGTTTCTGCTCTTGTTCCCCGCATAAAAAGCTTCTTCCTTGGACAGCTCTGACCGCTCGCACCACTCAAAGCATTTGGAGAACCGAGGTAAGTCTTCTGTTCCCGGCAAGACTCTGGCCACAGCCCTGGCGGGGCTGCTCCAAAGAAGCCGCCTGTAAAGGCAAAGGTTACACTGCTGCGTCCTCCCTTCTGCCTAGGGCGAGTCATTCAGGGTCTCCTCCTTGGTGCAAGCCTCGGCCTCACCAAAGAAAGCCTCAACTTCAGCTTCACAGGGGCTCAGGTAAAGCTTGAAGGAGCAGGATTCCTCGGCTAAGGCCTCTTCTGGTTCCTGCCCTTGGAAACCAGCTAAACCAGAGCCAGCTCTGGCAAAGCCTCCAACCACAGTACTGGCCCCAGACTCAGGAGCAGGCCATCCATTGGTCGAGACCGCACTGGCCATGATCCAGTTGCTGGTTCATAGATCTTCGACCCCGGAAGGTGCCTCTTCATGCACCTCCCCACGGGACCTTCCGGATCTCCCGGGTTCTCCTATCCCTCAGACAGGGACAACAGTGTTCATCTTCAGTAAGGAGGAACTAACATACTAACATACTACCATACTATTTGCCAGCAGATTAGGCCTTATGGTCTATCAAGTCTGCTCGAACCTAGATCCTCAGTTGGGTGCCGAGACCTTCCCATCCCTTGTGCTCCAGAAATCCCTATCATCCATCCCCACCCCCCCGGGACAGGCCATCATCTGATACATCCACTTTCTGTGTCTGTCCAACCCTCTCTTAAAGCTCTCCATGTGGATCTCGAACCAGCTCACCAGGCAGAGCATTCCAAGGGTCCACCACCTCTCAGTGAAAACCTCCTCCTCTTTTCCCCTCACCCTTCCACCTTCCAACTTCAAACCATGCCCTCTGGTGATGCCTCCTGCTTTAGTCTAAAGATCCCTCCATGTTTACCCTATTTATTTCCTTGGTACTTGAAGACCTCAATCATGTCCCCTGTCTCTCCTCTCCTCCAATGAAAACAGGCAGAGCTCCTCAAGTCTGTCCTCGTAAGTCAAATCCCTAGCCTCGTATCATCTTTGTTGCCCTCCTCTGTACCCTCTCCAGGAGCTGTATGTCCCTCTTCAAGTGTGGTCTCCAGTACTGTACACAGTACTCAAGGTGTGGTCTAACCAGTCCATTGTACAGCGGCAGAATCACTTCCTTGCTCCTAGAGGTGATCCCCTTGCAATGCATCCCAACATCCTGTTTGCCTTGCTAGCTGCTCTCCTGCACTGCTCAGTGTTATTCATACATGTATCCACCATGACCCCTAGGTCTTTTCCCCTGTTGAGGCTTCCAGCACCTCCTCCCAGGGTGTACCTGTGTTTAGGGTTTCCCGACCAAGATGCAACACCTTGCACTTGGTGATATTGAAATTTAATTTCCATGTGTGACCCAGCTTTCCAGGGTGTCCAGGTCCCTTGCAGGCCAACCTCCCTCTTCTCCCTCAACTACTGCTCCCATCTTGGAGTCATCCTGAAGAGACTCATTTCACACCTATACCATCCCTGATGTCTGATATGTATGCATTAAACAGGATTGGACCCAGGACCGAGCCCTGTGGTACCCCACTACCAACCTCTGTAGGGTTCGAGGCTCCCCACAGACCACTACTCTCTGAGTCGTCCAGCTATCCAGTTTTCAATCCATCTGACCATCAAAGGGCCTACTCCTAACCCCATCAGTTTCTCCACCAGACCATTGTGGGGGACAGAGTCAAACGCCTTGCTGAAGTCCAAGAATAATACATCCACAGGCTTACCCCTGTCCAGTTCTGATGTTACCCATTCATAGAACTCCACAAGGTTGGTTTGACATAATCTACCTGGCACAAACCCATGCTGCCACTATCCAGACCTCCCACCTCCTCCAAGTAAACCCCAATCGTTCCTTTGTATACTCTCCATTAATTTTCCCACCACGGGTTAAACTGATGGGTCTATAGTTTCCTGGTACTTCCTTGACCCCCCTTTATGGATTGGTACCACATGTGCCTCTCGCCAATCCCTAGGTACCCTCCCTGTCTCAAGTGACCTGTTGAAAGCTCCGCCAGGGTGCAGCCAGTATGTCCGCCAATTCCCATAGTACTCTCGGATGAATGCCATCCGCCCAGGAGATTTCTTTCTTTAGGGCCTTGAGGGCAAACCACACCTTTGGTGGGGATGGCATCATCCGTCCCTCCACCTTACTGGTCTTTTATCCTTATCCAGATGTGACACCTCTGGGGTGCCTTTCCTCCCTTTGCTCCATTTCTGTTGCTCCCCTGATCCCACTCCCCGCCGCTTATCCCTTTGTGCCTTGCTTTGTAGATATCCCATCCCCTCCTAGTGAACACAGAGGCAAGTACTCATTAAATACCTCTGCCTGGTCCTCGCCTCTTCCACCCACCCTCCTTCTGATCTCAATCTGCTGAGATGGCCCTTAGTTTTCTCCCTCCCCAATGTGCCGGAAGAACCCTTTTCCCTCCATGTATCCCCTGTGCCAGCTGCTGCTCTTTACTGGACTTGGCTCCCTCACCATACGGGTGACTTTTCTAGATGCAAGCTGGTACATTTCCTTATCCTATCCCCTCTTGTTGTTTTATATTTTTGTAAGCCGCCTTCTTTTCTCTGACTGCTACCTGGACCTCACTGGACCACCAGCATGGTTTATGTGACCTTGCTCCCTTACGTTTCAACTTAGCGCAGATCCTGACTGCCTCATGAAGTCCCGTTTTATGACCTCCATCTCCTTTCCACATTTGTTGTTGAGGTAATCCTCTCAAGTGATCCTGAGAATATTTCCATGCCCATAAAGTCTGCCCTCCTGAAGTCCCTGCCAGTGTCTTAGATCTCACCCCACTCCCAATGCTTATTTGAAACCAGACAGTATTGTGGTCACTCCCAGTCAGGGGTCCTGTACAACCATGTCCCTTACCAGATCCCCATCTGCAAGAACCACATCCAGGACATGCCCCTCCCTTGTGGGCTCCATCACATGCTGTGTTAAGAACACATCCTGGAAGCCATCCAGCAGCCTCTGCTCCTTGGCCACCTTAGAGGACATGGTTCCCCAGTTTGTACCTGGCATATTAAGGTCCCCCATCAACACCACTCCTTCCCCTTTTGGACCACACTGGGCAATGATGTTGTCCAGCAAACCATCCTCTAGAACATCACTCATCCCGGGGGGCCTATATGCTACTCCCAGCTTGACCTTATCTCCTGCTGGGGATCGTAAGGTGACCCATAAGGCCTCCACGTTTCCCTCTGCCTCTTCTACCATAGCAATTTCTATGTCATCTCTAATGAACATAGCCACTCTACCCCCTCTGCCCTCCTTTCTATCCTTCCTAAGCATAGTGTACCCCCGTACATTTAGGTCCCAGTCATGGTTTTTGTTGGCCCACGTTTCCATGACTGCCGCCACATCCACCCCACCTCGAACAGCATGGCCTGGAACTCTGGCAACTTGTTTCCCAAGCTCCTGGCATTTACTAACACTAACCCCCACCCCTTATCCCTGATCCTTTTTGTCGAACCCCACCCAGATTCCTTATACTTCCATCCTCCCCTGCTCCTCCTGAAACCTCCACCTCCAGTCTGTTTCCCCTCCCCTTGGGCTTGAAGGCTACTCCCCTCATCTGGAGGGAGGCTTCTAGTCAGCCCTCCTTATCCCTTCCCCCTTACAAGTTTAAACCCACCTTTCTTGTATGTAGTCAGCCATCCCTGTTTAAGGACTTCCTTCCCTAATGGGGCAAGATGAAACCTGTCCTTGGCATATAGTCCTTATCCTCCCAAACTCCATTCCAGTTCCCTAACACCCCAATCCATTCTCTTCACCCCACTTCCTGAGCCATTCATTAACCTCTGTGAGCTTCATTTTTTCTCCACTGAGGCCTTTGTACTGGCAATATCTCGAAAAGAAATGTTGCATCCATTATCCCGACAGACTCTGGCAAGTTCTTGGAACCTTGCTTGGATTTCCATAATGCTATTTCCTCTAGATCATTAGTTCCCAAATGCACCAGAAATCCTGTTTCCCTCCACAATCCCTAACCATTTCCACCATGAACTTTGCTCTGTGCACTGTCAGCCCAGAGATACTCACTACCTTCACCTGGCTATGGCATCCATCCCCTGTCCCTCCCAATGGATACCCTTAATCATCGAGTCTCCCAGTAACAGAACCTTAACACCGCCATCATCCTTATGGTTACCTCCACTATGCCCTCTCAGCCCCCCTCCCACTTTATTCATGATCGCAATTTCATGGGAGTCTTCCTGCCTTATTAGAGACCCCTTGTCACCCTCCCTTTGCCTCCTTGCTATTTTGCCCACTTAACTCAAACTCCTCTGAATAGGTGTCCCTTTAACCTCTCTTATCTGAACCATTTATCCTGGCCCTGATGGTTTCCCTTCCCCGCACCCTCATCCCCCTTGTAATAGTACCCTGTCTCCAGAGGCTCTCTGTGGGTCCCCTTTAGCTAGGGCCCCATCCTTGGTACTGACCTTCCTGCTGAAGGGGCCTCTCCCACCTCCTTGTCTCCCAGTTCCTCTCCAATCATGCTCTCCTCCCTCATGTCTGGAATATGTTGCATCTCCCCATTTGCTTAACATATATGTTTCCTTCTCCCTCTGGGACTATGTCTATCCTTTCCATGCTTTGTTCTGTGATGCCCTATGGGTATCTGACTCCCTCCCCCCGGCCTCTGTATAAGTTTCCTCATTTTCACCAACCCCTTCCTCCCCCTCTAGGATGCTTAGTATCTCAAATTTATTGTGACACTATGTCAGCCTCCATCAAGTAACCCGAGTTTCCCCTGACTGCATCTCTAAACTGACCCTCTTCTTCCTCTCTTGCACTGTTCACCTTAGGAGCTCCCTTCCCACAGTCTGCTGTTTTAGGCTTCCGCTCAGCAGCCCCTCCTGACTCTTCCCTCCAGTCTCCTTGAATTCAGAATTTTCACCCTGTACGCTTTCCCCTAGCATCAACTTCCCTATCTAAGGGTCCTCTGTCCCTAATATCCCCCTTCTGCTTGCTGTAGCATAATGTCCTGTAATTTCAGGCGTTGCCCCAGCCTCCCCTCAGCCCCACCCTTCTGCTGCCCATATCCACACCCCTTATCCTTGGACATCCCCCCCAGCTCCCACAGCTACTCCTTAACCAATATACCTCACTCCTGATACTAGATAGCTGTCTACAGAGTGGGCAGCCTCCCTCTCTCCAGGCCCAATTTAGAATTATTGCCATCCCACAGCCTGTGCAGCCTACAACCCTTCCGAAGATGCCTGCCATGGTGGAATATGGCCACCCTGATTATCCCCTCTGTTTATAATAGCACACCTTTTCTCAGTCCCTTTCCCTGGAGTTAGTTTCTCTCTATACTGACTGTAGTTATTTTCAAACCAATTTCAACCCCACCAACAAAGTTCCCAAGTCTCACAAACACATACAGTCCAGTATGTGTTCAGTCCCACTAACAGTGTGTAAGCAGACTCAGGTACCGTGATGAAGTCACAGGCCCACCAACTCCTGTTGCTTCAAATTTCAGTCCCAAACAGAAATACTCAGCCCTTCAATCCCAACCCCCAGTGGCTTTTCAGTATTTAAGAAAGCCTACAAACAGCGTGGGTGGAGGCTTTTACCAAACACCAGGCAAACAACACATTTAAATTACCTTCTAATTTTCCCTGCCAAACATCTATCCTCAAACCTACAATATCACAGCCCAAGTATCGGTTCAAATTCAAGGTAATAATTTTAACACATAGAACTAATTTCACTAACAAACTATTCAAATATTTCAGTTTAAAACAAAATATAACTCCTGGCCTCTTTTCTACCAACCTGTTGCTTAAGCTCCCAAGTGAACAATGAAAGCCACAGTAATTCCTGTTAAAAGACAAGTTAATTGCAGCTAATGTCCCCTCCTCCAAACACCAGGCAAACAACACATTTAAATTACCTTCTAATTTTCCCTGCCAAACATCTATCCCCAAACCTACAATATCACAGCCCAAGTATCAGTTCAAATTCAAGGTAATAATTTTTAACACATTGAACTAATTTCACTAACAAACTATTCAAATATTTCAGTTTAAAACAAAATATAACTCCTGGCCTCTTTTCTACCAACCTGTTGCTTAAGCTCCCAAGTGAACAATGAAAGCCACAGTAATTCCTGTTTAAAGACAAGTTAATTGCAGCTAATGTCCCCTCCTCCAAACACCAGGCAAACAACACATTTAAATTACCTTCTAATTTTCCCTGCCAAACATCTATCCCCAAACCTACAATATCACAGCCCAAGTATCAGTTCAAATTCAAGGTAATAATTTTTAACACATAGAACTAATTTCACTAACAAACTATTCAAATATTTCAGTTTAGAACAAAATATAACTCCTGGCCTCTTTTCTACCAACCTGTTGCTTAAGCTCCCAAGTGAACAATGAAAGCCACAGTAATTCCTGTTAAAAGACGTTAATTGCAGCTAATGTCCCTCCTCCAAACACCAGGCAAACAACACATTTAAATTACCTTCTAATTTTCCTGCTCAAACATCTATCCCTAAACCTACAATATCACAGCCCAAGTATCAGTTCAAATTCAAGGTAATAATTTTAACACAGAACTAATTTTACTAACAAACTATTCAAATATTTCAGTTTAAAACAAAATATAACTCCTGGCCTCTTTTCTACCAACCTGTTGCTTAAGCTCCCAAGTGAACAATGAAAGCCACAGTAATTCCTGTTTAAAGACAAGTTAATTGCAGCTAATGTCCCTCCTCCAAACACCAGGCAAACAACACATTTAAATTACCTTCTAATTTTCCCTGCCAAACATCTATCCCCAAACCTACAATATCACAGCCCAAGTATCAGTTCAAATTCAAGGTAATAATTTTTAACACATAGAACTAATTTCACTAACAAACTATTCAAATATTTCAGTTTAAAACAAAATATAACTCCTGGCCTCTTTTCTACCAACCTGTTGCTTAAGCTCCCAAGTGAACAATGAAAGCCACAGTAATTCCTGTTAAAGACAAGTTAATTGCAGCTAATGTCCCCTCCTCCAAACACCAGGCAAACAACACATTTAAATTACCTTCTAATTTTCCCTGCCAAACATCTATCCCCAAACCTACAATATCACAGCCCAAGTATCAGTTCAAATTCAAGGTAATAATTTTTAACACATAGAACTAATTTCACTAACAAACTATTCAAATATTTCAGTTTAAAACAAAATATAACTCCTGGCCTCTTTTCTACCAACCTGTTGCTTAAGCTCCCAAGTGAACAATGAAAGCCACAGTAATTCCTGTTTAAAGACAAGTTAATTGCAGCTAATGTCCCTCCTCCAAACACCAGGCAAACAACACATTTAAATTACCTTCTAATTTTCCTGCCAAGCATCTATCCCAAACCTACAATATCACAGCCCAAGTATCAGTTCAAATTCAAGGTAATAATTTTAACACATAGAACTAATTTCACTAACAAACTATTCAAATATTTCAGTTTAAAACAAAATATAACTCCTGGCCTCTTTTCTACCAACCTGTTGCTTAAGCTCCCAAGTGAACAATGAAAGCCACAGTAATTCCTGTTTAAAGACAAGTTAATTGCAGCTAATGTCCCTCCTCCAAACACCAGGCAAACAACACATTTAAATTACCTTCTAATTTTCCCTGCCAAACATCTATCCCCAAACCTACAATATCACAGCCCAAGTATCAGTTCAAATTCAAGGTAATAATTTTTAACACATAGAACTAATTTCACTAACAAACTATTCAGATATTTCAGTTTAAAACAAAATATAACTCCTGGCCTCTTTTCTACCAACCTGTTGCTTAAGCTCCCAAGTGAACTGACAGAGCTGTTCCAGTTCTAGTGGAGCCAAGTGAAAAAAGATGTGGTCCCACCAAAGCCAGATCTGGCACCGGTACCTGACCAACCAGACAGCCAGGTCCCTGATAGTGACACCTCGGCACCCCTTGCAAAACCTTCACCAGATGAGCAGTGCAAACCGTCTAAATCCCACTCTCCCTTGGTGATCAGGTCTCAGTCAGGGTATCAGGACCATAGATGGCACCATTCCAGGTCCTTCAGCCATCGCCAGTCTCTTCATAAAAAGTAAGTCTTGCTGCCGCACCTGGTCCGCCAGCTGCCGCGGGCATGCCACTGGCCGGCGCCGGTCTTCACTCCATCATCAGTCCCTGAGCTGATGTTGGTCCCATAGCCAATGTCAGTCGGTTAGTAGCCAGCGTTCTAGAGATAGAAGCCCCCTCCAGATGGGAGTCGGCTTCTCTCCAGCCCTCTTCCTCCTTTTTGTCTGACCAGTCCCTCTCAGGGGAAGGTGTCTCCCCGGACGATAAAAAGACCCCCCCCTCGCCTTCTGGTGATCCCACTTTAATGGACGTCATGAGGCACATCCAGGCCTCTCAACAGGTGGGAGATGGAGGACTTTGATCCGGAACGCTGGAGGCTAGCCAAGTACCTGAGGCAAAAGGAGCCTTAAACTCTAGTAGTGCCTCCTTTAGTGGATACCTTCCAGGACCTCACGAGGCTTACCTGGAAATATCCAGCCACTACCCCGGCTGTTCCCCAAAAATCAGACAGGCTATACAGAGTGCTGAGGGAGGAGCCTTTTCTGGTGGAACAGCCTCAGGTGGACTCAGTGGTCATAGCGGCTGCTCATGATAAATCCAAGCAACTGAAACACCTTAGTTCTCAGCCTCCCGATCAAGAGTCCAGATCTTTGGACCAGGTGGGCAAGAAGATATATTCTGCTTCCACGTCTGCCATAAGGTTCCTGAACTTCCTCAGGCATATGGCTCAGTACCAGAATGCATTATGGGAGAAGGGACAGGAAGTAGCTAATGTCTTTCGAGAGTTAACTCAGAAGACCGAGTTGCTGGAAATTCTTAAATTGGGTTTGGACATAGGAACACATGTACTGCATGCCTCTTACGACGCTGCAGACACAGCGTCAAGGTCAGCAGCTTCCAGTGTCTGCCTGAAGCGTCATGCCTGGCTAAGAGTCTCCAGATTTCTCCCAGGACCTGCAGATCGGAATCAAGGATCGTCCCTTCCAGGGTTCCGTTTTGTTCAGGGAGGAGACTGAGAAGCTGTTTTCTCGTCTCCAGAAATCTGGGAAATCAATTTGGTCTGTCCAACAGCCCTACAAGGGGGACCAAAAGCGTTACCACAAACTGCCATTTTGAAAGCCCTCAGGGCAAAATACCCATGGCAACCAGTTCTCACAGAAAGGGGGCTTCAAAAGCCCTTTCCGCCTACTACCAGATCATTCCAGTGACTCCCTGATGACCCCCCTCTAGAGGAGGTACAGGGGGAGGTGGTATGGGGTCATTTTTCCTCCATTTGGAAGGGTGGAGAAGAATCACCTCACCTCAGACCTTTAGGTTTTGGATATTAAAAGGAGGGAACATACACTAGAGTTCACACAAATCCCCGGAGATGCCACCAAGGTCCTCACATTATTCTCCTTCACGCATCAGGCTTATAGAAGGAGAAATTCAGGCCCTCTTGCAGAAAAGGGCAATAGAGCCAGTCCCTCAGGGGCAACAGGAAAGAGGGTTTTATTCTCACTTTTCCTGATCCCAAAGAAGACGCATGATATTTGGCCTATTCAAGTCCTCAGCTCTCTAAACAACTACTGTATATAGAATACAAAAGGTTTAGGATGGTGCCCCTTCCAGGCCTCATCCCTCTGCTGAACCAGGGGGATTGGTTCTGCTCCCTGGACATGCACGATGTATACATGCACATAGGGGTCTTTCCTCCCCACTGGAAGTTTGAGGTTCCACTTCTGGAGGAGGCATTATCAGTTCCGGGTCCTACCGTTCAGCCTCTCCTCCACTTCTCGAGTCTTCACCAAGTGCCTAGCAGTGGTAACTGTGGTTCTAAGGCGCGAGGGCCATTATGTCTTCCTTTACCTCGACTACTGGCTTCTGGCAGCCTCTTCAAGGGCACGCCTTTTACACACTCTCGGAGACAACTATACTTTATTCTGAGAGCTGGGATCACCCTGAATCTATCCAAATCATCCCCAAATGATCCCCAGAAACCAGCCAGTGACTCTTCTTTATAGGGGCCGTCCTGGACATAGTCCAGTGCATGGCTTTCCTCCCACAAGAAAGGGGAGATCGTCTGTGGGAGATGGCACATGCGGTATTGATGACCCCCCAGTTCCAAGTCAGGACCTTCCTCAGGCTTCTGGGGCACATGGCGGTGGCCATCCCAGTAACTCCTTTGGCTCGCCTCCACATGAGGGTCCCACAGTGGATGCTCAGGGTGCAGTGGGACCAGAGCTCCGAAGGTCTAGACCAGTTGATCTGGATCTCGGACCCAGTCAGGAGGACTCTCATTTGGTGGCTAAACCCCTCCAATCTGGATAAAGGGATCTCTTTCCAACAGGAGACACCAAGCCAGACCTTAACCACGGATGCTTCTGAACTCGGATGGGGAACGCATCTAGGAGACAGCCAGACACAGGGCATTTAATCTCCAGAAGAGCACGAACTTCACATCAATGTCCTAGAAATGCGAGCAGTCCTCAATGCCTACAGGCTTTTCAAGAGAACTGAACGCTAGGCTCTCTCCTTATTCAGACAGACAGTATGGCCGTCGTCTTTTATATCAACAAGCAAGGGGGAACACATTCATACTCCCTATGCGGGGAGGCGATGAGAGTCTGGTATTGGGCCATGGAACATCACATCATTCTAGCCACAGTGCATGTTTCAGGCATCCAAAATGTCTTGGCAGACAGTCTAAGTTGGTCTCAGTCCAAGGTGCACGAGTGGGAGCTACTATATTCAGTAGCAGACCAGCTCTTTGACACATGGGGTCTTCCAGAGCTGGACCTCTTTACGTCCCCACGCAGTGCCAAACTGCCAAATTGTTGCTCACGAGAGCGCGCCTGGTGCTTTCTGGCTAGATGTAGTGTCCCTTTGTTGGACAGGGAGGTTCCCTCTACGCCCTCCCTCCCTTTCCTGTAATCTAGAGAGTTCTCTTTAAAGTGTAGGTCAAGGGGGCATGCATGATCCTGATTGCCCCACTATGGCCACAGCAGATTTGGTTCCCACTACTGCAGCAACTAGCATTAGAACCTCCGATTCCGCTGCCATGGAGCTTGCAGTTATTGTCTCAAGACCAGGGCAGCTGGTCCATCTGGATCTCCAGTCCCTGCACCTTCATGCATGGCTCCTGCAGACATACTAAAGACTCGGTACGGGGTCTCCCAAGAGGTGGCGGACGTTCTCGTTTCAGCAAGAAAGCCCTCATCTAGGTCTGCTTATGCTATAAAGTGGAAACATTTCTACCTTTGGGCTTCTTCCTGTCACCTAGACCTGCTTACCTGTCCACTGAACTCAGCCTTACAGTATCTCCTCTCCTTGTTAAATCAAGGCTTGAGCTACTCCTCCATCAAAGTGCACTTGTTGGCAATTTCTGCCTGTCACGCGTTGGTGGAGGGCAAAACCTTAGCCCAACTGGATGTGTCCGGTACTTTCCTAAGGGGCATTCTGCACATAAAGCCTCCCATCAGAGATCCAGTACCTCCCGGGATTTCCTCTTTGTCCTGGAGAAGCTTACCCTCCCTCCTTTTGAACCTGCAGCAGATTGTGAGCTGCATTATCTTTCCTGGAAGGTGTCCTTTTTTTGTTGCTGTGACTTCTGCCCAAAGAGTTTCTGAGCTTCAGGCTCTGATGTGTAAAGAGCCTTGTTTAGTTTTTCACAGAGAAGGAGTTTCCCTTAGATCTAATCCTAAGTTTGTTCTCAAAGTGGTTTCAAAGTTGACCTTGAATCGGTCAGTTAACCTTCCAGTTTATCACCCTAATCCTTCCAAAAGAGGGGAAGCCCTCCTGCATACCGTGGATGTCCACAGGGTGCTGAGGTATTATCTGAAGTGTACTGCTTCTCATCGCAAATTGGAACAAGTTTTTGTGGCCTTTGCACCTCAACACTTGGGCAACCCGGTGCTAAACAGACTATTTCGAGGTGGTTGGTCCACTGCCTAGTCTATTGCTACAACAAATACAACAAGCCTTATCCTGGAACCATCAGAGGTCATTCTGCCAGAGGTGTGGCTACTTCCTTTGCCTCTTTGAAAAATGTCTCCATAGGGGACATTTGTGCAGCAGCTACTTAGAGTTCAGTGTACACCTTTGTTAGGCACTACAGTCTGGACATTGCCTCCAGGTGCAGGACCGGGGTTCGGCCTAGCGGGCCTTCAGGGATTGCTCTCCTAACGTACTTCCCCCTTTTTTCGCTTATGGAGGCTGTGCCGTCTTGTCATCCTCCTCCCGGGACGTATCCCCTCCTTTGTGCGGGACTGCTTGGGACTCAGTCCTAACAGTAATAGCCTGCTGCAAGAGCTCTCACTCGAAGTGAGATAGTACAGTTACATAAGAACTTACCGTAACAGTAGATCTTCAAGAGGCGCCCTTGCAGCAGGTGCTGCTTTCCCACCCTCCTTCCCCTGGAGTGTTTTCAGGTTTACATAGGTGTGCTTCGCCTGGTTTGCCTGTTGGAGCTTGTTCACGGGTCTTTGGTGGGTGAACTGAGGTGGAGCTAGGAACCGCCCCCTTTTGTACCATGGCTGACGGGGCGGAGCCAACATTGGGGGCGAGTCCTGCTGGGTACTGCTAGCCAAGAGTATTTTCCGGTGGGTCCTAAAGCCTGCGGTGTTAGTCCTAATAGTAATAGCCTGCTGCAAGAGCTCCTCTTGCAGATTTACTGTTACAGTAAGTTCTTGCATAACTGTACTTTCTGTGATCCTTTCCCCGTTAGTTATTACTAGATTTAGGATAACCCTGTCTCTCATGGGTTGTTGTACCAGTTGTTTGAGGCCCTCCCCCAGCAGGGAATCCAGTATGTGTCTAGTTCTGGCAGATGTTCCTGCTGGTATTGACCAATGTGTATCTGGCATGTTGAAGTCTCCCATTATCAGAACCTCCCCTTTAGCTGTCATGTTTTGTATATCTTCTAACAGTAATGTGCCTATGTCCTCTCCCTGGTCTGGAGGCCTGTAGACAACCCCAGTTGTATGGCTGTCCCATTTCCTGTTTCCAGGGTGACCCACAGTTCTTCTGGCTCCTTATGTGTATTCTGAATTTCTGTAGCTTTGATATTTTCATTGACATAAAGGGCTACTCTCCCTCCCCCCTCCCTTTTTTTTTTGCACTTCGGTCTCTTCTGAACAGTACATAGCCGGGTATTGAAGTCTCCCAAGTGTGGTTACTGGTAAACCATGTCTCGCTAATGGCTACTATGTCCAGTTTAGCCTCTGTCATTTTTGCCTGCAGGTCTGGGATCTTATTTCCCAGACTGCAGGCATTTGTGTACATGATTTTCTATTGGCCATATTTCGGTGCGTTAGTTGGGCGAGGTCTGGCGTTTCCCCTTCGCATCGTATGGGGAGCTGGACCTTTTTTCTTACCTGGTGATGCAAATGAACTACAAACATGCTGAACTCCTGTTTGATCACTAGCTGAGGGGGGAGGGGTGTTCTTCCCATTCGATGTATCAGGTGCTACAACCCTCTCCCCATTGACTAGTTTAAATATTCTGCAAAAATGTCAAACTTCTGCCCCAGTGCACTGACTCCCTCCTTAGTCCAATGCAGTCCATCAAATTTAAAGAACTTTTGCTCCCAAAACTGTTGCCAGTTACCTACAAATTTGTGTCCTTTTTCCCTGGCACCAGCCATTGAGCCACATGTTTAGCTCCTCTTGTTGTGGATAGAGTCCAGGTGTAGGGAGAAGTCCAGTTTGGGGTCAAGCCAAACTCCCATGTATTTACAAGAATCGACAGCTGAGATTTTGGAGCCGTCGAGGATGTAAAAGGAAGCAGGAGATATCATTTTGGCTAGTCTTTGGGCAGTGCCAAAGGCAATGGCAACTGTTTTCTTAGTGTTACATTTAAGCAATTTATCATCGAGCCACCTTAACGTGTTTGCAAAATCGGATTGGAGAATGGGTTCAGCCAGTGCCAGGGAGGGACCGGAAGCAAAGATAACAGTGTCATCGGTGTACATTTAAATATGGGAGGCAGAGCAGGCAGAAGGGAGGTTGTTGACAGATATGGAAAATGGGATAGGTCCAAGTATCGATCCCTGGAGTACACCAGCGAGACTTGGGAGGGGACCTGATCTGGAATAAGCTAGTTGGACGAATTGGAACCTGTTGGATAGGTAAGCCTTGAACCACTCGATGGTGGTTGGGGATAATCCTATGGCTGAGAGGTCATCTAGGAATAAATTGTGAGCAACAGAATCAAAGGTCTTGGCTAAATTGATAAATATAGCAGTTGTCAGGTGACCTGTATCCATGGCAGAATGTATGTGGTTGGTGAGGCGGAAGAGGTGGAGTGGCAATGACGGAGGCCAGATTGGAAGGGAGTCAGAATGTCCCTAGAGACTAGGAAGGAGTTCAGTCTTTTAGAGATGATAGATTCCAAGATTTTGGATAGTGAGGGAAGAAGTGAGATAGACCTGTAGTTACCAGGAACAGATGGGTCACCCCCCCTTTGTGTATAGGGATAACTTTAGCTAGTTTCCAGGCCTTTGGCAAGAAGTAGGTGGAGAGAGAGAGTGAGAGAGATTAAATAGATGAGTGAGTGGGGGGAGTATGGTGGAAGCAGAGATTTTCAGGAGGATAGGGTTGATGCCATCTGGGATTTGATTGGAGGATTTCAGAGATTTGAGAACACAGAGTACTTCTGAGTGGGTGACAGGGGGGAAGGTGTAGCTGGGTAGGGGAGTGGAAGGGAAAGCACCTGTGCAGGGGTGAGTGGGCTATGGGGTGACAGGGTCAGGAGTCTGACATGGCTGGGGTCAGGAGTCTGACACGGCCTGCGGGGAGCAGGAGGGTTTCGGTATCTACGAGGGGGGAAAGGGGGTAGGTGGTTGCTCATTGGGTAAGACACAGGTAGTGAAGAAGTGATTTAAGGAAGAAGCGATGGCTCCGGGATCTAAGCAGGGGGAAGGTTATTGTTGGGTGGAGCCAAGCAGGGAGTGGAGAGTTCTTCAGAAGGCCGCCAGATAGGAGCGACAGTTCTCTAGTTGAGACTTAAAGAATCCAGCTTTAGCAGAACGCACAGCCTTGGTGCAAACGTTCCTCAGTGTTTTGTATGTCTGTGAAGACCATGGCTTTTGTTTTCCTTGTGTTTGCCCTGTGTTGAGGACCAACTCACGAGAAAGTAATGACCTTTGAAACAATTCAGAATCCTGTTGGATTGTATTAAAATGTGTATTTAATCACACGCTTGCATACATGTATAGTATCACTGGTGAGTTGCTGTATTTTCTAATAGAGTTGTGAAATCCCTAAAGTCATTTATGAAATATTGTCCTAAGAAAAGGAAAAAAATAAAATGGTTAAATATAGTGCTAAATTTGTATTTATTTATTTAAATCTCTGATTACAAACACATTTGAGCTTGAAGCAGCTCATCTACAATGATTCCACGTCAAACTAAAGGAAAGGGTTACAATAAGGTAGGGAGGTATAGACAACATTCATGGTATCAACGGAGGTACAGACAACATTCTTGGTATCATCAGAGCACAGCAAGTCGACTGGTAAATAAGTGGGAACAGTGCTACACACTCAAGATTACAAGCAAGCTTAGAAAACCACTAGGTACATTTGAAGCAACATTGCTAATCAGAGGTGGGGGGGAGAGAAGAAGGGTAGGGAGATGAGAGGCAGAGTCCAGATAGAGAAAGAAAAGACAGCTCAGCCAGAGGCCTTGTTGTAGGGTGAGAGGAAGGGGAGGCTAAGGTAGGAGAAGGGTTAAAAATGGTGAAAAGGAGGGCGGATGAAGGGAAAGAAGATAAGGGAGAGTGGGGAACAGAGGGCTTGGACAGGTCCAGGAAGAGGTGGGTCAGTGGGGTAAGAGCAAGGAGGGGGTCAGGTAAGGGAGGAGGTGGCAGGGGGAAGGGGAAGTTGTTCTGTCAGGAGAGGTGAAACGAAACAGAAAGCCAAGTAAGAGCCTCAGAGAGTGAAACAAGTGGTATAAGGGTGTCTGCAGAAGTGGGAAACTAGGTATGACAATGTGTTTCTGGTCCAACGTGTGAGTTGGTTAATATTTCCTTCGCAACTTACAGCTGTTTATTGGTATACTTTGGTCCTTGATAAAGGCTGCTTCCTATAACGTGACTGCTTTTAGAAACGTGCTAACTAGTTGTCATCGAGGGTAGTATGTTTTGCTACCAAGTGTGAGACTGGGATTTTATCCCAAGCCCAGTTCACGTCCACTACCAGAGGAGTGTAGGGTGATGCCTACTTCATCGTTTACCTCCTTTGGTGACTGTGGGCCTGCACTGACATAGCATCAGCCCTGCTCCACCAAAGATCAAGCCATGGCAGATTTGGGCCATATATAGAGGGAGGAGGGAGGAACTGTAGGAGGTAAAATGAGGTTGTGGCATTAGTCATAGCAGTATGAAGCGAGTCATCTGTCAGTGCCCTAGTGGCCCACAAACTGCTCAGGATTTCTGGCCCCCGCATTAATTCCTTAGTGAAGGAACTGCAAGGTCCCGGGTCGGGGGGTAATCCTCAGAGACACGAGGTGGTAGTAAATGGAGGAGTGGCATTTGCCTGGTAGTGTTGGAGTGAGCAGTTGGACCAGTGGTATAGGTAAGGATGAATCCATGGTCACGTGCACAGCAGTATTGTAATAACCAAATGATGTGGGTTGTGAGGCCTGAGGCACAGCCGAGGGCCTTCAGCCACCCAGGAAGTGAGGTCTTTACATCATTGATACACACCTGGAGCAGCTTATTAGACTTATGACATTTGTAAAATGGTCAAAAATGTTATGAGGTAAATAATCAACACCTGGGAATTAAAAAAAAAAAAAGTAAAATCAGTCACTCAGTGAATAAAATAGTTTGCTTACTGTCTGATTTGCACGACTGTTTATCTGTTTTCATACCAACTCACAGGTGACTGTTTTCACTAATTATTGGTTTGCTGCTGTCTTCAATAAAGGCTATATGCTGAATCATGAGAACATACAGCATTAACTTGAGAGGTATGCAACACTGCCTACCATTCCTACAGGGATCTTAATTATATTGTGGGAGCACTTTGGAGTCTGTGGTGTCATTCTTTAGAATCGTGTTGAAACCTTTCTCCCGCATAATCCCCCCCATCCCATGAAAGCTGTTCCTTCGGCTGTCACAAGTAGACTTGTCTTTTTCTGGTGGAAAGGATATAAGAAACACTTCATATTCAGGCTCTGGTATCTTGTTCTCCAGACATCTTGGAAGGGGAATTCTGGAACTTCTGCCATTCACAAACAAATTGTTTCATCAGCATTCCGCCAGCAGCAGTTTCTTCAGATTACCCCATGGAGTGCAGTACAAAACTTAAATAACCACAGCTTGGGGTGTACAGAAACATATAACCCTGCCCACTTGCTGTTTTTCTCCACTGTAAAACGAGAATTGGGAAGATCATGTTAACTAGACAGTTGAAGAAAATGCAATTCCTGATAATAGTATGTACACTGTAGTGTAGTAAACCTAGGTAGCCAACTGCAGCACTCTGGCTGTTCATTGGCTGGAGACAGGTGGGGAAGGGGCATAAATAATTGCACTTTGAAACTTTGCTGCTGATGGATGCAGTGGACAAATTCCAACTACAGTAGAAACCTGTTAGACTGAAATCCAGTGTGCCCAGTAAAAATGCCACAATCAGCTTTCTAATTTGTGCAAATCTTTCATTACACAAGTTTTACGGTAAATTATGTTGAGATTTTTAAGTAGGTGTGCTCAAACACAGAGGTTTAGAAGGCAGTATCTTGCTGCAGCCGTGGCATGTAACTTTGCAGTTAATGTGTGTGCTTTACACATGGGTGGGTGTGAGAATCAGTCTGTCTATATATTATTCAGTTCAATGTGCACTGTAACTCAGCAGGTTCACCATTACAAGTGCTGCAGTTCACTATGGACAGAACTTCACCACAACAGGATTCACTATTATAGGGGTCCGCTGCAGGTCTTTTTCCTTTGGATACAACTTCCAGTGGTCTGTTAGCAAGTTATCTAGAGTATGGAGTTCAGTACTGGTGGCCACACCTCAAAAAGGACATTAACCTGCTGGAGAAGGTCCAGAGGAGGGCTAAAAAGATGATAGCAGGTCAGTGGGGTAAGGCATAAGAGGAGAGGTTGAGCGCACTAAACATGTACACCCTGGGAGGGAGGGAGAGGGAAAGAGAGATAGAGAATGAATGATTAGGACGTTCAAGTACTTGTAAGGGATAAATAAAGTTGATAAAGGGAGTCTCTTTAAACTGAGTGGCACTGGCAACCATAACACGAGGGGGCACAGTCTTAAGCTGGAAGGTGGGAAGCTTAGGAGGGAGGTCAGGAAGCACTTCACAGATTGCGTGGTGGAAACGTGGAATGCGCTGCCGGAAGAGTCATCTCGGTTGAAGACAGTAGGCAACTTTAAAAGAGGATTGATTGGATAGGCATTGGGGCGGGGGAGTAGAGATCATGGGTAGGGAGTATGGGAGGAGTGGGGAGGGAGGGCAGGGACATTAGCTCAAGTTGTGGAACCTGCAATACGAGCAGACTTGATAGACCAAATGGCCTTCTTCTGCTGGCTTCTTCGTATGTTCGTTAGTAGGGAAGTGAAAACATTCAAGCAGTACTGTCCGATCCCAGCATATGCTCTCAGCCAGTGGGCATTAGTTGTATGCTATCATTCAGTAAAACTGAACACAATTTTAAAATATAATGGCTAATTTCAAGTTTCTAACCCTGTCTTAGGAATTTGCAGGCTGTACTTAAACCAGCTGATTGCATTGTGGGTCCAGTGTTTTTTTTTTTGCGTTTGCTGGTAAGCATGATGCAGGATTTCTTGTGTTGGTCTGTGATATCTGATAATACCTGAATGTGCTCTATTAGCCATCCTCGGCTTTATCTTCAAACACTAACTTTGGAGTTTCAGGGTATTGTTAGATAACAGTTGCCATTGGACATTATTACTTAACTTGATTTTGTTTCGCAGTTCTCTGCTCCAGCTACTGAATGCTGAATCTGTATACATTGTTTTGCAGAGGCTACCAAAGTCTTACTGACTCTATGATGAAGTTGCTGCCTAAAGATATTTTTTCATTCAACAAACCAGTTCGGTGCATCCACTGGCAGGGTTCTTTCCCAGACAGGAGCCATTCTGGACGGACTTTCCCTGTGTTGGTGGAATTTGAAAATGGAGAGACACTCCCAGCTGATCATGTGATAGTCACAGTTCCTTTGGGTAAAACCAAAAGTTTGATCAACTTTGATTTGTAAGCAGTTGTCATAAACATTTCTATTGACTAGTGACTTTATTATGAGCCCAGAAAATCATGTCCCAGTTAAATGAATGTGTTATAGCACTACAGTAGCTGCTATCATAATCATAGTATTTGCAGTTGTTTCTGACTCAAGTAGTCCCTACCAGCTATTCACAGAGACTGCGCAAAGATTTATTTTAATTCTGTTTGTATACCCATGTCTCCAACTGTTCTACATATCTCTATATAATAATTCTGTATCCCAAGATATTTATATCGGAGGAGAAAATTACCATCAGGCTGATAAATGCCACCCGTAGTATCAGTTGATTGTCAGAATTATCGTTCTTAAGGCTGCATGATGGTCCGGTGGGTAGGGTTCACTCTCCTGTGCTGTCCACTTGAGTTTGGGGGCAGACTCGAGAGCTGGATCAGGTGACCAGAGGGGGTTTGGGTGGTGCTATCATGTAGCAGTTCTCCCAGCCAGCGAGGTATGGAGCCTTGGTTCTGAAGCCGCAGCAACCCCTGTGGTGAGCTAGGGAGCTTGCCTCTTCCACAGGGTGATGCTGCCTGCTCGTAGGGCCTGCAGGGGTGTTGCCCAGCGCCAAGCAGAAAGTGGACAGGACCAAGGGAGAAAACCAGGAGGAAGAACCTGTGTGCCTTGAGCCATTTAAATGGTGCTTGCCGACACCCTAGGGTCCTTCTCGGTGTGGATCCCCACCAGCTGTGATGGTGGGGGAAGCAGCAGACTGGTCTGGGGTTGCTGACAGAACTGAAACATAAAGCGCAGCTGACAGCGGGGGGCAGCTGTATAAAAAAGGCCTCCTTCCTAGGTCTCAAAATGTGACAGCTTCTCCATCTAATGTCTTTTCATTTACCGTGCCCCATCACTCTTTCCTGGTTGTAGAGAATTTTTACAATCACTTTCTAGCAGTGCATTTTGTTGCTGTGGTGACTAGGTTCTCCGGGTAAATTTGTATAGAGCAGTTTTCGAAATAACCCATGTATCCCCTAGCATCTCCTCCTAATCTTTGCCAATGTTATTACGTTTAAGTGATCATGTTTTATGAATATAAACATCATTGTTCCTAGGTTTCCTGAAGGAGCATTATAGGACCTTTATTCATCCTCCACTGCCATCTGCTAAAGTGGAGTCCATTCAGAAGATAGGCTTTGGGACCAACAACAAAATTTTCCTGGAGTTTGAGAAGCCCTTCTGGGAACCTGATTGCCATCTCATCGAACTGATCTGGGAGGATGAGTCTCCCTTTGCTGATGTGAGACCTGATCTGCAGAGAGATTGGTTTAAAAAGCTGGTCGGATTTACTGTCCTTTATCCACCAGAAACGTAGGTGTTGATGCTGCTTTCACACAGTAGAAATACGTGTACCTTTTCTTTTAGTGGCATGTTCAGAAATAATAGCTTGCATGAAGCATAGCCATTGGTTTGGGAAGTTTTCACTATTAGTCTTATATAGCTACAGATTGTAGTGAGAAAGAAATAATGTGACCTACTGGGAATTAAACCCATGCTCCCGAAATACCATCCCAGTGCTGTAACCACAAAGCTGTAGGCTCAAATGGTCAGACCAGAGGTTTCCCAGACATGCTTCCTTTCTCTGGTATTGCATATCCTGCAACTAGGAACAGTCAAGCTGATAATTAGATGCTTTTGGTGCAGTATTAGCCACTGCTAAGCAATTTAGATCACAGTTTATTGTGAGAAAGAAATAATGTGACCCACCTGTAATTAAACCCAGGCCCTCGGAATACCATCCTGGTGCTCTAACCACTGAGTATAGGCTCAGATGGTTGGACCTGAAGTTTCCAGGACACACTTTCTTTCTCTGGTATTGCATGTCATAATAACATAGAAACACAGAAACAGATATTGACAGCAGACAAGGACTGCTTGGCGCACCTAGTTTGCCCATTTTCCCTACCTACTGTAACACTGCAGACCCTACTTGATCATCGACTTTACCCCACCGTTTCCCTACCTCTAAAGTTCCCTTCTGCCTATTCCATGTATTCGTGAAGCCTGTTACCATTTTTGCCCCTACAGCCTCCACTGAGAGGCTGTTCCAGGCATCCACCACTCTTCCTGTGAAGAAGTACTCCGCACACTTCAGCTTCACAGCATGTCCCCTTGTTCTTGAGCATCTTTTTTTCTGAAGAATGCTGCCTTCTTGAACTTTATTTATTCCTGTGTGATATGTGAATGTTTTTGTCCTACTCCCCTCTCCCTCCTTTCCTCCAAGGTGTATATAATTGGGGTCCTTCATTCTCTTCTCATAGGGCTTATGATGCAGACCGTGCACCATTTTGGTTTCCCTCTTATGGACCGCCTCTACCCTATCTATGTCCTTTTGGAGATGTGGTCTCCAGAACTGAACACAGTACTTCAAGTGAGTGATCTATACAGTGGTAACACCACCTCTCTCTTTCTGCTGGTGATACCCTCCCTATGCACCCTAGCATCCCACTAGCTCTCCCCACTGTCTTGTCACACTGTCTGGCCACCTTTAGGTCATCAGATATGATTACTCTCAGGTCCCTTTCCTGTTTGGTGGTGGTTAATACTACCCCTCCAACACAAATTTTGTACTCTGCCCCTGGGTTTCTGTACCCCAGGTGCATGATTTTGTACTTTTTTCGCATTGAAACCTAGCTACCACACCATTGACCACTCCTCTAAACTTTCCTAGATCACTATTCATTTTTTCAACCCCCTGGAGTGTCTACCCTATTACAGATTTTAGTGTCATCTGCGAAGGGGCATACCTTCCCTTCTAGCCCATCTGCCGTGTCGCTAATAAAGACGTTAAAGAGGACTGGTGTCAGGTACTGATCCCTTTAGCACCCCGCGTGTTACCCTCCCTTCCTTGGAGTGAGCTTTGTTTACCACCACTTTCTGTCTCCTGTTCCCTAACCAATTTCTCACCCAGTTCACCACCTTACGGCCCACTTCTAGGGTTCCCAGCTTGTTTACGAGTTCTTACGTGTAGCAGTGTTGAATGCCTTACTGAAATCTAGGTAGGCCATAAACATCGTTCCACCCTGATCCAATTCCCTGGTGACCTAGTCAGATAAAATCTATCAGATTAGTTTGACATGATCTCCTCCCAGTGGATCCATGCTGCCTCAGATCCTGAATGCCACTGGATTCTAGATATTTCACAGTCCTCTCCTTCAGGAGTGATTCCATTACATCTCCACAACCGAAGTGAGGCTGACTGGCATGTACAGTAGTTGCCTGCCTCCACTTTGCTTCCATTTTTGTGAAGTGGGACTACATCTGCCCTCCTTCAGTCCTCCGGAACCACTCCTGTCTGCAGTAAGTGGTTAAACAGGGTTGTCAGAGGTGCAGCCAGCACCTCCCTGAGCTCCCTCAATGTTCTTGGATACTCCCCTTCTGGCCACATTGCTTTGTCCACTTTTAGGTTTGTGAGTTCCCTCGGAACCCTCTCCTCTGTAAATGAACTGCTGTCTGCCTCCCTAACTTCTGTGCTCCTGGCCCTTCTCTGTGGTCCCTCTCCTTCCTCTTCCTCTGTAAACACTGAACAAAAGTGCTTGTTCAAAATATCCGCTTTTCCTGGTCCCCCTCCACACACTTCCCTCCTTCTTTCCTAAGCTTTACTATCCCTCCCCTGGTCTTTTCTCTTTTTGCTTACATACCTGAAAAATACCTTGTCCCCTTTCTGCACTGCCTGGGCTATTTTCTTCTCCATCTGCGCCTTTGTGCTTCTAATTGCTTTCCCTACCTTCCTCTGTTTCTCCTGATACACCTCTCTATCTTCCTCTCTGTGTGACTCCTTATACCTCCTGAAAGCTAACTTGTTAGCCCTGACCTTCCCGGCCACCTCTTTTGAGAACCACAGCAGTCTTTTTCCTGCTGCTTTTGCTTACTTTTCTGACACAGAGGTTTGTTGCCTTCTGTATCCTTCCTTTTAGATATGCCCACTGTTCCTCCACTCCCCTCCCAAGACCCCCGGCCCCCTGCCACCAGGGCTTCCCTGAGGCATTCCCCTGTCGTTTCAAAATCATCTCTCCTGAAGTCCGGGACCCTCGCCTTTGTGTGGTTCGATCCTGCCGCAGTACTTACATTGAACCACACCCTATGGTGACCACTGGTCCCCAGTTGGCCACCCACTGTGACATCTGCAAAGCTGTCCCCATTGGTGAGTACAAGGTCCAGTACAGCTCCCTCTCAAGTGAGCTGTTACTAGTTGCCTGGGGAATGTCCCCTGCAGGGAGTCCAGGATGTTTCTGCTCCTAGCTGGAGCTGCAGCTGGGATGCTCCAATCTACATCTGGCAGATTGAAGTCTCCCACCAGCAGCACCTCTCCCTTGTTTGCCACTTTTTGGATGGCTTCCACTAGAACCTTAGGTTACATTATTTCTTTCTTGCTACAATTTGTGATTTAAATTGCTTAGCAGTGGCTAATACTGCACCAAACACATCTAATTGCCATCTCGATTGTTCCTAGTTACAGGATATGCAGTACAAGAGAAAGGAAGTTTGGGAAACTTCAAGTCCGACCATGTGAGCAGTAGCTCAGTGGTTAGAGCACTGGAACAGTATTCCACATTATTTCTCTCTTATCTAGCTTGTAATCCACACGTTCTAGTATTTAATCCATTTGGAAACGTGTTCAGAGCTTGTCTTTCTAACTATGGGCATTAGAACATCCCAGTCAACGTTGTGCATGATATCTTTGAGTAATATGGTACCCTGGAACTTCAAATAATTTTTAAATATGTTTTCTCTGACTGTGCTGGTCTTTAGCCTCCCAGCATTCCCATAGCAGATCTCTCCCTGGTTCCAAAACGGACCAGGGTCTGGCACCCCATTTTAGATCTGCACAACCTAAACAAGTTCTTTTGGGTGCATACCTTCAGGATGGTCACTCTGTCTCTGATCAGTCCATCCCTGGAGCAGCACAACTGCTGGTTCCTTCGGTTCTGTGCAGAGGGGAAGCTCTGCAATTTCCAGGCCATGTCCTTCGGCATCTCCTCGGCTCCCAGGGTCTTCACCACGTGCCTCGCAGTGATGGCAGCCTACCTGAGACACCAAGGGTTCTGATTGTACCCCTACCTGGACGATTGGCTGATAGCAGGTCCCTCCAGGGGAGGAGGTGGAGTAGTCCAGGGATCTGGCCCTTCAGACCTGCTTGTCCCTTGGCCTCCTGGTCAATGATGTTAAGTCGGAGCTGGTACCATTGCAGATGATGCAACTCATTGGGGCGGAGCTCGACTCTTGCAGAGCCAGAGCTCGACTCCCGGTGGACTGAGTGGAGGTTCTCTCTTCCTTTGCCTGATCATTTTGGGTTGGGCAGTTGCGCTCTATTCAGGATTTCCTGCACATCCTGGGATTCATGGGGGCATGCACCAGTGTGGTCTTTTGGTCCCAGTGGAGAATGTGCTTTCTACAGTGGGAGCTAGCCCGTCAGTGGTCTCAGCGCAAGGGCTACGTCGACCAGATGGTCACTGTGACCCAGTTGATGTGGGACACCCTTCAGTGGTGGTTAGTCCCATAACATCTGCATGAAGGAATCCCATTTGTATGCCCAGAGTTGACGGTCACCATCATGACCAGTGCCTCCCTGATGGGCTGGGGTGCCCGCCTGGGAGAACACAGAGTCCACGGACTCTGGTCCCCGAGGAGTCCTGATGCCATATCAACCTGCTGGAGCTTCGGGCAGTTTGACTGGTGCTGACAGCCTTTGCTCCACACATTTGGGGTCAGGTCGTTCAGGTTCAGACAGACAACATAATGACCATGTACTACCTCAACAAACAGGGCGAGATGTACACCCTTTCTTTGTGCAGGGAAGCTCTCTGCATCTAGACCCTCGTGCTCAGCCTGAACACTGATCTCCTGGCCATCCATGTGGCTGGCCTATCCAGCCAGCTGGCAGATGCCCTCAGCCGAGTGGGCAAGGTGTCTCACAAGTGGTTTGTCCATCAGGAGGTAGTACAGATTCTGTTCTCCCAGTGGGGCACCCCTCTAGTGGATCTTTTTGCCTCCAGGGAGAATGCAAAGCTGAGGCTGTATTGTGCCCACCCCCTCAGCAGGGAACGCTGCAGGGGGTGTCTTCTTGAGGCCTTGGGTCCCAGGCCTCATGTATGCCTTCCCTCCAATTCCACTGATCTGCAAAGTGCTGATCAAGGCCAGGAGAAACAAGGCACGGATGATCCTGATGGCTCTGGACTGGCTCTGACAATTCTGGTACCCCGATCTACTCAGCCTCGGCAGCAGGATCCCGAGGCGTCTTCCTCTACACCTGGACTTTCTTTCTTGCATTCTGGGGAAGGTACTCCACCTGGAACTTCAATCCCTGCACCTGACAGCCTGGTTCCAGAGCAGCTAGAGTTCCAGGCTTTGGGTCTCTCTGAAGATGTCACCGTGGTCGAGGCTTCTCAGAAGGAGTCGAATAGAAAATGCTGTGCCTTCAAATGGAAGAGGTTCTCCATTTGGTGCCTAAGGGCAAGGGGCTGGACCCTTATGTTGCCTGGTGGCTAGCACTCTTGACTACCTTTGGTCCCTCTCTGTCGGGCCTTTGGTCAACGACCCTAAAGATACACCATGTAGCCAACTCTGCATACTAGGCGCAGGCTGGTATGCTGTCAGTAGCACAGGAGAAGGTGGTCTGGTCCTTTTTCAAAGGCCTTGATCACATTTCCTCTCCGATGTGTGAACCACCACCACCACCTTGGGGCTTGTTGCTGGCATTGTCAAAGCTCATGGGCAAGCCATTCAAACTGATGCACAGGTGTGAGATGTCACACCTGTCGTGGAAGATCACCTTTCTTAGTGGCTATCACGTCGACCAGAAGGATAAGTGAGCTCCAGGTGCTCTCGGTGAAGTCTCCTTATTTGGTCTTCCACAGGGACAAGGTTGTCCTTCACCCTAACCTGAAGTTCCTCCTGAAGGTTGTGTCTGAGTTTCATCTTAACCAGGTAATCAATCTCCTGGTGTATTTCACCAGCCACACCTCGAAGGCCAAGCACAGGCTCCATACTCTGGACCTGTAGCGAGTACTTGCCTACTATAAGGAGTGCATAGCTGGAGTTCAGGGAGAGGTTTGCCAGCTGTTTGTCACCTGCGCTGAAGCTGCACTTGGCAGACGGCAACTAAGCAGACAGTTGGCAGGTGGATTGTATCCTGCATCGACCTCCGCTATAGGTTGGCAGGTAGGGAGCCTCTCGTATAGCTAAGGGCACATTCCACCCATCCTACCGCTGCCTCAGTGATGGCTTCCAGGTATGTCCCTATCCAGGAAATCTGCAGGGCTGCTACCTGGAAGTCAGCACACACCTTCATTTCCCACTACCACATTGACCTTGAGTCACACCAGAGATGCTTTTTTTGGGGCCTCAGTTCTCCAGTCTCTGTTCCCTAAATAGGTGGTGTGTGCAGTGCCCCCTCCTCTCAGAGAACTGCTAGGAGTCTGCCAGAAGTATGGCTAGTACATCATATCCACACCCCTAAAAAAACAGGTTCTAGGGACATGGATATGTTGTTCATCCACACTGTCTGGCAGGTATCCTTGCCGCTTTAAATCTTGCCGGAAGGTCTTCAAGCTGGCTCCTCCCACCCACCCGGGTGGTAAAACTCTCGGCTCCGCCCCATGACGCCAGATCTTCCTTACCGCTTGGAAGCTCAGGTTCCCTCCTTAACGCTCTGCGTATAAGACTGGTTCTAATTCTTCGGTTTTGCGAATTTAAAAGTTTTTGCACTTCTAGACTTCGGTCTTCTATCCTCGCTGCTGCGATGGGACAAACCGACTCGGTTTTGGAGATGCTCTTATGGCAGAAGATGTCTCGGACAGATCCACACCCACGTGTTCACTGTTTAGGCCTTGAGCACCCACTCCGCAGGCTTGCGACCTGTGCTCTTCCTTCAGCCTACGTCCCCTCGAAGACCGTGCTGCCCGCTTACAACTGGGGCGTCCCAGAAACGCTTTTCCTCTGGTAAAGTCAAAGAGGCCCGTCGGCAGTCCGAAGGCGGGCGGCTCTCGCGGATCAGCTAGAGCAGATAATCTCGGCGAGGAGGCGGCGCTGGCTGCATCTTCCTCGGCCACGGCATTTATCCCGCTCTCCTGGGTTCCTCTATACAGCTTCTTTTAAGGAGCTTTGTCTGTCCCTCTCCACTAAGGGAGAGGGACCAACGTCTGCTGGACCTTCCTCTCGGTCCAAAAAGAAAGACAAGGGTAATTCCCTCCGTCGACGCTCTTGGGAGCGGGAAAGGTCCCTCTCCCTGAGTTGTCGGCCATCGACTTCGGTCGATCGTTCAGGTTCGGCCACTGGTCTCACGGTGTTCCCGTCAGGCCAGTTGACCGAGACTCCCGTCAACGCAGTCGAGATTTCTCTCGACCCGTTGGATGGGTTGTCGCCAGGCGAAGCCGAGAGTCCTTTCTCCCCGGTTCCCCCGGTGGGAGTTGAGGATCCCATGGGCTTGCCAGTGCCTCCGGTTCCGGAGCCCTCGGGTGAACCCTCCGAGCCGAGGGAGAGCCGTTCCCCGCCCCTCCCGCACCGCCTCTGAAAAGCCGAGGTTCTCGTTCGGACTTCTTCGGCGTCAGCCAATCCGCCATCATAGGCGGTCTCGCACTGCTGCAAGCGCCGCCGCCACTCGTCCTCGGCGAGGGGAGGCTTCGGACGTGGTTACGCCGACGGGTACGAGAACCTCATGTGGCAACAGCGCCTTCTGACCGGGAACAAGCTGACGGGCCTGCCCCGGCCATTATGGTTGTCACCGGAGCTGCCAAACAACCCCTCGACTTACCCGAGGAGCCTGTTCCAAGGCCGGTTGTTCGGCCAAAACCAGCTGCTCCACCAATTCCGGTGGAACCTCCGCCTCCACAGCCGTTATTTGGGGCTCCAACCAAGAATTCTCGGTCGGCTCAGGGACTGCCCCATAGGCTGTCTGTCACCCTCACTCCCGATCGACCTCGGCAGGTGGAGAGTGGCTCAGGCCCGAGGCAGCTCTTTGCGGACTCTTCAGAGTCCGACGGTGATTCCTCCCTTTTCTCCAGGTGAGTAGACTTGGAGTCCTCTGGAGGTCAGTCGATGGACGATAGCCCTTTGTCCTATCTGGATTGCTCGCTCATCTCGGAGTCCACCGGGATGAAGCTCGAACCTGTGTCTAGCAGGCCAGGTATCCCTCACGGAGATACTGGACCGAGGGATTCCCCACGGAGGTTTTCCGTGGCCGAGGCCATAGGGCCCGCCTTGGAGCTCTGGCAGCCTCTGCTTCCTGTCCGCGCCTCGGCCAGGATGGCCAGGAAGTATGCGGTTCCACCGGTTCCTTGTCCGGTTTTCAGAACATCCTCAGCCGAGGGGCTAGTTACCGACAGTTTCTCCGCGCTGGGGAACCTTAGGGACGTGACAAACCTCCCGACAAGGAGTCCAAGAAATTGACTATGCTGGGCGCAGTGTCTGCATCAAGGCCCTCCTCGGTCTTCATCAGGCCAGTCTGCTGTACTCATGGCACATTTCTCTCATGCCCTGTTGGGCTCCCTGGACAAGGTAGTTCTCATCTTCCGCGGACCTGCAGACCACGGTTAGGCAGGTGCGGGACCAGGCAGGCAGTGGCCAAACAGCAGCTTCAGACTGCTCTGGACATTGGAGACTCATGTGCCAGGTCAGTAGCGGCCGCAGTGGCTATGCGCTGTCGGGCATGGCTGAGGATATCCACCTTTACTTTGGATACCCAGCACAAGTTGGCGGATGTCCCCTTCCTGGGACTGACCTCTTCGGCCCTGGGGTGGAAGGTCACCTGCAGAGGATCGAGAAGTCCAGTGCTACCTTGGACTCGGTCTCATCCGCACAGAAGGACAGAGGCCGCAGACCACAGCCTAAGCCCTTTCGTCCCTCTGCGCCTGTGGCACGTCCGGCCCAGCAGCGTCAGGGCCAGCAGGCTCGAGCTTGGCATCCCAAACCCAAGCCCTCGGCTTCCTCCTCCAGGAAGCAGGGAGGTAAAGGCCCTGGAGGTCCCTCGCTGGTCCTTCCTCCAAGCCTGCCCAGTGATGGGTTGAGGTGTCGCCCAACCCGTCAGCCACCCTTCCAGGTGCCCCCTGGGGGCGGCCACCACTTTCTTTCCGCCTGGTCCGCTATCACCACAGACCGTGGGTGTTGGAGGTGGTGGAAAGGGCCTGCCTCTGGAGTCGAGCAGGCCCCACTCTTCAAGCCAGCACCGGAGGCCTCGTCTGAAAGCTCGCTGTCGGCTCGCTGAGCCGACATCGCCTCCTCCTCGAGAAGGAGGTGATCAGAGGTAGACCTCCCTCAGACCCAGGGTTCGTGTCCAGGTACTTCCTGGTTCCAATGGACGGGAAGGCGCCCATTCTCGACTCCACACGACCTAAACAAGTTCCTGAGGTCTCGAACCTTCAGGATGGTCACTTGGCTCAGATAATACCATCCTTGGAACACGCGGTGGTTCTGCTTCTGACCTGCAGGACGTTTTTCACGTCCCTATCCGTCCATCACATCAGAGGTTCCTTCGCCGAGCGGAGGGATCCTTTCGAGTTCCATGCCATGCCTTCGGCTTATCTCCAGCTCCCAGGGTCTTCACCAAATGCATGGCAGTGGTGACAGCATTCCTGCAGTGCCGAGGGTCCGGCTTACCTTACCTGGACGATTGGTTGATAGCAGCCCCTCCAGACAGGGAGGTGGAGTGGTCCAGAGATCTGGCCTCCAGGTTTGGTCTCAGGTCGCCTCCTCATCAACGAGGCCAAGTCGGAACCCGCCAAAGCAGGTGATTCTTTCATCGGGCAGAGCTCACTCTTCGAGCCAGAGCACGGCTCCCAAGTGACAGGGCCGAGGTTCTTTCCTCCTTGCCCAACATTTCTGGTTGGGCACCGCGCCTGCCCGGGACTTCAAGGCTCCCTGGGTCTCATGGCGGCCTGTACCAGCATGGTCCGCTGGGCCTGCTGGAACATGCGCCTTCACTGGGGCTGGCCAGCCAGTGGTCCCAACGCCACGATCCATTGGACCAGCTAGTGACGGTGACCAGGGGATGTGGAACGCCTCCAGTGGTGGACCGCTCCAGTTCATCTGCAGGAGGGCATCCTGCTTGTCCGCCCGAGCCAACGGGCTCTCTCGACCGATGCCTCTCTGATGGGTTGGGGTGCCCATCTGGGGAACACCGAGCGCACGGCCTCTGGTCCCGCAGGAGTCCCGATGCCACATCAACCTGCTGGAGCTCCGGCCGGCCGCCTAGCTCTCACCGCCTTTGCTCCGTTTCTTGGGGTCAAGTGGTCCGGGTCCAGACGGACAATACCACGCACTATGTACTATCTAAACCGCCAGGGCGGGACGCGCTCCATGCTTCTGTGCAAGGAAGTCTCCGCATTTGGTCACTGCATGAGCCTGGAGGCGGATCTCCTAGCCATTCATGTGGCAGGAGCTCCAACACCCTGGCCGCTGCCTCTAAGCCAGATAGGGGCTGCATCCCACGAGTGGTCTCTCCTGCCGGAGGTAGTACAAGATCTATTCTCCCATTGGGGCACACCTCAGGTGGACCTGTTTGCCCAGGAGAATGCGGCTGAGGCTGTTTCATGCCCGCCCCTCAGCAGGGCTCGCTGCAGGATGCCTTCTCGAGGCCGTGGACCCCGGGCCTCTTCTACGCCTTTCCCCTGTTCCCCTTGATGCACAAGGTGCTTCTCAAAGCGAGGAGGGACAAGGCGCAGGTGATTCTGACAGCCCCAGACTGGCCCCGCCAGTACTGGTACCCAGATCTCAGCTCCAGGCTCCCGAGGCAGCTTCCAGCTCGCACGGACCTGCTCTCAGTCAATCAGGGGAAGGTGTTCCATCCGGACCTTCAATCCCTGCACCTGACGGCCTGGTTCCTTAGCGGCTAGAGTTCCAGGCTTTGGGTCTTTCCGACGAGGTCCTCAACGTAGTTGAGGCGTCCCGTAAGGAGTTGACCAGAAAATGCTACGCCTTCAAATGGAAGAGATTTTCCATTTGGTGCCAGGGCAAGGGCCTTGACCCTTCCTCCTGTTCCTTGCAGCATATTGGACTGCCTTTGGTCCCTTCTCAGCAAGGGCTTAGGTCGACGACTCTTTGGTGCACCTGGCAGCCATCTCTGCTTACCGGTGCGGCGGAAGCAGTCAGTGCAGGAGAAAGTGGTCTGGCACTTTTCAAAGGCCTTGATCACATTTCCCTCCAGTGCGGAACCTCCACCTCCTGGGATCTACTGCTGGTACTGGCAAAGCCTCATGGGCAAGCCATTCGAACCAGTGCACAGGTGTGAACTCTCTCACCTGTCGTGGAAGACCGCCTTCTTGCGGCTATCACATCAGCCAGAAGGATGGGAGAGCTCCAGGCGCCTGCATCGAGTCTCCTTACCTGGTCTTCCACAGGGACAAGGTTGTCCTGCGCCCCCACCCGAAATTCCTTCCAAAGGTGGTGTCGGAGTTTCACCTTAACCAGGTGTTGACTCTGCCGGTGTTCTACCCCAGTCACACCTCGGAGGCCGAATATAGGCGCCATACTGTGGACCCTAGAAGGGCGCTCGCTTACTATAAGGAGCGCACGGCTGAAATTCGGGGAGAGGTTCACCAGCTGTTTGTCACCTATGCTGAAGCCGCACCTGGCAGACCTGCAGCCAAGCGGACGATAGGCAGGTGGGTCACCTCCTGCATAGATCTCTGCTATAGGTTGACGGGCATGGAGCCTCCCAGAGGGATAAGAGCTCATTCTACCCGCCATACTGCTGCATCGGTGGCTGCTTCCAGGGACGTCCCTATCCAGGAAATCTGCAGGGCTGCTACCTGGAAGTCAGCAAACACCTTCATTACCCATTACCACATCGACCTTGAGTCACGCTGGGATGCTGGTTTTGGGGCCTCGGTTCTCCAGTCTCTATTCCCTAAGTAGGGGGTGTGCGCCTTGCCTCCCTCCTCCTGGAGAACTGCTAGGAGTCTGCCAGACAGTGTGGATGAACAACATATCCATGTCCCTAGACATACAGGTTACTCACCTGTAACAGGAGTTCTAGGAATGGTATATGTTGTTCATCCACATGACCCACCCGACCTCCCTGGCTTCGACGCACAACCTGGCTTCCAGCGGGCCAGATCTGGTGTCATGGGGCGGAGCTGAGAGTTTTACCACCCGGGTGGGTGGGAGGAGCCAGCTTGAAGACCTTCCGGCAAGATTTAAAGCGGCAAGGATACCTGCCAGACAGTGTGGATGAACAACATATACCATTCCTAGAACTCCTACCCTTGTGGTGCTGCCCTGGCAAGCTCCCTTTCAGGAGGCGTCCTTGCGTTTCTGGCAGAGGCCCTTCTCTGGAGTTCCCTCCCCAAGGGACCTCAGCCAGAGGTATTGCGCTCCCCCGGAGTCTCCAGGTTCCATGCCTCATCCGCAGTCTGGCTTGACGCATCTGGACACTCCTGATGGGCTTCGCGCCCTCCACCGTGACCGGCCCCCAGATCAAGACTCCTCGGATTTTGATTTTTGGGGGAGGAGGACCTTCTACTTGGCACGGTTGCTCCTTTCTATTTCTGCTCATCAGGCCCACTATGCGGACTGCAACAGGTTCTTGTGGTCCAGGCTAGGTCAGATCCTAGCCTCGTTGCCTGACTCTGAGCAAACTAGACAAGCCATCACGCTCTCTGCACGTGGCCTGGAGCTAGCAAGGCACCAAGCAAGGGCATCTTATGACGCCAACGAGGTAGCTACCAGGGTCGAAGGGACAGTGATCTGCACTAGGAGATCAGCATGGCTACGTCTTTCCCAGTTGTCACCCTTGGCCTGGCATAGGGTGATTAGCTCCCCACCAGGGAACCTACCTTTTCTCCCATAGAGTGAGATGGCGCTTGTCGGGCAGCTTCCTTCCTCCGGGGACCCGCCTCTCTCTCCCACCTCGGCCTCCAGGCCTGAAGGGTCCCCCCTAGTGTGTCACCACTGAGTGCTAGGGACCCTGTCCCTTAGGGTGTAACGAAACAACTTCTTCGGGAGGCTTACTCACTCATCTGTGATGAATGGTGAAGACTGACACAGATAAGATATGAAAATTATGTACCTACCGTAATTCTGATCTTTCTGTGTATCTTCACCATTCATCACAACCCCACCCACCATCCCCTGGGGCCTCTGTCTGTGCCTCCTCCTCTGTGTGGCCTCCCTCCTCTTTAAGAGCGGGGTAAAGTAGGGACACAGAGGGGGGTATTCTCCTATGAAGGGTAGACAGCTCGAGCGGCACTCCTTCTCTACTACTTGTCTCCACCCCGATTGGGTGAGAGTTGGTGGTTGTCCTCCTCTTGTTCTCCTTCTGGTTTCCATCCAACTATTTCAAAAAAAAAAAAAAAACCCTTTTTTTTTTTCACCAAACATATTTCTTGGGAGAGTACTAAATCCCTGTACCCTGTCCTTTCTCCAGAATAGCCGACTCTGCTTCTGGGGTGTTTGCCAGTTATTCTGTGCCTTGAATTCTGGCAGAGAGCTTTGCTACTCCTTGCAGTTCCTATACAATCTGATGACGGGCAAGGGTCTCGGATACCTTGATACCTCTCCCTCTCCTAAATTCTCTCCCCTTCCTACCCTCCCTTCTTCCGCTTCCAGAGATTGGGGCCCCTACCCAATCCCCTTAGTCTAATCTCTTCTTTGCTGTCCTCTCAGTCGTTATTTCTCCTTTTAGTTCAGTTATCCTTTCCTTTTTCTGTCCCTTGGACTCTCTTGTCCCACCCTCCATCCCTTCCTCTTACCTCTCCGGCGACTCAGAACTGGTAGGCAGGCAAGTCGACACAGCCTAACGGCCAACCTCGGGCGCCACGCGGTCGTCGGCCCCTGGGGGCGCCTATGGTGTGTCAGGCTCCGCCTACCCCTTTAAAAAAAAAAATCTGGGTCCTGACCTCCGGCCAGGTAACCCATCTGTGATGAATGGTGAAGATACACAGAAAGATCAGAATTATGGTAGGTACGTAATTTTCATTTATGGCTTTTCAGTCTGCCTCTTTACCACCAAAAAAATTAAAAAAAAAAAAAAAAGGCTCTGAGGGTGTTTCAATGATGGTGGAAAGCACGCATCAGATGGATCCATTTCCTCATCAGTTGGAAATGTTTAGATGGAGGAATTCTTATACATGTAGATTTCTAGGTGGTGGAACTCTCCTATAATAGTGGTGAAAGATGACAGAGGTGATGGAACTGTCATACAGTTTAAGAGGTAGTGAAGCTGGGTTTATGTGGGCTGCTGCCAGTTTAACCACTGGTAACAGTCCCTGTAAAAGGGGATAGAAAATGTATTAATTGTTTTTATTTACTTATTGAGTTTTAGGTGTACACGTTTGAGCTGGAAGCTCGTTTACAAAGGTTCCATGTCAGCAGAAGGTAACATATTTCATACATTTCAATAACAAATAGACAACAGAACATGAATTTCAAAAATGGAACCATACAGAGAATATAAGTGCGGTGAAGTATAAAACAGTTATACTTACAGGTTAACAATACAGGTAAGTGTAGGTTACATAAAGTGCAAGAATACAGCTGTAATACTTGACTTATTAAGCAGAATAACAGTTCATTGTCAAGATATAGGGAGGGACAGGAAAGGGGGAGAGATGGAGGGATGGGAATAAGTGCATCAAGGAGGAGATAAGAAGATGTGTCAAGGAGGAAATTAGGCAGGGGTAAATTGGGGCTCACTTGGGGTGGGGGATGGCAAGAGGTGATGCGGGAAGGAGGAGGGTAAGCAAAGGAAAGATATAGGGTTAGCAGTCACAGTTGCTCCAGTTGGCCAGCAGTCACAGCTGCTCCAATTGGTGAGGTGTTGGTAAAGTTTTCTTTTTAAATGGCCCCAGCTTGGGCTCACTGGTTAAGTCCTGGGGAGTGCATTCAGCCAAAGGGGGGGCAGGATACGAGAATGACCTTTGCACCCGAGAGGTGCGAAAGAAGGGGACAGTCAGATATTGTCTGGCATTGCTTCTTGTGCAGTGGGGTTGGGGGCTGTGACATCCCCCCGCCCAAGTAGACAAACGTGATACTGTACTCTGCCTTGAAGGTTTAGCCAGTTAGTTACGCATAGAGGTCACAGGTGTGGGTTAGTCTGTTTGCACCAAGGAGCAGCCTACAGGATTTATTTAGGGCAACACTAACCCTTTTCAGAGTGGAGTCCAGTGCTGTCCCATAGATCAGCAATCCATAATCAGTGACAGACAGTATGGAACTTTTTATGTTGAGAAGCAAGGCATCTTGGATCAGGCAATGTCGGTTCCTGTATAGAAGGCTAATTCTAGGATTTACTACCTTTACGATTTGTTCTATATACTGTGCAAAGAGGAGAGAGCTGTCTAGGGTGACACCAAGATATTTGAAGGTTTGCACTTGCTCAGTTGGGGTGAGAAGATTATTGTGGATTGTCAGTTGAAAGTCTTTGTACGTATTGTGGGGGTTCACAAATAACATTAATTTAATTTTTTTTTTTATAGTTCATTATAAGCTTGTACTTGGTGAACCAGACTTCAGCAGCAGTGAAATTACTTTGCAGTTGCGACTCAAGTTGGTGTCGGTCGGAGTTTTTAGAAAAGATGACAGCATCATCTGCGTAGAGAAGGATATGTTCTTTTCAGACAGAGAGGAGTTTGTTAATAAAGAGGCTGAACAAGAGTGGGCTAAGAATTGACCCCTGGGGAACCCCCGTGACTACCTCTCGACTATTGGAGAGTGTCCCACCAATTTTTACTCGCTGAATCCTATTGCTGAGATAGCTCTGGAACCACCCTACAACTTCAGTAGAAAGGCCAATAGAGAGTAGTTCAGCAAGTAGTGTTTTATGGTTAACAGTGTCAAAAGCCTTGATAAGATTGATGTAAATCGCCCTGGTTACTTTACGACTGTCTAAAGCCCCGTGCAGGAATCCTGAGTACTCTAGCAGGGTGGTGGAGGTACTGTGCCCCTTTCGAAACCCGTATTGATGTGGGCATTGGATTCATATTTATCTAAATTTTCAAGAAGTTGGTCAGCAACTATCTTTTCTAATGCCTTGGGGGGGGTGGCTAGTATCGATATTGGAAATGGTAGTTCGTGTGTATGGCTATGTCACCACTTTTGTAGACTGGGGTGACCACTGCGGCTTTCCAAAGTGGGGGGGAATTGTCCCAGACAGAGAGATAGGTTCAGAAGTTTTGTTAGAGGTAGGAGCACTTCTTAGAGGGTAAAGTCCAGTAACTTAAGGTTCAGTGAGTCACTGCTGTGTCTGGTTTTGCCTAGCACCTGCAACAGATACTTTCTGGCTTCGGGTACGGTGACTGCTGTAAGGTAGAAAGGGGGGACATGAGGAGGACAAGCTGTGTGTGGTCTTAGGGCTTGGTGTATTATCGACAAATGATACAGGGAGATCGTTCAGCAGTATGCTGCGAAGGTCTGTAAAAGCAACATTAAAGGTATTGGCAGTGGTGTCAGGGTCCTGGATGATCACACCATTCACCAGCAGCATGGAAGTTGAGGTTTTGCTATTTTTACCAGTATAAGGTACTTCAGGTTCTCCCAGAATCTTTTGCTATCACCTCAGGAATGGGTGAGGCAGTCTTTAAAATATTGAGATTTTGCATGTCTGATTTTGCGAGTGCAGGTGTTTCTGGCACATCTATGTTTTTGCATGTCTGTCTTTGTGCCAGTAGTCAGGGCTCTATGCCAGAGATTGTCTCTGTTGGCTGTAAGACTCAGAAGAGCAGGGGTGACCCACGAGTTGTGGACTCCCTTGATTTTGCATGTTTTAATTGGAGCATAGGTGTTACAGGCGTCATTAAACTTGGCAATGAAATAATCGAGTGCTTGGTCAGTGTTTACTGCAGAGTATAGTGGGGAGCAGTCAGTGAGTGTAAGGCAAGCCTTGAGCGAGTTTCGCTGCCCACATTTAAGGATACAACTCAATGCGATTTGGGGCGGTGGCTTAGCAGTCTTGTTGGTCCAGTGGCAAGTGACTGGGGAGTGACCACTAAGCGAGTCTGCAAGTACTGTGTGGTTGGAGATCCTGTCAGGCTGGTTCGTAATGATCCAGTTAAGTAGGGAACAGGAACCTGTTCGGTAAATCTGCTCGGCCATCTGATAAGCATGGTAAAGATTAATCAGATACCAGGGTGTCCAAAAAGGGAACCCTGAATCCAGTGATGGCAAAAATAAAAATAAAAGGGCCCCAGAACACACACTGGAACTGGTGTCTGCAAAAAGAGAAACATAAAGAAAAAAATGTCACTGTCACTCCACCTGAAAGGAGAAAGGAGCAGACAGATGGCTCAGAGATAATGCCCTCATCTGAGGACAAAGAAGAAATATGGCAATTTTTCCAAGCCATGGGAAACTTAATGTGTCTGCCATGAGACTTCCAGTGATGTCACCTACCGCATGGCTGCATAGCTGAGGCACTCGGAGAACACTCGCTCCTAAAAAATATATTAAAAAACAGGAAAAGCGACCTTTTATTGCTTTAAACTACCAAATCTCAAAACCTGAATGATGGAGACCTCAAAACATAAAGGGAAGAGCTCCCAAGCAGTGAAAATAAAAGCAATGATGAGCACAGACAAGGGGCAAGGCCTGCTACTGAACTCCCGACCAGCCTCTCCGGTGGCAAGCCTGGCTGATTCAGAGGAAAGCCTAGAACTACTGGATCCACACACAGTCATGGCCAAGCTTGATGGCATAATCAAGACCTTACACCAGGTGGAGTCCTCAGTGGCTGATGTACGAGCCGATCTCTGTAAAATTGATAAGTGAACCACAGCTGATGAGCAAATAATAGGTTCTCTGGCAGACTCCTCAGGCCAACAAGACCGAGCTATTCTCTATTTATTAGCATGGGAGTGTGAATTGCAAGCAAAGTTAGATGAACAAGAGAACAGGGCAAGGCGCAATAACTTTAGAATTTAGGGTGTGCCAGAGGGTATGGAGGCTTCATTTTCCACAGTGGAGGACTTTATACAACATATTCTTGAGTCGGTTTTAAAAATGGACTCATCTAAGTCCCCGATTGTAGAAAGAGCTCACAGATCGCTCCTCCCAAGGCCCGAAGAGCAAAATGTCAAGCCCCGCTCTATAATCATTAAAATGCTAAATTATAAGGATCGTCAGCTTATCCTCCAGACAGCTTGGAAAAACAATGAGACTCTGATAGATGGAAGAAAATATTTTGTGATCAAGATTTTTCCGACTACCTGAATAATACAAGAAAGCAAGTTAAGGAGGTGATACGACTGGCAAAAGAGAAAAATGTGCGAATACAGCTACAGTACCCAGCATGCCTGAAACTCTTCACTGAAGATGGTCCACGACTTTTTGAATCTTTGTTTGAGGCCTCCTCGACTCTGCGAAGCCTGGGGATCCCGATCCCGGAAATGCAGTCAGAAGCACTGCAGAGAGACATCATGAAGGTAGCCTGGCATAGAGCGGGAAGACCGAGGTGCAGTTTGCAGACAGCGATCTCATGGCCCTCACATCTCGGAGCTGACCTGAGAGACATACTAGAGTGAGAAATGAAAACTCCAGCGGGTACATCAAGACTATCAACAGCTACATCCCTCACCGGATCTTGAAAAAAGGCAGGTAGCTCGATGTCCTTAAAATTGTGTGGGAACTTAACGGCTAAACGTGCAGCACACCCAGTCGCCATGAAGGATCCTTATTAAGGACACTTTAATGGACAAAATGAACTCTAATAAAATATATACGGAAATCAGATGGGGTAGGGAAATGGGTTAGATAATGTGTGGACAGGCTAATTCAATGGATACTTGCTTTTTCCCCGTCCCCCCCCAACAATGCTGCATAGTTCCTGAAAATCGGGGATCGAGAAAGATTATGCCATGGCAGGTGTTGAAATAAAATCTTCAGATAATCACCTCAGTGTGCATAAAGATTCAAGTCAAATATGAAGGCCAAACAAAGGAGCTATGTTCTTGAGTCCCTAGAATGCAGCTGCAAGCCCCAGTATATATTGTGGGCTAATCCCTACCACACGAATTGTGGTAGCAAAAGTGACGTAAGCACTACACTGACTTTTTAAAGTCAGACCTGTTTAGATCAGCAGGTATGATAGCGTATGCTATTAAATCCGTTCTCCTTTAATGAAATTTTGCCTTGGAGGTACACAACTTTTCCTTTGGACACCCTGAAATAATCAGAGGGGGAAACTAATAGAAGGAGGAGAATGTTGACCTACATTGGTGGGTGACTTCTCACCGCCTCGATTTTTGACCTCCTAGTTCTTCTTTTCTCCCCATCCACACCATTCTTAACCCCCAGTTCACTGATAGATTGTTTTTCCCCGAGCTTTACCCCCCATTATCCCCTCTTTCCTTCTTCACCTTTCTCCCCTCTTCCCTTTTGGGTTTTAGTCTTTGAAAATATAACTGTTTTTTTTTTTGTGTGTGTGTGTTGAAACTAATGGGGAAATTAGTTCTAAAACTAACATTAATAGTGTTGGCACCTGTTGTGCCTGTTGTTTTTAATGAAGGGCAGAGCTTTGTAAAGCGTGACCACATAAGGCCAATAAGAAGAAATGGGATAGATGTCACCTTAATATGCACTGGCTTAAAACTGGTTTTTATAGCAAGGGGAACAACTAAGACAATATGCAGGCAAAAATCATTTAATTTATGATATGAGCCATGTTAAAATAGTTTCACTTAATGTGCAAGGTATAAACTTGCCTGCAAAACAAACTAAGATCCTTCATTACCTTAAGAGTCTCAACGCAGACATTTGTTTTTTACAAGAGACTAGATTATCTCAGCTAGAACATCAGAAGTTAGCCAGATCCTGGGTGGGTACAGTAGTGGGGTCATCTCACCCACAGAATAAGAAGGCAGGTACAGTGATTCTCTTAAAAAAAAAAATATACCTCTGACCATCATGGTGGAAGACCGCACCCCAGATGACAGATTTGTTTCAATTTCAGGACAGATATTCTCCCCAAAAATACACTTGATCAATACATATGGTTCAAATAAGGATGACCAATCCTTTTATAGAAAGATTTTTCAGAAAATCTCAGAGCTGGGAGAGGGAATGATAGTGATGGGCGGAGATTTTAATTGTGTGATTTCCCAATCAAAAGACAGGTCCTTTCAGAACTCATCCACTAATAAAAACACGAGTAGAATGGTTAGATCGAACATGCAGGAGTTAGCCCTGAATGACATCTGGAGGGAGCATAATCCAACAGGTAAGGACTATACATTCCATTCTCATTCTAAGAAATCCTACTCGAGGATTGACTACTTCCTATGCAGTCGGGCAGATATATTTAAGGTAAGAAACTGCAATATATTGCCCAAGTTAATATCAGATCATGCAGCAGTGGTTTTAGAATTGCAGTTGGGGGACTGGCAGAGAGACACTCTGTGGAGAATGAACACTTCACTCCTGGGTAGAGAGGACTTTGTTGAAATGATAGAGTCCGTAATACTAGAATTTAAAGAAAGTAACAGAATACAGGACACGGGAATTAAATGGTATTGGGATAGCCTGAAGGCTGTTTTAAGGGGCCGAATTATAGCTTATTCCTCTCAACTTAAAAAAAAACAAAAACGAAATGCAATTAAAATTGGAACAACAATTAAGACAACTGGAAACAAAACATAAAAAAAGAAGGCTTGCATCTTGTTTGGCAACAGATGGAGAAAACTAGAAAAGAATTACAAGACCTCCTAGATATTCACCTGGAGGGGAAACTTAGATACTTAAATCAGTCTTATTATGAACATGGAAATAAGGCGGGTAAGCTACTCGCCTTTAGATTATGGAAAGCACAAATAGACAGATACATCAAACATATTCGCTCCCAAGAACATGGCCAAACAATTAACAATTATACCCTTAAAAAAATAACTGAAGCATTTCAAAAATATTACGCCAATTTGTATGCAGCAGAGAGATTAGGCTTTGACCCGCAGGAGAAAATTAAAGAATTCCTTTCCCAGATACAGCTTCCACAGTTGAGCACGGCTAATAGGACCTTACTGGAAGCCCCTATTACTGAGCAGGAGATAAAACAGACCATAAAAAATTTGAAAAAAATTAAAACGCCAGGCCCCAATGGGTTCAATTTGGAATTCTACCAGACTTTTAGCAACTCTTTAAGCCCCATTTTGAGTAACTTATATACAGCTTGCAAGGAGGAGGACGATCTGCCACGTTTTTGGCGTAGTGCTATAATTGCACTGATACCAAAGGTGGGTAAACCACCAGAGACCTGCTTCTCTTACTGCCCCATATCCCTGCTGAATGTAGATTCCAAGATATTTACTAAGATCTTGGCCTCTAGGTTGAACGGTTTCCTGCCAGACTTGATACACCCAGACCAAGCCGGGTTCATCCCGAACAGGCATATTCAAGGCAGTATACGGCATTGCCTGAACATCCTGCAGTTAGGCAGAACTCATAAAAAAACAACAAATTGCCATATCAGTCGATGCTGAGAAGGCGTTCAACTGCCTGCAGTGGGAGTTTTTAAAGGCTACATTGGTTAAATTTGGATTTGGCTCTCAATTTCTGGTCTGGATAGAGGCTTTGTATCAGAGTCCTCAGGCTAGAGTAAAGGTTAACGGCACAGTCTCGAGTCCTTTAGATATTCAAAGAGGCACAAGGCAAGGATGTCCCCTCTCCCCTTTACTTTTTGCATTGAGTATTGAACCCCTAGCAGAACATATTCATTCAAACCCGCAGGTTGAGGGAATAAGAATGGGGGGTGGAAAATAAAATATCCCTTAACGCAGATGATACAATGATGTAGGTAACCCTCAACAGTCCTTTCCTGTATTAATGCAAATTCTAGAAACCTATGGCCAAATCTCCGAGTTTAAAATAAACACAGACAAGACCGAGGTATTGCAAATCAGTGGCCCTACAGTCCCATCTTTAACTCAAATCATACCCTATAAATGGGTAACAATGAGCATTAGATTCCTGGGTATTTATATCCCTACTCAGTTGAACAAGTTTATATAGCTATAATAACTGATCAGCAATTTCTCTCAATGTACTGACCAGGTTGATATTTTCCATAACAACTGGCTGGTTGTTATGACATTCATGAGCCATGCCAGTCAAACTATGCTGCTGCCTCATTGGCCAACATTCTGTATGTGGGTGGGGCCAGTCTCACAAACTGCTGGAGAAAAATTGCTGGCCTGTTATTATAAAAGATAGGGAGGGTGCTTCATATGAGAATTTAATGCACACCCTCGTTGTGGGATGCTTTGATAAACCCCTCAGGCTTCTCCCTCGGGGTTTACGTAGCATCCCACAACTCAGGAGTGCATTAAATTCTCATATCAATCCTTTCTCCATCCATTATTCTCTATGTAACTATGGGAAACTTTTACAAGAGCTCTTTATGGATTTAAAAAGGTGGGAAGTACTGCCCCTTACGTTAATGGGTAGAGTGGAGACAGTGAGGATGAACGTCCTCCCGAGGTTTCTATATCTGTTTAGCTCCATACTTCTACACATCCCAGCATTGGAGTGGAAAAAAATTAACAGGGCTAGTAGACAATTTATATGGGGGAAAAGTAGAGCTAGAATAGCTTGGATGGACTTAATGAGACTGAAAATACAAGGGGGTCTAGGATTACCTAACTTAAAAACTTATTATTTAATGGCCCACTGGTCAAAGGAAAACAACAGCGTCTGGAAAGAAATGGAATTCTAGGGACATGGATATGTTGTTCATCCACACTGTCTGGCAGGTTCCTTGCCGCTTTAAATCTTGCCGGAAGGTCTTCAAGCTGGCTCCTCCCACCCACCTGGGTGGTAAAACTCTCGGCTCCGCCCCATGACGCCAGATCTTCCTTACCGCTTGGAAGCTCAGGTTCCCTCCTTAATGCTCTGCGTGATAGACTGGATCCTAATTCTTCGGTTCGTCCGAACCTCATTTTAAAATTTTCAAGACTTCAGTCTTCCTTTTCCCTCGCGGCTGCGATGGACAAATCGACTCCCGGTTTTCGGCGGTGCCCTTGTGGGCAGAAGATGTCCGGGATGGATCCGCACTCCACGTGCGTCTGCTGCCTCGGCCTAGAACACGACCCGCAGGCCTGCGAGTCATGCTGTTTTGTTCTCGGCCAACGTCTTGGAGGACCGTGCTGCCTGGTTGAAGCTTGGGTGCCCCGAGAAGCGCTATCCGCCGGTAAAGTCGAAAGAGACCCGTTGGGCGGTTTCCGCGGTGGCTGGCTCGGCTGAGCAGCTCGAGCAGATGATCGCCCTCGAGGAGGAGGCGGCCCAGGCCCTAGAAGAGCGCTCGCTTATTACAAGGAGCGGACGGCTGAAGTTCGGGGAGAGGTTCGCCAACTGTTTGTCACCTACGCTGAAGCTGTACCTGGCAGACCTGCAGCCAAGCAGACGATAGGCAGGTGGGTCACCTCCTGCATAGAGCTCTGCTATAGGTTGGTGGGCATGGAGCCTCCTAGAGGGATAAGAGCTCATTCTACCCACCATACCGCTGCATCGGTGGCTGCTTCCAGGGATGTCCCTATCCAGGAAATCTGCAGGGCTGCTACCTGGAAGTCAGCACACACCTTCATCACCCACTACCACATCGACCTTGAGTCACGCCGGGATGCTGGTTTTGGGGCCTCAGTTCTCCAGTCTCTATTCCCTAAGTAGCGGGTGTGCGCCTTGCCTCCCTCCTCCCGGAGAACTGCTAGGAGTCTGCCAATAAGTGTGGATGAACAACATATCCATGTCCCTAGAAATACAGGTTACTCACCTGTAACAGGAGTTCTAGGAAAGGTATATGTTGTTCATCCACACGACTCCACCGACCTCCCGCCTCGACGCAACAACCTGGCTTCCAGCGGGCTAGATCTGGCGTCATGGGGCGGAGCCGAGAGTTTTACTACCCGGGTGGGTGGGAGGAGCCAGCTTGAAGACCTTCTGGCAAGATTTAAAGCGGCAAGGAACCTGCCAGACAGTGTGGATGAACAACATATACCATTCCTAGAACTCCTGTTACAGGTGAGTAACCTGTATTTTCGTTCTGCCCCATCAGCTAGTCCACTGTTGGATTTTGACAACCCTCCAGCCAAATTAACCCTTTGTAAATCAAACAGTCCATGGCAGACACAGACATATAGAATATGGGGTATAGTGAAAAGTAGACTCAAACTGGGACACTCATTTTCCAGGGAATCAGAGATAACCTCATACGTGTTATTTACTCCTCCGAGACTGGATGATACATTCCGGAGGTGGACACATTCGGGTTTGGTTTACTTTAGACAGTTCATAGCACAAGGGAAGGTGAAAACATTCCAAGAAATACAAAAAGAGTACCACATCCCGAATTCACATTTTTTTAGGTATCTCCAAGTGGTCTCCTTTTTAGTTCAGGGTGCCAACCTGGAAAAAGTACAACAGGACCCTTATCCAGTGGTGCGGACTATCCTGAGTACAGCGAATAATCCAGGAGAAAAACATATAATCTCACGATTGGTAGAAACCTACCAAGGTCTCATGGTTACAGAAAACCTGAAATGTCAATTGAAATGGCAACAGGAAGCAACATTACAACTAGACCAGAAACAATGGCAACTAATCTGGGAGGGTGTTTTTAAAACTTCAGCCTCCAACACATGGAAAGAATTTAGGTGGAAAATAATCAACAGATACTTCTTTACTCCGACCAGAACCAAGCACTATGGAGCTACTGGCTCAGATCTTTGTTGGAGGGGGTGTGAAGGGAGAGGTAGTCCATATCACATATTCTGGGGTGCCCTAAATTGCTTGCCTTCTGGTCGGAGGTAAAGAACACTATTGAAAATTGATGGGCTGCCCGGGCCATTTGGACTTTGAACATTTGGTTCTGGGGCTGCCTATCAGGAAAAAAATGCCTAATAAAACAAAAAGTTTTTCAGGGATACTATTGGCAGCCGCCAGTAAGGCTATCACAAAGAGATGGTTGTTCCCCACTCCACCGACACTAAAAGAGTGGATAGACATAGTGAAGGGAATAGAAAGAATGGAGTCATAGCATGTCTGCATTTACAAAAAGACAAGTTTAATGGGGTATGGTTACCCTTCATGCAATTGCTTGAGAGTAATGAAGGTATCTCAGTGCTATCCCAACAGGCCTATATGTGACATATGAGATTAAAAGTAATGGGTTAGAAAAATATAATATATCTGCTCAAGCCCTATATGATTAGACAGTTACGTAGTTATGTATGTTATAATGTCTTTGTTTAACATTAGAGAAAATTGTTACATTGATAAACTTTGTATACTAACAATGCACAGAACATATCATCCTAAGGGGAAAAAAAAATTATAAATGACAGACCAAGAAACGGACACTGTATATGAAATACTTGTCGTCTCTGAAGGCATGAATTCCTGAAAGAAAGAGAAGAAAGGAAGGAAATGGAGTGGGACAGCTATAATTAAGGACTGATTCTCTCACCGAAGGACTTTAAGAAAGGAAGAGAAAGGAAGGAGAGAATCTCTTTTTCGTCTTTTTATTCTATGTATTGGTTAATCAGTCACACTGTAACTGCCACAGCCTAGGAAGTTGGTCTGTGCAGATAAACAGTAAATATGAAGTTAAAAAAAAAGAATGTGTCTGCCACCCCAACCCCAAGCTTAGTCTCCAACCCATCTGCCTTTGGAGCAAAAGGATGAAATGTACTATGTACAAAAGGAGAAAGTGACCCCATGCAGTCAGGGGGTGCACCTGAGGAAGAGTTTGACCCGCCTCCTCCATGGCATAATGAGAACTATTCTACATTTTCCTGATTTGTCAGACAAATGGCAGATACCCTAAACCAACCCCCCCATAGAAACTGACGAGGATGATAAGGAAGCTGATTTTATGGCTATGATGGGGTAGCACCTACTAAGAGGCTGCTGGTTCCCATGCATGCATCATTTCAGAATTAATGTGTGCACATACTTTAGCTGCTGCCATAAATAGAAAGATTGAAAGTATCGGGTGGAGAGATAGGAGGGAGGGAATACCTGTATGTCCATCCTGACCATCTAGGGGTGGTCGAGGCTGCTGTCTGAGAGAGTGCAAGTGTCTCATTGTCTGCACAGCCCCCTGAGGAGGACTCCAAAAAAATTGGATGCTGTGACCAGAAAGGTTTACACATTGGCTTTCCTGCTCATCAAGCAGGCAGCTTATTCAGCACATATAGCACAGTGCCAGAATGCAATGTGAAATACAGTTCTAGCAGTAGCCAACAAGCAGATGGTGAGCTGGCACAGGACTTGATTGCCACAGCAAGGTCAGCCCTGGATGCCACTAGATACCATTTCCACACTGCTGTGGACACTGACGACACTGCTAGAACTGACGCAGTGTCCTTAAGAAGATTTTCCTGGTTAAGGGGTGTGCAAATCAGTTTTTTTTAATACTTGCTCCAGGGCAAGTGATGGTCTAAAATCTGCTTGCCAACAAAATGTTGTATTTGTCTTACCAGCAGTGCCACCTGATTGGTCCCTCCCACCCTCCCAGCTCCACAGGCTGAGCAGCCCCCAGACTAGACCTGGCCAGTACCACAGCTGACTCAGCCTTCCTTGTGGTTTGCCCAGAGATGTTGATGGACTGTCTACGGTTACATACCCTACCCACAGTGGCCAGCAGCGGGCCCGCCCACTCACCCAGCAGCAGTCTCAATCTGAGTCTTGTCACAACGATGACACCTGATATACATACACACTCTCACTCACCACACTGTCTAAAAGGGGTACCAGTCAAGTGACCGGGGCAGTGCAGTGGCTAGCATCCACTTTAGTGCAGCAGCCAACCCAGCAGACCGGGATCAACTTAGCAAGTCAGCCTGGCTAGGCCTAGTGAGGTCAGATGGATGGACGACACAGACTCCAGAGAGAGGAGACACAGCGATGCCGATGGGAGGATGTGCCATTTTGTCAAAGACCTGCCACAGACTCCACACACACCAACACTCCATGAGAAGCAAACAAAGACTGTTTGCTCCCCCCCCCCCGCCAGGTCAACTCGAGGCTATAGCTGCTGCACGAACTAACAACCAGGCCACCATGAAAACCATACACACACACTACTTACCAGAAACTGGTCACCTGCAAGCAGAAAGAACTCGCACGCACAAGCTGAAGCAGCAGCACTGCAGTCTTGCAGACCAGGTCCGCGACCATCCGCCCCACACAATCCGACTAAAACTGGTACTCAGTCATGGTACTGTCTTTTAGTCTAGCATACAGACACAAAAAAAATTGAAACAGAGCAGTGAACAGGCCAGGGCTGGGGCACGGGCAGTGGAGGAAACCGAGTGGGGAAGGGGAAAAGATGTCAGCAATCAGTTCATTCACTCCATTAACTTACTTGGTTAACAACAAAATCCAGTCTATCCATCCACCTGACCACTTTGTCTAAATTCTTTAGCCAGCAGTGTGTGTGAGGCTGGAGTGAGCCTTTTTTTAATTCATCTCTGTCTGTCCTCCAGACTCCTCTGTTCCACACTTCATCTTCAGTCTTTGACTTCGCTGCTGAACAAGTTAAAGGAATTTACTCTGCTTGCTGCTGCAGCCTTGTTTTTTCGCCTATTCTTGCAGCTTTTAATCGAACAAATTAAGCGATCGACCAGGTCTTCGACCATCATCCGTACGCGGACCTCGCATGGGATGGGTGATTCTCTCCGTGACCATCATCCAATAATGGCGCACCACTGGCTGGTCCTTCTTGGGGGTAATCATATCAGATGACCTTAAGGTTAGCAAGCAATGTGAGAAGGCAGTAGGGAGGGCTGGGGGTATACTGGGATGCATAGGGAGAGGCATCACCAGCAGAAAACAGGAAGTTGTTATCCCTCTGTACAGACAGTTGGTGAGACCCCATCTGGAGTACTGCTTCCAGTTCTGGAGACCCCATCTCCGCAAGGACATAGACAGGATAGAGGCAGTCCAGAGGAGGGCAACTAAAATGGTGCAGGGTCTGCAAGAGAAGCCGTGAGGAGAGACTAAAGGAACTTAATATGTATACCCTTGAGGAAAGAAGGAGAGGGGGACATGATAGAAACTTTTAAGCACCTCAGTGGAATCAACAAAGTCCAAGAGGGTAGCATCTTTCAGAAAAAGAGACGTGCAAGAACAAGGGAACACAATTTAAAGATAGAGGGGGGCGGTTCAGGGGCAATGTGAGGAAGTATTTTTTCACAGAGAGGGTAGTGGATGCATGGAGCAACCTTCCTGAGGAGGTTGTGGGGTCTAAAACTGTGGGAGAATTCAAGAATTTATGGGACAGACATAAGGCAATTCTTGTGGGGGGGTAGGAAGAAATTGGCTGTTGGTTAACTTGGATCTTCGGCCTATCCTGTAGGTAGGGAAATGGGCAGACTAGGTGGGCCAAGTGGTCCTTATCTGCCGTCAAAGTCTATGTTTCTATGTTTCTACGTTGTGGCAAGGTTCTCCTACTCCAAGCTGAGATTATGGCCAATAAACACACGCCACCAATGTTGCTAGCCCACAGACACCAATCAGAGGGCCAGAAAGGCATTACAGGCTCTCTTTGGCGAATCAGCAGCTCATGGATGGGGGGGTGACCCCTTGGAGGGGTGGGAACGACCTGTGGGGGAGGAAGAAACAATACAGAAGACAGGACCCCCCCACAAACACAAAAATCACTTGTCCTCGGGCTGAAGTTGGGAGATCAAAGAATCTACCAGACTGTGATTTTAGGTCGGCCTCGGATGTTAGGCAGTGCAATTTGCACACCCCTGTAAGAGCAGTCGTCCTTTTCCAGGACACTCTGACAAAATCCATGGATTTTTCCTTTGAGGAAAACTCATTTTCTGGTGACAAAACAGTCATACATGAAAAAGTGGATGATTATAAAGTAACTTAAAAAAAGGAACAATGAGAAATAAAAGGCCTCTATCTCCTACAGGCTTTATGGAATGGGAGGCAAGGGCTACTTTCCAGGAGGCTGTGTTGCATATGCCCCCCATAATACGAGCCCCAAATAAGGACAGAGGCAGAAAGGGCTCCAAGTATGCTGCTGCAGCACCAGCCTTCGATCCTTTGCCAAAGCACAACCCCTGACAGTTCTACCCAGATTACCCAACCATTGTTACTGGCGGGAAGCTGACCCACTGCTGCCAGAAATGGGTAAACTTTACCACAGATAAGTGGGTTCTGGAGGTAGTGGAGCATGGAATGTCCCTGCAGTTCAAATGATTCCCAAAACTGCAGAAACACAACAGTTTTCCAGCTCATATTCTGATGGAGTGGCTTCTCCTGGAACTGGAAGAAAACAATTATAGGCAAAAGCTTTGGAAAAGGTCCCTACCTTTCAGTGGGGCAAGTGTCTATTTTCAAGGTACCTCCTGACCCACAAGAAAAATGGGATGTGGCAACCCATTTTAGATCTTAGATATCTAAGCACATAAAAAAAGAGAAATTCAAGATTATCACATTGAGAACAATGATACCATCCTTACAGTTAGAGCACTAGCTGAGATCACTGGGCCTGGAAGACGCATGCTGTCATATTCCACTCAGGCCTCCCTACAGAAAATATCTCAGGTTCAGGCTAAGCAACTGCCAGTACCAGTCTGTAACCCATCCCTTCAGCTTCACCTCAGCACCAAGGGTATTCACTAAGTGCCTAGCCATGATGGAAGCACATCTCAGAAAACAAGGCATGATTTTTTTCCCCCCTGTCTGGATAACTGGTAGTCTCAGAAAAAACAGAACAAGAGAGAAGGTGCTCCATTCAGAATGTAAAAAGCACCTTAGAGAATCTGGGATTCTTGAGTAATCTGCAGAAGTCCCAAATAGAACCTGTTCAGATGCTGGACTTCATAGGACCAGAATTGGACACCCAGCAGGGAAAAGTCTCCCATAGGGCAGAATGGTAGCTTTGATGGCCACAGCAGACTCCATCGCAGTAGGCCAGCAAAGACCTGCAAAGGATTTCTTGCAGTTACTGAGACACATGTCCAGATTCACAGCTGTGGTTCCATGGGCCATGTTCCATACAAGAGCTATCCACAGGTCAGAGTTGCAGCTTTGAAAGCAACAGCAGGTTCTTCACAGCAGGTCACCCAAGACCTGCAAGGGGCTTCTTGCAGTTACTGGGACACATGGCCGCATCCACAGCTGTGGTTCCATGGGCCAGGTTCCAAATGAGAGACATCTAGTATCATGTAAATGACAGTTCATCTCAAAGATGGGACCCACTCTGAAAACTAGTGCCAGATACAAAAGCATTGGTAAGGTCACTAGAGTGGTGGAGGGAAGAAAGCAACCACAGAGAGGGCATTCCCTTTCTTCACTGATCACCAACAAGTATTCCAACAGCAGATGCTTCACTCCTGGGCCGGGGACTCAACTACAGGATCTTACAGTAAGTGGCACCTGGAGCCCACAAGAGTCCTTGGTTCACATCCGCCTCCTCGAGTTCAGGGCACTGTTGCTACCAATGCAGTCATTCTCCTCCCAGCTGCAAGAAAATGGCCTGCTCCAGGTTCAGAGAAAAGCAAGGAGGAGGAAGAATGGTGAGAATACTTACTGAGAACTAGGGAGGCAGAGAGTGTGGTTAGGAAAGTAGAAGCAGATGCAGAGCTGCACATTGCTGAGGGTGTCAAGGGTGAATAAAAACATTTCTTCCCACCCATATATTAGGAAAAAAGGGGAATCGTTAGGGTGTCTGGGGGGGGGGTAGCGTCATAGAGGAGGACGTTCAGAAGGCCGTTATCCCTAATTATTTCTTTTCCTTTCTCTTCATTATGGAGGATGGTGGACCCTTACCAGATAGTGACATCAAAGCAACCCCAAAGGGGTCCCAGAAATGGAATAACCGGTATTTACAAGCAAAAGGGTCCAGAAAGGGCTAGCAATCCTAATGATAGGTAAGGCCCCAGGACAGGATGGGATGCATCCGAGGGTGCTCCAGCAACTGGCAGCAGAACTGGCTGCATCCCTGGCAGGACTTTTCAATAGCTCATTACTGACTTATGTAGTTTTGAAGGATTGGACAGTGGCAGACGAGTTTTGCTTCATGGGGAGGGACAAGAAACAGCAGAGGGTACATTGAAAACCGTGCAAGCCAACCTCTCCTGAAGGTACTACCATACAAGTCCAACTCAACTTAAACAGGATCACACAAAAAATAGCATACATGCCACAAAGGCTGCATTTAGTCAATTCATTATCTAAAACATAGCGCTAAGACACCATGGAAAAACACCGCTGCATAGCACCTTACCAAGAAGGCTTCGTCCATGGACCCCTGACAAAGCCATCTGGGTAAGGCGCTACTTAGGAGTGTTTGGTCATGGTGTCTTAGCTCCATGTCTTAGGCAGTAAATTGACTAAATGCAGCCTTTACGGTGTTTACACCATTTTTTTGTTTAAACGGGGACAGGGAACTACAGATCTGTTAGTCTTACCTCTGCTGTAGGGAAGCTGATGGAAGTCATTGGTCAAAGAGGGCCTCGTGGACTACCTGGAGGGCAGTTGTCTCCAGGATAGTAAGCAGCACAGGTTCGCGGCAAGGAGGTCTTGTCACACCTGATAGTTTTATTTGACTGGGTGACGAGGAAATTGATTAGGGGCCATGCCATGGATATATGTTACTTCAACTTAAATGAGGCTTTCGACTCAATGCCTCATTGACACTTGCAGAATAAGATAGAGGATCTTGGTGCAGCTGGGGATATCGTAACATGGGTAGGTAACTGGCTAAATGGGAGGTAGCAGAAGATTATTGTTAATGGGGTCAAATCAAAAGAGAGGGATATCATGAACAGGCTACCTCTGGGATCTCTCCTGGGCCAGGTCCTCTTTAGTATGTTCATCAGCGACATTGGAAAAGGAATCCAGGGCAGGTTTTGTCTCTTAACAGATGGCAGTAAGATCTGTTGGAGGGTGGATAGTAATGAGGGAATCGGGGAAATGCAGAGTAACCTGCAAAAGCTAGAGAGGTGGTCTAATGTTTAGCAGTTGAAATTCAACACCAAAAAGTGCAAGGTAATGTACCTAGGGAACAAGAACCCCAGGACAGAGTACTGGATGGGTGGGTGAGATTTAGCACTATTGCTGAAGAATGGGACCTAGGAGTTCTCATCATTGACACCCTCAAACAACCAAGCCAGTGGAACAAGTTCTATGTTATTGCAAACAGGATGCTGGGGTGCATCGGGAGAGGTATTGACAGGAGAAGGAAAGAGGTAATACTACCCCTTTATAGATCTTCGTTGAGGTCACACCTAGAGTACTGTGCCCAGTTCTGGAGTCGTCATCTCAGGAAAGATAAGGACAGACTGGAGACAGTGCAGTGAAGGGTGACAAAGATGATTCAGGGCCTGCAGGGCAGGTTGTACGAGGAGCACCTCAAGGCACTGAACATGTACTCACTAGAGACCAGAAGAGAGAGGGGATATATGATAAGAGATCTTCAAGTTCCTAAAAGGAATAAAGGTGAACTGCAGGGAATTATTTACCATTAGTAACAGTTTGAGGGCACGAGTGGAAACTGACAGGAGGGAAGTTCAGGAGAGATAAGGAAGTATTATTTTACAGTAAGTGTGGTGGAACCATGGAACAGTCTGTCAGCAAGGTGGTGTGAGCTAAAGCCATTAATGGTTTCGGGTATGGTTGGGACTGAGTGAAGAGTATAGTGGTTACTCAGGGCAACAGAAACTGAGAGAGGAGTAGGGTAGATGGGGAGGGCTAGCACCCTGAATGGACATTAGGTTCCAGGGTTAGAGAGGGAAGCACAGGTGGACTGGATGGGCCATTGGTCTTTTTTTGCCATCATTGTCTGTGTTTCTGTGGACTACATTTGTTGTAGCTGCCATAAAAATTACTTCCTCAATACAATGGAGAGAGTTTGCATGGAAGTACAGATATAGATTTTTCCCCACACTAGCTCTATTGGCTAAATTCTTGCCCTCCCACCATAGTCAGTGCTTGCGTGAATGTGGACACCTTACAGTGGCCCATACTCATGTATTTTGGTGTTGTCCAGGGTATATGATTTTTGGAGAGATGTAGAGAATCAGTTTGCACGGTTATCTGGATCTAGCCCTGGTTTGTAGTTCCATGGTACTCATATCAATCCCCTTGGAGAGGGTTCGCTTTGGACCCTGTTATTTGGTTTCAGCATATCTTTTAGCTGCTAAGAAAGCAGTCACCAGGCTGTGGATATAAAGGGCTGCCCAGTCAGTGGAGAGGAATAGTAAAGTCTGTCTATACCATGGAAAAATTAGCCTATACAGCCTCAAAAACCAAGCTCTCCCGATATAAGACCCGGTAGCAGAACTGAGTACACTACGTTATGTCCCTAGATTATTCATTCATACTTTGATAGTCTTTTGGGAGTATTTTGTATATCCTTAGTATATTTATTTATTTGTTCTATTCTTTGGTAACCAGGTAAGGCCTGTTTACAGTGGCGACCTATGAGCGCACTAGGGAGGTTGTGACTTGCTTAGGGTCACGAAGAATGCAAGTGGAGCTTTTGGGAATCAAACCCAGACTGCTGGATGTGCCAAGCTTGTTTACATCTTGTTGCTCTAACCTCTAGGCTGTACTGCTAGTCCTTATTATACTCCTGTATATTGATACTACTGGTCCTAAATGCTTATTTTTGTTTTTTCTATCGTGCCCTCTTTATTCCTACAGAGGAGCTATGCTGTGAGCCAGAAATTCTGGAATATTTTGTTTTATGCAGGGAGAGTTTTCTGGGACAGCTTGTACACTGGACCTGAACTATTTTTCCTGCACATTATGACTGTGGCCTGGATTATAGTTTGATTGGCTCTTGTATGCAATAGTGATCTGAAGTTTAATGTATTTCTGTATGTTCATTAATAATTGGCAGTGTAATTGTCTTATCCTGACTATTGCCTTGATAAAATCAAAATGTTAAAAAAAAAAATAGTATATTTTAATGATGGCTTGATTTTAAAAAAAGAGCAGTGTACAGTCGAAAAATAGAGGCAGAAAACACAGGAGCCTCCAATTTTGGATTGCACACAGCTCTTTTTTTCACCAGTAAAGAAAGAATTTTGATGTTTGAATAAAGAAAATTAAAAAAAGAGAGGGCAGGTGGATGGGGGATGACTGGGGATATTGCCGGTGCTCACCAGCTCTGGGCTTAACATAGTGCCTCCATGACAGTGGTTAAACAATATATTAGTAGGTTATTTGTGCCCACTACTGTCTGGGAGCCATATTTGTATTGTTACTTGAGTGTGTGTGTGGTGGGGGGGGGCTTCTCCTCCTGTGACTAAGAACTACTTTTGTGTGTGGCTCCACAGTTTGGTGACACACCGGGATGACCATTTTCATCCTGTTTTGTGTCTCCATGAGACTGGGTCCTTACATGACATCCACATTGGGCTGTACTGGGTAAACCCACTTTAAAAAATGTGTCCCTTGCAGAAGACATTTGGGCTAATGGTTGCTACCATCTAAGCCTTGTTTGTTTTTTTCTTTCCAGATACGGCCATGTTCTTTGTGGTTGGATTGCAGGGCATGAGTCAGAATACATGGAGACACTTTCAGATACTGAAGTTCTCAGCACCTTGACGCAGGTTCTTCACAGATTTACAGGTATTGGGCACAAAATGTGGAATAATTGCGATAATAACATATGTATACAGGCCATAATGGGGGGCTTAAGTTGCTGTACCTGTGGAATGGAAAAGCACAGTCCAAGAGCTTTGAGGTCATCACATCATGTTATCATAATACAACTTGGTAGAATGGCAAACACCTGCTTCATAATGTTTCTCGAGCTAAAGTGTAAACAGGTACTAAAAATTCTCTGTTTAATAGATAAGGTATTACATAATTCATGTTTTCGTACCCCTAACTATAAATTTGCATTGGGAATCAAGGGCCCGATAGGAGTCTTAGTAGGAAAGTGGGCGATAGAGTAGCCAGAGAAGAGGAAGAGACTGCACTGACAGTATAGGCAGTGACAGAGTGGGCTGACTGGGTGGACCAAGTGGTCCTTATCTACCAACAAATTCTATGTTTGTGTGTGTGTGTTCTTCAAACAGGATGGCTGGTGCCCTATGCCAGCATTGTGAAGCATTGCCACTGACAAGTACATCAGTTTTCTGTAAGCTGAAGTAGCCCTGATCGCTAGCCTTGTACATTTGCATTTTGTGTGGTTCAACCATATACTTAAGGGCCTCTCTAGATTTGTTCCTTCCTACTCTATTGTAGCAGATCCTTTCAGGAACCCACTTTCTGTGTCTCTGCAGTGCAGCAGTCTCTGTATTGCAGAACTTCCTTTATCAAAATAGTTTGTTCCAGCGGCCCATCTGGGGATGGATGGATGCCTCCAGTAATCTGGTTTGCCTGATGTGTGGGCATACTCCATGCAGTGCATTTTAAGTCCTGTGCCTGCCATGGTGCATTTACTTTTTTTTGGCAAGCTTGCACATGTGTGTTTCACAGTGACTTTTTAGCCACCAGTGTGTTTCGACATACAGACTGGATTCAGCCTAAGTTTCTGCTGTGCTCGTTAGTTAACACCAGTGTATATGCCATGTTGCATGTCTTTACGGCCTAGCGGCCTGGGCCAGTATGTAGCTGGAACAAAGTTCAGTGCTAGAGATCAGCCTCCTGTCTGTAAATTGGAAAAAAGAAGTAAAGTCGACATAAATTGTAATATGTTTTATTCAACTGTAGCTGATAATCTAGTGCTCCTTTGCTGTATCTTATACGTGTATGTAATGTTACTTGTTGGTATACCTTATTTGTTTCATTACTTGCTGCTTTATACTCTGTAAATATTGTGCAACTTAATCAACTAATTGTATGTAACTAATACTGTGCATTTGTATGTACTGTATATTATTTGTATTGTGTCTGTAAATGTTGTGTATTTTTTTTTAAATCACCTTCTGCCTGTAACTAATTCCGAGACGCCCAGAAAAAAATCTATCAATTTTTATTTTGCCAGTTGAAACTTTGTTGAGCAAGCTCATTTCCAAGGTGGGCCTGGTCGGTAAAAAGGACTGTCATGTCTCAGTGGGCCTAACTGGTCAACAGAATTCAAATAAATAAATATTCATATTTCTATATTTACTTAGACTGTATTATATTCAAGAATCATTTTAATTTACATTGTCAAACCCATTGGGCTTGAGAGATCAAAAATTCATGTAAATCATCCCATATTGAAACATAACATAGAAACATATGTAACCCCTAGATGGCGCTATCCCAGGGGATACTACCCCTGCCTGATTTGCCACTAACAGGTTGAGGGGCCTGGATCCAATGGCGGGTGCCTCCACCCAGAGGTCAGGGTTTGCAATAGTTAAACTAACTTGGTCACAGCCCTCTGGGACACTGCAACCCCTTTCTTCCCACTAGTGGCCCACACAATATATCAGAATTACCTTCACAGTATACACTTACCCCAGGTCTGGTTCCGCACTGGGACCTCCTGTGAAATGAGATACAGTGCAACAATCACAGTACAGTACTTTAACATAGACAAATACCTCAGGCAGTATAACTTTGCTGAAACAAGCAGCTCTGATTTATTTAGGGGATATAACAAGGACAGGGGAAATCAGGTTAATTAGCTTATCACTCTAATAATCTACCTATGGCTCTGTGCACAGGCCTATCCCTATCAGTTACTGTCCCTGGGTACCCAAGCCCTAGTGGCTAGTCCAAACCGTGGCAGCTGGTAGGGCCCTTTCACACAGAGAAAGGAGAATTAAACAGTCAGCAGTACAGTAATTCCATTTGGATTTAATGTGGCAATTCAACAGGAGCAACCCTGAATTAGTACTCACGACCTCCAAATAAGATAGGGTCCTTCAATGTCAGCAGGGCTCACTTGAGGTACACAAACCTCTTCACACTCCATATAAAAGAAAGTACTATACCAGGCAGGCTGCATCTGTATCCCGATCGCAATTACTGCACGATACCCGGAGAACACACAGCAGATTCAGTTCCTGACAGACCGAGTGCAATTTTCAGCAATTCTTCCAGTCTTCTACAGGGTGAGCCTGGTTTCTACTCTTCAGAGATCCTTTGATTCTTTTCACAGGACGGATTCAGTCCTAACAAGCTGTTACACAAGCTGCAGACCGGAACTCTGGGCCTTACACAGTTTTGACTAAAACTGCACCTGAAAAAGCACAGGGCTCCTTCCTTCTTCACTGCCAAAGCTCAACTGACACTCCAACTGAAAAACCGGCACTTCCTTTGAGTTCCTCCCAGTTCTTGACTGGATTGGCTGTCACTCACAATAGACTGCTGCTGTTGGTCCAAAAGGCACTGAAGTCTAAACTACATCTCCCAGAGTCACTGCCCATACAATCCTCTTGTGGCTGGCTCAGATTATGAGTCCAAGTTCTGATTCGTCCAAGGCACCATTTTAGAGCTAGCTTACCCCACACTGATTGGTCCAGTTCAGCAGTTCAAAACTAGAATGGGAACTAGCAGACACAGTTCTGACTGCAAAGAAAGCAGGTTAGACAAACTGTAATTTCATTATTACTCTAAATAATTTCTGGCAAACAGTTACATCTTTCAGATAGGTTCCTTTGCACCCTAGTGACTGCAAAATGAAGTAAATTGGCAGCAGTTCGAGTGATACTCAAACAGAGAAGCACACAGTCCCCCATACAACTAATTATGTCTGCAAGCAGACAGCTCTTAAAGAGACAGTACCAGAGGCTCTAAAACACTCACTGATAAATGGCTTAAATGCCAAACACCATTCAGGCTTGGAGCATTCAAGCAAGCTCCTGGAAGTCTTTTAGGGAACCCCCATTTGCAGGGGTTACATAGAATTTGATGGAAGATAAGGACTGCTTGGCCACCCAGTCTGCCCATTTCCCTACCTAATGGATAAGCTGCAGATCCTAGTTAACCAGCAGCCTACTTCTTTCTACCCCAACCCCCTAGAATTGCCTTATGACTGTCCCATGCATACTTGAATTCAGTCACTGTTTTTGACTCCACAACCTCCTCCGGAAGGCCGTTCCATGCATCCACAACCCTCTCTGTGAAAAAATACTTCCTTACATTACCTCTGAGCTGCCCCCCCATCTTCAAATTGTGCCCCCTTGTTCTTGCGTACCTCTTTTTTTGAAAGATGCTACCCTCTTGGACTTTGTTGATTCCCTTGAGGTACTTGAAAGTTTCTATCATGTCCCCCCTCTCCCTCCTTTCCTCGAGGCTATACATATTAAGCTCCTTTAGTCTCTCTTCATATGTCTTCTGGTGCAGACCCTGCACCATTTTAGTTGCCCTCCTCTGGACAGCTTCCATCTTGTCTATGTCCTTGCGGAGATTGGGTCTCCAGAACTGCACACAGTACTCCAGATGGGGTCTCACCAACTGTCTGTACAGAGGGATAACAACTTCCTGTTTTCTACTGGTGATGCCGCTCCCTATGCATCTCAGTATCCCCCAGCCCTCCTTGTTGACAAATTTACCACTAGGTCTAGGCTTGGTGCATTGTGCAACTGGAACCAATTTACTTCTGATAATGTTTTAAGAAATGCAACTATATCAAAGTTGGAATAATCCCGGCCCCAGAAAATTCTTGGGGGTGAGAAGTTGTTTTTCCATACTCCGTACGTGGGAGAGTGGTCCCTCATGTTAAGTCCTCACTGAATGCATCAATAGTGGCAATATCTGCTCTAGTCAATTCTGCCTACGAGTCGATTTTCATTAAACTGATGCTGGGTGGCACTAAAGCCGTGTTTACACAGCAGTAGCAGGGTAAATATGAGACCACAACAGTGTGATCCCGACCAGTCGCCACCCGTAGTTTGTCTGTATACACAGCCCCTCTCTATGCCGCTGCAGTCTGTGCTGATGAGGGGCCGTGCATCGCGCCGGAACGGGACATTTGCTCACGGAGAACGGGTTAATGTGGCCCAGGCAGTCCACACTGCCACTTATGCCGCTATTTTGACGTGCTCCCAGCTTGGCAGAGAATCTGGGAACGCTCTAGCAAGCGGCTTACACCAATTGGGTATTAACTATCGAACATAGTTAACTGGAGCAAACAAGTACACATGGGTTACCCCAGAAAATGTGACGGTGTAAACAGGGCTAGTGTCACTGGTGATAGGGTATGTCTGCAACCCTCCCAATGTAGCACTTGACTCCTAAAGTCTTTAATTACTGCCTTCTCAATCTCCCACGGGAGGGTGTTACTGGGAGACTTTAACATACATTGGGGCCGTGTACAAATAGACAACTAAAATCTATCCTACAAGAGACTGAGCTAACACAGTTAATCCATGAACCCACTAGGCAAAACACAAAAACAGGCCACCACACCACGCTCTATTGGATTTTGGTATCTAAACCAGATAGAGTTAAGTCAGCTGGAACCTTTGCTGACTCATTGGGTGACCACTATCCCATGTACGGAGTATGGAAAAACAACTTCCCAACCCCTCCCCCCCAAAGAATTTTCTGGGACCGAGATCATTCCAACTCTGATATAGTTGCATTTCTTAAAACATTATCAGAAGTGAACTAGCTGCAGTTGCACAATGCACCAAGCCTAGACCTAGTGTTAAATTTCTTTGTCAACAGTTTCCTGTCAGTAGCAAATAAACACGCCCCATTGAAACAACTCAGGGTGTAAGGACAAGAATCAAGGTGGCTGTCACATTATGTAAAAAAACTTATGAGGGAGAGAGACAGGACGTGGAGTACATTCAAATCCTCTAATCAGAATAAGGACTGGCAAAGATTTAGGGAGCTAAGAAATAAATATAAAAAGGAACTGAAACTGGCTAAAAAAACATTATCTCAGGGTTCTGCAGAAAAAGAATCTCTCACCCAAAAACGGATTGGTCACAAATCAGTGCCCTTCTTAAGGGAAGTCATACCCAGGACGAATGTGACATAATAGCCGAAGGCATTTGATACAAGAACCCCGAGGATGCCGCTGGGGCAATAATCTAATCTTCATAAATTTAAGCCCCACCAATCATTGACACCCCCTGCACACACTACTAAATCTAACCCCCTCCCAATTTCCACTTCAAGATAATATCCAAAAAAAGAGGTGTTAAAACTTCTAAAAAATATAAAAAAACATCTAGGTCAGCAGGGTATGACTAACTGGAGCCCAAACTACTTAATATTACAGCTCCAGTTATTGCCTCTCCTATTACCTGGCTCTACAATAGATCCCTCTTTGAAGGGAAAGTCCCTGCATTATGGAAAGTGGCATTGTTCACGCCTAACCACAAAGGAGATTCACGAGAGCAGGTCAAAAACTATAGGCCCATTTCAATACTAAGCATCCTAAGCAATGTACTAGAAAGGATCATCTACAACCAGCTAATTGGCTGTATGGAGCAGCACAAGCTACTGAGTGATCAGCAACATGGTTTCTGGAAAAAACATGGAACCAACATTAGCCTCGTCACCGTCATTGCAGACATCTATGCAGCCTCAGATAATGGCCTCAAAACTGGTGCGGTCTTTATTGACCTCACCAAGGCCTTTGATTTAGTGGACCACAAATTGCTCCTTATAAAATTGAAAGATCTAGGCCTTTATAGCCTGACAGTACAGTGGTTCTCGGACTATCTCCAGGGACGGTCACAGCTAGTTAGATGGCAAGGCTTCCTCTCTGAGAAATGTCCGATACTTGATGGAGTACCCCAGGGGTCTATCCTGGAACCTTTGTTATTCTCCCTATTTATGAATGACATGCTGAACGACTGTGGTGATGCAAACCTGACCTTGTATGCAGATGACGCAGTATTATTGTACAGGGCCTCCCAGGACACTGCCCAATTGAATTATTCTTTGGCGAATGACTCATTACTTCTTAGGGGTTGACTGGAGAGCAATAAACTTGTTTTGAACGGAAAAAAAGGCAAAGACCATACTATTTGGCCTCACAAACCTGGGATCTAATAGATCGCAGTTGCTAACACCTATTCTCATAAATGGTTCAAGGCTTGAAGTGGTTGATACCATTAAGTATTTAGGGGTCATTCTTGACCAAGACTGCACCTTTACGGCACATAGTGACCAGTTGAACAAGACCTTGAGCCAGAAAACAGGGCTGCTTTATCACCTCAGTCCTTTCCTAACAAAGGATTTGTGACTAAAGGTTACAACTGGCACCCTTCTGCCTTCCCTGACATATGGAACTATATTCAGTTAACACATTGTCCTCTCCCAGCTCACCTCTTTTCTATCTGGTACCTCCTTGGTCACCCCTTTCCAGTCTGGTTTCAGGAAAAACCACTCAAACACCACCTCTCTCCTACGGCTCACAGACTCCATCCTAATCAGGATGGACAATGGCCAAATTACCTCTGCCATTTTTGTCGACCTGGCCAAGGCCTTCGACACCGTCTCTCACTCACTTCTCCTCAACTCACTCCCAGCAACTGGCCTATCTCCCTCACCCACAAACTGGTTCAAGGCCTACCTTATTTGTAGAACTCAATCAGTTAAGATCTTGGACACCACTTCCCCTCTGCTCCCAATTAGCACTGGAGTCCCCCAGTGCTCGGTATTAGGGCCCCTCCTATTCTCCGTCTTTTTAAACCACCTTCCTTCTGTTTGCTCCCCATCTTCTGCTATACATTTGTATGCTGATGATACAGTCCTGTATGCATCTGGCTCCTGTCCTGATGAGGTTACAGCCAGCTTACAGCAAGACTTCAACAAGGTTCAGCTCTGGTTTGCTAACCATAAACTTTTCCTCAACTCCAAAAAGACTGTCTCCATGACCTTTGGCACAAGGCAGAGACTCTGTAGGCTTCCCTCCCTATCCACTTTTCACACCCTTGAGGTCACTTTACTTGAGGACACATTCTACTTCAGGCACTTAGGTATTTGGTTAGACCAATACCAAACCTTTCTGGACATATTGACGCCATCCAGAAAAAACTGTGCCCCAAGCTTGGTGCCCTGTTCAGGAACCATAGATCTTACTTCGAGAGGGCTCTTGCAGTAGGTAATTACAGATAGGACTGAAGCCAGCAGGTGTCAGGACCCCACGGAAAAATTTTTAACTAGCAGTCTCTGGCGAGGGACCGCCCCACGTCAGGTGACCAACATCAAGCAACGTCAGTATAAAGGGGCAGTCCCCCACGCCCGCCTTCCAGTTCTTTCCCGCCGTTAGCTCGTGTAGTGACTTGTGGTAAAGTTCACTGCTTCGCCAATCTATCATCTTAGGTAGTTTTACTGTCTCTTCTTAATTTTTCTTCAGATTTTCATCCCCGACTCCCTCCGAGCACAAAAACAAGTGCGATTCCTGCGGCGCCCAGTTCCCGCACAAGGACGGACAATCCCAGTGCCTTTTTTGCCTAAGCCCCGACCACCCCGTGGAGAAGTGCCAGCTCTGCCAGCAGTTTAATGCGGCCACCTGAAAGCGGAGGCAGCAATCACTGGAGGCCCATGTTCTCAAACTTAAGATGACCTCCATGAAAAAGGAGCTGAAAAAACTCAGGCGGGCCTCTACTTCTCCGGAGGGCCACCTCAAGAAGAAGCACTGGGACCAGGACTCCTCTACTGCAGTCGCCGTGACCTCGGCTGGGATCACGGTGCTGCATGTAACGTCCCCTCTGGGGGAACAGTTTCGCGACGGCCGTCTTGGAGGCTTCCAAGGCGGCGTTGACCTTCCCGTCTGGCTCGCGCTTGGGCCCCTCGGGAGCCTTCAGGTCAAAGGAGGCAATCACTCCCAGTAAAGCCGCCACCATGCGGTCTTCTGGTCTGAGCGGCAGTGGCAGACGTCGGCCTCGGCGCTCCGCCCGGGTAAGGCGATAAGGCCCACGACCCTTTGGGGCAAGCGTGCTGCAGCCTCTAAAAAGCGCCAGCGAGGCCACCCCTCCACCGTGGCCTTCATCGAGCATAGGGTCTGATAAGTCGGACGTGGCTCCTCTGACATCCGCCAGGATCCCACTGGTAAGCTGGACATCGGCTTCTCCGATGGCCGTTCAGCGTTAGAGCCGATATCGGACCCTTCGGGCCTGTCCGTTGTCCCGAGCTCACCGCAATGTTCATTGCATTCCGAGGCCCCAGCGTCTTCCTTGCTGGACCCAGGGGATGGTAACCCCTCTTCCCCGGGCGACACTGAGGATGTTGGCACGCTTTCGTCAGGTCTCCCTTCCGCTGGGCCGGATGACCCGATGTTGGATCCTCAAACGCCTGCGCTGACGCCGGCCTACCCGACTCCCGGCAACATCCCCTTGCCGAATGCCGTCCCTACACCGGGCCCGCCGCTGGGCCTCCCATTCCGGGCCCGCCCGCTGGGCCGTTTCAAGGGCCTTCTGCTCTTTCAGAGCCCCTGGCACCTGGGTGTCCGACCCTGTCGTATCCGACACCATCATACCCAGGTCCGCAGTATCCGGCACCCCAGTACTCGACGCCACAGTACACGGTGCCCCAGTACCTGATGCCAGGCTTCCCGCTGTCAGGTTACGGATACACGCTGTACAGATATCCCCAGTATCCGTACCCTCCTCCTCCTCCTCCTCGGCCCCTCAGCCGCTGGTGGCTCTGAAGGAGACTCTGGCTTCCTGGTGGGCTGAGGCCAAGGCTCAGCTCAGCAGGGAAGTAGAGAGCCATCTTCCGACGCCGGACCCGGTTCTGGACCCCCAACGTCAGAGGTGAGAGACTCCCTCCCCCCCTTCTGACACCAGAGGTGAGCCCTCCGGTTTCAGGGCAGGGGAGGATACGTTTCCCCGAGGGTTTCCCAAGGGGTCCGTTCCTTCTCTGCACTGGGAGGAGAAGTCCTCTTCTTTTTCATCCTCCTTGGAGACCTCGGATGACTCCGGCAGCCACTCCGATCCGGATGATGAGCCACGTACAACAGACAAGCTCAGGCCAAGGACTCCTCCGAAGTCCCCTCCCGAGGATCCTTCTTTCCTGGAGTTACGTAAAATCCATGCTGTTCATCAATGGCAATCCTTGGAGCTGGATCCACAGTGTAAAAAAACTCACTGCGCACCTGGATCTGCCCGAGACCACTCCTACTCTGGTTTCATCCTGGATCGAGCCTCATGCCAACCTTGTGTCCACCATTTGAAAGCAACCGTTGGTATTAGCCCCTCTTCCGAGGAAGTCAGACAAGCTATATCAGGCTCCGGAGAGTGTTGACTCCTTGAATTCACACCCCAGAGCTGATTCGGTCGTGATTAGCGTCGCTCACAGCTGTTCAGCTAACCCCAAGCACTTGAGCTCATCACCACCTGACAAGGAATCCCGCCTTCTGGACCAGTACGGAAAGAAGGTCTATGCTTCTTCCACTCTGGGAATCAGAGCCCTGAACTATGTTTCTTACATGAGGGATTACCAGAAGGCGATCCTTAGCGAGGTGGAGACTAAATTGGAATCCCTTACTGAGTCTCAGACGAAGCAGGAAGTGGCTGACCTAGTCCAGTCTGCGCGTTTGGCCAGCTGGCACATGCTTCGTGCCACGTACGAGATAGTGCACATTGCTGGTCGGAGCTCGGCTTGCGCCGTGGGGTTGCGGCATCATGCCTGGCTCTGGGTGTCAGGTTTGGTCCTGAAGGTGCAGTCTGCTATCCAGGACGTGCCGTTCAGGGGTTCAGTGCTGTTCAGTGGCGATGTCAAGGACATCATCACCGATCTGCAGGAGAAAGGTACTGCACTTAAGTCTGTTGACTCCTTGTACAGACCCCCTCAAGCTCAGCGTCATCCCTTTTGCAGACATTCTCGGCCCAAGGTGAAACCTCAGGGAATATGGGCCAAAAAATGTCGGGGCCCTCCGGATGCCAAGCCCCTCTTGCCCAAAAAAGCAGAGGGAGCTTCAACCGCAACGCTGCCTCACGCCTCCTGACTCCTCTCCTCTCCTCTCCCAGAGCCTCTGGGCCTCCTAGAGGAACCGGTAGGAGGGAGATTCTCCTTCCATCTACCGGGTTGGGAGAGGACCACTTCAGACACTTGGGTGCTCCAGCTGACTGCAGAAGGAAACTCAATAGAGTTTCTTCAGAAACCACCTTGAAATCCCCCCCAGGTCGTCTTACTCCCCAGAACACCTTCTTCTGGTCCGGGAAGAGATATCCTCTCTTCTTCTGAAGGAGGCGATAGAGCCCGTCCCATCCCACCTTCGGGGGACGGGTTACTACTACCATTTCTTCCTGGTCCCAAAGAAGTCAGGAGACATGAGGCTGATTCTAGACCTCAGCTCCCTGAACTTGTTCGTGGAGTACAAAAGGTTCAGAATGCTCTCTCTGCAGAATCTTCTGCCCCTCCTTCAGCCAGGACAGTGGCTGTGCGCTCTGGACATGCAGGATGCCTACTTGCATATCCCTATTCGCCCTTCCCACCGCAAATACCTGCGTTTTTCATTTCAGGGGGACCACTGCCAGTTCAAGGCCCTCCCATTTGGTCTTTCCTCAGCTCCCTGAGTGTTCACCAAATGCTTTTTGGTGGTAGCGGCCTACCTGCGTACCCAGGGGGTTCAGGTTTTCCCATACATGGACGACTGGCTTCTGGTGGCTCCATCCAGAGAGGAGCTCCTGTGCTTCCTTTCCCTTACCCTGCAGGTTTTCACCAGCCTGGGTATTACCTTCAACCAGGCCAAGTCCCATCTGATCCCGTCCCAGGGGCTCCAGTTTATCGGGGCAATTCTGGACTCGACCTCCGGCATGGCATTCCTGCTACTGGACAGGGCGGCCACACTCCAGGCTCAGGTCAGCCTGTTGTTCAGCTGCAGGTGGGTCAGCACCAAGTCAGTCCTTCACCTCCTCTGGCTTATGGCGGCTGCTATTCCAACAGTCCCTCGCGCTCAGCTCCACATGAGAATCTGTCAGCGGACGCTTTGGTCTCAGTGGGATCAGTTGGCGGACGACCTAGATCAACAGGTTCTGGTCTCCAATCCTATGGTTCGGGACTTGCAATGGTGGATGGTTCAGGAGAACCTTTGCCAGGGGTTCCCTTCTGCCTTTCTCCCTCCTCTCAGACGCTGAAAATGGACACCTCGGGCGAGGGTTTCGGAGCCCATCTAGGGTCTCACAGGACCCAGGGCTCCTGGTCCAGGCTCGAACAGACACTTCACATCAATGTGCTCGAGTTCCGGACCATGCTGTATGCTCTTCAGGCTCTTCATCTGTATCTGCTCCCCGGGCATCTGGCTGTCCAGATGGACAACATGTGTGTAGTCTGGTACATCAACAAACAGGGAGGAACTTGTTCCTACCCTCTCTGCAGGGAGGCAATGCGAGTTTGGGATTGGGCAGTGCAGCACAACCTTCACCTCACGGCATTTCATGTCCCGGGGGTTGAGAACACATTGGCAGACCACCTCAGTCGGTCGTCTGCTCACGCTAACGAGTGGGAACTTGATCAGGGGGTAGCAGACGATATCTTCCTGCGCTGGGGAACACCACAGGTAGACCTGTTTGCATTTCCTCACAATGCAAAACTTCCTGCCTTCTGCTCTTTCGCTCCAGGGCGTGGCATTTTTTGGAGAGACACTCTTTCTGTAGACTGGAAGGGCAGATTCGTCTATGCCTTCCCCCCGATTCCCTGGGTTTTACAGAAACTCAGCTCAGAAGGAGCTTGCATGATCCTAATCACTCCTTTCTAGCTCAGGCAAGTTTGGTTCTCTCTTCTGCAACAGTATTCAGAGGAACCTCCTCTTCCTCCTCCTCTGTCGCAACTTTTGCTGACCCAGGATCAGGGGACTCTGGTCCATCCAGGCCTCAAGTCCTTTCAGTTGCACGCGTGGCTCCTGGAGACGTAGCTCAAGCCTGATTCGGGGTTTCCCCGCTGGTGGCTGAGATTCTAGTGGAGGCCAGAAAGCCCTCCACTAGATCTACCTATGCCATGAAATGGAAACAGATCTCTGTTTGGGCCTCTTCCAAAGAGTTCAAGCCATTCTCTTGCTCTGTTGGGCGGCTTCTGGACTACATGCACCATCTCTTTGATCTAGGTCTCAGTCATTCCTCTCTGAAGGTTCACATGGTGGCCATCTCCGCTTACCATGTTCCTTTTGGGGACAGAACTTTTACGCAGTTGGAAGTCTCTAAGACTTTTCTTAGAGGGGTTCTCCACTTGAGACCCCCTATTCGTGTTCCTGCTCCTCCTTGGGATTTGAATTTTATTCTTGAGAAGCTTACTCTGCCTCCTTTCAAGCCGGCAGCCTCAGCAGACCTAAAGTTCCTTTCATGGCCATTACTTCTGCTCGAATGATTTCCAAGCTCCAGACCCTGATGTGCAAAATCCCATATTTGATTTTTCACAAGGAACGTGTGGCTCTGCGTACCAACCCTAAGTTTCTCCCTAAGGTGGTAGTGGAATCTACGCTGAATTAATCCATTGAGCTGCATGCTTTCTTTATGCAGCGCTCCAATCAAGGGGAGTATCTCTTGCATACTTTGGATGTTCACTGAATTCTGAGATACTACACTACCAGGACGAAGGATCTCAGAAAGACTGATCAACTCTTTGTCTCTTTTGCTCGTAAAAGAGAAGGCAGTGCTGTTTCTAAGCAATGCCTATCTAAATGGTTGACTCATTGTATCACTTTCTGTTACGACAAGTACAACAAGACCCTGCCGGGTCAAGTCAGAGGTCACTTCACCAGAGGGGTCGCTGCCTCTGCTGCTTGTTTCCAGAATGTGTCAGTGGCAGATATCTGTTCAGTCGCAACTTGGACTTCTCTCCTTACCATTACGAAACATTAGTTTGGACATTGCCTCTCACCGTAGAGCTGGCTTCGGCTTGCTCCAGACTGCTTGGGACTAAGTCCTATCTGTAATTACCTACTGCAAGAGCCCTCTCAAAGTAAGATAGTACAGTTACATAAGAACTCCATAACAGTAGATCTTCGAGAAAGGCTCTTGCAGTAGGTATACTCCCTCCCTCCCTCCATCCCCCTAAGCTTTTTCAGCTCCTTTTTCAGGGAAGGAAACATCCGCTTCTCTCTCGTCCTGCCTTTTTGGTCTTTGGCAGGAAAGAACTGGGAGGTGTGCTTGGGGGACCGTCCCTTTATACTGATGTCGCTTGACGTCGGTCACCTGACATGGAGCGGTCCCCTGCCAGAGACTGCTAGCTATAAATTTTTCTGTGGGGTCCTGACGCCTGCCGGCTTCGGTCCGATCTGTAATTACCTACTGCAAGAGCCTCTCTCGAAGATCTACTGTTACGGTAAGTTCTTATGTAACTGTACTTTGCATCTCTCCTATGGCTAGGCGTGAACTTGTTCAGAAGATGATACTGCCCATTTTTGACTACAGTGATGTAGTCTATGGTGCTGCCACTGAGTCCTCCCTGGCCAGACTGTACACCCTCTTCAGTTCCTTCTGCCGCTTTGCCCTGAATGCCCCCCCCCACACCCATCACTGCGATCTTTATCGTGCCCTATCCTTCCCCTCTCTTACAAATAGGCGACTCTCCCACTGTGCTAAATTCACCTCCAAGCACTGGTTGGGTGAGCTCCCTTCCTACCTCACCTCCTCCTTTATAACACCCCCTACCCTCCCATTCCCGTATGTAACCCCAGGCTGGTATGCCGTTTGTATCTGACAGCTCTACCAGGTGGGCTGGGTTCGGGGAGGAATAGGGCACTCTGCACAAAGGCTAGGTTTGGCTACTCTGCAGAGGGGCACCCAAGTAACTCCGAACACAGGAAGGAATAACTGTAATGTCCAATACCAGAAGTGGGATTCTAAAGTGTGGCTTTTATTCACATCCAAACAGAATAAACAAAGCATAGATGGACCCCCACAGGGCTACACTCCTGGTAATGAAGATTAAAGGAGACCAGAACACATCCTCATCACTTTAGCACTCAGACTCTACAACACACTGGGCACACAGCCCAGACTTGTACGCTGCTTTGGGTTACACAGCCCGAACTTGTACACTGCTCTGAGTTTTCCCTGGCTCGGCTCCCTTGCCAGCCACTTGGACACCTTCCATACTTCATGGAAACATTTTCTGGTGGCTCCCTAAACCACCTAAGAGCACCTCAGCTCCATCAGGAAATCTTCCTCTTAATCCCACGTCTGGGTACTTTCCTCAGCCACTCCCACAATTCATACCCGGCCATTTCTCTGGACTGTAAACACCTCATCCTTTAACACTTTGCTGTGTAGATTCTTGCTAAATGTATTTCACATTCAGTCTACTTGTCTTGCTTCCCATTTGTGCTGGACTTGAACATACTTAAAAATAAGTGGCATTGTCCGTTACTCTAGACCCCACCACAGGTTAAGCAGTTCAATCCCCACATTCTTTCTTTCCATTTTTGTGCTGGCCTTGAACATACTTATAAGTGGCTTTGTCCATTACTCTAGACCCCCCATTGAGTTAAGCAGTCCAATCCCCACATCTTCCAACTGTACTTGGCTATCTTTTCCTGACCCCACAGTAACAGTCCCTTTAGTTTCCTTCTGTTTCAGGTGAAAACACTTGGCCCTTTTTCAGAGCGAACTCACCCTTTGGTTGCAGGTGTCCCACAGGTATTTCCTCCTCAAGGAATCTCTTACAGAGCTTCTGGTGCCTCAGCACAACTCAGACAGGCAGCTTCTTTCCCTTAGCCGGACCCAGGGGGGTTGCCCCTGGAAAACAGGCAGACACCTTCCCCCCATCCCCTCAGGGATGGGGCTCTGAACCATTGAGAGAGGTCTCCACCACTTCATTTACCAGTTCCTGTGTTCCTCTTCAGGTGGAAACACACACCTTAACAAAAGTAGCTCTGCAACAGAGCTTAAAGCTCTGAGAGCCTGCACACACTCAGCTGCACTACAGTCTCTCTCTAAGACTGCACACAGACTGGCTTCAAATTCCCCAGCGTTCTACTCTAACCTCCAACTGCAACATTCCAGTATGGCTTATGCAGCTGCGACAGTTCTGAAATTATGTCATCCCTCAGTCTTAGCTGAGACTGAGAACAGAGTGAGACAGTGTGAAATTCATTTAACTGGAGTTTCACAAGCTGCCTTCCCTGCCTACCACTAGGTCTTACTGGGATTCTAGTAACCCCGGCTAACAGGGGGGTTACACTTAGATCAACCGACTCTCGTACCCTGGTTATCCCCCACAGATCCACCCAAATCGGCCAATCTGGTACTCTCACCGTCTCCCAAAAATTTGGAATTCACTCCTCCCTCAAATCCAGCATACACCCTCCACCTACTCCATTAGCTCTGCCTTAAATAATTACCTTGCACCTAGCTGCTCCTGCCATGTCCCTCCCTAATTTCCTCCTCACCTACCCTCACCTTCATTTTACCCTGGTAACACCCATCTCCAAATCTCTAGCTCTCTTCCTCTTCCCTGTAGATGCTCCCCCTTACTGGTCTTCCTTGATCTCTCACAGAATGTAAAGGACCCTGAATGCTCCCCATGGGTCCCTTTCCTACCCACCGAAGGGCTTGCATCTCTCATCTACTCCCTTCCCCCACAATCTTAAAGGGATCTCTCTGGGATACTGCCTTATCCCCTACTCTGGTCCCCCAGTCCCCTTGCAGGGTTCCCCGCATCCTGAAGGGGTCTCCGGGGAGGGACACGACTGTTCCTCCTTCTCCTCCCCACACCTCACCCCTCCCTCCCTTTCCCCTTCTGTTTCACGTAAGCACTTGTTTACTTATTAACCCGGCACTTATTATTGTCCACTCTTTCTACATGCTATGCGCAGCACTGTTGTAACACTGTTTGTAACACCTGCCTTACAACTGTATGTTAATGTTGATCTTGTAAGTTGAATGTTTAGTGTCTGATTCCAGTTATACCCCTTCCCCCCCTAGGCCGCACCAGGAGCCGAGTGACTTGTTGCTCAGTGTGCCTTCCTGGTGAAACATTTCAGTAAATAAATAAAAGGCACAGAGATCCAGAAACTAAGAACTTTATGCCATAGGATAAGCCAGTTTGCCACAGGGGCCCCACACATGGAGCATCACTGCCAAGTGCTCCAAACTTTAAACTTGGCCATCTTTAGAAGGCAGACTAAAATATCCGTCTCTATGCCTAGCCTGCAAACTCAGGCTTAAAAATGCCCTCCTCCCCAGCTTGGCTGGCACATTAAAGGACAAACATAGCAGCAGAAGTCTCAGATCATTCAGTCTTCAGCTCCTCCAAGTTCCAAAAATTAGATCCTCCCTAGGACAATGGTCCTTTTCTGCCTATATATCTCACCTTTGGAACGCTATGCCAGGAAAGCTCCAGGAATGCAACTCTTTTGGGGGATTTAAGAGAGGACTCGAGGCGAGGCTCACCTGATGGAAAAGAGCCTCTGCACTTGCTACCGCTGTTTCTCCATAATAGTCCTCTTAGTACTCAGGGTGGAGGGCAAATGCATACCTGTCTGGTACAACTGCCGCATTAGCTAAGAATTTCATAATGGAATAACCCCAATGAACTTGCTTTGAATAATGGGATTGCAAGATGGGGACCTAGTCTGTGTTTTAATGTGAATTTATGTTGCACTGTAATTTTTGACTCCTACCACTTCTCCCTGTTAGTATGGTGGTCGCTGCTGATTGTCTAGAAAATTGTGTGTGCTATTGTTAAATTCCATAACCGTATTGACTGTATTAACTAATTGTTCTTGACTGTTGTTTGTTGTAATGTGATCTATTTACCTTTTTTGCACCCTGTAAGATGTCTTTGTATCTTTACCTGTAATTAATTCTGGGTCGCCCCTGAAAAAGGCACTGTAATGGTTCCAGTGGGCCTACCCGGTCACCAGAAATAAATAAATTTATACAGAACGACTAGCTGGGGGTGGAGGAGCACTGGAGGATAACGAGCAGAAGACAGATGTACTAAACAATTACTTCTGCTCTGTATTCACGGTAGAGGACAACGGTCCTCTGCCAGAGAAGGGTATCAAGGCTGTCATAAGAGGGGTCCAGGAAATGGACAGAGTACAGATCTCAGTGGACAGGGTACAAAAGGAAAAAGAAGCTCTCAGTCTAGGGAAGGCACCAGGCCCAAATGGCCTGCACCCGAGAGTGCTTAGGGAATTGACCACAGTGTTGGCAGTACCCATAACCCTCTATTCAACAACTCCCAGCAATGCGGAATGGTGTCAGTGGATTGGAGGTTCGCCAGCATAATTCTGCTCCACAAAGGGGGGAGAGGGATAGGGAGGATACAGCCAACTACAGGCCTGTCAGTCTTATCTCTATTTTAGGTAAGCTGATGGAGACCATAGTGAAGGAGAGTTTGGTGGCCTACTTAGTGAACAACAGACTACACGATGAAAAGCAGCATGGGTTTGTGTTAATGAGGCCTTGCAAGACCAACATGATACTGTTTTTCAGTTGGATCACTTAGGGTGATAGAAAAGGAATAGGAGGCAGTAAATCTGTTCCTCTTCAACTTCAGCAAGGACTTCAGTTTTTTACCACACAGGAGGCAGCTGAAGAAGTTGGAGGACTTGGGAGTTGAGCCAGGTTTATATAGGTGGGTAGAAAATTGACTGAGGGGGAGTACTGAACCCTGCGGTTCCCCACGAGTAACCCCTCTTTCTTCAGAGTGGACTCCATTTACAGTTACCTTCTGTGTCCTGTTGTCCAGCCAATGTTTTACCCAGGCTACCACCCTGGGACCCACTCCCAGGCTGGTTAATTTGATTATTAATCTTTTGTGTGTGACTGTGTCAAATGCCTTGCTAAAGTCTAGGTAGGCCATGTCCACAGCCCCTCCCTGGTCTACTACTTTGGTCACCCAGTCAAAGTAATCAATTAGATTCGTCTGACATGACCTTCCCGCTGTGAACTTATGCTGCCTTGGGTCCTGTGCCCCACTGGCTTCTAGGTACTCAACAGTTCTTTCCTTCAGAAGTGATTCCATCACTTTCCCTACCACAGAGGTCAAACTGACAGGTCTGTAGTTTCCTCTGTCTTGGTCCCACTTTTGTGAAGGGGAATCACATCCACCTTCCTCCAGTCCTTGGGTACCACGCCATCCTCCCACGATTTGTTAAAAAGGGTAGTCAGTGGTTTCACTAGTTCTCCCCTTCATTCTTTTAGAATTCTGGGGTACATTCCATCAGGCCCCATTGCTTTGTCCACCTTCAGTTTAGGGAGTTCTTTCAGAACCCTTTCTTCCATGAAAGGACTGGTACCAACCCCCCACCCAATCAAGAGTGCTTCTGTTATTTGGATTAGGCACCTCCCCCTCCTCTTTTGTGCCACGTTTTACATATGCTGCAGTTTGCTTCCGATGTTTGTCGCTACAATGTTATATAAAGCCCTGTCTGTTCTGTTGCCTTCCAGTAACACTTATGAGCCTGTTTTGTCGCTTCACAGCTACTGTTACCCCTAGTGGCCCACTAAGCAAGTGGGCTATCTTTCAAGTCTTAGTGAAGTGCTGGTTCTTGCATGAACCATAAGCATTAACCAAAAGCACAAGTGGCTGGTCATGAAACTGGAGGACCTTGAGATGGGAGACAAACTGTGACAAGATGGGTGCGGAACTGGCTAAGGAGGGGGGCACAGAGGGTGGTTATAAACAGAGAATTCTCAGGGTATGAGGGCAGTAACTAGCTGGGTCCTGTAGGGGTCTGTACTTAGGCTGGTACTCTTCAGCATCTTCATCAGCAATAGGTAACGGTGAGAAAATCTGCCTCTTTGCAGACGATACCAAGCTCTGTGTCAGGGTTGATTGTGAGGAGGGTATTCCTGAATTAAGGGAAGACCAAGAGAGGTTTGAGAGGAGGTCATCAGATCTGACAGCTGGGCTTAAATGCCAAGAAGTGCAAAGTCATGCATGTAGACAGCAAAAATCCTGGGGCTGAGTACAGGTGTGTGGGGGTAAGAACAGATCTAATTCAAGGAACAGCTCTCGCAGCAGGTTACATCATTAGGACTGAAGCCAGCAGGCAGCAGGATCCCACGGAAACCTTCTAGCTAGCTACATACAGTGGGGGACCGCCCCCGATGTCGGCCCCGCCCCTGGCATCATATACATCATAAAAGGGGTGGTTCATATACATTATAAAAGGGGTGGTCCCCTAGCATCCCTCAGTTCTTTTCCCACCGTCGACTCACAAGCATCGGCTCCACGGACACCTTCAGCTATCGAACGACGCCATCAATTTAGTATTTCAATTTTATTCTTTATTTTCTCGACAGAGTTCGAATTTCTTTCTTTCTTTTGCATGTTGTCTTCCCTGACGACTTTTGTCAATAGGCACTCCTCAAAGTGCACGTGTGGCAAGCAGATTCCCTTCAAGGATAAACACACGGCCTGTGTCAGGTGCCTAGGCCCCAAACACGACACTAAGGCCTGTATTATTTGCCAGAACTTTAACAACTGCACAAGGATCCACAGACAGAAAGTTTTGGAGACCTTCCTTTTAGAAAAAAGATTAGCAGCCATGCAAAAAAGTTCCTCCTCCTCTTGGTTAGAGTCATCCCATAGATTGGGGAAACATAAGGAAAAACGGAGGGGGAGAGAGAGAGAGAGCGTTACCCCATCCACGCGGATGTCCCGACTCCAGGGCGAGCTCAGACTCTACTCACTCCAACATATCTCCATCTCTGACAAAGACCCAGCCTCCACTGGCCAAAGTCCAGACATCGAGTGGCTCTGGCACAGCAATCACCTTCCAGCCACTCAAGTTCCAGCAGAAAGAATCCTCGCAAAGCTGGCCTTCTGGCAGTTCAGGCCGATCTGTGTCCATGGATCGTTCGACCAAGGCACATTCCAAGTCGGCTGCCACTACAGGCCCTGACTCCCTGAACCTGCGCCGTGACTCTGACCTCTGGAGGTCAGCCTCCCAAACCCCCAGGGGATCCTCAGGGACATCCACCAAACAGACCTCAGATCTGACGTCCCTTAAGTGGACCCCAGATCTGAAACAGACGTTGGACCAGATGCCTGTGAAATGTCCTAAGGACCAACGACTGGCAGAGATCTATTACACGGAAAAGATGTCACTTCATCCATACCGGACGTCAGCCTAACCAGGCATTCTGTCGACGAGAGTACCGATGTCAGGGTCGAGCAACACAGCGATGACCAGGCATCAGGTGATGAGGAGGAGACAAACCACCTACATGACCCTAAGCCACCCAATGACCAGGCAGTGGGTACGTCAGGTCAGAAAAAGTCAGACGATGGTCAAACAACGCCTTGTGAGGAACAGATGCCAGGTCAGTCGTTGGGTCTCAACATTACCAAGGTGAAGGAATTGTTTTCCTACTGGTGGGAAACCATTAGGAGGGACATAGTTCCCACAAAACAACTGGTGGAGAACCTACCTCCTCCAAGAGAAAGAAGCCCAGACAGAGCACCCCCTGGAGAAGAGAGTCCCAAACCTAGGGGCCAGTCTAAGGACAAAAGGTCACATAAGGACAAGAAGCGGCCGAGGTCTCCTTCCCAGGCCCCTTCCTGCTCTCCCAGTGTGCACAGACCTAAAAAGCATCACAAGAAGTCAGACTCATCATCATCATCATCATTGGATGAGTCTCACCCCTCTTCAGAGTCATCAAGGTCAAGATCTTCTTTTAGTGTTCCTTCACCAGACTCACGGGATCTGCCAAGGTCACCCCCTGATGACCCGACGTTTATGGATATCATGCATCATATCCAAGATAACGTGGATTGGGACACAGAAGACTTAGATTCTGAAAGACAACGCCTGGCCAAGTATCTGACAAAAGGATCCCAAACCAGTGGTGGTCCCACCATTAGTGGACACCTTCCAGGACGTGACAAAAGCTGCCTGAAAGCACACCTTTTTTTCTTTTCGGCAGTCCCCAAGAAGGCGGACTGCCTTTACAGGGCACTGCTAGAGGATCCCTATCTAGGAAAGCAGCCAGTGGCAGACTCTGTGGTCATTACGGTCACTCACAACAGGTCACAAAGACCCCAGCACCTGAGTACCCAGCCCCCAGACCAAGAGTCAAAACAACTCGACTCCATGGGGAGGTAGATGTGTGCATCAGCAACGTGTTCCATCCGGTCACTTAATTTCCTGACCTACATGGTCCATTTTTAAAATTCCCTGTGGGAACAAGGTTAAGACCTGGTCAGAAACCTGCCAGAAGGGGAAAAAAGAGGAGCTAACAAAACTCCTTCAAACCGGCTCTGACGTGGGTAAACGACTCTGCTGATGCAGCTGCAAGAAGTTCGGCATCAGGAGTATGCCTTAGACGACACTCCCGGTTGAGGGTGTCGGGCTTTACTCCGGACGTCCAAAATTGCATCTTGGACGTTCCCTTCAAGGGTTCAGTTTTCTTTGGGGAGGAGTCAGAGAAGATAATTACGAAACTGCAGGACACCAGAAAGGCGGTAAGATCTGTACAAGCCATGTACAGACCCAAGCAGAAGCCTTTTCAGAGGCAACAAAACTGATTCAAGGACAAACAAGGTCAACATCCATGATTCGGACAACAGCGATAGAGAGGCGGCTTTAATCGCAAAGGCCCATTTCAAGCTGCAGGAGGTCCAGGTGGCAGGAACACTAAAACTCCTCAGGCAACCCTCCCCCTCCACTGCCTGACTCATTGCAGACCCCTCCTCCTCCTCTGGTTCAAAGGGACGAGAAGGCCGGGGGTCACTTCGCAAAACACCTAGCAGGATGGCGACAAATAATTTCAGGTCAATGGGTGCTTCAACTCATTCAAAGAGGGCCCTCTATAGAATTCACAGGGCAGCCGCCATCCAGACCGCCACTACGGTCCCAGTATTTGAGACATCATGCCACACTAATCCGAGAGGAGATCGAAGGAGGACATAGAAAAGGTCCCATGGATCCAGAGAGGGAAAGGGTACTATTCCCATTTCTTCCTGGTACCAAAAAAGACAGGAGACCTACGCCCCATCCAAGACCTCTGCGATCTTAACACTTTTGTGGCATACAAATGCTTCAGGATGGTCACCTTATCAGGCTTAATCCCGATGCTACACCCAGATGCTTGGCTTACATCATTGGACATGCAAGATGCTTACCTCCACATTCCAGTTGCAAGACTCCTTCAGAGGTTCCTACAGTTCAAATTCCAGGGTCACCACTACCAATTCTGAGCCCTGCCTTTCGGCCTATCATCGGCTGTGAGGGTATTCACCAAATACCTGGCAGTAGTAGCGTCGGCACTCAGGAGAAAGGGACACTATGTCTTCTCCTATCTGGACGACTGGCTCCCGATGGCTTTGTCCTAGACAGCTCTAAATCACGCTCTATGAGATGCCTGTTTAATATTTGACTCCCTAGGTGTCACCATCAGCCTGTCAAAATTGACCCTTGCACCGTGCCAAAGACTGAAGTTCATTGGCGTGGTACTGGACACCAGAAAGGGAAGGGCCTTTCTACCAGACGGAGCAGAATGCCTACGAAATCTGACTCAGTACATCAAGGGCCAAAAACAGGTCCCAGCAAGGACCATGTTACGTCTTCTAGGCCACATGGTGGCTGCCATAGCCACGGTTTCCCTATCACAATTACACATGAGAACCATCCAGTGGACACTCTGGGTCCAATGGGACCAACACGAGGATGACTTAGACCAGCTGGTTTCGGTCCCAGATTCTCCGAGTTTTGCAGTGGTGGCTAATACTGGAACACCTCTCGGTAGGAGCACCTTTCTTGTCTCCTACCCCCTTCATTGACCCTGAAAACGATGCATCAGGATCAGGTTGACTCAGGGACAGAAGGAGCCCTTCACATAAATGTCCTCAAAATGAGGGCAGTTCTTTACACCCTTCAGGCCTTGCAGACAGACATAACCCCGGGACACCTACTGATCCAAACAGACAGTACGTCAGTAGTGATCTACATCAACAAGTAGGGAGGCACTCACTCATACCAACCCTGTCGAGAAGTGATGAGTGTGTGGTACTGGGCAATAGAGCACAACATCACACTGTCTGCAGTGCATGTTCCCGGATTACAGAACACGTTGGCAGATTTACTCAGCAGATCTTGATCCAGCGCACATGAATGGGAGCTTCTACAACCAGTTGCAGAAATGCTCTTCGTAAAATGGGGGATGTCAGAGTTGGATCTGTTCGCCTCCCCATACAACACAAAACTGCCCAGTTTCTGCTCGCTAGATCCAGGGCCTGATGTTTTCTGGCGAGACGCGTTGCCCCTCTCCTGGACAGGCAGGTTTCTCTATGCCTTTCCTCCCTTCCCTTTGATCCAGAGGGTCCTGCTCAAGCTGCATGACGACAGAGCAGTCATGGTTCTGGTGGCTTCATGTTGGCCCAGATATGGTTCCCGATTCTCCAAGGGCTGGCGAGCGAACCACCTCTTCCTCTCAGCTCGCACTTACTATCACAGGACAACGGATCTTTGATTCATTAGAATCTCAGATCCTTACACCTGCACGCCTTGCTCCTGAGGACTTAGCAATGTCTCGCGATGGAGTATCAGACAGTGTGGCAGACGTCCTGGTGGCAGCAAGGAAACCCTCTACCCGTGCCATGTATGCCATGAAATGGCACAGGTTCTGCCTTTGGTCATTGGCCCGTGATTTAGACCCTCTAACTTTCCTGGTAAAATCAGTATTAGAGTACCTCCTTTCCTTATCGGAAGCAGGGCTGAGTTTCTCTTCAGTAAAGGTGTATCTTTCTGCTGTATCTGTGTACCATGCACCATTTGGGGACAAATCCTTAACCCAGTTAGATTTGTCATGCATCTTCTTGCGTGGCATCCTCCACTTGAAGCCACCCATTAGAGACCAGATCCCTCCTTGGGACCTTCTCTTCGTTTTAGAACAGCTCACACTACCTCCCTTTGAACCAGCCACAGATTGCGAGCTACGCCTTCTCTCTTGGAAGGCGTTAGTTTTAGTTGCAGTTAATTCTGCAAGGAGAATTTCTGAGCTTCAGGCACTTATGTGTAAAGAGCCATATTTGATTTTCCACAAGGACAGGGTGTCCTAAAGGACCAATCCTAAGTTTCTTCCCAAGGTAGTGTCAGAGTTAACCTTAACCAGGATATCAACCTACCAGTGTACTATCCAGGGTATTCCAATAAAGGAGAGGCTCTCCTGCACACATTGGATGTGAACAAGACACTCAGGTTCTACCTGACTAGGACCAGACAGCACTGGCAGTCTGACCAGTTGTTTTTGTCCTTTGCCCACAGTAAGTTAGGGGCACTGTGTCTAAACAGACGCTTTCTAAATGGTTGGTGAACTGCATTGTGTTCTGCTACCAGAAGCTAAACAAACCCTTACCAGGACCAGTAACTGGTCATTCTACCAGAGGGATGGCAACCTCTTTCGCCTCCCTGAGAAATGTTTCAGCACGTACCATTTGTGCAGTGGCTGCTTGGAGTACAGTGCACACATTCATTAGACATTGCAGTCTGGACATTGCCTCCAGGCGCAGAGCGGGCTTTGGCCTTGCCGTTCTGCGGGGGCTTCTTTCATGAGGAGTTCCCTTTCACCTTTCTCCTTTCCTCCTCCCAGATTTAGGGGTAATACTTATCACTGCTTGGGACTCAGTCCTAATGGTGTAACCTGCTGCAAGACGTGTTTCTCGAAGTAAGATAGTACAGTTACATAAGAACTTACTGTTACAGTAGATCTTCAAGAACAGCTCTTGCAGCAGGTACTTTCTCACCCATCTTCCCCTCAGGAGGTCAGCTATTTAGCAATAACAATAATAATTATCATTGGTCTTCCTCTGGAAGCGGATCCTCGGACTCCCCATCAGAATCACATCACTATGCCGGAGTCTCCAGTGGGAGAACTGAGGGATGTTGGGGGACCTCCCCTTTTACGATGTATGTGATGCTGGGGGTGGGGCCGACATTGGGGGCGGTCCCTTGCTGTATGTAGCTAGCTAGAAGGTTTCCGTGGGGTCCTGCTGGCTTCAGTCCTATTGGTGTAACCTGCTGCAAGAGCTGTTCTTGAAGATCTACTGTTACGGTAAGTTCTTACATAACTGTACTTTACAGTGGCTGAACAAGAAAGCGATCTAGGCATGGTGATTTCCAACAACCTCAAATCATCAGCACAGTGTAACACTGCAAGAGGGAAGGCGAACAGAATGCTGGGATGCATCGGGAGGGATTTCAGCAGCAAGAGAAAAGAGGTCCTTTTTGCCACTGTAGAGAACCCTGATGAGACGATACCTGGAGTACTGTGTGCAGTTCTGGAACCCTCACTTCAGGAAGGACATAAACAAGCTGAAGACAGTGTGGAGGAGGGCAAACAAGATGGTACAGACCCAGCACGGGAGGACATAGCAGAGGCTGGAGAACCTCAACATATACTCATTGGAGAACAGATGAGGGTGGGGATATGTCAGAAATGTTTAAATGTACCTCTTACATGTTCCATCTCAGAGCAGACTGGGTAGACCATCAGGCCTTTTTTTCCCAACAATTTTCTGTTTCCATGAAACAACATCCAAGCAGGAGCAACAGCTTAGATTTAGCTCAGGAAGATGTGTTTTCTTTGCTTTGCAGTTCTGTAATTAAGACTGTCAGACTGAGGAAGGGGACTCATTACAAGATGAAAAACATTGTATATATTTTTATTTTGTTCAGGTAACCATTCTTGTTCTACACCAAAGAGGGTTCTGAGAACCAAATGGCACAGTGATCCCTACACCAAAGGCTCCTACTCCTACCCAGGAATCGGATGCACCGGAGACAGCATTGACATTCTTGCTCAGCCACTTCCAGCTGTGGAACAGCTGGGGTCCAAGGTAACATCTCTCCAGACATTGGCTTCTGTGTGGGTATGAGTTTGACAAATGGTTTAAGTTGGGTTGATGAAGAATACTTCCGTCTGACTGCTTAGTGCAGTGATCATCTGTATCCTACAGGAATCCGTTTAAATCCTGCCACTGCTGTGTGGGTTGGCTTTCAGCCTTATCTGCATAGCTGGAACATGCCTGAATATTATTTATGCCATGTTGGCTGAGCTGCCCAGTCAAGAACAAGGTGGCCACCTTCAGAGAAGGTGTAGTTGGGATCCTGGCACTGTTCACGTTGGATACAGACTGCTGCACAATTTGGGAACTGCTGTAGGAAGTCCCTGGCTATTCCACATCCACATAGTCTAGTTGGGTTCATTCACTGTGCAGGAGTGGAGTCCGGGAATTTTTTTAAAATGGAAACATCTGGGGCAGGTGTTAGTTAATATCATGAAACTAGTTCACCCCTAACAAATGTTGCCAGGGCTGTAAGAGTGGTGAACAGCAAATGTATAGCGGTGAGTTAAGTATGGCAAATGGCTCTCAAACAGCATCTTATCTGAATCGATTACAACTGGAGCTCTCTTTACGGCAAGTGACAGAGCAAATATAATTAAACTGGTAAAATGAAACAAAAAGATTTGCAGAGGATTCTCCTTACAGCAGCATATAGGAAGTCATTCTGTACAACCCCCCCCCCCCAATGCTCAGCCCCACTAAATAAAATTGCTGATCTTGTTGAGTGACACAGATGTCAGTCATACCCAAACTCGCACATCGTTGGTCATACCAGGATTCAATCACAGAGGGTTCACCAAAAGAGAAAGTTGTGCTCAGTGACCTGTACCCCTTTACTTTTTAATGCTGGTGCTGGTAACAGAAGTAGCTGTTTGGGAGGGGCGCATAAGGGGGCTAGTTAATTATTTTAGTAAAGTGTGTAGATGTAATTTTATTCAGCCAGTGTCCCACAGGTGAGAGTGGCAGGCAGGAAGCTGGAGCAGCTGGTGGGTGTGGGATACATTTACAGTAAATGGCTGGAGTGAAGCTTCACTAATAAAAAGATGAGTAAGTGAGGGGAGATGAGTCACACACTGTTTTTGTCAGTCATTTTCAGTGCACTGCAGACGAAAGCTGAGGGTGTCTCTCACAATTGAGCACTATTGTGTGCATGTATAGTGCTGTTTGTTTTTTTTTCCCCAACTGTAAACAAAAAAAATTCTAACTTGGAATGTGACTGTGATTGCAGTCTGCAGCACGTTGAAGACCTGTTGGCTATATAAGAGATCCTCACGAGCTGCAGCCTCTGCCACTTACTTAGACGGAGTAAAAAAAAAAAAAAAAAAAAAGAAATGCTTTATAAATACAGGAAGTAAAACAAACAATTTCAGATAAAAATCAAAACAGGTGAAAGCGTCGGGACTGGATTTGCTACATCCAAGATTACTGAAGGAAATCAAGGACTGGTTGGTGGGACCGTTGGCAGCAGTATTCAATAAATCTTCTATAACAGGTGATGTTCCAGATGACTGGAAAAATGCTACTGTTATCCCATATTTAAACAAACTCTGGCCAGAGCCGATAAGGCTGCATCCAAGGAATTTGGCATAAAAATATTGAAACTTGCCAAAGTTACGAGCCTGTGCTCACAAAAGTCAACACAGGCACACATCGTGGTTGTTTTTAATATTTTTACACCAAATTTTCAACATAGCCTTCTTATGACCCCACCTCGTGAACAATAGCAGAGAACATTTTCAGCTCTTGCTTGAAAGGTGATTTCGTGCAGGGACTGCGAAATCACCTTTCGGGATGTAAAAAAACATTTTTGGCCAGGATTTGAAAAATGACAGCTGTCACACTCATGAGATATGGCAATATTGAAAATTAACAATGTTATGAGCTTGCATTTGCAGAAGTCAACGCAGGCTCATAACTTTGTTGTTTTTTTAATATTTTTACACCAAATTTTCAACATAGCCTTCTTATGACCCCACCTCATGAACAAGGGAAGAGAAAATTTTCAACTCCTGCCTGAAAGTGATTTCATGCAGGGACTGCAAAATCACCTTTTGAGATAGATCTGCCTAATGACAGTGCAATTGTTCACGAGGTGGTGGTTGCAAAGAAGGCATGTTGAAAATTTGGAGCAAAAATATGCAAAAATGGCCAAGTTATACCACTAAGTTCCAGACACAATTGAAATACATTGAACCGCTTACCTGTTTCCTCAGTTTGCGGTCCGGCTTTGAAGAGTGAAGGCGTGTCTGCGGTCCACAGAAGATTACGGCGTTGAACCTCCGGTGGGTAAGTAAGGGCTTTGGGGGTTGCTGAGTGGGGGTCACTAGCGGCCGCCAGAAGACATCAATGGATGTTTTCTTTTGTCAGGTCTAAGGTGGGGAAGAAAATGGACAGAGGATTCCTGATCTTGACACAGGATTAGGCAGCCCCAATGTCAGTGTATATTTTTTTTTTGGAGGGCTGAGAGGGAGAGTCGGGTGGGCAGGAGGGAAAATATGAAAAAGAAAAAAACACAGAAATAACAGCACATGTGCAGTAGTGGATGGGGTCAGAAAAAAAAAAAGGACATATGATTTGTGATGGTGACACTGGGGATTGTGCATCCCCAGTGTCTGATATCTTTCGGGGTGGTGCTAACAGAGAAGGTCAGGCGGGGCGATATTAAAAACAAAACAAAAAAAGTGGAGTCCTGATCACAGCACTGGGGAATTGGGCACCCCCAGTGTCATTCTTATGTTTCCGGGGGTATCTTTAAACAAAATAATTGGTGGTCATGGCAGAACACGGCACTCTCCACTGTGTCCAAGATGGTCACCACACTGTACAGCACATGCATCCGGCGGAGTGTGCCGTGTTCGCTGTGACCGCCAACACAGTAAAATAGTGCATGCAGTGCTACTTCCAGTTGAGATGAGTGGAGTGCTTCACGAACGCGGAGGCAACTGTGGTGTAATGCAACTCCAACATGTTGTTCAGTCGGAAGGAATGCGCCGAGTCCTTTTGTCATAGCAAGAGGTCTGCAGGGCTACATCCACTGCAGCCCTAAAAAGGAGACAGGGCGAGTATTGCTAACTATAAGCCTTACATCTGTCCTGGGTAAAATAAGGGAAAGTTTAATAAAAGAAAAATTTGAGAAGGACATCAGTAAGAAAAAAAAATCAGACATAACACAACAAGGATTCAAAAAAGATCATGTACAACAAATACACTGGTCTTCTATGAAGAGATAAAATTGGAACGTGAATAACAATATCCCAGTAGATATATTTGGACTTCCAAAAAGCTTTTGATAAAGTTGCACATAGTATACTAATAAAAAAAAAAAATATGGACATAGACTCCAGAATAGTGAAATGGATATCAAACTAGTTACATAACATAATGCAGAGGGTAAGAATAAGGAGAACACTTTCAGAACTGGGTGAGGTGACTAGCGGGGTCTTGCAGGAGTCAGTGTTGGGCCAAGTCTTTTCATTATTCATAAGTGATCTTAACGAATGTGTGGAGAGCTGGGTAATCATATTTGCTGATGATGTGAAGCTAGGAGGATCAGTAGATATAGATGAGTACATCAGTAATATTGAAAAGGACCTAAAAAACTGAACAGTGAGTGGTTAAAAATAGAATATCTTTTAATGGTGATAAATATGTAATGATGCACACAGGAACAGGAAATAAAGCCATACATATAAATTAAACAATATTGCTATAAAAATAACAGATAGTAAAAAAGATTTAGGAATAGCAGATAGTAAAAAAGATTTAGGAATATTGATAAAAAAAATGATCTCAAGTTTACTAAACACTGTAACAGTGTCATTAACACCTCTAATAGACTAATAGGATGCATAAAAAAGGACTTTTGTGAGTAGACAAGAACAGTGCATAATGCCACTATACCGAATCTATGTACAATCGTACCTGAATTATGGATTACAACTATGGAATCCCTAGCCAGGTAGAGAAATAAATAACATTGAAAAGAATACAGCATTGGCTACTAAGCTCATTCCTAGGTTAAAGAATCTACCCTGTGAAGACAGATTGAACAAGATAGGGCTATGCAGCCTAGAAGAAAGAAGAGTAAGAGAGGGATATGCTCCAGACATTCAAAATAATTAATGATCAGGGACTAATGAAAAGTATGGGTATACAATTCCAGGAAAAGGAATTTAATTTGAGATACTCAAGAGAGGATGTACCTAAACTCGAACACTGGTCTAGGGAGTGGCAATTGGGATTTAATGCCAAGACATGAAAGGTCATGCACCTCGGAGCCAGAAATCCCAGGAACAGCTGCTGGCTGGAGGGAGTGCAGGTAACAGCTTCAGAGGAGGAAAGGGACCTCAGGGTAATAGTTACAGGGGACATGAAGGTATCAGCACAGTGTAGGATGGTGGCAGCAAGGACAGATAGGATGCTGTGGTGCATTGCCAGAGGGATCTCCTCTAGAAAGGGGGAGCTCATCCTGCCATTGTATAGATCACTGGTGAGGCCACACTTGGAGTACTGTGTACACTGCTGGTGCCCATACCTCAGAAAGGATGGGAGATTACTGGAGGGGTGCAGCGTAGGGCTACAACAATGATCATGGCACTAGGGGAGTTGCCATATGAAGAAAGGTTAAAGGAGCTCAACATGTATTCGCTGGAAGAGAAAAGGGAAAGAGGGGACATGATGGAGATCTTTAAGTACTTGAAAGGCATAAACAGAGTCAGGGAGGGAGGAGTGTTCTGATTAAGGGGGGAAGGGTCACTGGGGGCACAATCTGAAGTTGGAAGGGGGAAGGTTTAAGAGGGAGATGAGGAGTCACTACTTCACACAGAGAGAGAGGTGGTGGGTTGGAACACATTGCCCGAGGAGTTAATCGCTCAGAGGACCATGGATAGCTTTAAGTGGGGTTCGGATCGAGTCAAGGGCAGGGTTAGTACAGACAAAAACACAAAGGGGAAGGACCAGGAAAGAGGAGGGAGGAGGGGTTTGGGTGGGGTGGGGCAGATGTAGTAATATGAAACTAAGAGCTACTATCGGGCAGACTTGATAGATCTGTGGGCCTTTTTCTGCTGGCAGTTGTGTATGTTCATATGCCACAATAAGCAGATCAAATTGGAGAACTCTTAGAAATTTTTTTTTTTTTACGCAGTGAGCCAGGAAATTATGGAATGCACTACCAAAAGAGATGATAGAATCAAAACAAAAGTGACATTCAAGTTAGAATTGGATAAATATATACATGCAAAATCAAGGGTAAAGTGGGCCTGCCGAAGTGGGAGACAGACTCGATGGGTGGCAAGTCTTCTGTCTTAACACCAAGTATAATACCAAGATAAGGAGGATGTGGTTTGGTTGGTGTCCCCAACCGAGTCACTCTGGGACCAGTATCAGCCGGTGGTCATGCCTTTGAAGCTGTTACTCCTTAATGTCACTTGGCACATGGACCTCTTCTTGACATCGGCCTTCGGGTAAACTGTTGAAGTGATGCTGCTCACTCTCTCGATCTCGCTCAACTGGGAGGTGCTGCCATCAACAATCCTCAACCTCCTCATTCTTGGATGAGGAGAGGCAGTGCTGTAAGATGTGGTAGCACTACAAGGAGCTCCTCTGGAAGCAGTGGACCATTGTGGGGTGGGATAGGGCTCCACCCTCTGGAACTTTGGTCAGCTGGCAACCACCAGTCATGCCTATGCCAGTTCATCTACGGCAGATGTCCCCAGCGTGTGCTTCTGCACCCCTGAGGGTGGAGCTGCCACCACTGCAGCCCTTGGTGGGAACTCTGAAGAAGGACTCCATTTGCTGCTGCTGGCTTGCCAGGATGGCTGTCAGAAGTCACCCAATCCGAAGACACCTGGGTGATTCACAGTGGCAGATGGTAAAGGACTGTCTTTGAGCTGTCCTCAGGTTGATGATGTTTCCAGCAACCATGGGCCAGTGTCACTCAAGGCTTTACTCTACCTTGTGTCAGAGTTTGTGAGTGTGCCCTTGGAGCCAGTCAGAAGAGGGCTAAATTACCCCTTCACTGACATCCTAGACATGGATGAATCCCTGGGAGTTGCCTTTCCGGTGGTTGAGGCCATCTTGAAACCAGCCCTGGAGCTTTGGCTGCATCCCATCATCTTGCCTGGCACTCCCCACCTGTATGGTCTGCAAGTATGCAGTTCCTATGGGGTTCTTGGACCTGGAAGTCCACTGACCAAGGGAACATAGACAAGCCTCAGAGATAAGGAATCTAAAAACATAAACACACGGCAAAAAAAGGTCTATGCCGTCTCTTCTTGCCGTCTTGGCATGCGAGCTACACTGTCATAATGGTCCGCGTTGGTCACTTCCTGTTGGGAGTGTTTGAGGATGTCCTCTCTCACCTTCCTACTGGCTGGCAGCTTGAGGTGAAATTGGTCAGAGACCAGGGTCAAACGCTGGGTGAACATCATCTCCAGATGACTTTGGACATGGGCGAATCTTGTGCCCTTGCCATGGCATCAGCCATCATGATGCATTACAGGACCTGGCTGTGGCTTTTCACCTTCATGATGGATACATAGCACAAACTGGCAAATGTCCCATTTAGTTCCTGGGGTGGAGGGACATCTCACTAAAATCGAGAAGTCCAGTCTCACTATAGAAGGATCCTGAGACCCAGAAACGTAAGAAGACCTTCCAGTATTGGACCTTTCAGCCACAGCATCCTGGGCAGCAGCCTAGTGCATAAAACCCAGGTTGGATAGCGAGGGGCTGAACAGAGGCGGGGGTAAGGGAAGTGGTATCCCTCTGGCATCAGTGGCTGGTGCCCCCTCCAAAGCTGCCCAGTTACAGGTCAGGGGTGTCATCCTCCCACCTGTCCAGTCCCTGACCCAGCTTCCAGTGGGGGATCGGCTATGCCACTTGTGGTCACATTGGTCCATCATTACTATGGACAATTGGGTACTAAAGGTGATAGGCAGAGGGTTGCATGTAGATTTTGATGCGCTCCCTCTTTACCAACTCCATGCTCTCGGGAGTTCACTGTGTTGCAGAACATGCTGTCTGACCTCAGGGAGGGTGTTGCTTAGCTGCTTACGAAAGGAGTGATAGCTTGTGTGTGGCAAGTCAGAGGTACATGCCCAGGTACTTCCTGGTCCCAAAACAGACGGGCCTGGCACTCCATACTCTAGCTGCATGACGTGAAGCAATTCATGTTTCATATGGTCACTCTGAATCAGATTATACCATCTCTGAAGCAGAGTATGTGACTCTGCTCCCTGGATCTTCAGGACACGTTCTCACACATCCTAGTCTGTCTGTCCCACTGTTGGTACCTACAGTTCCATGCAGACGGAGCTCTCCCTCAGTTCCAGATCATGCCCTTCAGCCTGTCACCCCACCCTGGGTCTTCACCAAGTGCGTGGCAGTGGTGGCAGCTTTCGTGTGGCATAGCGGCATAAGGGTGTACCCCTACCTGAATGACTGGCTGACAGCCAGGTTGTCCAAGGAGACTGTAGAGCAGTCCTGAGAGCTGACTGTGCAGGTTAGAGACTTGGGCCTGTTGGTCAATCCAGACAAGTCTGAACTGATCCCCTCACAGGTGATCAAGTTAATCAGGGCAGAACTGGGATTCCTGCAGGCCAACGCTATCTCCCTGTGAACCGGCTTCAGGGCCTTGCCTCCTATGCCTAGTCATTTCAGGTTGGGCACTTGTGACCCTGCCTGAGATTTCCTACCTGGGGTACATGGCATCCACCACCAGCATGGTCCATTGGGTATGCTTGCAGATGCACCACCTGCAGTGGGAGCTGGACAACCAGTGGTCTCAGCGCCTAGGTCATGTGGACCAGTCAGTCATTGTGACCCAGCCTATGTGAGATGTCATCAAGTGGTGGTTGGTCCCTCAACATCTGGAGGAAGGAATCCAATTTGGCCACCCAGAACTGACCATCACACTCACGACGGTTGCATCTCTGGTAAGATGTGGCACACACCTGGAAAACCACATAGCCCACATGTTTTGGTATTTGGTCACCCCAGGAGTTTTGTCACCACCCACTGGAGCTCTGTGCAGTGTGGCATGCTGTCATGGAATTTGCTTCTCTGATCAGGGGCCAGGTTGTGCAAGTCCAGATGGTCAATACCCTGACCATGTTCTACCTGAACAGGCAGGGTGGAACTCACTCCCTTCCTTTGTGTCGGGAGGCCCTCCACACCTGGACACTCATATGCGCCTGAGTGCAGATTTCCTGGTGATTCATGTTGCAGGAATTCAGTTAGCTGGCAGATGTTCTCAGCCAGGTGGGAGAGATGTCGCACAAGTGGTCCCTGTATCAGGAGGTGGTAAGCCACCTGTTCTGCCAGTGGGCACCCCTCGGGTGAACCTGTTCATCTCCTGGGAGAACAGAAAGCTGAGGCTGTTTTGTGCCTGCCTCTCACAATCTGGAACACTGTTGGAGGATGCCTTTGCAAGTCTCTGTACCTAGGCCTCGAGTATGCCTTCTCTCCCTTCCCCTTGATCCACAAGGTAGTTAGTGGTCTAGGCTCGAAAGGACAAGACATGGAAGATCCTGATAGCTCCAGACTGACCCAGGCAGGTCTGGTACCTGGAGCTCCTCAGCCTTAGCAGCAGGCCTCCTTGGTGGTTGCTTGTTCATCTAGACCTGCTGACCAGACAGCAGAGGCAGGTCCTGCCCTGAGACCTTCCGTCTGTGCACATCTCTGCCTGCTTTCCTGAGCTGCTAGAGTTCTAGGCCTTGGATCTCTCAGAAGATCTTCACATTGTGGAGGCCTCCCGAAAGGAGTCGACTTGCAAATGCTACGTATTTAAGTGGAAGAGGTTCTCAATATGGTGCCAGGGTAAGGAGCTTGATTCCCTTGCCTGCCCCGTGGCGAGTATCTTGGAGTGCAAAACAACACCCAGTTTTCCTTCGCTGTCCTTTTTCATCCACCGTAAAATAGAGTCCTGGTCCGGGGTCCCAGATAATCAAAAGTTCAAAAACAACAAAGACTGGACCACTTCACATTCTCTGTGTGCAGAGTTTTTTTTTCAATGACACAAAGTTCATTCAGCCAGTGTTTCGAGACAGACAACTTTTTTCTTCATCTGAGAAATGGCTGTGAATATTTAAAATACAGAAATTATGTATTTCATTCATATTCATTTTTTCATAAAACATTTTTTCTCATTTATAATGACAAAAAATGGAATAGATAGAATCTCTGTTTTTCCTGTTATCCTGCCCTGTACGAATGTGTTCACAGTTTGCAGTTTGTCCACTTTAACATTGCAACTGACTTCTAGGAAAACATAAAGTGAACTTGCAAGCTTAAACGGGCAGACAGGGTGGGCCGTAGGCCCTTATCAGCCGACACTGTCTGTGTATCTATGTTCACGGAAATAAACTCAAAAAAAATTTCTTAGCCATCACATTAAAGCTGAACACTATTCAGTGTATCTGCCATCAAGATATTTACGCTTTGTTTTCCCACTTAATTTTTCATATTCACAAAGTTGCTTAAATATACAGTTTACATACGGTTTTATAGTAACTTTTAACTAACAGCCACAAAATACATAAAACTGTCATTGCATGTGAAAACCCAAAATATTTTTCAGTGACTGCTTGTCTCTAGTGGGCTTGCTTTTTACCTTTATCTCTATAATAAAGACCATATATGCGCGTGCCATTCTATTCTTTTTCTATTTTCCAATGAATTTCAAAAAACAACCTGCTCATCTTTTATTATTGCCATTTTCAGCAGTTCACCCTAAACTGAAAATAAAATGTTTAACTTCTAGGAACATGGATATGGTTCACTTTTCCACACACTGGCAGTAACACGAGAACAGTGTTATTGGCTGGATGTCTTTAAGCTAAGCTCCTCCTACCACCCGGATGGTACATCTCCCAACTACACCCTGTAACATCAGATCTTTCTTTTCTCTGGTAGAACAGGTCACTTCCTTTGCAGCTCCTGCTTAGGTTCTCTGCACAATAGGCAAACTGTCAAAGTTTTCTATTCTAAAGCTCTGTTTTGTGGTTCTTTCTAATCTGTCTCCAGACCAGTGATGGAACACAAGAAACCAGCATTCAGATTTTGCATTCGGTGCGGGCACGATCGGTCAGTGATCCACACAACACATGCAAATACTGCCTGGGCAGGCAACACGACATGGACAGGGGTGGCCTTTACAAATCTGCTTCCTGAGTCCCTCAAGGACAGGAAGCTCTGGCTGTCTCTGGGTTAGCCTTCGGAATGGGATCCGAAGGATTGCCGAGAGGACCTCAAGAAGGGCTTGGCTACAGCGGGGTTGACTGAGCAACTTGCGGTGTTTGAGGCAGAAGCGGTGGCTGGGGCCAGTGTCGGAGGCTCTTTAGTGCAGGACAGGCAACTGGTTCTCTTTTTGTCTAAATAGGAAGTAGCAAATGATAGGAAATTGCTGTCAGACGTCCTCCCTTAACCATATGCCCCCTCCCTTTTGGTCTCTCCCTTGCAGCTGGCCTTTGAAGTGTCCATTCTTACTGCATAGAAGCATCCCTGCACTCTACCTGCACAACCGAAAGGTCTCAGATACTCTTTCTCCCTCAGAGTCAAATTGCAGGTCTAAACCAGTCTTTGACATACCATTCACTTTCTCAGACTGCTTCACAGATCTTGCTTGCTTCCATCTTTGTTAGAATTCAGGAGAATCAATGGATTGTGCCAGAATGTTTATTACTATATAAGGCTCAGTTCAGTCAGTACCTCTGGTCTGAAGTGAACGCAATGGTCCATTCTTTTTCACTAAGCCCAGCTCAGCAAAGCTTGCTAGTTTTAGCTACTAGAGGATTGGACACTTGCACTCATCAGGTCAGAGTGGCCTAAAGTACTGTGCCTCTGAGCTAGCGGCTTGTACCAAGGCTGTGTATTCGCAGAGAAGTGTGGCTTGGGTTTCCCGACCAGGATGCAAATGAGAGATTATGCATCGTGGACTCTCCCTTTGATGGCACTTTCATTTTCACACCTGGAGTTGGCATGCTCATCAGAGGCTTCCTGGATAAACTCCTAGCACATGTTTATCATATGGGTAGGCCTGGGCCTTTGAATAATATCCTTGCCCCATATCTCTCAGAGCTTTCTTTCCATGTTGCAGGTGCCTTTTTACCTGGTAGCTGCACTTTACAGTTAACATTTTTTGCCCATGTGTCCGTGTCCCCGAGTCTGTTCTTACCATCTCTGAGTGTACTGCTGGCTAACTTTTTAACATTTTATTGATATGTTTGCACACAAACGTGCAAAGTAGAGTACATCAAGTTGGACATCAATTGATACCATTTAGGATCTGATAAAACAGTATGTCATCATGTAACAGTATTGGCAGCCCCTGCACAAGTTACTGCCTATGAGGGGTACAGCCATTAAAATGTATTCATTAACTGGTGTAAGTCCTAGGTGTCATCGAAGCACAGGACAGCATGCATAGGAAAACCAGGAGCAGTTATAAAGTTCACAAGTGGCGTTTTATTATCATCAGTAACAGTAAAATAAAAACAAAAAATGTTCTTTACAACCAGTTACAAAGGCAGTACAAACAGAGAAAACAAAGTCCTTCGTCTGAGGGTATTTCTGATTCCAAGTTTCAGTTTCTCTAGCAAAGATATTGCTGCGCTTTCTATAACCAGTCTTAGCATGGCACTTAATTTCTACATCCTGAGCTCATTAAAGAGCAGCTTCCTAGTAGCTGCCTCCCCTAACATGGTTGATAACTGACCTGGCCAGAAGTTTATTGCCAAAATCCCGCATTGAAATTCTGCTTGCATAAAAAGTTATATCCCTCGTAAATTTGTTTTGTGCCATAGCCGTGAAAAACGGACAGACTTCCCGAACTGAAAGCCACACCACCACGCCAGCCCACTCAACCGTTTTGTGATGTCACAAAACAAAGGCTGCGTGTGCACACCCCCATTGACTTCTATGGGGGCGATAGTTCCATACATTATTATACCACTTACAGTTGCAATTGTAATAAATCAACGCAACCGATCAACTAATAGGGTCCCCATTAGTCGATCGGTCACTTTGATTTATTACAGTCGCAACTGTAAGTGGTATAATAATGTATGTAAATATCACCCCCATAAAAGTCAATGGGACACGCACACACACAGCCTTCGTTTTATGATATCACAGAACAGGGCTATATAGGCCAGCGTGGGGCCGTGGCTTTATGTTCGGGAAGTCGGTCCGTATTTCGCAGCTGTGGCACAAAACAAATTTACAAGGGATATAACTTTTTATGCAAGCAGAATTTCAGTGTGGGATTTTGACAGTAAACTTCTGACCAGGTCAATTATCAACCATGCTGGGGGAGCAGCTACTAGGAAGCTGCTCTTTAAGGAAACATCTGTTGTATCAGAGTTCTTGTCAGTTTCTTTGCAGGTGCAACAAATAGAACATGGTGACCCAGAACTGACCTCTTGTTGACAACTCTGCAAAGAGTTTGCAAACAAGTCTGAGAGTAGCTCAAACTGGATCTCAATTTAACCCCCTAAATTCCAAATAGCTTTTCGCAGTCATTTCAACAGTATAACTATATACAGTTTCAAACAAAGGGATCCCAGTATCACTTACAGTTTCACACAAAGATTCATATATATTTTTATAACTGCAGATATGTAAAGGGGGAAGAAAAGACAGAAACAGCAAGTGAAGGTAGAGAGATAGCAAGAGGTGGAGAATCACGAGACCGTCAGAGTGATCAGTTCCTAGGTCTCCCAAGAACATTTGGTGGTGGTTGTGCAACCAGTCAGACAAGAGACAGAAAAGGAGAGGATGGAACAAATCCTTGCGTTTAAACTCTTTTTGCATAACAAATGGGACAGGGCCTTATTCAGCCGTATCACACTAGGCCAATAGTGAGCCCAGGCTTGGTTTGCTAAGATTAGATGTATAAAAGATAACAAACTTGAAGCAGTTATATTGCTGTGTGGTGCCAGGCTATTATAGATGCAATTTAGTTATAAGAATATTTATGTACTGCTAGCTACTTGACCAAAGAGTTGGACTCTTAAGGAGGGGAGTGACATAAATGATAGTAGTTACTTACCATAACTCTTGATCTTCTAAGAGTATCTCCTCCAAAGAGACGCACTCAACTGCCATCCTTTCTGGTGGACTTCAGGCATTGTTTCTTTGTAACCATCATTATCTAGAACGCCTGCCTTTTTTGGACATGCACAGTACTTGTTTTGCCTCTAATTTCAAGAACATTATGTGCTGTAGGAATTAGACAGCTGCCTATAGGAGGAATGGATAATCTCTTGATCTTACTTCGAAATGGAGCTCTTGCAGCAGGTAACACAAGTAGGACTGAAGCCGGCAGGCTGCAGGACCTAACGGAAAATTTCTAGCTAACAGTATACAGCGGGGAGAGGGGGGTGCCCCCGACGTCGGCCCACCCCTGACATCCCATGTGGTAGAAAAGGGATGGTCCCCCAGCATCCTTCTATTCTTTTCCTGCTGTCGACTTGCACGCATCGGCTCCACAGATGCCTTCAGCTTCAGTTGACCACCATCTTACACACGTTTTCAGTGCTTTATTTTTTCTATATTTTTTATTTTTCTGCATGTCAACTTCCCCGATGTTGTCCATCGACCAGCACCAGTCCAAGTGTGCCTGCGGCAAACAGATTCCATTGTGAGACAGACACGTGGCCTGCCTACTGTGTCTAGGCCCAGACCACGATATTGAGGCCTGCACACACTGCCAAAAGTTCAACAGCAGAATGAGGATATGCCACCAGAAGACCTTCCAGGCCTACTTAATGGAGCAGAATTTAGTTTCCATGCAGAAGGATTCTGCTTCCAAGGAGGGCCCCTCTCGCAATAATCGGGGAAACATCACAAGGAGAAGGGGGAGAGATAGATCCCAATCGAGATCTAGGTCATCTGACTCCCGATCTGCCTCCTGGGGGAGTTTGGACTCCACCTCTCAGACAGCACGTTCTCCTACCCGTCTGACAATAGTGAGACCATCCACCCAGCTAAGGGCGATGGGGCTCAACGCAAGGGTCTTCCATCTTGCAACCTGTGAAATCTGGCCACACTCACACTCCTCTGGCAGCCATTCAGACACCAACATAAGGTCCTCCTCCAGCAACAGATCGACGAAAACATCATCGAAGTCGGTCACCTCAGGTGCTGACTTCCTGGAAAGATATGGGGGTTCAGGCCACTCCTCCGGAGGTCTGTCTCTCAACCCTCCAGGGGCCTAACATCACTTACACCAACTCTGGAGAAAAGGGCAGTGTAGAAACGGCCGGCGGCCGAGGACATACTCCCGCCAAGCCTCTCCATCCGACAAACAGACGACAGCTACAGATAGGTTGTCCAATGACACCTGTCACTAGGCCAAGGAGCCTGATGTTAGGCCTCCAACCCAGCATAAGGCCTCAAGTACCATGACCGTAGCGTTGTCAGCCACACTACCATTTCTGACCAACGAACGCAGTTTTCCACCGTCAGGTAGTCCGGCATCAGCCTCACCTCACAAAATGGCTGATGACCCCAGCCCTCCACCTAAAGCCCCGTTGTCACCTGCAGGGCTGACGATGGTTACACCAAAGCCACCAACTCAGATCCCAGGCCAGACGACGGGTCAGGAGCCAGGTCCGTCGAACTGGCCGACGCTGAACCAAGAGCCAAAACTCCTCTTGGTTGGACACTATCAAAGCTGAAGTCCTCCCAGCCAGACATATGATAATAGAGGAGTCTATCCTCTGGGAACCATCTCCTCCGCCTAGGGAGCCTACTCCCCCACCCAAGGAGCCCACCCCTCCACCAGTCGACAGGGGTTACTCGGGCCACAAAAGACGCTCCAGGACTAGGAGCAGGAGCTCTTCATGCTCCACAAAAGGACACAAACATAAGCACCAACATAACAAGTCTAGGTCCTCCTCCTCGGTAGATTTAGACCATTCCTCCATTTCCTCATCTGGGTTCTCTTTCAGGGGAGACCTCCCATCACCAGACCTGAGAGAGACACCAAGATCCCCACCTGATGATCCCTCCTTTATGGAGGTCATGCGCCACATCCAATCGAACATGGACTGGGACACTGAGGATCTCGACCCTGAAAGGCATTGACTGGCCAAATATTTACACCAGAAAGACCCCAAACCAGTAGTAATACCACCTTTGGTGGATACTATTTAGGATGTGACTAAGGCAGCATGGAAACACTCATCCACTTCTCAGGCTGTCCCAAAGAAGGCAGATTGCCTATATAGGCACCCAGAGAGGAACCCTTTCGAGGCGAACAGCCGATAGCTGACTCGATTGTTATTATGGCAGCTCACGACAGGTCCCAACAACCTAAAGATTTAAGTACACAGCCTGCGGACCGAGAGTCCAAACAGCTGGATTCAATGGGCAGGAGGGTATACTCATCAGCCACGTGTACTATCACAGCTCTCAATTTCCTTACCCACATGGTGCAGTTTCAAAACGTCATGTGGGAACAAGGAATGGACTTGGTTGGGTACTTACCAGATTGTCCACAGAATGCTGAGGTCAAAAAAATGCATGCAGACGGGCTCAGACATAGGCACTCATGTTCTCAGATCGGCCTATGATTCGGCGGACAGAACAGCCACTACAGGGGTATACCTCAGAAGACACTCCTGGCTAAGAGTTTCTGGCTTCACCCAAGACGTCCATGCGGGCATCTTAGATGCCCCCTTTAAGGTCTCAGTCCTTTTCAGAGAGGAATCCAAAAAGATCTTCACCAGGATACAGGACTCTGAGCAGTGCTTTCAGTCCAGACGCTGTACAAACCCAAACAAAAACCATTTCGAAAACAGCATTTCTAGGGACATGGATATGTTGTTCAATCCACACTTCATGGCAGGTTCCTTGCCGCTTTAAATCTTGCCAGAAGGTCTTCAAGCTGGCTCCTCTCACCCACCCGGGTGGTAAAACTCTTGGCTCCACCCCATGACGCCAGATCTTCCTTACAGCTTGGAAGCTCAGGTTCCTCCTTAGCGCTCTGCGTTTAGACTGGATCCAAACTCTTCGGTTACCCCGAAACTAATTTTAAAGTTTACAAAACTTCGGTCTGTTTCTTCCTTCGCGCCTGCGATGGATAAGTCCACTCCCGGTTTTTGGCGGTGCCCATGCTGGCAGAAGATGTCTCGGACCGATCCGCACTCCACATGCGTTTATTGCCTCGGGTTTGATCATGATTCTCAGGCCTGCGATTTGTGCATGTCCTTCTCAGTCAGTGTCCTCGAAGACCGTGCTGCCAGACTCCAACTTGGGCGCCACGAGGGACGTGTTCCACCTGTGAAGTCAAAGGAGGCCTGTTGGGCGGTGTCTGCGGCGGCGGGCTCGGCTGAGCAACTTGAGCAGATGATTGCCCTCGAGGAGGAGGCGGCCCAGGCCGCATCTTCTTCCACCTCAGTCGCGGCATTTATCCCGCTCTCCTTGGGCTCCTCCTACACGGCTTCTTTTAAGGAGCTTTGTCAATCCCTCTACGAAAGGTGAGGGTCCATCGGGACACTCCTCTCGGTCCAAGAAGAAGGACTCGAAGGGTAAGTCCCACCTTCTGCGTTCTTGGGAGCGGGAGAGGTCCCCTTCCCCGGACAGTTGACACTCGACTTTGGTCAAGGTTGCGGCTAAGGCTGCTGGCTTCACGGTGTCCCTGTCAGGTCAGCCGTCCGAGACACCCGTCGACGCAGTTGAGATTTTTCTTGACCCGTCAGATGGGCTGTCGACTGGAGAAGCCAACAATCCTTCTTCACCGGTTCCCCCGGTGGAAACTGAGGACTTGCCTGCGCCTCCTGTGCTGGAGTCCCGGTTAAGGTTCCCGAGCCGAGGAGGAGCGGGTTTCCCCCCCTCCCAGACCCACCCTCGGAAACACTGGCGGTCTCGGTCTCGGACCTCTTCTTGGTCCAGCCGATCCCGCCGACATCGGCGGTCTCATTCTCGGCACCGAAGAAAGCGGCGGTGCCACTCGTCCTCGTCTTCTTCCTTGGAGGAAAGGCTTCAGCGCAAGTTGCGTAAACACTACGAGGACTTAATGTGGCAGCAGCTCCTTCTGACCGGGAACAAGCCGACCCGTTGCCTTCCCCGGCCATTAAGTGGCAGTCACCTGAACAGCCGAAACAACCCGTCGTGGTTGTCGAGGAGCCCAAACCGGCGCCGGTTGTTCGGCTGAAACCAGCTGCGCCACCTATTGTGGTGGAACCCCCGCCTCCACAAACTAAATCTGGGGCTCCAACCAAGGATTCTCGGTCGGGTCAGGGGTTGCCCTATCGGTTGTCGGTCACCCTCACTCCCGACTGTCCTCGGCAGGTGGAGGGTGGCTCAGGCCCTAGGCAGCTGTTCGCAGACTCCTCAGAGTCTGATGACGACTCTTCTCTGTTCTCCAGGCCCCTTGACCTGAAGTCCACTGGGGGACAGTCGGTGGACGAGAGCCCATCCTCGTTCATGGGTCTGCTTCGGCTCATCTCAGAATCTACTGGGATGCAGCTCGAACCTATGTCCAGGCGGGCCAAGTATCCCCTCATGGAGATACTGGACCGAGGGGATTCTCCCACGGAGGCCTTTCCGGTGGCTGAAGCCATTGTTGGCCCAGCCTTGGAGTTATGGCAGCGGCCGGCTTCTTGTCCTTCTCCTTTGGCCAGGATGGCAAGGAAGTATGCGGTCCCCACCGGTTCACTGTCCGGTTTTTCGGAGCACCCGTCTGCGGAGGGGCTTGTGACCGATAGTGTTTTCCGGCGTTCCGGGAACACCAGGGATGTGGACAAGCCTCCTCACAGAGAGTCCAAAAAGCTGGACTACATAGAAACATAGAAACATAGAATTTGACGGCAGATAAGGACTGCTTGGCCCACCCAGTCTGCCCATTTCCCTACCTACTGGATAAGCTGCAGATCCTAGTTAACCAGCAGCCTACTTCTTCCTACCCCCACCCCCCAGAATTGCCTTATGACTATCCCATGCATGCTTGAATTCCACCACTGATTTTGACTCCACAGCCTCCTCCGGAAGGCCATTCCATGCATCCACAACCCTCTCTGTGAAAAAATAGTTCCTTAAATTACCTCTGAGCCGCCCCCTCTATCTTCAAATTGTGCCTCTTGTTCTTGCACACCTCTTTTTTTGAAAGATGCTACCCTCTTGGACTTTGTTGATTCCTTGAGGTACTTGAAAGTTTCTATCATGTCCCCTCTCCTCCTTTCCTCGAGGCTATACATATTAAGCTCCTTAAGTCTCTCTTCATATGTCCTCCGTGCAGACCCTGCACCATTTAGTTGCCTTCCTCTGGACAGCTTCCATCTTGTCTATGTCTTTATGGAGATTGGGTCTCCAGAACTGCACACAGTACTCCAGATGGGGTCTCACCAGCTGTCTGTACAGAGGATAATAACTTCCTGTTTTCTACTGGTGATGCCTCTCCCATGCATCCCAGTATCCCCCAGCCTCCTTGCTGCCTTCTCACATTGCTTGCCCACCTTTAGGTCATCTGATATGACTACCCCCAGGTCCCTTTCCATTTTGTTGTTGTTAGTATCTCACCCCCATTGTGTACTCTTCCCTGGGTTTTGTTTCCCAGGTGCATTACCTTGCACTTCTTAGCATTGAATCTAAGCTGCCATACATTTGACCATTCCTCTAACCTTGCCAAGTCCCTTCTCATCCTTTCCACCCTACTTGTGCATCAACTCTGTTGCAGATCTTAGTGTCATCTGCAAAGAGACATATTCCTCTTCCAGTCCTTCTGCAATGTCGCTATAAAGACATTGAAGAGGACTGGTCCTAATACTGAACCCTCAGCGGTACCCCCACTAGTAACCCTCCTTTCTTCTGAGTGGACTCCATTTACTATTACTCTCTGTGTCCTATTCTCCAGCCAATTCTTTACCCAGGCTGTCATCTTGGGACCCACTCCCAGGCTGGCTAACTTATATATTAATCTTTTGTGTGGGACTGTGTCAAATGCCTTGCTAAAGTCTAGGTAGGCCATGTCCACAGCCCTCCCTGATCTACTACTTTGGTCACCCAGTCAAAGAAATCTATCAGATCTGGCCTGGCATGACCTTCCCGCTGTGAATCCATGCTGCCTAGGGTCCTGTGCCCCTCTGGCCTCTAGATACTCAACAGTTCTTTCCTTTAGAAGTGATTCCATCATTTCCCTATCACTGAGGTTAAACTAACAGGTCTATAGTTTCCTGCTTCTGCCTTGCTCCCACTTTTGTGAAGGGGAATCACATCTGCCCTCCTCCAGTCCTCGGGTACCACCCCATCCTCCCATGATTTGTTAAAGAGGGTAGTCAGTGGTGTCACTAGTTCTACCCTTAGTTCTTTTAGAATTCTGGGATGAATCCCATCAGGACCCATTGCTTTGTCCACCTTCAGTTTTAAGAGTTCTTTCAGAACCCTTTCTTCTGTAAATGGGCTGGTATCAACTTCTGTATCCAGAGTGTTACTACTGTTTGTTTTATGTACCCCTCTTCCTTTGTAAATACTGAGCAAAATATTTGTTTAGTATCTCTGCCTTTCACAGTCTCCCTCTGCCCACCCTCCCTCCCTTTATTAAGCCTCACTGTCCCTCCCTTGGTCTTCCTTGCTCCCTGATGTACCTATAAGGTTTTATCCCCTTCTTAACTGAGTTGGCTATCTTTTCCTCGGTTTGGGCCTTTGCTGTTCTGACTGCCTTCCCAGCCTCCTTTTGCTTTAACTGATACAGTTCTCTGTCCTGCTCCTGCTGCGATTCCTTGTACTTCCTGAATGCTTTTTTCTCTTGAACCTTCACTGCCACTTCCTTTGAGAACCATAGTGGTTTCTTACATCGTCTTGTTTTGTTTATTTGCTTCACACAAAGGCTCGTTACCTCTGTGATGGCAGTTTTATTATTCCCATTGTTCTTCCACCCTCCTTCCGCCCATTTGCTAGTGCATTCCTTAGGCACTCACCCATTTTTGGCAAAGTCAGCCCTCCTAAAGTCCAGTACTTTGTCTTTGTATGGCTTGACTCTATTGCTGTGTTTATTGTGAACCATACTTGATGGTCGCTAGTTCCCAGATGGCTACCCACTTCACATCTGTGATCCTCTCTCCATCTCCATTTGAGAGAATCAAGTCTAATATTGCTCCCTCTCGAGTGGGCTCCAGTACTAGTTGTCGAAGGCATGCCCCCTGTAGGGCATCTAGAATAACTGCACTCTTCGAAGTGGCAGCTGCAACTGCACTCCAGTTAACATCTGGCATATTCAGATCACCCATCAGCAATATCTCCCCTTTTTCTGCCATTCTAAGTATACTTTCTATCATTTCCTTGTCCATTTCCTCCCCCTGAGAAGGGGGTCTGTATACAACCCCTGTGCGGATTGTGGTGCCATTGCCTGTCTCCAAATTTACCCACAGTGCTTCTTCTCCTCCCTGTTTATCCTTTTGTTCTGTTGCTTTTATTCCTTCCCTTATGTAAAGAACTACTCCTCCCTCTTTTACCCTCCCTGTCCCTCCTGTAGATAGTGTATCCTGGTATGTTTACGTCCCAGTCATGGTTTTGTGTGTACCATGTTTCTGTGACTGCCACGATATCCAGATGTTCCTCCTTCATCAAGGCCACTAATTCAGGAAGCTTGTTACCTAGACTACGGGCATTGGTACTCATTGCTCTCCATTTTTTGATGGCCTTACCTTCTGTTCTGTTGCAGTATCCCCCACTGACCGTTCTACCTTGGTCTTTTTCTCATTTAGTACCCTGTTTTGTAGGGAGAAACACCGGGCGTAAGGTGTACGCTGTGTCCTCCCTAGGCCTCCATCAGGCCAGTTCGGCCGTACTGATGGCGCACTTCTCCCACGCCCTTATGGGCTCCCTGGATGAGGTGATCCCTCATCTCCCGGCTGACCTCCAGACTATGGTCAAGCAGGTGCGGGACCAGGGAAGGGCGGTGGCGAAGCAGCAGCTCCAATCTGCTCTGGATATTGGAGACTCTTGTGCCCAGTCAGTAGCGGCTGCAGTGGCCATGCGCCGCAGAGCTTGGCTGCAGATCTCCACCTTCACGGCGGATACCCAGCACAAGCTGGCAGACGTCCCCTTCCTGGGTACCGACTTGTTCGGGCCCGGGGTGGAAGGCCATCTCCAGAGGATCGAGAACTCCAGTGCCACCTTGGACTTGGTCATGTCTGCCCAGAAGGACAAAGGCTGCCAGCAGCAGCGTAAGCCCTTTCACCCTTCTGCCCCTGCGGCACGTCCGGCCCGGCAACACCAACGTCAGGGCCAGCAGGCTCGCACTTGGCACCCCAAAGCCAAGCCTGCAGCTTCCTCCAGCAGGAAGCCGGGAGGAAAAGGCCCGGGAGGCCCCTCAGCCGGTCCCTCCCCCAAGCCTGCCCAGTGACGGGTTGAGGGGTGTCGCCCCAGCCTCGTCAACCCCCCCCCGGGTTCCCCCCGTGGGGGGATGGCTCCGCCACTTTCTTTCCGCCTGGTCCGTTATCACCACGACCGCTGGGTGTTGGAAGTGGTAGGAAAGGGTCTGCCTCTGGAGTTTGCGCAGGCCCCGCCCTTCCGAGTCGTCTCGCCCGGGGGGCTACGGGGTCCGTGGCCTCTCTGTCGGCCCGTCGAGCCGACATTGCCCTGCTCCTCCAGAAGGAGGTGATCAGGTAAGTGGCGGATCCTCCACCAGACCCAGGGTTTGTGTCCAGGTATTTCCTGGTCCCGAACCGGACGGAGGGCTGGCGCCCCATTCTAGACCTGCACGACCTGAACAGGTTCCTAAGGTCTCAGACCTTCAGGATGGTCACTCTGGCTCAGATCATTCCATCCTTGGAACGAGGCATGTGGTTCTGTTCTCTGGACCTCTAGGACGCGTTCTTTCACGTCCCAATCCGTCCGTCCACTGCGATTCCTCCGGCTTCAGAGCAGAGGGGTCCCTTTACGAGTTCGGGCCATCCCTTCGGCCTCTCCAGCTCCCAGGGTCTTCACCAAATGCATGGCAGTGGTGACAGCATTCCTGCAGCGCCAAAGGGTCCGGGTGTACCCTTACCTGGATGACTAGCTGACGGCCTCCTCCAGACTGGAGGTGGAGCGGTCCAGGGATCTGGCCCTCCAGGTTTGCTCTCAGGTTGGCCTCCTCATCAACGAGGCCAAGTCGGAACTCGTGCCAAAGCAGGTGATTCAATTCATGGGGGCAGAGCTCGACTCTCTTCAAGCCAGAGCACGGCTCCCGGCGGACGGGGCCGAGGTTCTTTCCTCCTTTGCCAAATCATTTCAGGTTGAGCAATTGCGCCCTGCCCGGGACTTCCTGTGCCTCCTGGGCCTCATGGTGGCCTGCACCAGCGTGGTCCGTTGGGCCCATTGGCACATGCGTCCTACAATGGGGACTGGCCAGCCAATGGTCACAGCACTCCAGTCCTTTGGACCAGCCAGTGATAGTGACCCAGGAGATGTGGAACGCTCTCTAGTGGTGGATCGTTCCTGCTCATCTGCAGGAGGGCATCCCCTTTGTCCGCCCCGAGCCGACGGTCTCTCTATCGACCAACGCCTCTCTGATGGGTTGGGGTGCCCATCTGGGGGAGCACAATGCGCATGGCCTCTGGTCCCCTCGGGAGTCCTGATGCCACATCAACCTGCTGGAGCTTCGAGTGGTCCATCTAGCCCTCACCGCCTTCACTCCATTTGTCCGGGGTCAAGTCGTCCAGGTCCAGACGGACAATAACATGACCATGTACTACCTAAACCGCCAGGGCGGGATGCGCTCCATGCCACTGTGCAAGGAAGCTCTCCGCACTTGGTCCTTCGTGCGTAGCCTGGAGGCGGATCTCCTAGCCATCCATGTGGCAGGAGCCTCCAACACTCTGGCTGATGCCCTAAGCCGGATAGGGGCTGTGTCTCACGAGTGGGCTGTCCTGCCAGAGGTAGTACAAGATCTCTTCTCCCACTGGGGCATGCCTCAGGTGGACCTGTTTGCCTCCTGGGAGAATGCGAAGCTGAGGCTGTTTCATGCCCACCCCCCTCAGCAGGGCTTGCTGCAGGGGGATGCCTTATCGAGGCCATGGACCCTGGGCCTCTTCTACACCTTCCCCCCATTTCCCTTGATCCACAAGGTGCTTCTCAAGGCGAGGAGGGACAAGACGCAGGTGATTCTGGTAGCCCCAGACTGGCCCTGCCAGTTCTGGTATCCACATCTTCTCAGCCTCAGCTCCAGGCTCCCGAGGCAGCTCCCAGCCCGCCCCGACCTGATCTCAGTCAACCAGGGGAAGGTTCTCCACCTGGACCTTCAGTCCCTGCACCTGATGGCCTGGTTCCTGAGCGCCTAGAGTTCCTGGCCTTGGGTCTTTCTGACGAGGTCCTCAGCGTTGTTGAGGCATCCAGTAAGGAGTCAACCAGAAAATGATATGCCTTCAAATGGAAGAGATTCTCCATTTGGTGTCAGGATAAGGGGCTGGACCCTTACTCCTGTTCCTTGGCCAGCATTCTGGACTACCTGTGGTCCCTTTCTCAGCTAGGGCTTCGGCCGATGACCCTTAAGGTGCACCTGGCAGTCATCTCTGCTTACTGGGCGCAGGCCGGGAAGCAGTCGGTGGCACAGGAGAAGGTGATCGGGTGCTTTTTCAAAGGCCTTGATCACATATCCCCTCCGGTGCAAGAACCTCCACCTCCGTAGAATTTACTGCTGGTATTGGCTAAGCTCATGGGCAGGCCATTCGAACCGATGCACAGGTGTGACATCTCTCACCTGTCGTGGAAGACCGCCTTCTTGGTGGCTATCACGTCAGCCAGAAGGATAGGAGAGCTCCAGGTGCTTTCCATCGAGTCTCCTTACCTGGTCTTCCACAGGGACAAGGTTGTCCTGCGCCCCCACCCGAAATTCCTTCCGAAGGTGGTGTCGGAGTTTCACCTTAACTAGGTGTTGACTCTGCCGGTGTTCTACCCCAATCACACCTCGTAGGCGAATATAGGCTCCATACTTTGGACCCTAGAAGAGCCGCTATTATAAGGAGCGGATGGCTGAAGTTCGGGAGAGGTTAGCCAGCTGTTTGTCACCCACGCTTGAAGTCGCACCTGGCAGACCTGCAGCCAAGTGGACTATAGGCAGGTGGGTCACCTCCTGCATAGATCTCTGCTACAGGTTGGCGGGCATGGAGCCTCCCAAAGGATAAGAGCTCATTCTACCCGCCATACCGCTGTTTCCAGTGGCTGCTTCCAGGGACGTCCCTATCCAGAAATCTGCAGGGCTGTTACCTGGAAGTCAGCACACACCTTTATTACCCATTACCACATCGACCTTGAGTCATGCTGGGATGCTGGTTTTGGGCCTCATCTCTCTGTTCTCATAAGTCTGTGTGCTTGCCTCCTCCTCCCGGAGAACTGCTAGGAGTCTGCCATGAAGTGTGGATTGAGCAACATATCCATGTCCCTAGAAATACAGGTTACTCACCTGTAACAGGAGTTCTAGGAATGAGATATGTTGTTCATCCCCACTCTCCGACCTCCCGGCTTTGCCGCCTTTGTAGCTGGCGGAGCTAGATCTGGCGTTATGGGGCGGAGCCGAGGGTTTTACCACCCAGGTGGGTGGGAGGAGCCAGCTTGAAGACCTTCCGGCAAGATTTAAAGTGGCAAGGAACCTGCCATGAAGTGTGGATGAACAACATATACCATTCCTAGAACTCCTGTTACAGGTGAGTAACCTGTATTTTCGTGGCAAATCTGGCCAACAATCCAGATATCAGCACCAACAGCGGCAGAGAGAAGGCTACAATCACAAGGGCCCCTCCCATGGCTTAAGAAGCTCAGAACAAAGGTCAGCCAAACCCACCGCCACAAACGTCTGACCTTTGGCTGAATCCTCCTCTCCAGACAGATCTAGCAGGAAAGGCGGTCGGAGGCTGCTTTTCCCTCTATCTAGAGGGTTGGAGGACGGTCACTTCCGACCAATGGGTTCTACAGATGATTCAGTGGGGACACTCGATAGACTTCATCGAGATACCTCTGGACAGACCACCCCTAATCTCTCATTATTCCTGATCCCACGCTGCTCTCATCCAGGATGAAATTCAAGCTCTGCTGGACAAGTGAGCAATAGAGCCTGTGCCAGCCACTCAGAAGAGACCAAGGTACTGTTCTCACTTCTTTCTAGTACCCAAGAAAATGGGAGACCTAAGACCCATCCTACACCTCCGCGACCTCAACGACTTCGTGGAATACAGGTGCTTTCGGATGGTCACTCTACAGGGTCTACTACCCATGATCCACACAGGAGATTGGCTCTCATCTGTGGATATGCAGGATGCGTATATAGCCATCCTGATAGCCAGGCACCACAGGAGATTCCTAAGATTCGAATTCCAGGGTCAGCAGTACCAATTCAGGGCACTGACCTTTGGCCTGTCTTTGGCACCAAGGGTTTTCACCAAGTGCCTGGCAGTAGTGGCAGCAGTCCTCCAAAGGAGAGGCTATTATGTCTTCCCATACCTGGATGATTGGCTCCTCACAGCCCCATCCAAGATGAGCCTTCTGCAGATCGTGGAAGACACCTTTTCACTCTTTGTGGCACTAGGAATCACAGTAAACATGCTGAAATCCTCACACTGGCCGACTCAGAGGCTCCAGTTCATCAGAGCTCATCTCAACACCTCTCAGGGGAAGGCCTTCCTCCCAGAGGACAGAGTGAACCACCTAAGGGATCTCGCTCATCACATTCAAGCTTCACGACAGATCCCAGCCAGGACAGTACTCAGACTACTCAGCCACATGGCGGCAGCCATTGTCACTGTACCATTGGCCCGACTGCATATGAGGACGATCCAATGGACACTGAATGTCCAGTGGGATCAGCATTGGGACGATCTTGACCAAGTTGTTTCAATCTCAGGACCACTCCAACAAGCCCTTCAATGGTGGCTGGTGCCATCACACCTTTTGGCAGGTACCCCTTCCAGAGGATACCGCCTACGCAGATCCTGACAACAGATGCCTCTGGCATAGGCTGGGGAGTGCATCTGCAGAACTGCAGGCCTCGAGGATTGTGGTCCACAACAGAGGAGTCTGCATATCAATGCATTGGAAATTAGGGCCATCCTATATGCCTTGCAGGCATTGCAAACTGACCTACTTCCAGGACATCTCCTGGTCCAGACAGACAACATGTCAGTGGTGTTCTACATCAACAAACAGGGAGGAACCCACTCGAACCAACTCTGCCGTGAGACCATGAAAGTTTGGGAATGGGCCATAGCTCACCGTATGTTGATCTCGGCAGTTCACGTCCCAGGTGCGCAAAACATATTGGCAGATGTCCTGAGCCAGTCAAGGTCCAGAACCCATGAGTGGGAACTCCAACAATCGGTCATGCAAGACCTGTTTGACAGGTGGGGTCTGCCAGAGTTGGACCTTTTTGCATCCAGACACAACGCAGAACTTACGTTACCTCCATTTAAACCAGCTGCAGATTGTGAGCTCCGCTTTCTGTCTTGGAAAGCTTAATTTTTGGTTGCAGTCACTTCTGCTCGGAGGATCTCTGAGCATCAGGCTCTGATGTGTAAAGAGCCATATTTTAATTTTCCACAGGGACAGAGTGCCTCTGTGAACAAATCCCAAGTTTCTACCAAAGGTGGTGTCTGAATTTACCCTTAACCAAGACATCAACCTGCCAGTTTATTATCCAGAGCACTTGAACAGAGGAGAAGCTCTGTTACATACATTGGATGTTCACTGGATTCTGTTATTATTTAACCCGAACACGGGGCTCCAGACAATTTGACCAGTTGTTCATCTCCTTTGCCCCTCGATTGTTAGGGGCACCTGTTACAAAACAAACCCTTTCTAAATAGTTGGTTAATTGTATTGTGTTGTTATCAGAAGTACGACAAACCCTTACCAGGGACCAGTAAAGGGTCACTCCACCAGAGGAGTCGCAGCCTCCTTTGCTTCCTTAAGGAATGTGTCTGCAGCAAACATATGCGCAGCAGCCACCTGGAGTTCGGTTCACACATTCATTAAACATTACAGTCTGGACATTGCTTCTAGGTGCAAGACTGGCTTCGTTCTTGCAGTCCTACAGGGTCTTCTCTCATGAGGGACTCTGTCTTTATCTCTCTCTATCCCTTCACCCTGTGTGTAAGGGACTGTGTACTGCTTGGAACTCAGTCCTACTTGTGTTACCTGCTGCAAGAGCTTCATCTTGAAGTAAGACAATAGTTATGTAAGAAGTTACTGTAACGGTAGATCTTCTGAGAGGAGCTCTTGCAGCAAATGCTGTTTCCCACCCCCTCCCTCAAGGGATTCCTTCTACATTTGCAGCAAGAACATCTGCCTCCTAGGTTACAGGAGGATCCTCGGTTTCTCCCTCTAAATTTTCATCCATACCGGAGTCTCTGGCAGGAGAACTGAGGGACGCTGGAGGACCGCCCCTTTTATACCACATGGGACGTCAGGGGTGGACCGACGTTGGGGGCAACCCCCCGCTGTATACTGCTAGCTAAAAATTTTCCATGGGGTCCTGTCGCCTGCCGGCCTCAGTCCCACTTGTGTTACCTGCTGCAAGAGCTCCTCTCGAAGATCTACTGTTACGGTAAGTTCTTACATTACTGTACTTTTATATCCCACCACAGTTGCTGGCTCATTTGTGTTGGGCCTTTGCTTGATCTCTCAATGCATCAGTCCCTCACAACTGTACCACTCTGAATACATATAACCTCACTAAAAATGAGGTGCAACTTCCAATTTAGTTAGGCTTAATACACATTTTTTTGTGTGTGTTTTTTGTTTTGTTTGTTTGTACAGTATGAGAGAGAAAATTTTTCGTTTGCTATCTGCTCCTACTGTAGGTAAAGCACATTCTTTCCTCCCTTAACATTGGCATGGAGGTTCCCTGTCTTCAGGGTAATTTTTTTACCACATACCCTATATTTTTTCTCTGTCGTGTCTTCTGGCAGGCTGAGAGATATCATTTTTGTCTCCATGAGAAGGTATTGGTCTGTTGGTACCTTGCAAGTTGCAAAATCACAAGTGAGAAAGCAAAAGACCAATACCTTCAAATCAGGCTGTGTCATACTTGATTTACACAAATGGTGTTTAGGTGGTTTTGTAATAGAAATGTTAAAAAATTACTAAAGGAAAAAGTAAAACATGTAAACAGTGGGTCCTTCTGTTCAGTGGCTTAGCATAAGGGCAACTAATCAACATGTGGAGTCAAAAAACTAATGACATCTCACGTGACAACAGATTTCTAAGCAAACTTTATTTTGCTCATGCTGCACAAAATAACATGTTTATCATGTAAAATATCTTTGCACACCTTTTGTGTGTGTGTGTGTGTGTGTGTGTGTGTATGTGTATATATATATATATATATATATATGTTCTTTTTCTCTCCTTCCTTCCTTATCATCTCCTACTGCTTGGCAACACTGCAAGGAACCTTGGCTCTAATCTACCTTTTCAAACCCACTCTCTGCTACTCCAGTGTGGCGCTGCCATCTGTTTCACATGCAAAGCTCAGAAGCTATTCCATGTTAATAATCAGGAGTCTGGTACCCAAGTCAGACAAGCTGAGTGCCTGAGTCACCGTCCACAAGACCAGTATTATTGCACAGTCAGAAACGTAGCTTACTCCAGAATTCCAGATTCAGTCATCCATATACAAGAATGTGCTGTACAAACAAGGTAGAAACAAGCATGGATGATCTTTATAGCAGACAATCTTATATTGTCTGAAACAGTTTGGGGCACACCTGAGGAGGAAGACCCTTTACAAGAAGATCCCCCTTACAAGGCATAAATTAGTTTTGGAAACTTGATTAGCAACCAGCCAGGTTTGAGGAACAATTTCGCAAAATGCTTATTTTATTTATGAGATACAGTCCAGCAGAGTGCAGTTGTGGTGAAGAAGTGTCAAATTGTGAGATAAATTACAGCAGTTCTGTACTTTTTACCACAGTTGTATTCACTGTTCTCAAATGGACCTATGCATCAAACCTGTATATTGTGCTTACTATTGTTGCTTGTATCAAATCTGTTTCATGTGTATTACTGTTACCTTGTACTCCACTGTGACCCTGCGCCATGTGTTATGGCCCGGGTTGTGCCTGAAAACAGTCCCTGGGATCAGTGCCTCACCTGGTTATCAAAGTCATAAATAAACAAAAGAAGTACCACAGTTCGGAAAGTTTTACTGCACTGCAGCAAATCAGTTGTTTAACAACTTCTACTAATCAAGGTTGCTCTTGATTAGAATATTGCATTTTTTTTGAGTAACAAATTGCTGTGTGAACCAGCTTACTTTATGCCTTGCCAAGGCTATATGAGTGGGCTGTATTTTTGGACTACCAGAGAGGTTTCATGACTGGTGGCCATTATAGATGGGTCCATGTGGGTCTGCTACTGACAAGTACGACCTTAAGATGCTCCTGATTGGTGACCTTAATACAGACGAGCTCTTTTCAACTTAAACCTCTCACAAAGTGTCACCCAACCATCAAAACTAAACCATTCCATTAAGAACCACAGCCTTCCAGAATGGATTCTTGTTAACTGTCCTCTTAGAATCTCAGCACCTGGTGTACTTTCAGACTGCCTTATTGATCATTCCATCACCTCTGTGTTGGGGAAAATTCTTAGCAAAAAATTACCTTCAGAAAGGATCACAACTTGCTTGGACAGATATTTCTTTCTAAGGGACATATTCACAGACTTGCCAACCATAAGATGGGACTGAAGCAACCTTATTTCCTCCAAAGCTGATGCCTGGGAATTCTTTGTCAGTACATTTTTCAAAGTCTGGAACAAACTCGCACCAGTCACAACATAAAAGGTCAGAGGGCACAGTGACCTCGGGAGGAGATTACTTAATTGTTCTTACAGAGGAATTGTGCTTGGACCAGGTTTAGAAAGACCAGATCTTCCTGCGCTTTAAGTCTTCACCATTTATTCTTACTGCTGGGTTCAGGCCGGAGGTGCTGGGACCCTGCGGGAGCCAAAAATCTTCACGAGGGCCGGTGCTGGGATAGGACCTGCATGCGTGGTGCCACAAGACTGGCTTGCATTGTATAGGTAATCTCCGCATCGACCCTCCAACTGTCTCAGTTCCTTTTTTCCCCCCAAGGTTGAGGGCACTGCAGTGACAGTGTCGCTCGCTTGCCAGGAGTCAGATGTTGAAGTCTATGTGACTACAGCATTTAGTTTTTCAGTTTAGTTTGTTATTTTCTGTTAAAAGAAGAAGAAACAGACATTTTATTATTTTCTTCTTCAGCCCTGTTGATCAAAGGAGTTCGCCAGAGTCTCCTTTAGAAGGCTGCTTTGGCAGTGGGGCTGTGTCCGGACAGCCGCCCTCTGGGGGTCCAACCACAAGCAGTCTGGTGTTCGAGAGGGGGGACAGCCCTCCCGAAAATACAAAAAGAAGCAGGCCTCTTCCCAACCCAGGTCGGGGACGCGGCACCATTCCGCCTCGAGTTCTTCCTCTTACATCAGAAGGGGAAGAAATGGTACTGCTCGAGATCGCATCTGGTATGCCGGCCAAGAGATGTTCGGCATCCGTGTGTGTGAGGCCTTCACTGACTCTGCCTGGTTCCCCCACGGCCTCCACTCGCGGTCACTTGGTATCACAGCACCGAAGCCCTTCCCTGTCCTTGTGGGAGGGTTCCGGTGGGCAGTTTCACCACTAGGCCACTCTTATGGAGCAGTGGTTACAGCATCTGGCTCATCTGCCCTTTCTGTGTTGGTGGTACTTTAGAACTGTGGCTGGGACCTTTGGGTCAGGTAGAGTGTTTGGCTCTGGCAGCGGGGCCCCTCCCTTACTGGTGACCATGCCACTGACTCCGGTTCCACGTGCCTACGTCCCTCATTATGTTTCCTCACAGAGACTCGCACCGGTGCCATCTCCTGCCCCTTCTGCCTCCTATAGGCCTGGGTTGGGCACTGGGATGGCACCGTTGCCAGGTCCTTTTTTGCTGGTGCTGGGCCTGGTGCCGATTCCAGCTTTACTGCTCTACTGGGACTTAAGAACTAGAACTCTTCTACTGGGAGTTTCAATTTAGGGTCAAAACAAACAAAAAAAAAACGCGAGTTACTGTGTTTGTCTAAGTTGGGTGAAGGGAACTGTTATCTGTGCAGTTAGCTAGGTGAAGAAGGGAACTGTGAATTAGGGGGAGTGGCTTAGGCAGCAGGAAGCCAGGTGTGTGGATTTAAAACTGCCCTAGATAGCTTTTGGCAGAGAACAGCAAGAGGAAGGAGGTGCTGTTAGAACTGTACTACTCTACTGGGACTTAAGAACTAGAACTCTACTACTGGGACCTTCAATTCAGTGTAAAAACAAAACAAACGAGTTACTGTGTTTGTCTAAGTTGGGTGAAGAGAACTGTTATCTATGCAGTTAGGTGGGTGATGAAGGGAACTGTGAATTGGAGGGAGTGACTTAGGCAGCAGGAAGCCAGGTGTCTGGATTTAAAACTGCCCTAGATAGCTTTTGGCAGAGAACAGCAAGAGGAAGGAGGTGCTGTTAGAACTTTACTGGGACTATATAGCCCCCCCCTCGCCTTTGCTAGTTCCACTTTTATAGGCACATGATTTGACTGACAACAGGAACTTCCTGTTTGAGAGTAGGAAGGCAGTGATCACAGAGGCACAAAAGACTCACCATTCTAGAAGGAAAAGAGTAGTTCTCGGTCCCGCTAGCTGCTGGAGGTCTGACGCTGAGCAAGTAAGAAGGAGACTACTGAGGAATACAGGAACTTCCTGTCCCAGAACAGAGCAGGAGCTTTAAGGAGCCTGAGGCAGTAGGAAAGTAGGAGAAAAAAAAAAATTAAGACAAAAAAAAAAAAAAAATAATGAAAAGAGTAAACAGACAAAACAAGTGTTGAGGGGCCACAATAAGACATGATGGGAGTGGTGCAGTGCAGTGGCTGTGGAGCTGCAGTCTCCGGGAGACATTCTGGAGGATGTGGTATTGTCCCATCTGCAAGCTCTGAGCTGAGGGAGGAGGTTGCTTATCTCCAGGCTGAGTTGGCCAGGAGTCGGGGGACCTCCTATCCCACCCAGGGACCACCAAGGCTGCCACTGCTGCCTCCGAGGTTGCCAAGTAAGAGAAGCAGTTGGACCACAGTGGGCTCAGGAAGGGTGAGGGTGGAGGAACAGAGGTGCATCCCTCCAGTTGTACTTCTCCACAGTTCGTACGCCATTCTGGCAGAGTGTGGTTCCTCTATGGAGGCACCAGCAGTAGAGACCAAGGAGGGTGCTGGGCACCTCCACAAAGGAAACAACAGGAGGGTGGCATGGGACCCACAGGGAAGGAAACAACTCCTGGTGAGGGACTCATTGTTAGGGTAGAACTGGGGGTGAAGTGCTGCTGCCTGGCGCCATGGCTTGAGGACAGGAGCAAACCTCAGGATCGCAGGAGCAGCTGCACAGATGAGGGAGTTGGAAATCATTGTCCTCCTAGGGACAAATGACCTGGCTGGGAAAAGGATTAGATTAGAGAATAGTGCAGGAGGAGCTAGGAGCGTAGGGCCCTTGACAAGGCACACGGTAACCTCTTTGGAGGTGCTGCTTGTCTGCGGTGGCATGGTGAGGTAAGGGTGCTTCGCACCATGGGATTAAATCAGTGGTTGAAAAACTGGTGCAAAACTCAGGGTTTTGGCTTCATTGGGGACTGGGGGTCCACCTGGAGGGATACAGGCCTATACTGGCATGCTGGTCTGCATCTGTCCAGGAGGGAAACCAGGATCCTAGGTGATAGGTTTAAATGCTTCATTGGCAAGCATTTAAACTAGCCAAGGGGGAAGGCACTGAAAAGGAACAGGGAAATGCTACCCCCCCAACCCAAAAATAAAAAGGCAGGGTAGTTTAGTGAGATAAACACCAAGATAAGGAAGTCAATAGGATGAAGGGCAGGGGTAAATGGAGAAAAAGGCAAAGGTAGTAAGGACAGGGATGGGGCAAAAAGGGGTAAGGCTATCAAAAAATGGAGGGTAATGAGTACCAATGCCCGTAGTCTAGGTAACAAGCTCCCTGAACTGGTGGCCTTGATGGAAGAGGGATGCCTGGATATCGTGGCAGTCACAGAAACATGGTACACAGAGAACCATGATTGGGATGTCAACATACCAGGGTACACAATCTACTGGAGGGACAGGGAGGGCAGAAAAGGAGGAGAAGTAGCTCTCTACATAAGGTAAAGGATCAAAGCAAGGGAACTAAAGGGTAAATGGGGAGGAGAGGAGGCAGTGTGGCTCACCCTGGAGACTGGAAATGGCACCACAATCTGCATGGGGTTTGTATACAGACCCCTGTCTCGGGGAGGAAATGGGCAAGGAAATGATAGAAGGCATCCTTAGGATGTCAGAAAAAGGGGAGATTTTGTTAAGGGGGGACCTGAATATGGCAGATGTTAACTAGAGCACCTTTGCCGCAGCCACATCCAAGAGCAGGGTCATTCTCGATGCCCTACAGGGGGCATGCCTCAGACAGCAAGTGTTGGAGCCCACTCAAGAGGGAGCAATCTTAGACCTGGTACTCTCAAACGGGGACGGAGGGAGGATCTCGGGTCTAGAAGTGGGTAGCCATCTGGGGAACAAGTGACCACCAAACAGCGCGTGATTCACGATAAACACAGCCGCTGAGTCAAGCCATACTAAAGTAAGCGTCCTGGACTTTAGGAGGGCTGACTTTGCCAAAATGGGAGAGTGCCTCAGAAAAGCACTAGCAAACAGGCAGAAAGGAGGGGTGGAGGAACAATGGGGAAACATCAAAACTGCCATTATCACAGAGGAACAAGCCTTTGTGTGAAGCAAATAAACAAATCAAAACGAAAGAAAAAAACACCATGGTTCTCAAAAGAGGTGGCGGGGAAGGTTAGGAAGAAAAACACAGTATTCAGGAAGTATAAGGGAACACAGAAGGAGCAGGATAGAGAACTGTACCAGTGAAAGCAGAAGGAAGCGAGGAAGGCAGACAGAATAGCAAAGGCCCAAACCAAGGAAAAGATGACCAACTTGGTTAAGAAGGGGGATAAAACCTTTTATAGGCATATTAGGGAGCAAAGAAAGACCAAGGGAGGGATAGTGAGGCTTAATAAAGGGGAAGGAGGGTGAGTGGGCAGAAGGTGACAGTGGAAAAGCAGGGATACTGAACGAATACTTTTGCTCAGTATTCACAAAAGAAGAGGAGGGGGAGATACCTAATCCAGTCAGTAGAAGCAGTCTGGATGGGGGGGTCAATACCTGTCCTTTCACAGAAGAAAGGGTTCTGAAAGAACTCCTAAAACTGAAGGTGGACAAAGCAGTGGGACCTGACGGGATTCACCCCAGAATTCTAAAAGAACTAAGGGGAGAACTAGTGACACCACTGACTATCCTTTTTAACAAATCATGGGAGGATGGTCCGGTACCTAAGGACTGGAGGAGGGTAGATGTGATTTCCCTTCACAAAACTGGGAGCAAAGCAGAGGCAGAAAACTATAGACCTGTTAGCTTGACCTCAGTGGTAGGGAAAATGATGGAATCACCTCTGAAAGAAAGAATTGTTGAGTACCTAGAGGCCAGCTGGGCACAGGACCCAAGGCAGTATGGATTCACAGTGGGAAGGCCAAGTCAGACAAAGCTAATAGATTTCTTTGACTGGGTGACCAAAATAGCAGACCAGGGTGGGGCTATGGACATGGCCTACCTAGACCTTAGCAAGGCATTTGACACAGTCCCACACAACAGATTAATAAACAAATTAGCCAGCCTGGGAGTGGGTCCCAGGGTGGTAGCCTGGGTAAAAAACTGGCTAGACATCGGGGCACAGAGGGTAATAGTAACAGAGTCCACTCAGAAGAAAGAGGGGTTTACTAGCGGGGTACTGCAGGGATCAGAATTGGGTCTCGTCCTTTTTAATGTCTTTATAAGTGACATTGCAGAGGGACTGGAAGGAAAAGTATGCCTCTTTGCAGTCGACACAATGATCTTGAACAGGATTGATGCACGTGGGGGGTGGAAAGAATGAGGCAAGGTTGGAGGAATGGTTAAAAGTATGGTAGCTTAGGTTCAGTGCAAGAAGTGCAAAGTAATGCACCTGGGAAACAAAACCCAGGGGAAGAGTACACAATGGGGGGGAGGGTATTAACAACAATCCAAATGGAAAGGGACCTGGGGGTAGTCATATCAGATGGCCTAAAGGTAAGCAAGTAATGTGAGAAGGCAGTAAGAATGGCTGGGGGGATACTAGTCAGTGTCAGTGGCTCAGCAGGTAGCACACTCGCCTCTGAGGCCGGGAGATCAAAAGGCTGTGGGTTCTATCCCCACACCAGGCACTTGGGTTATTATCCCAATACTGACACTGTAGTGCAGCATGAGGGGTGCTGCACTCCTGAGTTGCCGCTTTCGGATGAGCGTTAAACCGAGGTCCCATCTGCCTGTTCTGGTGGTAGTTCAGGTGGATGTTAATGATCCCATGGCACTTCTCGAAACAGTAGGGAATTTTCCCCGGTGCCCTCGCCAAATTTACCCTCATTCACTAAAAATACCACCAGCAGCTTAATCTGGTTGAAGGTCAGTTAGCATTCATCTGTATCCCCTTCCCCCCGGGTCATGCCTGAAAATAGGCAGGATTTGTGTAGTGCACTTACCTGGTCAACAAAAACTAAAAAAAATAGGGAGCGGCATCACCAGTAGAAAACAGGAAGTTGTTATCCCTCTGTACAGACAGTTGGTGAAACTCCATCTGGAGTACTGTCTGCAGTTCTGGATACCTCATCTCTGCAAGGACATAGGATGGAGGTAGTACAGAGCAGGGCAACTAAGATGGTGCAGGGTCTGCAACAGAAGCCATATGAAGATAAACTAAAGGAGCTTAACTCATTCTATCTCATGCTGTAATTTTGGGTCAAGTTAAGCAATGGATGGTTCTGCCACCATATGGCGCTAATGGGTAAAATGTGTTAATATGTATACCCTTGAGGAAAGGGGGGGAACATGATAGAAACTACCCAGAGGGTAGCATCTTTCAGAAAAAGAGATGTGCAAGAACAAGGGGACACAATTTGAAGGGGGGACTGCTTGGGGCAATGTGAGAAGTATTTTTCACAGAGAGGGTGTGCACATGGAACAGCCTTCTTGAGGAGGTTGTTGGGGAATTCAAGAATGCATGGGACAGACATAAAGCAATTCTGGTGGGGGGGATAGGAAGAAGCAGGCTATTGATTAATATCTGCAGCTTATCCAGTAGGTAGGGAAATGGGCAGATTAGGTGGGCCAAGCAGTCCTTAACTGCTGTCAAAGTCCCTCTATTTCTATGTTCTATGTTTCAGCGCCGGTTCTGGTGTTGCCTCTCTCTCCTCTTCCTAGGCCTGGTTGCGGCCTCTTGAGCTCTACTCCACTTCCACCTTCCCTCTCTGAGGGGGATTTGGAGCAAGATGAGTCTGACCCGGACCTCATCATTTCTGAGGAATGAGATGAAGACTCTTTCTATAGTCTGGACAGTAAACCAGTAGTTCTTTCCTTGGTCCCTCAAAAGGACCATTCATTTCTGTCACCTTTTAAAGAACATGCAGGTGACACTGGCTCTTCAGACCTCTTCGTTGGACCCAGGGAAGCTTTTGCACCTTGAAAGGCTTCATGTTCCCAACATCCCAGTGAACCTTTTGCCTACTGTATCCCCAGCCTTCGAGACACTCTCCGGAGCTGTGTGGACTAGGCCTGCCTCCATGCCTTCTGTTTGTAAGTCCTATACCTGAAGGGTATTAGCAAGGTACAGGCACATGATCCCCTTCAGGTAAACAGCTGTATCCGGAGCAGAGGTCATGACATGCGCCTGAAAGGGGTAGGTTCAGGAGCAACTTAGGGAAGTTATTTTTTAATTTTTTTATTTTTTTTTTTACAGAAAGGGTGGTGGAGCCTTGGAATTGCCTCCCCATGGGGGTTCTGGGATCAAAGACGATCAGAGAATTCAAGCTAATGTGGGACAGACAGTGTGGTAAACTTAAGATAGCAGCCTAATTTTGGGGGGGGGGGTTGTATACATGGGCAGACTAGATGGTCCCCATAGACCCCATCTGTTGACACGTTCTGTGTTTCCATAGATCGGAAATATGTCTCTCCTAAAGAGAGACCAATTCTGGCTTCCCAACCAGTTGCGGATGCACTGGTTGTCCTTGCAGAGAATGACAAGGCTGTATTGCCACAGCACAGGAGGTAACAGCACATCAGTAAGGAATCCTGCAAGAGCAATACTATGGGAAAAAGGGCTTTCGCAGCTGCTACTCTTGGTACGCATATAGCCAGCTATCAGGGACACTTCTCCTAGTGTGAATATGTTCTCTCAACCTCACTGAAGTCCTCTCGCGGAGAATCTACCCGAGTCTGATACCACGCATCAGATTCTTTAGACCGTCAGTTGAGGAATAGAATGCAGTAGCCACCAGTTGAAAGCATCTGTGGATGCATTTGATACGTCTTCCAGAACTGCCACTGCTGGAATCTGTATTGGAAGACATTCCGGGCTCCAGACATCCGTCTTTTCCTCAGGTGCTCAGCAAATGGTTATGAATGTCCCATTTGACGGTACCTATCTCTTTGGCCAACAGGTAGAACAAGCCTTGAAGGCTCCTCAGAAAACTAGGTCGGCCATCAAAACAGCCAGGCTGACTCCTGCAGCCCCTCAGAAAGACAGGAATTCCCAGTTCTTTCGTAACAGGCAGCCATTTCAAGGAAGGGGCAGAGGAGGAGCCCCAAACAAACACTAATCTACTCAGCTGCAAAAGAAAATGCAGCAGAAGGCACAGGGCCCAAAACCGCCCAGTGCTTCCCTCTTGAGAGCCCAGCCCAAGTTCTGCCTAAGCTGCCCAAGGTGGGCCTCTCCTTGGCAGTGGGAGGTCATCTGACTCAGTTCTATACCCAGTGGAAGTCTATCACCACGAAAAAATGGATCCTCAGGATGATTTGGGAAGGATACTCGCTAAAGTTTTCAGAAATCCCTCCAGACCCTTCACCCAAGGGGCAACACACCCTGTGAGCCATGCAGTGACCTTCTCACAGCAGAAATAATGGGCCTTCTTAAAAACAGGGCAGTGGAAGTAGTTCCCTGGACAGAGAAATGCAGGATTCTACTACTGTTACTTTCTGGTTCCAAAATAAAATACAGGGGGTATGCACCCCACTCTTAGTCTCAGAAAGCTGAACAAGTACTTGTACCGCAAGAAGTCCAAGATGGTCTCCCTGGGAACATTCCTGCCACTTCCCAGACAACATGACTAGCTGGCATCCCTGGACATGCAAGACACCTATCAGCGTATTCCAGTATACCCAAACCATTTCAAGTTCCTTTGCTTTGTGGCCTTGGGGCAACACTGCCAATCCAGAGTCTTGCCCTTTAGGCTTTCTTTAGCGACACAAGTCTTTACAAAGTGCTTTACAGTTCTTGCAGTGCACCTTCGAAAGCTTGGCATTCAGGTTTATCCATACCTGGACAACTAGCTCTTAGCAAGCTCATCAAGACAGGACACAGAGAGAGAGAGGTAGGAACAGCATCTCAGTTCCTGACCTTCATGGGGGTTCTGCTGAACCTAGACAAGTCACCGCTTCAACCCTCACAACAGCTCCTCTTTATAGGAGCCCTCTTAGACACCACAGAGGCGAGGGCTTTTCTTCTAGAAGACGGGAAGAATGACATCCTTCAAATGACGTGTTTTATCAGGGAAAGCAATCCCGTTTGGGCTCGCTGCATGCAATGAATACTAGGCCTTATGGCCTCTTCCGTCTTCACAGTGCCCCTAGCTCAGCTATACATGAGGACCACTCAGTGGATGCTCGGCACACAGTGGTCCCCAACAACACATCCTCCTTCATACCCCATCAAAGTGACAGAGCCTCTACGGTGGTCACTGGCATGGTAGATACAGGAGGAAAACCTTCTCCAAGGTCTCCCCTTTGCTTGCCAGAGTTTCAGATAACCATCACTACGGATGCCTCTCTCCTCAGCTGGGGAGCCCACTGCCAGGACCATCACACTCGGGTCTTTGTACCCAGGTAGAGTCAAACCTCTACATCAAAATTCTGGAGATGAGGGCAGTCCTGTATACCCTCCTAGTCCTGGAAGATGTACTCAGTCACAAGGTAATCCTTCTTCAGACAGACAACAAAGCAGTGATACAGTATTACATCAACAAGCAAGAGGGAGCACACTCTTACTCTCTCTCTCTCTCTCTCTCTGCAGAGAAGCCATGAGGGTCTGGGAGTGGCATCTCAGCCACAATGCCCTGCAGGCAGTTTTACCTGCCTGGAGCTCATAACAATCTGGCAGACCACCTCAGCAGGATGGAAGCGTATCCTCACAAGTGGTTGTTGGCACCAGACGACATACAGTCGCTCTTCCATGAGTTGGGTACTCCAGAGCTGGACCTTTTTGCATCCCCACTCAACGCAAAACCACCACAGTTCTGCTCCAAAAATCCAGAACTGACATTTTCTGTCAGGATGCATTCAGAATGGTGGACAAATCACTTTCTGTACACATTTCCTCCTCTTTCTTTAATCCAGAGAGTGCTGCTCAGACTGGAGGTGCACGGGGGCAAGATGATTCTTATTGCACTGTACTGACCTCAACAAATTTGGTTTCCCTTGATCAACAAGTTGTCCGTACTTCCTCAGCAGTAGCTACCGCTACTGACAGACCTTCTGACGCAAGGATCCCTAGTCCATCACAGCCTTTCCATCTCCACGCCTGGCTCTTGAGGAGATGGAAGTGGGCAGGTTTGCCAGCCCGCCTGCACAGCGGTTGGATTTCCACTTGCAATGCTGGTGACCCGGGTTCAGAAATGGACCTGGATTCGTCAGAGAGGACGACCGAGGGGTAGAAGGATTGAGCGTTCTCTAGACTGCTCTCCTTCTCGGGGGGTGTGTGTGTGGTCGGTGCAGGCGACACCTGGCGGAGGCTGGGTTTGTCGCACTGCACCGCATGGAATGCCCGTCTCTGGGGCAGGGGCGGACGCGGCCATCATTGCACGTCCCCACCTCAGTTTAAGGGGGAAGAATCCTGCTCCAGCCATCTCCTTGAAGCCCAGCCCCGGGCTTCAGTTAGCCTCCTAGCCAGGCTCTCCCGACCAGTCATAGTTATGCAGCACTGGTAAGCCCAATGGTGCCATGACCCCTCCCTCTGGGGGGCAAGCCAGGGGTGACTGGGAGAGCTCCGGCGATCTAGGAGGTGGAAGCTTGTAGGGGCACCGTGACCAGGGCGGATGACACAATGGTCTGGAGCAGCCAAAAAGCATAATAAATCAAAAAAAAAAAGTGGGCAGGTTCAGTGTGTCTCAGAGAAACTCAGAGGTTCCCCCTGTCTGCGTGTAAGCCTTCCACTAGAAAGACTTACACAGCCAGATGGAAACGTTTCCCAGAATGGCGTGCTACGATCCCAATAGATACATTCCAGTGTCCTCCCAAGAAAATATTGGGAGTACTTGCTAGACCTCCTTTCAGACGCGGGACTTTAGTACTCTTACATATGAACATATGAGAAAGCCAGCAGAGGAAGGCCATTTGGTCTGTCTAGTCTGCTTGTATTGCAGGGGCCACAGCTTGAGCTACTGTTCCTGCCCCCCCCCCACTCCTTGTATCCTCCATACCCATGATCCTTACCTTCCCCCTTGTCTATCCCAGCCTGTCTTGAAGCTGCCACATTCTTCGAGACCACCTCTTCTAGCAGCGCATTCCAAGTGCCCACCACCCTCTCTGTGGAGAAGTGCTTCTTGACCTCCCTCCTAAACCTCCCCCTCCCGTGTAAAGAAGCCCTTCTTTTCCACCTTATTTATCCCTTTCAAGTACTTGAAGGTCTCAATCATGTCCCCTCTCTCTCTCTCTCTCCTTTCCTCCAGGGAGTACATTTTCAGTGCCCTGAACCTCTCCTCGTATGCCTTACCCTGCTGACCCGCTATCATCTTTCAGTTCCAAAAAGGTTATAGTGCACTCCTCACCATACGAGGGTGCTCCTTTGGATGGCCCGTCCCCAAACAGTCTGCTCCACAAACAGGCACTCCAGAAAAATGCAAATTCAGAATTTTTAATTCAAAAAGTATTTATTCAGCCAATGCCGGTAATTCAGCCGTTCACCTTAGTATTGGTCTGTTGTCCACCCCAGTGCTTCGCCTATTTAATTAGGCTTCGTCAGAAGAACCCTCTGATGAAGCCTAATTAAGTAGGGTGAAGTACTAGGGTGAACAATGAACCACTACTAAGGTGAATGGCTTAATAAATACTTTTCGAATTCACAATTCTGAATTTGCATTTTACTGGCGTGCCTGTTTGCGGAGCAGACTGTTATCATCTTTGTAGCCCTCCTCTGGACTTTCTCTAGCAGATTAATGTCCTTTTTGAGGTTTGGGCACCAGTGCTGAACTCCATATTCTAGATGTGGCCTCACCAGTGACCTGTACAAGGGTAGTATAACCTTTCTCCTACTACTGATCCCCCAAGTTGTGCATCCCAGCATCATGTTTGCCCTTGCTGCTGCTTTCTTGCACTGCGTGGAGTGCTTCAGGTCCCTAGTGATCATCACTCCCAGGTCCTTCTCCTCTGATGCAGATGCTTGGACTTCACTCAAGTGGAACTCAGTCCTGGGATTCTTTGCTCCAATGTGCATAACTTTGCATTTCTTGGCATTGAAGCCAAGCTGCCAGATCCAAGACCACCGCCCCATCTTTTCCAGATCATCCTGTAGGCCCTGTATTCCTTCAGCTGTGTCACTTCTCCCGCTGAGCTCGGTGTCATCCACGAATAGGCACATTTTGCCCATGGTGCCATCCTCAATGTCAGTGATGACGACATTGAACAACACTGGCTCTAGCACTGAGCCCTGTGGGACCCCACTGATGACCTCTCTGGTGCCAAATAACTCACCCCTCACAGCCACCCTCTGGATTCTGTCCCTCAGCCAGTTTTCCACCCATCTGACCATCTTATCCTCAACCCCGAGATCTGCCAACTTGCTGATCAACCTTTTGTGGGGCACAGAGTCAAAGGCCTTGCTGAAATCCAGATAGAGGATGTCTACCGCTTGACCCCTGTCTACTGACGTAGTGACCCAGTCAAAGAAGTCAGTCAGATTCATTTGACACAATCTCCCCCTCGACCCCATGAACCCATGCTGCCTCACATCCTGGAGACCGTGCTTCTCTAGATATTCTACCAACCTTTCCTTATGTATGGTTTCCATGAGCTTGCACATGATTGAGGTCAGACCGACTGATCTGTAATTCCCTGGGTCATCCTTGGGACTGCTTTTGTGGAGGGGCACCACGTGCTGTTCTACAGTCCTGTGGTACCACACCTGACTCGAGTGAACTATTAAATAGGCTTGCCAGTTCCTCAGCAAGTTCCCTTAGTACCATTGGATGTACTCTGTCCAGGCCTGGTGATTTGTACACCTTCAATGCTAGCAGCCTCTCCTTCAGTCTGTCCTTCTCTATCACTGCCTCTGTGTTACCCTGCCCCCCCGCTTCGCTTTGCTTCTCTTCTCTTCTTTTCTCCCTTCTAAAGGCACTGGTCCATCCTTCTTCCTGGTGCAGACAGAACAGAAGTATACATTAAGTATCTCTGCTTTTCTCTCGTTATCCTCCACCCACTCTTCCCCTTTCTTAAATCTAACAATCCCATCCTTCTTGTCCCTTTTCTCACTTATGTAGCAAAAGAAGGCCTTCTCCCATTCTTAATTCCTTTCGCTATCTGCAGCCCCTTCTGTGCCTTAGCCCAACATACTTCCTTACTTGCCTCACTAACCAGCCTTAGGTAATTTTCCCTAGCCACCTCTCTCTTGGTCTTCCTGAATTTGCTATAGGCTAACCTCTTTTCCCTTACTGCCTGGGTGACCCCAGAACTGAACCAGCTGGGTGCTTTTGCTCTTGTGTTCTTCCCCTTGAGCCTGACACACTCCTCTGTATCAACGAGTATTCTTTCCTTACTGATGAACTACCTTTGGTCCACCTCCGTGTCTGCTCTGATGCCTGCCAGATGACTTCTTAGCACTTTGTCCATCTTCCTGAAGTGCGCCCTCCTAAAATCCAAGATTGTGGTTTCGACGGGGATGCTTTCCCTACCCATAACCGACTTGAACCACACTGCAGTGGTCACTCCCACCCAGGCGCTCCCTGACCATTATTTCCTGTACCTGCTCCCCATTTGTGAGCACCAGATCAAGAATTGCCCCTGCTCTTGTTGGTTCTGTGATGCTGTGAGTCTGGAACCCATTTTGCAGTCCTTCCCGGATCACCTGACTCCTAGCACACATTGTGGATGGTATGCTCCAGTCTACCTTGAGCAGGTTGAAATCCCCTACAATTACCACCTCTCCTTTCCCCGCAGCTTCCAATATTTGCAAGCTCATTTCCCTGTCCCTCTCTTCATCCCGGTTGGGTGGTCTGTAATCCACCCCCAGCCTCACCTTTATCTCTCTCTGTTATACTGTAACTGAACCCATAATGCCTCCACCTTCCCTTCCTCTGACTCCTCCCTCATGCAAGTTTTTCCCTTCCTAATGTAAACTGACACTCCCCCCTTCCTGACTACCCTGTCCCGCCTGTATACTTTGTATCCAAGGTCCGTCATGGTAAGATGTTGACAAGTATCAGTTACTGCCACTGTGTCCACCCTCCTGTCTGCCAATTGTGCCTGCAGATCGTCCATCTTGTTTCCAAGACTCTGTGCATTCAGAGACACCATTTTCAACCTAGAATCTGACCATCCTTCCCTTCCCTCTATTCTTCTCTTCACATTTCTCCCGTCAGTGTGCACCCCCCAACACCTAGCCTTATGTTTTCCTCACCCCACCTATCCTTTGCTGTTTTCTCACCCCTTCCACCTTCTCCCTCCTGACCGCTTCCATCATTGTCGGGGGGGGGGTTACTGACCTCCTCGCCTGAGTCTTTGGGCCTGCACGCTCGCTGCCCTCCCCCTTAGTACTTTAAATTAAGTGTAGTGGTTATGTATTCCTCCAGTCTTTCCCTGAGTACCCTCGAACCCTTTCTACTGAGTTGTAGCCTGTCTGGTGAAAAGAGTACTTTGTTTGACCAGGTCTCCTCCCAGTCCCCAATATAGATGAACATTTCCTCTCTGCACCATTTCCTCAGCCAGTAATTAAAATCCTCTATTTTTGTTTTCCTGGCTCTGCTGGCCCTTGGTACTGGTATCACCTGTGAGAAGGTCGGTGAAGTTGCTTTCTCCCTGCAGATCTTCCCTAACTCCCTGAACCTATTTTGCACCACCTCAACCTCCTCCTAGATCCCGGAGCCGCCGTCTGTCGTTGGAATTGTCAGCTGCCATTCAGTGCAGTTGCAATTAGTTGTAATGGCATTGAATTGCAGTCATATTATAGTAAAGTCACAATTTAGGCCAGTCGACGATTCCGTCATAATATGTGCTGCTGCAGTGAGTTTTTTTTTTTTTTTTTGGGAAGGGGCCACCGGGAAGGGGGGGGGGATGTTGGACTGAATTGCAACACACAAAACACAGACAGCCCCCAACAGCTGCTGTCCACCGCATGCCATCCAAAATGGGCCAATTAATGCACTCCTGGCTCTTGAGCGCCAAGTATGCACCAGTTAGGAAGGAAAGAAGGCGGAGTCAGGAGCTGCTTGATGTCTGGGATGCACGAGGTGGCAGGTAGAGCCGCTGCGCAGAATAGGTCGAATGTCAGTCACATTTAAATCTTTAGTCTGTCTGGTAAAGTAGGCGGTGAGTGGGGAGTGGAGAGGTGCTATCAACCGGGCAGCTGTAGGGTCAGAGTGGGAGTGCTCATCACAGGGCCAGCCAGGGTTTCATTGCGCTTGTGGGGCTGATCACTGGAACTAGGAAGGCCACGGCAGAAGTTGTCCATGGTCTGCTCTGGTAACCAGAGAGGCAAGGCCAAGAGTAGACCGACCGGGTGACAGTCCGAGATGAGTCCGGCTGTTACCGTGTGGATCTGAGGGCCGGGAGCTGTGGCTGAAGCAGCAGGAGGACAGGTGAGCGCACACATAATAAACCCCAGCCGCCAAGGGCAAGCTTGGACTGAGGAGCCACGATGTGCTGGTGGACCACTGTGCGTGACTGAGAGGTGGGACAGTGGACTGGGTGGGTTGCCTTGCAATGCTGGTCTGGGCTTGGGAAGTGGGTGGGGAATGGTCTGAAGGTGACAGGAGTGAGGAGGACACACAGTTAGTGTGAGTCTGGTTTGGTTCGGGAGTGGAAGAGTGGTTACGACACGTTGTCCGAGTGACGAGTTCTTTCTGAGGGAGAGTGTGACTGGCTGTGTGGTCTGTAATCACTATTCAGGATGGAGGTGCCTGGGTAGCAGGCTGGCAGCTATGGTGGGGCTGGACTGGCACTGGCAGCAGGGGAGGACAGCTGAGCTAGCGTCTCAGCTACGGGTCAGGACTGGAGGGACTCACTGGGGCCTGGCTGGTGGGCTGGGCTGCAGTGCGGCCTATGAGAGTAGAAGAGCAGCTGGCTGCAGCATTGAAGAGGACTTGGGAGTAGGTATTGGACTCGGGAGTTTGGTGTTCTGGCTGCTAGCTCATCTCAGTGGGAGTCAGACTGTCGGGCTTCTGAGTCCACAGTTTTGTCCGGCATTTTGCTTGTCCGGTGGTGGTGGCTGGCGGTACGGTGTGCGGTGGTGCCGCTCAGACAGAGTGAAGGTGAGGCGGGTCACCCTCACCAATCAATCCACCTTACTGAAGCACAGGGTAAAATTTTAATTGAGAGTAAATCAACTAGCATGAAGAAATGGAATGTTGCTGCAGCTGCTGCCTGCTCATAATCTAAATCTCCCCGTTCTATTCTGTGCATCTCTTCAGAGTCCTCACTATTGATACTAGGAAATTTGGATATACCATCTATGAAAGCCAATAACAATATTAACTAGAAAATACTGTACTGTGATGTAATTGTTATGTTTCAGTGTTTGCTATATTGTCTTGTTGAGGAACAGTATACAAAATTCATTGTAGAGGGACTGGAAGGAAACGTATGTCTCTCTGCAGATGACACAAAGATCTGCAACAGAGTTGATGCACAAGGTGGGGTGGAAAGGATAAGAAGGGACTTGGCAAGGTTACAGGAATGGTCAAATGTATGGCAGCTTAGATTCAATGCTAAGAAGTGCAAGGTAATGCACCTGGGAAACAAAAACCCAGGGGAAGAATACACAGTGGGGTGAGATACTAACAACAACAAAAATGGAAAGGGACCTGGGGTAGTCATATCAGATGACCTAAAGGTGGGCAAGCAATGTGAGAGGGCAGCAAGGAGGGCTGGGGAATACTGGGATGCATAGGAGAGGCATCACCAGTAGAAAACAGGAAGTTATTATCCTCTGTACAGACAGTTGGTGAGACCCCATCTGAAGTACTTAAGGCAGAGTTCTGGAGACCAGTCTCCGCAAAGACATAGACAGGATGGAGGCTGTCCAGAGGAGGGCACTAAATGGTGAGGGTCTGCACCGGAAGACATATGAAGAGAGACTTAAGGAGCTGAATATGTATAGCCTCGAGGAAAGGAGGGAGAGGGGGGACATGAGAAACTTTCAAGTACTTCAAGGGATCAACAAAGTCCAAGAGGGTAGCATCTTTCAAAAAAGAAGTGTGCAAGAACAAGGGGCACAATTTGAAGATAGAAGAGGGGGCTCAGAGGTAATTTAAGGAAGTATTTTTTCTAGAGAGGGTTGTGGATGCATGGAACGGCCTTCCGAGGAGGTTGTGGAGTCAAAACGGTGGAATTCAAGCATGCATGGGACAGTCATAAGGCAATTCTAGGGGTGGGGGTAGGAAGAAGTAGGCTGCTGGTTAACTAGGATCTGCAGCTTATCCATTAAGTAGGGAAATGGGCAGACTGGGTGGGCCAAGCGGTCCTTATCTGCCATCAAAATCTATGTTTCTATGTAAAAAAATGACCAGCCAACTAAGTTCATGGCTTGATCCTCAAGGGAGAACTTTCTTCGTATGTTTATTAGAGAAATTGTCAGCTGTCATCTTTAAAGGATCATTTCACTTTCTCTTACAGAAATAGCAAGTTGTAAGGAAGATATTCGCTCATACCTTGAGTAATGAATAGGGGGGCAGTGTAGCGCAGTGGTTTAAGACTCTGAGATGCAAATCTGGTGACATCCAGCAGACCACACCTGGGTTTGAATCCCACAGCTTCTACTTACATATTGTGTGACCCTGAACAAATCACTTAACTTCTCTGTGCTCCCAGGTCGCGCCTGTAAAAAAAAAAAAAGCTTTCAATTTAGTGTGCTAATCCTGGTTAAACAACTAAAAAAACAAGCATTTGTCAATGCCGAATGTTGGCTTGCTGGCAGCGTAATAGGAATGGCAGTGAAGTACTGAACTGAAGCCCACCCCACCACCACCCTGCAGAGAGTGACAGGCATTGGGGTGTGCCTTTGGGTCGTCGGGCATAACGGCCACGCCATTTCACCACACCCCACCCTGCAGACACTGACAAGTGTCATGGTGATCTTACTTCGAGACACAGCTCTTGCAGCAGGTTACACCATTAGGACTGAAGCCGGCGGGCGTCAGGACCTGCGGAAAATTAACTATCTTCGAGACCATCCCTTGACTGTCCGGTCCCGCCTCCGGCGTCAGGCGTAGTACATAAGGGGCAGTCCCGCCAGATTCCCAAGTTCTTTCCCGCCGTCGACTTGCAAGTCTCGACCCTTCGGTTCACAGTTCTAGCATGCGACGCATGGTAAAGTTTTTCCTTAGGAAAATTTGTTTTTTCTTTGGTCAGTTTATTGTCTGAAAATTGTCTCTCCAACCTCCGGTCATTCTTCAAATTGCACCTGTGGGAAGCAGATCCCCTTCAAGGATCCGCATTCGGCCTGCGTCCGGTGCTTAGGCCCAGACCACGACACCCGGTTCTGCTCCTTTTGCCTAGGCTTCAACAGCAGAACCCGGATCCGTCGCCAGAAGGCCCTACAGGCGTTCCTGCTTGAGGAGCAACTCAAGATCATGGCCTCCAAGGGGGATTCTTTGGAGAAGGCCCACAAGCATTCGGAGAAGCATAGAGAGAAGGCCTCTTCCAGGTCCCCGTCTAGGGCCTCCGATTCCCGCAGCTCCAGCTCCGGTCCGACCGCTCACCTTCCCGGGCCAGTTCTCAGCCTCCCCGCTGCGGTGAGAAATCTTCGGCTCCTCTTCTTGCCAAGACTTCCAGGCCTTCTTCGCCTTCCAAGGCCCTGGTTAAGTCGGGGACCAACACCATCACACAAGTCGGGTTCCCGCCATTCCGAACCCGGACGTCAGGTCTGCCTCCTTGCCTCCTCCTCCCAGCGGAAGACCAAGGAGCTCACCTCTCTTAGAGACCCGTCGGACCGGCGTCGGTCTCGCCAGAGGTCCCCAGAGCCGTCGACCGTCAGGCGGCCGTCACGAAGCCCTACGCACCACCGACGCCGGTGTAGGGGGGACCGACGTCCATACCTGTCAGGATTGAGAAGAAGGCCCCAACGCCTCTGACTGACGTCGGTCAGGAGACCATTACAGAGGAGGAGTTGACACAGCCCGAGGACCAGACGGGCGACCCCAGTCCTGTCGAGCCTCCAAGGGAACCCTCCCCGCAACCCGAGGCCCCTGTGGAGCCGACGCCGGTACCCGACGACTGACCACCGGCGCCCGGTCCGTCGTCGGGTCTTTCTTTCTCAGAGATTAAGGAGCTTTTCACTCACTGGTGGGATACCATCAAAAAGGACGTGGTCCCCACTCCACCTCCTCTTCCACCTCCTCCTCCTAGGCTGGTTACTCCTCCGGTTCCTGCGCCCCCTTCTCCATCCGGGTCTGCAGGCCGGTTACCTCCTCCCCGGGAGCCCAGGATTCCTCCAAGGGGGAGACCAGATAAACGGAGACCTCCGTCCAGATCCTCTTCTGGGTCACCCAGCCCTAAGAGACCCAGAAGGCGTCGCCGCCGTTTGCCCTCAACGGAGGTCACGGGATCAGAGTTTTCAACAGGATCTAGATCCCCATCTCCTCTCCACAGCCCTTCTCCGGACCCACGTGGGCTCCCAAGGTCTCCTCCGGATGACCCTTCATTCTCGGACATTGTGAGACACATCCAAGAGAACATGGGATGGGATGCGGAAGAGTTAGACCCGGAAAGGCTACGCCTTGTGAAATATCTTCGGCAGAAGGAACCCAAGCCTGTGGTGGTGCCACCCTTGGTAGATACTTTCGTGGATGTCACCAAGGCAGCGTGGAAGCGTCCACATTCACTCCGGCGATGCCGATGACCGCCTGTGCAAGGCTCCAGGGAAGACCAGTACTGGCTCAGCATCCTCAGGCCGACTCTCTGGTCATAACAGTCTTCATGACCGGTCCCAGAGGCCAACATTTGAGCACTCTGCCACCGGACCTGAGTCCAAACAGCTGGACGCTATGGGTAGGCGCACGCATGCTTCCGCTACTTGCGCCCATCAGATCCCTGAATTACTTGACCCACATGGTGCAGTTCCAAATGCCTTGTGGGAGCAGGGTCTGGATCTGGCTGAGAAGTTGCCAGAAGGAGGAGGCTGCAGCTCCTCGGACGTCGGACGTGGGGACCCAAGTGCTACGAGCCGCGTACGACTCCGCGGACTCCTCGGCCCGAGCAGCAGCTTCAGGTGTATGCCTCCGGAGACACTCTTGGCTCCGTGTCTCCGGCTTTACCCCGGACGTCCACAAAAACATCATGGACGCCCCATTTGAGGGAGAAGTTCTCTTTGGTGAGCCCTCTGAGAGGGTCATCACCAAGCTTCAAGAGGCCGGGAAGGCGGTGAGGTCGGTCCAGGCAATGTACCGACTGAGGCTTAGTTCCTTTCGTAGGAACCAAAGCCATTTTCATGGACGGGCACAGAGACAACAGTCCCGCACCGGTCCACAACAGAGGGGCTCCGGTTCCCGTAGAGCCCAGGGTAGACAGCCCGCGGGCCGATGCCAACACCCAGCTAAACCGGCCCAGCCCGCAGGCCCCTCTGCCACCACAGCCTGACTCCTTTCCAGCCCCCGCCCCTCAGGATCAATGGGAAATCAAGGTCGGGGGTCGCATTGTGAAGTATCTGCCAGGCTGGCAGTCCATAACCACCGACCGGTGGGTTCTCCAGTTGGTTGAAAGTGGACCACTTTATAGAATTCGCAGAAAAGCCACCCTCGAGGCCTCCTCTGCTGTCCCATTACTCGGGTCAGCACAAGCCACTGATCAGGCAAGAAATACTCACGCTCCTGCAAAAGGGGGCGACAGAGTATGTCCCAGAGAACCAGAGAGGATACGGATACTACTCCCACTTCTTCCTGGTTCCAAAGAAAACAGGGGACCTCCGTCCGATTCTGGACCTCAGCGACGACAATATGTCGGTCGCCTACAAGAGATTTCGCATGGTGACTCTTCCGGGTCTTATTCCCATGCTAAAGAGGGACACATTTTTAGCGTCCCTAGACATGCAGGATGCATACCTGCACATCCCTGTAGCTCAGGCGCACAGGAAGTTCCTGCGCTTCGAGTTTCTCGGTCACCACTTTCAGTTCCGAGCACTTCCATTCAGACTGTCATCGGCTCCCAGGGTCTTTACCAAATGCATGGCAGTCATGGCCGCGTCTCTAAGGAGACAGGGCCATTATGTGTTCCCGTACTTGGACGATTGGCTTCTCATGGCCGCCTCCAGAGCGGCGTTGTTATTGGCTATCCAGAGTACCCAGGATCAGTTTCGGTCTCTGGGCATCTTGATCAACTACGAGAAGTCTCTCCTGGTACCGTCGCAGAAACTGCAGTTCATAGGCGCAGTCCTGGACACTGTTCAGGGAAGAGCATTTCTTCCAGACGACAGAGCGGAGCGCATCAGATCCCTCATCAGGGAGCTTTCGTCGAACAAGACCGTCCCTGGTAGGTCGGTCCTTCGCTTGCTCGGACACATGGCTACGGCCATTCTGACCATCCCTTTTGCAGTGCTCCACATGCGGGTAACTCAGTGGATGCTCAAGGTGCAATGGGACCAAAGGCAAGACCATATGCAGCATCCGGTCAGAATCACGAACGCAGTGATTCGAGACTGGCAATGGTGGCTAGACCCAGGGACACTCTCTACGGGTGTTCCGTTTATAGCGCCGTCCCCGGAGGTAATCCTCACCACAGACGCCTCAGGACTAGGGTGGGGAGCACACCTGGACGGGGTGAAGTCCCAGGGAACGTGGACCCCTCAGGAGGCTCACCTTCACATCAACATTCTGGAGATGAGGGCGGTCCTTTATGCCCTGCAGGCATTTCAGTCAGAGGTCCCGCCGAGTACTCTCCTGCTACAGACAGACAACACGGTGGTGATGTATTACCTGAACAAACAAGGAGGCGCACACTCTTACCCCCTTTGCAGGGAAGCCATGAGGGTGTGGAAGTGGGTAATCCGACACGGCGCGAACCTGATCACAGTACGTGTTCCCGGGGTGGACAACACAATTGCAGATGGCCTGAGTCGCTCCCAGGCCAGAGTCCACGAGTGGGAACTTCTTCAGGAGGTAGCAGAGGATCTGTTTCTTCAATGGGGAACTCCAGAATTGGACTTGTTCGCTTCCCCATCCAACGCAAAACTGCCCAATTTTTGCTCGCTAGATCCAGGGCCTGGTGTTTTCTGGCGAGACGCGTTGTCCCTCTCCTGGGTGGACAGATTCCTCTATGCTCTCCCTCCCTTCCCATTGATCCCGAGAGTTCTTCTCAAACTGCGCAGGGAGCATGCAACAATGATCCTGGTGGCCCCTTTCTGGCCCAGACAGATCTGGTTCCCTTTGCTAATACAGCTATCCCGGGAACCTCCGCTCCCGTTGCCATTCAGCTCCCATCTCTTGTCTCAGGAGGAGGGTTCACTGGTCCACCCGGACTTACGCTCACTGAACCTGCATGCATGGCTCCTAGAGACATAGCCATTTTGCGACACGGGTCTCGCAAGAGGTTGCGGAAGTTCTTTCTGCAGCTAGAAAGCCGGCAATGCATGCGACGTACGCCATGAAATGGCACCGTTTCTGTCTATGGTCGCAAACACGCAACCTTTCCCCTTTAGGTTGTCCGGTGAAAGCGGTGTTAGAGTATCTGCTGTCCCTTTTCAGTTCGGGTCTCGCCTACTCCTCTATCAAGGTGCACCTCTGTGCCATTTCGGCTTATCACCTTCCGGTGGGACAGCGCACAGTGGCGTAATTAGATGCCTGTCGAGAATTCTTGAGAGGGGTGTTACACCTTAGGCCACCCATTAAGGACCCAGTGCCTCCATGGGACTTGCTCTTTGTCCTGGAGCAACTCACGCTTCCCCCCTTTGAACCTGCCGCGGATTGCGAGCTGCGTTTTCTGTCATGGAAAACGTTGTTTTTAGTTGCTGTTACGTCAGCGAGAAGAGTTTCTGAGCTTCATGCTCTCGTGTAAGGAACCTTACTTAATTTTCCACCGGGACAGAGTATCCCTGAGGACGAATCCTAAATTCTTGCCTAAGGTGGTTTCCACACTCACTCTCAATCAGGACATTGACCTGTCGGTCTACTTCCCTAATTATTCTAATAGAGGAGAGGCGCTGCTCCACACCCTGGATGTTCACCGCGGCTTAAGGTACTACCTGAGCAGAACTAAGCAGCTTCGTAAATCGGAGCAACTTTTTGTTTCCTTTACTGAAAGGATGATGGGCCAACCAGTATCCAAACAGTCCCTGTCTCGCTGGCTTGTCCAGTGCATATCATACTGTTATGATATCAAACAAAAGCCCCTCCCGGGATCAGTCCGGGGCCATTCCACTAGGGGAGTGGCTACCTCCTTTGCAGCACTTCGAAACGTCTCCACTTCTGCCATTTGTGCTGCAGCCACTTGGAGCTCTGTACATACCTTTATCAGGCATTATAGCCTGGACATCGCTTCAAGGCGAAGAGCCGGCTTCAGCCTGGCTGTGCTACAGGGTCTCCTGTCCTAGAATCAGGACCTGGAATGAACTTCCTAGTTTCCTCCTCCCAGAGTGTTTGCAAGCGCTACTGCTTGGGAATCAGTCCTAATGGTGTAACCTGCTGCAAGAGCTGTGTCTCGAAGTAAGATAGTACAGTTACGTAAGAACTTACCGTAATAGTAGATCTTCGAGAACAGCTCTTGCAGCAGGTACCTTCCCGCCCACCTTCCCCCGTGGAGGAGGCATGGCTTCAGCCTTTCTTAACAGGGATTTATACCTTTCTGTCTTCTGACGGTGGATCCTCGGTCTCCCATTTCGATGTCAGCCTGCGGCCGGAAGTCTCCGTCGGGAGGACTGGGGAATCTGGCGGGACCGCCCCCTTATGTACTACGCCTGACGTCGGAGGTGGGTCTGACGTCGGGGGGTGGTCCCCGCTGAAGATAGCTAGCTAGAATTTTTCCGTGGGGTCCTGACGCCTGCCGACTTCAGTCCTAATGGTGTAACCTGCTGCAAGAGCTGTTCTCGAAGATCTACTGTTACGGTAAGTTCTTACGTAACTGTACTTTCCTTGGGGTCTTTGGCCCTTTTGCGCACCCCATTCCATCAGGAAATACGGTGAGATGGGTGCGATATAGGAGAATGGGGTGAACTTTGGGGCCGAAGAGTCCAAGGCATACCTCGATGCCTCTCATTGGCTGCAGGGTGTGGAATGGTATGAGCATTACAGGCAAGAATCCCAAGTCACACCCCTGATGCCTGTCATTCTCTGCAGGGTTGGGCGTTATGGTTGGAAACCCTAATACCTCAGGCATTCGTCGGTATTTTCACTCCAAATTTTCAACATGTTTTTTTTGTGACCGCCACCTCATGAACAGGGGGAATATCAGTTTGTTAGCGGAAAGCTGCTTATGCACAGCGACTACGGCATTTAGCACCACAGGTGCAAAAACATTCCGAACAGGATGTAAAAATGACAGCTGTACTGTTCATGGGGAGGTGTAAAATGGCAATGTTGCAAATCTGCAGTAAAAATATTTAAAAACTGGCGAAGTCACGGCGTACATAGAAACTGTGCAACGACACCGTAATATAATTAGGTTGGGATTTTTACAGCAGATTGTCAAGTCAGGCATTTTGGTGCCTCCATCATGAACAGTGTCACTGTGATTTTCTTTATCTGTCCCGAACAATGATTGCCCACAGCGACCATGCATCTCTGCGCTGAAAGTGTGAAAACACACTTCGGCCATGTTGTGAAAAATGACAGCAGTACTGTTCATAAGGAAGTGTGGAAAAATGCCACTGGTGAAAATCTGGACTGAAAATATTACAAACTCATGAACTTACGAGGGTGCGTGGAAACTACGCAGTGCTCACTCGTAACACAGTCATTTTATGGACTTTTGTCACCAAATTTTCAACATAGCCATTTTAAGACCTCTGCTCATGAACAGTGTAACTGTGATTTTCTTAATCTGTCCCAAACATTGATTTTGCACACCAACAGCACCATTGTGCACTACATGTGCGAAAACACATTTTGGGCGACATATGAAAAATGGCAGCTGTACTGTTCATAATTAAGTGTAATAAAATGGCAATGTTGAAAATCTGGAGGGAAAATATTAAATTCACAAACTTACGAGCATGCATAGGAACAGCGTAACGCACGCTCGTAAAACAGTCATTTTTAGGAATTTTTTCACTAAATTTTCAACATAGCCATTTTAAGACCTCTGCTCATGAACAGTGTCACTGTGATTTTCTTAATGTGTGCCATACATTGATTTCGGACATCGACTGCGCCATTGTGCGCTACATGGGTGGAAACACATTTCGGGCAAGATGTGAAAAATGACAGCTGTACTGCTCTTGAGGTGTGGTAAAATGGCAATGTTGAAAATCTGGAGTAAAAATATTGAAAATTCGCGAACTTACTAGCGTGCGTAGGAACTGCGCAACGCACGCTCATAAAACAGTTATTTTTTGAATTTTTTCACCAAATTTTAAACATAGCCATTTTAAGACCTCTGCTCATGAACAGTGTCACTGTGATTTTCTTAATTTGTCCTGTACATTGATTTTGCACACCAACTGCACAATTGTGCGCTACATGGGCGGAAACACGTTTTGGGTGAGATGTGAAAAATGACAGCTGAACTACTCATAAGAAAGTGTGGTAAAATGGCAATGTTGAAAATCTGGAGTGAAAATATTGAAAATTCAAGAACTTCTGATCGTGTAGGAACTGTGCAACGTCATCGTAAAACAATCATTTTTGGAATTTTCCACCAAATTTTCAAAATAGGCTTCTTGAGAGCCCACCTTATGAACACTGGCAGTGTCGTTTCATTAATCGGTTAAAGGTGATTTCGCGTAGTGACTGCGAAATCACCCTTCGGGTCCGAATAACACCATGACAGTGAAAGCATTCATGAGAAGGGGTCCCAAAAACCCCATGTTGAAAATTTGGTGCAAAAAATGCCTGAGATATGCAACAAAGTTGAAAAAACCCTATCTAGCCCATTATACAGCTTACCGGCATTTCCTCAGTTCACAGTCGGCTTTGGAGAGTGCAGACGTGTTCCCGGTCCACTGCAGATCGTCGCGCCGGACTCGGAGGTAAGTATGGGGTGAGGGGTGTGGTGAGGCAGGGTGCACAGTGGGTGGGTGCGGGTTGGGGGGCAGGAAACTGCGTGGGACCGCTTTCAATTTACAGTTTTTTTTTTAATTGACGACGTGGATGTTTGCCACGCTGGGGTGGGCTCCCAGCATGGCAGAAGAACGCTGGTGGGATGGGACGACGGGGATTGGGCACCCCATCGGCAATGGCATCAGTTGCCACGCTGGGTGGGCTCCCAGCTTGGCACCCTGTACTGGGGGGGGGACAGTGGAGCCGACGGGGGATTGGGCACCCCCGTCGGCCATGGAATCAGTTGCCATGCTGGGGTGGGCTCCCAGCGTGGCACTCTGTACTTGGAGGGGGGGTGCGGCACATTATGTAAAGTGGACGTAACTTGTAAACAAAGTGTTGCTGCATGACAAGCTTGTCTCTGCTTGCAGCGGCACTTTGTTTAGAAGTTTTGTTCACTTTACATAATGTTGGTGTCAGCGCTAGCATGCTGGCTTATTGGGGAATGAGGGACGCACCTACTGATGCGTGCCCTGCATTCGCGCCTCTAAATCTCCACTCTCCCAATATGTTGGCTGCCGCGCAAGCGCGGCAAGCCAACATAAAAATGAATACAGTATGATATCTAAGATGGGATTGGCAAGTTGCCTTAAGCAGCTTTTGGATTTAAAGGAGAACTCCTGGTACTTGTAAAGCAGCCAACAGCCACTGCTGCAAAGATCAGAGCTCCAGTATCCCAGTCTCTCCTATAGGCACAGTCTTTGTTTAAAGAAAAACACTCATTATTGTAGAAATCTCCCATCCCCCAACAGACACACACACACACACACACCCTTACCCTCTGATTAGGCAAGTATAAATTACACTTTATATGGATTTAACTTTGTACTCCTCTCAATCTCCCAATATTGTGTGACTGAGCACCGGCATTTGTTGTCGAGGTACGGATTCTCGCCGCTGTTGCATTGAAAAGCATGAGAGCAAGTGGTGCAGTGCCACACTGACTGCAATAGCTGGTGCATGGGTCACACCATATTGGGAGATGGAGAGGAGTACAAAGTTTAAAAAAATATGAGTTCCCAATCCATTTTATATATGTTTTCTAGATATTTTCTTCACCATTACTCATCACTGAGTTCATTTGCATGAATATGCAAATTCCTTAAGAGTTCTATTACTGTTTATCTGCCCCTGTAGCTTACTCCCTACTTCAACTCAAAATCCTGTATTGTGAGTTCTCATATCACAGTCTGTTGCCATGGGAGTAACCATGATGTCATGAGCAGAGCATTTTGACCTCAAGTCAGGAAAATGGGTATATGAACACTTCAGGAGCAAAGATCCTGTTTTCATGGCAATGACCTCAGTAATAAATAATGGAGAGGAGTATTATAACATTAATGTGAAATACAAGCTGAACTGTGTCTAAATATTGTGTTTTGTTAAACTTCTCTTGAAGGTGTCAGCTCAGCTGCTGTTTAAGATAAAAAGAAGTTGAACTTAATGAACTTTGTTGTTGAATCAGTCTTCCTGTTTGATTTCAGACTGCTTAAATGACAGCTGTCCAAATTAGGTAATCAAGCCTCCAGGCTCCGCAAGGCTTACCCACCGGTGTAGCTGTTATAGTAAAAACTGTGGTTTTCTTGTGCCACAACTTACTGTATTTTAATTTTGAAAAGTCTGTGACCTGGAAGTATGGTGGACTTGGGGGGTCATTTCTGTAAAGGTGTGATGCTCGCTTCCATCCATTTGTATTAAAGTGAACAATGTGTGCCGCACCTTTACAGTCATTGGAGCACTCCCCCCCCCCCAAGAGTCTGCCATTCTTCCAGGTCCCAGGTTTTTCATTTAAAATTCAGTAAGTTGTGGCATAAGAAAATCGCCATCCTTACTATAATGGCTAAACTGGGGGGTTAGCCTTTCATGGGTGGGAACCCCCAATTTGGACAGCTTTCCTTTAAGAAGACCAACTCAATAAACATGTTGATGAATCAGTCTACCTGATAGATGGTAAGAATGCTTAAGAAGTGCAGCAGTTACTCAGTATACATTATTGTCGAATCAATCTTCCTGTTTGATTTAAGACTGCTTAAAGGAAAGCTGTCCAAATTAGGTAATCCAGCCTCTGGGCCCTGCAAGGCTTACCCCCTGGTTTAGCTGTTATAGTAAAAACTGTGTTTTTCTTGTGCCACAACTTACCGTATTTTAATTTTGAGAATTCTGTGACCTGGAAGTATGGTGGACTGGGGTGGGGGGGGCTCCATTGACTGTAAAGGTGTGATGCTCACTTCCATACATTTGTATTGAAGTGAACAATGCGTGCCGCACCTTTACAGTCATTGGAGCACACCCCAGCATCTACCATACTTCTGGGTCACAGACTTTCCCAAATTAAAATACAGTAAGTTGTGGCACAAGAAAAACGCCATTTTCACTATAAAAAGCTAAACCGGGGCTAAGCCTTTTGTGGGTAGGAACCCCCAATTTGGTTAGCTTTCCTTTAAGAAGACCAATCAATAAACACTGTTGATGATGAATCAATCTTCCTGTTTCATATAAGAATGTGTAAGAGAAGATGATCTCAGTAAGCATTGTTACAGAAATTAAGAATCAATCTTCCCATTTGCTTTAAGAATGAAAACTTAAGAATCGATCATAAACGTAATTCAGTCTGTGATGACTTTTTCTTGGTAGCCCATATCCACTATGACATAATGTATCATCTTTGGATATAGTAATTGTTGTATTTATATTATAACATATGCCGAATAAGTGTAATCATGTATTAATTTAACAAACAGAAGATAAGAAGTTAAAATATACAAACATACAAAATAAAATTTAACGATGGTGAAAGTTGAAAAAATTGGTTGGATTTTCTTTACTTAGTTGAAGTCAGAAATTTCAAACTAGTTGGAAAAATCAGTCATAATGTGTGGTAAGTCAGTCAGAATTTGTTTTTCAACTGACTCCGGGGTCCACCTCCCCCCCCAGCTAGGTTGTTTGTTCCCATGTGTTTAATTAAATTAGATTTTTCTCTAACCTCCCTTACTGTTTCCCTTATTCTTGAGCCCACCTTCCCCGCTATCATCCCTGGCACACAAACCATCCTCCTGCTTGCATTTGGGTCCCATTTCCTTCCCCAGTGAATACCCTTAATTATGGAGTCCCCTATGATTGCCACGTTTCCATCCCCTGCACCCGTGTCCTCCCTGTCCTTCCTTTCTTACCTTCAGTACTCTTCTATAAAGGTTCATCTTTGTGCAGTCTCTGCCTGCCATGAACCAGTCCAGAACATGACCATGGCCCAACTACCTTTGTTCAAGAGATGCCTCAAAGGCATTCTGTACACAAGGCCCTCGGTCAAGAAGCTGGTTGCACCGTAGGATATTAACCTTGTACTAGGTATGCTTACTCACAAACCTTTTGAGCCTCTAGCCACATACGATCTAAAATTTCTGACTTGGAAAATGTTTTTTTTCTAGGGATGTGGATATGATGATCTATCCACACTTCTGGCAGTGTCCTTTTCTTTTAAGACTTGCTGGAAAGTCTTCAGGATGGCTTCTTCTACCCACCCAGGTGGTAACTCCCTTGGCTCCATGCCATGATGCCAGATCTTCCTTTCCGCTGAAAGAAGCAGGTTCCCTCCTTACCACTCCTGTGTTGAGTAAGCCCTCAAGCTTAAATCTACGGATTTCCTTCCTAAACTTTAAAGTCTTACAGGTTTCTGTCTTCAGCTCTATCTTCGATCGTGACCACCGTAGATGATAAGTCTGCTCCTGGGTTCCACCAGTGCACTTGCGGGCAGAAGATGTCTTGAACCGACCCACACGCTATATGCATCTACTGCCTGGGGCATAAGCACAATCCCCAAGCTTGTGGCTTTTGTTGCTTGTTTCATCTGACCACTCTAGAGGATCATTTCACCTGACTTATACTGAGCCACCCGGTGCAATGGAACCTGTCGGTCAAATCTAAGAATGCCTGTTGGGTGGTTTCCGTGGCGTACGCTGAAGAGCTTGCAGCCTTTCAAGAGGAAGCAGCCCAGTCCGTGTTCCTCTCCTCTTGGCATCTGCCTTCATGCCACTTCAACTGGGCATAACTTTTACGAGATCCTTCAAAGAATTGTTCCAGTCTCTACCAACCCTCGGTCAGGGACGCTCTGGGTACAAGTACAAATCCAAGAAAAAGTCCCCAAAAAAAAAAAAAGAGATGACTTGTCATTGTTCATGGGATCAGGAGTGCTGTCGGTCGAGAGTTTTTCTGATCCCTGCGCTTCTCCATATCCAGCTTCGGCTAAATCCTCGTCCCTGGCCATCTGCTCCACAGTAACCCCATTAGGCCAGTTGGCTGAGATGCTGGTTGAGGTCCAGGCTGAGATTTTTCTTGAACCAGCTGACCAGTTGGCAACAGAAGAGGCCGATGCTTCCTTGTCCAGAACTCTGGTCCTGACTCGGACCGTAGGAGGGACGGATCAGTCCATTGATCTGCCACCTCTGTTCCCTGAACCAGAGGAGCCTCGGTGCTCTCTGACTCCTTCTGAGACCCACTACGTGTCCCTCCAGTGATTGAGGTCTCGGACTTCCTCCAGTAGGTCGTGTGGCTTCTGCTAACATCAGCTCTTCTGAGCTCGGCACCACGGGAAACGGCGCTGCCACTACTCTTCATCCTCATCCTCCTTGAGTGAGGAGAGGATTCGGCACAAACTGCAATGCTACAAGGATCTTATGTGGCAACACCTGGTGCTTACAGTGTCAAGCCGACTCCGGCTCCTATGCCTGCTATCACCTGACTGTTGACCGAATGGCCAATGCCTTCTCCATTGATGGAACTGACCAAAACGGTGCAGACTCGGCCGACCCCGGCATCTCCACCGATTTGTGGTGGAACTGCCACCTAAACAGCCACTGACCGGCACTCTGTCTAAGGAGTCTCCACCATCTAATGGGTTTCCCTGTCAGCTGTCGGACATCGTCACACCTGACCATCCACGGAGGGTCAGTTGGGACTCGGGCGGTCAACCACTCTTTGAATGACTTCTTGGAGTCTGAGGGATCCTCCCTGCACACCCATCCAGTCAACATGGAGTCGGCGGGGGATCCCTCGATGGACGAAGTCCCATTTTCCTTCATAGGCCTTCTCTGCCTGATCTCTAAGTCGACAGGTATGAAAATGGAGACTGTCCAAAAGCAGGCTCGTTACCCATTGACTGAGATTCTTGACTGGGGAGACACTCCTATGGAGGCTTTCCCAATGGCAGAGGTCATTCTTGGCCCTGCCCTGGAGCTTTGGCAGTGCCCCACATCCTGCGCCTTCTGCCTGGATGGGCTACAAGTACACAGTACCTACCAGTTCCCTCTTGGGATTCACAGAACACCCCTCGGCCGAAGGATTGGTGGCTGATTCTGTGCTGAGGCACTCCAGCAACACCAGGGGATGTTGACAAGCAGCCCGACAAGGAGTCCAAGAAGTTGGACCATGCGGCCTCCTCACTTGGTCTCTACCAGGCGAGCTCAGCCCTCCTCATGGCCCACTTCTTCCATGTCCTGCTGGGCACCCTGAATGAGGTGCTTCCTCATCTGCCAGAGGATCTTCAGACCACGGTCAAACAGGTCTGGGACCAGGGCCAGGCTGTAGCCAAATGGCTCCAGACAGCCATGGATATCAGGGACTCCTGTGCCTGCTCCGTGGCAGCCTCAGTGGTCATGTGCCACAGGGCTTGGCTGAGGATCTCGACTTTCACGGCGGACACACAGCACAAGTTGGCAGATGTCCCTTTCCTGGGCACAGACTTGTTCGGGCCGGGAGTCGAGGGCCACCTCACCTGTACTGAGAAGTCCAGTGCCACCTTGGATTCTGTGACATCTGCCTAGAAGGACCCTGAGGGTCCCAAGCAGCAGCAGAAGAAGTGGAAGCCCTTTCAGTCTACCTCCACTCCTGCGGCCAAACCCACCCAGCCCCAGGCTGGCCAGCAAGCTCAGGCCTAGCGACCTCGACACAAGTCAGTGGACTTGGTTGTCCACAAGCCTGGAGGGAGAGGCTCTGGTGGCGCCTCAACTGGGCCCTTCTACTCTAAGTCTGCCAAATGACGGGATGAGGGGTGCCTTCCTCATGCCTGTCACATCTCCCCTGGTTACTCCCATGGGGGCCAGCTCCACCACTTCCTTTCTGCCTTGTCTGCTGTCACCACGGACAGGTGGGTTCTCAAAGTGGTGGGTCATGGTCTGCCTCTGGAATTTGAGCAGTGCCCTCCTTGCCAAGCCCATGCCCCATGGGAGGACTTGGTTTCCACAGACATGATGTCAGCTCTTGGAGCCAACATAGCCCAGCTGCTCCACAAGGAGGTCATGGCTCCTGTTGCGGATCCTCGGGAACACCCAGTGTTTGTCTCCAGGTACTTCCTGGTGCCAAAGTGGACAGGGGGCTGGCGCCCCATTCCAGATATGCATGACCTGAACAAGTTCCTTAGGTCGCGCACCTTCAGGATGGTAACTATCACAGATCATACCATCTCTATTGCGAAACGTGGATCTAGGGACGTGGATATGTTGTTCTATCCATTGTCCTTTCCCCTTTAAATCTTGCCGGAAAGTCTTTAAGCTGGCTTCTCCCACCCACCTGGGTGGTATAACCCTTGGCTCCGCCCCATGACGCTAGATCTTCCTTTCTGTTGGAAGAATCAGTTCCCTGCTTGCCGCTCCGGTGTTGAGTAGGCCCTTTCACTCAAATCTTTGTATTTACTTCCAAAACTTAAACTCGTTAGTTTCATCTCCAACTCAATCTTCGATCGTGACTGTGATTTGGGGCCAGTTCTCGCCCAGATTTTGCCAGTGCCCATGTGAGCAGAAGATGTCTTGTACCAATCCACATGCCACGTGCATTTACTACCTGGGCCATGAGCACGATCTTCAGGCTTGTGATATTTGCTGGTCGTTTCATGCATCTGTCATCAAGGACCGCCTTGCCCGCCTGGGCCGTCCAGAAAAATGTCATCTGCCAGTCAATTCCAAGGACGCCCGTTGGGTGGTCTCCACAGCTCAGGGTCCGCCGAGCAGCTGGAGCAACTTACGGTCTTCAAGGTGGAGGCAGCTTGGGCTGCCGCGCACTCCTCTTCGGCGTTGGCCTTTGTTCCACTCAAGTTGGACTCCATTTATTTGGGCTCCTTCAAGGAACTGTGCCAGTCTCTCCCGACCAAGGGAGAGGACCCTTCAGGTTCGCACATCTCCCGCTTCTGCAAAAAGGAGTCCCAAGAAAGAAAAGAAGACTCACCATCAGTGTTCTTGCGACCAGGAACGTTCTTGGTCTCAGGAATCTTAGGATCTTACTTCAAGATACAGTTCTTGCAGCAGGTTACACCATTTGGACTGAAGCTGTCAGGTAGCAGGACCCCATGGAAGAATTTCTAGCTAGCTACATATAGCGGGGGACCACCCCCGATGTCAGCTCCAAGTTTTGACCATGATCGAAACCATGGCCTTGGCCGCTGGTTTCAGAGACCCCATCGGGCCAGTTGGTCAAAACACTGGCCGACAATGCAGCCAAGATTTTTCTCAACCCAGTCAACCGGTTGTCCTCAGAAGAGGCCGACAACTCCTTGTTCAGGAATCCAGTCCTGCCAGTGACTACCGAATAGTCATTTCAGCCCACTGAAACGGACTCTCCGGTCACTGACCTACACAAGGAGGAACCGCGGCACTCCCCAGCTCCCTCCGAGATCCACTGGCGGCCAAGGTCTTGGTCTTACTCATCCTCTGAGCAAGTCCCGCTGGCATCGACAGTCTCTCTCACAGTACCATGGGAAGTGCTGCCACCGCTGTTCGTCATCGTCCTCCTCAGGTGAGGAGAGGCTTTGACGCAAGTTGTTTCTATGCTACGAAGACCTTACGTGGCAACAGTTGGTGTTGTCCAATCCGAAGCTGACTCCGGCTCCCACACTGGCCATCACTTGGCTGTCACCCGACAGGCCGATGCCGACGCCGCTGGCGGGGTCGGTCGACACTATTCCTCTGTCAGCTGAGCCAATACAGACCACCTCGGTTCGGCCAAAGCTGGCCTCTCCACTGATTGTGGTGGAGCTGCTGCCCAAACAGACGCTGACCATGGCTTCGACGGAGTCTCAGCTGGCTCAGGGGCTTCCCCATTAGCTGTCGGTCACTCTTACACCTGATCGCCTGTGGTGGGTCCGGACTGACTCGGGTGGTGGGGCGCTTTATGCAGATTCCTCGAAGTTCAAGAATTCCTCACTGTACTCCCGTCTGGTCGACATGGAGTCGGTGGGGGACCTCTTGACGGAGGACAGACTCGTGTCCTTCGTAGGCATCTTCTGACTCATTTCCAAGTCCACGTGGATGAAATTGGAGCCTGTCCAGAAGTGGGCTTGCTATCCCTTGACAGAGATTCTGGATAAAGGGGACTCTCCGATGGAGGCTTTCCCAGTGGTTGAGGCCATTGTCAGTCCTGCTTTGGCAGCGCCCCACCTCCTGCCCTGCACCGTTGGCCCGAATAGCCCGCAAATATGCATTGCCCATCAGTACTGTCTCAGGGATCATGGAGCACCCTTTGGCCAAAGGGTTGGTGGCCAACTCCATGTTTCAGCAGTCGGGCAATTCTGGGGATGTCAACAGACCACCGGATAAGGAGTATAAGAAATTGGACCACTCGGCTAAAAAGGTCTGTGCTGCCTCTTCACACAGCGTTTGCCAGGCAAGCTCGGCCGTCATGATGGCACACTTCTCCCACGCTCTCTTGGGCTCTCTAGATGAGGTGATTCCTCATCTTCCTGCGGACCTCCAGACTACGGTTAAGCACGTCTGGGGCCAGGGTCAGGCTGTGGCCAAACAGCAACTTCAGATGGCTCTGGATATAGGAGATTCCTGTGCCCGCTCAGTGGCGGCCACAGTTGCCATGCACCGTAGGGCTTGGCTGCAGATCTCGAACTTCACGGCAGACACTCGGCACAAGCTGGCGGATGTTCCGTTCTTAGGCACCGAGCTGTTTGGACCCAGTGTGGCGGGTCACCTCCAGTGAATCGAGAAGTCCAGTGCCACCTTGGACTCTGTTACATCTGCCCAGAGGTATCCCAAGGGCTCCAAGCTGCAGAAGTGTAAGCCCTTTCAGCCCTCCACTCCCGTGGCAAAACCAGCCCAGCAGGCTCAGTCCTGGCAACCAAGGCCGTGGCCGTGGTGGTCCTTAAGCCTGGAGGGAAGGGACCTGGTGGCTCCTCAGCTGGGTCCTCCTCCTCCAGGCCTGCTCAGTGGGAGGGCCACACTCATGCCTGTCGCGCCTTCCCTGGGTTCTCCTGTGTGGGACTGGATCTGCCACTTCCTTTCTGCCTTGTTTGTTGTCACCACAGACAGGTGGGTTCTGGAAGTGGCTGGTCAGGGTCTGCCACTAGAATTCGAGCAGTACCCACCCAGCTGAGCCCATGCCCCGTGGGAGGACTCGGAATCTGCAGACACTCTGTCAGCTCATTGAGACAACATAACCCAGCTCCTCCAGAAGGATGTCATGGTCAGGGTTGCGGATCCTCCGGCACACCCAGGGTTTGTCTCCAGGTACTTCATGGTGCCAAAGCTGATGTCGGCTGGCGCCCCATTCTAGATCTGCATGACCTGCACAAATTTCTCAGGTCCCATACCTTCAGGATGGTAACTCTGTCCCAGATCACACCATCTCTGGAGCAAGATGTGTGGTTTTGCTTTCTGGATCTTCAAGATGCATTCTTTCACATCCCAATTCATCCGTCCCACCGAAGGTTCCTCCGCTTCTGAGCCAAGGGAATCCTCTTACGAGTTCCAGGACATGCCATTCGGCCTCTCCTCGGCCCCTAGGGTCTTCACGAAATTAATAGCAGTGGTGGCAGCTTACCTGAGGCACTGAGGAGTCCAGGTGTACTTCTGCCTGGACAACTGACTGATAGCAGGTCCATCCAGGCAGGAGGTGGAGCAATCCAGGGACCTGGTCCTCCAGACCTGCATCGATCTTGGCCTCCTAGTCAGCGAGGCCAAGTCAGAACTCATGCCCTCACAGGTGATCAGCTTCATCGGAGCAGAGCTCGACTCTTGCAGAGCCAGATCACAGCTCCAGGCAGACAGGGTGGAGATTCTCTCCTCCTTTGCCTGGTCATTTCTGGTTGGGCGTTTGCGCCCTGCCTGGGACTTCATACATCTTCTGGGTTACATGGTGGCCTGCACCAGCGTGGTCTGATGCGCCTGTTGGCATATGTGCTCCCTGCAGTGGGAGCTGGCCAGCAAGTGGTCTTGGTGCAAGGGTCACTTCGACCAGCTGCTCACTGTGACCCAGAGGATGTGGGACGCCCTCCGGTGGTGGCTAGTTCCAGAGCATCTGCAGAAAGGGATCCCGTTTGTCCGCCCTGAGCTGATGGTCATCTTGACAACCAATGCCTCTTTCATGAGCTGGGTTGTCCATCTGGGGAACACAGAATTTATGGGCTCTTTACCCCTAAAGAGTCCCGATGCCACATCAGCCTACTGGAGCTCAGAGCTGTCTGGCTGACGTTGATTGCCTTTGCCCCGTTTGTTTGGGGTCAAGTGGTTCAAGTCCAGATGGACAACAGCACGACCATGTACTACCTCAACCAGCAAGGCAGGATTCACTCCCTGCCCCTGTGCAAAGAAGCTCCCCACATCTGGACTCTTATGCGCAGCCTGGAGGCAGATCTCCTAGCCATCCATGTGGTAGGAGCCTCCAGTCTGCTGGTGGACACCCTCAGCAAGGTGGGTGAGGCGTCTCACGAGTGGTTGCTCAATCTGGAGGTAGTTCAGTCTATTCTTCCAGTGGGGCACCTCTCAGATGGACCTGTTCGCCTCCAGGGAGAATGCAAAGCTGAGACTGTATTGTGCCTGCCACCCCTCAGCAGGGCTCGCTGCAGGGGGATGTCTTCTCGAGGCCATGGATCTCAGGCCTCTTCTATGTCTTCCCTCCTCTTCCCTTGATCCACAAAGTGCTGCTCAAGGTCAGGAGGGACAAGGCAAGGGTAATCCTGGTGGCTCCAGACTGGCCCTGCCAGTTTTTTAACCCCGATCTCTTCAGCCTCAGCAACAAGCTTCGAAGGCATCTTCCCATACGCCCAAACCTGCTCTCCATCAGTCAGGGCAAGGTACTCCAACCGCACCTTCAATCCCTGCACCTGACAGTCTGGTTCCTGAGCAGCTAGAGTTCAATGCTTTGGGTCCCTCCGAAGATGTCCTCACTGTTGTTAAGGCATCTGGAAAAGAATCGACCTGAAATTGCTATGCCTTCAGATAGAAAAGATTCTCCATTTGGTGTCAGAGCAAGAGACTGGACTCTTCGTCCTGTCCAGTGGCTAGCATTTTGGACTACCTGTGGTCTCTCTCTCTCCCAAGGGGGGACTTTAGTCAACGACCCTTAAAGTGCACCGGCAGCCATCTCTGCTTACCAGGCATGGGCTGGTCAGCAGTCGGTGGCACAGGAGAAGGTGGTCTGGGCTGGCGCTTTTTCAAAGGCCTAGATCACATTTCTCTTCCGGTACATGAACCACCACCACCGTGGGACTTGTTGCTGGGTTTGGCAAAGCTCATGGGTAAGCCATTCAAACTGATTCACAGGTGTGACATCTCACCTGTCATGGAAGATGGCTTTCTTGGTATCTAGCATGTCAGCAAGAAGGATCAATGAGCTCCAGGCGCTTTTCTTACCTGGTCTTCCCAAGCGACAAGGTTGTCCCGTGCCCCAATCCGAAGCTCCTCCCTCGAAGGTTGTGTCGGAGGTTCACCTGAATCAAGTGATGACTCTTCCAGTGTTCTTCCCGAATCACACCTTGGAAGCCAAATACAAGCTCCATATTCTGGACTTGGGGCGAGCGCTCGCTTACAACAAAGAGCACACAGCTAGAGATCAGGGAGAGGTTTACCAGCAGTTTGTCACCTACGCTGAAACCGCACCTGGCAGATCTGCAGCAAAGCGGACGATTGGCAGGTGGATCACATCCTGCATTGATCTCTGCTATAGGTTGACGTGTAGGGAGCCTCCCAGAGGGCTAAGGGCTCATTTCACCCGCCATACCACTGCATTGGTGGCTGCATCTAGGGACATCCCTTTCCAGGAAATCTGTAGGGCTGCTACCTGGAAGTCCGCACACAGCTTCATTTCCCATTACCACATTGACCTCGAGTCACGCCGGGATGCTGGTTTTGGGGCCTCAGTTCTTCAGTCTCTGTTCCTAAAGTAGGGGGTGTGCGCTTTGCCTCCCTCCTCCTCCTGGAGAACTGCTAGGAGTCTGCCAAATAGTGTGCATAGAACAACATATCCACGTCCGTAGAAACACAGGTTACTCACCTGTAACAGCGATCTTCTATGGACAGGTCTCTTGCAGTAGGTTATTACCAGGGCCCCGATTTTTTTCTGAGGCACATCGAACCAAAGTTCTGCAGCAGTTCTCATTGCCACTAGAACTTCTGACGCACTCCACAATTTCTGCAGCACATTTTTACCCTTAATTTCCTTTTTTTGTTTTTTTTGCCATATCTGACACAGTGCACGCTCGTAACACAGTCATTTTATGGGTGTTTGTCACCAAATTTTCAACATAGCCAGTTTAAGACCTCTGCTCATGAACAGTATCACTGTGATTTTATTAATCTGTCCGGAACATTGATTTCGCAACCGACCGCTCCATTGTGTGCTACATGTGCAAAACACACTTGGTGAGATGTGAAAATGACAGTTGTACTGTTCATAAGAGGTGTGGTAAAATGGCAATACTGAAAATCTGGAGTGAAAATATTAAAATGCTCGAAGTTACGAGCCGCAAGGGTAGGAACTGCTAACGATGCTCGTATCACAGTCATTTTATGTATGCTTGTCACCAAATTTTCAAATATAGGCAGTTCAAGACCTCTGCTCATGAACAGTATCACTCTGATTTTATTAATCTGTCGGAACATTGATTTACATTCGACAGCGCTATTGTGCGCTACATGTGAAACCACATTTTAGGGTGAGATGAAAATGACAGCTGTACTACTCATAAGAAGGTGTGGAAAATGGCAATGTTGAAAATCTGGGTGGAAATATTGAAAATTAGAACCCTATGAGCGCACGTAGGAACTGCGCAACGAACGCTCGTAAAACAGTAATTTTTAGGAATTTTTTCACCAAATTTTCAACATAGTCATTTCAAGACCTCTGCTCATGAACAGTGTCACTGTGATTTTCTTAATTTGTCCCGTACATTGATTTCGCACACCGACTGCGCCATTCTGCGCTACAAGGGTGGAAACACATTTTGGGTGAGATGTGAAAAATGACAGCTGTACTACTCATAAGACAGTGTGGTGAAATGGCAATGTTGAAACTCTGGAGTGAAAATATTGAAATTTGGCGAACTTACGAGCCTCGTGGGAACTGCATAGCATGCCTTTCGTTAGTCATTTTTTGAATTTTGGCACCAAATTTTCAACATGAGGGTTTTGGGCCCCCTTCTCATGAATGATGTCACTGTCATGGCGGTATTCGGTCCCGAAGGGTGATTTCGACAGTCACTGCGCGAAATCACCCTTCGAGCCTGAATAACGCCATGACAGTGACATCATTCATGAGAAGGGGTCCCAAAAACGCCATGCTGAAAATTTGGTGCAAAAATTCCCAAAAATGCCTGAGATATGCACAAAGTTGAACCCTCCTATCTAGCCCATTATACAGCTGTACGGCATTTCCTCAGTTCGTGTCGGCTTTGAAGAGTGCAGACGTGTTCCGGTCCACTGAAGATCATCGCTACGGAGTCCGGAGGTAAGTATGGGGTGAGGGGGTGTGGGAGGTGGGTACGCAGAGGGTGGGGTTGGTGGAGGGGGCAAAAGAAGCAACGATGGAAGTTTTTTTTTATTGCAGGTTTTATTTTTTTTAATTACACACAAGGAGGGACGGTGAAGCTTGACAGGGGATTGGGCACCCCGCTGGCAAGGACGTTTTGCCACGCTGGGGTGGCCCCAGCGTGGCATGTAAGCATTTGGGATAGTGAAGCCGACCGGGGTTGGGCACCCTCGCCGGCAAAGGACGCTTTTGCCATGCTGGGGTGGGCTCCCAGCGTGGCATGTAAGCATTTGGGGGACAGTGAAGCCGATGGGGGATTGGGCACCTCGTTGGCAAAGGGCGTTTTGCCATGCTGGGGTGGGCTCCCAGCGTGGTACAAGCATTTGGAGGGACAGTGAACCCGATGGGATTGGGCACCCCCGTCGACAAATAAAGGCGTTTGTTCACTTGAAGCGGCCAGCGAATTCCGCGGGTGATGGCAAATTCCGCTGATATTTCCGCGGTTTGCCGCATCCGCGGAATCGCGGAAAACTCGGGGCCCTGGTTATTACTCTTGGGAGTCGACTAGGTGGAGCTGTCACACGGTAGCTTCTTCCAGCAGTCTTCTATAGGGCCGCCCCCCCATACATCACATCCTCTGGCTGTGTATAAAAGGGGCGACCCCAGGTACACACTGTTCATTTTACCACCGGCTTCAGCCCACACGGCAGCTAGCTCAGTCTTCTGTGTTGCAGTCTTCGATGTGAACTTGAACCCGATTTTTCTTCTCTCTGCTGGGCCTGAGACTCACTCCCAGGCCCGACTCTTCTGCTTCCACTGGACCCGGGCCTGTGAACTACTCACAGTACCCCCGACTCTCCTTGTTTCAGTGGGCCTGTGTTCACTCACAGCACCCCTGCTGCTCCTTCGCCCAGGCTGTCTTGCTGGGTCTGGGACTCTGTCCATGGCTGTCAAGGCAGCCTTCGGGGGACACACCCCGGGGACCCGTGTTAAGAGTGCCCGGTCCAAGGCTCTCATTCCCAGCATCGGAGGCAGTAGGACTGCTCCCTCGACGGTGGCTCCTCTATCATCGGCGGGACTGCTCCCCCGTTGATGGAGCCTTTGTTGCTCGCATCCTCATCCATGGGCCATACTCTGTCGACAGAGCACTCTCTTTCACGTCTGCCATCCCCAGGGGCTATCCCCCCATCGCTGGGGTGTTCTTAGTCGATGGGGCAGCTCACTCCCGTCGATGGGGCCCGTTACCCCCACTCCTCGTAATTAGCCATACCTCGATAGAGCACACTCCTGGATGTTTCCCGTCGGCGGGCACTGTTCCCCTGTCGATGGAATCGCCGTTTGTCAACGGGAGGCTTTCCCCATCGACGGAGCACGTTGCTTTCTCTTCCTCGTCGACGGGAGCTCTTTCCCCGTTAACTGAGCATGTAGCTGCTCTCTCTCTCTCTTCGATGGGGACTCTTCCCACATAGATGGAGCACTCCTCGTCGACGGGGAGGCTTCCCCCATCGACAGCGCATGTTTCCTCCTTTCCTCGTCGACGGGAGCACTTCCCCCATCAACTGAGCATACTGCTCACTCTCTCTTGTTGACAGCAGCTCTTCCCCCTTCAACAGAGCACTCCTCATCGACTGGACTGCTTCCCCCATCAACGGGACGTCCCCATTTCCATTCCTCGTCGATGGGGCTGCATCCCCATCAACAGGATGTCACTGCCATCATCCCTTTCAGTGGCGCTAGTTCCCCCGGCAGGGGCTCCGCACCTCAGGTGTCCCCAGTCTGGGGATCCCCTTCCCTGCCTCCTCTGCCCATCCTGTTCCTACATCGCTGGGGTTGTCACAAACTCACTCAGCAGGTCAGGCCCTTTGCTGCCACAGTGCCAACCTCTGAGCGCAGTAATGTGAACAGGTAACAGACAAGGTAACCCTCCTGTCTGCTTTTGGGTCCAAATCACCTTTAGTCTCAAGTTCTGGGGGGGATTCAAACTGTGAACCTTACGGTAGCGTACCCAATATACAGGCTCAGATACGTACCCTTTTCAGGAATTGCAGTACAATCTTTTGCCAGGGGCACCAAGCCAGGCTTCCAAAATGAACCCTTAAAACTCTATAAAAGACCTTAGGTATATTCTTACCTTCTGTACATTTGGGTACGCTAGCATAAGGTTCACAGTTTGAATCCCCCCAGAACTTGAGACCAAAGGTGATTCGGACCCAGAAGCAGACAGGAGGGTTGCCCTGCCTGTTACCTGTTCACATTACTGCACTGAGAGGTTGGCACTGTGGGAGCAGAGGGCCTGATGTACTGAGTGCATTTGTGACAGATTTGGTGGTAGCAGTGGGATAAATTTGGTAACACAAGCTTTAACTGTTCAGTATGTCAACTTAATACTGTACAGCTCACTTGCAAAATAAGGCAGTGATTTATTTTTTAAAAAAGGAAGCAGAACTATATCATTTTGCTTACAGTCAAGTTCCTACCTGTTTTTTTTCTAAAGTGCAAGTTGGAGTAGCCGTAGTTAGGGAAGAAGATGGCAGGCACACTGCAGACTACTTGAGGCAGTTGTGCCAGGACAGAGGAGTCCTGCACGAGACGAGAGCCACCAAGCAGAACCTCGTGGATGCCCTGAGGGCAGCAGATGCCCAGAGCATCGAGTCACAGACTGTGACTGTAAAGGACCAGACCTTGGGTGTGGAGTGGCCAGCAGCCAGTGCAGTGTCCAGATCCAGTGAGGAGGGTAGCAGAGCCAGTGCAAGTGAAGGGCCACAGCAGCAGGGGAAGGTCACCAGCATTCTGGAGCCAGAAGCAATCAGGCTGCAGACTGAGTTGTGCAGAATGGAGCTGGAGTTCCAGAGAGACACTTAGTGAGAGAAACGAGCCACAGAGAAGAAGAGGGAGCGAGAACAGCAAGAAACTGACCGTGAAGAGCGATGCTAGCCAGTGAGCGCATGAAGAGAGAGGAGGGACGAGAACAGCAAGAGGCTGACTGGGAACAGCGGGAGGCTGACCGTGAAGAACATGAGCACCAGAGGCGACATGAACTGGAGAAGCTACGACTCCAACCACCAACACCAGAGCAGGTAAGTGGCTTGGGTTTAACTGGAACTACAGGACTGGGTTACAAATTGACTGCCAAAATGATAGCTGAATTTAAGGAGGGGGAGGATATGGATTCCTTTTTAAATTCCTTTGAAACAGTTTGTATTCAGGCAAAAATTCCTAGGGGTGCTGGAGCTTCCATCTATCCCCGCTACTTACCGGGAAAGCTCGGGATGCATTGGGTCAAATGGGCAGTGAGGACAGTAATGATTACAGCAAACTTAAAGCTGCACTTTTAAAAAAGTTTGATTTAACTGCAGAAGCATACAGAGCTAAATTCTGTAAGCTCAGGAGAAGCTCTTACATGAGCTACGAGGAGCTAGCCACAAAACAGCATCAGTGTTTAAAACGTTGGTGGGAAGGAACTGAAGTAAACTCTGTAGATAAAATTGAAAATGCTATTTTGTTAGAACAGTTTTTCGGGGCATGCCTAGCAGAGCTGAAAATCTGGCTGGAGGACCAAGATCCCAAAACAGTGCAAGAGGCTGCTGAACTCTCGGACTGCTATGCGAAGAGCAGACCTGCTCTGAGAGTGAATGGGGTGGGCGTGGCAACGCAGAAAGGGAAAAGCGTGCCTTCAGGGCAGCTAAAACCCTCACTGCCTCCACCGAAACCAGTTAGCCCCAGGTTTCAAAGAAAAGAGTTCTCTGAGAAAAGAAATGAATGTTGGGTTTGTAAAGAAACTGGGCATATTGCCAGACTGTGTCCCAAAAGGACGAGCAATACGCAACATGGGGCTAGGAAAGAAGTAGGTTGTTTATGTGTTCCTGGAAGCATGCCTGGGAACATGCAGGGACACATGCACCAAGTCACAGTGAATGGTGTACAAACACACGGGTTAAGGGACATGTGCATCCCTGACATTGGTAAAAGGGGATCTGGTAGAGCCTGGTCCTCTTATACCCAATGAATTTGTAACTGTACAAGGGTTCACTGGGAAGGAGACAACATTGCCCCTCGCTAGTGTTCTCCTAGACTGGGGTGAAATGGGGGGAACTGTGCAACAGGTGGCTGTAGCCAAAACTTTAGCAGTTGATGTCATCCTTAGCAACAATCTCAAACAAGGGATGGCATGTGCAGTAACCCGTGGCCAATCGGCAAGGGAAAATTGTAGTTCCTTGGACCCCACAGAAGCCATTGTGGAAACCAGTGGGAGGCTGGTTCCCCAGCCTGTGTCCCCTGATATGGAGACTAATGAAAAGGGGGTAGAAATTTCCCCAGCAGCAGTTAAACACACAGCTACAGAGGGTTACTCCAAAGAAGGAGGGGTGACCTATTTTCAGAACGTTAGGGATGACAGTGATCCTGAGTGCCCTGATGCTAGTGCTAGGGACCCTAGTTTAGAGACTGAAGGGGACCTGTCCCATGCCTTGGGAATGTGTAAGGAGTTTGCAGCTGCTCAGAAAAGTGACCCTAGTCTAGAGAAGTTGAGGGCTTGGGCAGACTATAATGGAGCACAGGAAGGTGACGGTAAATATAAAGTTTATTGGGAAAATGGACTGATGTATATTCAGGCTGTGAGGGCAGAGGGAGGGGTGATGTGCAGGCAGCTTGTCGTTCCCCAGGAGTATTGTGAGCAGTTGCTCAAGATTGTACATGATATTCCCTTGTCTGGTCATCTGGGAATCGCATACACTGTGAAGGAGTATTGCAGGTCTTGTCACCGGTGCCAAGAAATAGGGAAGGCAGGTAAGAAAACCCAATCCACCCTAATTCCATTGCCCATAGTGGAGGAGCCATTCCAGAGGGTGGGAATGGATATTGTGGGGCCTTTAGATACCCCCAGCTCCTCTAGGAAGAGGTTCAGCCTGACTGGTGGATTTTGCCACCTGGTACCCAGAGGCAGTCGCCCTATCCTCACTGAGGACAAAGTGGCAGATGCCTTACTTGGAATTTTCTCCTGTGTTGGGTTTCCGCAGGAGGTTATCACCATCGAAGGGGTTCCTTCATGTCAGACCTGATGAAATGTTTGTGGGAGAAGTGTGGGGTAGTGCAGAGGCGCACGACACCGTATCACCCGCAAGACAGTGGGCTTGTGGAAGGATTTAACGGTACCCTGAAATCAGTGCTCCAAGCATTTGCTGAACAGCATGGGAGGGTCTGGGAGAAATACCTTCCCCCCCTGTTGTTTGCATACAGGGAGGTGCCTCAAGAGTCGACAGGATTTTCCCCCTTTGAGCTCTTATATGGATACCATACATGAAGAGGGTAAATAGGGGAGGAACAGACAGGATGCTTCGAAGGAAGGAGGAGGGGGCCACTAGAGGGCATGGGTGGAAGCTGGAGGGGGGAAGATTCAGCGGAGAAAGGAGGAGGTGCTACTTCACTGAGATGGTGGTGGAGCCATGGAATGCACTGCCTAGGGGGCTGGTGGAGGCAGAGACAGTGGAGGGGTTCAAGAGGGGGTGGGACAGGTACAGGGGAAGGGTTCTGGAAGCAAAATCCAATGCAGCAAGAATATCCAGAACTGGGAAGGGAGAAGCCAGAGAAGGCGAGGGGGGCAGCAAGGTCAGCACCCAGGTTGGGGGCTGACCAAACGAGCAGACACGAAAGACCGTTAGGCCCTATTCTGCTGGCATTTTAGTATGTTAGTATGCCGGTACATGGGCCCTTAGACTTGATCCAGGAGGACTGGGAAGGCAAGCACGCCACCCAGGGAACTCCCATAGTGGATTACGTCCTTAAGTTTAGGGAAAGGCTGAAGGAGCTTATGGGGACAGCCCAGAGCAACCTGGCAGCTGCCCAACATAAACAAAAAGTGTGGTATGACTGCAGATCCAGAGCTCGCTCGTACACTGTCAGTCAGGAAGTCATTGTCCTCATTCCAGTCTGGAAAGACAAGCTGCAGGCTGAGTGGGCAGGACCGTACAAAGTAGGAAGGTAAATGACATGAACTATATCATAGAGTTACCTGACAGAAGACAGACAGAAAGAATGTACCATGTCAACATGATAAAGCCATATGCCTTCATCCCTTTCAGCGGGGCGGGGCTGGTTCCCCCGTCACTGGCATGGGCTCAACACCTTGGGGGTCTGCAGTCTGGGGTTCCCCTTCCCTGCCCCCTCTGCCTGTCCTGGCACCAGCGTCCTGTTTCTACATCATCGGGGTGCCCCCTCCGTCGCCATTCCTACATCCCTCGGGCACCCCTTCTTTTGTGCCCTCAAACGGGGTTCCTGGATCTCATTCCTCACCCCTCCTCCGGTGCCACCCGGCTGGGGTCGGGATGCCCCCACCCCACCTTTCTGGCATTGTCCCGTTTGGACTCTCTCCGTCTAGTTCCCCCTCCCTCCTCCTGTTTTCCGGGGTCCGTGCCTGAGGGTCCGGCCCTGGAGATTCCTTGTGGGAGGCCTTTTCTTTCCATATCTGGGCCTTAGCGTCCCCTCCCATCCCCTCAGTCCTGCCCCACGTGGGCCTTTCAGTTGTGCTGCGCCCCGTCAGGCCTTCCAGATTTACCGCTGCTTCTGCGGCTGCCTCTGGGGCCTTCTCGGGGGGCTCCTACCTGGCCCACTTGGCCCCGTCACACCTCTTCTTCTTCGCCGGATGTGGTTCCTGGCACCTTGTTTGCCTTGGTATGTGGGTTTGCCCTCCTGTGCGTTGCTGCTTCACAGCCTTTACCTTATGTGGGCCGCATGGTCCGGTGCCTCTGCGCCTGGTGTGCTCCGGCTTTGGCGCCTTCTACCCGCCACTGCCTCTCTGCATGGGATCGGCCTTCTCGTCGGTACACGTGTATGCCCTTTCCATGCCTTCCCGACAGCGGCTTCCTGTGGGCTCCAATGCCATGGCTACATCCGCCCATCTCTCTGCCACAGCAGTCACCTTGCGGCGCCACGCCTGGCCTCAGGGTGTCAGATTCGGCACCTGACTTCCACTTGCTGGCTGCCATCACCCCTTCTGTGGTGTTCCATTTTTGGTCGTGGTCCCCGGGCCTTTCTGGTTTGCTGCCTGTCGTCCAGTCATGCCCGATGGTTGGTCCAGGACCTCTCCCTTGCCCCTCGGTTCCCATCGTCTTCCTCAACTGCCGGGCTGTCCCATTCCCTGGGGTACTGCTCGGATCTCCAGTGGGGCCTCTTGTGGGGTAGCTGCGTCTGCCCCCTGTCCTGCGCCCGTCTTCCTGGTGGGGCCAGGCCTGCCGCTTCTCCTTGACCGCTCTACAGGGCTTGCTCCCCGCCTCCTTCTGCATGCCTTGGAGGCGCCCCAGGTGTTCCTTCATCCTTCTCTTCGGAGGCCTGCTTCCTCCTCCTGGTCGCTTCCCTCCTCTCTGTGGTCCTTTTGGAACTCCTGTTGTTCTTCCTCCCGGAACACCCTCAGTTGTTCTTTGCTGTGGCCTGCCTGGTGCTCCTTGCCCCGGTACTCTCCACTCCTTGCACACGCGCTTGGTGTGCTGTCCTGGGGTTGATGTTTTCCTGCCATGGCCTTTCGACTCCTGCCTCGTCAGGTTGCATCACAGTGCATGGCCTCCTGCATGTCTCCTTTACGCATCAACATATCTCCGACTGTCTCTGCTGGCGCTTTGGATGCCCTGCTGCACTTGCTGTACACCATTGCCTCTTGCACCCCCCGCTAGGCAGGTTGAATCATTGGCATGGTCCTGTTCCTACTCTGCCTTTGTGGAGTACTCTCTTCCTCACACACTTTTGGCTTGTCTGCCCAACCTGGTGGTTTGAGATGACTTGACTTGGACTTTGTGTGACGCCGTCCCTTTCCGGGATCACATGGCCATCTCTTGGATTGTTCTGTGGCTCCTCCATTGCTTCTGCCTTGTTCCTGTTTGCCGCTTCTTTTTCCGTTGTCACGGATGTGTCTTCTTGGCTTTCTTTGGTGCTGTGGCTTATATCCCGGGCTTCCTGCTCAGCTTGTCCTCCCTTTCTTATAACTGCTTGGCACTCTCCCAAGAGTAATAACCTACTGCAAGAGACCTGTCCTTAGAAGATAGTATTGTTACATATGAACTTACTGTAACAGTAGATCTTCGAGGTACGGTCTCTTGCAGTAGGTACAGTCATGGCCAAAAATATCGTCGCCCTTGCAGTTTTTTCTAATAATGCACCATTCCTTCCAGAAAATTGTTGAAATTAAAAAATATTTTGGTATCCACATATGTATTTCTTTGGTTTGCAGTGGACTAAAACACAAAAAGCAGAAAAATTCACTAAGGCTTAGCTTATTCCACACAGAAATCCTTAAATGGCCCAGACAAAATTATTGGCACCTTTTAGAAGTAGTTAGAAATAATTAGATTTCAAGCAGGTGATTCTCCTTCACTTTGGAATTGAACTCACCTGTGGTGAGTTGCAGGTGCCTGCAATATAAAAATCACTCATTCAGCCAGTTTGAATACAGAAAAGGACTCATTCTCCTGTTTTGTGTCACTGTGTGTACGGCAATGAGCATGGAGAAAAGAAAGACAGCCAGAGAATTGTCTGAGGAGGTCAGACAGAAGATTGTAGCCAAGCATGGACAATCTCAAGGCTACAAATCAATCTCCAGAGACCTTGATGTTCCTGTTTCCACTGTACATAATGTTAGCAGGATGTTTAAGGCCCATGGCACTGTAGCCAACCTCCCTGGACGTGGCCGTAAGAGAAAACTTGATCGAAGATTGCAGCGCAGGATTGTTCGAATGGTGGGGAAAGCACCTTGATCAACTGCCAAACAGATTCAAGCTGACCTTCAGACACAAGGTACGACAGTTTCAATTCGCACCATCCGTCGCCAACTCAGTGAAAGGGGGTTATATGGTAGGAGGCCCAGGAGGACCCCACTGCTGAGAGAGAGAGACATAAGAAAGCCCGACTGGGGTTTGCCAAAACACACCTGAACAAGCCAAAATCCTTCTGGGAGAATGTGCTGTGGATAGATGAGACCAAATTAGAGCTTTTTGGTAAAGCACATCATCTCTATGTTTACAGAAAACAAAATGAAGCCTTCAAAGGAAAAGAACACCTTCCCTACAGTCAAACATGGAGGAGGTTCAGTGATGTTTTGGGGTTGCTGTGCTGCCTCTGGCACTGGGTGCCTTGAACGTGTGCATGGCATCATGAAATCTGGAGATTACCAGTCCATTTTGGAGCACAATGTTGAACCCAGTGTCAGAAAGCTGGGTCTCTGTCGAAGGCCATGGGTCTTCCAGCAGGACAGTGACCCCAAACACACTTCAAAAAGCACCCAGGAATGGTTCAAGACAAGACGCTGGACTGTTCTGAAGTGGCCAGCAGTGAGTCCAGATCTAAATCCCTTTGAAAACCTGTGGGGAGATCTGAAAACAGCAGTTGGGAGAAGGCACCCTTCAAATCTGGGAGAACTGGAGCAGTTTGCAGAGGAAGAGTGGGCCAAACTGCCAGTAGATAGGTGCAGTAAGCTCATCCATGGCTATAGGAAGCGGTTGACTGCAGTTATTTTGACCAAAGCCTGTGCTTCCAAATATTAAGTAGGGTGTCAATAATTTTGTCAATGCCATTTCTTTTCATTTTCTGATTTAAAAGGATATATTAAATTCTGAATCAAAAACAAAGGTTCTGTAATATTAACAGAGAAATAAAGAATTGTGGAGACCAAATACTGTACTTATGTTTAGAGGAAATTGTGAATTATTTGAATAAAGTGCAAGGGCGCCAATATTTTTGGGCACGACTATACAATCCTGCCCTCCGTCTCTTTTGCTGAAGGTCCTTGGATCTCAGGAAATTGGGATGGGTGTTTCCCTTGGTCTCTCGGTTTCCCACGGTCCTCAGCCTTTTGCGTGCTGCAGCCAGCGGGGAACAATGTGTACCTGGGGTGCCCCCTTTTATACACAGCCAGAGGAAATGATGTATGAGGGCTCTATAGAAGACTGCTGGAAGAAGCTACCGTGTGACAGCTCCACCTAGCGGACTCCCAAGAGTAATAATCCACTGCAAGAGACCGTACCTTGAAGATCTACTGTTATGGTACGTTCTTACGTAACTATACTTTCTAGTAGTGTTATGTTCATCCACACGGACCCACCCGACCTCCCCTGACTCAGGCGCACAACACTGCTTTCGGCGGGGAAGATCTGGCGTCATGGGGCGGAGCCAAGGGTTATACCACCCAGGCATGTAGGAGGAGCCAACTTTCTGGCAAGATTTAAAGGGGGAAGGACAATGCCAGATAGTGTGAATGAACAGCATATACCACTCCTAGAACTACTGTTACAGGTGAGTAACCTGTGATCTTACTTCGAGAGGGCTTTTGCAGTAGGTAATTACATATAGGACTGACGCCGGCCAGCAGCAGGACCCCACGGAAGAATTTCTGGCTAGCGGTCCTGGCGGGTCCACTTCCTCGTCAGGTGACCGGCGTCAAACGACGTCGGTATAAACGAGGGCCAAGCCCCGCCTTCCAGTTCTTTCCCGCCGTCAGCTCGTGCAGCGCTTCGCGGTTAAGTTCTTATCGCTCAGTCCTGTTACTTCGTCGTTTTTTTCCGATTAGTTTCAGAATTTTATTCCGCCTTCGTCAGGTGAATGTCAGTATATATCGTCCCCTTCAAAGAATAAGTGCGACTCGTGCGGTGCCCAACTGCCTCACAAAGACTCCCTCTGCCTCTTCTGCCTAGGCCCCGACCACGCGGTCGACGAGTGTCCGCACAGCCTCCGGTTCAACGCGGCCACCCGCAGACGACTCCAGCAGTCCCTCGAAGCCCATCTCCTTAAAAAGAAGATGTCTGCGATGGAGAAAGAGCTGAGAAAACTTCGGCAGGCGTCGACCTTCCCTGAAGGGCACAAGAAGCGGGACAAGGAAAGGCACCGGGAGAAGACCTCCTCTTCCGCGGCTCCGGCCGGAGTCGTGGGCAAGGTAACATCCCCTCCGGGGGATCGCCCGACGGCAGCCTCTAAGGCTTTGGAGGAGGCGTGGGCCTGCCCGGCGAGTTGATTGGGCCCACTGGGCGTCTCCGGACAAGAAGGGCGCTGGCCCCCAGTACGCCGCGGGCCTCGGCCTACTGGTGCGGGCACCTCCCTTAAGTGGATGTCGGCTCCTCCGGCGACGCCGAGAAGGCCTCAAGACACTCGACCTTCGTGGCGCTCGCTGTGTTTCCCTTGGACCGGGCCTCCTCCTAACCTCGGCCCGCCTCCGGTGAGGGACCTCCCAGCGGACGCCCGGCTCCTCCTGGCGTCCGCCGGGACTCGGCCCATAAGCCACACGTCAGCTCCTCCGACGTGCACCAGGCCTCTGAGTCTACGGCGGAACCTACTGTTTCTGTCATTCCAGGCTCTCTGCAGCCTTCACTGCCGTCAGGGGAGCCCCAGTTCCCCCTGCCTGACCCCGTGGATTTTTCCCCTCCGTCCCCGGACGAGACTCGGACCATGGACTACCGTCGATCTCTTCCTGAAGAACCGGATTCGACGTGGTTCCCTGACGCCGGCCCTGCCGACGCGAGTTCCGACACCGGCCCCTCCGATGCCGGCGGGGGAATTTCCTCTTCCTTCGGGCCCTCCACCTAATGGGCCTATCCCGGTTGATCTGCCCATGGAGTACCTGGCTGGGCCGTCTACTCCGGCAGCTCCTCCAGTGCCTGGGTATCCGCCATCGTATTCGACGCCGGTCTTCCCAGGTCCACAGTATCCTGCGCTGCCGTACCCGGTGCCGACTCCTTCGACGCCGCAGTACTCGACACCACAGTACCCGACTCCGGGATACCCTCAGCCGGGTTACTGATACTCCCTCTACGGATTTCCTCCGTACAACTGTCCCCCTCCTCCTCCTCCACCGCCCCCTAGGCTGCCGGTGGATCTTCAGGAGACTCTTGCTTCTTGGTGGCCTGAGGCCAAGGCTCAGCTCACCAAGGAAGTCGAAGCAGTCTTCTGACGATGCCGCCTGACACCACTGCCCCTGAGCCCCTGCACTCTCCTCCTCCTCCGTTCCCAGGTTCTGCCTCGGAGTCAGAGAGGGCAGGACACGCGTTCTGGGATCCTTCCCAAGGAACCCGTTCCTCCCCCTAGACGGGTTAGGGAGTCTTTCTGTGCTTCAGATTCTTCCTCCCCTTCTCTCTCGGACTCCTCGGACGCTTCCGATGGATGCTCCGAGAAAGACGACGAGCCACGCTCTCCGTCCAAGCCCCGGCCAAGGACTCCTCCGAAGTCTCCTCCAGAGGATCCTTCATTCACAGAGTTGCTCAGGAAGATCCAGGAAGTCCCTCAGTGGCATTCCTTGGAACCAGATCCTCAGCGGGTTAAACTCGCCGAACATCTGGACTTGCCCCTTACAGCTCCTACCTTAGTGCCACCCTGGATCGAGCCTCACGCCCACCTTGTTTCCACTATTTGGAAACAACTGTCGGCTTTAGCCCCACTTCCCAGGAAGTCGAACAGGCTATACCAGGCTCCGGAGGGTGTAGACTTTTTAGACTCTCACCCCCGTGCAGACTCGGTTGTGATTAGCGCCGCTCACAGCCGGTCAGCACACCCGAAACATTTGAGCTTGTCTCACCCGGATAAGGAATCTCACCTTCTGAATCAGTATGGAAGGAAGATCTATGCTTTTTCCACACTGGGGATTAGGGCCCTGAACTATGTAGCACATATGGGGGATTACCAGAAGGCCGTCCTTACCCAGGCGGAATCCAAGATCGACCCTTTGCCTGACTCTCAACTCAAGCAGGAGTTGGCCGACCTGGTCCTTTCTGCTCGTTCGGCCAGTGCGTCAGATTCTGAGGGCGACATCTCGGACGCAGTGGACACCACAGACTGACTCTGCAGCCGTGAGTCTTGGCGTCACGCGGGCTCCGTGTGCTCAGGTCTGGTCCCAGAGGTGCAGTCAGCCATCCAAGAAGCACCTTTCAGGGGTTCTGTGCTTTTCGGTGGTGATGTCAAGGACATTATCACTGATTTGCAGGAGAAGGGGACGGCCCTTAAATCCATTGATTCAGTGTACCGTCCCCATCCCCCACAGTGCCGTCCCTTTAGCAGACGCAGCCGGCCTCAAGTGAAACCTCAGGGAAGGCGGGCCACTAAACGTCGGGCCCCCACAGCTGCCCACAAAAGCAACGGGTGCCCCAGCTGCGGCGCTGCCTCACACCACCTGACTCCTTTCCTCTCCCACCGCCTCCAGACGCCCCGGAGGAACCGGTAGGAGGGAGGTTCTCCCTCCACCTTCCGGGTTGGGAGAGGATAACCTCGGATTCATGGGTGCTTCAGATCATAGCAGAGGGGCACTCCATAGAGTTTCTACAGAAACCTCCTCTTCACCTCCCTCTGAATTCCGCTTACCCAAGGGACCATGTTCCCTCGGTCAGGGAAGAAATCTTAGCGCTTCTTGCGAAACAGGCTATAGAGCCCATCCCTCTTCACCTCTACGGGACGGGGTACTATTCCCACTTCTTCCTTGTACCAAAGAAGACGAGAGATCTCAGGCCTATTCTCGATCTCAGCTCCCTGAACCTTTATGTGGAGTACAAGAGGTTCAGAATGCTCTCCCTTCAATCCCTTTTGCCCCTGCTTCGGCCGGGCCAATGGCTTTGTGCACTAGATATGCAGGATGCATACCTGCACATCCCCATTTGCCCTTTGTACCGAAAGTACCTCAGGTTTGCGTTCCAGGGGGTCCACTACCAATTCCGGCGCCTCCCATTTGGTCTTTCCTCGGCTCCCCGTCTTTACCAAATGCCTGGCGGTGGTAGCGGCCCACCTGCATTCTTTGGGAGCTCAGGTTTTCCCCTACCTGGACGACTGGCTTCTGTGGCCCGTCCAGTGAGGAACTCCTACATTTCCTCTCCCTCACCCAGCAGGTTTTCACTGGCCTGGGTATTACCATCAACCATTCCAAGTCTCACCTGGATCCTTCACAGAAGCTCCAGTTCATCGGGGCAATTCTCGACACAACTTTGTGCAAAGCCTATCTGCCTCCGGACAGGGGGGCCTCCCTCCAGTCACAGATTTCCCTCCTATCGGAACACAGGAGGGTCCCGGCGAGGTCAGTGCTCCGTCTACTGGGGCTTATGGCGGCGGCCATCCCGACGGTTCCGCACATGCCTCCACATGAGAATCTCTCAGTGGACTCTTCGATCTCAGTGGGATCAACGAGTAGACGACCTAGATCATCTGGTTCTGATCTCCTCGCCGATGGTAAAAGACTTGCAATGGTGGATGGTTCCAGAGAACCTCTTCCGGGGGGTCCCCTTTTTTCATCCTCCCCGATCAGACTCTGACCACGGACGCTTCAGGCGAAGGTTGGGGAGCCCATCTGGGTCCTCACCGAACCCAGGACCTTTGGTCAAAGTTGGAGATAGTTCTCCACATCAACGTGCTCGAGCTTCGAGCAGTGCTGTATGCGCTCCAGGCCCTTCACCAATACATCCTTCCCGGTCACCTAGCTATCCAAATGGACAACAAGTGCGTGGTGTGGTACATCAACAAGCAGGAGGAACTTCGGTCCTACCGCTGTGCAGGGAAGCGATGAGGGTCTGGATTGGGCAACTCTCCCAACCTTCACCTAACGGCGATCCATGTTCGGGAGTCGACAATGTCTGGCAGACAGACTAAGTCGCTGTTCGGCTCTTTTCCACATGAGGGAATTGGACGAAAAAGTTCTAAAAACATCTTCCAGATTTGGGGAACTCCTCAGATAGACCTGTTCGCTTCCTCCCAAAACGCAAAGCTTCCAATCTTTTGCTCGCTCGCTCCAGAGCGAGGCACTTTCTGGAGCAATGCTCTATCTCTAAGCTGGAAGGACAGATTCGTCTGTGCTTTTCCCCCCAATTCCTCTGGTCCCTCGTGTGCTACAGAAGCTTGCTTTAGAAGGAGCGAGAATAATTCTGATTGCTCCTTTCTGGCCCAGGCAGATCTAGTTCTCTCTTCTACAACAATACTCAGAGGTTCCTCCTCTTCCTCTTCCTTTATCTCCAGGATTGCTGACCCAGGATCAGGGGACCCTGGTCCATCCGGGACTCAAGTCCCTTTAACTTCATGCATGGCTCCTGCAGACCTAGCTCAATCTTGTTTTGGCATTTCTTCTAAGGTGGCCGAGATTCTGGTAGAGGCTAGAAAACCCTCCACTAGGTCTACCTACGCCATGAAATGGAAAAGATTTTCTATCTGGGCTGTATCCAGGAACGTGGAGCCTTTTTCCTGCCCTGTGACCATTCTGCTTGAATACATGCGCCATCTTTTCGACCTGGGTCTCAGTCACTCCTCTTTGAAAGTTCATATGGCGGCTATTTCAGCCTACCATGTCCCTTTCACTGATAAGGCATTTGCCCAGCTGGAGGTATCCAAGACTTTCCTCAGAAGGGTCCTTCATCTCAGGCCCCCTGTTCGGACCCGAGCTCCGCCTTGGGACTTAAACTTTGTCCTCAAGAAACTTACCCTTCCTCCCTTTGAGCCGGCGGTTTCCGCAGACTTGAAGTTTTGATCGTGGAAGACGCTTTTCTTGGTGGCCATTACTTCTGCTCGCAGAATTTCCGAGCTCCAGGCCCTGATGTGCAAAATCCCTTATTTGATTTTTCACAAAGAACGAGTAGCTCTTCGCACGAATCCTAAGTTTCTTCCGAAGGTGCTAGCGGAGTCTACCTTAAATCAGCCTATTGAATTACCTGCTTTCTTCACGCAGTTCTCCAATCAAGGAGAATACCTGCTCTATACCATGGATGTTCACAGGATTCTGAGATACTACACCGATAGGACGAAGGATCTCAGAAAGACTGATCAGTTGTTCATCTCTTTCGCTCACAAAAGAGAAGGCAATGCTGTTTCTAAGCAATGCCTATCAAAATGGTTGGCCCATTGCATCACTTTCTGTTATGACAAGTACAACAAGACCCTCCGGGTCAAGTCAGAGGTCACTCCACTTGTGGAGTTGCCGCCTCTGAGGCTTGTTTCAAGAATGTGTCTGCGGCAGACATCTGTGCTGCCGCCACTTGGACTTCAGTCCATACCTTTACTAAACATTGCAGTTTGGGCATTGCCTCTCGCTGTAGAGCAGGCTTCGGGTTAGCTGTCTTGCAAGGCCTTCTTTCTTGAGACCTGCTAGTTTATTTACTACTTTTTGGAGTAGTTCCTCCTCCCGGTGCCCTTCATTTGTTCCAGACTGCTTGGGATTCTGTCCTAGTAATAGTTTATCTGCAAGAGCCCTCTCAAGTAAGATAGTACACGTACGTAAGAACTTACCGTAACAGTAGATCTTTGAGAGAGGCTCTTTGCAGTAATACTATCCCGCCCTCCATCCCCTAGGCTTTTTCAGCTCCTTTTCCATTGAGGGAAATATCTGCTTCTCTCTCGTCCGGGCCTTCCGGGCCTGTGGCGGGAAAGAACTGGAAGGCGGGCGTCTGGGACCGCCCTTTATACCCGGCGTCGGTATAGCGCGGTTACCTAACCGGCGGTCCCATGAGAGACTGCTAGCTAGAAATTTTTTCCGTAGTCCTGCTACCGGCCGGCATCAGTCCTATATGTAATTACCTACTGCAAGAGCCTCTCTCGAAGATCTGCTATTACGGTAAGTTCTTACGTAACTGTACTTTATTGCTCCCTGGATCTTCAGGATATGTTCTTCCACATCCCAATCCGTCTGTCTCATCAAAGGTTCCTCCGCTCCTGAGCAGAGGGAGCCCTCTCCGAGTTCCAGGCCATGCCATTCTGCCTCTCCTCAGCCCCAGGGTCTTCACCAAGTGCATTGCAGTAGTGGCAGCTTACCTGAGGCACCAAGGGGTCCAGGTCTACCCCTACCTGGATGACTGACTAATCCTGGGTTCCTTCAGGCTGGAGGTGGAGCGGTCCTGGAACCTGGCCCTTCAGACCTGCATCTCCCTTGGCCTCCTGGTCAACGAGGCCAAGCTGGAAGTCGTGCCTTCACAGGTAATCAAGTTCATCAGGGCGGAGCTCCAATCTTGCAGAGCCAGGCCCCAGCAAGCAGCCGACAGGGCAGAGGCTCTCTCTCCTCTTTCGCCCAATCATTTTGGGTTGGGCAATTGCGCCCTACCCAGAACTTCCTGTGCCTGCTGGACTGCATGGCGGCCTGCACCAGTGTGGTCCTTTGGGCCTGCTGGAAAATGCACTCCCTGCAGTGGGAGCTGGCCAGCCAGTGGTCTCAGCGCAAGAGTCACTTCAATCAGCTAGTCAGTGTGACCCAGCGGATGTGGGACACCATCCAGTGGTTCTTAGTCCCAGCACATCTGCAGGAAGGGATTCCGTTTGCCCACCCTGAGCCGACAGTTATCCTGATGACCAGTGGCTCTCTCATGGGCTGGGGTGCCCACCTGGGGGAGTCCTGATGCCACATCAACCTGCTGGAGCTCCAAGCAGTTTGGCTGGTGCTGACTGCATTCGTTCCGCACATCTGGAGTCAGGTTGTCCAGGTCCAGATGGACAACACCACGACCATGTATTACCTCAAGAAACGGGAGAGGGGGGATGCACTCCCTGTCTCTATGTAGGGAAGCTGTCCATGTATGGACCCTCGTGCGCAGCCTGGAGGCAGATCTCCTAGTCATCCAGGTGGCAGGGGCCTCCAGTCAGTTGGCAGACGTTCTCAGCTGGGTGGGCGAGACGTCTCACGAGTGGTCTCTCCATCCAGAGGGTAGTACACAGCCTTTTCTCCCAGTGGGGCGCCCCTCAGATGGACCTGTTTGCCTCCAGGGAGAACACAAAGCTGAGGCTGTATTGTGCCCACTCTTTCAGCAGTGAACACTGCAGGAGGATGCCTTATCAAGGCCCTGGACCCCAGGCCTCTTCTGTGCCTTCCCTCTGATTTTTGTGATCCACAGGGTGCTGAAGGGACAAGGCACAGGTGATCCTGGTGGCTCTGGACTGGCCACGCCAGTTCTGGTACTCTGATCTCCTCAGCCTCAGGAGCAGGCTCCCAAGGCGTCTTCCCCTATGCCCAGACCTGCTTTCCATTGATCAGGGCAAGGTACTCCATCTGGACCTTCAATCCCTGCACCTAACAGCCTGGTTCCTGAGCAGCTAGAGTTCCAGGCTTTGGGTCTTTCGGAAGATGTCATCACCGTTGTGGAGGCATCTTGGAAGGAGTCGTCCAGGAAGTGCTATGCCTTCAATTGGAAGAGACTCTCCACAGCTTAATCTGGTTCAAGGTCAGTTGGCATTCATCTATATCCCCCTCCCCGGGTCATGCCTGAAAATAAGCAGGATTTGTCTAGTGCACTTACCCGGTCAACAGAAACTAAATAAAATAAAATAAATTTGGTGTCAGGGCAAGGGGTTGGATCCTTTGTCCTGTCCAGTGGCTAGCATTCTTGATTATCTATGATCCCTCTCTCAGTTGGGCCTTCGGTCAGTGACCCTTAAGGTGCATCTGGCAGCCATCCCTGCTTACTGGGCGCGGGCCGGTCAGCAGTTGGTGGTGCAGGAGAAGGTGGTCTGGTGCTCCTTTAAGGGCCTTGACCACATTTTCCCTCTGGTGCATGAACCACCACCACCATGGAACTTTTTGCTGGTTTTGGTAAAGCTCATCGGCAAGCCATTCGAACTGATGCACTGGTGTGACGTGTCTCACCTGTCATGGAAGACCGCCTTCCTGGTGGTTATTTCGTCAGCCAGAAGGATCAGTGAGCTCCATGTGCTTTCGGTGGAGTCTCCTTACTTGGTCTTCCATAGGGACAAGGTTGGCATGCACCTCAACCCAAAGTTCCTCCCGAAGGTTGTGTCAGATTTTTACCTTTACCAGGTGATTAATGTCTTGGTGTACTTCACCAATCACACCTTGGAGGCAGAGCACAGGCTCCATACTTTGGACCTGCAGTGAGTGCTAGCCTACTATCAGGATCGCATGGCTGGAGTTCAGGGAGAGGTTCTCCAGCTGTTTGTCACCTGTGCTGAAGTTGCTCCTGGCAGACATGCAGCCAAGCAGATGATTGGTAGGGGAACATATCCTGCATTGATCTCTGCTGTAGGTTGAAGGGTAGGGAGCCTCCCAGAGGCTTAGGGCTCATTCCACCCACCATACCGCTGCATCGGTGGCTGCTTTCAGGGATGTCCCTATCCAGGAACTCTACAGGGCTGCTATCTGGAGGTCAGCACACACCTTCATTTCACATTACCACATTGACCTAGAGTCACACCGGGATGCTGGTTTTATGATCTCAGTTCTCCAATCTCTGTTCCCTAAGTAGGGGGTATGCGCTTTGCCTCCCTGCTCCCGGAGAACTGCTAGGAGTTTGCCAGAAGTGTGGATGGAGCATCAAATCCACATCCCTAGAAAAATAGGTTACTCAGCTGTAACAGTAGATCTTCCACGGGGAGTGGTCTGTTGCAGTAGGTAGTACTTTTAGGTATCTAGCAGAGGTCGCTGTGGCACATGGCAGCTCTTCTAACAGTTTTTCATCAGAGACTGCCTACACATGACATCAGCTTCCTGTTTCCTGTATAAGTGTGGGCAGTCCCTGGTATCCTCAGTTAATGTTCCCGTCGTCTTCAGCTCGTAGAGCAGCTAGTGCAACTTCTATATAGCAGTCATCGACAAGAAATTTGGAACTAAGACAAATGTGTAAAGATTCTTCAACAAACAAGCATTATTTCGTTCTTGTCGTTGCAGTAGGAAGATATATCACTTTGACTGCCACACAATTTGTGTAAGGTGTCTGGAACCGACACACGACACCAATTCCTGCAGTCTGTGTCAGGAATTTAATCAGGCAACTCGTGGACGATGGTTGCTTTAAATTCATCATCTTTTGATGGAGCAGAAAATGTCTGTCTTAGAGAACCAGGGGGCTCGTTCCAAGGGCTCCCCCTCTACTGGTTCTAGTTCCAGGCAGAAAAAGGAGAAGGAAAAACCCTCCTCACACTCCCTGCCTCGTCGCCCGTCGATGACTGTTTCAGGTGTCCCTCCGTTTATGGGGCGTCTTTTAAACACTTCGTCGACGGGGGCTCATACTCTTGTCGACAGCACTTTCCAGTGCTTTAAATGTAGTTTAGATTGTAACTGCTCTGTCAACGGAGTTTCATACCCTCTCGTCGACGACACTTTCCAGTGCTTTACATGCGGCTAAACATATAGGTGCTCCATCAATGGGGGCTTCTCTCCCGGCGACCGCATCTGACAATTTAAGTGATAAAAACCTTTTTTTTTTCTCCCTGCGGGCCCATCAACAAGACCCTGCATTCCTCAAGGGAAGCCTATGGCTTATGCCTTATTGACTGCCCCTCTGCCTTTACAGGTGCCTTCCTATAGGGGTCAGGTGGACAGAGATTGGGACCCTGGTCTTTATCACCCAGGGGCAAGACCTGCTCATGCTACTCGTTCCATCCCCTCTATTACCCCTCTTGTGTCCCAACACCCCCCTCTTCTTACCCCCAACCCCCGTCTTCTCAAGAAAGGGACATCACCAATGTAGTACGACATATCTTGCATGCCATACAGCACTCCTAGCTCTCCAAAGAGCTGGGAGATCCTCCACGATTTCCTTCTCCACCTCCACCTAAAAGATTCCATACTGACAGGGATACCATGCCACCGTGGTCTCCTTCTCCTTTCATAGAGGACTGTTTGTCAGATGACCAAGAATTACCACCTGATTTCCCCGGTGATCTTGAGGATGAAGAGTTCCGAGATCTGAATTTTCCCAATCCTGAATCTCCCTATTCGGAAGTCTCTTTTCTGGATGAGGACCATCCTATACTGTACCTGCCACAGCCTCTCCCCTGGATGACCTGACCTTTAGTGAGATGATGGCTCAAATACAAAAGGTCATGGGGTTCCCGACTATGGAACATGACAAAGAACGTAAGGATATGGCAGAATACCTTGACTTACCTGAGGAGCCTGTTTCAGTGGTCCCCCCACTAATACCAACTTACCACAATGCTATGCTGGCTGTTTGGCATCAACCTTCATCTATTACAGCTGTTTCCCGCAAAGCAGACCATGTATACCAGGCTCCTCTGGACCACCCTTTTCTGGCTACTATTCCAGAGGCAGATTCTGTGGTAATTACTGCTGCTCATGACCGTACGAAAAAACCCAAACACATAGGCTTCTTATCCCCAATAAGGAATCCCGAAGAATTGACTATCTGGAGAAAAAGGTCTTCTCAGGTGCTATGAGTACCAGAATCTCGCACTATATGGGTCATATGGTTAAATATGAGCGTGCCCTTGGGTCCTCTGCCATTGAGCTTATCAATAAACTCACTCACTCCCTCCCTCCCTCCCAGGAAGGGGATAAATTATTGGCTACAGTGACAACTAGTAATTCAATCTCCCGTCACCTTTTCAGGTCAGGATATGATGCCGTAGATACCTCAGCCTGACTATCAGCCACTGGTATCACCTTGCATCACCATGCTTGGCTTTGCATTTCAGGCTTTTCACCTGTCATACAACATAAAGTAGCTAATGCACCCTTTAACGGGTCCAAGCCGTTTGGGCCAGGTACTCAAACTCTCCTGGATGACTTACAGGCATCAGGCAGAACTCTCCGTATGGTCCATGACATGTATCATATTCCGTCTACAACCTACCGTACTCAACACTCCTCTTATTCCAAAAAAGATGGAAGATACAGAGGTAATAATAAAGGCGTCTTCAGAGGTTGTGCTCAGTCCTCCAGAAGCAACACCTCTGCCACCCGGGGTTCCTGCTCCTGCTCTTCAGGTGGAACGGCACCACCTGTCTCCCAGTGACCACCTAGGGCTTTCCTCCCGCCTCCTTGACCAAGCCTCAGAGACTGTCGGGGTAATTTTGCCCTCCATCTGGAGGCCTGGCAAATGATCACTTCAGACAAATGGGTACTTCAGATTATACAGAAGGGTCATACTCTGGAGTTCCTCTCCTCTCCACCCCACGCCCTTGCCCTCCACGGAAGATTCATTATCCTCCAGATCATATACACATCTTACAGGAAGAATTGAGGGCCCTTTCGACCAAAAAGGCTGTTATACCAGAACCCCTTCTGGAACATCAAATGGGATTTTACTCCAACTTTCTTCTGGTGCCCAAGTGAACAGCAGACCTCAGACCAATACTGGATCTCAGACAACTGAATCTTTACATTCAGTACAAACATTTTCGCGTGATCACCCTACCTGCCATCATGCTGATCCTAAAACAGGGTGATTGGCTTTGCGGCCTAGACATGAAGGATGCCTAATTACATATCCCCATCCACCCTGCCCACCACAGATTTTTGCGCTTCCACCAACTGAGTCGAAATTACCAATTTCAAACACTCCTGTTCAGCCTCTTATCTGCCCCCAGAGTGTTCAAGTGCCTAGCGGTGGTGGCAGATGCCTTACGAAGAAAAGGACACTTCATCTTTCCATATCTAGACGATTGGCTAATCAAAGCAGACTCCCAAGGCAGCTCTGCTTTCCTCCCTAGATGCTACCCTGAACATGTTTGCAGATCTGGGGATCACAGTCAGTTCACCAAAGTCCAGTCCAAATCCGACACCGTCTCACCAATACATTGGGGCTGTCCTAGATACAGTTACAGCCAGGGCTTACTTCCCGCCTGCCGGGCAGGATGCGCTTATATCTCTGGCGTCACACATACAGACTCAGAAAATAGTCACAACCTGACTAATGCTGTGCCTTCTGGGTCACATGTCCGCTTCCATCCCCATGGTGGCATTCGCCTGTCTCCATATGAGACCTGTCTAATGGACCTTCCAGAATCAGTGGTCCCAAAACACAGGACAGTTCGAAGACAAAATCAGGGTCACTCCGTCTCTGAAGTCAGCCCTGACATGGTGGTCAGTCAGAATCGCTCTGAATCAAGGAATGCCTTTCTGGTCCCCCCCCAACCCATGCAAACGTTAACCACGGATACTTCCCTACAGGGATGGGGTGTGCACTTCGATCCTTGTTAGACCCAAGGCCGGTGGCCCACTTCTCCCTATCAGTCTCACATCAGTCTCCTAGAGATGAAAGAGGTCCATCTAGCCCTTCAGGCGTCCCGGCCCTGCCTCACACCAGGATCATTACTGATCCAGTCAGACAATACTGCAGTAGTGTTCTACCTCAACAAGCAAGGGGTACGAAATCTCTTACTCTATGCATGGAGACCCTTGCAGTCTGTCAAGAAGCCATCCGGCAACAACTGACATTAACAGCTATCCACCGACTGGAATATTGCAACCAGTTAGCCGACCAGCTGAGTCTCCAATCCACAACTCACGAATGGACACTTCACGAGCAAGTGCCCCAAGAAATCTTCAACCTATAGGGCACTCCACAACTGGATCTGTTTACCTCCCCAGTGAACTATCGTCTTCCCAGATATTTTTCCATTTTCCCGAACATAAAGGGATGATCTATAGATGCCCTGTCCCAACCTTGGACAGGACTCTTCTTATATGCTTTCCCTCCCGTCCCTGTCCTGCAGCGGACTCCGCTGAAACTACAACTAGAACCAGACACAGTGATACTCATAGCTAGAGTAAGAAATTCCAGAAAAATAAAAATTATAAAAAATAAAAAGCATTTCACAGGTCTCTACTCATAGCCCCAATGTAGCCTCACAGACATGGTTCCCCCTACTCCTACAACTATCACTATGGGACCCAGTTCTGCTGCCGATCAGACCAGACCTTTTGACTCTGTGTTAGGGGTCTCTCCTACATCCCAACGCTTGGCTCTTGGGGATGCTTTCATAACTAGGTTATAAGTGTTCTCTCCTGTTGCCAATATTCTCCTGGCTTCCTGTAAGCCAGCAACAAGAGCAACATACAATTCCAAATAGAAATGCTTTTCCATATGGTCGGCCTCTCGGTCCTTGGACCCTTACTCTTGTCCACTGATGAAGGTTCTGGATTACCTGGCCTCTCTAACTGAGTCCGGTTAAGTTACTCTTCCATCAGAGTCCACTTGGCAGCCATCTTGGCTTTCCATGAACCTCTGGATGGCAGGTTATTGTATCGACATCATCTAACTAAGATGTTTTTGAAAGGAATGTTGCATATTAAACCTCCCATTAGAAGACCCACTGCTCCATGGATCTCAATTTTATGATAAAAAAATTAAACCTTCAGCCAGCAGCCACTTGTGACCTTCGTTTTCTTTCATGGAAAACCCTATTTCTGGTGGCTGTCACTTCCGCTCAACATATTTCCGAGCTTCATGCCCTCATGGGTAGGGAAACTTACTTGATTTTCCACAAAGACAGGGTGGTCCTTCGTACCAGCCCTTCCTTCTTTCTTAAAGTGGTTTCCGAACATACTTTAAATCAGTCCTTGGAGCTTCCGGTCTACTATCTTGACTACCCCAATCGGGGTGAACATCTACTACATTCTTTAGATGTGCATCGTATATTACTTTACTACACTAATCAGACAAAATTGTGCTGTCCTACAAGATCTCCTATCATACCTGTCCTCCTACATAGGCATTACTGCTTGGGATTCATCCCAAAAGTATTGACTACTGCAAGAGACCACTCCATGGAGGAATCTTCTCCACCTTGTAACACATATCTTTGCCCTATTTACAATATTGTAAAACTTATCCATTGCCTCTATTGAGAAGCCTACTGTTTGGAAATGTACCAGAGATGTTCCCTTCCACAAAGGAAGGGTCGAACAGGCACTGAATCAGTACAGGCTCATTTTGGTTCTTCCTGCCCTCTCAGTGGTTCTCAAAAAGTGCATTCACATACTGATGGTCGAGCATCTGAATCTGTTGTACCGTGTGGTCTGGCATTTCATCACATCTGCATTGCTCAAAGTCACCAGTGATCTCCGACTAGCCATGGATAGTCGTCTCTCCTCACTGGGGCCATCTTCATGGAACTCTGCAAGGCCTGTAATTTGGTGGATCATGCAGTACTGTTGCTCAAGCTCAAGAATGTAGGTCTCTGCCAACAAGCCATCAAATGCTTTAAAAGCTGCCTGAGTAACCGAATCCAGTTAGTGTCCATACAAGGCATTAGTTCAGACCTTGGGGTCTTAAATCTGGGAGTTCCTCAAGGCTCAATCCTTGGCCCTTTGCCGTTTTCCTTTGTTGTTATTGACCTACCAAAGTATAGCAGCAGGTGTTATCTACATACTGTGTGTATACAAATGACACCATACTTTGCTACATTACAGTGACAATGTCTGAGGTTAATTAAGTACTCCAGTCTAATTTCAGCACAGTTTCTACTTGATTCATCAACAATCGCCTGATCCGTAATGCTACCAAAAGTAAGGCTAAGTTGTTTAGATCCCAGAACTTGCCAACTCAAATTAGCTGATGCACTTGTACTCACATCAGATGGCAATGCTGTTCAGGAAGTCAGCGTATTCAAATACCTAGGAATCTGTCTTACTATATCACAGTAGGCACATTGATCACATCTTAACAACTGTAGGGCCCAAACGCAGCTTTCTGTATGGGTCTAAAAGCTGTCTCCCACTTCCTGCTCCATTTCATCAGCTGTGGAGACATCTTATATCGTTGTGCAAACAGAACCCCTCTGCTGCCTCTGGATTGTTTCTACAAGTTGTGAAGGTTTATCTTCTCATGTGGATGGTCTACCCATAATTGTCTGATATATAACCAGTTTAACTGGTCAAGTCCCTGAAGCAGGCGTGATTACAACTGGCTTTCTTTGTTTTAAAACTGCAAAAGACCCAGATTATCCCCTAGCCCACCTCACACAGGTGAGCAGTGCCTACTCACCCTGTTCCAGAGCAGCACTTACCTTCTCAGTTCCCAGGATGAAGCGTGACTTTGGTAGAAAGGACTTTGCATATTCAGCACCAGACACCTAGAACAAACTCCCTCTCCATCTAAGGAATACTTCTAGCTTGCAAGTGTTCAGGTCCAGTCTTTCCTGCCACTTTAGAATCCCCTGTATTTGTTTTGGTCAGGTATCCCCCACTCCCTATTCATGATCATGTTGTGCACTAGAGCTGTTGCTGTTTGTTTGCTGTGAGCCCACATTGTTAGCTTGCTTTGAGCACTAATTGGATGTACTTACCTTTACAGTTTAGTTTTTGCCTTGTATATTTTAGCCTGTGTGTAACTATTCCTGGTGGACTATGTTAACTGATTGACTGCTGCTGTCCACCTTGGGACCCCCATGAAAACAAGATGCTGCATCTAATGGTATTATCCCAGTTGCAGTACTTTCAAAAAATAAACATAGTAAGCTCACTGGGACTGAATCCATTTTACTGAAGCAACCTGGTACAAGATGCAAAAACGGACAAAAATGTCAACTTTTTTACGTACAGTTAAATACTATACAGTCAGAGAAGCAGTTTATATTACATTTTTATAATCGTATATCAACAGTCTGTTCCTGTTCTGTAACAGCAGGGGTATTAGATCACACATCCAGTGAATGTTCAACATTCTGTTTATGAGTTAGTGGTTGGGGACAGAGATATCTGGCATATAGCACAACCACTTGGTAGAACAGCCTACCTGTACTGTATATTTCTTCCTGTACAGTATATCCTTTGAAAGTTTCAGATTGACTTGTTTTAAGTTATTGTTCTTAAAATCTAGCTGTAGTTGCTCGCAATAACTGTCATTTATGTCCCATGTATGGTTTATGCAAATAACTGGACCCATGTGAGAAAGGGCTGAAGCCGCTCATTGTGGTTTTCCAGTGTAATAAATAATGTGAAATGAAATTTACAGTCAGCATTCAAGAGCAGGTACTTGAAATCATCATGGGATTCAACTGAAAACCACTGGGTTTGGGAGTTCCACACCCTGGTGGCTCTGGACCCACAGGTCTTCTAACCCATGGAGATCTTGACATAAGGTACTTGGAGTAGATTTCCAGCTGAGGAACAGAGGTTCCGGCTGCAAGAGTAAGGAATTAGGCTGGTAGTCTGGAAACTTATGCTGCAGAACCTGTCCTCTGTCAGTTGGACTGTTTTTCACCCAGGCTGAAGTTAGGCCGTTTTATTTTTTTCCTCCTTGGCACCTTAAGGCCCCGTCCACCCTACACCGCTTGGGCCCGGTAATGGATGTAAACCGCTACGGCCGGGGAGCGGTAGAGTGTGTCCACACCGCGGCAGTGTCCATTACTGGACCGGCACTATCGGTCCACGCCGGGAGCTCGGCGACCGTTACGGTCACCCAATCCACAATGCAGCTTCGGCGCTGCGTGGGGACCAGTGCCACCGTCCACACTACGCCTGTAGCGTTACGAGGGGTAGCGTTCACGAAAACACCTTCTGTAACGTTACAGGTGTAAACACAAACCGTTGCGGTAACAGTTTGGGCACTCTGTAACATTACAGAGGCATACTGTGGACAAGGCCTAACTCAGTGCAGGTTTGCTTTACACTAGTTTGATAGATTTTTCTTTTATGGTTCCACTTTTGTCCATTTATTTTCCGCCGTATATCCCACCTGCAGATGTTGTCTGCTTCCTTCTACTCTAGAAGAATGTGTTTTTTTGTCCTGCAGTATCTTCTTCAGAATCCAACACTCTTCTTTAGGGCAGTTTCCCTCCATATTTTAAGCAATATTTCTTATCCTTTGACGTATCTGTCAGTAACTGTCATGTTTTTCTTTTTTTTTTTTTTTTTTGGACTTCATTCTTTGCTGTCTTCTGCATTTCTTTCTTGCTGTTCTCTTTTAGGGACCTGCTATCCTTTACGTAACATTGCTTCTCATTCCCTCACTGTTCCTTCTAGGAAATCTACAGCTGGTCAGTCTGCTTTCCATTATCGCTTTCCTAAACTTTGGTCCTCCCTTCCCTTGTCTATTCGTTCTGCCTCTTTGGCTTTCTCCTTAAAGTCTTTCCTTCATGACTTTTTTTCTCCCTTTTGCAACTGTCCTTAACCCTCTTCCTTCGCCACCTCACTGGTTTTGCCGTGGAAATCTATTTCTCCTTACCTGTGCATACTGTTACTCTGATTTGTATTGAAAGTTATGTTGTTTTTTTCATTTAAATAGTGTAGCTGTATTCTCTATATATATTCATTGCAGAACACTTCATTAATGCACCATTAGGGTTGAACTATTAAAAGTAGGGAAATGCAACCTTAGGGTTCCCTAGCATAAGGCCCCACTCCCACTGTGCATGCAGGAACAGGCATGAGGGGACCTTGGGCTTCCCAACCGCAACACCCCACCCACACCCTTGGCTTCCAATCCTAACACCCTAATGCTCACTCCATTCTCTTATTCTGTACCCATGTTACCTTACTTTAGTCTTGGAATGGGGTGAGCATTAGGGTTTGAAATGCCAAGTGACACCCGTCACACCTGTTCCTGCATGCAGGGTGGGGGTGGGGCGGTATGATTGGAAACTGAGGGTGTGGATGGGGTGTTGGGGTTGGGAAGCCTAAGTTCCCCTCTTGTCTGTTTCTGCATGCACAATGGGAGTGGGGCCTTGCGCTGGGGAACCCTAATGGTGCATTAACAAAGTGTTTTGCAATGAATTTGCTTATTTATTTTTTTTTTTTAGATCAACTCTGCCATTGTTAGGAGTCTTTTCATCAGATTTTCAACGTGACCTTTTTGGGACCCCTCCTCATGAGCAGTGCCACTGTCATTTCGTTCATTGGTCCCAAAAGGTGATTTCACTCAGCGCCCATGCCATTCTGCACCACAGGTGCAAAAACACCTTATGGGCAGGATGTGAAGAATGACAGCTGTACTATTCATGATGTGGTGTGAAAAAATGCCAATGTTGAAAATTTGGAGTCAAAATATTGTAAATCCTAAAGTGAGGCGCCTGCGTAGAAACTGCGCAACGCATGCTCGTAATGCAGTCTTTTTTAGGAATGTTCTCACATTTTCAACATGGGCTTTTTCAGACCCCACCTCATGAACACTGGCACTGTCATTTTGTCAGTCGGTCCTGAAAGGTGATTCCACACAGTGACTGCAAAATCACCTATCAGGACCAAGTAACGAAATAACAGTGCCAGAGTTCATGAGGTGGGGTCCCAAAAAGCCCATGTTGAAAATGTGGTGCAAAGATTCCTAAAGATTTCCTAGCTATCAACATAAGTTCAAAATGCCATTGACTGTCATTATAGGGCACTTGCCTTTATTCTTCAGTTCGTGGTTCAGCTTTGAAGAGTGCAGAAGTGTCCTGGTCCACTGAAGATGACGGCGGACGACCAACAGAGGTAAGTATAGGATAATGGGGTAAGGAGAAGTGGCTGCTCAGTGGGAGGGTGTGGATGGGGGGAGGTGCTGAGCAGCAACGACGAGGGATGGTTTTCTTTGTTTCAGAGAAAAAAAAGTAAAAACATTGCAGGACAGTTTTCTTCTTTTCAGGTAACTGAAAAAATATTATTTGGGGACACTGGGAATGGGCTCCCCAGTATTCCCTGATACTAAGGGTGGAATAAAATAATACAATTCAAGGACACTGGGAGTGGGCTCCCAGTGTCAAAAGTAATGGGGGAGGTGGGAGTGGTGTAAATGCTGACACAGGGATTAGGCACTGATGCTGCAGCAACAATGCAGGATTTTTTTTAAGTTTATTAAAATATATTATTTTGGGACACTGGGAGTGGGCACCCCAGTCTCCCACGGTGCTTGGTGAGGGGGAGATTAGCAAAAATGATTTGTGGACACTGGGAGTGGACCCCCAGTGTCCAGCAGTACTGGGGGGGGCGTGTAAATGCCGACACGGATTGGGCACCCCGATGTCGGCAAGTACGTTGTGGGCTTGGTTTTTTTTTTTAATGTTAAAAAAATATACAATTCTTTGGGGACATTGGGAGTGGGCTCCCCAGTGTCCACACATCAAAAGCACTTCATTGTTTCCTCTCACTAAGTGGAGAAACAACATGGCCAGCAGCATAATGTGTTCGACCTAGAATCCCACATTGCAGCCACTCCTGCAACATGGGATTCTTTGTCATGCTTGACATCTATTTTTTCCCCATAGGAAATAATGGGAAATGCAAGATTGAATAACTTTGGAACGGGTTTTTTTTTTCATCAAACCTTCAAATGGCACATCTCTGAGGCCAAGGCTTTCTACCCTGAAAATTTCAGCCCAGAAGCTAAAGCTGTTCCCGAGATATGGGTGGACAAAAAAGTGCCAAAAAAGCACCAAACCTCCTTTATTTTCAACACTCTGTATCTCAGAAATGGCTAAAGCTATTGCGACAAAAGTTGCCTCATAGAAACACCTACCCAGGGTAATTATGCATGCCAGATTTCATAGAAATCACTTCAACCATTACAAAGTTATTAAGGTCCAAAAATTGGCCAGCCCAGTGGCACTGAAGGTTGAGGCGCTGGACACCACACTTCGCGCTACACCAGTGACCCGGGGTCGGGAGTGAGGCCGGGCGCTGGGGGTCGGCAGGGAAGGGAGATGGATCGAGCATCCATAGGACAGCTCCCCTCTCCTCTCCCCTCCTTGGGGAGGGATCCAGGGGTCTTCCCAGTACAGCAGTGACCCCCGGTGGAGACCGGGGGTACTACTTGCGTGGGAACAAGAATCGGGGAGGAGCGCGGCAGGCGTCTACAGGGCAAAGCCTGCGTGCTGACGCCACTGCACGACTGCGCTCGGGGAAAAAGCTACACAAGAAAAAACCTCCTTGACCACAGGTGAGATGACGGTGGCCCCAGGGGAACACCCATATCCCAATCGCTGGCCCAGATGTGCCAGGATCTCTCCATGGCCAACCTGTCGGCCACAGGTAAGGCACTTCACACTTAGGAATTGACCACCAGGGGAGGGTGGAACCAGCCCCGGAGGTGATACCAGGGGTTGGGCCTGCTTGGGTCGTTCGGGGGAGATCCAGGGAGATGCAAGGGTTCAGACTAGGAATTAGGGTTGTGTCCAAGTGGGCACTCCTGAAGGATGCACGGGGTCTGGGAGTATCAACACAATAAAAAAAAAATTGCTCTTTAACATTGAACACTCTCATCGACCCATATATACTGGCGCTACCGTGCCAGTATAATATTGTAAATGCTTTATATGATGTTCCCCATTCCCTTCTCCCAGGATGCATCTGGAAACAAGCTGTTACCAGTTCAGTATGTCTTTCCTGGTGAAACATTTTGAAATAAATAAAGGGACTGCTGCAGATGGGCTGTTTTCTCATTATATAGTGACTGTGTATGTGCATCTGCTGGACAGAAAAGTTCTGGTTCTCATGGGATCATAGTGCCTCTGACTCTAACACAAAAGAGTATGGCTATATGGAGGATGGACTCAGACACTTAAGTTATGGTACCACAAGTAACTTTTCTGTCCCATCATACCCGTTTACCGATATGTACAGTTACTGTGTCACCTATGGTCATAAGATTGTCTTTTCTGAGTCCTTTGGATGCCAGAACTGTTTGCCTTCTCAACTCTTATAAGTCAATATTCAAAGAGAAATTAGTTTTTGGAAATTAATATAATTTATAATTGGTAAAATATTGCCTTTGTTCTGAAGAGTCCACTATTTTTGGCAAATAAATTTGAATGTCACTTAATTTTCTATTTTGACTTTTGGTAATCATACTTCCTCCTTTATTTTGGTACTTTTTATTGTATTTCTGGAAGTACTTCCACAATGGAGTTTTGGAATCAGTGGTTGTACATATAAATATCTAAATGCATATGTAGTATCTTCAGAAAGCTAATGGTAAACTGGTTTGTACTGTAAACCCCTGACCTAGTTTCAACCAGCAGAGTCTCATTGAAAAGATTATTTGATTAAATCTGCAGTAAAAACTTTGCATTATCTAACATAAGACCTTTGATGTTTTTATAGCCTTTACAGGTTCTGTTTGCTGGTGAAGCCACTCATCGTACGTTCTACTCGACTACCCATGGTGCATTACTGTCAGGATGGAGGGAAGCAGATCGTCTCATCAAGTTTTATGCTCCTTCTAATTCTCACCACTTGAACTCAAAACTGTGACAGACTAGACACTTATTCTTGCTCTATCAACAAATATATAAATCTGAATTTTAAAATGTTATTTTTTAATTAGCAGTACAAAATACAGTTCTTTGCATAACCAAAAACTGTTTTGTTACACTGACAGCTTTTGAATGCAATAGATACAGTAATACTGACCTATTTTCTTTGTACGTATAGTAAGTAGCGTTTTAAATCTAAAGACAGCCTCAGTTCCCTGCACTGCTCAATGAATGATCCCCACTTTCTAGAAGAGATTTCTAGACACAGAGTAAACCAAACCGCCTGAGTTTCTTCACTGTAAGGGTAAGGGTCGAGGTCGACTTTGACCCCTAGCTCCGCTGCCGTGGCAGTGCCGACTTCTGAGCCATAGTGAAGTACCTAACAGTAAAAGGTTCTGATGCTATGGCTGTCCAATGGAGAACCTGACTTCTGTGCCAAAACTTCAGGAGCTTGGAGAATGGGAAGTGTTTCATGTTGTAATACCACCTCCTGGATTAAAAGCTGAAAAAGCAGTAGTGATACAGGGAGAGAGGTCATCCCTGCATCATACTGGACATCATGATGCTCATAGGGTCATCCATAAAGAGCAGACTAGGTAAAAAAGAGTAGGGATCACAGGCAGATGATGCCCCCAACATCCACAAGGGCCACTCTACTTAATTCATAGGAAGCTGTTCCACCGCCCCCCTCGCCAAAGCCTTATCTTGACAAGTTAGCCCCCACCATGGGAGAGTGGTAAACCCTTGGAGATTTAGAGGGGGCCGGTGGCACCCTATCGATGGCAGAGGTGCTGCTCTGGATGTGAGAGGACTATTGGGACTCCAGAAGTGATCACAAACACTCCCAGAAATACAGGCAGGGTTAAAAGAGAAGTATTACTCTCCTGAGGCCTTAGATCAGTTCTCATCTGCAGATCTGCTTCTCTGTGTAAAAATAAAATATGGGTTGGAGAAAATCCTGTGCGGTGATTGGTTGATTTTGATCACATGACTGTAGGTTATTCCAGCACAACAACACAGGTAAGTGATATATAACTTTATGAATTTCATTACTCAGTTTTAAAATTAAAAATTTGGGCTCCAAGGTGCGTAATTGTGGAATAACAGCACTTCCCGGGTACATAAAGGCTACTCAGTCTGTGCCATTACTACTCAAGGCATGCCATTATCCTGCACTTACTCACACCCGTCCTGCCATATTGTTGAACTCTAGGTGGTGTATGGTAGAGGAGCATGATTCTCCCAGCGACCTGCCTCCTCAAAAACTTTGAGATCCAAGGTGCTAAGGTAATGTTTAACTGGACTTTGCAGCACAAGGTGTTCAACCATACCTGTTGAACGTTTAGGAAACTAAAAGTTGCACACAGCCTACTTCTCTCTTCTCATCGCCAAATGATTACACAAGGCCACACATGTACTATATGTATTGTTTTGGACCCACGGGATGAAGGAAACTCACCATTAAGCTGGAGGCAGAAAAGACCCGGGCTGCTGATTGCCTGGAGCTCAGTTAGACAGTGGGCTGATTTCGTCATGGATCTACCAGGTTTTAGCTTTAGGCAGCTGTCGGTTGGCTGAGACTTACACTCTCAGTCTCAGCATAGATGGAGCATACTGTACCTTAGAATTGATAAGACTGAAGTGTACTGACTAACTGCGACTACAGGCTCACAGTGCTAAATGTAAGGGTAAAGTACTGTAGTTGACCACAGATTGAGACTGTATACTGATGTATAATGTTGTGAAGTTTCCATTTATTCACCTTTGACTACTCCTACAATGATGGGCCTCAGTATCTCGGTAAGTATCAATGTACCAGTGGTACTGAGCGGCATTAAACTGTCCGAAGCAGAAGCAGGACCGTACTGGAACTGAGACGTTGCATCTCAGCTGTGCTAGTCTATGTAAATATATTGCATGTAAAGCACTGTGTAATGCACAGTACTGCATTAATGTAAATGCGGTACTATCCTCAGTCTAGGCATTACCAGTATTTAAAGTACCAGTAGAACTCAGATGTGCCAGAAGCCATGTCCCTATGCAGGCCACACCATAAAAGGTGGTATTAATCTTCCTAAAACTCACAGTATATTCTCTTATTAAAATTCACATCTTCGACTTCAAGACGGATGTGATCTAGCATGGTAAAAGCTATCGGCAGACTACAGCCAACATCTGGAAATGCAGGGTCAGGCTTTTGTGATAAGCTACTTTCAGATTGATGACAGTTCCTTTTCACCACAAGGTGCATCCCATAAGGATGGGCAACTGCTGTTGCTTCACCTGCCTGAGGGTAGATACATTTGAACTCCTCTTTTTGTTGTTGCAGTAAGTTGAAAGAAGTGAAGTAATTTAAGTGCCGGTGAGAAAGAACACTATGTATGGTAAAATACAATCAAAAGACTAAAACCCAGTACATAGCATCATGGGTATGCAAATCTGTGTGTGGGGGGAGCTAATCTGACTACGAAATAACTTATTTTCCCAATAGAGTCTACAAGAATAAGATGCAGAGTGATGAAGTCAGGTGACCAGCTGTGGATGTCTGCTCTGGCTAAGTGCAGTTCACTAGTTGAGACAACATGCTACAAGGCTGTACAACTGTTTTTTAATTTTAACTTCAAGAAAGGGGTGAACTGTGACAATAGACCAGCTCTGTCCCAACCACAGCAAACAACAGAGATTCAATGGTCATCGTGGAAAACTCCCAAGTCACTGACAACCGAAGTTTACCACAGAACAAATCCCATAAGGATGGACAGTTACTGCTGCAGTACCAGCCTGGAGTAGATATAGTTGAACTTGAACTCCTCTTTTTAATCTAGTGAGTGGAAAAAGCCTCAAACTTAGCACAGTGCATCGTGAGTATGCCAGTGTGTGTGTGTGGTAAACTGACTCAGAAATGATTCAGCTACTACTACAGTCTGTTTGAGGTCACTAACCAAACCTAACCACAGCTGACTCACACAAACACACACACGCTAAACGTAATCCTCTATCAAAGTACCAGTGATGCTGAGAGATGCCAAAGCTCAATTGCTAGAAATTAACTATATGTAAAACAAGAGTGGACTTCAGCCAATAGCTGTTTATTTTTCAGTGGAGCTATCTGTTGATCTTCTTTGAGGATGTCTCTTTCATCAGGTCACACTTATGGAGCATTAGCCATCAGGATGTAGGACCACACGGAAACTTTTTTCCCTAACAGTCTACTAGGGGCCATGCATGACAACATCTGATGTCAGTATCCCTATACAAGTGTGGACGTCCCCGTCCCCTCCTTAGTTCTTTTCCTGCCATCGATCTTGAATTGTGGGATCCTGCTGGAAATGCTGCTTCTGTTGCAGTCATTTTCTTTTTACCTTTCTACTTTTATTTAAATGTAATCCTTTTTTTCTCTCAGTCTCGTGCAGCCGAGAGGGACCCTAACTGTGTTGGCGTCTTTGTCCCAGTGGTACCCTGCCTGCCAAGTTGTCTCTGCCTGCGGACTAGGCCGGCTCACCACCATGGGTGCTCTCATTGGCCTTGTTTTCTACTCGTGTGGCTGCCTTCCTTTTCCACTGGAGGGCTTTAGGGCACTGAGGGCAGACCCAGTAAGGAATGAGAGCCAGAAGCTGCCGTCTGGGACATTTGGGAGTCTCCTTCCTTTTGGTTTTCTAGGGTGATCTCTCTCTTGACTGTTTTTGCGCCAACTCGCCCCAGCCTCCAGCACATTATCCAAGGTTTTTTCAGGGATTCTTGCCTGGTCGACTTACGGCACTAAACGTGAGATCTACCTGGTGATCTAGCGTTTTGTTTCATGAGGGATCCCCTAGCTACCTCTTGACCAGCAAGGATTTCACCCAGGAGACCACGGGAATATCGGGTTGCTTCTTGCATGGGGAGACTGCCCTTTCTCACTCTCAGGGCCATCTCCCTTGGAGCCGCTTTCATTGAGGACCTCGCCTGCACCCAGACAGCCTCAGGACATTCAGACTACAGGTCTGGGGGCAGGTTCACTCTGTTCCAGCTGTGGCTAGTCATCCATTGATGGTGATGCCTGTGCCTCGCCCATCGATCGTTGCCTTCTGTCGTCAAGTGCATGTGGCATGGCCTGGACCTTGCTGCCCTGACTTTGGCTGGGGCTGGCTTCTGCCTGTTGATGGTGGCGCCTCCTGCTGACCCACGGCTAGGCGACCATGATGCCTGAGCCTCTCCCATTGATTGTTGCCTCCCATCCAGTGCACAGCATATGGCTTGGACCGCACCACCCTGGCTTGGCTGTGGATGGTTCCTGCCCATTGATAATGGTGCCTTCTGCCTCCCCATCAGCATTGGCTCAGGTTGGCTGTTATTGCCGACCGATCATTGCCTCCTGTCACGCAGTGCACAGGGCATGGCCTGGACCTCGCCACCCTGACTTTGGCTGGGACTGCGCCTGCCTGTCAACAGTGGTGCCTTCTGCCTCCCCTGTTGGCACTGGCCCAGGTTGACTGTTGCTATGGCCTACCTTCTGCTTATCGACAGCGACACCTCAGGCCTCCCCCATTGGTGCCAGCCCCTGATGGCCTTTGTCCCCCCATTCGTCTTATGGTGGTACCATCTGCCTCCCCCATCGATGCTGGCTCAGGCTGGCCTCCACCTACCTATGGTAGCTTCTCCATCTTCGTCCACCCCTCTCCCCAGTGCTCTGTGGGGATTTGAGCACTTACACTGGTGGTGGCGCCCTGGCCTCCCAGCCAACTTCTCCTCACCGTCGATGTCATATCGGGCATTAGGCACGGACCTGTCTGTGTCCCTGCTGACATTTACCAGTAGACCATCCTGCAAATTTCCGGCAATGTCTGCTGTGATTACCAATGGCCACTGAGGATGGGTGAGGGGTAAGTGGTGATGGTGAGCTCTGTTGCCAGGTTCCCGCTTCCACACAGCAGGTTGTTCCCTGGGGTCCCTAAGAGGGCCCTGTCTTTCTCCGATGATGCAGCTCTGATAGCTTATCTGGTTAGCCTGGAGGTGACCAGCTTATATCTACCTGGACCTCCCTTGCGCTGCCTGCCTGGGTACGAGGCTTGCCTAGTCCCATGCCGCCCAGTCATGCCAGCAGCGAGCAGCCTATGGGCTCCCAGGCCCGAATGCTAGCACCTTGGCACCCACCTCCCTTAGCCCTGAGGCTTGTTGCATGCCTGACCCTCCCACCCCATTCCAACATGTCTCTGGCAGGTAGCTGCATGGGTCTGTTTTGGAGTGTTGGGTCCAATCAGTGATACTGGCGGCAGGGAGTGGGACTGGCTTCTGCCACAAAGAGGCACCAACATACCCACTGTTGCCTAAGAGACGTAGAGCAGCCCCTGCAGGGTGCCCTTCATTCTGGCTATGTTTAGTCAAGGGGCAATGAGGGTTGCCCTCCCTATCTGCTCAAGGGTTTTGTTTGCTCTCTGCATGACCCCGGGGCATGGGTACAGTGGTGGGGGCTTTGTCTGCTCCCTATGGCCTCCTCATTACTTTTCATACTTGCTCCATTTATCTCTGAGAGGGCTTTTTCTCTGCCCTGGAGCAGCTAGCCAGGTACCCACCCACCCTAACTCTGGCAGCAGTCAGGAGTTATCCATGGGGGAGATGGCATACCCATCGTCCTTCAGGTGCCCTCTGCCTCATATCAGATTGTGAGGTTTTGGCACCCGGACCTACATTTCCAATCCCAGTGACTGTTCTTTGGTCTGTGACCACCGCCAGTCTCCAGTCCTGCCAAAGGTCCCTGGGTCAGGGGGACTAAAACTAGTCTTGGATATTGCCCCCTGGGTTGTTTTTTTGAGCCACAGGTACTTATTGCTTCTTTTGTGGCTGTGTCTGTATGCCTTCACAGGGAAGGTCTCTCTGTTGTCCTTTACAGGGAAGTTGGCCTTCTCCAAGACCCCCCTCATGGGGCAGTTGTGTCTCACCCTAGAAGGCACTGGACTCTTGCTCAGGGTTTGAGCTGTCCCTCTTACCATGGTGCAGTCTATTTTGATCCCTTGCAGATGTTTGCAGCACAGAGGTGCAGTCTCAGCCTTCCTCACATAGAATGGGCCAGAATGTAGGAGGGTGCAGGCCCAGGTAGTTTATGAAATCAGATCTGCCACAGCCGGGACATCTAAGATTGTTTCACATGCTGGCAGCAGCCGTTGTCATGGTATTCCTGCACAGGCTGCACGTGGGGCTCCCATGGCGGTCTCTGATGCCCCCAGTAGGAAGTCGTGCTCTAGCTGTCAAGACCAGCAGGTTCTAGTACCCTCCCCATTTGTCAGGTGCTCCAGCAATGGGGAAGAACCCTATGATATGCAAAACAAGATTTTCTTCCTCATTACTCCCCCTTGACAGGCCTTAACCACAGTCACGTTTAGGTTAGGCTAGGGGTACATTGAGGTCCTCTTCAGATTTGAGGAATGTGGACCACAGTGGAGACTTCCTTCCACTTACTCGCCCTAGAGGTGTGGTTCATGCCGTTTGCTTTGCAAGCCCTCCTGACTAATCTACCATCATGACCTCTGCTGGTGCAGGCAGAGTTTCTCTGTGACATGCTCTATGTACAAGAAATGGGACTAAGTTTTACTCCCTGTGTGGGGAGGCGACAAGAGTTTCCTACTAGGCTCTAGAACTGTTGGCTGTCCATGTTCCAGGCATTCAAAACGTCCTGGCATACAGGCAAAGCAGGTCACAGGCCAGAGTGCATGCGTGGGAGCTGCTGCCTCAGTTGTAGAAGACCTGTTTGACAGGTGGAGTTGTGCAGAGTTGGTCCTTTTTGCATCCCCACTCCATGCAAACTGCCATTTTCCTGCTCACTCGATCCAGGGCCTGGAGTTTTCTGGTGAGATGTGTGTCCCTGTCTTAGAAAGGAAGGTTCCTTTAAGCCTTCTCTCCCTTTCCTCCAATTTAGAGGGTGTTAATCAAGCTTCAGATGGAGGGAGCCACTTCAGTCCTTGTAGCTCTCTTCTGGCCTCGTCAGATATGATTTCCCTTGCTGCAACACTTGGTAGTGGCACTCCCAGTACCCCTCCCCCTGCGTTAGGGCCTGCTGTCACAGGAACAGGGAGCCCTGGTCCATCTGGACCTCAGGATCATACTTTGAGGGTATATCATGTGGTAAGCCACACCAGTAGGACTTATCACCAGACACTAGGATCACATGGAAACTTTCTAGCTGGCAGTCTACCAGAGGGGGCGCCACCTCATCACCCACAGATATCTGCCAACACTGTAAGAGTGGGCAGCCCTTATAGACTCCTCAGTTCTTTCCCGGAGTCATTCAACGCATGTCGGATGTCTAGAAACTGCAGCAGCTACAGTCTACTGCTGTTTCATGCTTTTTTTCTACTGTTTATTTGCTCACCGGAGTTATTTTCCATCTTTCTATGGGTTTTTCATCCATTTATATTTTCGAAACCAGTGTCATCCTCGGAGCATTCCACAAAGTGTGCTTGTAGTCAGCAGATTCCTGTGAAGAATGGCCATTCTACCTGTATCTGCTGCCTTGGTCCAGACCACAATGTCCAAGCCTGCCAGTTCTGCCAGAAGTTCATCCAGGCCACCCGGCGATGATGCCAGCAGACCTTCAAGAACTTTCTCCTGAAGCAAAAGGTCACCTCCATGGAACAGAAGCTGCAGGCTAGGAGCTCTTCAACCTCCCTGGCCCAGTCTTCAAGCTCTCATTATTCTAAGTCCTGGGACAAGGCCAGTGGGAAGCACGAACACTGAGATAAGGACCACAATAGGCCGCAGTCCTCCTCTTCCTGCTCAGGATCGCCACACTGTCGTTCAACCGCTCAGTGGTCCTCTTCTTCCTGGGGGTTGGCCCTAACAGCCCCGCCATGCCCTTTCCTTTACAGGGCTACTGGCAGACCCATTTCCTGTCTATATTACCGTATCAGACCAGGCTCTTCAGGCCAGGGTTCCTCGCCTGCCCCTCGGCCCCTGGTGGATAGGCCCCTTGTCATATCGGGCACACAGCATGGTGGCACCACCGGTGCTTCAGCCGGCACAGGTTCAGCAGCTGCCATGGGTTCCTCATCTCCCCACCCGCTCCCACTTCTCCAGCGTTGGACTCCTCTACTTGGTCTGTTGCCCCCCCTTTGCTAGCTTAGTGGGACACCAGCTTCTCTCATGAGCCAAGTTACCCTCCTCTGTTGCCCACTTGGGTTCCTCCAAAACTGCTGCCTGCTTCTCTTTAGCCCATGCTTCTAGGATCACCTTCGACTTTGCCTCAGCCAGCCCCTGTTGGGCCTTTGCTGGTCTTGCCATACCTGGTGCTAATCAGACCTAAGCCCAACTATCCCCAGCTTACATCAGCCTATCCTAAGACGACACCTGCTGGTCCTCGGCCTATCTTCCTCAGCCAGCACTAGTCAGGCCTTTGCCGGTTTACCCTACACCAGCACCCATGGGTCTGGCGCCAGTCTGCACTTACCCAGCACCCACTGGCCTGTCGCAAGACCTGGTAGATATACAAAGCCTTGTTTCCTCCTTTTGGAGTGTTCTGCAGATGCAGGTCCCTACGCTGCAAGGCCTGGCGCCCCCTGCCCCCCCAGGACCGACCTCCGGAGCCTTCCACTGTGGCTCCTTCACGTCCAGCCCCGCCACCTGGAATGGCTCACACCCCGTGTCGCCTACCTGACGATGGTGTGAGGATGCCCTAGACTTGCTTTTACCTGACAACAGCGAAGATTCAGACTGGAGGGGGACAATGGGAACACAGGCTCCTCAGAAAGGGAAGGGACCCCGAGGAATGTCCCTCATGGGGTTTGAAACAGAAGAGCAGGACCCGGAGCAATGCCGGCTCGTGACCTACATTCACCAGTCCGACTCCCTTCCTTTGGTGGTTCCCCTTTCATTGATACCTACGAGGATATCATTACGGCTGCCTGGCATAGACTAAATTTGGTTCACGCCATGTCCTGTAAAGCTGACCAGCTGCATCATACTCCAGTGGGCATGCCCTTCCTGGGGGAGTAGGCCCATGCAGACTCAGTAGTTATCAATGCTGCCCAAGACCGCACTAAGTGGCCAAAGCACTTGAGCTCCCTTCCACCCAACCAGGAGGCCCATTGGCTGGATCTTTTTGGGAAACTGACGTTTGCCTCTTCTACATTGGTGATCCATGCCCTTAACTACCTAGCCCAGATGCTCCAGTATCAGAATGTGTTGTGGGACGCGGTCCAGTCCATGCCCGCTGACACTGCCAAGCAGCAAGCCTTGGACACTCTTAAGTTGGCTTCCGTCATCGGTACCCACCTGTTCTGGGCTGCCTGTGATTCTGTGGATGTGGTGGCCTGGGCAGAGGCTGCCAGCATATGCCTGCATCTGTACTCTGGCAACGGGTTTCTGGGTTTGCTCAAGATGTCCAGTTGTTCATCTTGAATGCTTCTTTCAGGGGCAACCTACGGTTTAGAGGTGATGTTGAGGACATCCTCTCTAAGCTTCAGGCCTTGGGATGGGCCATCAGATCTCTTCATTGTACTACACGCAACCCAGATCTGGGCAGAGAACCTCCTTTTGCCGGACTGCCAGTAGGCAGCCCTGGCAGTCAGCCAAGGCAAGCGGAGGGCAGCGGCATCTGCCCTGCCTGCCCCCACCTCTTCCACCAGTAAAAGATCCAGAGGGGACCCCACAGCCCCAGCTGCAGCTGCTTCCCCCGACTCCTTGCCAGATCCCCTCACTCCAGTAGCACAGGAGGAGGCTGTAGGGGGTCGATTCTCCCTCCATTTAAACAGGTGAAGAGAAATAACATCCGACAGTTGCATCCTGCAACTCTTACAACACAGCCACTCCCTAGAACTATTGGAGTGGCCTCCAGACAATCCCCCAAGTTCAGTTCTTTTACCATCCTGGCCACATCCCGCTAATTGGGGAGGAGATCCATGCTTTGCTCTACAAAAGGCCCATAGAACCAGTCCCACAATCCCAGTAAGGACAGGGGTTCTACTCCCACTTCTTCCTGGTCCCCAAATGCATTGGGGGCCTCAGGCCCATCTTGGACCTCAGCAAACTAAACTTGTTCATCCAGTACAAAAGATTCAGGTTTGATCACCCTCCAAGGAATGCTGCCACTGTTACACCAAGGGGACTGGAATTGCTCCCTAGACATGCAGGATGTATACCTGCACATCATGATGTGCTCCTCACACAGACTCTTCCTCAGGTTTCTTTTTCAGGGAACCCACATCCAGTTCAGGGCTCTGCCGTTTGGCTCATCCTCACCCCTTTGGGTGTGTACCAAGTGCTTAGTGGTGGTGGCGATAGCTTCCCTCAGATGACAGAGGTTCTATGTGTTCCCATACCTGGACGACTGGCTGCTAGTAGCTCCATCCTGGAAGCACCTGCTTCAAACCCTAGATTCTACCTGCCCCCCTTCCAGGATTTTGGGGTCACCATCAACCTACCCAAATCCTTTCTGGCCCCCTCCCAGCGGCTCCAGTACATTGGGGTGGTGTTCAGTACAGCCCAGGGAACTCTGGAGGCAGCTCTCCACATTAATGTCTTGGGAGTTGCGAGCAGTTCTGTATGCCCTACATGCCTTCCAGAGACATCTGTCCCCGGCTCCACTGCTGATTCAGACAACTCCAGCGTGGTCCACTAAATCAACAAACATGGAGGGACTTGCTCTTACCCCCAGTGTTGGGAAGCGATGAGGGTCTGGTATTGGGCACTAGACCACTGCCTGGAACTTTCAGCCATCCATGTTCCCGGCATCTAAAACATCTTGGTGGACAGCCTTAGCCAGTCTCAGGCATGTGTTCACAAGTGGGAGCTCCTGACCTCCATGGTGGAAGATCCATTCGACTGGTGGGGTTGTCCAGAGTTGGACCTTTTGTGTCCCCACTCAACGTAAAACTGCTGTTTTTCTGCTCACTCGTTCCAGGGTCTGGAGTCTTCTGGCAAGATGTGTTGTCCGTCTCTTGGAAAGGAGGATTTCTGTATGCCTTCCCTCCCTTCCTGTTCCTTCAGAGTGTTCTGATCAAACTTCAGATGAAAGGGGCGACTATGATCCTAATCGCCCCCTTCTTGCCTCATCAGATCTGGTTCCACTTGCTCCAGCAACTGGTGGTAGAACCTCCACTACCCCTGCCCATATGCATAGGCTTTCTCTCCCAGGAGCAGGGCACCCTGGTCCATCCGGACCTCAAGTCTCTCCATCGTCATGCATGACTCTTGAGGACGTAGCCGTCATGAAGTTTGGGGTGTCTCCTAAAGTAGCAGATGTTTTAATGACAGCTAGGAAGCCCTCTACTCTGACCACCTATTTTGTGGAAGCGCTTTGCAATATTATGTATAGGTCTGCGTGTCTCTTCTGCCTAGTCCCCGACCACAACGTCCAGGCCTGTGATGCCTGCTAGAAGTTTAACTCTGCCACCAGAAGATGACACCTGAGGACCCTCGAACACCACCTTCTCAAGCAGAAGGTCACCCAGATGGAACGGGAGCTTCAGGCCCGGAGCTCTTCCACTTCCCAGCCCAATCTTCCAGCTCCTATTCCTCCAAATCAAAGGGGAAATTGTCAGGGTAGCATAAGCACTGGGACAGTGACCGTGACCTTCCCCAGTCTTCTTCCTGTTTGCGGTTACCACACAAGGCCGCTTCTGGGTTGACCTTCGGGGCCCAGCCCACCCTTTCTCCTTCAGGGCTGCCACTGGCTCCACCTCCCACCCAGGTCTCTCTGACCAACGGTGTCTCCTCGAGGCAGGGGATGTCGGACCCCTTTCTCCATGGGCTGTACAGCAGGAGGCATGACTGAAGCTCCTCCAGTTGCTGCTGGTGCCCTTTCTCGCCGTCCCAACCCCCCCAGTGCAGCTCTCTGTTTCTGTGAACTCCATCAGTCTTATCCTTCAAACATGGGCAGGCGTCACTGGGTACCAGTGTCTCATTGACTCTGGTCTCACCCCAGCCATCGCCAGTGGCACTTTCTTCTTTGGTGCTGGTCCCTCAGATGCCAGTGTATTCTGTATAGGCATCGTTTAGACTGAAGTCTGTTGTACCGCCTCCTACGCTTCCGCATCCCAGATGCCGGGCGCACCCTGATGCCAGCAAGACCTGCGCTGGCCTCACCTCTGCCTACTCCAGGGGGTCCTGTGCCCAGCCTTCCACTCCTGCAGCCAGTTGAGCCAACACCTGGGCCTTTACATATGCTGGCTGGGCCACAGCCAGGGTTCCCGTCACCAGTACCTGCTGATCCTGTGCCGGGCTACACACATTCAGCACCATCAGGGTCACCGCTGCAAGCCTACTCGTACCCTATGCCAGTTGGGCCCCAGCCTTCATACCCTTATCCTGCACCCGTGGGACCACCGCCACAGCCTGATCTTGGCATTCCTGGCCTTTATACAGTCCTAGGCCCCACAACCGGGCCTGCCTCAGCCTTCCTACCTGCAGGGGCCTCCAAGGGGTAATGCCTTACCAATTCTGGTGCGTCCACCTCCTAGCGCCTTCTTCACATATGGATGCGGTACTCACGCCACCAGCGGACCTCCCGGCAACTGTGAACCGGCGGACTCTTCTTTAGACAATGAAGGGGGCTCCAACTCTTCCTCCCTGTTGTGTGCATTTTCAGGGGATGGGAAAGAACCCTCTGCTGTCCCCAAGTCTTCTCCAGACGATCCAACCTTCATGGATATTATGTGTCATATCCAGGACACAATGGGGTGGGTGACGAACAGGGCCTGGAGCGTCGTTGCCTGGCCCTTTATCTCCGCCAGCATGATACTCCCACTCTAGTTGTCCCTCACCTGGTGGAGTTGTATGATGATGATACCAGGGCCGCCTGGTTCCATCCGCATACCATACCTGCAGTGCCCAAGAAGGCATACCGGTTGTACCACCCTCCAGTTGTCAAGTTCTTTGGGGAGCAACCGAAAGGACTTCTGTGGTCATCAGTGCTGCCCACAATGATACCAAGCATCTCAGTTCACTCCCTCCAGATAGGGAGTCGAGGCAGCTGAACCAGGTGGGCAACTGTGCCTTTGCCTCGGCCACTCTTGCCATCAGGGCCCTGAACTACCTGGCTCACATGGTACTACACCAGAATTTATTGTGGGACCAGGCTCAGGAGGTGGTAGTGGTGATGCTTGATGACCCCGCCATGCAGAAAATCTAACAGGTCCTGAAAGCTGGATCTGACGTCCGTACCCACATCCTCCAGACAGCGTATGATGCTGTGGATGCCTCTTCATGAGCTGTGGCCACTGGCATTGACCTCTGGGGCCACACCTGATTAGGGTTTCAGGCTTTGCCCTGATGTGCAGTCTAGAATTCTGGATGCCCCCTTCCGTGGTTCAAAACTGTTTTGGGGTGATGTTCAAAACTCTGGGCAAGCACTGAAGTCAGTCCATTTGATATACCACACCAAGCCGAAGGTGGCTCACTGGGGCCTCTTTTGTTGTTCCTCAAGAGACAGTCCAGGGCCCCTGCAAAGGCCCCAAGCAAGGGGCAGCCCTCCCTGTGCCCTTCTCAGCCCCTCCCACAGCAGCCAGGAGTGTTCCTGCAGCTCAGCCAGGGGTCGCTCCAACCTTGACTCCTTACTGCCCCCACCATCTCCAGTGGAGTGTCAGGAGATGGCAGGGTGGTCAGTTCTCCCTCCATCTAAGTCGGTGGAGGTTCATCATGACTGACAGTTGGGTACTACAGCTCATAGAGAATGGGCACACTCTAAAACTTCTAGAGTGCCCCCCCGACCAATCCCCCAAGAGCATCTGTATATCCTCCAAACCATGTCCCTCTTATGAGGGCTAAGATTTAGGATCTTTTGCTAAAGAAGGCCATCAGGTCTGTGCCTCCCTCTCAGCAAGATTGGAGGAATTACTTCCATTTCTTCCTGGTCCCCAAGAAGACGGGGACCTTCCAATCCTTGATCCCAGCAGTCTTAACTTGTATCCAGAGTACAAGTGCTTCAGGATGGTCACCTTACAGGGTCTCCTACCTCTGATACACCAGGGGTGCACTGGCTGTGCTCCTTGGATATGCTGGATGCCTACCTGCACATCAAAGTCTTTTTGGCTCACAGGCGCTTCCTTCACTTCCATTTTCTAGGGGAGCACTTCTAGATCTCATCTGTGGCAGTCTTCACCATTCATCACATTTGGGTATATGGCCGGAGGTCATGACCCCGTGGGAGCTTTTTTTTTTTTTTTGATGGGCGGGGTCGACGCACTGCCAGCACCGCCCTCGAGGCCGACGCACTGCGTGGCACTCATGGGTTGGCCATTAGGTGCTGTCGGCCCCACCCTCCCACCAGTTTTTTGTCTTCCGCCATCGAGGTCACCTCGTGGGAAGCTAGAAGAGTTTGAGGCATACCTGCTTCGCAGTTCGAATCAGTTATTTTCAATTTCAGTGCCTTAGTTCGTCAGTTTCTCCTGCCAGTTCTGTTTGCCATACTCGATGTCGCCCGGTAAGACCTTTCCAATTATTCTGTTTTCTGCGACGTCGAGCCTGTTTTTGGAGTTCTTTTCTCTGTAGGTCATGTCTCAGTCGGAGGACAAGAAATTTTCCAGGACAGGGTGGCCCCTCATGCGACGGTGCCCATGTGGCCGAAAATTTTTCGTCACCGACCAGCACGACCATTGTCTTGCGTGTCTTGGCCCACTTCACAACATGGATTCATGCGACGCCTGTTTCTCCATGGATCGGAGAGTAATTGAACAACACACATGGAAAGTGGGGTGGGCACCGCCAACTTTGAAATTCGGTTGCTTTCGTCTCACCAAGCCACGTACTCTCGGCCTTTCCTCCGGGTCCCCTTTCAGTTCTATACGAACTGAGGAGAAGGGAGCCTCGGCTTCTCCCAACCTAGCCGAGGCAACTCCCACGGTGCAGGAGGCCCAGTCTGCTCCCTCTGGGGGATGGACGTGAGGCGCCGTTATGGCATGGCAGTCGCCCCTTTGGGGGTGAAGGCTTCCCTGGTGTCGGACCTGCGGCTTAGAAGGTCTGGGTCAGCACCGTCCTCGACACCATTGGTCGCCGCCATTTTGGGCTTTGGTGACGTGGGTCCTGACAGCGCAGTCGTCAATGCTGTGGCTGCTGTCAGCGCTGTTCACAGCGCTGATAGTGCTAATGCACCATCGGAGTTTCTATGGTGCCATCTTTGTCTTTCTCTCACCTCGGCACCGTTCGCAGCGCCACGGTTGAGCACGGTGCAGTCTTCCTCTGGGGTCATTCACAGCTCCGAGCGAGCTCACAGTGCGGTGGGGGTTCCGGATCTCAGCGCCATTCACGGTGCCGAGACTGCTGTTGGCACTGTCGTCGGTGCCGTCTCTGTCCTCGGCACTGCTTGCCGCACCGTTCTCAGCACCGATGGGGCTGTCAGAACCGACGGCGCCGTTTCTGTCCCCGGAGCCTTTTCGCAGCACCGTGTCAGGTTCTGACACCAGGATTGCTGCCCTTGCTGGAACCCTGCCTCCTTCTGCCACTGTTCACGGTGCTGAGGAGGGCATTGGAACCGTCTCAGGTGCAGTCTCCTTTTCTGGTGCCCCATTTGGTAAAGATGGCGCAGAGCATCCACCAACAGTCTGGCACAGGACTTCGATTTCCACTTCCTCGGAGGAGGAGTTGAATTCTGGGTCGGACAGGCAGTCTGGCTCCTTGGAGCTAGTTGCCCAGGTGGGCACTCTAGTAGTTTCCTCGACATGCTGCAACCAGCCTCCCTCTGAGGATCGGACAGTGACTACCATAACCAGGGTCGGGGTGCTGACCACTATTGCTCTGCATCCTGGCCTCTGAGGGTTTGCTGACCCCTCAGTGGTGGTACCCCCTCGTGTGGTGTGCCTGGATCACCCACTGGAGGGGAAGGCAGTGCTCTTGGATAGCTCCTTTGGGGCTGACCAAGGTTGCCAGCTGCCTAGTCTGGCTTTTTCGAGGAGGAGGGCACTCTCGGATTCGGAGGGGTTGAGGGGTGTGAGTTCTGTTAGGCGGCCTTTTTCTGGAACCCACCCGGGCTCTGGGAGGAGCCGTAGTTCAAATCTCCGCTCTTCCCCCTCGGTCTCTTTGAGAGGGCCCTGTTCTTTGGAGGTAGGGGACTGTCCTTCTGGATCTACACAGCCCAAGTCACCTCACAGGGGGACATTCTTCCGGGTGCAGCCAAGGCAGTTTGTCCACCCCCTAGCCAAGGCGGAGATCAGTCAACTTCTCTTCTCGGCTCTGTCCCCATCTCTATACCGCATTCTCCTGCACTGCCTGCTATACTTGGTCCTTCCGGGCCTCTCACCTGGGAGCAGTTCAGAGCCGCTGCTGCTCAGTTCCCAGCTTATGTCAGGGCCATGGACAGACAGGTTTTTCAACCTCACCCTGAGCAGTCGCACTCCAAACAGCCTAGGTCCTCTGACTCCTCATCCCCCTCTTCTGGGGTAGAGGAGCCTTCTGTCCACATATCTCTAGCAGCTGATCTCGTAGAGTATCAGCGATTCCTTGTGAGGATGTTGGAGGACCTGTGTATAACCCGTCCCACTCAGAGCAATGTGGAGCACTCTGCGGACGCCTTTTTAGGTGATTTCGACAAGGACACCCTTGTGGGCTTCCTTTCGGGAGGCGTCATTGCGTTCCTGGCAGACACCTTTTTCCAGAGTTCCTGCCCCCAGGGATTTCTGCCAGCAGTATTGTGCCCCCCCCCGGAGTCTCCAGGTTCCATGCCTCATCCTCTGTCAGGATTGACGCAACTGGACACTCCCGATGGGCATCGCGCCCTTCACCGTGACCGGCCTCCAGATCAAGACTCCTCGGATTTTGACTTCTGGGGTAGGAGGACTTTCTACTCGGCACAGCTGCTGTTCTCTATTGCAGCACATCAGGTCCACTATGCAATCTATGACAGGTTCCTGTGGTCCAGGCTCGGTCAACTCCTAGCCTCAATGCCTGACACGGAGCAAACCAGACAAGCTATTGCACTCTCTGCACGTGGCCTGGAGCTAGCAGGGCACCAAGCGAGGGCATCATACGATGCCAGCGAGGTAGCTACCAGGGTCGTAGGGACAGCGATCTGCACTAGGCGGACGGCATGGCTGTGTCTTTCCCGTTTGTCACCCTTGGCCCGGCGTAGGGTGATTAACTCTGCTCACCAGAGAACCCATCTCTTCTCCCATAGAGCGAGACAGCGTTTGTCGGGGCAACTTTCTTCCCCCTCTGGGGGGGTCCCCTTCTCACTCTCCCCACTCTCGGGCCTCTCCAGGCCCCGAAGGTTCTCCCTCTTAGTGTGTCACACACTGAGAGCTAAGGGACCCTGTCCCTTAGCATTAAAAGAAAGCTGGGTCGATAAGTCACCCCTCGACTCTGTCGACAGGCTCACGACCCCCTACCAGTAAGCCTAGCATGGGTGTCAGTGTGGCTCAGTTGGTAGCACATCCGTCTCTGGACCAGAAGGTCATGGGTTCTCGTCCCACACCGGGATTGGACTTGCACCTAAAATTCGCTGGCATCCGAGTGCAGTATTGGGGGGTGCTGTACTGATGGGGTGTGCCATCCTTCGGCTGAGACATTAAACCAAGGTCCCTTCTGCCCATCCTGGTGTTATCCTCGTGGGTGTCCAGGTGGAAGTAAAAGAACCCAGGGCACTCTTCGCAAAGAGCAGGGAACATTCCCAGTGTCCTGGCCAACATTCCCCTTCCCATAAACCGGTTCATGCAGTTATCGTGGCTGTGTGTGAGTGATGATGTGCGATATGGCTGCCACCACACATTCAGTCACTTCACTACCAGTCTAGCACTGCTTGTAAAGCACTTTGGGATACTGTGTATGAGAAGCGCTGTCTAAATGCTGATTATTCTTCTGCTTCTAGCGGCAGTCTCCTGACCTCCTCTAGCCCGGTTAGGTCTAATCAGTCGGATGGCGGACCCTACATCGCCCACCCAGATCCCTCCACTCTCCCGTCGGGCTCCAGTTTGGCCCCTGACATCAGACAGAGTGAGCTGCAGAGTGATTCGTCATCCCACCCGGGTTCTTCACCTCAGGGATTCACCACCCAATCCTGTTTCCTCCCTTCCATCAGGATCGCTTTTTGACCATTCGTTGGGGTCCCTCCTGGAACTGCCCCCTTCGCCAGGTCTTTTGCTGCCTCCAGACCGGAGTCTGTCGCCGGCTGGGGATCCGTCCATGGAGCCTCCTCCCTCGGGACCTTTCGGGGGCCCTTCCAGATCCCACGCCACCCAGTGGCCCTTTGGCACCTCCCCCGGTAGGTCCAGAACCTTCAGGCGGTTTCGTGGGGTCAGACCCCCATGTTCCACTGCCGGGCAGCCCGCCATCGGCTCCTCAGTACCTGATGCCAGGTTACGTGCCTCTGGTGCCAGGATATCATGGGTACTCCTATTATTCTGGATTGCCAGCTTATCAGTATCCTCCATGGCAATACCCGCAGTACCCTAGCTACCTGGGTTTCCAGCCTCCTCCACCTCCGGTGCCAGACCACGAGTCTACTCCTTCCTAGTGGTAGGATGCTAGGTCCCAACTCCTCATGGAGATTAGGCAGTCTGGGGGGGGCATTCCCCAGCTTAGGGCCCCTCCCTCCGGACAGGCATTGGGTGCTCTAAATGCAGGAGCATCTGGGGTGGACCCTTTTATCCCCTGCGGTTCTGAACCCTCCGACACGGACTCTGATTCTGAGCCTTCAGACCATCTGTCCCCGTCGAGGTACCTCCCAAGGAGTCCCCCAAAATCTGCAGAGGATCCTTCCTTTGGGGACCTCTTACGTGCCATTCAGGCAGCAGGAGGCTGGCCTAAATAGGTGGATCCCCAGTGTGAGAGACTGGCGGAACACCTTGATCTAGCCACCACTGATCCCCTCCCCATCCCCCCTTGGATGGGCTCTCACAAGGATCTGGTAACCACGATATGGCAGCAGCAGTCGTCTATCCCTATGGCCTCCAGAAAGGCGGACCGCACCTACTATCCCCGGAAAGGGATTCAACACCTCACCACTCATCCGAAGGCTGACTCTATGGTTATCACTGCTGCTCATGACCGGTCAGCTCAGCCAAAACATTTGCGCTCCTCGCCTTCTGACAAGGACTCTCACCAGTTTGGCCGGAAGATTTATTCCTCTTCCTCTTGTGCCATACGGTCCCTCAACTATGTCTCGCACATGGTTGCTTTCCAGAAGGCATCCCTCTCCAAGCTGGAAAGGGACCTTCAGGAGGTCCAGGATGGGACGCTCTGGAAAAAGTTACTGGACAAGCTCAGAATGAGTAAGTCCTTTTGCTGTCATGCTTTGCGTGCCACGTATGATTCAGTGGACTCAGTGGCTAGAGCGGCTGCCACGGGGATCTGCCTCCACCACCTTTCTTGTCTCAGGATAGCAGGTCTGGCACAAGACGTCCAGTCCTCTCTTTTGGATGCCCCTTTAAGGGGTTCTGTGCGTCTTTGGCGGCGCCAAGATATTACTCTTGCTGCAGAGAGCAGGCACTCGCGCGCGGATGTCGCTCTATGTTCCAGGCAGGGGCAGAAAAGCAGCTTTTTTGTCGCCAGAGGAGATGGAATAAAAACCAGGGTAAACGTCAGGACAAACGATGGGCCCCTGGTTCAGGAACCCAAACTCCCCAGGCCAAGTTCCCCAAGCTGGCCTCCGGGCCAAAAGCTTCCCTCTCCTCAGCGTCCTGACTCCTTTCCCCTCCTTCTGCTACCTCCACTAGCCAGGGAGGAACCGGTGGGAGGGAGGTTCAGCACCATAGAATCTTGGGTGCTGCAGCTCATCCAGCAAGGTCACTCAGTAGAGTTCTCAGAGTTTCCTGCCCCTCATCCTCCAGGACGGTCGTTTTACCCATAGGATCAGATCACAGTCATCTCCCAGGAAATCCAGGCCCTTCTGTTAAGAGGCCATAGAACCCATCCCTCAAAACCAGCTAGGAAGGGGATTCTACTACTATTTCTTCCTAGTTCCAAAAAAATCGGGCGATCTGAGACCGATCCTGGATCTCAGCACGCTCAACTTCTCTGTCGAGTACAAGAGGTTTTGCATGATGACCCCTCAGGGGCTTCTTCCCCTGCTCCAAACAAGTTCTTAGCTGTGCTCCCTGGATATGCAGGATGCCTACCTACACATCCCTATCCTTCTGGCCCACCGTCGCTTTCTCCATTTTACTTTTCTGGAGAACCATTTTCAGTTCCGAGCACTCCCCTTTGGCCTTTCCTCAGCCCCTTGGGTATTCACCAAGTGTTTAGCAGTGGTGGCGGCTTTTCTTCGCCGCCAGGGCATTTACATTTTCCTATGCCTGGACGACTGGCTCCTCACAGCACCCTCTCCGTACAGCCTGAAAGAGTCTCTCTCTTCCACTCTGAGCTTGTTTACTCTTCTGGATGTCACGGTCAATCTGCCCAAATCCCAGCTAGTACCATCTGAATGGCTCCAATTTATTGAAGCAGTACTAGACACAGAGCAAGGTTTTTCTGCCATCGGACCAAGCCGAAACTCTAGTTGCTCAGGCCAGTCTCGAGGCAGAGGCTCGGTGGATCCCAGCACTTGCCGTGCTTCGTCTCTTGGGCCTGGAGCGGGCATTTCCACAGTGCCCCTGGCCAGACTTCACATGAGGGTCACCCAGTGGTCTCTCCAAGTCCAATGGGATCAGAGGACTGATGACATGAATCAGAAAGTCATGATCTCCAACAGCCTGCAGAGTGATCATCGCTGGTGGCAAGATCTCTCCAATCTTTCAAGGGGAGCCCCCTTCCATTCCCCTGTCCCAACCCAAATCCTAACCACGGACGCCTCCGACTCGGGCTGGGGAGCCCATCTGGGGATGCACAAGACACAGGGGTCTTGGTCCGACCGGGAGCTTCTGCTCCACATCAACGTTCTGAAGACCAGGGTGGTTCTGTATGCCCTCCAGGCGTTCCAATCACTTCTGATACCGTGATCACTTCTTGTCCAGACGGACAACATGTCCACTGTCTGGTACATCAGCAAACAGGGAGGAACTCGCTCGTACCCTCTCTGCAGAGAAGCAATGAGGGTCTGGTACTGGGCAATTCCGCACAGCCTTTTCTTGACAGCAGTCCACGTCCCAGGCATAAGCAATGTTCTGGCGGACAGTCTCAGCCGATCAGTAGCCAGGGCTCATGAGTGGGAGCTAAAGCTAGAGTTGGTTGAAGACCTCTTTCTTCGATAGGGTCGTCCAGAGATAGATCTGTTCGCCTCCCCATTCAGCGCAAAACTACCCAGCTTTTGCTCGCTCGTTCCTGGGCATGGTGCTTTTTGGCAAGACGCACTGTCTCTCTCTTGGACAGGGAGGTTTCTTTATGCTTTTTCTCCCTTTCCTCTCATTCAGAAGGTTCTGGTGAAACTTCAGGAGGAAGAAGCACATTTGATTCCAGTTGCTCCTCTCTGGCCACACCAGATTTGGTATCCTCTTTTGCAACAGCTGGCACTGGATCCTACAGTTCCTTTACCATTGTCCCCCCATGACCTTCTGACTCAGGAGCAGGGCACCTTGGTGCACCTGAGCCTTCAGTCTCTCCACCTTCATGCATGGCACCTGTGGATATAGCAGTTTCCCGCTATGGTGTATCCTCACAGGTTGCACATATCTTGGTTGAAGCCAGAAAGCCTTCTACCAGATTCACTTACACCATGAAGTGGAAAAGATTCTCGATCTGGGCCACAGCAAGATGCTGGATCCCTTTTTGAGCTCGTCCTTAGTTACTCTTCCTTTAAGGTTCATCTCTCTGCGGTGTTGGCCTACCACCTCCCGGTGGAGGGCAAAACCTTGGCTCAGCTAGAGGTTGCCAAAACTTTTTTTAAAGGCATCCTCCACTTGAAACCCCCCCGACCTGAATTTTATGCTGGAAAAGCTGACCTAACCTCCTTTTGAACCAGCTTCTAGCTGCAACATGTGCTTCCTTTCCTGGAAGACTTTGTTTCTCGTAGCAGTCACTTCCGTCAGAAGGGTTTCCGAACTTCAGGCATTCGTCTGCCGCCAGAAGGGTTTCCGAACTTCAGGCGTTCATTTGTAAGGAACCCTATTTAATTTTTCATAGGGACAGAGTAGTCCTTTGGACTAACCCTTCTTTCCTCCCCAAGGGAGTTTCAGAATCCACTCCTAATCAGAGTGTAGAACTGCCTGTCTACTATCCCCAGCATTCTAATGGAGTACCTGTTGCACACTCTGGATGTGCACAGGATTCTCAGATACTACACAAACTGGACTAAACAGGTTCATAAATCCAATCAACTCTTTGTGGCCTTTGCCCCCCAGTGCCAGGGCAAGGCTATTTCCAAACAGACCATTTCTAGATGGTAGGCCAACTGCATTCACTTCATTTACCAAAAGCACAGGCAGTCCTTTCCGGGGGCAGTTAAGGGTCACTCCACTAGGAGTGTTGCAACTTCTGCTGCCTTTTTCAGGAATATGTCTGCTGCAGAAATCTGTGCAGTGGCCACATGGTCGTCTGTTCACACCTTTACTAAGCATTACAGTCTGGACATTGCCTCTAGGCATAGAAATGGCTTTAGCCTTGCAGTTTTACAAGGCCTCCTGCTGTAATTTCCTGTTAGCGACTTCTCCTCCTCCCGGAAGTATCTGCATATTATTTTTTTGGGACTGCTTGGTAGTCAGTCCTGTATGTGAAGACCTACTGCAGGAACTCTCTCAAAGTAAGATATTGCAGATCTTACTTCGATACACAGCTCTTGCAGCAGGTTACACCATTAGGACTGAAGCCGGCAGGCATCAGGACCCCATGGAAAAATTCTAGCTAGCTATCTTCAGCAGGGATCGCCCCCGACGTCGGTCCTGCCTCCGACGTCAGGCGTAGTATATAAGGGGGCGGTCCCACCAGATTCCCCAGTTCTTTCCCGCCGTCGACTTGCATGTCTCGACCCTTGGTTTCAGTTTCTAGCGCGCGACGCGAGGTAACGTGTTTTCCTACGGGAAATTCATTCTCTGCATCCAGTTTCTTCTCTGATGTCCTCTCTGACCTCCGGTTACTCCTTGAAGTGTGCCTGTGGGAAGCAGATCCCATTCAAGGATCCGCACTCGGCCTGTGTTCGGTGCCTAGGCCCAGATCACGACACCCGGTCCTGCTCCTTCTGCCAGGGTTTCAACAGCAGAACCAGGATCCGTCGCCAGAAGGCCCTACAGGCATTCCTGCTAGAGGAGCAACTCAAGACCGTGGCTTCCAAGGGGGATTCTTCGCAGAAGGCCCGCAAGCATGCTGAGAAGCATAGGGAGAAGGCCCCTTCCAGGTCCCCGTCTAGAGCCTCCGACTCGCGCAGCTCTGGATCCAGGTCTGACCGCTCTCCTTCCCGGGCCAGCTCTCAGCCTCCCCCCGCTGCGGTGAGAAAGTCTTCATCCTCTTCTCAGGCCAAGACTCCCAGGCCTTCCTTGACCTCCAAGGCCCTGGCAAAGTTGGGGGACCGCCACCATCACAAGTCGGGTTCCCGCCATTCGGAACCCGACGTCAGGTCTGCTTCCTTGCCGCCTCCTCTCCATTGGAAAACCAAGGAGCTCACCTCACTCAAGAGGCCAGTGGACCCGACGCCAGTTCGTCCGACGTCGGCCTCTCGCCACAGGTCCCCAGAGCCGTCGTCCGTCAGAAGACCGTCGCCGGCCAGGCCAACTCATCACTGGACGCCGGTAGGGGAACCGGCGCCTGCTCCAATTGAGAAGAGGACCCCGATGCCTCCGACCGACGTCGGTCAGGAGACCATCACTGAGGAGGAGTTAACTCAGCCCAAGGACCAGACGGGCGACCCCGGTCCTGTTGAGACTCCCAGGGAACCCTCGCCACAACTCGAGCCCCCTGTGGAGCCGACGCTGGGACCCGACGACCATCCACCGGTGCCCGGACCGTCGGGCCTTTCTTTTTCAGAGGTGAAGGAGCTTTTCACTTACTGGTGGGACACCATCAAGAAGGACATGGTCCCCACTCCACCTCCGCTTCCTCCTCCTCCTCCTACACCAGTTGCTCCTCCGGTTCCTGCGCCCCCTTCTCCATCTGGGTCTGCAGGCCGGTTACCTCCCCCCCGGGAGCCCAGGACCCCTCCAAGGGGGAGACCAGACAAAGGAGACTTCCGTCCAGATCCTCTTCTAGGTCACCCAGTCCCAAGAGACCCAGAAGACGCCGCTGTTCGCCTTCAGCGGAGGACACGGGATCAGAGTTTCAACATCAGATCCCATCTCCCTCTCCATCCCTTCTCCGGACCCACGTGAGATGCCAAAGTCTCCTCCGGATGACCCTTCGTTCTCGGATATCATGAGACACATCCAAGAGAACATGGGATGGTTTGCGGAAGAGTTAGACCCCGAAAGGCTATGCCTTGCGAAGTATCTTCGGCAGAAGGACCCCAAGCCTGTGGTGGTGCCACCCTTGGTAGACAGTTTCGTGGACGTCACCAAGGCAGCGTGGAAGCGTCCACATTCGCTCCCGGCGATGCCGAAGAAAGCTGACCACTTGTACAAGGCTCCCAGAGAAGACCAGTAGTTGACTCAGCATCCTCAGGCCGACTGGTCATAACAGCCTCTCATGACCAGTCCAGAGACACGCCCAACATTTGAGCACGCTGCCACGGACCCAGAGTCCAAGCAGCTGGGCGCCATGGGCGAACTACGTGTGCTTCCCTACCTCGCCATCAGATCCCTGAATTATTTGACCCACATGGTGCAGTTCCAAAATGCCCTGTGGGAGCAGGGTCTGGATGAGGCTGAGAAACTGCCGGAAGGTGAGCAGAAGGAGGAGATGCTACAGCTCCTCCGTACGGGTTCGGACGTGGGAACCCAAGTGCTACGAGCCGCGTACGACTCCGCGGACTCCTCGGCCCGAGCAGCAGCTTCAGGCGTATGCCTCCGGAGACCGTCTTGGCTCCGTGTCTCCGGTTTTACCCCGGACATCCAGAAAAACATCATGGACGCCACATTCGAGGGAGCAGTTTTGTTTGGTAAACCCTCAGAGAAGATAATTATCAAACTCCAAGAGGCCGGGAAGGTGGTGAGGTCGATTCAGGCCATGTACCGACCCAAGCTTAGTTCCTTTCGTAGGAACCAAAGCCGATTTCGTGGACGGACGCAGAGACAACAGTCCGGCCCCGTTCCACAACAAAGGGCTCGGCTTCCGCAGAGCAGAAACAACCGCAGGCGAAGCCAGCGTACTCCTAAGCGGTCCAGCCAGCGGGACCTCACACCACCACAGCCCGACTCCTTCCGGCCCCGCCCCTTAGGATGCAGGACGTCATGGTCGGGGGTCGCATTGCGAATTTCCTGCCAGGATGGCAGACTATAACCACCGACAGGTGGGTTCTACAGTTGGTCAGAAGAGGCTACTTTATAGAATTCATGGAAAAGCCACCCTCGAGGCCTCCTTTGCTCTCCCGGTACCCGGGTCAGCACAAGTCATTGATCAGACAAGAAGTACTCGCACTCCTGCAAAAGGGAGCGATAGAGTATGTCCCAGAGAACCAGAGAGGACAAGGATACTATTCCCACTTCTTCCTGGTTCCAAAGAAGACAGGGGACCTCCATCCGATTCTGGACCTCAGCGACCTCAATTTTTCAGTTGCCTACAAAAGATTCCGCATGGTAACTCTTCCAGGTCTTATTCCCATGCTGAAGCAGGACGCCTTTTTAGCGTCTCTAGATATGCAGGATGCTTACCTGCACATCCCCATAGCTCAAGCGCACAAGAGGTTCCTGCGCTTTGAGTTTCTCGGCCATCATCTTCAGTTCCGAGCCCTTCCATTCGGGCTGTCATCGGCACCCAGGGTCTTTACCAAGTGCATGGCAGTCGTGGCAGTGTCTCTAAGGAGACAGGTATGTGTTCCCGTACCTAGACGATTGGCTTCTCATGGCCGCCTCCAGAGAGACGTTGTTACAGGCGATCCAGAGCACCCAGGACCTGTTCCGATCTCTGGGTATCCTAATCAACCACGAGAAGTCTCTCCTGGTACCGTCGCAGAAGCTGCAATTCATAGGCGCAGTACTGGACACCGTTCAGGGTAGAGCATTTCTTCCAGATGACAGAGCGGAGCGCATCAGATCCCTCATCAGGGAGCTTTCGTTGAACAAGACTGTCCCAGCTAGGTTGGTCCCTCGCTTGCTCGGACACATGGCTGCGGGCATTCCTACTGTCCCTTTCGCAAGGCTTCACATGCAGGTAACTCAGTGGATGCTCAAGGTGCAATGGGACCAAAGGCAAGACCACATGCAGCATCCGGTCAGAATCACGAACACTGTAATTCGAGACTGGCAGTGATGGCTAGACCCAGGGATGCTCTCGAGGGGCGTCCCATTTATAGCGCCGTCCCCGGAGGTAATCCTCACCACAGATGCCTCAGGTCTAGGGTGGGGCACACTGGATGGGGTGGAAGTCCCAGGGCGTGGACCCCTCTGGAAGCACCACCTCACATCAGCGTCCTAGAAATGAGGTGGTCCTTTATGCCCTGCAGGCTTTTCAGTCCAAGATCCGCCAAGTACTCTCCTGCTGAGACAGACAACACGGGGTGATGTATTACCTCAACAAACAGGAGGCGCCACTCTTACCTCCTTTGCAGGAGGCCATGAGGGTGTGGGATTGAGTAATCCGACCAGGCACAGACCTGATCGCAGTACATGTTCCCGGGTGGACAACACAATTGCAGATGGCCTGAGTCGCTCCCAGGCCAGAGTCCATGAGTGGGAACTTCTTCAGGAGGTAGCAGAGGATCTGTTTCTTGATGGAGAACTCCAGAATTGGACTTGTTCGCTTCCCCATCCAACACAAAACTGCCCAATTTTTGCTCGCTAGATCCAGGGCCTGGTGTTTTCTGGCGAAATGCGTTGTCCCTCTCCTGGGCGGACAGATTCCTCTACGCTCTCCTTCCCTTCCCATTGATCCAGAGAGTTCTTCTCAAACTGCACAGGGAGCATGCAACAATGATCCTGGTGGCCCCCTTCTGGCCCAGACAGATCTGGTTCCCTTTGCTGATTCAGCTATCCCGGAAACCTCCGCTCCCGTTGCCGTTCAGCTCCCATCTCTTGTCTGAGGAGGAAGGTTCACTGGTCCACCCGGACTTACGCTCACTGAACCTGCATGCATGGCTCCTAGAGACATAGCCATCTTGCGTCACGGGGTCTCGCAAGAGGTTGCGGAAGTTCTTTCTGCAGCCAGAAAGCCGGCAACGCATGCGACGTACGCCATGAAATGGCGCTGTTTTTGTCTATGGTCGCAAGCATGCAACCTTTCCCCTTTAGGTTGTCCGGTGAAAGCGGTGTTAAGAGTACCTGCTCTCCCTTTTCCGTTCGGGTCTCGCCTACTCCTCTATTAAGGTGCATCTCTGTGCCATTTCAGCTTATCACCTCCCGGTGGGACAGCGCACAGTGGCACAATTAGATGCCTGTCGAGAATTTTTGAGAGGGGTGTTACATCTTAGGCCGCCAATTAAGGACCCAGTGCCTCCATGGGACTTGCTCTTTGTCCTGGAGCAACTCACGCTCCCCCCCTTTGAGCCTGCCGCGGATTGCGAGCTGCGTTTTCTGTCGTGGAAAACGTTGTTTTTGGTTGCTGTTACATCAGCGAGAAGAGTTTCTGAGCTTCATGCTCTCATGTGCAAAGAGCCTTATTTAATTTTCCACCGGGACAGAGTATCCCTGAGGACGAATTCTAAATTCTTGCCTAAGGTGGTTTACACACTCACTCTCAATCAGGATATTGACCTGCCGGTCTACTTCCCTAATTATTCCAATAGAGGAGAGGCGCTGCTCTACTCCCTGGATGTTCACCGCAGCTTAAGGTACTACCTGAGCAGAACTAAGCAACTTCGCACTTCGGAGCAACTTTTCATTTCCTTTACTGAAAGGATGATGGGCCAACCAGTATCCAAACAGTCCCTGTCTCACTGGCTTGTCCAGTGCATCTCATACTGTTATGATATCAAACGAAAGCCCCTCCCAGGATCAGTCCGGGGTCATTCCACTAGGGGTTTGGCCACCTCCTTTGCAGCACTTCGAAACTTCTCCACCTCTGCCATTTGTGCTGCAGCCACTTGGAGCTCTGTACATACCTTTATCAGGCATTATAGCCTGGACATCGCTTCACGGCGAAGAGCAGGCTTCGGCCTGGCGGTGCTACAGGGTCTCCTGTCCTAGATTCAGGACCTGGAACGTTCTTTCTAATTTCCTCCTCCCAGAGTGTTTGCAAGCGCTACTGCTTGGGAATCGGTCCTAATGGTGTAATCTGCTGCGAGGCTGTGTCTCGAAGTAAGATAGTACAGTTACGTAAGAACTTACCGTAACAGTAGATCTTGAGAACAGCTCTTGCAGCAGGTACTTTCCCGCCCACCTTCCCCCTTGGAAGAGGCATGGCTTAAGCCTTTGTTAAACAGGGATTTTTCCCTTTTGTCTTCTGACGGTGGATCCTTGGTCTCCCATTTCAATGTCAGCCTGCGGCCGGAAGTCTCCGGCGGGAGAACTGGGGAATCTGGCGGGACCGCCCCCTTATATTCTACTCCTGACGTTGGAGGCGGGACCGACGTCGGGGGCGGTCCCCGCTGAAGATAGCTAGCTAGAATTTTTCCGTGGGGTCCTGATGCCTGCCGGCTTCAGTCCTAATGGTGTAACCTGCTGCAAGAGCTGTTCTCGAAGATCTACTGTTACGGTAAGTTCTTACGTAACTGTACTTTACGCAAGAACTTACCATAACAGTAGATCTTCGAGAGCAGTTCCTGCAGTAGGTCTAGTTTCCCACCCACTGTCCCCCTACTCCTGGAATGTTTCCTTCATTTTCATCTTGCCTAGTCCTTGGGTCTAAAGAGGAAGCATGGTCCTAGGAGTTTTTCACTCCTACTTTTTCCTACTTACCTTTCTCCAGGTCTCCGGTGGAAAAGAACTGGAGAGCGGGCACGGGATCACCCCATTTATAGCCGGGCTGATGTCACGTCACCTGACGTCGGGGGCAGTCCCCACTGATGATTGCTATCTACAAGTTTGCCATTGGAACCGGACGCCAGGGGGCACAGTCCTATATGTGAAGACCTACTGCAGGAACCTCTCTCGAAGATCTACTGTTACGGTAAGTTCTTAACGTAACTGCAGTTTTCTCCCCAAGGAGGTGTCTGAGTTTACTTTGAATCAATCCATCCACCTACCTTTTATTTCCTGGAGCATGCCAACCCAGGGGAAGCATTGCTCCATACCTTGGATGTGCATAGTATTTTACATTACTGTACACACCAGATTAAGGACTGCAGGAAGTTCTCACAGTTGCTCTTCCCTTGTCAATCTTTACCATTCATTACTGCTGGGTGTAAGCTGGAGACGCGAACCCGCCATGGGAGTTTTTTTTTTTTTTTTAAGGAGGCACTGCCCACAAGAGCGATGCACTGCATGATGCGCAAGGGGCAGCCGTTAGGTGCCGCAGACTCCTCTTCTATCTCAGTTCTGTTTCTTCCACCATCGACGCTGCACCTGCTGTGCGAGTGATAGAAATTGTTGCTGCGCCATTAGGCCTTTTGTTGTTTGATGTCATTCATTTGACTCCTTCATCCCAGTTCTCAATCCTGATGCCATTGAAGCTGGTAAGACCGTTCAGCTTTATATTTCGATGGCGCCAGGATCGTTGCTGTTTTATAAAATAATTTTGCATTATGTCCGATTCGGGGGGGCCAGACATAAATCCAAAGCGGCCCGTGCCCCTATGCGTCGGTGCCCTTGTGACCGGCAGTTTTCCGTCATGGATCGGCATGATGTTTGTCGTCAGTGCCTGGGACCCAACCATAATATGGATCACTGCGATACCTGTTTTTCCATGGACCACCGTGGTTTAGAAATCTGTGCGTTTAAAATCATTTGGGCTCCGCCAATTTTGGGAGGACGACTTCACCCGCTGGCTTCCCAGGCCAGATCTCTTGACCCTTCCTCCAGGTCCCCTCCCAGGACTATATGGCCCAGCGAGGAGGTGACCTCCTCCACTTCCAGCCTTGCTGAGGAGGAGGTTTCTTCAGCGCCGGAGGAACGGTGCGATTCCTCCCAGGGTCACCTCCTTGGAGGTGCAGGCTCCTCTTATGTCGTGGCCTCCAGTTGTGGGGCCCAGCACTGGTGGACCCTCGACACCACCTAGCGATACCGTTTTGGGTTCTGATGCTGCCCGCGGTGCCAGGGACTTGGGTGGTGCCGTTTTGGATTCTGGCACCATCCACGGAACTGGGGACTTGGGTGGCGCCGTTAGCAGTGCTGTTTCAGGTTCCGGCACTGGGGACTCAGGCGGCACCATTGGCGATGTCGGTGCCGTTGCAGGAGGTGTTTCTGGGGTTGCCTCTCTGGAGGTCACTCTGCTCGACTCCTCTTCGGGGGAGGATGACTCAGAGGTTGACCCGGACTGGCAGCCTCAGTCTTCGGATTCGGAACTCTTTGTAGGCCAGGGCATCTGGCGGCCCAGAGTCCCTGGAGCAGGTTCGCAATGGGGGTCCCATGGCTAGGGGTGGCCTGGGACCTTCTAGGGGCAATCATTCTGGGATTCGAGGGTGGATGCCCTCTTCTGAGAGGGCCCAGGCAGCTGCCATCCTTGGTGCTGCTGCTGCTGAGACTCCTCAGGAAGGGGCAGAGAGCCCTATTTCTGTGGCCTCCCTCTGGAAGCACACGGAGTGGGGAGCTCCTGCACTAGTGTCAAGGAAGAGTGCTGCTTTGGAGTCAGAGGGGTTGAGAGGTCGGGGTGAGGAGCGACGGCGGATTCCCACTGTCCTGCGGGGTGTGGGAAGGAGTCGTAGCTCTGAACCCCTCCTTTCTCTCGAGGTGTCTAGAGCGCCTTCTAGTGGCAGTACTGAGGGTTGCCCTTTTGGACACATGCGACCTCAGTCGCGTCACTGGGGAGATTCCCCTTCTGGGCTCTTCCGGAGTTTACCTTCTCAAGTTACCTCCTCGCAACCTGGTATGATCTCAGGGTCCCCAGTCTTGGTGGCTTCGCTCCCTGGATCTCAGAGCCTTGGCAGAGGCCAGGCACATGCTATTAGGTGCCCTTCGCCCATCTCTCTGCAGCCACCCCCGTCTCCCGGGCCACATGGGTCCTAATGGGGCCCTTAACATGGGAGACTTTCAGAGCTACTGCGGCGGCCTTCCCTTCATACATGAGGGCCATGGACGAACAGGTCTTCCTCCTGTCCCCCCGCCGCAGGAGACCGCTGAACATTTGAGCTCCACTTCCTCCTCCTCTTCCTCTCCTGCAGAAGAGGAACCTTCTATCCTCCGATGCTGATTTCACTGAATACCAGCGGTTCCTTTCAAGGCTGGTCTCAGAGTTTCATATCTCCTTCATCCGCAGGGACAATACTGAGCGGTAGAAGCGTGCATTCCACAGTGAATTCAGCACTCGCCACCTCGTGGTGCCTTCCTGGTCAATCCCCTTCCAGGAGGCTTCTATCCGCACCAGGCAGTCTCCAGCTGCCCCTTCTCCAGCCCTGGCAGACTGCTGGAGATGGTATTGTGCCCCCCATGAATCTCTAGGTTCCCAAACTCACCTGCCCTTGGGCTTGATGTCCCTAGATACTCCTTCCGGGCCTTGGCGCCTGGCACACGATAGACCCCCGCTTTCGGATTCTGCTGAATTTGATCGGTGAGCACAAAGAGTCTTCTCTTCAGCTCGTGTGTTGAAGTGTATAGGTTCACATCAGGCACACCACGCTGCCTACAACAGGCATCTGTGGTCAATGTTGGCGCAGGTTCTGGCATCTGTGCCTGATATGGAGCAGTCTAGACGAGCCATTGCCCACTCTGCACGGGGTCTGGAGCTTGCAAGGCACCAAGCAAGGGCATCTGATGACGGCAACAAGGTGGCTTCCAGACTGGCAGGGACAGCGATCTGCATAAGTCGGACGGCATGGCTTCATCTATCCAGACTATCACCCATTGCCCGGCATAGAGTGATTTCCTCCGCTATCCGGGGATCCGCCTGTTTTCCCACAGGGCAAGGAGGATTCTTTAGGGGCATCCTCTGTCCTCCCAGCCTCGGGGGACACTCCCTCACCCCCAGCAACCTTAGACTGGCTGTCTGTTGGTCAGGGTCTCCCCATCCGGCTTTCCACCAGTAGGAGGCTGAGGGATCTGTTCCCTCGGGGCTGGATTTAAGGGGAGCTTGGTACTTGCCCAGCAGTAATGAATGGTGAAGATTGACAAGGGAAGATATGGAAATTACATACTTACCATGATTCTTGATCTTCTCTTGTATCTTCGCCATTCATTGCTGAATCCCACCCACCTTCCCCTCATGGGCCTCATTTCTTGGGCTTCTTCCCCACCATGCTCGCCCTCCTCATCCCGGGGGGGGGGACTAAATCCTCTGGTTCCTCGGGACCTTCTGTTCTTCTCTAAAAACATGATGAAGGATTTGAGTAGGAGGAGAGTGAGTGAAGCTTCATCCTTTTCATCTGAGGGAGCTCTTTCTGATTTTCTGGAGGGCACTGCCTTCGGAGACTTGCCTACGGGCCAGATTAACTCATTCTCTGGATGACAGGGTTAGTCTCTGAGGCAGTCCTCTAACCCTCGGTCTTCGGGCTTAGCTGGTGTCCCTGGGTTTACCTGGTATGCTAGACCAGGGCTAGGCTACACCTCTTATAGCCTGATTCAAAAATTACCGTCTTGATCTGGTGGTCTGGTCCATTTGGCCTCAGCCTTCTCCAGGGAGTCAGAAGGAGCTTTTTCTCTGTCTCTGTCCATCTTGACAAGGAGGTCGCCCTCTCTCAGGACTTCCTCTCCCCCTCCTCCCAGCACTAACGCATATCCGAGTGCTAGTGGGGTCTTTTCCCCCTTACCTAGTTGGGGGCTCTCCCTCTCCGGAACAGATTTTGCCTTGGCATTCTGTGAGTTCTTGGCCTGAGTGATGAGTAATGGGATAGTGGGAGGTGTAGGGAAATCTGCCGCTGTCATTTCAAGCTGTGTAGGAGTTTCATTTGAACCATCCGAACCAGTTTTGTCTGAAGGGATCCTTGCTTTAAGATTCGAGCTGATAAGCTTCAAGCCAGTTTCACTCAGGATTTGTGGTAGAATTTTTTCCTTCCTCCCAATATCCTCTCCTCTTTTCCCTTCCCTTTTTTTCTTTCTTCCTTTCCCTTATCTGTTCCTCCCTCAGAGCCGCCCAGGGAAGGAGGCCCTGCGGTCCCTTAGGGTAGGGTTCTTCTCTTTCCTGTCCTCTTTTTGGCTTATTCCTTTTTCAGTTTGTTTCCTTTCCTTTATCTATCCCTCGGCTCTCTTACCTCGCTTTTATTCTTCTAATCCCTTTTTATTTCACCTCTCCGGCTCACAGAACTGGGATGGAGGAGGAGACTGCGATGCCTAATGGCCGCCCCTTGCACACAACGCAATGCGTCGCTCTCATGGGCGGTGCCGTCGGCGCCGACTCCTCCCTCAAAAAAAAAAAAAAAACTCCTGTGGCAGGTGTGTGCTTCCGGCTTACACCTTGCAGTAATGAATGGTGAAGATACAAGAGAAGATCAAGAATTATGGTAGGTATGTAATTTCTATTTCATGTCCACTCCTGGGAAAGAGGGTGGTGCTTAGCTTCTTTGCCTCTGTCTGCTGTGGAGGTGGGGGAAGCCAGACTTCTATAAGGTTCTGTGTGATGTACCTGTGTATTTGCTGCAGTGGGGGTGAGGTACAAACGCTGAGGGAACAGGGCTGGCAGTGGGAGCTAGACTGGACTGACTGACTTTCTCGAGAGTCAGACCCAACTCACCCTCCCCAAGCTTATCTGCCGTTATAGGGGGAGGTGCTGGGTCAGGATTGGCAGTCGGTACACAGTGGTGCAATCTCAGGGCTGATTGATCATTGCTGACCAGTTCAAACGGAGAGCAAGGAAAAGACAATAACATGATTAGCCCTAGTAAGGGGAAACATCCCAAGGGATGGGGCAGGCAGTATGAAGCAAGGGTAAGCTGGATGAGCAGTAGGGGTCAAGTAGGGGCATGGAGAGGGTAGTAGGATGCAACAACTCTGTGGCAGCTATCTTTTTAGGGATTGCAGGTGGATGCCTGGTGTGCAGGCAACTTAAGCAGCTTGAGGAGGAGATTGGGTGGTTGTCGGCAGAGTTAGAAAGAGGGAAGGGAACAGAGTGGTGGTACAATCCAGGACTGGGGACACATGGGAGTGCCTCAGAGGACTGCAGGCCAACCAGGCCAAGTGGGAAGGGGTAAATGGATCAATATTGCCACCTTAGGAACCACTGGGTACACATGAATGGGGTGGAGGAGGAGGTTAGGGAACAGGAGCAGGAATTGCCCTAAAGCAAGTAGCAAAGGGACATAGATTGGTGATAAGTCTTAAAAAAATAAAAACCATGTTCTTCACTCATCCTCAAAACAAGTCCTGCAACTTTAAACTCCTCATTCACTCTGGGTCCTCTTTCCCACTCGAACAAGTTTGCTCCTATAAATACCTAGGGATCCATTTTGACCCCTCCCTCTCCTTCCATGGACACATCACTGCCCTAGCCACTGCCACTAATATCCGATTGGGCATCTTACATCGGTATAAACACTGCTCCCCCCAGAGGCTCTTCGACTCGCAGAGTCGCCGCCTCTATCCTGTCCCTAGTGGACTATGGACTGCCGGTGTATGGTGCTGCTGATCAGACCGCACTCCATAAAATTCGCACTACTCTAAATAAGGCCTGCAGGTTAATTACTGGGGCACCTAGGCTAACACACACCTGTCTACTGTACACTAAAGCGCTGGTACTTGATCTTGACGAGCGCCTCAAATATCTGACCTGTACCCTTACAAAAAAGACCCTCCTTGGGCTGTCCCCGCCAGGACTGACCACCACCATCCGCCGCTCTGTCCCGCTAGTTCATACTCGGACCTCTGGGAAAACCTCTCTTGTTATGCCTAGAGCTAGGACCTCTCACGGCCAAAGAGCCTTCAGCTTTAGGGCCCCCTCCTGGTTCAACACACTGCCCCCCCCATCTCCGAAGCTCCAACTATATTGTGCTTCAAAACATCCTTACGGAACCACCTTGCTAACACCTGAAGCTGTAATAGCCACTAATCAAAGCCGTACTCAATACTTTTGACAAAGCTTACTACTAAGCTGTTAAGGACAACATAACTCTGGTATTGTTTGCATCAATCCTACCTGTACCAGCTTGTTTGTATCTATGTCTTAAGTTACTGTTATACTGTAATTCTGTGTATTTTCATTTGTCTTACTGTGACAAGGTACCTTTGTAAATGAGCCTATGGCTCAAGAGTTTTCCAAACTGCTGTCTAAATAAATGCGGGCCCAGAGGGCACTGGTAGGGTGACTGAAGGGGGCAGGGCTTCAGTGGGTAAGGATAAGGGAGCGGAGCTAGGAGACTGAACAGGGGGACAGTAGATGAGAGGAAGGGGGGAGTTATGAGGATATTAGGGAAGGGATGCATCGGTGGGGGGGCAGGTGGAGCTCAGTTGCAAAGGGGAGTTGAAATCAGGAGAAAATGGGAAAGGGAGGGCAGGTCAGAGAGAGGGGTGGAAGGGGAAATGGCTGTTATGCATTTGGGAACAGAAGACCTGGCAGGAAGGGATAAGGATTGGTTAAGGCGAGCGAAACAAGGAAACAAGTGGGATCCTAGTGCTAGGGGATTCAATTCTGAAGGGGCTCAGATGGAGCAAGGGGGAGAAGCATAGTTGAATATGGGTGGAGGTGGTGACAGCAGAAAGGGTGGGTCAGTCAGACCTGAAGTATTCCAGGAGAAGTAGGGAGAAACCTTGCATAATTCTGCATTTGGGAACTAATGACCCGGCAGGTCATATGGTAGATGTAGTCCAGGGGAGGTTTGAGGAGCTGGGGCTGATTTGTGAGGAGGCAGGAAGATAAGTAACCTACTCAGAGGTGCTTCCAGTACCCAGGGTGAGGATGCTGAGGAAAGAGGAATTTAACACATAGCTAAGGGAGTGGTGTCCATCCAAAGGGTATGGGAGGGTGGGAAAGGACATGGGAGGACAAGGATCTTTATACCAAAGACAGGCTTCACTTAAGTGGAGAGGGAAAGAAGGTCTTGAAACAGAAATTGGAGGATTACTTGGCAAACGAGAATTTAAACTGGTAGTGGGGGGGGCAAGTGGGCAGGAGTCCAGCAGGATCCTCAGGCAGGGAAGTCTAACCAGCTTACCCCCATACTAGCAGCAGGGAACTTAGGGAGAGGTCAGGAGGGGGTGCAAAAAAGGGAGAGCAAGTAGGGAGAGGGGCAAAGGAATCGGGGTGGAGGGCGATAAACTTGAATGTTAGGAGTCTAGGGAGCAAAACAGCAGAGCTACAGGCTCTCATGGCGTATGGGGAGGTGGGTATAGCGGCCATAACCGAGACATGGGACAACCATTACCATGACTGGGACCTGGCAGTACCAGGGTATAGGATAATCTTCCTGGACATAAGTCTCCACCACTCATTCACACTATTGGGATCTGCGCCGGAGGCACTAGGACCCATCGGGAGCAAACTTTTTGCTGGAGGGTCGGCACAGAGATGGTGCCGCCAAGCCCTATTGGCTCGTAGTAACGACTATCTCGGCGTCCATCTAACCGCCTCAGTTTCTTTTTTCCCTCCACGAGTGCACTTCAGTGATGACGTCGCTCGTCTGTCGGGAGTCAAACTTCAAACTAGCAGCATAGTTTTCAGTTTTTATTATTTTGTAGTATTATCTCGATACAGTATCGCTTAATTTTACTCTTATTTTTAAACAAATACAATAAAGAAGTCTCAGCCTACCTTGATGGAGTCGACCATGAGCAGGTCAGGTGACGGTAGGGAGACTTCGTATGAAAGCTGTTCAGTCAGTCGGTCTGGGTCCGGTCCACCGCCTTCTCTGGAGGGGGTGTCTGACAACGGTCAGTCAATGCCCGGGGATGGCAGCCCCAGAAGATAAAATAAACGGTTGCACTCTCGGCACTGCTCGCCTCGAGCTCGCCCACAGGTCTAAAAAGAGAAGGCATCACCGAGGTCGCCCTCTGATATGTCTGAGCATAGACGCTTGGTTATCGGGGCTAGTTGCCGGTCTCCTCCTTCGGAGTCGCCAACCTCTGCTTCTGGTAGCCGACAGCTTCGACATCGGAGCCCTACCCTGCCCACAGGTAGATCTTCAGATGAGCAGTTTCATCAGTGGGCCGCTGTTATGGAGCAGTGGGCTTGGAGGTTGGTTCAGCTACCTGGCTCGGTCGCTCGTGGGCCTTCGGGCTCTCTGGGCGACCGGGTAGGGCGGTTGGACCTTCCTGGTCGCGCAGCACCTTCTTCGGTGCCGTCGACTCCGCGCTTAGGTGTCCCCCCCCTCACATGGCTGCGGCGCAGGGGACCACACCGATGCCCTTATCTCCTGCCCTTCTTCCTTCAAAACCTGTTTTCCGGAGTCTGGGAGTGTTTTTGGTGCCCTCGGCATCGTGTGGCCTCTCTGCACTGTCCTCGGCGTAGGTGCTGCGCTCAGCGCCGTCGGCGGTGCCGTGCACCTTCTCGGCACCGGCGGCTCTCGAGGACTCCTCTTTTCACATGTTTCCTTCTTCCTCCTCTTCTGAATTTCATTCCTTTCCTGTCCATGCAGTCCCTCCTGGACTGTCAGGAGATGACGTTGAGCCTGACCCAGACCTTCGGTTGGGGGATGAAGTGGACGAAGCAGGATCTATTACTGCTACAGAGCCTGTGGTTGAGGACCTGTCCTTTAAGTCTCTGTTGAAAAATTTGAGTTCCACACTTTCTCTCCAGACTACAGACATCGATCCTGGGAAATTGTTGAGACTCCAATACTTTCATGCCTCGGAGATCCCTACGGATTTGACTCCTCCGATTCAGCCTTCCTTCAAGACGCTGTCTCAAATAGTATGGAATAATCCTGCTCTTACCCCTTCGGTGGCTAAATCCATTGATAGGAAATATTCAGCCCCCAAGGATCGTCCCATTTTGGCATCTCAAGCCTTTGCGGATCCTATTGTAGTCCTGGCAGAGAATGATAAGGTCGTTCTTCCTCAAACTACTACAGCTCGACCTATTAACAAAGAATCTCGTAAGATAGATACCTTAGGTAAGAGAGTCTTTGCTGCTTCTACTCTAAGTATGCGTATTGCCAGTTTCCAAGGCTATTTTTCTCAGTATGAGTATATCCTGTGGCATTCTATTAAACAGATGGTTGAAGCCCTACCGGATTCAAAGTCAGAGCTTCTTCAAACCATTACCAGAGGTATTGAATCTAACAACCAGCAGGTTAAAGCAGCCATGGATGCTTTTGACACTGCTTCCCGTTCAGCGGCTGCTGGTATTTGCACCCGCCGTCATTCCTGGCTCCGCGCCGGGCTTCTGAATGGCCAGCGCGGCAGGTGATGGCATTGCCGCTGTGCGGTGCATATCTTTTGGTCCTCAGGTAGAGCAAGCTCTAGAAGCTACACAAAGACTAGGTCAGCCATTGCTGGCTCGGCCCCCTCCTGCCCCCTCTCAAGGGCATGCCAGTAAACGACTGTTTCATAATCGCCAGTCCTTTCGAGGCAGAGGCAAAGGAAGTTTCCATAAGAACCAACCTGCCCAACCTCAAAAGAAGGCGCAACAGAAAGCGCAAGGGCCCAAAGCGCCCAGCGCTACCTTATGAATTGCCGGCCCAAGTTCCATCTCAGCTGCCCGAGGTGGACTTTTCCTCTCCGTGGAGGTCGCCTGATGCACTTCTACAACCAGTGAAGTCCATAACCTCAGACAAATGGGTCCTTCGGATAATCCGAGGGGTATTCACTCAATCTTGTGGAGACCCCTCCGGATCGTCCCCCCAAACGGCAGCCCAGGCTGTCAACCCTTCAGTCAGACCTTCTCGCCGCCGAGATTCAGGGCCTTCTGAAGAACAGGGCAGTAGAAGTGGTGCCACTGCACCAACGAAACATGGGGTTCTACTCCCATTACTTTCTGGTTCCAAAGAAGTCCTGGGGAATGCGCCCCATTCTAGATCTCAGAAAGCTAAACAAATTTCTCCCCAAGGAGAAATTCAAAATAATTTCTCTGGGAACCCTGTTACCTCTGCTCCATCAACACGACTGGTTAGCCTCCCTAGATATGCAGGACGCTTACCAGCACATTCCTATTCACCCGAGGCGTCACAAATTCCTGAGGTTTGTGGCTGTGGGACTGCATTATCAGTTCAGAGTCCTGCCCTTTGGGCTATCCTCGGCACTGCGAGTTTTTACAAAATGTTGTGCGGTTCTTGTAGCGCACCTCAGAAAGGTCGGAATTCAGGTGTTTCCTTATCTGGGCGATTGGCTTCTAGCAAGCCCTTCCAGGCAAGGGACTCTGGATGCTGTGGAGACGACCTTGCGCCTCCTTACGTCCATGGGAGTTCTGCTCAACCTCAAGAAATCGCAACTGCAGCCCTCCCAGAGGCTCCTTTTTATAGGGACTCTTCTGGACACCTCCTGTGTGAAGGCCTTTCTTCCAGAAGACAGGAGGAACGATATCCTTCAGATGGCCCGTCACATCGGGGAAAACAGCTCAGTCACAGCTCTCTCGATGCAACGGATGCTAGGCCTCATGGCGTCCTCAGTATTCACTGTACCCCTAGCACGTCTGCACATGAGAACCACCCAGTGGATGCTCAGTACTCAGTGGTCCCCAACCACTCACCCGCAGTCCTATCTCATAAACGTGACAGAACCTTTAAGGAGGTCACTCACCTGGTGGTCTCAAGAGAGCAATCTCCTGGAGGGGTATCCCTTTGCTCCTCTGGACCATCAGATCTCCATTACCACGGACGCATCCCTAATGGGGTGGGGAGCTCACTGTCAGGCTCTCCACACTCAAGGTGCGTGGACTCAAGTCGAGTCCCAGCTCCACATAAACATCCTAGAAATGAGAGCTGTCCTTTATGCGGTCTAAGCTTTGAAGGACATTCTGTGTCACAAGAACATTCTCCTTCAAACGGACAACAAAGCAGTGATGTATTACATCAACAAGCAGGGCGGTGCTCACTCTTACCCCTTATGCAGGGACGCAATGAGGGTATGGGAGTGGTGCTTGGAGCACGAGGCTCTAATTCAAGCGGTCTACCTGCCAGGTGTTCAGAACGAACTGGCAGACCGTCTCAGCAGAACAGAGACAGACCCTCACGAGTGGTCTCTCAACTCAACCATAGTTCAGTCACTATTCGAAGAGTGGGGAACTCCAGACCTGGACCTTTTTGCATCCCCACTCAACGCAAAACTGCCTCTCTTCTGCTCCAGAAATCCAGGGCCTGGCATTTTCTGTCAGGATGCGTTCAGGCTGTGGTGGACAAAATGCTTTCTTTCTGCCTTTCCGCCTCTTCCTCTAATTCAGAGGGTACTCCTCAAGTTCGAATCCCAGGGGGACAAAATGATTCTCATTGCTCCCTTTTTGCTCATTTTCCCTCATTGCTCACCTCGGCAGCTGTGGTTTCCACTACTCAACAATATGTTGGCAGTTCCTCCGAGACCACTTCCCCTGCAGATGAACCTTTTGACTCAGGGACCAGTGGTCCATCCCAACCTGAGATCACTTCACTTTCATGCTTGGCTCCTGAAGGGGTCGAAGTAAACCGGTTCAATGTCTCTCGAAGAGTTTCAGATATTCTTCTGGCTGCACGGAAGCCAGCCACTCGGAAAACTTACACAGCCAAGTGGAAGCGTTTTTCGCTCTGGTGTGCAAAGTCCTCTTTGAATCCCTTTTCCTGTCCACCAGATAAGGTTTTGGAGTACCTTTTGGACCTCTCAAATTCAGGTCTGCAGTACTCTACAGTCAAAGTTCATCTTAGTGCCATTTCAGCGTATCATGAGCCCATTTTTTCCTTAACTCTGGCTCAGTTACCTATGGTTAAGAGATTTCTTAAGGGGATTCTGCATACCAGACCTCCTACAAGACATCCAGTTGCAGCCTGGGACATTAATCTTGTGCTAGACATGCTTACTCAGAAACCTTTCGAACCTCTGGCTACCTGTGAGCTAACATTTCTCACCTGGAAGACTGCCTTCCTAGTGGCCATTACCTCAGCCCGTAAGGGTCTCTGAGATACATACCCTGGTCACAGATCCTCCATATACTCTGTTCCATAAGGACAAAGTAGTCCTTCATACTCATCCTAAATTTCTTCCTAAGGTTGTGTCAGAATTTCATCTAACCTTTGGTCCTTCCCTCTTATTTTGCGGACTTCCAAAATGAAGGGGAACGTTCTCTTCATTCTTTGGATGTTAAGAGGGACTTACGTTTCTATCTAGATAGAACCAAGGATTTTTGCAAAGCTCAGCAACTATTCGTTTCCTTCAGTGAGACCCGGCTGGGTCAACCTGTCGCTATCAGATGTATTTCAGCATGGCTGGTGGCGTGCCTTCACCACTGCTATTCCATGGTGCAGGTTAAGTTGGAGGGTAGAGTATACGCTCACTCTACTAGAGCGGTCGCGGCATCCCTAGCGGAAATCCGTAACGTGCCTATTGCAGACATCTGCAATGCGGCCACCTGGAGCTTAGTGCATACTTTCATTAAACATTATGCACTAGATGTCCACACCAGACGACATTCTTCCTTTGGCAGAGCCATCCTCAATGGACTTCTGTCCTAGAAACATGAGCTCTTGGTTTCTCCTGCCGCCCCCTCTGGGGATTATTAGCTCGGTACTCTCCCAATAGTGTGAATGAGTGGTGAGACTTATGTCCCGAAGATATGAAATTACGTACTCTACCGCAGTTCTTGATCTTCTTGGATGAGTCTCCACCACTCATTCACACGCCCACCCTCCATCCCCCGAGCTCACCTTTCTTGTTGGTCTTCACTCCTCAAATCTTTAGGCCGTGAAGACTTCTTTGTTGACCCTTCTTACACGGGTCCAGACTATCTTATGTCCGGATTTTAGGTTAGGCTACCCTTCTAGGTTAGTTACGTTGCACCTCCTTGGTAAAAAAGGTACTGAGGCGGTTGGAGGGTCGACGCCGAGATAGTCTGAAGCCTCCTAAGCGTCGGCAGCACTTCTGGGTAGCAGACTTTTAAAAACTAAATTAAACCACTTTCCCGTGGCAGAAAAAAAGCTGCTTTTTCGACTAAGCCTAAACCAGAGGGTAAGGCTTGCAGGGGGAGCCCCTGTACACCACAGCTTTCCTTTAAGATCACTGAGGGTGGACAAGGCACCGGGGCCAGATGGCGTACACCCCAGGGTGCTAAGGGAGCTAGCAGAAGTCCTGGCAAAACCCCTGGAAGACCTGTTTAATGTATCCCTGGAGTCGACTGTCCCACAGGACTGAAGGATGGCACACGTGGTGCCCCTCCACAACAGGAGCCCCAAAGAAGAGCTGAGGAACTACAGACCAGTAAGCCTTACATTCATCGTGGGAAGGCTGATGGAGATGATCCTGAAGGAGCTGGTTTCTCTTGTAGAGGTTAATGGGCTGCAGGACAGCAGGCAGCATGGGTTTGTCTCGGGCAAATCCTGTCAGGCCAATCTAGTGGAGTACTATGACTGGGTAACCAGGCAATTAGGGGCCATGCAGTGGATGTCCTGTACCTGGACTTCAGTAAGACATTCAATTTGGTGCCGCATTGGAGGCTAGGTAGTAAGCTGGAAGACAGGCAGGGGCAAAGATGGTGGGATGGATAGTCAGCTGGCTGCAAGGGAGACAGCAGAGTGTAGTGGTTGGAGGGGAGCTCTCATCACCCAGGGCAGTGACAAGTGGAGTGCCACAGAGCTCTGTACTGGGGCTGGTGTTTGGGATATTCATATCGGACATCTCAATAGGCATTAAGAGCAAGATCAGTCTGTTTGCAGGTGACACCAAGATGGGAGCAGTAGTGGATGACTTGGATGGGTGGCAGGGGTCACAAGAGGATCTGGCAGTACTGGAGGACTGTCTGGACACTTGGCAGCTGGGGTTCAGTGCCAAGAAATGCAAGTTGCTACATTTCAGAGCAAAAAACCCCAAGGAGGAGCTACCAGCTGGGGGGGATTTAGCTAGCCAAAACACAAGAGGAGAAGGATCTGGGGGTGATCATATTGGGAGCAATGAACAACTCCACACAGTAGAAAGACAGCTACAAAGGCTAACAGGATGCTGGGTTGTATTGCCAGAGGCATATCCTCCAGGAGGGGGAGGTGATCTTGCTGCTATAAAGGTCACTGGTTAGACCACACCTGGAGTACTGCGTGCAGTTCTGGCGTCCATACCTGAAGAAGGACATTAGGTAACTGGAGGTGGTGCAACACAGATCAACAAAAATTATCCAGGGGATTGCCTTATGAGAGTAAGCTGAGGGAATTGAACATGTACTCCCTAGAGGAGGGATGGGGGGGAACATGATTGAAACCTTCAAGTACATGAAGGGAATAAATAAGGTGGGCACAGAGAGGCTTTTCCAATTAAGGAAGGGGAGGGACACCCAGGGGCACAATCTGAGATTGGAGGTTCAGGAGGGAAATAAGGCAACATTTTTTTTATGAAGAGGGTAGTGACAGGGTAGAACATGCAACCAGAGGAAGTGGTATCCTATAAGACAGTGGGCTGCTTCAAAAGGAGATGGGACAAGGTAAGGGAGAGGGTCACCAGAAGGGGGGGCAAGAGAGACAGCTGCAGTATAAGGGCTGCTAGTTGCACAATTGAGCATACTCGATAGACCAAAAGGCCTTTATCTGCTGGCAAGTTCATATGTCCCGTTGTCTAAGCAGTGTTTGCCCAAATGTCTGACCAACTGCATTATTTTTTTGTTACAGAAAGTATGGTAAGGAACGTCCAGGTGTGGTACATGGTCATTTCAGCAGAGACATGGCTACCTCCGTTGCTTGCTTCAGTAATGTCTCCACTGTGGAGACCAGGGCAGCGGCTACTTGGAGCTCAGTTCATACTTTTACCAAGCACTACAGTCTGGACATTGCCTCTTGGCACTGGGCCAATTTTGGACTAGCTGTTCTCTAGGCCCTCCTTTCTTAGGTCCTTTTCTCCAACCTCCCAGACTGTCTGACAGTTTTTGTATAACTGCTTGGGACTTGTCCTACTGGTGTGGCCTGCTGCAAGAGATACCCTCGAAGTAAGATAGTACAGTTACATGAGAACTTGCTGTAACAGTAGATCTTTGTGAGGATCTCTTTCCGCAGGCCATGCTTTCCCTCCCTCCTTCCGCCTCTCTTTCTGTCTTTGTTTTGGCTTGCTTTACAGTCCTTGGAAGGGGGAGGATCTGCTTCCTTTTTTTCCTACCAGATACCTTGGCTTCCTCCTTGGTTCCCCTGGCAGATTCTGCTTTTGTTCTCCAGCAGGAGAACTGAGGAGGCTATGGAGGCCATATACATTTATAGGGTTGGCTGACATTAATGGGTGACGTCAGTGGTGGGTGGCCCCCTCTGGTAGGCTACTAGCTAGAAAGTTTCTCTGTGATTCTACTGCCTGGTGGCTAAGTCCTGCCGGTGTGGCCTACTGCAAGAGATCCTCTCGAAGATCTACTGTTACGGTAAGTTCTTAGGTAACTGTGCTTTACTCCGTCTCCATTCATGGCTCCTGAAGACATAGCTCTTGCGAGATCTGGGGTATCCCCCAAAGTGGCTGACGCCCTGGTGGCCACCAGGAAACCCTCCACCAGGACTGCCTCTTCCATGAAGTGGAAGCACTTTGCTCTGTGGGTCGCCTCCCATTAACTGGACCCCTTCACTTGTCCAGTGTATCAGATTCTGGAGTGTTTGTTGCCTTTGTCAAACACAGGACTATGACACACTTCCTTCAAGGTGCACTTGCCTACTATATCGGCCTTCCATGCGCCCCATGATGCCCGCATGGTGGCTCAACTGGACGTGACTTGCACTCTTGTGAGGCATTCTACATTTGACGCCCCCCATCCGCTATCCAGTCCCGATTTTGAACTTAGATGTGCTGGTAGAACAGCTTACTTTGGCACCTGTTGAGCCAACTGCAACTTGCAGGCTTCACTTTCTGTCATGGAAGGCATCATTTTTACTCGCTGTTTCTTTTACTCTTAATGATTTCAGAGCTTCAGGCTTTTGTGTGAGCCTCCTAATTTTGATTTTCTACCAAGTCTTTGTGTCTGCACCCTTTTTTTTAATTTTTTTTAACCAAGGGTGAGGTCTGGTTTACTTTAAAGCTCACCATCAGCCTGCCGGTGTCCAATCCAGAGCATGTCAATCTAGGAAATGCATTGCTTCATAATTTACTGGTGCATAGAATCCCTAGGTACCATTCACACCGTACAAAGGACAGCAGCAAGTCCTTGTAGTTATTTGCTTCTTTTGCCCCTGCGAAAATGGTCATCCCAGCGTCTAAAACTATGGTTGTCCTAATGGTTAGCCAACTGTACTCCTTTTTCTTGTCAGGATGTGAGGTAAGGCCCTTCCTGGGGTTGTTCATGGCAATGCAGCCAGAGAAATGGCCCCTTCTGTTAACTGCTTCAGCTGCAACATTCAGTACCGGTGAATCTTGCAGTGCTGTCCTCGCTTTTACAAAGTGCTACAGTCTGGGCATTACCTCTCATAGAGGGGCAGGCTTCAAGGTCTCCTTTCTTTGGCCTATAGTCTCTGACCACCCGGACTATCTGTCAGTACTACTTGGGACTCATTCCATAGATGTGACCTGATGAAAGAGATATCCTCAAAGATAGAACAGTTACATAAGAACTTACCATAACAGTAGATCTTCAAGAAAATCTCTTTCATCAGGTCATGCCGACCCACCCTCTGTCCCCCTTCGATACAGAGCCTTTTTTCTACTTTTGGTGTTTTTATATGGCTCATTCTCTGGGATGGTCTGTCTATTCTTCCCAGCCGAGCCTAATGGCTGGGATCACTTGCCCTCTCCTGGATCCCTGTAAGTAGGCCTTCTGTGCATGTCCCCTCTCAGGACATTAAGGATATATCAGGGTTGCCCTTTTCTTCTTTAAGGGTGTCTAGGTCATTTTTCTGCCTCCTCTGTTAGGCAGCACCATAGTCCCTCTCTTGGTTCCCTATAAGGAGATCCTTCAAGAATGATCTCCGTCATGGAACTGAGAGGGGATGGGGCCACTTAAGACATCGTTGTGGGTGGTCCCTACTTCTATAGGTGTGACCTAACAAAAGAGGTTCTCTCGAAGATCTGTTACAGTAAATTCTTACATAACTTCTTTTTTAATTGCGGTATGTGTTTGTCCTGTGAGGCAAGCGTTTGTCCTAGGAAGCTGCCCCATCTTTACCAAAAGCTGTTATTTTTTCTCTCCTTCTAAGACCTGCAACAGTAAGTTGCAAAGTGATATGCTGTGATCTCCACAAGGTCTGGAAATGAGCTGCAGCAGTTTGCACCAGCTGCAAGGATATCTGGCCACAGCTTAGGCCCTTATAGCACACATACTGCAGCATTCAAGCACAAAGAAAAGCCTGCACCAGTGTTGTTATGGCATCACATTTGCTAATGGGATACAACCTGGCAATTCTATAAATACCCCCTAACTATAAGCAGTACCTGGGATTACAGGGTCAGACTTTACCGAACGACTCTCAGACAGCTGAAAGCCCTTTCTAACACACGCCGAATCCCATACAGGTAAATAACTTCCATTGAATTATTCTATTGATAAAGTAACCTGTCTTCCCTTCTACCCACTCTGCAGCAGAATTTTCCATTCTCTTTCTATTCCACTCAAAAATCTACTGCTGGTAAAGTTGCCTTTTTGTGTAGTTTTACTAAACTCCTGTCCTCTCCTCCCCATCTGTCCTCTCTGCCTTTTCTCCCTTCGGGCTCTTTGTGACTTTACTATTCCCTCCTGCAACTGTCTTTGATCCCATACCTTAGATGACCCCTGACCCCTGTACACTTATTGACTCAACAATGTTTGCGCCACCTCAGTGCCTTGTTGAGGAAATGTTCCTACGCCTATCCAAGCTCAGTTTTTGTCTACCACATGCACCTTGTACTATTAAACCCAGAATTTTATGTACTGTATTGCTTGTATAGACTTGTTATGTTTGCTTGCACGCATGTGCAAGAAACATAGTGCCATCATCCAAGTTTTCGGAGGTGTGGCAGCAGTCTTCCAATTCAGTCAGTATGTTTGCAGACGTGGCCGCAATTCTCCAATGAACGCTGCAGCTGTCTATGACAGCAGTTGAAAATGCAGTGGCAGTACAGTTGAAAGGGAGAGCTACACTTCAGTGAGCAGCGTTAAGATATTGTGTGCTCATGCATGCTCCCCACACACACACACGCACGCATACTGCATGCTCGTGCTTCCCCCCCACCCATGCACACACTATATTGCCGACCGGGGGTGCCCAATCCCCCATCGGCTGTGTTGCACCCCCCCCAGAGTTCCAGATGCCACGCTGGGAGCCCACCCAGTGTGGCAACAGATCGTATGGCCGATGGGGGTGCCCAATCCCCATCAGTTCCACTGTCCCCCCAAGAGACTACAGGGCTCCCAGTGTGGCAACAGTTCCTAAGGCTGACGGGGGTGCCCAATCCCCCATCGACTCCATGGCCCCCCCAACAGCCTTCCAGCTGCCACACTGGGAGCCCACCCCAGCGTGGCAAACGTCCCGCGTAATCCAAGTAATAAAAAAAACAACTTCCCTCGCTGCTGTCTTGACCCCCCTTTCCCACCTGCGCCAACCCAGTATGCACCCTGCCTCCCCACACCCCCACCTCACCCAATACTTACCTCCGGAGCTTGGCGCAATGATCTTCGGTGGACCGGGAACACGTCTGCACTCTTCAAAGCCGACCGCGAACTGAGAAAATGCCGGTAAGCTGTATAATGTAATAAATAGGGTTTTTTCAACATTAGTGCATATCTCAGGCATGTTGGGGAATTTTTTCACCAAATTTTCAACATGGGGTTTTTGAGACCCCACCTCATGAATTCTGTCACTGTCATGGTGTTAATCGGCCCCGAAAGGTGAAAGGTCACTGCGCGGAACCACCTTTCAGGACCAGTTTATGAAACAACAGTGTCACAGTTCATGAGGTAGGCCACCAAAACCCCTATGTTGAAAATTTGGTGAAAAAATTCCCCAAAATGACTGTTTTACGATCATCCGTTGCGCTGTTCCTATGCACACTCATAAGTTCGCGAATTTTCAATATGTTCACTCTAGATTTTCAGCATTGCCATTTTACCATACCTCCTTATGGGCAGTACAACTGTCATTTCTCACATCTGACCCAAAATGTGTTTCTACGCATGTAGCGCACAATGGCGCAGTCGGTGTGCGAAATCGATGTTCGGGACAGATTAAGAAAATCACAGTGACACTGTTCATGAGCAGGTGCTAAATGGCTATGATAAGAATTTGGTGAAACAATTCCCCAAAATTACTGTTTTACAAGCATCCGTTACGCTATTCCTATGCACGCTTGTAAGTTCGCAAATTTTCAATATCTTCACTCCAGATTTTCAACATTGCCATTTTATCACACCTCCTTATGAGCAGTACATCTGTCATTTTTCACATCTTGGCCAGAACGTGTTTCCACCTATGTAGCGTATAATGGCGCAGTTGATGTGCAAAATCAATGTTTGGGACAGATACGAAAATCACAGTGACACTGTTCATGAGCAGAGGTGTTAAAATGGCTATGTTAAAAATTTGGTGAATTACATCCATAAAATGACTGTGTTACGAGTGACCATTGCGCAGTTTCCACGCACCCTTGTAACTTCATGGATTTCTAATATTTTCAGTCCAGATTTTCCCCACTGGCATTTTTCCACACTTCCTTATGAACAGTACAGCTGTCATTTTTCACACCATGGCTGAAATGCGTTTTCACACTTCCAGCGCAGAAATGCGTGGTCGCTGTGGGAAATCACTGTTCAGGACAGATTAAGAAAATCACAGTGACACTGTCCATGAGCGGAGGTTACAAAATCCCTGTGTTGACAATCTGCTGTAAAAAATCCCCAGTCTAATTGCATTACGGGTGTGCATTGCCCATTTTCTACGCACGCTCATGACTTCACCAGTGTTATTTTCACTGCAGAACTTCAACATTGCCATTTTTTGCACCTCCCCATGAACAATACAGCTGTCATTTTCACATCCTGTTCGAATGTTTTTGCCTGTGGTGCGCCAAATGGTAGTCAGCTGTCTCGAAATCAGCTTTATTAACAAACAATATTGCCACTGTTCATCACGGTGGGGTCACTACAAAAAAAAACGTTGAAAATTTGGAGGAATGCCAAAGAATGCCTGAGGCATTAGGGTTTCCGACCATACCGCCCCAGCCTGTAGAGCTTGAGAGGCATCGGGGTGTGACTTGGGATTCTCGCCTGTAATGCTCATACTATTCCACACCCTGCAGCCAGTGAGAGGTATCGAGGTGTGTCTTGGGCTCTTCAGCCCCAAAGTTCACCCCACTCTCCTATACAGGACCCATCTCAATCAATAAAAATCTTTATCCAGGCGAGCACCATTGAGCAAGGCTCATTTGCAAGGTGGACCTGGTCATGAATACATCAAAGTACAGTACAGAAGCAGGTATACAAAAAGCAATAATATACAAGGAAGAAAAAGTATATACAGTACAAGGCTGAAATAAAAAAAAAAACAGCATTATTTTACAATTGAAGAAGTCAGCAGATGTACAATCAACCATAGGCGTACTGGGGTTATAAGCAGAGATCTTTTGAGTGAGGCAGCCGGCAACTACACATATAGGGGAAAGAGGCCATATATGGGGTGGAAGGTTAGAGAGGTAAAGAAAAGGAGGGATATATTACTGACAACTGGGGGAAAAAAACTGAGCTAAAACCACAGAAAGTGACGATGGCTGTCGTATACTTGTTTATTATGATAGTGACAGAGGAAGGGTAGATAATTGGGACACTGCTATGGATGAGGTAGGACTTTGGCCAGGCTGGAGTGGACAGGGAAGGGTGGGTGCAGCAGGAAGAGTTAATAGGGAAAGAGTGAGAGCCGGGGTAGAAACATGGTGAGCATCAGGATGGAAAGGGGGAGTTGCGGAATTAGTGGGCTAGTGGTAAGGAAAACATTTGCAAAGTCAATCTCAATGTATTTCCTGATGGAATGCGGTGAGCTTAAGGACCAAAGACCCCAAGGCACACTGTGACACTTGTCAGTGTCTGCAGGGTAGGGTGTGGTGAAATGGTGTGGCCGTTATGCCTGACGAACCAAAGGCACACCCCAGTGCCTGTCAGTCTCTGCAGGGAGGTGGCGGGGTTGGCTTCAGTTCAATACTTCACTGCCATTCCTATTATGCAGCTCTCTAACTCCTACACTGCCAATGCCAGCAAGCAAACATTCGGCATTGACAAATGCTTGTTTTTGCATATATTAATATACTATTTTTCTCCTTATGTACAATCTTCATACACCCCTTCCCCCCACCCCTTGCATCTGGAAGCTAGCTGTTATCAGCTCAGTATATCTTTCCTGATAAAACTCCTGGTAGCATAGAACCAGACACAAAACATGTATAGTGCTTGTGAGTGAAAACAGGTACACTAAATAAGGAGGAAGAACAATATGTCGAATGCATAAATGATACAAGACAACAAAAATGGTGCATGGTTTGCACAAGAAACTCTATGAAGAGAGATCATGGGACCACAACATGTACACTGTAGAAAAAAGGAGAGAGAGAGGATATGATAGAGACCTACAGGCACCTCAAAGGGGGTGACTAGCCTACAGGTGCAAAGTCTCTTTCAAATGAGAACAAGCACCAGGACTAGAGTCATGCAGTGAGGCTGGGGGCGATTCAAGAGTGATGTGAGGAAATATTCCTTTACTGAAAGAGTAGCGGATTCCTGGAATAGACTGCCTGCAGAGGTTAGAGGCTAAAACAATGGGGAGGGGGTGTCAAGCATGCATGGGATAGACATAGGGTATATTAGGAAACAGGCAGGTGGAAGGGTCCATGGAGACCAGATAGGTTCTGTAGAGACAGAATAGGTAAGCAACATCTGAGCAGGCTAGATGGGCTAAGCAGTCCTTTTCTGCCATCAGATTCTGTGTTTTCTTTGTTAAACCCAGCACAAAGCATCATGTTTTTTCAAATCTATGGGTGACAAACACAGTAGCCATAGGTACCATGTTATATGAGCGAGTATTATTGAGCACGCCTGTATGAGCAACTCAATAATACCGCGCACACTGAGAGCGAGTGGTGAAACCATTGATATATCCTGTAGAGCAAGTAAAGCAGAGAGCTACACTCGCCACTGCAGAATATAGGATGTGTGGCCAACCCCTGCCAAGCTGGCCATTTAGCGTAGTGGTGTAAGCCACTGCTTGCGATGCCAGCAGACCCAGGTTCGGGTCTGGATTCAGGGGAAATCATTTTTTGCCTTTTTTTTTTTTTTTAAAGTAACTGTCCCCTGGGTCCGCACCCCCCCCCCATGGAGTTAATTATTTTAAGTTTGGGGCATGCGGAGAGCTTGCCCCCCACAAATGGGCCCTCCCCCCAGCTTAAAAATACTTATTCTGGTTGTTGCTTTTAATGAATACAGCAACCATCACTGTTTGCGATGGTCGTTGCAATTTCAGTCACCCTTTTTGATGACTGGCTTTTATTTATTTGGTCTATGTGATTGGCGGTCTTTCAGACTGGCCCTTATCACATAAAACTGTAGCCATGTTAGTCCAGTCAATGCCACTGAGAAATAATTTGGTTAGTCCAATAAAAGTTATCCCATGCAACATGTTTGTTTTTCTTCTTCCAGATCTATTGGGTGAGGGGTAAGACGAATAGGAAATAATGTCTAGTACTACATTCTAATATCACAATTAAGAGTGCACCATAGCTAGATAGCACACACTGAAAGTTGACATTAATCTTCCTAAATTGCAGTACCTTTTCTTCTGCTAAGCCCACAACAATTAGATGCCGAGTGAGAAGACGGACTGCAGCATTCTGCACCAGCATCAGGTGCTTGATCTGGCCACAGTGTAAGTTATTGTAGAGTGCTCTACAATACTGTAGGACTACATTGTTTTCGGGTCATCAGCATCAAAAAAGGAGTAAAATCTGGCAACAGTAAAAGCAGCCCATAACAGCCAGTTCCAGGGTCAGACTTTTGAGACCTGCTCTCAGATTGTCATCAGTCATCATAGTCACTCGGCGCATGCATCGTGACATAAGTGTCTCAGCATGACTGGAAAGAAGGAACCTGACACTGAGCACCACTGTATTTCCAGTTCAGTTAGTTTCTGTAAGCACACACAAAAATAGAAAACGTGGAAAAAAAAAAAACTGAAAGTCCACCCAGTCTGCCCAAGATCCCTACATATTTCCTATTGGCCTATAAACAGTTAAGGTGGTTACCCCATGTTCCAAATTCCCATTTCCTTCTTCTGCCTGTCCACCACTTCCACTCTCTTGCACCCTACCTCTCCTATAGGGACATCCAGCCTTTGAAGCTGTCACAGCTTTCCTTAAAACCTATTATAGACCCCACCTCTGCTACCTCTTTTGACAATCCATTCCATTTTATCACCACCCTGTTGGTAAAGAAATATTTTCTGATATCCCTTTTAAATCCCCCCACCACCACCACCAGACTCCTCATGACCTCTCATCACTGTATTATCTTTCATTCCTGGGGAATAGATCCCCACTGTCCACTTTATCCCCTCAGTAATTTGTAGGTCTTAATTATATCTCCTTCACCCTCCTGACCTACAGAGTGTACATGTTCACATCCGCCAGCCTTTCCTCATAGGACCTGCTCTTGGGTCATTTTGGTGACCATTCGCTGAACTGCCTCAAGCCTGTCTCTCTCCTTCCTCAGATGTGAAATCCAGAACTGGGCACAGTACTACAGGTGGGGCCTAACCAGGGACCTGTACAGAGGCAATATAGCCTCCCTCTTCCAGCTGTCATACACCCTCCTTGTACATTCCAATGTTCCTGTTGCCTTCCTATAAGCTTTGTTGAACTGACTTGAGGTTATGGGACTACTACTGATGATAACCCCTAGGTCTCTCTCCTCTGCCCTAATGACTGTCTGGACACATAGAAACAGAATTTGATCGCAGATAAGGACCACTTGGCCCACCTAGTCTGCCCATTTCCCCACCTAACGGATAAGCTGCAGATCCTAGTTAACCAACAGCCTACTTCCTCCTACCCCTCCACTAGAATTGCCTTATGTCTGTCCCATGTATTCTTGAATTCCCCCACTGTTTTTGACTCCACAACCTCCTCAGGAAGGCTGTTCTATGCATCCACAGTCCTCCCTGTGAAAAAATACTTCCTCACATTACCTCTGAGCCGCGCCCCCCCACCATATCTTCAAATTGTGCCCCCTTGTTCTTGCACATCTCTTTTTCTGAAAGATGCTGCCCTCTTGGACTTTGTTGAGTCCCTTGAGGTACTTGAAAGTTTCTATCATGTCCCCCCTCTCCCTCTTTTCCTCAAGGGTATTCATATTAAGCTCCTTTAGTCTCTCTTTGTATGTCTTCTGGTGCAGACGCTGCACCATTCTGGTTGCCGTCCTCTGGACAGCCTCCACCCTGTCTATGTCTTTGCGGAGATGGGATCTCCAGAACTGCACACAGTACTCCAGATGGGATCTCACCAACTGTCTGTACAGAGGGATAACAACTTCCTGTTTTCTACTGGTGATGCTTCTCCCTGTGCATCCCAGTATCCCCCCAGCCCTCCTTACTGCCTTCTTACATTGCTTGGCCACCTTTAGGTCATCTGATATGACTACTCCCAGGTCCCTTTCCATTTTTGTTGTCAGTATCTCACCCTCTATTGTGTACTCTTCCCCTGGGTTTTTGTTTCCCTGGTGCATTACTTTGCACTTCTTTGCATTGAATCTAAGCTGCCATACATTTGACTATTCCTCCAACCTTGCCAAGTCCCTTCTCATCCTTTCTACCCCACCTTGTGTATCAACCCTTTTGCAGATCTTTGTGTCATCTGCAAAGACACATACTTTTCCTTCCAGTCCCTCTGCAATGTCACTTATAAAGACATTAAAAAGGACTGGACACAGTACTGAACCCTGCGGTACCCCACTAGTAACTCCCCTTTCTTCACTGTGGACTCTTATTTACTATTACCCTCTGTGTCCTGTTGTCCAGCCAATGTTTTACCCAGGCTACCACCCTGGAACCCACTCCCAGGCTGGCTAATTTGTTTATTAATTTTTTGTATGGAACTGTGTCAGATGCCTTGCTAAAGTCTAGGTAGGCCATGTCCACAGCCCCTCCGTGGTCTACTACTTTGGTCACCCAGTCAAAGAAATCTATTAGATTCATCTGACATGACCTTCCCACTGTGAATCCATGCTGCCTTGGGTTCTGTGCCCCACTGGCCTCTGGGTACTCAACAGTTCTTTCCTTCTGAAGTGATTCCATCATTTTCCATACCACTGAGGTCAAACTGAAAGGTCTGTAGTTTCCTGCCTCTGTCTTGCTCCCACTTTTGTGAAGGGGAATCACATCCACCTTCCTCCAGTCCTCAGGTACCACACCATCCTCCCATGATTTGTTAAAAAGGGTAGTCAGTGGTTTCACTAGTTCTCCCCATTAGTTCTTTTAAAACTCTGGGGTGAATCCCATCAGGCCCCATTGCTTTGTCCACCTTCAGTTTTAGGAGTTCTTTCAGAACCCTTTCTTATGTGAAAGGACTGATATCGACCCCCCTTATCCAGAGTGCTTCTACTGACTGGATTAGGAACCCCCCTCCTCTTCTTTTGTGAATACTGAGCAGAAGTATTCATTCAGTATCCCTGCTTTTTCACTGTCCCTCTCTGCCTTACCACTCTCCTCTTTATTTAGCCTCAGTATCCCTCCCTTTGTCATTCTTCACTCCCTAATGTACCTATAAAAGGTTTTATCCCCCTTCTTAACTGAGTTGGCTATCTTTTTTTCAATTTGGGCCTTTGCTATTCTGACTGCCTTCCCCACTTCCTTCTGCATTAACTGGTGCAGTTCTGTGTCATGCTCCTTCTGTGTTTCCTTATACTTCCTGAATGCTATCTTTTTCTGCCTAATCTTCCCCGCCACCTCTTGAACCATAGTGGTGTTTTCTTTAATTTTTTTTTTTGTGGACTTTATTTCTACACCCCCTACTGGAGGAACTCTCTGCAGCATCCACTTTACGTGCTCTCTACCTCCCGCTGTGATGGCCGCAACTACTCCCCTTACTCTGACCAGCAGCACCCTGGATCTAAGCTCCCACGGGGAAGGGCCACCCTATCCTCCCAGGGCACTCTATCTATAGTTTAGAGTGCCAGTCAGAGTGTCGGCCACGGGGAGAGTGAGGCGCCCAATGTTGGGAGTGTGGTGCAGGCAGTGGTGCCTTCGCCTATCCTCCAGACTTTTTTTTTCCCCCATTTTTCTGTTTCCCCCAATGCTTGGTCATGCAATGGTGTCCAGGCACTAATGCCAATGCCTGCCACGGCTCCGCCCCTCACTATGCATAGCGATGCAATCTTGGCTTCTTTTGGCCACTGCCAGAGGTCATGCTTGTGCAACACAGTCCCTAGAGCCCACCCTGGGAATAGAGAGTAGTCTTCCAGATGCTCAATCTCTTCCCTCCCCTGCTAACCCCAGGTGGCCCGAGTCTGTTCCCGAACCCAGGTCACTGATGTGCGCGAGGTGTGGCATCCAGCGCCATAACCCTCAGCGCCACTGGGCCAGATGTTTTCTTTCATTTTGATTTATTTGCTTCACACAAAGGCTTGTTGCCTCTCTGATGGCAGTTTTGATGTTTCCCCATTGTTGCTCCACCCCTCCTTCTTGCCTGTTTGCTAGTGCTTTTCTGAAGCACTCTCACATTTTGACAAAATCAGCCCTCCTGAAGTCCAGTACTTTCAGTTTTGTATGGCTTGACTCTACAGCTGAGTTTATCATGAACCACACTGGTGGTCACTTGTTCCCAGATGGCTACCCACTTCTACATCTGAGATCCTCTCTTCATCCCCATTTGAGGGTACTAGGTCTAAGATTGCTCCCTCCCAAGTGGGTTCCAACACTAGCTGTCTGAGGCATGCCCCCTGTAGGGCATCGAGAATGGCCCTGCTCTTGGATGTGGCTGCAGCAAAGGTGCTCTAGTTAACATCTGGCATATTCATGTCCCCCATCAGCAATATCTCCCCTTTCTCTGCCCTCCTAAGGATGCCTTCTATCATTTCCTTGTCCATTTCTTTGCATGAGACGAGGGTCTGTATACAACCCCTGTGCAGACTGTGATGCCATTTCCAGTCTCCAGGGTGACCCACAGTGCCTCTTTTCCTCCCTGTTTAACCTTTAGTTCCGTTGCTTTGATCCCTTCCCTTACATAGAGAGTTATTCATCCTTCTCTTCTACCCTCCCTGTTCCTCCTGTAGATTGTGTAACCTGGTATGTTGACATCCCAGTCATGGTTCTCTGTGTACCATGTTTCTGTGACTGCCACGATATCCAGGGATCCCTCCTCCATCAAAGCCACCAGTTCAGGGAGCTTGTTACCTAGACTATGGTCATTGGTACTCATAACCCTCAATTTGTTGATGGCCTTACCCCTTTTTGCCCCATCATTGTCCTTATTGCATTTGTCTTTTTCTCCATTTACCCATGCCCTTCTCCCTGTCGACTTCTCTATCTTGGTGTTTACCTCACTAACTACCCTGATTTTTTTTGGGGGGGAGGGGCTAGGATTTTCCTTCTTCTTTTCAGTGCCTTCCCCCTTGGCTAGTTTAAATGCTTGCCAATGAAGCATTTAAACCTATCACCTAGGATCCTGGTTTCCCTCCTGGACAGATGCAGACCATTGTGCCAGTATAGGCCTGCATCTCTCCAGGTGGGCCCCCAGTCCCCAATGAAGCTAATACCCTGATCTCTGCACCAGTTTTTCAACCACTGATTGAATACCATGGTGCGGAGCACCCTAGCCTCACCCGTGCCATAGACAGCACCTCCGAGAAGGTTACCATGCATGCTACTTGTCTAAGGCCCCTCCCCAACTCCACAAACTCCTCCTGCACTACTCTGATCCCTTTCCCAGCCAGGTCATTTGTCCCTAGGTGGACAATGACATCCAGCTCCCTCCCTGTGCAGCTGCTCCTGTGATCCTGAGGATTCACTCTCTGTCCCTCCAAGTCATGGCTCCAGGCAGAAACCCCACCCCCCCCATTCAGCAGTCTACACCGGAGTTCTTTTTGCCAAAGTGCATCACCTTATGCTTTTTAGCACTGAACTTTAACTGCCAAACTTTTGGCCCACTTTTCCAGTGTCTCTGGAGCCTGCATTTACCTGACCTCCTCCTCACTGCCCACCCTGCTGAAGAGTTTCATCTTATTTGCAAAAAGACCCATTTCACCCGAGATACCCTACTTGATGTCACTAATGAACATAATTGAATAGCACTGGACTCAGAACTGACCCATGTGGCACCCCACTTGTAACATCCCTGCCAACTGATTTGATCCTGTTAACCACCATCCTCACTTCCTTTCCCCTAACTAGCTCCTGATCCACCTGATGAGCCCTTCCTGTACCCTAGATCCCCCAGTTCTTTTTGTAGCTGTCTATGCGGGATCATTTTTGGAGGCCTTACTGAAATTTAGGTAGAGTATGTTGACCACCAGTCCATTATCCATTGCCCTCATCACCTGATTAAAACATAGAGATTTTTCTGGCATTCTCTTCCTTGCACAAACCTATGCTGTTTGCAGTCTTGCAACTCTTGGGTCTCTGGGTCTCCACCCCCCCTTTTTTTTGTTACAATTGTTTCCAGATGCGTACCAACAGTTGAGGTAAGGATGACTGACTGGTAATTAACAAGGTTCTCCCTGTCTCCACCCTTGACCGGTGGGACCAGATCTACAGATATCCAGTCCTAGGGACTTCCCCTGTCTCCAGGGAGTACCTGAACAGCTGTCAGAGGTGTTGCAGGTTCTGGTCCCAGCTGCTTCAGCAATTTGGGGTGTTAACCATCAGGACCTGGTACTTTGTGAATCCTAAGGGCTGCAGGCTCTTTGTGGACCCTCTATTCTGTAATCCCCACCTGTTCCATTTCTCAGTGCCCATTGAAAGCCTTTAACCTACTATCTGGCAGCAGCCCTACATCCTTCACTGTGAATACTGAGCAAAAGAAGTTGTTTAGCACATGGGCGTTATGCGTGTCCTCAACCAACCTCCCCCCATCCTTCAACCTAATTATCCCCTCTTCACCTTCTTCCTTTCCCTAATGTACCTAAAAAAAATTGTCCCCTTTCTTCACCCTTTCCAATGTCCTTAACTTCACCTCCACTTTAGCCATTTGCTCTGATCCTCTTGCTTATACTTTTTCCTTATACCACTTGAAGGCCTTTTTGTGTCCTTCACTGCCTCCCCACCTCCTCTGAAAACCACATTGGTTTCTTGTGCTAGCTCTTTTTGTCAAACTTTTCTCATTTAGAAGTCTGTTCCCTCTACTGTGGTGTCTCTCATTATATTCCATTTAGCCTCTCTGCCCACCACTTCTCTATCCCCCAGCAGTTTGTACTTAATCAGGGCCTTCATCTTTCCAAAGTCTGCCCTGTTAAAGTTCAGGAATACAGCTTGTGTAGTTATCTCTAATCATATTGAGCTGTGGCCACTGTACCCTAGGGATTCCCTGACCTTGACTCCCTTCACCATCTCTACATTGGCTAGAATCACATCTTGTAATAGTGGTACTAGTAAGGGATATTTATTGTAGCACTACAAGTGGCTGAATAAACACAAGTTACACAAAAGGATATACATGTACACATGGAATTTCAAAACACAACTCTCCAGAAAATAGACACAGAATCCAGTGGTTAAAGTGGAACTGTTTAGGTGGGAGAATTCTTATAGCTTGATTTCTAGGTGATGGAACTCTTCTATAGTCAGTGGAGAAAGATGACAGAGATGGTGGAACTGTCATACAGTTGTTTCAAGAGGTGGCAGAACTGAGTTCCTGTGGGCTCCTGCACAATTTAACCCATCAGAATCTAACAATGATTTCATTTAACAATACAAACAACAGTAATCAATATCAGAAGTCACATATTTACAGCAAAATTGTAAATTATGATAAATTGCACATAATATTACATTACCCTCATACCAACGATTACAGTATACTTCCTAACATAAGAGAATTACACACACACACACTATTAAAAATAAATGTGAGACCACAGTTTAATGCATTAAGACCTCACCAGCAGATGGCACATTGCATTCACATTGCACTTACCAGAATATCATAGGATTTGTAGGATCTATACCAGTCAGTTAGCATTAAGAGTTGCAGTTTCTCTATGGAAATGCAGTATATTCTTGTTTACTACAAATTTTTCCAGAGCCCTTTTAAAAAAAGGTTTATGGTTGTGCTACTAACCACTGCTTCTGGTAGGCTGTTCCAGAGTGTCGCTGCCCTTGGGTTTATCCATGCCACTATTTTGTTGTATCTGTATATTTCTCCTTTTAACTGTACTTATGGTGCCTTGTTCCCCTGTGTTTTTTTCTTTATCAGACCCATCCATTCCTAGAGGTCCTTTTCCCTGAATGCCCTGTACACGAAACATAGGTCACCCCTTACTTTTCTAAATTCCAGTGAAAACAGTCTCTGTTTGTAGGGAAGATGTACTACATGTCTAACCCTTTTGGTGGCCCTTTATCTGCACACACCCCAAAATATCAATACTGCTTCTAGTACATAGTGCCTAAAACTGCACACAGTATTCAAGATGGGACCTGACCAGGGCACTATGCAATGGAATGATGACTTCTTTGTCCCTACTTCTGATATTCATGCCTGTGAATCCATTTCTATTTCCTTGTTTGACCACTTCTGTGCAGTGTCCATCAGATGTCAGGTTATTCATTATTTTGATGCCTAAATCCCTTTTCTCTTCATTTGCTTGTAACACTTTACCATTTAAGGTGTAGTTAGCTTTTTTAAATTCCAAAATGCATCACCTTAAATTGCCTGTATTGAATGAGAGTTTGCTTGTCTTGTCCCATTGTTCTAGTTTAAAATTTTCACTTTGAAATAGTTCAATTGCTTTGTCATGTTCCACTGTTGCACCTAGTATGTATGTGTATCTATATATCTATATCTATATATATATATTTATTAATCTCTTGGATTACAAGTACCTTTGAGTAGGAGCTACTCATTTACAAAGGTTCCACACCAAAGGATGGGGGAAACATACAAACAAAGGTTGGTAAGGTAAACAGGCATAGTACCGACATGATTGACATTTTTATGCGGCTGTAAAACAATTTAAAGATAAAGGTTAATATTAGAGAGCAACGTAAGAACAGACAGATAGATGATGAAGTGACTCCGGGGATAAAGAAGGAAGGTGACTATTAGATTTAAATTGAGTAGTAGGGTGCCAGAGAGAAGTGGTCAGGCTGAGGGGCCTTTGTCGTGAGGTGGGAGAGGGACGGAGGGAGGGGATTGGTACAGGGGAAAAGAAATGAAGTTTGAAGAGTGGAGGAGCGAGGGGAGGGGAGGAGGTGAGAGAGGGAATGAAAGTCACAAGGAAAGACAGAAGCCAGAAAGAGTAAAGCCAGGAGGGATGAAGGGCACATGTCACAAATGACTAGGCGGAGAAATGGAGCAGTCCTTTTGTAGAAGCAGTCACATTTGGACGTAGCGGTGAGATAAAGTCAGAGATTCCGTTTAAAGGGTCCAAGTGTTGGCGAGGAAAGTGCTTCATTGTTGAGGGTATTAAACCAAAGAGGAGCCCTATAGGTGAAGGACCGCTGACCCAAGGAGGTAAGACATCTAGGAACCTGGAGGGTTTGGGATTGGGCACTATGCATTTGCTGAGTACCACAGAAGGCAGAGAGGAGCTTAAAAACACCAGGGGGCATGAGACCAAGGAGAATCTTTTTGGTAAGCGGGCGGGTCTGATATTGAATTCTGTTGAGGAGTGGTAGCCAACAAGCCTGTGCGTAGAGGTCACAGGTGTGCATGTCTTGGGCAGTGCCCGTTAAGAGCCTGCAGGCTTTGTTGAGTGAGATTGAGATTCTACAGAGGGCAGCTGGAGAAGCAGAGCCATAGATAGCCAGACCGTAGTCAATGATAGAGGTGACAGAGCTGTAGATGGCCAGCCTGAGGGTATCCGCAGTCATACAGTGCTTGTGCTTGTGTAGCAGACTGATTCGCATATTGGCAGCTTTGGCAACAGTGTCAGTGTGCCGTGTGTAGGAGAGGGTACTATCCAGTGTGATACCAAGGTATTTGAACTCCAGGACATGTTCGAGTAAGTTCCCTGCATCGTTCATGATATTGAAGGACCGGGATTTGCGCCTGCTCCGTGGATTACAGAAGGTCATTACTTTGGTCTTACTACAGTTCATGATGAGTTTATGTGTTGTGAACCAATCTTCAACATGCTTGAAGTCAAGCTGCAGCTGTGTTTCAAGGAGTTTAGTGTCATGGTGGCTAGAGAAAAGCACTGCATCATCCACATAGAGTAGCATTTCTTGCTGGCAGACAACAGGGAGTCTATTGAGGAAGAGTGAGAAGCGTAGAGGTCCCAGGATGGACCTCTGGGGGACTCCAGAGAGGACTGGCCTGACTTCGGACGTGACACCTGTTATCCTGACCCATTGGGTCCGATTCCTGAGGTAGCTGGCAAACCATGGAAGGGCATCATTAGAGAGCCCAATGTAAGACAGTTGCCTAAGGAGTAGAGGGTGATTAACGGTGTTGAAGGCCTTCGTTGGGTCAGTGAAAACTGCTCCCCCACAGTTTCCTTTGTCGAGTGTATCATGAATAAAACTCACGAATTCCAGGAGCACCGTGGTGGTGCTGTCACCTTTTCTGAAGCCATGCTGTTCTGGGCATTGGACTTAATACTTATCCAGCAATTCGACTAGCTGATCTGACACTATTCGTTCTAATGACTTAGATAATGGGGGGAGGAGTGAGACAGGTCTGTAGTTGGAATGAAGAGACCTGTCTCCACTTTTATGCACTGGTGTGACAGTTGCCTGTTTCCAGCGAGAGGGGAATTGGCCCAGTCTTAATGAGAGGTTAAAGATCTTCGTCAGGGGTTCAACGACCTCATCCAGAACTAGTGCCAGTAGTTTGAGGTCAAGGGAATCCCCCACTGTACCCAGACTTGCAGATGGCCTTGCAGATATAGTTACGAGCCACATGTGGTGGAACCTCTTTGAAGAAAAATTGAGGTGCTGGATGAGCATTTAGGGTGGATATATGGGGGTATTGGGGGAAGGGTCATCGAAGAAGTTAGGAGGAAGCACTTTGTCCAGGTTTGAGAAAGCATTGTTGAAGGTATTGGTAATGGTGTGAAGGTCGAGTGTTGGAATGCCTTGTATGTTGAGCATAGTTGGGGGGGTGCCTTAGGATCCTTGCTGGTGAGTTCTTTCAGGTTATTCCAGAAGCTTTTCCCATCACCCCAAGAGTTGGTCAGATAATCTAGGGTATGCCCCAGCACTGACCTCTGAGGTACCCCACTGCTCAGGGCACCCCAGTCAGAATGGTGTCCCCTAATACAAACCCTCTGTCTCTTGTCTATCAGCCATGATATAATCTATCTATGTTACTATTAAATTTCATCTCAAGCAGTCCATTTATTAATTCCTTCTGTGGCACTGAATCAAAGGCCTTTGAATAATCTAGATACACAACATCCACTGGTCGTCCAACATCCAGGGCTTTGCTTACAGGCTCAAAAACTGGACATGGTTTGTCTGGCACGATCATCTTGCCCTAAAACTATGCTGTGTTGTGTCCTCCAAACCTTCTTTTAATATATGTCTTATCAATTTCTTCTTTGATAAATGCCTCCATTATTTTGCCAAGCACTGAGGTAAGACTAATCGGACCATAGTTTTTATAATCTTCTCTCAAACCCTTTTTATGGCTGTGGGCAGAGTCTACTTCCATTTTGGCATGTCTTGCCTTAAAACTGCCAATCGTAGCACCTTCCATTGGACTTTTGGAAGTATCCTGAAGAAAGTCCAACGGAGCTTGAAACACTCTGCCACTATCAGCCGCTACAGAGTAACAGCCACACTGTTTCAGCTGTTACTTCTACATTCCGGGGCAAGAACTGTGTATGCATGACTCGCGTGCATGTGCAGTTCCGCTGGTGCCACTGTCTTGTGAATGGCAGAATGCCATTCACCCAACTACGCATGCACGAGTGCTGTGCCTGCACAGTTGCATTGCCACTGCCATCTTTTGGATGGCACTTCTCCCGCACCCTCCCACTGCTCCTGTCCTCCCCACTCCCTTCTAGCACCAGCAGCAAAGAAAACCCTCCTCCATTCCACTGCTGCTGTCCTCCCCACTTCCTCCATTCCCCATCCCCATGCCAACATCAGGGTGCCCAGTCCCCATGTTGACATCATGTACCTTCCAAACTCAAGTGGCACACTGGGAGCCCCCAGTGTGCCCAAATGTATTCTTCTTTTCCTGTAACAAAAAAAACTTCGCTTATTTTTTTACCGTAAAAAGAAACAGTCCCTCGCCGTCACCCCAGTCCCCTCCCCATCCTCACCCTCCCACTGAGCACCCACCTCCCACCCCCATTACTCCCATACTTGCCTCTGGAGGTCGGCGCTGTCATCTTCTCTGGACCGGAACACATCTGAACTCTTCAAAGCCAAACCACAAACTGAAGAATCAAAGGTAAGTGTGATATAATGGTAATCAATGGAGTTTTACACTTACCGTATGTTGCTATATCAGCCATTTTCAGGAATTTTGGCCCCAGATTTTTAACATAGGGTTCTTGGGACCCCACCTCATGAACACTGTTACTGTCATTTCTTTACTCAGTTCCGAAAGGTGATTTCATGGTCACTGCGCAGAATCACCTTTTGGGACCAGTTAACATAATGACAGTGCTACTGTTCTTGAGAAGTGGTCCCAAAAAGCCCATGTTGCAAATTTGGTGAAAAAAATCTCCAAAATGACTGTGTGACGAGCGTTCATTGCGCAGTTTCTATGCACGCTCCTGACTTCGCAATTTTTAATATTTTCACTCTAGATTTTCAACATTGCCATTTTTGCATACCTCCTTATTAACAGTACAGCTGTCATTTTTCACATCCTGCCCGAAATGTGTTTTCGCACCTGTGGAACACACTGGCGCGGTCGCTCTGCAAAATCACCTTTCGGGACAAGTGGATGAAATTACATTGGCACTTTTCATGAGGTGGGGTCCCAAAAAGGCCATGTTGAAAATTTGGTGAAAGAAGTCCAAAAAATGGCCGAGTTAGACCCAGGTATTCAAGATTTTCTACGCACATGTGTAACTGGTAATTTGGCATCTCACCACAGCTGTATCGGCTCTTGCTAGACCTTGTTAAAAATTGGAGTGACATTGGCCTCTTTCCTTGCATGCAAAACCTTTCCTTCTTGTATCAAACTCCTAAGGATTGTAGTTATAGGCCCAGCCAGTTTGCATGACAACTCCTTCAGTACTCTGGGGTGCAGGCCATCTAGCCCAGGAGATTTATTAGGCTTTAGTGCTTCTAATTTCCTTATCAGTTCTGTTTCCATGATTATTACATTGTTTTCTTCCATACTTGCCTCCATATTTACCAAAAATGTTTTCTTTGGGTGGTAGACACTTAAAAACAGTTGTTAAAAATGTTAGCCATATCTTTACCATCAGTTTTATAGCAGTCTCTGACCTTTAGGGGCCCTATCTGCTGCTGTCCTTTTTTAAAATGATTAATGGAGTTGTAATGTTATTTTATTGTCAAGGGTTGTGGTTGCTAGTTTCAATTCTTCATCCCTCTTTGCCTTCTTAATGTGTTTTGCACTCCCTTACTCTAACCTTATATGTTGACCGTGCCTCTGGTGTATGTTTAGTTTTAGCTTGTTTATAAGCTTTCTTTTTCTTTCTTTCTGATTAACCTCCTTGTTGTCTTATTGAACCACATTGGGGATTTTGCCTTGAGTGTCGTATTTAGTTCTTTCTGGTACTTATACAGTATTCTAATTTAACTTTTAATTTGCTCTACATTAATTCCAGTGTGTCTCCTTGAAGATCCCTCCCCCAGTCCTACGCCTTCAGAATTTGTTTTTTTCATTTCTGTAAAGTTTGCCTCAGCATAGCACTTTACTTTGGTTGTTCCTGTTTGGGGTACCCAATTTCCTTTTACATTAAACTACACCATGTTATGGTCACTTACCCCCAGTGGCTCTCTCACTATACAGTTGGTTATTTTGTTGTCCATATACGGCTAAAAACTAAATCCAATATGTTGCCACCTCTTGTACTATTTTTAACATGTTCCAGATTTAGCTTGTCTGTAATTTCAACAAATTTCTTCTCCAACATCATTTCGTCAGTTTGCTTGTTCCAGTCTATACTTGGTAGGTTAAAATCACCCATCACTAATAGTTTATTTCCAAATTCTAACCCTTCTAGGATCTCCTTGAAACATTTATTTTGTTCAAGTCGATACGGCAGGAGAACTGTAACACACTCCTATTTGTATTTTATTCTTGTTTTTTCCGATTGACTTGGACCCACACTTGTTCCACTTCCTCATCTGTTTCATTTTTTATTGTCGCAATTTAAGTGGCCTCTAGTGTGTTCTTAATGTAGTGTGCTATCCCCCCATCTCTCTTGTTACAGCGGTCCCTGTGGTATAGATCATATCCTTTGATGTCCTACTCCAGTCATAATTCTGCCACCATGTTTCTATAATAGCATTTATATGAACCTCCTCTTTATGCAAAATCCGTTCCAGTTTTTTCTTATTCAGTAGGCTTCTAGTGTTAATCAGTAGGACTTTCACATTCTCAGTACCCTTAGTGTTCTTGTTTATAGCATTTTTATTTTCATGTTGACCTGTCCTTTTTGTGTGTTCCGTATCCACCCCTATTCCCCGTGGCTATTAGTTTAAATGTTTCTTTATAGTATTTATTCTCCAAGCAAACACCTTTGTTCTATTTCTGTGTAAGTGTAAACTATCCCTTGCATGTAATGTTCCACTTATAGATCTATCCCAGTTCCTATGGAAGTCAAAACCTTCACTTACACACCATCTCTTCAACCATCCAGTTAAATCTTTTATTGCAGTAGTCATAGCTCTTCCTGCTCTCAGGACTGGTAATATTTCTGAGATGTTTATAAAACACTTTTTCTGCTTTAGTACATTTCCTAGTTCTTTGATGTTTTGTTGTACTTCTAGTGCCCTTCGTTTAGCCAGATCATTGGTTCCCACATGATCCATTGTGATTGGTTCCTTTGAGCATACCCTCCAAGTTATTTATAATATCCTGAATTCAGCCCCCGAGAGACTACTGACTGATGTAGTCTCTGTTCTGTTTCTACATATTATTGAGTCAGTGTATTTCAGTGGAGAGTCACCCATAATGATCATGTCTTTTTCTGTTTTAATTTTTAATTTGTCCACAGGTTTCATTTCCCACATTAACGTCTTGTGTGGAATGTTGCCTCGGTTAGGTTTCCCTAATGTTCAGTGAATTAGCTACCCTACTTATTGTTTCATTTTCATGTGCCACTCTCCTCACATTTTCTATCCCACTACTTGTTTCAGGTTATTCCACCTGTTTTTTATTTTCTATTTCTTGTGACTCTTGTAATCTTTCAAATCTGTTTGCAACATGTAATGGTCTTATTTCTCCTCTTCTTTTATTTCAAGTCCCCCCTCCCCTTACTATACCCCGCTCATTTCCCTGTAGTTTGCTATCTGATTCTGTCCCACCATTTCTCTTCCTTTTTCACAAGTTTGTGCCCCCTTATTAGCATCTTGCTTTTCATTTAGTTTTCTAATAGTTTCATCAAACAACATACCATTATTGTGGACAAATTGTTCTATATTCCTTATTTCATAGGATTCATAAGAAAACTACAAGTATACAGCCTAAGAAGGCCATTTAGGACCTGACTATTCCCTAGCATCCCCTACATCCTGTGCGTCCTTTAGTTGACATATATACGTCCAGTCTGTTCTTAAATACTCCTATACTATCACTTTGTATCATATCTAAAGGAAGCTTATTCCATTCCTCCACCACCCTTTGGTTAAGCCATTGTCTCCTATTATTCCCCTTAAACTGCTCTCCCTTAAGTCTCGAATGGCGCCCCCTAATTATTCTGTCTCCCTACTTCCTAATGTCAAACATTCCCACAGATCCTTATTCTGCATTGCCTTGTATACCAGACACAAACCCCCATGAAAGATATGTTAGTGAGAACATATTTAATGCCTCTAGTCTCTCTGCATATGTTAAACCTTCACTACCCCTCACCATTCTCGTTGCCCTTTTCTGCAGCCTCTCCACTCTGTTCATAGCCTGTTTACTATGCGGGGCCCAGAACTGGACACAGTACTCTACATGTGACCTCACCAAAGCACTGTACAGTGGCACAATGACCTTTTTATCCCTGCTCTTTATATTTCTCACTATACAGCTCATCATTCCATTCCCTTTCTTCACTACCTCATTACAGTGCCTATCAAATTTGAGATCCCTCAATATTGTAACACCCAAATCTCTTTGCTCCTCAACTGACTGCATTTCAATTTGGACAGCAAGTTTTTCTTGAGTTATCTTTAGTTCTTTTTCTAGTTTGGCTATTGACACTTTCCACAAACATATTATTTTTCCCATTCCTCAATTTTATACATATTACATTTCTTACATTCCACCCAGTTTTCCATATTGATGACCCGTTTTACCATAATGTCTCATTGATTTAATACAGCAATGAAAGGAAATTAGTGAAAATGCTACATAGATATACCTTCCCCTCTCCTTTCCAACTGACATGGAAGACACATGGACTGTGCCCTTGCCTCTGTGCACATCACCTTTTCCATGCACTCACTGACATGAGCAGGCTTGTTTAAAATCTGGTAAATCAGAAGTGCTGCTTGGCCGTACTTCTGGTCTGGTGAAACCAGTACTGTGAATCCTCCCATATCCGACACATACTGCTTTTCCATTTTTGATATCAGAGAAGTAAGTGCTATAGGTCTCGGGTCTATTTATTTTGTGCTCTGAATCCTTTTCCAATTTTTTGTATCTCTTCCTCTTGCATTGCAGCATTTAACACTGTTGTAATTACCAGGACCAATTCATCTGCTCCCCCTTTAATGAACCAGCCCAGAATAAAGCCAGGCCCATTTACTTTATTAATATTGATCATCATGAAATTTTCTAGCACTGACTCACTTGTGGAGATGTGGGATTCCTGATGGGAATCGTGGCCCAAGGACGCACGGTGATGTGAGGCAAACTATTCGCCTCAACCATGGAAACTTGTTCCCATCCAGTGCTTCCCTCCATGAGAATGTTTCCACTGGCAGTGGAAGTGAGGTTCCAGAAACATCAGCAGCAGCAACTGCTGCTTTGGATGTTAGTGGTGCCAGCCAAACAACAGTGGTGGCTAGTACTGACCCACCACAGCAGGCCAAGGAGCAACAGCAGCAGCAGCTTGTACCCCAACTCTAGAGCAGCCTAATATATCTGGGCCCCCCCCCACTGCCTGTGCCTGGTCCTCCACCTAGCTAGGCAGTGTGGCATTTTTTCACCACACTGCCAGGTGACCCGACTGTGGTGAGATGCAAGATCTGCAGCATGATGGCGCATCATGGTTGCAAGGGTACCCATTTGGGAACAGGTGGCCAGAGAACACACCTGACTGTGCACCACCATGCACAGTGGGAGGCCAAGGTGGCTGAACTAACAGCAACCACTCCTGCAGTGAAGGGTGCAGTGCAAGAGGTGGCAGCATGGCATCAGCCTGCATGGCATCTAAAGCACAGCAGAAGGGAGAGTGTTGAATAAGTGGCAGCTCCTGTGGCTGCACAAGAGTATGACCCTTCTGAAATTTCAGCCACACAGGGTGATCTTGCCATTCTGTTGAGTGAAGTCAACCACCTAGGTAACATTGTCAACACAATGCACCAGCAGTTGGACTGAATGGAGGGCCAGCAATTGAAAATCATTGCTATGCTCCAAATTCTAATTGGTCAGAACCAGGCCCAGTAGTCTTTTTATTTTCTTTCTTAACATGCATTGTGTGTTCTGTCTTTATTTTTCTTCATTCCCCAAAAAAAACATTGAAAACACACCCAAAAAAATAATAAAAAGAACAAACAACAAAAATCATGTCCTGCACTTTCCTTCTTTTCCTACTTAATAATCTTTTTACATTCAGAAAAAGTATGTAATTTTTTTTTGCAATAATGTTTTCTTCCTGTTGTATTGTGTTAAAGCAGCAGTGCACTAATATGGTAACAATTTTGATCTACTATATACTGTTTTATTCAATTTTCAATTGTCCCTTATCAACTGACTTGTATTATACTCTTCCCTCCACAATTAATTTGATTCTGCATTATAAAATGGGCATTATTGAAAGATCAAATGATGACTTGCCTTTGGGCAGTAAGTGTTACCTGACCATTCATTAACGCCCCGGTAGACCAACAGTTGGCATGCTGATTGTAAAAAACTTTTGATGTTTTGCTTTTTACAATTAGGTAGTCAATTTTATAAATGCTATAACCCACTCCAGCCTATGGGTGTATCAGGGCATTAATGCACTTCATGGCAGGATGAAGTCACTCAGGCAAGCCCTTGTGCCTCACAATGCACCCAGGGCATGCATCAATGCCCGGATACACCCATAGTCTGTTGTGGGTTATAGTGTACTTCCTCCCAGTTTTTAGATATGAAATAATAAAAGTAGTGCTCCCTTTAATATTGTTCAGAGCGTGTTTTCATCAGTATACCCAGCTGTGTTTGAACACCTACTGCTCCATAAGGTCATGGTGGTGGACCACTGCCTGCTGGAAGGCATGCTAGTTCATTTCAGTCACAGCAAAAATGATTTTAAATAATAGATGTACAACATTACCATGGTCCTTAGATCCCCTGACATTTCAATCTAGGCAGAAATTAAATGCTAACTATATTTAAGGAAACTAGATTACACCCCTCTCCTTCTTAAGTTTTCTTCTTTCCTTCTATACTTATTCTTTTTCATTTTTCTCTTCTTCCCTTTACTCGTAGTTGATAAGCGATACTTTAAAGTAATTACATTTCTCATAATTTATTGTCGTTGATTCATGATATTGGATAGTTATTAATTATTTATCACATCTAATAATAAGTGTTTAATAACTTATATATGTTATAACTTGTTCCAGTATATTTATCAGTTTATGTACATTTATAACTATAACTGTATACACATTTTCAAAATAATAAAAATATATTGTCAAAAAAAAAAGGTGGGAATACTGATAAAAACCGTCTGCAAGCCACTTTAAAAGGAGTGCTCTGTTTATTATTTCAGATGTGAAAACAAGGAGTACAGCAGCAGTAAATTGTGGAAAGAAGGGTATCATATAGCTAAGTCAGTAGATAAGTACCAATCAGCAATTGAATACAAAAATATAGGTACAAATTGTCACCTTATTATTGCACTGCTGCTGTACTTGTCATACTATATAACTTTTTTTGTTACTGTTGACCATGTTAACTTTTCGTAGCACACCCACAGCTATAATCAAAATACCCTAACATCACATACAATTACATTCCCCCCAAAATGTCGTATCTTATGTGACTATAGCATGCTTGTACTGCTATCTTGTTACATCATTCAGCATGCAGTATTAGTGTCCCAATGAAGAATAATCACATCAGAAACTGTTCAGAAAAGTCACAAGTATTTCTTGATGCACTACTTAAAACATGCACCTAAGAGCCAGGACTCTGCATAAGTGTCCCAAGTGAGGAAATGGCTTGCTGGCACCTGCTGCTGTTTAAATGTCATGAAAAGTCCAGATGAAAATTAATCACATGAGAAACTGTTCAGAAAAGTCACAAGTATTTCTTGGTGCAATGCCTAAAGTGTGCACCTAGAGCCAGAACTCTGCATAAGTGTCCCAAGTCAGAAAATTGCTTCCTGGTGCCTGCTGCTGCTGTTTAAATGTCATGAAAAGTCCCAATTTTCGATCAAGAATAATCACATGACAAACTGCTCAGAAACATCACAAGTATTTATTGATGCACTGCTTAAAGCATGCACTTAGAGCCAGAACTCTGTATAAGTGTCCCAAGTGAGAAAATGGCTTGCTGGCACCTGCTGCTGCTGTCCTGCTGTTTTACAGTGTGTTGCTATGTGATGATAGCCACAAATGACCATGGGTTGAACTATAATTTGATGTTCTGGAAAATTATTCTGCTGTGCTGACTGAAACATGTTGCCCTATGTGTGTGTATTCATACCAACAATGGTAAGTTATTGTACGTGCCACTGTCTTGTTTTTTCAGAGACACTGGTGTGTTGGCCATGATCACATTCATATGCCACATCTAATGTGGTGATGTAAAATGTAAATTTTTTGGCAGGGTACTGCTGTGAGTGACTGAATTATGAGTATTCCTCATTACTGCTCTTTTCTTTTACATTCTCAGGTCACAGCACACAGATTCATGACCATAGTGATTAAACCATGCTGCCGACAAACATATGTTCCACATGTGTCTGACTGTTGACTTCTGCTGTACAAACAATGTCAAGCCATGAAAGGTAACTATTTTTTTTTTTTTTTTGGTGGGGGGTTGCATATATCATTGGAAAACAATTTTCATTAATATTTTTGTCTTCTTTCCAGGTCTTCGTTGTATCTGAACTGTTGTCTGTCTTCAGATTGTAACATACTGCATGTCCACAGTACTTCGATCCTTTTTTTTCAAGATTATGGAGTTTATTTTAAACCAATTTAATCCCTAGTACACTGGTGGAAAACAAAGATAAAAAAAAAAAAGACAGGGTTGCACCAAAAAAAGTTGAAGTGGTGTGATTCATGATTGTGAATATGACTATGAAGAATGTGATTCGTCTCATGACTCATGACATGAGTCGTGAATTTGGCACTGGCAGTGCTTCTCAGAGCACCAGGAACTGGATGGAACTGAGCTTCCACAAACAGCTATCATTGAAAATTTGAAATACCTACGGCTGCACTTCCCTCAACTGCCTGACTCAGAAAAACTCACATAACATTATAAATGGTACAATGTTCATGCTGAGATTATAGCTACTGTATTAAACAGAGCCAGCCTGTGAGGACAAAGATTCAAGTTCATCTGCTAGTAGGGCATCCTACAGAACGTGAACACTAGCAGAAGCATTGTACTGGACCAAGGATCCTCAGTGATGTGACATGATAACTGGGTGTCCTCCAGATTCATGATGAAACCAAAGATTGAAAAAAAAAAACAGGGTTGGACCAAATAAAGTTGAAGTGGTGTGATTCGTGATCATGATGACCATGAAGAACATGATTCACCATGACGTGAGTGTGACGTGACTCATGAACACGGCACCGGAGGCGCTTCTCAGAGCACCACCACAGGTACTCTGACCGCTACTGGAACATTCAAAATCCTCCTCCCCATGCCTGTAGTAAACCTCTGGCGTTAATTCACAACTCTTACCTACATGACTGCTTGCTTATTACACAGTCACCAAGAAAAGAAACATGTTTATTGCAAAAAGTGATTTTTTTCTAATTCTGTGGGTTGCTAACAAATTCAAGAGAATTCACAAAACATTATAATGCCAAAAATACTGCAATAGGTACGTTTCTTTATTATGTCTTTTTCATTCGGTTAAATGCTATAATATACAGTGGAGACAATATTCACGGTACTATGGGGAAACACAAGATAGTGGTACAGTGACAACAATTTCAATAGACTGAACATGGACAATTAACAGCAATGTTATATTTATTCAGTTTTTGGTGGATGGGAAGCCATAAAACAACAGTGACTTCCAGATGGAAATTGAGCACTAAAGAAATGTAGCTGCACAGGCACAAGACCTTAACCAGTCTTCAGAAATCCAAAAGTGGAACAACAATATCTTATTTTGTGGGGCCGGGGGGGATTTACAGCAGTAGCAAGATAGAAGCAGGAAAAAATACTGCAGACAGGCTAAGAAATTAAGAGTACTGTTATTATGATGGCGCAATAAATGTGTCTGACTTGACGGCACGCACAAAGACTAAAGATAATGCGCAGAAACAGTTCAGTAAACTACAACACAGTCTTTTAAACAGACTGAAAAAATACACAGCAAATAAAACCTGATAAAAACTTACTGGAAGTATTTCTGTGTGTATCTGAACACACAAATAAAACACTAGCCAACAACAGTTGGAAAGACTGCCTCTCTCACTGTAAATCTCCCTTCTACATTACAGATCCTCTCCTCCTCCAAAGTAAACTTCTACACTATGGTGTCTGTCAGTACAGCGACTAAGGGCCAGATTCACAAAGGCAGCCCATGACGCAAAGTGATTTGCATCCCGAGAAAAGGGGCAAATAACACTTTGCGTCATAAGTTGCAACATTCGGGATTCAGCAAAGCAACCTGTGACACGTTGCAGGCTGCCTGCATCAGAGTGGTCCCATGCACCATGAACCCCCCCTTTGACATGGCGTAAGGGGGGTTATGGCAGCAGTTGCCTCCTATTCAGGAAGGGCAGCTGCCATGTTACCGAAGTGGGATTCAAAAAGAACCCCCAGTGGACATCCATCAAAGAACATTTCTTTGCCATCCACTGGGGGTTGCCAGTGTTCACTTAGTGCTGCACAATGGATAGTTCTCATGGGCTATGGCTCCCAACAGCTCCATTTCCCTCCAGTAATATAATCCCATATGGTCTTGCACCCAATCATGCTCAAAGTCCCCACAATTAGTAATGTAAAAACCCAATGTGGGCCATGCCCCCCATCCTGACCCTGACAGTGCCTACGTATAAGCACATGAGCTATCGGAACACCCTCTCCCCAGCCCCGATGCCAATCCCCACACCCCGAACCTGAAATGCCTTCCCATTGCTACAGTAATAAAATTGTCCCTGCATTGCCCCATATATCCCTGGTGGTCCAGTGGCCCCAACCCCCACCCGACAGTGGCAGCCCACCCTGCACCCCCCATACCCCACTGGCGACTGGCACAGCCCATCTTTCACCACCGTGGCCATCCACCAACTGAGCATTGCACAAAGTGCGTACAGTTAGTATACGCACTTGCTGAATGACAGCTGCTGGCGGGGGACTGTATGTTAACTCACTGAGTCTGGGTGGCTATTTTGGGTCAGGTTCAGCAATGGATGATTCCAATGCCATACGGTGGGTACTGGACCCCACTGCTAGCAGCTTCTTATCTGTTCCACCTGTCTTATTGGACTGGCTCCTACTGGGTGTTGCCTTGATGGCAGTTTTTGGTTCCTGATTGTTTGCTGGCCTAGGGCTCTCTTTTGAGAGGCTGATTACTTCTCCTCTTTCAAGGGTGAAAACCAGCTGACACCTATAAGGATGCTAGGACCCTTTATGGCAAGCAAGGAACTGGATCATCAGGCTCATGCACCAAAAATATCTTTGAAATGATATTTTATTCAGATGTGTTTTCACAATAATTCATTCAAACAGTAACATCCAGTCATATTTCAGTTACCAAACATTTCGGGGATTACTACGCCGTCCTCAGGGAGACTGGTAGTATGCAGTATAGAAGATAATGTATGGGTTGCTATTGGTAACCAGCTTGTTAGCCATTGAGAGGTTGCAATGGCGACCTCGTAAATTTCAAGAGTGAAGCTCAAGAGGTTTACATCACCATGGCAACCTCAAGATGGGTAAACAAGCTGGTTGCCGATTATGAACCATACATTATATTTTATATTGTATGGTCCACATAACCAGTTAAAGAAATGAAGCAGGGACCTTACTGCTACTATTAGTTCAGTCACTGTCGCTCTTTCCAGGTTGTGCTCTCATCGCTGCTGCCATTTCAAGAAGGCCGACGATTCGTGTAGTGCCCATGCGCAGACTGTTTCCAGTTGTTAACCCATCGATGTGATATATACAGTATAAAGGAAGATGTCAACCTATAACAATGTTATACCATACATTATAAATAAAAATACTATATATATATATGTGTGTGTGTTTACATTTTAGAACTTCTCCAATAATTTTATTAGATATTTTTAACTCGCACGTAGTGTCAAAATATTGTAATTAATTACACAACCATACCTCTTGTAGTGGCCAATTTCTTTGGAAACTGATATCCTACTTTAAATGAATGATATTCCTTACCCATTAAGCATTTATAATAACTGGTGCCCCCCATAATGACTGGATCTCCAGTCTTGATAAAACACCATAATAACCCACTGAATCCTGTAGTAACTCAATAGCTGGTTATTACGGTGCTTTTCTCCTCATGCTCTCACTTCACTAAAGAGTGAAAGAAGGCACACTGTATTTGTGCAAGTACCGTGGCTGCTGAGGTACACGCCCATGTGCACAAATACCAGTTACAATTTTTCTCTCCGAAACCTTGCACCAGTTATTATAAAAAGAATGCCAGTACAATGTTTGTGTTATGAGGATTATTTCACACTCTCACTGTGTGAAAAATCCTCATAACACATACATGCACAGTCATTATTCCCTATTAAATACATTCACTTTAGAACACTCTTTCTAACTAATTTATACAGCTCTTATTTAGAACGTGTCTGAATAGAGACATCAACATACGTCCCCGTTGGTGCATGAGTCCACACCTGATTTTGTGTTCGAGCACACAATAAGTAGTGTGCCTAACAGAGTGCATCTCACTCTAAAAGAGTAGGAAGTATATAACCACACCGGGAGTCTGTTCAACCTGGGTAAGTCCTTTGCAAGGACAGGATAATAATGCAGAGTTTAGCCTACAGCATGATAAATTACAACTACCAAGTTGTTTCTGTTCTCTCTGGCAGGCTCTGGGAGAAATATATAAAAATAGGAAGGCAGTCTGAAATTCCAAAATGTAAGTCTATCTATTTATTTTTCTTGAAAAACAGGTTAACATGAAAAACCTTGCCTACGTAGCTTGGCAGGATAAAAAAACTAAAATTAAAAACAATTTATGTAACTACAGAAAGTCTTTTAGTTTGAATTTTTAAGGTGGAATGCCATAAGGTGGAAAATCTTTACTGTTTAATATCTGAATAATAATTAATGGGTTTTGCTTTCTACAACAGAGAAACTCATAGCAAAATTTGCCATTATAAAGGAGTGTTTATAACGGCAAACCGGGGTTCCCTCACCCGCCGCAGCTCTTCCATGAACATCTCTAGCTGCACTCGCTTCCCTGCCTTCTTAAAACTGTGCCACCACTCTGACTTGGTGGTAAGTTACTTTTTTGTTAAAAAATACCAGAGGGGCTGCTGTCTTTTACTGTGTTTAAGTCACAAAACCAACCGGAAAAAAAAAGCCGTACGCGAGCAACCAACCAGACTGCAGACCGCGCTAACAGCCAAGCAGACCCACAGCTATGCTGCAGTGTCTTTTATATAATTGCTGTGGCCAGAAAGTGAAACCCAGCAACTAAATAAAATAAAACATGGGGTACTGTGTAAAACTTGAAGTTTACACGCATCTTCGGTGTTAGATACTTTAATAAACCCCTCGAACTTTGCTCTCAGGATTTATGTAGCATCTAACACCTCGTGGGGATGTAAACTTCTCATTACACACACTACCCCATACTTTTTTTATTTATTCACTCTCGGATTACACTACCTTTGAGCACAAGGTGGCTCATTTACAAAGGTTCCATGTCAGTGGGGAAGAGTGAACAAACATACAACGGGGTAAGGCAATGTTTCAGACAAACAGTCAGCAATATTTACATACTTTGAATCAAGAAGTAAAACCAATTAGATTGAGAGGGGAAAAGGCAAAGTAGCTAAGCAAGAGTGCAGAAGGGGATGAGCAGCCCAAAAGGCCTTGTCAAAACCTGAAAAGACAGGGATGGAATGCACATGGTTGAGGCAGGAGCGTGAACCACAGTTGTAGGAGGGGGTAGGGGTAAGAGGGGAAGGGGGAAAATGGTGAGGGTGGGCAAGGGTAGGAAGGTACTGCAGTTAGTGGAAGGAAACAAGGGAACAATGGGTAGGTCACACCCACAGATGGTGGGACTTAGGTGTAGCAGTCACAGGAGCTTCTTTGCCATGAGATGCTGATGGAGCAAATGTTTGAAAGGACCTAGTTTTGGTTATGTTAAGATTTCTTTGTGTAGTACATTGAACCAAAGTGGCACTCTGTAGGCAAATGAGCACTTCCCTTGAGATGTCCGACATCGTGTAACATGGAGAGATTGGTAGGTAGAGCTTCGACTATGCTGAGAGCTGCAATGAAGGCTGAGGAGGTTAGTGGTTCCAGGGGGCAAGAGGCTGAGAAGTGCTGTTTTAGATAACAAGCAGGTTTGGTATTGTATCTTTCCACTTAGCTGAAGCCATCCTGTTTGAGCATAAAGGTCGAATGTATGTGTGAGGAGTGCAGCCCCAGTGAGAAGTCTGCAGGCCTTATTTAATGCCACGGATATTTTACGGATTAAAAAGGTAATAGCGGTGCCATAAATAACCAAGCCGTAGTCCACAACAGATATGACAGAGCTATGAATAGTAGCTTTGAGAGCTTCAGGCATCAGACAGCATTTATGTCTGTGAAGCAGACCAGTCTTAATGTTGACAGCCCATGCAACCGTGTCAATGTGCTGGGCAAAGGAGAGGGAGCAGTCCAAGGTTACCCCCAGGTATTTAAAATGTTGGATTCGTTTGAGTGGTACTCCCAGGCAGTTTCTGATGGTAAGTGGTTGGGATTTGTGCTTGCTACGGGCACTACTGAACATCATGGGCCCAATTCTCAAATGAGGCATAAGGGCGGTGCAAGGTATGTTGGATGCGCCATAGGACCCTGCGCCACCGGCAATGCACCCAATTCAGTAAGAAACGCACCATGCGGCAAACACAGTGTACATGACACAAGAACGCATGGTGCGTCATATAAACAGTGTAGGCAGACCACATGGTGCATGCAGTGTCAACACGCAGGAGCGGAATCATGGCTGATCTACAGAGGATGCAGCAAGGAGAAAGGGGGCAGACAACCCCAGAAACACAGAGGAGAAAGACTGGGCACTCCAGAAAGAAAACTACTGACCAGGAGACAGACATCCTCCTGGATGCAATTGAGGCCCAGGTAGGTGGGCATGTGGGTGAAAATAGCAAAAGTGCATGATGTGTAATGGATGTGACGCCCAACTGGTGGACCTGCTACTGTCCTGGGAAGGGGACCAGAAGGTACGGACACAACGGCAGGAAGCATGGGATGAAGTAGCCAGACTGGTGAATGCAGCAGCCCCCTGCAGGCGCAGTGTGAGGGAGTTGCAGAAGCAGCACTGTGACATCAAGCAGCATGTGAAGGAGAAGGAAGCCCACAACAGGCACTGCACAATGGCAACAGGTGGAGGACCCACACAACCATGGCCCCTCAGCAGACATGAGGAATGTGTAGTGGCACAGATAAGCATACGCAGCATACAGGGTGACACAGAGCTGGATCTTTACCGGCAACAACATGCACAAGGTAAGCAAAGGGCACACATGAGGCAGGTGACACCACTGTGCTGACAGCAGATGTGGCACCACCAATGGAGGCTGATGCCCTGCATGGCCAACAGGGACCCACAATGGATAGTGACCCAGGGGGGCAGAGATGGTCAGACATAGTGATGGCCTGGTCCACCATGCAGAAGCATGGGATGCATGTGGCAATCCCTCCACTGGTCAACACAAGCTGGACATGTACTGAGACATTGGACACATACCAGGACATGTGGACCAGATGAAGCTCACCTTGCACATTTGTCTGTATATCCAGCAGGAGGCCAGAGTACGCAGACTGGAAGACATGCTATTGCCAGGTGGCCCACACCACCACCACGCCATGCTGTGTCCGACAGTGACAACGTGTCCGAACAGCAAGGCAGAGACAGCAACAGTGAAGACAAACAGCAGCAGGTGTCTGCCAATGACAGCACAGTATGCCAGGCCTAGAGGAGGGAGACTGACAGTGATGTGGGAGAAGGACAGGCAAGTGACAATGACAGCAATGCTGCACCGTCCAACAGCAGCAGAACCACGGGGGACAGCACACCGGCAGGCACAACAGCAGACAAACAGTGGTCCATGGCAGACACTGAGCAGCCAGAGGACAGTAGAGATGACAATGCCGTGGGACAGGCAGACAGTGTACACACCACCAGTGACCGTGATGACCAAGCATACAGCACTGCGGGACAGGCTCCTGGAGGTGCAGGTGGGACAGGCCAACAGGGTGCAACACCACTGCCATTGGATGCAGACCTTGGGGATGACCTGTCATGATACTGCCAGGATGTCATGTTCATCTAGGAGGCAGCACAGCGTGAGCTGGCTGTGATATGCAACAGCATATGTGACCACACCATTGCCACAGTACCACACGTGGGACAGCTGCAGCTGACTGTGCAGACATCCATGCAGTCGTGATACATGGGATGCAGGAACGGGCAGGCCAAGCAACACATACAGCAAGGCTACTCCAGGACATATGGCTGTGTGTCGTGCACCAGACAATGCCATAGAAAGGCAGACCACTGACATGGAATGCAGCATTGCGCTGCACATCACCCAGACGGAGACAATGACAGCAATGGCCGCAGCACTGCAGGAGATTGCAAGATGCATGCAACAGCATGCAACCAGCATGGCAATGGTCCCACAGTCATGTCCCGAAAGCAATGGGTGGCGGCACTGCAGATGGGCAGGTGACAAACAGCACAGCACAGAACACACAGCAGGTGTGACCCAGCATGTGTCCCACAGGGGTGGTCAGGATGCAGGACAGAGCTGTGAGGGCAGACAGGGCATGGCACAGCCTACAATAACCACAGGACAACAGCCGGCAACAGTGCTGAGACAGCACGTGGCACGTACAGCTGGACCAGAGGACAGGGAGGTGGGGGACACATGGATGGCTGTCATGGAGACATATGTGAACAGCAACAGGACAACAGTGCTACTGATAATGGATGTATGCACAACAGACAACAGGGTAGGGTTGGTGGCACACAGTGATGCCGGTGTCGACAGTAGGAATGGCACAGTGGGGCACACATAGCAGGGAGCCACAGATGGATGCGACATGGCAGACACCTGCAGCAACACTCCCAGGAACATAGCCGAGGAGGTGCACAGGCATGTTGGGGTAGTGGAACAGGAGGTGCAGAGGGGGAAGGATGTTCACCTGCTGGACAGTGTTGTGGTGCAGGCCAGCTGCACACAGATCACAACAGGGCATGGCAAAAACATGGACATGACAACAGCCAGTGCAGCAGAGCAGCCGGCACAGCACACAACATCCCAGGCTCAAGGCCGCAAGAGGAGCCACACTGATGCAGGTGGAATGGTCTGTGAGGGGAAGATGTCCAGTCAAGGACCAGCTGCAGTAGAACCCAGTGCACAGACAACAGCAGCTGGACCAGAGAGAGGGGGAACCGCAGTGGTGTGTCAGGGACTGATACAGCACAACCACGGCTGGAGACACCACAACGGTCACAGAGGCACAGGGTGCACACACAGCTGGCCAACCCAGGAGCACAGTCGAGGAGTGGCATACTTCAGGAAGCAGTGCAGAGCAGCACCATGGCCATACAGCCACCATGTGCAGCACAGAGCCACAATCCAGCCACTGTAGGCTGTAAAGGGCAGCCTAGCCACACACAGAAGCAGTAAGCATACATCATGACAGGCATGTACACTGGACGGGGGGGGGGATTACCTTGACTATGCACTGGGGTTTGTGGACACACCGTACCCTAATCACAGCCACCCACCCGAACACACACCACACATGGCAACACACATGTTCCATGTGCACGTGTGGTGCATGTACAATGACCCCATGTCCCGTGTACAGTGCCCATGGCCATTACCCACCCAGACATGCCACCACAGGCAGGGGACACATGCACACATACCTGCAGCCTGCCACTAACCACATAACAGCAGTACTCACATTGCCAACCTGTACAGCACGTGCAGGATGCCTATAAATCCCCCCAAAGCCTGCCCTGGGAACAGTGGCCTGCAAATGTGTGTACAACATGGCATGCTAAACACCCATTGACACAGCACCCCACATCCCATGCACCACTGATTACCATCAAACAGGCATGCCCACCCCCCACACCTCTGTTTCCAGTGTGTGCCCATTAGGTGCACACACCATGCTTGGGTACACCACCACAAGCATGGCCTGTGGCACACACAGCACTGTGCCCATCCACGGTGTTAGACATGCTTCCACACCCAGGTGCATGGCCTGTGCAGGACTGTTGCCACCACTCCGCACATGGTGTAGCACACACATCCCACTGTTGGCATATCTACACACAGTACCTGATGTGTGACACGCCACCACATCATGCATTCTGTGTTGCACAATGCATGATGATGGGCGGGCACTGCAGTATGCCCCATACCGTGACACACCTCACAGTCCCAACATGGAATGGTGTACCACATGTGTGGTACCGTGACATGCACAACACGTGCAGGCCCAAACCGCAGGGTCCCACCTTGTCGACTGGTGGTTTAGCTTACCCACAATGGCATGCCACTGTGGAACTAAGACCCCAATACTGGGTGGAACACGTCCACCGGGATACAGTGATCTGATGCTGTGCCCAGAGTGTGACACTACCAAGCCCTGTGATGCATGGTGCCATGTTGGCATGCAGTGCATGTCATACGGTGTAGAACAACAGTCTCTGGTGTCCAGTTGTGGGCCTGTGTATGCCCTTGTGAGCTGGTAATCGCACATTGTCTGACAGTGAACAGTACACAGCATAGACAGATGTAGGGAATGCACAGTTATGAATGACATGCAGACACAGTATGAATGTAGAACAACAATGTATTATTTACAACAAAGCAATACACCACAACATCGGAGAAGGCTCATGGATTGGTAGACAGTGCAGTGTGCACAGCAACTAACACACACAACCAGATGTGGAACAGCAGAACAATTAACAGCATTGTACACTGTGTTAATAACTTGATCGAACGAACACCTGTGTACAGGCTAAACTATGTGCCCTGTCCGTAGCATGTCTGCCATGCAGTACATAGCATCCTGGACAATGTTGCAGTCACATGTCCCAACAGTCAGTGTCCGCCAGTGTGTTCAAGGTACTCCAGCAGGTCATGCATAGCATCGTTCATCATGGACATATGCCGTTCCAGGGGCCTAATGAGCACGCTGAGTCCCTGCGCAAAGTTACGGAGAGTGGGCAGCTGTGGATGTACATCATCGTTGGGATGTTGAGGTGTATTAGTAGGGGTATAGCAAGTTGTAAGAGGGAGGTATAAATCCCTCTTTACAAGACACTGGTTAGGCCACATCTGGAGTACTGCGTGCAGTACTGGAGGCCACACCCGCACAAGGACATTAACAAAATGGAGGCAGTCCAGAGAAGGGCAACCAAAATGGTGCCAGGCCTGCATCAGAAAACATACGAGGACAGATTAACAGAGCTCAATATGTATACCCTAGAGCAAAGGAGGGAAAGAGGTGATGTGATCGAAACATTCAAACATCTTAAGGGCATTAACAAGGTGAAAGATTCTAACATGTTTCAATATAAGAAAAATATCAGGACAAGAGGACACAGCATGAGATTAGAGGGAGGTCGACCAAGATGTAATGTGAGGAAGTTTTTTCACAGAAGGGGTGGTGGATGCATGGAACGGCTTGCATCAGGAAGTGGTGGATATGAAAACAATGCAGGGCTTCAGACAGGCATGGGATAGGCATAAGGGAGCAATACAGATGAGCATGAATAGCTAGGCCATTGACAGAGTACAGGCCTATGGTACATTTATAAGGTAGAAAACATAGGCAGACTGGATGGGCCTTGCGGTCCTTTCCCTCTGTACAGACAGCTGGTGAGACCCCATCTGGAGTACTGCGTGCAGTTCTGGAGACCCAATCTCCACAAAGACATAGACAGGATGGAAGCTGTCCAGAGGAGGGCAACTAAAATGGTGCAGGGTCTGCACCGAAAGACATATGAAGAGAGACTTAAGGAGCTTAATATGTATAGCCTCGAGGAAAGGAGGGAGAGGGGGGACATGATAGAAACTTTCAAGTACCTCAAGGGAATCAACAAAGTCCAAGAGGGTAGCATCTTTCAAAAAAAAAGTGTGTAAGAACAAGGGGGCACAATTTGAAGCTGGGGAGGTGGCTCAGAGGTAATTTAAGGAAGTATTTTTTCACAGAGAGGGTTGTGGATGCATGGAACGGCCTTCCGGAGGAGGTTGTGGAGTCAAAAACAGTGGTGGAATTCAAGCATGCATGGGACAGTCATAAGGCAATTCTAGGGGGTGGGGGTAGGAAGAAGTAGGCTGCTGGTTAACTAGGATCTGCAGCTTATCCACTAGGTAAGGAAATGGGCAGACTGGGTGGGCCAAGCGGTCCTTATCTGCCATCAAATTCTATGTTTCTATGTTTATCTGCCTTCAGCTTCTATGTTTCTATGTCAGTGTCACCCTCGGCATCCGTGTCTGGTGATATGTCATCGGCAAACACAGGCTGCACAGGGTTGTGTTCTGGGGCAGGGCCTGTGGCACCACGCATAGGGGCAGCACCATCATTATCCTGGCCAGCCACACCTAGAGTGCCATCACCCGTGGATATGACCGCTGTGTCATCGTCCATGGACTGGCCCACAGCACCGTTGTCCAGCTCCACGTGTGTAGGCCACTGCTGCTGTTCCACTGCCTCCTGCTCTGTACTGTCCTCTGTACCCTCCTGCCGTAACACCTGCTGACTACCCTGGGCCATCCTCCTAGTCCTGGCAGCATACGCCCTTGCTTCACCCCGCTTCAGGTGGTGCATCACTCACTCAAGGGCATGCCACCATGCGTCACTGCCCTGCTGTCCACTCTGCACACTGGTGGCAGCACCTGAAATACAGTGTGAGAGACTGTGACAGATTGCAACACGTGTGCACACCAATGTGTCAAGAGACAAGATATGTTGGACAGACCGCAAACACAAGAGTGGCATGCCATTGCCATGTGTTGCACCCCACAGCCGTGATATGCACCCTATGTGTATGGGGCACTATCCCACAGTTATGCACACAGTGCATGTGCCCTACCCCTCCAACTACATCCACAGCCGGCACTGCTGGTCCTGCAGCTGTGTGCTTGTGTGTGCGTATGTGCTGCATCATGTGCCATCCACGCATGGCTCCATTGGTACCATCATGTGGCCTGTCACAGCATTGTGCAGTGCATGTGAGACACATGCATGCCACCGCTGCATGTCAACAGGTGTATGATGGTGTCCATTCATTCTGCACACCATGCCTATGTGTCACCAGTGCTGCCTGCCATGCCCATGTGTCCCCCATGTGTGCAGCTGCAAACACGTCGGTGGAACATGTTGCCTGTATGCATGACATCGGACGCAGGTTGCTGCCTGGATGACTGCAGCGACACGTGTGGCCTGTGGCCATAGGGATGCATATCTGGCTGGCTAGTGCACATCAGTGGGCCTTGTATTGCCACAGGCACACATAGCACTTGGCTGCTGCCATGCCTCCCCCCCCCCGCATGATGGACCCTACACAGTAGCTTACATTGCTGCATACATGGTATGTCAGCTGTACACTTACCTTGGCGCCATTGGGCACCATGTGGACCTTGTTCCACTCCACCCTGTCCATGTCTCATGGGCCTCTCCTGCCCTTCAATGGCATTACCCTCTCCTGCTGAGATACAAGGGTGCATGACATCAGTACACAGTTGTTCATCCATGGCCACTGTGGTGTGCTGTGTATCAGTATCAGGTGTGGTTACATACATACCTGCCTGCCTTGACCGTCCTCCACATATCTAGATGTCTGTGTCATGAGCCATCTTCCGCAGGTGGGCCAGGAGCCGACCCTCCCTCCAGGCAAGGTCATTCCATCGGTGCCTGACCTGCCTCATGGTCCTTCTGATACCAGACACCACCTAGAACCTGTTACCAATGGTGGACCACACCCTTTCCCTGTCTGAGGGGTTGGATTGCTGCCCCCCCTGTGGGAACAGCACCCTGGTCCATTGCTCAACCAGGCTTATGAGGAGCACTCCTCGTCTGAGAAATTTGGTGCCCTGCTCCAGCGTGACACTGCTTTTGTAATAAACACCTATTGTGTACTACTGGGATATATCTGTCCCCTGACTGCCTATGCACTGTGTCTGCCAACAGTTGCTTGGGCTGCACTGTCCTGTGTGGCCTACTGCACATGCAACCACTTTCCTAGCACGTGCTGGTGCATGTGCTGTTTGTGGCCCATACATCCCTGCGTTCCCATGGCTGTGTGTGTGATGCATGTTGCGTAGCCCAACTGAGCGCACACAATGCAGGTTGTGTCTGTGTCGGCATCGCACGTGGCAGCCGCAGCATGCGTGCCACAACGCACCCTGCATTACCAGGGTGCATTTGGCGCAAGATGCATGGTGTGTTGCCGCACACTGGTGCTACTGGGGGTGGTGACAACCTGCTCACTGTAACCTTATGTGCCACTCCACATGGCGTGGCCTATGGGTATGCCACCACCCATCCATTTGCTGCAGCCACAGGTGCACTGCACCTGGCCATGTGCCACACCTTGGTCTGTGCTGCATGGTTTGTGCAGCCATCCACTCCCGTGTTATTCTGTCAGCACTGCTAGGAGTGATCCTTGCACCCACCACACAGTATCATTGCATGGGGGGCAACAACACTAGTATGCTGTGTGTGGCATGGTGGCACTGTTGTGCTGTATCCATGCCACGCTGTCTGCCTGGCCCAACCTATGCCCTGACTGCAGTGCCTGTCACTCATCATGTCCTACCATGCCAGTCACCATCTAAGACATCATTCGCTCGTCCACCTGTCCCACATGCATGCAATGCCCACCTGGCCACACATGATGCTGCCAGTGCCTGTGACATGTGCCATCTCGGTCTGCACACTGGCAACGGGCACCTCTTTGTCAGCAGTGCTGCCACTGCCAGTCTGCAGGCTCAGGCAGTGACACCTCCGTATCGCCGCAGCTGATCCGGTTCACCGGCAGTGTGGCCACTCCGCGGTGGTCCCTGGGTACCTAGCAGTGCTTTGTCATTCTCTGCAGTACCATGGCATTGCTGTCCAGTGTCCCTGTAGTGTGTTACATGGCTGTATGGGTACAGCCTTCACATGGCCTCAGTGCTGTGGTCCATGCACTACGGGCCACCATGGTGGTGTTGCTGTACTGTGCCCTTGCACACTGTGCATGCTGTTGTGTGCTCATCCGAAGTGTGACCTGATCAGACATGCTCGCATGCATTGTCCGGCCAGTGTGTGCTGTGACTGGCCTTGTTTTCTCCAGTCAATGGCAGGCCTTACCTCCTCCTCCTTCGCAGTGTCACTATCATTGTTGGGTGCTTCTTCATCCTCTGGCATTGGTGTGCTGTGTTAAAGTGCAATGTTGTGCAGCACGAAACATGCGATGAAGATTTTGCATGCCATTACTGGTGTGTATTTCAATGCACTGCCTGATCTAGCGAGGCACCGGAACCTCATCTTGAGGATGCCAAATGCGCGCTCTGTCATGCTGTGTGTTGTTGTGTGGGCATTACTGTAGCATTGCTTTGCTGCACTCTGGGGCTGTCTCACTGGTGTCATCTGCCAGGGCTGTTATGGGTATCCGCTATCATCTGTGGGGGTACTGTTGTATCCACATGTTTCACATGTTCACCTGTTCTCTGTGTGTACATGTGTGCCTTACCTATCTGCCAGCCATCTGTGAGTGTTCCATTCTAGAATCCCTCACACACTCCACAGTTCCGGTAGATATATGCATTATGTGTGGACCCAGGATACTATGCCACAACATCCAGTATATGGCACCTGCTGTCGTTGATGACTTGTACATTCATGGAATTATATCCCTTGCAAGTAACATAGGTGTCTGGTTCTTCCAGCGGTGCCCTTATGGCAATGTGTGTGCAGTCTATTGCACCGAGCACATGTGGGAATCCTGCTGTGTTGCAGAATCCCTGCTTGATTGCCAGTTGCTCATGGGCATCTGTGGGTAGGTGGATGTATTGCTGTGACCTGTGTACCAGGGCATCCATGAATGCCCTCAGGCAGCATGATACAGAGGGCTGTGAGATGCCCACTGTGTCGCCGCTTGATGTCTGGAATCTGCCACTGGCTAATACCCGTAGGGCTGCACATACCTTCACCTCTGTTGCTATGGCATGGCCTCTACATGTCCTGCTTCTCATGTTGGCCTCCAGATCCTGGAATAGCTGTGCTATGGCTGCCTTGCCAAGATGATATTGTGCAGTGCACTGCTTTTTGGTCAGTTGCATGTGTGAGGTGTGTGGGCGGTACACTCACATGGCATGCCTCCTGTGTCTGCTTTGTTGCTGTCTGTGTACCTGCTGCATCTGTCACTGTGGCTGCTGTACAGTGCCACTCTGTTGTGCTTCCTGGCGGGCATGTCACCAGTGGTACAGCATGGCCAGCTTTATGCTCAGAAGGACCAGTGGTGCAAACATCCTCTGGGGTGTCTCTCTCTGTACTGCTGCAGTCCTGTGCGTCTGTCCTGTAACACTACCCCTGCCTCCTCCTTTCTTTTTCTAAGTCCCCTTAGTTCAGCTCTGACTGGTCTAACAGGTGTTTGAAATTTCCTGTTTGGGGCAGGTTTGTGAATTGTACTGCTGCGTCCAGCTTGCCTTGCCCATGTCGCACCGCAGCATGCGTCATGGTGCTAGCCAGCATATGGCGCTGTGATGGTGCAAGGAGTGGTTGACGCACCGGTTCTTGCATTCCTGCACAGTGCATTTCTGAATCCCGTCTTGCTTGGGTTTTGGAGCAAGGTGCTACTTGCGTCATTCTGCTTGATGCAGGCACCTTGTGTCTTGGTCCAGCGTTTGAGAATTGGGCCCCATGACTTTAGTTTTCTTGTAGTTCAGAACCAATTTGTGATTGTTGATCCAGTCCTCAACTTCATTAAAGCTCCATTGTAACTGGCATTACAGTTGCTGTGGGTCAGGGTTACTAGCAAAAATGACTGCGTCATCTGCATACTTTATTCTGTTTATTATTTTTTCTAGGACATTAAATACAACTTTAAAGAAAACAATAATTGAATAATGCGATAGAATTTTAAAAAGTAGGTGTTAACCTAGGTTTTTCATTATTGTAAATAAATGTATAAATTAATTAGAGAGTGTTTTAAAGTGAATGTCTTTAAAATACTTATTAGGTAAGGAATATCAATCACTAAAAGGAGGATATCAGTTTCAAAAGAAACTGGCCACTATAAGAGGGATGGTTTCGTAATTAATTTCAATATTTTCTACACTATGTGCGAGTTAGATAGAATTATTAGAGAAGTTCTAAAATATAAATAAACATATCTATTTTAAATTGTATTTATAGGCCCGGATATTCAAAGGGGTTTTGCATGGCACAACAGAGTTGCACTGGCGCAACCCCGCATTGCCCCCCAGCGGGATATTGGAAAGGCTGCCCGGTTCAGCGCAGATCCCGATGCACCAGGGCACAATGTAACTGTATGCAGCGCAGATGCAGGGGGCATGCCCATGCATATGCGGCACATCCCTATATTCAGCCCAGGATGTGCGGCACATATGCTGGCGCAACCCTGCATTGCACTGCATGGGAGGCTCAAAGCTGAGGCCATGAAGAGTGGGAACAAATTCTGGCCACCCACAGGCGGGCTGCTGTATTGCATGGTGCACACGAGCGGAAGCCATGGGTGGCCACCCACAGAACATCGTCCACCAAACACCCACTACCCTGGTGGTCTAGTGGCACCCCCTCCACCCATGTCCCTGATCGTGGGTATCTAATGATTATATACATCCCTGGTAGTCTGGTAGCTCCCCTGTTGCACGATCGCATAACTGTATAACACACAATCCCTGGTAGTCTAGTGCCCCCCCTCGAGTCCCCAATACATGTAATAAAAGACCATCCCTGGTGATCTAGTGGTCCCCCCTCACCCGATTCCCGATATATGCAAAATTACCGTCCCTGGTGGTCTAGTGGAACCCCCACACCCGTTGCTGCAATCGCGGTGCTCCTCCATAAAAAAAAAGCCCTGGTGATCCAGTGGCACCCCACCCTCCATCCCACGGACCACTTGCCCCGCTCCCCATCATTGGTGGTAATACCCGCATACCACCCAACACCGCTGAATGACAGGTACAGTATGGGCTGTAAGCCCATCCCCAGTGTGGGCTTGCAGGGCATACTGGTCCACCTGGAATCCATAGGAGCACAGGATCCAAGACAGCATGGGTTTACAAAAGGAAGGTCCTGTCAAACTAATCTCATAGATTTCTTTGACTGGGTAACCAGAGTGATGGACCAAGGGGGAGCAGTTGATGTCACCTACCTTGACTTCAGCAAAGCTTTCGATACTGTTCCACATAGAAGATTGTTTAATAAGCTGGGTAGGCTCGGGTGGGTCAGAAGTTGGTCAACTAGGTGGCAAACTGGTTGACGGGCAGAAAACAGAGAGTGGTGGTAAACAGTATACAGTCAGAAGAGATGTAAGTTATAAGTGGGGCACCTCAGGGATCAGTCCTGGGCCAGTCCTCTTCAAAATCTTCATCAGTGACATGGCATTTCAACTGGAGGGTAAGGTTTGTCTGTTTGCAGATGACACCAAGATCTGCAACAGAGTAGATACTCCAGATGGGGTGGGCAGAATGAGAAGAGATCTGGATAAACTAGCAAAATGGTCAGAAAAGTGGCAACTGGGGTTTAATGCAAAGAAGTGCAAGATTATGCACATAGGGAAGAGAAACCCTGAAGCCACTTATAGGCTGGGAGGGGAGTTGCTGGCAGTCACAAGGGAAGAAAGAGACTTGGGTGTCATCATCACCAATGACCTGAAATCATCCAAGCAGACCACTAAAGCAGTAGGTAAGGCTAGGGGGATGTTAGGGTGTATTAGTAGGGGTATCACAAGTCGGAAGAGGGAGGTAATAATCCCTCTTTACAAGACACTGGTTAGGCCCCATCTGGAGTAATGTGTGCAGTACAGAAGGTCACACCTTCACAAGGACATTAACCAAATTGAGGCAGTCCAGAGAAGGGCAACCAAAATGGTGCAGGGACTGCATCAGAAAACATAAGAGGACAGATTAACGGAGCTCAATATGTATACCCTAGAGCAAAGGAGGGAGCAAGGTGATATGATCGAAACATTCAAACACCTTAAGGGCATTAATAAGGTGAAAGAGTCTAACATGTTTCAATATAAGAAAAATAGCAGGACAAGAGGACACAGTATGAGATTAGAGGGAGACCGATTATGAGGTAATGCGAGGAAGTTCTTTTTCACAGAAAGGGTGGTGGATGCATGGAACGGCCTACCTCAGGAAGTGGTGGTTATGAATACAGTGCAGGGCTTCAAACAGGCATGGGATAGGCATAAGGGAGCAATACTGATGAGTATGAATAGATAGGCCAATGACAGGGCAAAGGCCGATGGCACATTTATAAGGTAGAAAAAGAAACGAGCAGACTGGATGGACCTTGCTGTCCTTATCTGCTGTCAACTTCTATGTTTCTATGAGGGCTATCAAAATTGTGCAGGGTTTTCATGAAAAGCTGTATGAGGAGAGGCTTGAGGTAAATATGTACACCCTGGAGGAGAGGAGGGAGAGAGGGAACATGATAGAGACCTTTACTTCATGGGGTTAATAAGGTACAGGAGGGAGGTATCTTTCAGAGAAAAAGGTACTCTAGAACAAGGGGGCATGCTATGAAGCTGAACGGAGGTAATTTCAGGAGGGATGTGATGAAGTACTTCACAGAAAGGGTGGTGGATGTCTGGAACAGCCTTCCGGTGAAGGTAGTGGGGGTGAAATCAGTGGTCGGGTTCACAAATGCCTGGAACAGGCACAAGGGAATTGTAGGGGTAACTAAGGGAGCGGAACAGATGGCACCATAGACCAGCTGCAGATCTGCAGCAACAAATGAAAGTCAAACAAAATGATTAGACTGGGTGGGCCCATCGGCCCTTATCTGCTGTCACATTCTATGTTCTATGTTTCTAAGATATTTTTGGTATGAGAGCCTGGTGATTCAATTCCTTGCTTGTAGTTTTGCCTTTACTTAGGGGTACCAGATTTTGGGACTCCAAAAAAGAGGACACTTAGTCTCTCCCTTGTGCCAGACCCCGAGTAAATAGTTTTAAAGTCTCCAGCACCTTCACAGCTCATTTACGAGGTGGTCCTGGGTAGGAGACAGTAAAAATATTATAAAAATAATAATACTATAACAGGATAGAGAAGATACATGAAAAATATTTGGCAGCTGGAAAAGAGATGTCCTTGTAAAAGAGGACATCTGGTAACCCTGCCTTTACTGGATATGGGTTCCATCAGATTTAACTTTCTTTTTTTTCACATTTGAACCAAGGTGCTCTGAGCCAGATTCCTTTGGATCCTTTATGGCACCCAGACTCAATCTTCCCCCTCCTCATCACCCTTCATACCCTGGACCTGTGGGTCGCTGGGGCAGGACATTGTACATGAATGCAGACACCAGTCCAGCTGTCTGTGTAGTAGGTGTATTTCATCCTGTGCTACAGCCAACTGAGATCGGAGCACTGTAAATCTCTTGCATAGAGGACATTTACCATATCGCCATATCCTTTTCAACGATATGGTCGCTCCACACTCATCAGCTAATTAGAGTCGCGCCCCCTCCAACTCAGTCCTGAACTACATAGTTGCCACCATTGCCTATATTCTCTAGTCACCTTCCACTTTGTTTAGGACAGTTACATAGTTATGTAGCTTACAAAATATCCCCTCCCACAAGATAGGGAGTGAGGACAGTATAAGCAGCTTACACAATGTCATCCTACCCCAGATAGGGAGTCAGGACAGTTACAGAGTTATTCTTACCTCACTATGCCCTACCCCAGGTAGGAAGCTAGAGTAGATTCAGTGCTATGTCAGTAACTAGCAATATTGTCCCAAACCTGCTACTATTTTCCAGTTGGTTGCCCCTGCTGCTTGCCTGTTACTGAGGCTGAGTTCCTGTGGAACTGTGAACCCTCTGTGGATGTCTCTGCAGGCACTGCACTCCTACCCTGAAGCATTCACGCTATTCTTTTTACCACAAACTGAATCTCATACAGGATGGGCAGCTTCTACTGCTTCAACTCATTGGGAACATAGAAGTAGACACATTATAACTCCTTTTATGCGCTTAGTGAGTGGAAAGAGGTAAAGTTACTAAAATACTGATAAGGAAGAAAAAAAGGATATATAATTATAAAAAAGAAATGCTGCAGTTGATAGGTTGCTAGCATTCTGAGAACCCTACGTTGATCGTTCATTAATATACTTGCAGAATCTGATCACTTGAGTATTGATATGTCAGGCCCTAGATGTGAAGGATTTTTATTTGAACTTAGAGTCACCATTAGACCTACTGAAAGACCTGGTAACAACTGCTAACCATTATTTTAAATAAAGAGGTAATCTACTATTTCAAAATGTAACCAAAAAAAACCTTTCACTTCTTTTTATAATAAGCCATTCATCTCCAACTTCTCTACCCAACTGCAGTCCATTCTGTGGAGAGACAACCAGGCTGCGGCATGTCTGCCCTTCTCAAACTGGAAAACACCTAAAGAATCATTCCATGTAAAAGAAAAAAAAAATTGGAAGACAAAGTAAATGGAGCCGTGCAGAATGCCTTTCTAAATTACTGTGAAGTATTCAAAAATTTTAATCATTACAAAAAATAATGTTCATCTTCTAAGATGCCATGGCTATGCTGAGCATGTTGAAGCAATACATCTGCGTTCACATCAATTCCCGAGCACCTGCCTCTCATGGCCCTCACATTTAAATATGCCTCAGCAAGATTTATGAGACAAGATGCACTTCACTTGCTCAACTCTTGTTTGAATGGGGGAATCAGACACCCTTTTAACAGTTTTTACTCACTAAGATGCACACATTCAAAACAGGAGCACTTATTCTTTGAAAACAGTGAGGCCATCACAATGTGGAAAACTTGATCTTCTTCAAGGATATCTCCCTTCTTTGAACTACATCATGGAAATGTAAGCTGTCGGTGTCAGGACCACCCAGAAATTTCTACTGACTGGAGCCACCCACGTCGATGCGACTCATCAGAGCCTGTATAACATAAGTGTCCTCAGCATGCCTTGGTTATTTCTCCTGACATCAACTGCTCGTCAGTCCAGCACTGCTGAAGAATGCCATCAAACACTGGAAAGTTTCACTGACCTTCTACTTCTAAACTTTGTTCTTTAAAAAACGTTACGTTTATGCCACCAAAGGATAAGGAACTGTTATTCAGACACTGCTGTTGCAGCAGTGTTAAAATCTACAAAGACAACAACCACTCCATGTGTATTCATTGTCCAGGAACAGTCCACAATATTAAAGCCTGCTGTATTTGCCAGGGCTTTAATCAGGCAACCAGGAGATGTTGCTAGAAAGCTTTAAAAATTCATCTGAAGCTAAAAAAAATGGAGGAGAAACATGCTGCATCAAAGGGAGCATCACCCTCATCAATTGCTTCTCTTCCCAGTTTGTCATTAACCTGGTACTCCCTGCAGTCGATGGTGTTGGTTGCTGATTTGACTAAGAAAGATGAGACCTCCAAGTTGATGAACAACCAATGCCACTTGGAGAAGGAGAAGCGGCATAAAGAGAATATTGCTTCCCCAGATGTTGACGCTCTCCTCTGAAAAGAGGTAAGTCGTCTGACAAAGACAGGTCCAAGGCCAAGGCTTTGGGTCTAACCACCCTCCTGACCAACTCACAGATGACAAGATCGGAGTCTGGCACTTGTACACCTCCCTTACTTGGGATTCGCATCCCATACCTCCATTGGGCACAGTCCCATCGACAGTTCTGCCTGTGTCGACACCTTCAGGACCAGTCAACATGCAGCTCCTTTATCAAACAATGTTAGAGTTATTTCAGTGTCTTATGCCACTGCCATCATCACAGTCTCTGGCGTGCTCAGTGATGCTGCCGTTAACCTTACTGTTGATACAGCAGTTCTGGGTCCCACAGTCATGCTAGGCCTTGCACAACCTCCATCGAGGGACACCCATCAATGTTTCCTCCTTCATTGACTTCTTGATAAAGCATCAGTGTGACGTGGAACATGGACGTTGTCCTGGGGGGGGGGGGTGCTACCGGTTTGATTATGTGCAATAAACTATAAGTTTTTTATCATCTCCTAACAGTGGAGTATTTTCTGTGCCTTTAACGTGCTGCTGTGTTTGCTTTACTTTGTTCAGTGTTCTTATTTGGTTCTGTTATAGTGGATCCTGAGTCATCTGTTTAAGTCTGTTTTCTGCAAACCAAACTGCCATTTTACCATATTCAGATTCTAATACAGAATGTGATAACCTAACATCTTTATTTGCCACATGTAACACAGCATCATCTGCAAGAAGTACCATCTTCAATTCCATACAAACTGATGGCAATTCATTTATGAATAGTGAAAACAGCATTGGTCCTAAAATGGAACCCTGGGGTACTCCATACTGCACATCTCTAGGTCTTGATATTGTTCCATTAACTCTCACCTGTTGCTTTCTATCTGTGCAACAGCTATAAATCCAAGTTGCTGCAGATTCCCCAAATCCAATATCAGCCAGCTTAGCCCTCAGGAGGGAGTCATTCACCGGGTTGAATGCCTTGGTCAGGTCCACGAACATTGCCTCTGCATACAGACCTGCTTCCATATTTTCCTGCAGGTCATTCGTGAACCTGACCAAGGCAGTCGCCACACTAAACAATACAAGATAAACAATATCCTGCCCCTATAGCTAAGGCTTACTATTCATCTCAGTCTGAAAAAGACTCAGTTGCATGTTATGCAACACAGATCTGATATTATCCCATAAAGGGACCACTAAACTGGATCAAACTGACCAGAGACCATTCACATAGGGAACTGGTGGGGGGTCTGGGGTGCTCCCTGCAAAGACACTGGGAACAGTCTGAATCCATACAGGAAATATTGAGTGTAGTTACAGGAAATATTGAGTATAGTTACGGGAATTATAACTGATACTTCAAGCCCCAGGCATCCCTCACTATACTTAACAACTGCAGTCATTCCCCTGGCATGACAAAGATTATTACTGAGGTTGAACATTTACCATATCATGACCGAACTAATAAATTGGGTCTATGTTCCTTGGAAGAAAGATGGAAGGGGGTGACCTACTGTTATATTATGACTTCATAAAGGATCTTTCATAGGGAACTGTTTATTACTATGAGGGAGTCAAACTGTAACATAAGGGGGCACTCATTACAAGTTCATGGTAGTTGTTTTAGAACAAATAAGCAGAAGTGCTTTTTCACCAAGAGAGTGGTGAATGCATGGAACAGCTGACCAGCAAACTTGGCATTATGTAACAAGAAAGAATCCTTTAAAAGGGGTCTTCATAATTTGATGTTGGGAGGTGGAGCAATAAACTATTCTTGCCCTACACAGGAGCACCCATTGGCCTACGCCTTCTACAGCTCCTTTCTACATTAGTGACAGTAGTAAATGAAGGTTCAGTGTCAAAATCGTGTAACCGCAATAGCGCTAGATATTTAAGCACTTACATTTTAGCGATTGCTCTAAATAGCGCTGTAACAAAACGTCGACTGCACTAAATAGCGTGCAGTTCTCAAATCAAGTCCGCATGTGTTTACTCGCTTCCTGGCACAAATAGGGTTACAACTCTCAACAACTATGCAGATTTTTTGTTTACCGATTAACTTTTTTTCTTACTACTGTACCTGACCTTAAGGACTCAAACCTAGTCCACAGGGCTCAAATCAAGTTCTGCATGTGTTTACTCAATTCCCGGCACAAAGTAGGGTTAGAAACTCTCAACAACAATGCATATTTTTTTGCTTACTGATTAACTTTTTTACTTACTACCTGGGATCTTGATAGCAGTTATGCTTTGCAGACAATCTTGTGCTGCAGTAAATTAGCTCTGTTGTTTTTTACGCTGCTAACCATTTACTTGTACCTAGGAATCAGGTCTGATGATCTGTAAACTAACGGGGCAATCCTTTGATCTTACTTCGAGATACAGCTCTTGCAGCAGGTAACACCATTAGGACTGAAGCCGGCAGGCGTCAGGACCCCACGGAAATCTTCTAGCTAGCAGTCTTCAGCGGGGACCGCCTCTGACGTCGGTCCCACCCCCGACGTCAGGCGTAGTACATAAGGAGGCGGTCCCGCCAGAATCCCCAGTTCTTTCCTGCTGTCGACTTGCATGTCTCGACCCTTCGGTCCGTTTCTAGCGCGCGACGCCTGGTAAAGTTCTTCCATTTGGAAAAGGTTTGTTTTTTCTTCGAAGTTTGCTGTCTGATGTCCTCTCCAACCTCCGTGGAAGGCCATCCGTCGAAGTGCGCCTGTGGGAAGCAAATCCCTTTTAAAGACCTGCATTCGGCCTGCGTTCGGTGCCTAGGCCCAGATCACGACACCCGGGCCTGTACCTTCTGTCAGGGGTTCAATAGCCGGACCCGGATCCGTTGCCAGAAGGCCCTGCAAGCGTTCCTTCTCGAGGAGAAAGTTAAGGCCATGGATTCAGCCTCCAAGGGGGAATCGTCGGAAAAAGCCCGGAGACACCTTGAAAAGCATAGGGAGAGGGTGAGATCAAAGTCCCCTTCTAGGGCCTCCGACTCCCCTAGCTCCGGCTTCCGGTCCGACCGCTCCCCTTCCCGGGCCCACTGTCAGCCTCCCCCTGCTGCAGTGAAGACTTCTTCAGGTTCTTCTTCTCTTCCCCAGGCCAAGACCTCCAGGCCTTCCTCTTTTTCAGCTTCCAAGGCCTTGCCGAGGTCAGGGGACCGCCACCACCACCACCACAAGTCCGGATCCCGTCATCCGGACCCCGACGCCCGGTCAGTCTCCTTGCCCCCTCCTCCCCAGTGGAAGACCAAAGAAATGACTTCACTCAAGAGGACGTCGGCCCACCCGGCGTCGGCCAAGCACCACCGGTCCCAAGAACCGACGACCGCCAGATGCCCATCGCCGGTTAGGCCTTCGCCACCACGGACGCCGGCCGGGGGACTGACACCCATTCCAGTAGAGAAGAGAACCCCTATGCCTCCCACCAACGTCGGTCAGGAGGCGCTCACAGAGGAGGAGCTGACCCAGTCCGAAGACCAGACGGGCAAACCCGGTCCTGTCGCACCCCCCAGGGAACCCTCCCCTGAACCTGAGACCCCTGGGGAGCCAACGACCGACCACCGGCGCCCGGTCCGTCGTCGGGCCTCAGCATTTCAGAGGTTAAGGAGCTGTTCACCTACTGGTGGGATACCATAAAGAAGGATGTGGTTCCCACACCTCCTCCTCCACCCGCGACTCCACCGGCCCCTGCGCCCTCTACTCCATCTGGGGCTGCAGGCCGAGTACCTTCCTCCCAGGAGCCTGTGGAACCTCCTAGGGCTAGACCAGACAAGAGGAGGCCTTTGTCCAGATCTTCTTCAGGGTCACCCAGCCCCAAGAGACCCAGAAGACGCCGTCATTCGCCTTCGACGGAGGACACGGGATCGGACTTCTCAGATGGATCCAGATCCCCCTCTCCAATCAGCGTCCCTTCTCCGGACCCACATGAGCTCCCAAGATCTCCTCTGGATGACCCATCATTCTCAGAGATTATGAGGCATATCCAGGAGAACATGGGCTGGGACGCAGAGGAACTCGACCCGGAAAGACTACGCCTTGCCAGATATCTTTGGCAAAAAGATCCAAAGCCTGTGGTGGACACCTTCGTGGATGTCACCAAGGCAGCATGGAAACATCCACACTCACTCCCGGTGATGCCGAAGAAGGCTGACTGCCTGTACAAGGCCCCTATGGAGGACCAGTACTTGGCATCACATCCTCTGGCCGATTCTCTGGTCATTACAGCCTCACATGACCAGTCCCAGAGGCCGCAACATTTGAGCACCCTGCCACTGGACCCAGAGTCCAAGCAGCTGGACGCTATGGGCAGACGCACGTACGCATCTGCTACCTGCGCCATTAGGTCCCTCAACTACTTAACCCACATGGTCCAGTTTCAGAATGCCTTGTGGGAGCAGGGACTGGATCTGGAAGAAAAGATGCCAGAAGGTGAGCAGAAGGAGGAGTTGCTGCAACTCCTTCGCACAGGTTCGGACGTGGGAACCCAGGTGCTGCGAGCCGCGTACGATTCCGCGGACTCCTCGGCCAGAGCGGCAGCCTCAGGCGTATGCCTCCGGAGACACTCTTGACTCCGTGTCTCTGGAATTACCCCAGACATCCAGAAGAACATTCTGGACGCCTCGTCCCACGGAGAAGTTCTTTTCGGTGAGTCCTCGGAGAAGGTCCTCACCAAACTTCAAGAGGCCGGGAAGGCCGTGCGGTCTGTCCAAGCCATGTACAGACCCAAGCTCAGTTCCTTTCGTAGGAACCAAAGCCGTTTTCGAGGCCAGATGCAGAGACAGCAGTCCCACTCAGGCCCACAACAGAGGGGCTCTTTCCCCCGCAGAGCCCAGGGGAAGTCGTCCGTGGGCCGAGGCCAACGCCCTGCAAAGTCGGCCCAGCCTGCAGGACCCTCAGCCGCCACAGCATGACTCCTTCCCGGCCCCCACCCCTCAGGATCAACGGGACACCAAGGTCGGGGGTCGTATTACGGACCACCTGCCAGGGTGGCAGTCTATAACCACCGACAGGTGGGTTCTTTAATTGGTCAAACAAGGCCACCTTATAGAATTCATGGACAAGCCACCCACAAGGCCTCCTCTGCTCTCCCGTTACTCGGGTCAGCACAGATCACTCATCAGGCAAGAGGTACTCGCACTCCTTCAAAAGGGAGTGGTGGAGTACGTCCCGGAGAACCAGAAAGGATCCGGATACTATTCCCACTTCTTTCTGGTTCCAAAGAAAACAGGGGGCCTCCGTCCAATACTGGACCTCAGCGACCTCAACATGTCAGTCGCCTACAAACGTTTTCGCATGGTGACCCTCCAAGAACTCATTCCCATGCTGAAAAAGGACACCTTCTTAGCGTCCCTGGACTTGCAGGACGCCTACCTGCACATCCCAGTAGCTCAAGCGCACAGGAGGTTCCTGCGCTTCGAGTTTCTCAGCCACCACTTTCAGTTCCGGGCTCTTCCGTTCGGACTGTCATCAGCCCTCAGGGTCTTTACCAAGTGTATGGCAGTCGTGGCAGCGTCTTTAAGGAGACAGGGCCACTATGTGTTCCCGTACCTGGACGACTGGCTTCTCATGGCCGCCTCCAAAGAGGTGCTGTTGCTGGCTATTCAGAACACCCAGGATCTGTTTCAGTCTCTGGGCATTCTTATCAACTATGAGAAGTCTCTCCTCGTGCCGTCCCAGAAGCTGCAGTTCATAGGCGCAGTTCTGGACACCGTCCAAGGGAAAGCCTTTCTTCCCGACGAAAGAGCGGAACACATCGGATCCCTCATCAGGGATCTCTCCGCCAGGTTGGTCCTTCGCTTGCTTGGACACATGGCTGCATCCATTCCAACCGTCCCTTTGGCAAGGCTCCACATGCGGGTAACTCAGTGGATGCTCAAGGTGCAGTGGGACCAAAGGCAAGACCACATGCAGCATCCAGTCAGAATCACGAATGCCATGATTCGAGACTGGCAATGGTGGCTAGACCCAGGAACACTTTCTGCGGGTGTCCCGTTTACAGCGCCGTCCCCGGAGGCAATCCTCTCCACAGATGCCTCAGGGCTGGGGTGGGGAACGCACCTGAATGGGGTGAGGTCCCAGGAAACGTGGACCCCTCAGGAAGCCCACCTCCACATCAACGTTCTGGAGATGAGGGCGGTCCTTTATGCCCTGCAGGCCTTTCAGTCAGAAATCCCATCGAGTACTCTTCTGCTTCAGACAGACAATACGGCGGTGATGTATTACCTTAACAAACAAGGAGGCGCACATTCTTACCCCCTTTGCAGGGAAGCTATGAGAGTGTGGGATTGGGTAATCTGACACGGCGCGAGCCTGATTGCAGTTCACGTTCCCGCCGTGGACAACACAATCGCAGACGGCCTGAGTCGTTCCCAGGCCAGGGTCCACGAATGGGAACTCCTTCAAGAGGTAGCGGAGGATCTGTTTCTTCGATGGGGAACTCCAGAGTTGGACTTGTTCGCCTCCCCATCCAATGCAAAACTGCCCAGTTTTTGCTCGCTAGATCCAGGGCCTGGTGTTTTCTGGCGAGACGCGTTGTCCCTTTCCTGGGTGGACAGATTCCTCTACGCTTTCCTTCCCTTCCCATTGATCCAGAGAGTCCTTCTCAAACTACGCAGGAAGCACGCAACAATGATCCTGGTAGCACCTTTCTGGCCCAGGCAGATCTGGTTCCCCATGCTGACGCAATTGTCCCGGGAACCTCCAGTTCCGTTGCCTTTCAGCTCCCATCTATTGTCTCAAGAGGAGGGTTCACTGGTCACCGGACTTATGCTCACTGAATCTGCATGCCTGGCTCCTCGAGACATAGCCATTATGTGACACGGGGTCTCGCAAGAGGTGGCGGAAGTTCTTTCCGCGGCCAGAAAGCCAGCAACGCATGTGACGTACGCCATGAAATGGCGCCGATTTTGCTTGTGGTCCCAGGCATGCGGCCTCTCCCCTTTAGAATGCCCAGTGAAATCGGTTCTGGAATACCTGCTTTCCCTCTTCCACTCGGGTCTCGCCTACTCCTCTATTAAAGTTCACCTCTGTGCGATTTCGGCCTACCACTTCCGGTAGGTCAGCGCACAGTGGCACAACTCGATGCCTCTCGGGACTTCCTGAGGGGTGTTACACCTAGACCACCCATCAAGGATCCCGTCCCTCCTTGGGACCTACTCTACGTCCTGGAACAGCTCACACTCCCCCCCCTTTGAACCTGCCGCAGATTGTGAGCTGCATTTTCTGTCGTGGAAAACGTTATTTTTAGTTGCTGTCATGTCAGCAAGGAGAATTTCTGAGCTTCATGCTCTCATGTGTAAGGAACCTTATTTAATTTTCCACCAGGACAGAGTGTCTTTGAGGACGAATCCTAAATTCCTGCCTAAGGTGGTCCCTGCCCTTACTCTTAACCAGGACATCGCTCTGCCTGTGTACTTTCCCAAGTACTCTAATAGAGGAGAGGCATTGCTTCACACCCTGGATGTTCACCGCTCCTTAAGGTACTACCTGAACAGGACTAAACAGCTCCACACGTTGGAGCAGCTGTTTGTATCCTTCACTGAGAGGATGCTGGGCCAACCTGTCTCAAAGCAGACTCTTTCTCGCTGGCTTGTCCAGTGTATTTCCTTTTGTTACAACAGTAAACAGAAGCCCCTTCCAGGCATAGTCTGGGGCCACTCAACAAGGGGGGTGGCTACCTCCTTTGCAGCACTGCGCAATGTCTCCACCTCAGCCATTTGTGCCGTGGCTACTTGGAGTTCAGTGCACACATTTATTAGGCACTATAGCCTGGATATTACCTCATGGCGGAGAGCCGGTTTCAGCCTTGCCGTTCTACAGGGTCTCCTGTCCTAGAGGCAGGACTTGCTCAAGATCTCTCCTATTTGCCTCCTCCCAGAATGCTTAGAGGCGCTATTGCTTGGGAATCGGTCCTAATGGTGTTACCTGCTGCAAGAGCTGTATCTCGAAGTAAGATAGTACAGTTACGTAAGAACTTACCGTAACAGTAGATCTTCGAGAACAGCTCTTGCAGCAGGTACCTTCCCGCCCACCATTCCCCCTTGGAGGAGGTACAGCCTGTTCAGGCCTTGACAGAAGCTAACGCTCTTTATTCTTCTGCCGATGGTGGATCCTTGGTCTCCCCTTCTGATGTCATCCAGCGGCCGGGAGTCTCCGCCGGGAGAACTGGGGATTCTGACGGGACCGCCTCCTTAATGTACTACGCCTGACGTCGGGGGTGGGACCGACGTCAGAGGCGGTCCCCGCTGAAGACTGCTAGCTAGAAGATTTTCGTGGGGTCCTGACGCCTGCCGGCTTCAGTCCTAATGGTGTTACCTGCTGCAAGAGCTGTTCTCGAAGATCTACTGTTACGGTAAGTTCTTACGTAACTGTACTTTACACATTGTTAGTCCATGTCAAACATCTGCCAGCACAGCTTGTTACACCCACTTAGAACCATCCCCAAACATAAAAGACAGGCACGTAGACATGTTTCAATCTTCACCAACAGGTATTATTTATTCAACAACTCAGCTACTTTACTGAATTAAAAAGTTATGTATGTGCTTAGCATGCCTAGCTTATTAACTATGGCAAATCGCGCTCTTCTAATATGCGCTCTTTTGCACTAACGCTGTTTGTGATTTGCACTATTATGGCAGCGCTGTTTTGTCTTGCGCTATTGCAGATGCGCGATTTTAACCGGATACCATAAATGAGCTGCCCCAGAGCCTAGAATTTTATGCTAATTATGGAATCTTAGAATAGGCTCACCTCTGCCCACTAACATCAGATTTATTTCTCCACCTGAGGAAGAAGTCACCCCTAAATCATCTCTAGTACTTCAGTGCCATTTATGGTTTATTGTTTTCCTATTCTTTGAGTAAAGTATCTTATTTTAGTTTGCGATAACTCTGTGTTACAGTGTATTTTTGACTGGTCATTTTATTTACTTTTCTCTGGCTTCTCATCAGTTTCCAGGAACCAGAGAAAGACCTTTGCAGCGTGGTTCCCACTTTCAGGGAATAGCATTATTTTTCCTTATTTATTTAAAAAAAAAAAAAATATTTAGAAACCGCTTTGTGGGTCTTATTTTTCTTGTCCCAGTTCCCCTTTTTGGTGAAACAGAGACACTACTTGGCCTTTTTTTCTTCACTATAAGTATTTTCCTGTGGTTTCCTTTTTAAATAAGGAATCAAAGTGCAGTTCTCCTTTTTGCTATTGGGGGGAACTGAAGCGCTATTTGATCATCAAACACTGGCATGACTGACAGACCTAAAATGAGGACAGGACCTACAGGCCTTAAAAATTGCAAAATTTGTTTCCAACTCCTGGCTAAGACAGACTGCCACAAGTTATGTTTGAGGTGCCTGGGCCCAGATCATGACTGTAAACTTTATATCACATTTTGCCCTAAACATATATAAAAGGGCTACAAAATGAAAAGACTTTATGGCTTCTCAGTCTGCCTCTATGTCACCTAAAGGCTCAGAAGAAGGTCCAGCCTCTCAAACTAAGCGGAAGGATAAGGCTGCCAAAGATGGTTCAGAGGTTAGGGTGTCTGAATGGGGGAACCCTGATTCCAGTAAAAATAAGAGATCCTCTGAGCAGACACTGGAGATTGTACCTGCTAAGAAAAAACAAAATGAAAAACATGTCGCTGTCCCTCCTCCCGAAAAGGAAAGGAGACACTAGTGGACAAAAATAAGATATCCTCAGTAGAGGACATGATTAAGACATGAATGTTCCTCTAGGCCTCCCAGGCTGTGGGGACCTTTGTGGGTATGTCTGCCCCCCTTCTCAGGCTCCAGTACCTGTGGAGGAGGAGGCTGAGTTTTTCTATGAGGAGGATGGAGAACCTATAGAACCTGACTGTTCTCCTGAATAGGAGTTCAGTTCCTCATGCCCCAGATTATTTACCTCACACTATTCCTTTGTGAGGCAAATGGTCAATACAGTCAGCCTCTCAGCACAGGAGACTGTTGTGGATGACGATGAAATGGAGTTTTTGGAAATGACAAGCTTAACCCCCACTAAGAGGTTGGTTTTGCCCATCCAAAAATCCCTCAAAAAGGCCACTTTTAAACTGCTGGCAGCACCCACTTCAGCTATTGGTATTGACAATAAAATAGAAAAGAAATACCAGGTGGACAAGCAGGGTGCTGAGTACCTGTACTTCCACCCTGATCATGAGGGAGTGATCTAGACTACCGCCTGTGACAAGGCCAGAGTCCCCCTTCTCAGCCTCTGGAAGAGGACTCCAGGAAACTGGACAGTGTGGGCAAAAAAGGCTATACCTCAGCTTCTGTGGTCTTAAGAGAGGCAGTATACATGCCTACACAGCTCAGTATCAAAAGTCCCTTTGGAGCTCTATTTTGGCTATAAGCTAAAAAGGTGCTGGTGATTTGGCACAGGATCCAACAGATACAGCAAAATCTGCTACGGATGCCACCAAGTATCAGTTCCACATGGCAGTGGATGCCAGTGACACTACTTCTAAAGTCATGGCATATGCAGTATCCCTGAGGTGGTTTTCAAAGCTCAGGGCCACGAACCTCTTCCAGGATGCTCAGACAAAAGCAATGGATTTTGCTTGTGAGAGAAGCTCTCTGGTAACAAGACATGCAAAGGTGGATGAATACAAAGCCACCTACAAGAGAAACACTGAGAAGAAAAAGACCTGTACTTCCAGCAGGCCTTTTGGAAGGGTGCTAGGGGTAGGGGTAGGGGATACTTTCTCCATGCTTTCTTTACCTTTGGCCAGAGTGGGACAAAGTGGATAGCCAGGTGGCCAATGGCTACTAGAAAAAAGTTACTGTGGCTACATTGCTTTATTTTTCTCTGTAGCAAAGTGTTTCTTACAGAGTATATCTTCTCTGAAATTATTACAGGTGGTGCTTTACAGGTTTTACAGTTTTATCTAACATTAGGATAAGCTTTCAGGGTTACTGCATTTTTTGTTGACTGATTGTTTCTGCTCTTACCTCCTTGTTCTTTCGTCCGTGGTTCTTCTTTTTCGGCAGGGGAAGGGCCCAGCCACCCACCCCCATCCCCAACCACCCCACACTACACTCCTTTTATAGGGTACCACAGTTGTGACATTTCCTGTGGAAAAGCAGAAAGGGGGCGGATCAGTGGGGCATCCACAAGGTGAGCTCATTTACAGGGGCACTAGTAATTTAACTTGTTATAAAAAGTTAAACAAAAACAAAACACAATCAAACTATTACTTGCATTTTTTTCCTTCTAATTACTCTGACTAGGTTATAAACCCAGCAACTTATCTGGAATGGATATCATTAACTGCAGGTACTGTGGAACAATTTTCAGAAGGACAGTCTTACAGGATTTAGGACACTGTCCTACATGCTGGGCCATTGGAGATCAGCTCCGGGCAGCATGGGAAGAGATTGCATGCCTCAAATTTCATATTCAAGAGGAAATACATTATAAGAACTACCCGCCATTTCCCCAGCATCCAACAGAAAAACCTCGACCGCAGAGGGTAGTTGGACCAGGAGGTTGGCAGGTGGTTAGGAGGGGCAAATTGGGTGCCCCATCACTCTCTGCTCTCCAACATATTACCTCCAAAAACCATATAAACACTACAAACAGGTATCTGCCTCTATCTCTGAAATCAAACAAAGAGGCAGAAGACATTGCAGAGCAGGACACTCGGCACAGGAGCTAGCACAACAAAACTCACCCAAATCAGGAACCAAAACAAAAAAGCAAAAAGGAAATCCAAAAAACTTCTGATCATAGGAGACTCCATGATTCGGGGAGTTGATACCCATCTCCAGCCAGGGGTAATGGTCAGATGTCTCCCAGGTACATCAGCATGGAGAGACACTGACCGCATTGCTAAAATTGTGCACAAAGCAGGAGAAAACATTGATGTCCTAGTACACATAGGGACTAATGATCTCGCCAGCTGGTCAGTTGTGGAGACCAAGGAACACCTGACCAGGCTGGGTGACAAACTATCATCCATTTCATCTGCATCTCCTCTCTGAGATCCTGCCAGTCTGGGAGGGGGGCAGATGGACGGAAGGTCAGAGAAGGGATAGGGGAGCTAAACACGTGGCTCAAGGGCTGGTGCCAGGAAAAAGGACACAGATTTGTAGGGAACTGGCAACAGTTCTGGGAGCAAAAGTTCTTTAAATTTGATGGACTGCATCTGACTAAGGAGGGAGTCAGTGCATTGGGGCAGAAGTTTGACGTCTTTGCAGAATATTTAAACTAGCAAATGAGGAGAGGGGTGCAGCACCCCATATGTCAAATGGGAAGAACACCCTTCCCCACTCAGCTAGTGGTCAAACAGGGATTCAGCATGTTTGCAGTTCATTTGCATCACCAGGTAAGAAAAAAGGTTTGTCTCCCCATACGATGCACATGGGTAATGCCAAACCTCACTCAACAACTAACACACTGAAATCTGGCCAATGGAAAATCATGTACACAGATACTCACAGCCTGGGAAATAAGATCCCAGACCTGCAGGCAATAATGTCAGAGGCTAAACTGGACATAGTAGCAATTAGTGAGACATGGTTTACCAGTAACCACACTTGGGAGACTTCAGTACCTGGCTATGTATTGTTCAGAAGAGACCGAGGTGCAAAAAGGGGGGGAGGAGGCCCTGTATGTCAATGAAAATATCAAAGCTACAGAAATTCAGAATACACATAGGAGCCAGAAGAACTGTGGGTCACCCTGGAAACAGGAAATGGGACAGCCATAAGAACTGGGGTTGTCTACAGGCCCCCAGACCAGGGGGAGGACATAGACACATTACTGTTAGAAAATATACAAAACATGGCAGCTGAAGGGGAGGTTCTGATAATGGGAGACTTCAACATGCTGGATACAGATTGGTCAATACCAGCAGGAACATCTGCCAGAACTAGACACATAGTGGATTCCCTGCAGGGGGAGGGCCTCAAACAACTGGTACAACAACCCACAAGAGACAGGGCTATCCTAGATCTAGTACTGACTAACAGGGAAGGGATCACAGATCTCCATGTAGAAGGTCACCTGGGGGCCAGTGACCATCACATGGTATGGTTCAGTTTGGCCACTACAACTAAATCATCCCATTCTAAGGCAAAAATATGGGACTTCAGAGGAGCTGACTTTGATAAGATGGCCAACAGAGTTAAGCTAGCCCTGGCAAAAAAACACAGGTGAGGGGGTACAAGCAAAGTGGGAAAGCATTAAGGATGCAATACTTGAAGCAACATCCCATTGTGTTAGACAGAAAAGGAAGTGCAAAAGAAGAAGGAAACCACTTTGGTTCTCAAATGCAGTAGCAGAAAAGATCAGAGCCAAAAGGCTGGCCTTCAGGAAATATAAGGGAACACAGTGGGATGAAGATAGGGAGGCATACCAAACTGCCCTAAGGGAAGCAGGGAAGGCAGTAAGGCAGGCAAAGTCCCAAACTGAGGAAACACTAGCACGAACAGTAAAAGAAGGTGACAAGACTTTCTATAGATACATTAGTGAAATGAGAAAGTCCAGAGGCGGTATTGCTAAGCTTAATGGAGAAAAGGGAGCATGTGAGGAGGAGGACCATGTAAAAGCATCCATCCTAACTAGATACTTTTGCTCAGTATTTACTGAAGAGAAGGTAGGGCAGTGCCCACAGCTCAGCACCATGGACACAGGGGGGAGGGAGGTGAGCACTACTCCCTTCACAAAAGAAAGGGTCCTACAAGAGCTTGCTAAGCTCAGGGTGGATAAGGCAATGGGACCTGATGGCATACATCCCAGGGTACTTAAGGAGCTAAAGGTGGAACTAGCAGAGCCATTAGCATAACTGTTTAGTGAGTCTCTGAGCACAGGAGAGGTCCCAGAAGACTGGAGAAGGGCTCATGTGATCCCGCTCCACAAGAGTAGTAGCAGGGAGGAAGCAGGGAACTACAGACCAGTCAGTCTTACCTCAGTAGTGGGCAAGATTATGGAGGCACTCCTTAAGGAAAGGATAGTGCAACACCTGGAATCCATAGGGGCAGAAGATCCAAGACAGCATGGGTTTACAAAAGGAAGGTCCTGTCAAACTAATCTCATAGATTTCTTTCACTGGGTAACCAGAGTGGTGGACCAAGGGGGGGCAGTTGATGTCACCTACCTTGACTTCAGCAAAGCTTTTGACACTGTTCCACATAGAAGATTGATAAATAAGCTGGGTAGGCTCGGGGTGGGTCAGAAGTTGGTCAACTGGGTGGCGAACTGGTTGACGGGCAGAAAACAGAGGTGGTGGTAAATGGTATACAGTCAGAAGAGATGCAAGTCACAAGTGGGGTACCTCAGGGATCAGTCCTGGGGCCAGTCCTCTTCAACATCTTCATTAGTGACCTTGCAGATGGACTAGAGGGTAAGGCTTGTCTGTTTGCAGATGACACCAAGATCTGCAACAGAGTAGATGATCCAGATGGAGTGGGCAGAATGAGAAGAGATCTGGATAAACTAGCAAAATGGTCAGAAGAGTGGCAACTGGGATTTAATGCAAAGAAATGCAAGATCATGCACACAGGGAAGAGAAACCCTGAAGCCACCTATAGGCTGGGAGGGGAGTTGCTAGCAGTCACAAAGGAAGAAAGAGACTTGGGCATCATCATCACTGATGACCTGAAATCATCCAAGCAGACCTCTAAAAGTAGGTAAGGCTAGGGGGTGTTAGGTGTATTAGTAGGGTATCACAAGTCAAGAGGGAGTATAATCCCTCTTTACAAGACACTGGTTAGGCCCCATCTGGAGTACTGCATGCAGTATTGGAGGCCACACCTTCACAAGGACATTAACCAAATTGAGGCAGTCCAGAGAAGGGCAACCAAAATGGTGCAGGGACTGCATCAGAAGACATATGAGGACAGATTAACAGAGCTCAATATGTATACTCTTGAGCAAAGGAGGGAGAGAGGCGATATGATCGAGGCATTCAAACACCTTAAGGGCATTAACAAGTTGAAAGAGTCTAACATGTTTAAATATAAGAAAAATATCAGGACAAGAGGACACAGCATGAGATTAGAGGGAGGCCGATTAAGGGGGAATGTGAGGAAATTCTTTTTCACAGAAAGGGTGGTGGATGCATGGAATGGCCTACCTCAAGAAGTGGTGTCTATGAAGACAGTGCAGGGCTTCAAACAGGCATGGGATAGGCATAAGGGAGCAATACAAATGAATATGAATAGATAGGCCACTGACAGAGCAAAGGCCGATGGCACATTTATAAGGTAGAAAAATAAATGGGCAGACTGGATGGGCCTTGCAGTCCTTATCTGCCGTCAACGTCTATGTTTCTATGTTTCTACCAGAAATGGAAAGTAACCGGCCAAATGGCTACCTACCCCAAAGTGATATTTGGGCCCCTTAAAGTGATGGTCACTAAAAAAACATTGATTTGGCTACCAGATTTTGAGAGCAAGTGGTCAAAGTGACCACCAGCTCACTAATTGATCTGTCCCACCTTGCCTTTGACTACTCCCAACAGAGGTGCTTCTTCAGAGGTAGAGGCAGAAGAGGGCCCAGGCATGTAGACACAGCTCCAGCACCAAGGGCCAGACAAAACAGAACCCCAGACAAGTTTGCCCAGGTTGACCAACCTTTGCCAGTGGGAAGAAGACTGATTCATTATTTCCAGGCATGGGAAAGAAATACCATAGACAGGTGGGTCCTGGAATAGTGAGTCAGGGTCTGACTCTGCAGTTTAAAAAATTCCCAAAACTGCAGGCTCACAAAAACTTCACACCTCCTACTCCAACAGAAAAACTCCTGTTGGAGTTATACCGTAGGTAAAGAAGCTGATACAAGCAAATGCAGTGGAAAACGTCCCCCCTTACAGTGGGGGAAGGGGCTTTGCTCAAGACACTTCCTGATCCAAAAGAAAATTGGGGAATGGTGACCCATTTTAGACCTGAGATACCTGAACAAACAGATAAAAAAGGAAAAGTTCAAGATGGTAACACTGTGATTACTAATGCCATCTCTGCAACGAGGAGACTGGCTGGGGTCACTGGATCTGAAAAACGCCTATCTTCATACCCCAGTCAGGCCCATTCACAGAATATATTAGATTCAAGGTAGGGAGCTGCCACTACCAGTTTGCAGCCCTACCCTTTGGCCTAGCCTCAGCTCCCAGAGTGTTCACATAGTGCCTAGCTGTAGTGGCGGCACATTTGAGGAGGCAAGGGGTGGTGGTGTTCCATTATCCAGATGACTGGTCTCCGGAAAGTCACACCAGGTAGCCAAGTCCTCCCTCTTTCTTACCCAGTACACCCTGGAGGACGTGGGCTCCCTAATAAATCCACCAAAGTCCCAGACAGAACCTGTGCAGACTCTGGACTTTATAAGTGCAGAATTGGTTGCCCACCAAGGGAAGGCATTACTCCCTCGAGAAAGAGTGGAAAACCTGATCGGGTTTGCAAGGTTTTTCAAGGTAGAGCAACCAAGACCTGCAGGAGACTTCCTCCTGCTGATGGGGTACATGGCCTCATCTACAGCAGTAGTTCCAGTTGCCAAGCTCCAAATGAGGGACATCTGGTACCACTTGGGGTCCCATTGGTCCCAAAGGTGAGATCCACTGTCAAAACTAGCACCGGGGTCAAAGTGCCTGTTAAGGGCCTGGAGTGGTGGAAGGAAGAAGACAATCTCAGACAGGGAGTTCCCTTCCTCCAACACTCACCCACGGTTATGCTCATTACAAATGCCTCCCTCCTGGGCTGGGGTGCACATCTAGAGGTTTTCACTGTAAATGAGGTGTGAAGCCAACTGGAGTTTCAGAGGCACGTAAATCTCCTGGAACACATGGCAGTGTATCTGGCAATGCAGGATTTCTTTTCCCACATAAGGGGTCAGTCCATCCAGGTCAGGACAGACAACACTGCTACCATGTTTTATATCAACAAACAGGGAGGAACAATATCTTCAAAACTGTGTGCAGAAGCAATGAAGATCTGGATTCTAGCCTACTGCCTAGAGGTGCAACTATCAGCAGTACTCCTTCTAAGGAAAGATAATGTCTTGGCATATTCCTTAAGCAGAAACAGGTAGGGACATCACAAATGGACCCCAAACAAGCAGGTGCTGGCTACAGTGTTCAGATAGTGGTGTGCACCAGAAATAGACCTGTTCCAATCCTGGAAAAAGTACTAGCTCCCCCTGTTCTGTTGCAGACCCCCAGTGGGGACAGTTCCAGTGGACGCCCTAATCCTCAGTTGGGCAGGGAAGTTTCTCTATGCCTTCCTTCTGTTACCACTTTTACTGAAGGTGCTGTTGAAACTAAGGGGAGAGTCTGCAACCATGATCCTGATAGTTCCAGACCGGGCCAGGCAGACTTGGTACTCACTGCTCCTGTCCCTTTCCATCAAGCATCCTATCAGCCTTCCCCTGAGTTACATTCAGTTGACCTTGTCGCAGGGTAGGATAACAGTTTCAGACCTGAGAACCCTGTGTCTCAGTGTATGGTACTTGAAGAGCTACAGTTCTCTGGACTAAACCTTTCTGAAAAGGTTTTGGAAGTGCTTAAGGTTTCCAGAAAACCAGCAACAAGGAAAGCCTATGCTTCGAAGTAGAAGAGATTTTCACTGTGGTGCTCTTTTAGGCAGCTCAGCCCACTTCAAGCAGACCTTCCTACAATCTTGGACTACCTGGTCCAGCTTCAGTTTCTGGGTCTCAGGCCTTCAACTCTGAAGGTGCATTCGGCAGCAGTGTCAACCTATGCTTCAGCTAGCAAGGGCAGGTCAGTGGCCTCACAGCCCATTTTCAAAAAGTTATTTAAAGGCCTTATGCACCTGTACCCTCCAGCCAGGGATCCAGTCCCACCATGGGACCTGAATCTGTGTATTGCCGAGCTATGGAGCCTCCCTTCAAGCCCATGGCAACAGCTGATTTGAAGTGTCACCTGGAAAGCAGTTTTCCTGGTGGCTATGACATTTGCCAGAGGGGTAAATGAGCTACAAACCCTCTACACAGACCCTAATTATATTGTTTTCTACAGGGACAAGTTAGTCTTAAGAACTAACAGAAAATTCCTTCACAAAGTGGTGTCTGAATTTCATCTGAACCAGTTGTTACATTTCCAGTATTCTTTTCAGCAAAATCCAGTTCAGAAGAGCAAAAGCTCCACAGTTTGGGTGTTAAGAGAGCACTGAGCTACTGGTTTAAAGAAAAAAAATACTCACTGTAGTAATGCTGTTTCTTCCAAAGGATCCCTCACTATGCTTAACAATCTCATCCCTACCTCCCCTTCTACAACCTGGAAAAGGTTCTCACAAAAATCGGTTCTTTTCAGTTTTGCTTGAGCATTACTTGTTATAGTACCTTACAGTTGATACTCAGTGATCTAATTTTTTTAAAATCTGTTCTGCCATATTTAAGAGTCACTTAAGAATCTCTTATTTTGAATAACTTTTTTTTGGTAGTCATTTAGCTAGTTTAGTGGCCATGTCTCTCCCTAGCTTCAGAAATAAATTTGACATTAGTGGGAAGAGGTGAGCATGACCACACAGCAGAGTTCTGAATTTCAATCTAATATTCCATAATTAGCATAAAATTCTAGGCTCTGGGATAGTTCATTCTTGAGGAATGATTGCAGCTCTTAAGCATAGTGAGGGATCCTTTGGAAGAAACAACCTCACTATGGTGAGCAATTTTTTCTTCCCAAACGTATTATTATACTGCTACTGTGATACTGCTAAACGACTTGTGTAGCAACACTGTGAAGCTATATCTATTGTGAAGTGTCTGTGGAAAAACATATGTTCAGTAAAAGCAAAGTGTAAACAACACAAAGTCTGCTTGTTTGAAATCCAGAACCACATATTTTGACAAGGGAATACTGACACCCATGGCTAGTTCAAACCATATGGTGTTATAGTCACTGGAACCCAGTGGTTCTCTAACCCACACTCCACTTACCATTTTTGTGTTGGTGAGTACCATGTCAAGAATGGCAGCCTGTCTTTTAGGTTCCCTGATCAGCTGCGCCAGCAGGCATTCCCACAACATATCTTGCACAGTCTGACTTCTGGTGCTCTTTACAGATAGAATTTTCCAAGCTAAGAGAGATCCCCCACAACCACTACCTACCCTTTGCAGCCCCCTTCTCTATTTCTGCCCCTAGTTCCCTGTCCCCCTCTGCTCCCTATCCTGGTGGTTTATAAGTCGCCCCCATGTGCAACTTATTTTCTGATATTGTGAACTATACGGATGGACCCATGCTCTACTGCTGCTATGCCTTCTTTGACATAAAGGGCTACCCCACCTCCTTTTCTTTTACCCCTGTCTCTCCTATACATGGTATACCCCAGCACAGCCAGGTCCCAGTCATTATTCTTGGTGACCCATATTTCTGTAATGGCTACAAGGTCTAATGCTGCATCCTCTACCATTGCCTGGTGCTCACTAATTATGTTTTAAAGGCTCCTGGCCTTTAGGGAGACTGCATTACAGTTTGTGCCTGTATAATTCCCCCTCTTGTGAGTTACTCTCCTTTTGTCCTCCCCCTCCCTCCTTAATGTTTTGGTTTTCCTGCTCCCTACTGGCTTTATGAGTCCCCCTTCCCCTGGTATCCTTACTTAAGTTATTATGGACACCTGCTTTGCTGCTTTCACCCCCACTACTCCTAGACCCCATTTCTGGGGGAGTCCTAGCTAGGTTCACCTTTTGCTCTTCACCCTCTGTGGTTCCCCCAGGCTCCATTCCCCCCCCCAAGTATAAATGTCCACCTGCTTAGACTTAAAACTTCTGCCCAAGAGCAGTGCCCCCCCTTTTTAACTTTCTTTATGCCACTCAGGCTTGGGCGGTGATGCATTCCCTCTATCTGCACCTGTACCTGCCACCCAGCATCCCCCTAGGCTGCCCAGTCTGTGAAGCCCACAAGCTGGCCCTCTCCCTGTGGCAGGACTCCCCAAAGGGAGAGTCTGAGATCCACTTGAGGCCTCAGCTGAGGCTTACACTGGGGGCATCATTCAGGAGGAGATCCAGGGTGTCACTATGTTTCCTGGCCCCAGGGATTTTACTTTAGTTTTCCCCTGAAGGTGCAGACGTGCAATTACATCAGCATGGGTTGTGCACACTCCCACAGACATCCACTGCCACCTCCGCCCATTTGCATGTGGTCCTGGCCGGTGTACACCGAGTCTCCACTGGGTGTCACTTGCATGTTGGGAAATCACAACCCTCCCCTCTGCAGGAGGAGAGCTGTCCATGGGACGCTCATCCTACCTCCCCCCAGCCGACCCTCTGATGCTGTGTGCTCATTCCCAAACATGGGTCGTCAGCACCACAAGCACTAACCTTACCACTGCACTGGCAGGCCAGCTGGTCCCCTTTCTCGTTAAGTAAAGGCCATCACCCTTGAATAGCCTCCTGTCCTAGAAGCAGGGTTGGCTGTCAGAAACAGTATTAGTATTTGGTTAGTAATGGATAGCTTTCGGTAACAGAAGTGAAAATACTACCAGTATTCAAATTCATCAGTAAACATATTAGTAACAGAAATGAAAATTTGAATAACATTAATAACACAATTCATTGGTATTTTTTTTAAATGGCTTTCTCTGTACAAGCATATTAATTATACAACCATATTTCCATCACTTACTGACTGATAGCATAAAAATACCCTACTGCACTAGCCATGATCTTTGAGCTTCCATGTTAGAGACATCAGCTTGTCTGATGCTAAATGCATATGCCCGTGGGCACCGTGGATGGAGTTATTATATTACAGTAGTGCAGCATAGGGCATAAAGGCTTCTGTTTCATTCAATGCCTTTGTGTAGCCTAGCTGACTTGATTCATTAACAGCGAGAAAAATTTAATTATTTTACAGACGAATGGCATCAAGAAGAGGTAGAAAAAGAGAGTCACATGTTTTTGATCATTTTACCAGCATAATTCCTGGAGATATGTTCCCCACTGTACCAATGACTTCTGACTACTCCTGCCTAAAAAGCCTTGGGCATTTTTTACACCCATTATTGCTCCACGGTCATAGGCTAACCATGACGTATTGCACCTTGGTCACTTGGTAGAAACTTGTACTACAAAGTGTTTCTGTTTGTGTCTAACATGTGCATATTTAGAAAAATGTGATGAGCTGTATATACCTGTCCGCGATCCAACTAGCCTAGGGGGTGTATACGACCATGTTATAAGTTATATTATGACCAATCCAGTCCTTGAGCTATGCTCCATTCCTATGTAGGATGACCTGTATATATCTATCAGTTGAACTAGCTAGTCTAGAGTGTATAATCTGAAATGTGCTTACTACTGTATGTTTCCCCTAGCGTCAAATGATGTATTTCCCACATGTTTGTTTACTGTGACAAAAAAACTGTCTTTGCCATGTCTCCTTGACTTTTGTTCCTCATGTTGTACTCTCCCAGGTCGTTCCTGAAAATCGGCATAATACTTGTCTAGTGTACTTACCCGGTAAACAAAAGATAAATAAATAAATAAGAAGACAATAGTGCATGTAAGATTGAAGACTGCTAAATGATTATTTTGGGCTGGCCCGGTGGCGCTGAGGGTTGAGGTGCTGGACGCCACACCTCACGCTGCACCGGCGACCTGGGTTCGGGAGCGAGGCCAGGCACTGGGGGTCAGCATGGGAAGGAGATGGACTGAGCATCCCAAGGACTGCTCTCCACTCCTTGGGAGGGATCCAGGGGTTTCCCAGCCCATTAGTGGCCCCCAGTGGAGACCAGAGATACTACATGTGCGGGACCAAGAAATCAGGGGATGAGCATGGCAGGCATCTAGGAGAGGAGCCTACGTGCTGGTGCCATTGCATGCCACGCTCTTGGGGAAGGAAAAGAAGGAAAGCCTCCTACACCGGTGAGAGGACGGTGGCCCCAGGGGAATCGCCCACATCCCAAACGCCGGTCCAGATGTGCCCGGGTCTCTCTCCATGGACCGACCCATTGACAGCAGGTAAGGCACTTCACACTTAGGAGCCTACCACCGAGGGAGGGCGGAATCAGCCCGAGATGGTACCGGGGGTCGAGCCTGCCTGCAGTCGTTCGGGGGAGGGGACCCTGGGAGATGTGGAGGGTTCAGCCTGGGAGTAGGGTAAAATTCTGAGTGGGCACTCCTGAAGGATGCCCGGGGGTGTAGGTGTATAAAAAAAAAAAAATTATTTTGGTAAGTGGCTTTGTAATCATTGGAAAGTATTTTTGATTTCGGATGAACTTGTTATAGTTGGTTTCTGAAGTGTCTTTACTTTTACTGTAGTTTTTTAGTGCTTACTCTTCATTGACTGTACCCCTAAATGTATGCAATTAAACTGTTATTATTTTCAGGGACAACATGCTGACAATATGAAGAAACATCTGAAACCTTGCCACCCTAAACTGTATGAAAAGGTTTTTATTAAAAGATGAAACAGTTGCTTTGAAAAGATAACAACACAACCCTCCTTCTGATGATAGTACCCTTTCCACCAAGATCTTGAAGCAAACAACTCTAAATTGCAAGAAAAAACAGGTGAACAGCTCCATTAATATCGAGGCATTTAAAAAAGGTGTTGTATCACTGGTAACTGTTGATGGACGTCCTTTCTAGGTTGTTGAAGGCTCCAGATTCAGAATGCTTATAGACCAGTAGAAAGATTGCTGGGAATTTCTCTGAACAGGTGGTTCATAAAAGAGGATGTTATGGCATACTATAATGCTGCTAAGCAGAGGCTTAAGAGTATGATAGCAAATAAGTTGTTGTGTTAAGATGGCAGCCGCTACATGACAAGACTGGTCATTTCTCGGCATAAATATTCAGTTTGTGGATGACAAAGGAAAATTGCAGCTGAAAACCCTAGCTGTGAAGGAAATTTTTGAAAGGCACACAGCTGAGGCTATATGTGACATATTGATTGGTGTTCTCAACAAATCCAGTATTAAAGAGAGCAATGTGGTATCCATGACAACAGACAATGGAGCCAACATGATAAAGTGTGTGCAGTTGATTAACGAGGCTTTGACAGTGGAAGCAGATGATGGTAATGAGTCTGACGAGTCCTCTAAGAATGGAAATTTTGCTGAAGATGATTAGGATTTACCTTCTGATGTCATACTGTAGCTTGTCTTCTTAATGTCACTTCAACAAGATTTGTGGAACATACTCTTCAGCTCGCTATCTGTGATGCCATGAAAGATCGAAAAATTGGAAATGCCATTCTGAGAGCTTGAGACATCGTAAAAAACTGTGTTCGCCAAGCATGAGGTAAGTAGTTTCAAAGAGGTATGGAGTACACCCTGTTCTTGACAATGAAACTAGATGGATGTCTATATATGATATGGTAGTAAGCTTGGTGAAAATACAAGAACTTTGTGATGAACTGGGAGCTGCATCAAGAGATCTTCGCCTTAGTCAGAAAACATGGGACCAAATGACCGACATTCTGAAGTGTTTAGAGCTGACCAAAGTGACAATAATGCGAATGCAGGCTGAAAGCTTTCTTGCAGGAGATATTTTAGCTAAATGGGAACATTTAAAGCTGACGCTTAGCAAGATTAAAGAAAATTTTGCTAATGTTCTCCTGGTCACAATGTGTTAGAGAGAAAAGGTTTCATTAAACAATGTTTTGCTAGCATCTGTGTATTGCGATCCAAGGTACAAGAGATTTCTGCAAGGAGAACAGATCCAAAGGGCAGAGAAGTGTCTTCTCGTGCTTGGTGCAAAACTGTCTCTCATGAACAGTAACAGTCAGCTGCAAGTTGGCACTTCGACCACTGTTGTCAACAATACAAGTGATTCAGACGAGAGTGACGTGGCCGACAATGAAGATGATGATCACGATCACTTCCTCGAGCTATGTAATAGAGAAGCCCAGCACACAGCTCGTAACTCTGTGACCCCAGATCAGCGTTTCAATTTCAATCATGCCGAATTCCAAAAATCTATGGTGCCCTTCAGCAGGATGCAGTGTATAGACAAGAATGAAGATCCACTACTGTGGTGGTTAAAAAATGGCGATGAAGCCTTATGTCAGTCTGCATTAAATGTTTTAGGTCTACCTGTAATGCAGGTATCTGTTGAAAGGCTGTTTTCTGGCCTTGCCTGCACCCTTAGCTACCTCAGATCCAGACTGAACGAAAAAACGCTGGATGAAATTCTCTTTCTCAGGAAGGACAAATGGCATTGATTTCTGAGAGAAATGTTTCTCATTTGCATTATGGTTTTTGTGGGTTTTGAGTTTCAACTGAAGATGCATTTTCAATTAAAAAAAAGTGTCTTTCTACTAACTGTAGTAACTGATAACTCATGAAATTTTGCTCGAATAGCTTTTTGCTTGAGTAGCATTATTAACAGTATTCAAATTGCTTGACTAACACTAGCAGAAACGGTATTCAAATTAAAAAATGTAGGTAACAGTATGGGTATTAGTATTCAAAATTATTCAGGTAGCCAACCCTGCCCAGAAACACCCCTAGTCTCCCACAAAATGGTACCCTTCTTTTTGACGTCAACTCTTCAACCACCCAGTATATTCCACAATCTCCTCCTTCCTTACCCTATTCTTCCCATGTCCCCTACCCCACACAGGAAGGACCTCATTAAAAAAAAGAGAAACTGAATGTGCCTTCAATCTGTCCCCCAGCCTTTGAAAGTTATGCTTCACTGTTGAAGTCAACTGGTTTGCCAGATCATTGGTACCTAAGTATACCAGTATCCCATGCTCCCCTTCCCCCTCCTCTACCATCGCTGCATCCTAGCTATATCCTGGATGGCTCCTGGAAGGCATCTGATTGACCCCCTCCCCTCATCACCTTCTCCGCCCCTCTACTCATACAGTCCCCTCCCACTAGGATACTTCTTGCTGCCTTCTTCCTGTTCTCTTCCCTGGGTGCCATGAAGTAATCCTGTTCACCCTTCCCAGGTGGCTCAGATCCCCTAGTAGGAGTTGGGTACCTGTGACTCCTCCAATGGTGCAAAACAATTTCCAATCAGGATTTGGTACATTTGGATGACTTTCTTGTGACTGCCCCTGCCACCACTCCCCTTCCTCAGCACACTGCAGCCCCCTGGGGCAGTGGGCCTCAGGGGAGCTGGTGGTGGGGTGTGCCTGTGAGGACTAGCCCAGCTGGTGACACAGCATAGATATCTGTTCCCATGCTGCTACCAGTTGTGTCAGGGGCTTCATGAATCTCCAACTTATGGGGAAGTGTCCCATCCTCCAGAGTGTAGCCAGGGAGATTAGCACCCCACAGTTCCTGCAGATGACTATTTCCTCTCTGCTCCTGTAGTCCACACTACCTGCTGTTACCCCTCCTTCGATATCTAATACCTCCTTCCTTCAGTGTATTGCACTATGCCCTGCACTAATCTCTACCTGCTTTAATTAATTTCTGCTGCCTACCTTTAACACCATATCTTAGATAGTTTGTTTTCCATTTCCCTCCTTCCTTTTCACCTCCTTTAACCTTGGTTACTCCAAATGCTAAAAACCTATTTCACTTGTATCATCCAAATTTTAAGAGCAAATCTCAGCATTCTAGAAGTCATTGGGCAGCTACTTCAGATGTTCTGTCAGAACTAGTTTTATTTGTTTAGTGAAGAGCTCAGGGGTTGAAGGCCAAAGGGTGGAGGTTGAAGCATTCTTGGAGAAGACTGAGACTGGTGGAGGATCAACTAACTCTGAGGACTTATAATGAATATCAGTGGGCAGTCACCCCAAAAAAGGTAGAATTTTTGTCACTTGCTGCAGGAAGGAACAGACCTGCTGAACTCTTCCACACTGTGACTAGACTGCTGACCAGATAGGTCAGTCAGCAGTTTGGGGGAGTGCTGTCTCTAGAAAAATGTGAGAAATTTAGTTAGTTCTTGCTTGATAGGGTATCTTCTGTTTGTTAAAATGGGCTCTCCAACTGGGCTAACAGGACCCAGATCAGTCGAGTCTGTGATTAGTGTGGACCTTCTGTTAGCCTGGGAGGAGTTTCAGATACTGCCCATTGCAGATGCCCTCCAGTTGATCTTGAAGCTGTGACCCTCTCTCTGTATAATGGACCCATGACTGATCCAGCTGTTAGTGGACTACTGGCAGTCAGTCCCTGGGCTCAGACATTATAGATATAGTCAGGTGTTCCCTGAGTGAAGGGGTTTTCCTCATGACACTGACAATGGCTGTGCTGAAGCCTCTTCTTAAAAAGCCATGTTTGGGCTCCAACACTTTATCCAACTACAGGCCTGTCTCGAACTTTCCCTTTTTTTGGTAAGGTAATCGAGAAGGTAGTGGCAATTCAGCTGGTGGCCCACCTGGAGAAGTTTTCCATTTATTAGCCTTTCCAGTCAGGGTTACATGGATGTCACAGCACAGAGACAGCACTCATCTGGCTGCAAAATTACCTTCTCTTGCCCAGAGACAGAAGTGACTGTTCAGTTCTTATGCATCTCGATCTCTCTCAGCTTTTGACACCGTAGATTATGGAACTTTAACAACTCGGCAAAAGGGACTCGGGAGAACTCACAAGCACTCTTTGCATATGGTTTAAATCCTTCCTTACTGTACAGTGCAGCAGGTTATGTTGGGAAGAATGGGGATAAGGCATTCTTCCCGTACATCTGGGAGAAGCACAAGATCAAAGGGTGGGTATAGTGAGACTAAAAAAGCAATGAGGGGTGGGAGGAGGGGGACACGAGGAAGCCAAAGATACTAAACAATTATTTTTGTTTGGTATTTACTAAGGAAAATGTTTCTAGTTTCCTTGGTGATGCAGCTGGCAGCACAACTAGAATGGTATTCTGGGCAGTCTGGGTTCAAATCTGAGCTAAGGCACTTATTTCTTTCTCTGTTCTGTTTATTTGGGTTCCATATATGTACACACTGCACCTTTATGAAAATGTAATTATCTGTGCAGTACCAAACTGTGCATTAGAGAAAGAGTATGATGCTTCTGGAAGTCCCAGGTTTCCAGTTGCCTTGGTGGCAGAACTGGTAGCACAACCAGAATGGTATTCCACGTAGCCCGGGCTCAGATCCCAGGTAAGGTACTTGTTTGTTTTCTCTCTTCTTTTTGTTTGGGTTCCATATATGTACACACCACACTCTTGAGCATGAAAATAAATCTATGGGATTGGAACCTGACAGCTTATACCTGAGGATCCTATGTAAGGTAGCAGAGGTTATAATAGGGCCACTAGCAGACATTTTCAGTAGCTTGCTTGCCACAGGGTGGTCCCTAGAGACTGCAGGACAGTGGCTGTGGTTCCGCTACACAACAGTGGGAAGAGGGATGAACCAGGAAACATTAGGCCAGTCAGCTTGACATCTACAGTGGGGACGATCATGGAGTCTCTAATGGCAGAGGACCTGGTGGACCTTCTGAAAGAGAATGAGCTGTAGTACCTCAGACAGCATGGGTTCATGAGGGGAAAGTCTTGTCAAATTCTTCAACTGGGTTAACACAGCAGCAGACAAGGGGAAGGCAACTGATATGGTATACTTTGAGTTCAGCAAGACCTTTGACTCAGTCGCCCAGAGTAGGCTGGTCAAAACAATTAGGGCCCTTGGGTTAAAGGAAAAGAAGACGAATTTGGTAGAGAGTTGGCTAGGGGGTAGAAGACTGGATGGTATTCAATGGGGAGTTTTCTGAGATAAGGGAAGTGACCAGCAGGGTACTACAGGGGTCCGTACTAGGACCAGTCCTCTTTAGTATTTTCATCTGTGACATAGGTGAAGGTATCATGGGTAAGATCTACCTCTTTGCTGATGTCACAAAGTTCTGTGCAAGGGAAGACATGAAGGAAGGGAGAAGGGAACTAAGGGAGGATCTGGGCAGGTTGGAGAGCTGGTCCTTGATTTGGCAGCTGAACTTTAATGCTAAAAAACATAATGTACACTGGGAGAAGAAATCCAAGGATGTAATACAAAATGGGAGGGGTGCTGCTGGATAGTGTGCTGGAAGTAAAGGATTTACTGGTGATGATATTGGAGGCCCTAAAAATGTCAGCACACTGCAAGAATGTAGTCAGCAAAGCAAACAAAATGCTGGGATGCATAGGAAGGGGGATAAGCAGTAGATGCAGGATGTGATCCTCCCTTTGTACAGGTCACTCACCAGGAATACTGGATGAGGTACTATAGCCCACACCTGAGGAAAATAATGCAATAATTAGAAGCAGACTGGATGGGCCAAGAGTCTTTTCTGCCATCAAGGTTTATGTATCTATGGGAAATTTTTCTTTGCTCCTTGCTACCCTGGATTGGAGTTCCCTCAACATTCGATCTTGCCACCCATGTTGTTTGGGGTGTAGATGCCGCCGTTGGGGGAGATCATTCACTGACATAGTCTTACGTTTCACTACTATGTCAGTGATACTCAGCTATATCTGTCATTTGCCCCTGTTGGAGAAATACTATAAACATGTTGAACTGATGCCTAGTTGATATCCATGACTGGACAGCCTCCAATTGGCATAGGCTGAATACAGACAAGACAGAAATGTTACTGGTGGATGCATGTTCTTGAAGATTGTCAGGGGCAGGAGATGTGGTTTCTGGGTTACAACTGAATGCCACCACTGTCACTGCCAGAGGCAGGGTGCAGAATTGGTGTGATCATGGATTGGGATTTGACACTAGAACATCAGGTGTCAGAAATGGTCCATGGTGGATTTTGTTCATCCATGAAGTACCACCCGGATGAAACCTTAGCTAAATTCTGAGGACCTAAAGACACTGGTGCAAGCACAAAACAACACAGCTGTTCAGCATTCTGTCCTGGGTGCCATGATCTCCAGCAATATACAGGAACCAAGACAAAGTGGTAGCCCTCCTTCCCAACTACAAATTCAAGTACTCACCATTGGTGTAAACCTCTTTATTTCAATTTTCACACCATGTAGTACATACAAATTATTTTTTATAAAACGTATCACACACTACAGTAGCATGACTGCCAGGAGTCCCTCCAACTGACCTAACGTTTCACAACAACGCTGCATCAGAGGTGATGTTCTGTCTGCCTAACAATCATTAAATAGTGATATAATATCCAGGAGATGTAGGAGAGGGCACCAGAGTACAGCAATAAATGAATCCTATGTTAATGAAGACTTCAATTTCAGCAAATCCTGAAGGAGGATCGAAGTCACAGTCTAAAACCTGAAAAACAAATGTATTTATTTATTAGCTTTTGTTTACTGGGTAAGCACGCTAGACAAGTGTAACCCCTTGTTACCCGGGGTTACTAGAATCCCAGTAAGACCTAGTGGTAGGCAGGGAATGCAGCTTGTGAAACTCCAGTTAAATGGGTTTCACACTGTCTCACTCTGTTCTCAGTCTCAGCTGAGACTGAGAGATGACATCACCAATAGAACTGTAGCAGCTGCATAAGCCACATTGGAATCTGCAGCAGAGGGAGTGAGATAGAATGCTGGGAGTTTTCAAGTCAGTCTCCTGCTTGCCTTCAAGCAGGAAGGGAGTTTTCAAAGTCAGTTCCTGTTTACCCTTCTGTAAGAGAAGGAGTGAGAAGCCAGTTTCAAGTGGTGGAGGCCGCTGTCCAGGTCTCAGTGCCCCCTCCCTCCGGGGGGAGAGTAGAGGAAGTAAAGTATCCCCATGTAGATTCCAGGGGCAATCCCCTAATTTCTGCTGAAGAAAGAAAGCTGCCTTTTACAGTTTCGGTTTCTGCTTGAAAAGTGGAAACAGTTGTACTTCGCCTGTGGGGCACCTGCAACAAAAGGGTGAGTGTTTGCTCTAATATGAGAGGGCAAAAAATATGTTTCTTCAGCCTGGGAAATGTGAAGAAATCTGGGATTTGAACTACTATTTGGGAGGCCTATAGTACTAGGACAAACAAATGGAGTAGGTTCAAAAGCTAAAGTCTGTGTGAATTCAAGTAATATTGTAGAGGGGGTGCGACAGTTCATCCACGTTTAATCTGACAGTCCAGTTTCAGTTTGTCAGAGAAATGGCCGGGTATGGGCTGTGGGAGCTGGAGGTGGGAACACCTCCATCTTTAGTAACAGGTCAACCTCTCACAGTTTCCTGTGATTGCTACTTGCCTCATGCGCTTGGCCAGTGATGAGGGAAGTACCCAGACGTGGGTCGCAAATGGGAAAATCTCTCTAGGAGTCGCAGACTCTAAGTGGTGTGGGAAGCCATAACAAGGGTAAAGAAAATTCTCTTTTTGAGATGGGAGTCAGAAGAAGCAAATGGGAAATCTCTCTAGGGTTCGCAGACTCTAAGTGGTGTGGGGAGCCACAAGTAAAATGGGTTCATTCTTCCAATGGACCGTCAGTCAAGTGACTGGCAGGGGAGCCGGGCCAGTCGAGCTGTGTACCCAAAGCGCGTGCAAGTCCGGGCTGTGTGCCTGGTGGGTCCAGAGCCTGAAAACCATAGAAATGGTTCATTCTTCCAGTGGACCGCCTTGTAGTCTCTAATCTGCATTATCAGTAAACGTAGCCCCATGGGGGTCCATCTATGCTTTGTTGTGTTCAGTTAGTTGTGAATAAAAGCCACACTGAAAAATCCCATTCCTGGTTCTGGACATTACAGTTATTGCTTCCTGTGTTCGGATTTACTTGGGTACCCCTGTGCAGAGTAGCCAAACCTAGGTCCCCTTGTGCCAGGTAACCTTATCCTCCCCGAACCCAGGTCCCCACCAGGTATTGCTGCCAGCACCAACAGCATGCCACCTGTCATTTTGACAAAAAGGCAGGGGTGGGGGTTACACAAGGAATGCCTATTTTCAGGTGCAACCCAGGAGATTATAAGAATAATTTTACAAGCAGAATGAGCACAATTACAACATAGTGAAATACAGGCATTGAACAGGGTGAAACAAATAAAAAAGTACAGGATGATCAGATAAGCATGTACATCAAGGTAAGATCATACAAGCAGTAATAACAATTCTTGGTATGACACATGGACTTTTAAGGTGAGACATTGGGTGGTTGTCCCAGTATAAGGATGATAAGTGCTGAGGTGCAGAAAACCATAAGAGTGGATGGTTCCCCTATTTGAGCTCAGGGGGAGGGAGTTAGGAACCAGGGAAGTGGATGGAGCACACCTGAGTCCAAGCCAGGGTTGGAGGTACCAAGCAGCCTAGGGACAGTTACAGGCTGAGGCAGACTTCAGGTGTGACCAGAGGGAGCTCTTAAATGTGGGATGGGTAGGACTACATCTGACTGGCGCAGGTAGGGTATTCCAGAATCTAGGGGCACAGACAGCAAAGGCACAATCACCTGCCAGAATACGAGTTTTTGGGACGGGGGGGCAGTACAGCTGACCTGAGCTGGTATGATGGTAGAGCCAGTTGGAGGAGTTGAGACAAGGCAGGTGGGGTGGCATTACGGACAATTTTGTCTGTGAAGCAGCCCACGACAAAGGAACAATAATTACTTGGGGACATCCAGTGTAGGTTTTCATATAACTCACAGTGATGGGTAAGCCAAGGGGCAGCGAGGGCAGAGTGGCAGATATTATTATAGGCCACATCCCATTTTGTGAGACTAGTTTTAGTAGTGAGGGTAAAGGTAGTCAGTCCGTAACTGAGAGAGGGAAGAAACAATCCTTTAGCAAGGGCAAGATGAGCAGCTGCTGGAAGGGACCCATGAGCCCTGTGTGCAAGTCCAAGCTTGATGTTTGTTGCCCTGCATACATTTTGAATATGTAGAGATAGGTCTAACTGAGGGTCAAGAGTAACTCCCAGGTATTTAAAAGAGCGTGTAGTGCCAACATGGACTCCATCATGACTCAAGACATTTAGTGGGATGGGTCACTGCTTGAGCTTGGTAGAGGATCCAAAAAGCATGAGTTGTGTTTTCTTTATGTTTAGCACAAGCTTGTTTGTCAGGAGCCAATTCTGCAGCTTGTTGAAGTCAGTTTGTAAACTGTGATTTATGGCACTGACATCACCCGAGCTAGACAGGAGGATCAGGCCATCTGCATAAAGTGTTGTGGCACTACAGGCGGGGACTGTAGGAAGGTCATTGACAAAAAGAGAAAATAGGATGAGACCTGTCATCGAGGCACAGGTCAGCAAGCATAGGAAAACCAGGAGCAGTTGTAGAATTCACCAAAAGTTATTTATTTGCACTAGTAGTATCATAAAATAAATGAGTTTAGTATAACTATTTACAAAGGCAACATAAAATAAAGTTTTCTTTCAGTCTCTGTGTCCCTTGTTCTTCTTATCTCTCTTGCAGTTGCAGTTTAGCTGTTACAAGTCCTTTCAACCCCCATCCTTAGCAAGCATCCTGTTTTTGTAAATTTCAGGGCAGGAGCTGCTAGAATACATTGTGCTTTGAGCTGAGGCTCCCTTTTGCAAAAGGCTGGAAGATTTGCACTCAAGTAACCTCTGGAGTTTTCCATTAGCTTTTTACAATCATCTCGAATTATAATTGTATATATTTCAACAGTAATGCTATACATTTTCCAAACAAAAGGGATCTCAATATCAGTTACATTTCCATACAATGAATTTGCACATATTTTTATATTAACAGATATACAAGGGAGGAAAAACAGACAGCAAGGGAGGACTGAGATATAGTGAGAGACAAAGAACTGCGAGCCTGTCAGATTCATCAAGTCTGAAGTTTCACAGGAAAATGTGGTTGCGCAACCGGACAGACAAATAGACAGGAAAGGAAAGATCCCTGCATTTTAAACACTGTCTCCAACAAATGGGACAGGGTCCTCCTATTCCACCCTGTCACAGGGCCCAAGATAGATCCCTGAGGGACACCAGTCACAACAGGAGCAGGATCCAAGAGAGCTCTATTGTACTTAACTAATTGTAGCCTGCCAGTGAGATAATTGGGAAACCAGTTTAGGGCAGAGCCAGACACACCAAGGGAGTGAAGTTTAGCACAAAGCAGGGTGTGATCCACCAGCTCTAAGGCCTTAGAGAAGTCTACAAAGATAGCCCCCAACAACATGCCATGGTCCATGGCAGTCCTTATTTCAGATGTGACTTTAGCAAGGGCTGTACCGGTGCTATGGCTTTTTTGAAATCCATGCTGTTCAGGGGACAGTAAGGTGTATTTAGTCACGTAATCTGTCAGCTGCATTTCCACCACATTTTCCAGTATCTTGCTGACAGCAGACAAGGTGGCTATAGGACGGTAATATTCAATGCATTTCCGGTCACCCTGCTTAAAGACAGGGACCACCTTTGCTACTTTCCAGATTTGGGGAACGATTCCAGTGGTGAGGGATAGGTTAAGAATATGGGAGATGGGGAGTGCAAGTAAAGGGGCCCCAGGCTTTAGGAGCTTAGGTTTGAGGTCAGCATGACCAGCACTCATGTGAGGAGAGAGGCCAGCGAGAAGCTTGTGGATTTCCCTCTCTGAGATTGCCTTAAGATAGAAGGGTGGATGAGACAGGGGTTCTGGTAGGGAGGTATGGGTGGAGGTAGATGACTTGTTGTTAGCAGCAGTGAGCAGGGAGGTGTATGCTGAGAGATCAGTGAATTGCTTGTTAAATGCATTAGCAATGGTAGAAGCATTATTGCAATTTATGCCATCAATTAAAAATGTTAAAGAACTATAAATACAAGGAAGTGAAAAAAATGTTAACGTACTCACTGGTGCAAGCATTCATGACCATGATTTGATTACTATAATGTTCTACACCATTGGCTGTCTGGAGGTTTGACATGCTGCTTGCAGCTGGTGCAGAACTGCCACAGCTAGGTTAACTGCAGGAGTTCCTCGCAACAAGCATATTGCTGCTGTGCTGCAGACCTTGAACAGCCTGCCCGTCGTGTCTCCTTCAAGATTGATTTGATAATATATACAGCACTATACAATCTGGGCCCTGGCTGCCTAAAAGTGCTCCTCTGTCAATATGCTCCTGTACACCCTCTCAGCTCTTCTAATGGGGCCTTCTGATGGTCCACAGGTCCTGGCTAAAGCTACATTATCTGGAGATCAGGCATTTGTGGTGGCAGCACCCATATTTAGGAATCAACTGCCCCGCCATCTTAGGGAGACCCCCTCGGTGAAGTATTTTAAGAAGTAACTGAAATACCATCTGTTTGCCACAGCTTTTGTGGAGTAGTCATCTGCTGACAATGCTGAGCTCAATATATTTATTATCATATAAAATATTATGGGTTATTATATATGTATATATATTTGTATGATGGAGTCTGTGCAGTGAGAATTTATGTATAATCTGTGAGGCGCCCCAAAGACTATTACTGCTACTACTAAAACTACATAAATTGCATGAGAAGACTGATAATTTCCAAACTGTTTGACACTTGTAAATCTTCCCAAGATTTATGCAGTCATTCTAAATCCTAAAACCCAGTGCAAGCATCAATGGTATGCAAATCCTTGAAGGGGCAGCATAGGGAGTTCTTGCCTAGTACTACCTTCTGCTGACCATATCAGTACTAAGATCTCATCACAGCCAACTCGTACATGTAACCCTAATCTTTCAAAATCTTTGAACTCTTGCATGACAACAATAAACACTCAAGCTATTGCTTAATGCCTCAAAATGAAAGTGATGGTTATTAACTGACTTGTTTTAGTTTCTTCAAAATGGCAGTTTTGTAAGTGGTGCTCCATTGCAGTTCTGTTAAAAAGGGGGAAAGTCCCTTCACTTACTTACATAAAGCCCATGAACGAGAATCAGAGTTTCCTTGCTATGTACCATGATGGCTGTCATGACAATGTCATCATCTGTACTATGCAGCTTGGAGTCAAGAAATATTTCTGAAGATGTTTAATTAAGCAATAAGGCACAACAGGGTGTGGGTTATTGGAGATTTACCCACGCCTTGTGTGGTGTGTCACAAGGTGCAACCAAGTGACTTAACCACACAAGAAGTGGGTAAATCACCCCAATAACTCACACCCTGGAGTGCCTTATTGTGATTATACAATGGACCCATGTGTAAAATACATTTAAAATATGTTTAATTATATTTTTTATAAATGCCATTCCTCAGCTGTGGGTTATGCAGGATTTACCCACGGTCATGTGACATGTTTTGACCACTGAGGTTATAGGATTTTCACACATTATTGTATAATCATAGGTATACTATGTTTAGTCAGTATAATGTTAACATTGCTATATGGTTGCAAGCCGGACATGTGCGGACGCCCACGGCCAGCACACCTGCACCATGCAATGGAGTCTGCATGGCATGACCGGTGGCAAGAGGAGCACAGCATGCAGAGGTGGCATGCACACACACCCGAACGAGAACACACGCCACACACAAACCACAAGTTAAGCACTGCCGGACAGACACGGGCCATATGAAACAGGGCCAGAGACACATGTTATGGAAAAATATACTGCCTTTATTAAATAGCTGTATGGAACAGAGACAGGCGGGGATGGGGATAGGAAGTGCAACATGGTGAACAGGGATGGAGAGAGGGTGGGCCAGTCTAGTCCTCCATGGATGAGTCGGATGTCTCATATTTGACAGGAGCTGGGGTGGTGCTCGAGTAGTCATGCTCCACCAGGACAATGTACCCCTGAAATGAGAAGATGGGGCAAGGGGATGTGTGTCAGTGACAGGAAGAGACACTCACAAGAAGCAGAACACAACCCACACAGACATGCACACCACACAACACCCACCTGTGATGGTTTCTGGATGGCCCAGAGGTTCCTGTTCAAGTTCTGATACACCAGGGCATGCTGTGTGCATTTGCATGTCAGGTAGTCCTGCGTGTCCAGGGGCCACCACATGTTCCTCCATCGAAGGGCTACGACCTCACCAAGGACACCCTCCTCCAGGTCCACCTTCTCAAGCACCATCTGCATTGGTTCACCAAGCGGGGCCTGCAAAACACAGCAAATGGCATACCACAGCATGGCAACCTAACAGATGGGCACAGACAACAACACATATGTGGGCAAAGACTTATTTATTTATTTCAACTGTGTTAACCGGGTAGGCCCACTGGATCCAGTGGGACCCTTTTTCAGGGGTGATCCAGGGTTAGTTACATGTACCATAATTTGTAATAGATAATAAATGCACGGCAACACAGATAACAGATACATATACAGGTCAGAGAATAGAAGAACAGTGTCAATTGTACACAGGATCGTACAGTACAATTAATTAGTAAATACAAAGTATGAGGTAACAAACATTATGGGATAAAGACAGGATGTCATACCAGCTTAATAGGGGGAGAAAGACCCTTTACGATGGGTGGGGGCTGACCAGATAAACCATTCACATTTGAGCTTTGGGTGGTTGGCTGGGGGATCAAGTGTAGGACCACCATGGTGGACACAGCGCATACAGACAGGAACAAGTGCTGCTTAATAGCAGGTGCTCTTGTAGCCCTTTTCAAAAGGATCCCAGGGAGCTGAAGAGCTGAAGGTCATGAGGGAGTTTGTTCCACAGCACTGGTGCCGTATGAGCAAAGGATTTACCGCCAGCCGCTGTCTTTAGTCTGGGCACAGCCAGTAATTTCAGGCCAGTGGTGTGCAGCAGTCTGCTAGAGTATTTAAGTAGGCCAGCAAGTCACTAAGGTGGCAGGTCCTGTGTTAGTTTGTAGGCTAAGCACAGAAGCAGATACTGGAGCCGGTGGCAAAGGGAGAGCCATCTGAGGGTGTCCAGGACATCACAATGGTGCTGTCGCGGGTGGGCATTAGCTGTAAACCTGGCTATCTTGTTGTACAAAGTTTGTAGCCTACTGAGCTCCTGTTTCTGGAGTGAGTGCATTACTGGGGCAGTGTAGGTAAGGTTGGGGAGTAGGATACTGTTCGCAATAGTAGTCCTGGACCACATGGCATATGGAATGCCAGACACCACTGGTGTCCATTTCAGGATTACCGATGGTTTCTGAACTGCCTCCCACATGTTCCCCACTGAGAGTGCGTCCTGGTAGGTGGATGCAGCCACCCTGATGAAGTGCTTGGGTAGGCCACATTCAAGGCCCATGACTGATCGCCTAGTTGCTGCATGCACCATCGTCACTCATGCAGAGTGAGGGCCCGGCACATGAGTATGGCGGCATGGCCCCCTACATGGCACGCCCCCCCGCATGTGATGTGCCCCACCCCTTAAAGGGCAAACCTCCAAACCTGGAAACCGTATGTGACACCACCCGTGCAGAGGACATTGCCACGGGAGACAACAGTGGGAAGTGGAGGGACAGTGCCAGTTACAGGATGTGCTCTGGGGCGCTAATGAATGTCCTTGCAGCAACAGGCATGGCGACGTAGATGCCCCCGCATGTTCCAAGGCAGACTGCAGGCACACATGCTGGGTGATGTCAAATGTCTCCAGAGGTTCCATGCGGACTGTGCCATGCTGTGATATCTCTGTTTCCTTGTTGATGGGCAGGTATGGCCCCGGACATGCAGGTCACAAGCCATGACCGTGGAGACCAAGGTCATGTGTACCCTGCAGTACTGTGCTACTGGGTCATTTCAGAAGGTGCAGGTGACATCGCAGGTGTCAGCCAGGCATCCATCTCCCAGGCCCTGCGGGGGAGCACATCTGGTTCCCCACGTTGCCCAGGGAAGTGAGGACAGTTGGTGCAGGGCTTCCACGAGGCATATAGAATGCCAGACACCATTGGTGCCATCAACTGCACACACGTAGCGATCCTGACACGGACAAGGATGCTTACAGGATCTACAAGGGGTACCACAGTGTCACCTACCAGGTTGTGTACGATGCCAAGGGCATACTGACCAATGTCTATGCCAAGTACCCCAGGTTGTGCCATGACTCATACATTCTTGACAACAGCGGCCTGAAATGGCACCACGCATCACTGGTAGAGTTGTCAGAGTGGCTAATAGGTACGTATGTCTGTACTGTGCCATGACAACTGTGTGACGTGTGCATTGTGTCTGTATTGATGCTCTGTCTTCTCCCACAGGTGACAGTGCCTATCCACTGAAGACATACCTCCTGACACCCTACCTCGCACCGCAGTACCTGGCTGAGGATGCCTTCAACCATGCACTTGCAAGGGCCAGGAACATCATGGAACAAACCACAGGACTCCTGAAGATGTGACTCAGGTGCCTGGACCACATGGGTGGGATGATGATGTTACAACCTGGAGAGGAATGCAGAGTCTTCACCGCATGCACCATGCTGCACATCTGTGAGCGACGCCAGCTGCCACTGCTCACTGACATTCCATGACCGACACTACACGGACAGCTGGGAGGAGGGCAGGGCAGGACAGTCATGCGGTGCAGCGTCCAGGGGTACCCATGAGCCTGCAGTGTTGGTGTGATGAACCACTGCCTGAATGCATCAGAACACATGCTGTCAGGCGGCATCTGTACATGGCGCTGTGCAGTTTGTGGTGCCTGTGGGGCTGTGCTCTACTTGTGGGCATGGGGTGGGGGCATGTGTCTGTGTGTTGTCAGTGTATATGTGGTGAGTGTCTGTGCCTGCAGGGGTCATATACCCCGGCCTCCATGGCTGCAGCCGACATTGCCCATGCCATGGCCCCTGCCACTGGCGGTTGCATCAGCCACTGGCTGCAGGCCACGCTGTGCGTACCGCAGATTCGCAGAGGCAGTCGTGCCAAAGAGACCTGTGGGTGCGCTTTTGGGTGTATCCACCTCGCCTACATCAGGCCGTGCACCCCTGCGTTCATGTTCCCAGGTGGTTGTATTGTCACCCACAGTGCCTGCAGCTGCGGCCGGTTGCGACTGTGCCTGATGCACACCCAGGCGTTTGGCTATGGCTCTGAGTGCATCAGCGATTCTCTCCTGTACACAGATGCTGGCGGAGACCTCAGTGGCCAGCCTCACCTTGCGCCCACACACCAGCCTCAAGTGCAACTGCTATCTGCTCCTGTGCCCAGGCTCCAGTGGCAGGCTCCGCTGCCATCTCCTCCTGTGTCCTTGCCACACCAGTGAGGATCTCTGTGAGGCACTCCAGGGCATGCATGTGATCCCTTGTCACCTGTGATCTCTCCCGCTTCAGCCTACAGAGGTCTGGGTAGTAGGTTGACATGGGTCTGCTTGTTGTTGACTGGTGTGGTCACCTTACTATTGGGGGCCAGTGCATATTCCAGATTGTGTGTCCGAGGACTTCCATGATGTCCCTTGTGGCTCTGTGTCCTCCACTGTTGCAGTGCCTCTGCCCTGTGTCTCTGGTATGCTGTGTCTGTCATCTTGCATTGCCTGGGTGCCATGATCCTCCTCCGCCACTGTGGACTCCATGGCCTGGCTGTCCATTGCTGTTACTTGCTGTGTGTCCATGTCCTCAGGGGTGCCTCTTTGTGCCCCCGTGCCTGCTCCCTGTGGTGTGTCATCAGTCCTCTCTCACTTCATGTCTGATGTGTGCTGTGGCGCCCGCTCCAACAGCTGGTGTGTCTTCCAGCCGAGTGTCACCTGTGGGGGGGGGGGCATGCCGTTAGTTATGTTGCCTTGTGTGTCCACGGTGTGTTGTGCCTTTGTGGCATGCAGGCACCTACCATCACTGTTGTCCACACATGTTGGTCTGGTGGTGTGGCCTGAGGGGCCCTCCCCCTCCACTGTAGTCATCGTGCACTGTGGGTGGAGTTGACACTGTCAGCTTGCCCATTGCCCCCACAGTACCATGCTTGACCTGCTGTCTCCTGCCCCCACATTCATCTGGCATGCTGACAATGCCATCTGACTCACCATCAGTTACGATGTAACTGATTGTGTTGCCCACCTTCTTCTCTATGGGTGTCATCAGGGATTCTGGGGGGCGGCGTCGGTGGTGGCCTGGGACTGGCATGCACGACTCAGCTTTTTCTCCACTTGGGACCAGAGGTCCTGTCACTTGTGCTTGATGGTGGCTAGCGTGTGCAGGCCTATGGTCCAGCGGTATTTACCACCACCTCTATACTGAGCCATATCTTGACCTTTGCTTCTGTGGGGCTGGTCAGGGATCTGTGTCCGTACAGCACATCGTAGTGCTGGCGTATGTCACTGACCACTACCGGCACCTGTCCCCGATGAAGTTTGCTGACCATGTCCGCCAGCCCCTGCCCTGTCCTGCTTACCCAGCACCCACTACAGCCGGTGCCAGACCTGGCTCTGGCCATCTTTCCCCTGTTGTCAGCATTCACAAGTGCCATTTCCATCTCTCCTGCGTGCCTTATATTCCTCTGTCCACACTGCTGTTCCACATCTCCTTTTATGGTGGGGTCACAAGGTGGGGTTTGGTTTCTTCATGGGCTGTGGCCCACCCCTGTGCGCAGCTGCACACCCCACTTGTCCACGCCCCTGTCCTCCCCGCATCTTGCATGCCTGTTCATGAATGGTGCGTATTCATCCAGCTCTGCGCACCACATAGCTGAGCAGCCCAACTTGCAACAGGTTAGCGCGTATCTCCCACACCTTCGTGAATAGGGCCCATTGATTGTACACAAGTCTAGGAAGCCGAAGTGTTTTAGGGGAATTTTGATGGACTCATTCCCTCTGGAATATGAGGCTAACGCAAATGCCTGGATGATGGGGCCATGTTTTTACAGAGTGGGTTACCAAACTAAATGCAACACGCATTTGTCAATGCCGAATGTTTGCTTGCTGGCATTGGCATTGGTAGCATAGGAGTTACAGAGCTGCATAATAGGAATGGCAGTGAAGTATTGAACTGCAACCAACCCCACCACCACCCTGCAGATTGTGACAGGCATTGGGGTGTGCCTCTGGGTTGTCAAGCATAATGGCCACGCCATTTCACCAAACCCTACCCTGCAGACACTGACAAGTGTCACGGTGTGCCTTGGGGTCTTTGGCCCTTATGCGCACCCCATTCCATCAGGAAACACGGTGATATGGCTGCGGTATAGAAGAATGGGGTGAACTTTGGGGCCAAAGAGTCCAAGGCACACCTCGATGCCTCTCAGTGGCTGCAGGGTGTGGGTGGGGGGTGGAATGGTATGAGCATTGCAGCTGACAATCCCAAGTCACAGCCCTGATTCCTGTCATTCTCTACAGGGTGGGCCGTTATGGTCGGAAACCCTAATGCCTCAGTCATTCATTGGTATTTTCACTCCAAATTTTCAACATGTTTTTTTTGTGACCCCCACCTCATGAAGGGTGGCAATATCAGTTTGTTAGCCAAAAGATGCTTTTGCACAGCGACTACGGCATTTGTCACCACAGGTGCAAAAACACATTCTGAACAGGATGTGAAAAATGACAGCTGTACTGTTCATGGGGAGGTGTAAAAAATGGCAATGTTGAAAATAGGCAGTGAAAATATTAAAAAAACTGGTGAAGTCATGAGCGTGCATAGAAACTGTGCAACGCACACCTGTAATGTAATTAGTTTTGGGATTTTTTACAGCAGATTGTCAACACAGGCATTTTGGGACCTCTGATCATGAACAGTGTCACTGTGATTTTCTTTATCTGTCCCGAACAATGATTTCCCACAGCGACCACGTATTTCTGTGCTGAAAGTGTGAAAACACATTTCGGCCATGTTGTGAAAAATGACAGCTGTGCTGTTCATAAGGAAGTGTGGAAAATGCCACTGGTGAAAATCTGGACTGAAAATATTACAAATTCACTAACTTCATATGGTGCGGGGAACTGTGCAATGCTCACTCATAACAGTCATTTTATGGACTTTTGTCACCAAATTTTCAACATAGCCATTTTAAGACCTCTGCTCATGAACAGTATCACAGTGATTTTCTTAATCTGTCCCAAACATTGATTGCGCACACTGACTGCGCCATTGTGCGTTACATGCACGGAAACACATTTTGGGTAACACGTGAAAACTGACAGCTGTATTGCTGATAAGGAGGTGTGGTAAAATGGCAATGTTGAAAATCCGGAGTGCAAATATTAAAAATTCACGAACTTAAGAGCATGCGTAGGAACTGCGCAACGCATGCTTGTAAAACAGTCATTTTTAGGAATTATTTCACCAAATTTGCAACACGGGCTTTTTCAGAGACCACCTTATGAACACTGGCACTGTCGTTTCCTTAATCAGTCCTGAAAGGTGATTTCGGGGAAGTGACCGCAAAATCACCCTTCGGGCCCGATTAACACCATGACAGTTCAAGAATTCATGAGGAGGGGTCCCAAAAACCCCATGTTGAAAATTTGGTGCCAAAATTCAAAAAAATGCTTGAGATATGCATCAAAGTTGAAAAAACCCTATTTATTACATTATACAGCTTACTGGCATTTCCTCAGTTCGTGGTCAGCTTTGAAGAGTGCAGACGTTTTTTTCCAGGTCCACCAAGATCATCGCCCGACTCAAGGTAAGTATGGGGTGAGATGGGGTGGGTAGGTAGAGTGCGAGAGGGTGGGTGGGCAAAGAGACCGCCGAGGGAACTTTTTTTGTTTACAGGTTTTTTTGTTTTTTTTTTAAAGAAGATGACGCTGACATTTGCCACGCCGGGTGGGTTCCCAGTTTTGCCGCCTTGCTGGAAGGCTGTTTGGGAGGCCTGGCGTCGACGGGGATTGGGCACCCCTGCCGCCATAAGCAATTTTTGCCACGCTGGGGTGGGCTCCCAGTGTGGCAGCTGGAAGGCTGTTTGGGGAGCCTGCGCCCGATGGGGATTGGGCACCCCTGCCGGCCATAATAGCTTTGCCACGCTTGGGGTGGCCCCAGTGTGGCACCTGGAATATTTTTTGGGGGTGTGGGAAGCCGATGGGGATTGGGCACTCCCGCCAGCCATACAGTGTGTGCGTGGGGGCGATGAGCACTAATATGCGCGGGTGTCGGGGAGCGCTGCTCACTGAAGCGGAGCTCTCCCTTTCAACTGTATGGCACTGCATTTTGGATGATCGCACTATGTTTCTTGCACGTGCGTGCAAGCAAACATAAAAATGAGGAGGAGATGAAGAAAAATATGTCTCATTATGGACAACTGCAGTGCCCATCCAAACCTCACATTGAACTATGCTCGTTTTGTGTTTCCACTGCACAACACAACAGCCCTGATCCAACCGATGGATCTGGGCATAATTAGGAACCTCAAGCAGCACTACCACATGACAGTCATGGAGAAGGTTCTGAAAGCCATTGATGGAGGAAGTGCAGCAAAAGTCAGTGACCTGGCTAAAGAGATTAGGATCTTGGATTGTATATAAATGCTGGACTTAGTGTGGCATCTCGTCAAACCAGAGACTATAAGAAAATGTTTCACTAAGGCTGGATTTTGTACCGACCCTTCGACAGGTAAAAACTGCACTAACAATTTCATTGCACATTTACACATTTTTTTGTCCTACATGTTTCATTTCCTTACAGGTACTGGAGCAGGAGCAGCTGCAGAGTAACCTGAAGAGAGTGTGGCTGTAGCTGGGATGTCTAACAAGGAGTTCCAGATGTATGTGGACACTGGCCTCGGGCTAGAGACATCACGCTCCATAATGCAGGAGGACATCACAAGGGACACAGCTGCCAAAACAGCACTCTGTGGATGATGACACACAGGATCCTGAACCTGAGAGCGAGTCGGCACCGCCACCAAGAACAACAGGAGAAATCAAACAATGTATGAAGAAAAAAGGCACTTTATACTCAGCAAGGAAAATGGGGATCTAAGCCAGTTTTATGCAACAGATTCATATGTAGATGAGCTGGCATTATAACATAGTAAGGGTCCGTGAGGCTGCCCCGCTCCATGCAACATGTTTTTGCTCCTCAGTAACCTGACAAAACATGGCCTTTGCAGAGGTTTCTATGAATGAGATTTCAATTGTTTGGAGAAGTAACGGTTAGAGGATTTTGTTTTTTTCCTCAGCATGGATGCCATATATGTCGCACTGTATATGCTGCACAGATTCTTTCTGTAACTGGTGGTCTGACGGACGTTAATGTTTTCTGTTCGGTGTTCTATGGAGTATGGCTGGAATGTTGTAAGAAAATGAAAACACACCATAATGGTGTATTTTTGGTATTTGGCCGCATCTAAACAATCTCCAGGCCATGAGCCCTTGACTATTTTCCCAGGGTATACTGTGTAAGTGAACAAAATAAATACCCTTATCATAAAGGTGCTTTCAGCTATGAGCTTGTGGCGGCTTTCCTCTTAGCGAAATTATATTAGATAACTAGACTCAAGGAAGTCCGCTATGACTTTTAATTAAGTTTATATGGTTGTGCAGCGTGTTTGGCATCCCTTTAAAGTTTGAGAAAGAATAATGTGAGATGAGAAGTGGACTTAAGGTTCTAAGGATTTTCACAAAGAATCTGGTCAGTCTTTATAGGAAAGACTGCTAAAGACTGCTGAAATATGCTGAAGTACGCTGACGGATGAGGAATTAGACGCATACTGTGCTTATGAGCGCTTTTAAAGTTTTTAACAGGTATGCTATGGTTGCCTGGGGAGCTAAAGAGCTTACAATTTATTGTTCAAAGGTCTGTGTTTATTGCGCTTAGAGGAGCGCTATTTCTGTTTTTTCTAATAGTGTTTCCCATAATTACGGAGTCGGATCAGACAAAGGAGGAACTGCGCATGGCCTGAGACCAGACTTTAGAACCCTGGAGAACAGAAGGATATTTCGGTGCTTGGTTTATAAGAAAAAAGCATGGGGGTAAAACTTTGTGTGCAATCCATTTCCTGGTAAGAGACGCTTTTAGTGACTACCAGAGAAGTGGTCTGTGAGGTTGATGCGCCCGCATGCACTTTGCTCTCTATTGCTATAGACAAATTTTGGGTGAGTTTTCCCAAAGAGGCATCTCTGCTGTTTCACTATCAGAATTGGATTAGTAGCAAGTATTGTGAGAATTTGCACGAGAATCTATGTGGACTTCAGGGGATGGAACTGTTTGCGATGGTGCTTGGCCCCACCCAATAAAATTTATGTTTTGAATAACAACAAAAGCTCCCTATGTGACTCACTTAAAATATGAGACCTTTTTGTGAGAAATAATTTACTTATTTCTCAAAGCAGGTGCTATTATGCTGTCTGCTTTGTTTCAATATTCTAGAATCTGTGTTTTGTTTGACATTTAATGGACTCCTGAAAGTAAGTGGAGCCTTAACCTTAACACCAATTTGTAGACTTCTGAGTGAATTGAGCCAGGACTCTCAGCTCCAAGCAGATGGACACTCAGATGGATACTTTGTTGTAAAGAAGGTTGTGTTTTAAAAAGTCTATGTAGAATAATGTAGGCTTTTTCATTTATGTGTCACATGTTTAATTTGTGTAAACCACAAACTAGGTGTACTTCATTGTTGGATTTTTTATTAGGACTCTATTAGAGTTGCCCATTTTAGCTTAGGTGGCTAAGCAATTATCCATGATCCATGAGAAAGTAAAGATGTGTCAGAGCAGCCTGTAGAATAATGATTTGATTAATGATCTTAAGGAGGAATGGCTGAGAAGGTTATGTCCTAGCCTCATGCCTAATATTGGGAAAGTGTGCTAGTTAGTGGAGGAAAATGTTCTGGTTTTTTGAGGGTAAAGGCTGGTCACAGTGACCTGAGGTGAATACTATTTGTTTGCAGGTCTGTAAATCCTACCATACTTAGCATTAAGCAGAGGCAAGGAGCAATATTTGTGGCAGGATGTCTCTAAGTATTTATTAAGAAGGTCAGGTATAACTGGCAATAAGGTAATTCCTAATGGGACATCTGACTAAATGTTTGTAATTATGTGTGACCCGCAGTAGTATCTTCGTGAGTTGACACCTGGTCTGTATAGAGGCCCGAAGCTAAGTGGGTGTGTATTATACATGCCCTCAGTAGGGCCCATAAGAGGGCACAGGTGTCTGAAAATGAAGTAAATGTGTGCATACAGGAAAGCATACAAGGTCTAAGAGTACCCAGATGTGGTTTTTAATTGCTGCTGGTGTATAATTCCTGCTATTTTGATGATAAATGGAGGCTCAGAGCTAGCGAGTGTTGCAGGCTGCCCCGTAGCTTGCTAAGGGTGTGGGTATACTTGTAATCTAGGTGTTCTGCAGTTTGGGTACAGTGACCTGTTTAATCTCACTAATTTCCTGGCATGAACCTCTGCAGACTGGAAACAACCCTGATTTGGGGTGGGACTGGATGATAAAATCTGCTCCTACTGGGAGGCTGTATGTAGAAAGCTTACGCTGTAGAGCTGAAAATAGTATCAATTGATAACATGCATGCTATTAGCCATTGTAATGAACAATTGTATATGGCATGTCTCTGGCAGTCATATGCTGGTGTCATTGACTATCAATATAACAATTGTTTTTTGTGAACATGAATCTGATATGGATGTGAAGATTTAACGGCTATCTAGTGGTGTTTTTGCCTGCTAAATGTTTTAATTAAGTGCCTCTTGTATGAAATGTGGATTTACACATATTGTAATGTATGTTTTTAGAATACTGTAATGGCTTTTTAGCTGAACAATAAATTTTGCTACCATAACATCGTAAGCAGCACAAGACCACTGACAATATGCACAGAAATAATGCTGCGTTGAATAAGTCTAACCATTTTAACCTTTTTTACAATTTTAAACTTTTTTCAACATCTGCACATTTAAAATGTCTTGTAGAAAAAAGTTAAGTAATGTATCTGTAGTAGCATCTCCTGTCTGTATGTTTACTGTAGAATCTGCATTGGACAAGTGCAGTATTATACTGCCACTTAGTGATCAAACAAGATATAACGGCAGTCCACATACACAAACAGCCTGCTTAGAGGAACATTTTTCTTTTTTAATTATTTATTTATTTAGGTTCAGATCATACCTTTGAGCGCAGAGCTCTTTTACAAAAGTTCCACGTCAAACAGTGACAATGACAACAATAACAGTTTATATACAATACTCGAATAGTAGATAGCTAGTATACAATAAGGTTACAATGTCATTCATATAACCAATGGTGATAGTACAGCATCAAGAGCATTCAACTAGGGTAAAAGACAGTGTTTATATGTAGCAAAGGAGATAAAGAGGTGTGACACCTAGTGTAAGAGTCCGAGGAGGAGTCAAGGTGAGGGGAGGGAGACTGGGGAGGCGCCAAAAGAAGTGGCTTTGTCTAGGAGGTTGGGAGGCAGGTAGTAGGTTGGTTTTAAGGTTGATCCAGAGGGGAGATGAAGACAGAGGATAGGGAAGGGAAGAGTGGGGGTAAAAGGAAGGGAAGAAGAATGTGGATGAGTGGGTACAGGTGTTAGAGTCTCTAGTGGCAGTCACAAAACTGTCCTAGTAAGAAGGTGTTGCATTAGGCCATTTTTGAATTGCGAGATGCATTCGGAGTTTAAAATGTGCACTGAGATTTCATTGAGCCATTGGGGGACCCTATAGCTGAAAGCACGCTGTCCCTGCACAGTTTGACGGAAAGGTGTTGTTAGGGCCCCCATCATCCTGCCTCTGGTGGTATAGCTGGTAGCACTTGGTGTTAGGATGCTAGAAATGCATGGGGCGGTTTTACCCATTAGTGCCTTTTTTCCAAGGAGACATGTTTGGAATTTAATCCTGTTCTTTAGTGGCAGCCAGTTGGTCTGCTCATATAAGGAGCAGGAATGGGTATTTCGATCTGCAGCCATTGTGAGCCTACATGCCTTGCTGAGGGCAGTGTGAATCCTTTTAAGTGCAGTGTCTGTTGCTGCACCATAGACCACCAATCCATAGTCGATGGTAGAAAGGATGGAGCTGGAGACTGAGAGCCTCTGGAGTGAGATATTTTTTATACCTATACCGTACACCCAGCTTGGTGTTCACTGCCTTTACCACTGTGTCGATGTGTTGGGTGAAGGTGAGGGAGTCATCAATGGTGACCCCCAGGTACTTGAAGGAATGAACTTGTTCTAGCGGCTCACTGACTTTATTGGACATGGTGAGGGGAGGGAGCTTCCTTTTGTGCTGCAGGCTGGCTGTGAGCATCTCCTTGGTCTTTTTGTAGTTTAATAAAAGTTTTCGGCTACAGAACCAGTCTTCCAGCTTGTAGAAGGATGCCGGCAGCTCGGAGTGGAGGGTGGCTATTGATGAACTGCTGATGAGAAGTACAGTGTCATTTTCTTGGGCAAATAGAGTGTGATTATGAGCAAGCTCCACTGTATTATGTTAATGTTGCTAATGATCTCCTTATGCAAGTACTCAATATACTGTTTAAAAGATTTTGGCACCAAGGCCAACATCATTTTACTACCAGTTGTCAAGATTTTGGATTCCTGCGTTTGTGGCTAGACTGCTGCTTTCATAGACTCTTTAGCAACTTTAAAACATGTTACTGATAGATCGATAGCAGTTATTTTCCTATAATAAACCATTCAGGACTATTAATTAAATAGCTTGGCTAAAGTACACTTCCGAATTTAATGCCTTTGTATTGTTCCCTAAGGAATTTCCCTTTATTCTCCATCAAATAGGGAATGATAAGAAAAAAAAATACTTACCATAGTAATCTTGTTTCTTCCAAGGGATCCTTCAGTATACTTAACTAATGCAGTTAGCCTGGTAGGTTCAATTGCCCCGGAGAAAGTGGAATGTATGTAAATTATAGAATGCTGAAGTAGAACTAGAACATAGTCCAAATCTCTGCCTCTAGATGCTGCTGCATTCTGCAGACTAACATCAGATTCATTTGGAGCTATGTGGGCAATAGCCTCCTATGTAATAACCTATGCTAACCCAAGTGAACAATAAAAAAGAAACAGTAGACCCCATCAGGGCTAACTATGATAAACACAACAAAAAAGAAAAAACTGAGCTAACAGTAAGGAATGCTCAATAGTGTAGAAAAAAAACTGGCACTGCTCAAACCTGCTTTTCAGGTTCTGGAAGGGGAGGCAGGGAGGGAGATTTAAGCATACTGAGGGATCCCCTGGAAGAGACAAGATTACCATGGTAAGCATACGTGTGATATCTCCTGATTTTGCCAGGAGACTCCTGTTTTTTTTACTGAACTCCAGCCTTCCCTCCTGGGAAACAAAATCTCCTGCTTAAGTGACATTTTGTCAAAAATATCAATTCATGTTTGTTGGGGGTAGAGAAATACACATAAAAAGTAAATCAGTGATGAACAATGTAAGTGATAACTTTGTACAACTAGTTGTTGATTGATTAGTGCGCATTATTGGCAAAATAAAATATATTAAATGTTTTAAATGCTTTTTTTTCTTGTTTTTGACACCATTTAAGGACAAACATGTGATGTTACAAAATCTTCTCACTAATCTGACCCAGATCTCCATCTTAAATTGGAAATATCACATGTATGGATAAGTATTTTTTTCTTCAAACCCCAGGAATCCCTCAGTATGCTTAACTAATGCAGACTCCCAAGCAGTACCTTGGGAGGTTGGGTACAGAACCTATTTGGGAAAAAGGTTCTGCAAGGCTACAGTGCCAAATCTGGCATCAGTTCTGGATTGTACATCCAGGCAGTAGTGCTCTGTAAAAGTGTGCACTGTTTTCCAGGTAGCTGCTTTACAGATGTCTAATGAGAGTATATCCTTTGCAGCTGCCACTGAGGCAGCAGTACCCCTTGTAGAGTGGGCCCTGAGGCCTTGCGGAGGATGCTTCAGTGGCAGAGCTAGAGGGGGGCTGGGGGTGCGTTCACCCCTCCTGGCTGTCCCAGTGTGAGTAGTGGTGCCCCACCACCATCTTTATTCACTGTTTAGTGCCCATTGTGAAGCTCATGATTGTCTGAATGGCACCCTCTAGCTCCCAAACCTGGCTCTGCCACTGGGCTGCTTACCAGCTTTGCTGTAGCAGAACTGGATACAGGAGACTATCCAGTGAGCAATAGTTCTCTCTGAGGCTGGCCTGCCCTTACCTACCTCACCATAGGTAAGGAACAATTGTGAGTGTGAAGATCTGAGGTCTTTGGTATGTTCCGAGTAGTAAACAAGTGACCTTTTGACGTCCAGATTGTGTAGCTTCAGCTCACCAGAACTGGATTTTGCTTTGAGGACTTGGAGCTCACACACCCTTCTTGTGGAGGTAATGGTAACTAGGAATATTGTTTTCCAAGTGCCATACCTGAGGTCTGCAGTAGTCATATACTCAAAAGGGTGTTCCATGAGCTTGGCTATGCAAAGATTTAAATCCCAAGGGGGTACAGGCAGTGTTGGAATTACACTTTACAAGCCTTGGGAGCTGGGGGGGGGTCTACAACAGCCCCATCTTTAAACTGAGTCCCCCTTCTCATTATAAGTTAATGGTAGTGATATGTGAGCTACCGGGGCTTATGTCACAGCTGGGGGGGCCCAAGCCCTGGCAACCCCCCCCAATAATTCCAACACTGAGGATAGGCTTCCTAAGAGGTAGGTGCAAGTGAAGGAGACTTTTGAAAAAAATTCTTGAAAATAATGTGAGAAGCTATGGTCTTCTCTTTACATGCTGAAATGTAAGCAGAAACTGTGGCCAGGTAAACTTTAAGGGTTGAAGTCTTGAGAATTAATCCCTGTAAGCGTACCAGGTAATCCAAAAGAACTGAAAGTTCTGCCTTGGAAGGATTGATCTGCCTGGGCTCACACCACAAAATGAATCGCTTCCACTTGGAAGCATAAGTCTTTCTCGAGGCACGTTTACTGTAAACTCTGAGCACCTTAAGCACCTCGTCAGAGAGCTGTGGACTGGAAACCTACCTGCTCAAGAAAGAAGCCTTGAAGTAAAGGGACCTGAGGCTGAGGTACGTTATCCTGCCCTGAGACATGGTCAGCAGATTGTGACCCAGGGGAAGGTGGACAAGCTGATGTGTGGATAGTTAAAAGTAAAGGGTAACATGGTTGTCTGGCCCAGTCTGAGGCCACCAGAATCATGGAAGCCGGCTGGCTCCTCAGTTTCAGGAGGACTCTTGGCAGTAGAGGGAATGGAGGGAAGGCATAAGAGAACCTCCCTGTCCGGTCCAGGGCTAAGGCATCCAGAGTGAGAAACCCCACAGCTGGAGGCCTGCAGCAATACAGTGGAAGCTTATGGTTCTTTACAGAGGTGAAGATCTCTGGGATAACCCACCTCCTGAAGATAGCTGCTAGCACTTGCTTGTTTAGGGCCCACTTGTGGTGGCCATGACTGAGTCTGTTGAGGGCATTGGCCATGGTATTGTCCTTTCCTGGTAAGTGAATTGCTGAGAGGTGCACATCCAGGGAGTAGGCCAGGGACCAGATTTCATTGCTTCTGTGCAGAGTTTGGAGGATCTGGCCCCCCTTGTTTGCTGATGTAATACATGGTAGTGGTGTTGTCTGTCCTAACTTGGATAGACTGGCTTTTTATCTGAGGTGCAAAGGCCTGCAGGGCCAGCAGTACTGCCCTCAGTTTAAGTAGACTGAAGTGTAACCTGGACTCCTGGGGAGACCAGGTACCACTGACTATCTGGTTGTCCAGATACACCCCCCATCCTAGGAGGGATGCATCTGTAGTTATGACCACGCTGGGGGACTGTTGCTGGAAAGGGACTCCTTTCCTGAGGTTGTCTCCCTCCTTTCACCATTCTAGTGTTTGTAGCAGGGTTTCTGTGACTGGTACCAGCTTTGAAAGTGGATCCCTTCTCTGGGACCAATGTGCTCTGAGATTATACTGTATATCTCTCATTTGGAACCTGGCACCACTGCTGTGGTGGAGGCCATATGGCCTCGAAGGCTGAAAAAGTACATTGCTTGCCTGGAAGCAGAGAGGTTGCTAGATTCTGCAACCTCTCCTGAGGGAGAAAAGCTCCTCCTTGTAAGGTGTGCAGTTCTGCATCTATGAACTCCAAGGACTGTGCTGACTGTGTTTGGGATTTCTGTTGGTTTATAAGGAATCCTAAGGACTATAGAGTTCCCTGTCTGAGCTGGAGGTGATCTCTGACCTGTTGGGGGAGGGTTTCCCATGATCAGTCAGTCCAGGTAGGGGAAGACTGAGACTCCTTGCCTTCTGAGATGTGAAGTGACTACAACTATGTACTTTGTGAATACCCTTGGTGCAGACGATAGCCTGAAGGGGAAAGCAGAGAACTGGTAGTGCCCTAAGGGTAGCTGGAACATCAGGTACTTCCTGTGTTTGGGTCTGATAGGAAGATGGAAATAGGCATCCTTCAGTTCAGATCCAGAGAGGCCAGCCAGTAGCCCTGTTGCAGAGAAGGGATCGCTATAGAGAAAGTGACCATCTCGAACTTTGGCTTTGCCAGCTGCCTGTTCAGGTATCTGAGATTCAAAATGGGTCGCCATTCCCCAATTTTTTCCAAGTGAGGAAGTACCCTGAATAAAGGCTTTTCCCCCACTGGGAAGTGGGAACGCTTTCTACTGCATTTGTTTGTAACAGCTTTCTGACCTCTAACTCCAACAGAATCCTTTCTGTTGGAGTTGAAGGTGAGGATTTTCTGTGAACCTGCAGCTTTGGGAATCTCTTGAACTGCAGAGAAAGCCCCTAGCTGACTACCTCCAAGACCCATTTGTTTGTGGTGAAATTCTGCCACTCTTGGAAGTAGTGAGCCAATCTCCCACCTACTGGTACTGGGTTGGCAACTGGGGCAGGGAAATCAGCGTTTCTGTTAGGGTTGGGCCTACTGGCTGGGAGTAAGTCAGTCCGTCTAGTCGCTCTTCTGCCCTGCCCCTGAAGTAGCCGCTCCTCTAAGGGTACTCCATAGGCATAGGAGCCGGATAGTAAGCTCTGGGGTAATACCCCTGCCTCCCCTTCCCTGGGACCTACAGGAGGTGGAGGCCTTTTCCTTACCAGAATTGCTCTTGTAGGTGGTTTTATACTCTTCCATCTTCTTAATATAAGCCTCAGTCTTGTCAACAGATAAGGAACTGTCCTCACAGGGAAAATCCATGGCCTTGGCCTGTGTGTCTTGAGTCAAATTAGTGGCTCGTAGCCATGAAAATCTCCTCATGGATATGGCCAGAGCCATGAATCTGGATGCAGAGTCATTGGCATCCACTGCCACATGAAATTGGTACTTGGTAGCGTCCAGTGCTATCCTTGCAATGTCTGCTATGTCATGCCCAATATCAGTAGGGATCTTATCACATATGGCTAGGACTGAATTCCATAGTGCTCTCTGGAACTGGGCCGCATAAGACTTGTAGGTAGCCTGTCTTAGGAGGAGATAGGCTACCATGTAGCCCTTCTTTCCTATGCCATTCAGTTTCCTAGAATCCCTATCAGGAGGATGCGAGGACAGTGGTACTCTGGCCTTATCACAGACAGCCACCTGGACCACCCCTTCATGACTGGGATGGACTTAAAGGTACTCAGCCTTGGTTCTCTCCGGCTGGTACTGTTTTTCTGTCTTTTTATCCACCCCTGGGATTGAGAAAGGGATTTGCAGGATTTTCAGTGTTGCTTTTCTAAGGGACTTGTGAACAGGCAACAAAAGTATTTTGGTGGGTGCCAGACCCATCAATTTGAGGAAGTCAGCTTCCTCGTCCACTGACTCTTGAGTGGTGAGGTCAAGAGTGTCAACCATCTGCATGACGAAGGCACAGTGGAAAGAATAATCCTCTGGTCCTCGGGGGGGGGGGGACTGAACCCCTGTTCAGGAGAAACCTCTGGTTCTATCAATTCCCCCTCATCTTCATCTTCAGGCTCATCATAAAACTCTGGACCCTGGTTCAAAGGAACCGGGGCCTGACATGGCACCTGAGTGGGAACCAAAGTAGCCATGGGAAGACCTAAAGGCTGTGGGGCATGGATGACCTGAAGGACTTTGGCTATGTCCTCCGCAGAGAGTAGTTTCATTTTGTCCAGTGAGAGCTCCTTGCTTCTTCAGCAGGAGGTGCAGTGACATATCTCTTTTTGGTTTTGTTTAGAGGGAATCTGAGTCTGAGCCATGCTCCGCAGGTCTTTAGTGTTTATTTTGATCCATGCCTTTACCAGAGGCTTTGGGGTCAGAGGAATCTTGAGAGGAACAGTTCTTTGACATACTATGAGAAGGTCCCTCCACTGACCACTTAGGTGACAAAGAAATAGACTGAGAAGCCATTTCCTCAAGCTTTTTTTGCCCATTTTCTTACAGTTTTAGAGCAAAACTTGCTAAAAAGCTCAGAGGTGGCAAATATGTGACTTGGACCCAGGTACTGTAAACACAGGTTGTGGCAATCTGCCTTGGCCAGTAGCTGAAAACACTTGACACAATTTTGAAGCCTGTAGCTCCCATTCTCTTTTTAGGTCAATTTGACATGCCAATAGTCAGAACAAGAAAAATATCGGTTCCCAGTCAAATAACAACAAATAGCAGTTTGGTTCCACAAAAGGACAAAAATGCTACGTTTACCAAAAGTTAGCAAAAATAATAATAATAACTTTATTTGGCTGAGCGCCTTTCACAGTATCAAGGCGCTTCACAGGTACATACAAAATTTAATAAATATAGTTAAAATCACAGAAAATCAGGAAAAGCTTTGCTCCATAAAAATGTCTTCAGTGCCTGCTTAAAGCTCCCCACTGTCCTGCACTCCCATAGCTGACGGGGCAGAGAATTCCAGAGGGTTGGGGCAGCAAACATAAAAGCGCAAGCCCCAGATGAATTTAAACTAAACCTCGGAATCTCCAGCAACCTCTCGTCAGCCAAGCGGAGCTGTCGCACAGGTGTGTAAGGAGTCAAAAGTTCTTTCAAGTAGTCAGGACCAAGTCCGTGTAGGCCTTTGTAGGTTAACAAGCCTACCTTCAAGGTGATCCGCCACTGAACCAGCAATCAGTGCAGATTGTGCAGCACTGGGGTAATATGAGATCTCCTTGATACCCCAGTCAATAAACGTGCAGCAGCGTTCTGCACTAGCTGTAAGCGGTGGATATCAACCCCAGGAAGCCCTAAGTAAAGGAAGTTGCAGTAGTCAAGGTGCGAGGTCACAAAGGCGTGGACCAAAACGGGCAAATCACTGGACGGAACAAGGTGCTTGATCCTGGCAATGTTCGTAAGATGGTAAAAGGCTAAAGTGACGACTGCCGACACCTGATGACAAAGGGTCAGCCCATCGTCAAGTATCACTCCCAGGTCACGCACTCGTTCAGAGGTAAGGATCTGAGCACCCCAAAAAATAATCCAATCTTGGATTTCAACAAGGCAGCTGTTAAATACCGAGAAGGCACTAACCTGGTCGGGGGCAAAAGACAGGTAGAGCTGGGTATCATCAGCATAGCAGTGAAACCTCAGCCCATACCATCTTACAATGTCTCCGAGGGGCAACATATACACTGCAAACAACATGGGGGACAGCACCGAGCCCTGAGGCACCTCACAGGGCAGAGAGAAAGACTCGGAAGAAAACATTCCCGAGACAACTCTCTGAGTTCTACGGTGAGGAAAGATGAAAACCATCTGAGCACTGTACCGGTCAGCCCACAGATGGACCTCAGGTGCTCGAGTAGGACCCCATGGTCCACATTGTCAAAAGCTGAAGAGAGATTAAGGAGTACCAGGATGAACTGTTTCTCCAATCTCTCGCCATCGGGAGATCAATGAGCACCTGAACCAGAGCAGTCTCAGTACTATGCCTCTTATGAAAGCCCAATTGGAGTGGTTCGTATATACTATGGATGGTCAAATGGTTCTCCAATTGAGTCGCCACAACTTTCTCGATAACCTTTCCCACAAAAGGAAGGTTTGAGATGGGTCTGTAGTTCGCTAGAATATCCGGGTCCAAAGAAGCTTTCTTCAGAAGAGGTGTCACCACCGCCTCCTTCAGGGAGCTTGGAAATTCACCCGATTCCAAGAAGCACAGGACAATCTGAGCTAAGACCGGACCAATGATATCGCTACAACCCCAAATCAGGGAAGTACGGCCTGGGTCTAAGCTACAACATGTGGCGCGCATCCCTTGGACAATCCTCATAATATCAACGAACTCCGGCAGGTCAAAGGTACTCCAGGAAACACGGGACATAGTGACCGAGCACCGACCAACAGCATCCCCCATAGAACAAATCTGACAGATCTCCTTCCTGATATTAGCCACCTTATTTGCAAAGAATCGAGCGATCTCATCACACTCCATTTGTGAAAAAACTTCATGGAGCTGCAGACAGGCTGCGTTGCACAGCCTGTCCACAAAACCGGAAGAGTTAAGCCAGTCGATTCCTAGCAACAGCGATTTCCTGGACAGGAATTCTGCCTTCCACGGAAATCGCTGATTGATAGAGTTGATAATGCTCTAACAAAATAAGATGGTCGGCATCCAAGGCAAATTTCCGCCATCAACGTTCTAACCTACGTCCCAACCTCCATAACTCCCTCAGCGACGCATCAAACCATGGGGCCCGAGGGCAAAGCGGAAGGGGGCAAACGCGGACAGGAGCAATCAGGTTGAGAGCTGAAGAAATGGCCTTATTATAGGCCATGACTAACAGCTCTGGACCTGCGCTGGTCTCACCGAACTCTGAGAGGTCAATCACCGCCGCCAGGTCCTCAGGGACCACGTCCCGCAAAGGGCGGAAACTGACTATCTCCACAGGGGCAGAACTATACAGGAGGGCAGAAAAATTGAATCTCACGGTGTAGTGATCGGACCAACCAACAGGTTCCACCCCCAAATCGGAGGCTTCAATCCCAGGAGGAAGACCAGATCAAGAGAGTGGCCGCCATTATGGGTAGCTGAGGAAACAACCTGTGTGAAGCCCAGTGATATCATCAACTGGAGGAAGTGTTGTCCAAAGAGTGAGTATTTGTCATTGACCCAGGCACTTAAGTCGCCCAGAACCATCTGTCTGGGCGACTCCAATGCCATGTCGTCGGCGAAGTCTGCTACTTCCTGCAGGAACAGCTTTTCATCCCCTGGTGGACGGTAAATGAGAGCTATCCTGCACCCCACACCAGTTACCACAGTGCACTCAAATGATTCAGCTTCCTCAGCTGGTACACCAGTGAGGCCCAATTCGGTCTTGAAACAGACCACTGCCCCCACATCCATCTCGGCGATGTATCACCAGCACTGGGGAATAGCTGCCTCAAAACTGGGGCAGCATTTCCATCTAACCAAGTCTTGGTGATGCAAACCAGATCCGCTGTTCCAACAAAATCTGCAATAAGTGCAGTTTTGTTCTTAATGGATCTGGCATTGCATTGCATAACAACGCCTGAGTCAGACGATGTTTGTGAGCCGACCTGGCTACTTGCCCACCCAAAAAGGAGGTGTCCTTGGGTATGGGGACTAGACATGGATCACCATGTTCCAGACACCATTTCGCCCCAGGGCATCTTCTGGTCCTGACAACCCCTATGGGAGAGAACCGCTCATTCGAGCTCCAATGTCTGTGCCCCCCTGCAAGCAATCCCCAGCGCCCGACAGCGCTGGTAGGTGGAGGCGAGCGGGGGGGGGGGAGAGAATGGATGGAGGACCCAGAGAGAGGAGGCCGAATAGCACAGGACTGGGGGAGTAAGCAGGCACACTCCACAAAATGCCACAAAACTGTGGCAAAGCAACACAAAGAATCCTAATTTCCTCAAAACAATCAAAGATAAAGTTGCAGTCTAAACATAAAATAAAAAGCTCCTGAAAAGTTTAAAAACAAAATACAAAACAAACCACATCACCCCAAAACCCAACAAAACTAAAATAAAATATAAATGAAAAGAAAACTATAAACAAAACAATAACAAATAAAATAAAATTCTCGGGCACCAGGAACTCTCACTAACTGGTGCCCCAAAAAACAACCCTTACCTAAGAATTACTAAGTAAGATAAACCTAATAAACTCAATAAAACCCCGGGCTACACAATACTCTCACTATGGAAGCCGGAAAAACTGAATGGTACTCTCACTACCATATGTAATTGTAAAAAAAAAATATATATATAAAATAAAATAAAGAATAACAGAGCCTAAAATATCAAAATTAACACAAAAAACTTATGAAAAAGTCACTGAAAAGATGTCAGAAAATCCCCAATCGTGGGCACTCTCACTGCCAGAACTTCCAAAAGGCACAGGGAGACTCCGTACGAAAGTAAGTTGATGATGGAGAACAAAGAAACCAAAAACTCAGTGCACATAACCAGGTGGATAAAAACCCCAGAAATACTCTCACTGTTCAAACAGGGGTTTTATATCGTAAAGCAGTCTGTCCACTGAAAAAGTCACTAAAGCATCTTCGGGACTGGCTTCATTCCCATAGCTAAAACCCCAAAAGTAAAACCCTAGCCTACTACCGGCCTGCTGCTGTTGCTACAAGGCCCCAGTGGAATCCAACAAGTTAGGTTCCCAGGGAGTTCCCTAGAGGAAACGACCGCCACCCGCTGACTCCCCAGTGATGGAGGCCCAACCCCGTTGCCAGTTGTAGCATATTGCCACTTCACAACTGACCACTAAACAATTTGGTTCCACAGAAAAAAATGAAACCACTAAGCAAATATAACATAGAAACATAGAATTTGACGGCAGATAAGGACCGCTTGGCCCACCCAGTCTGCCCATTTCCCTACCTGATGGATAAGTTGCAGATCCTAGTTAACCAGCAGCCTACTTCTTCCTACCCCAACCCCCTAGAATTGCCTTATGACTGTCCCATGCATGCTTGAATTCCACCACTGTTTTTGCATAAAAATGCAACATAAATAAAAAAAAAAGTCTCAGTTCCCAAGTGAAGGAACCGAGGCAAAAACTAACAACAGCGAGAAAGGATAGTAATTTATACAGAAAATGCAGTAAACACAGAAAGGCTTTTCAAAATAAAATGCTGTTTCCCCAGATCCCGGGAACCAAGTTGGAATTGGAGAAAACTGCAAAGTTATCAATTTATATATTAACAACTAAAAAACTAACTAGAGACAGAAATGTGAAAAAATAAATTTCTGGGGTAAAAACCTCAGACTAATAGATTTGCAGTGAAGCAGCTAAAGAGAGCTCTTCGGGGCATCTTGCTACTACAGGTAGAGAAATGAATCTGACGTTATTCTGGAGAAAAGAGCAGCACCTAGAGGTAGAGATTTGAACTACATTCTAGTTCCACTTCAGCATTAGGGTTGCCACCTGTCAGGTTTTTTTCCTGGCGGTCAGGTTTTCAGGGTCCCTATCAGGTAATCCGGTTTTGCTCTGTGCTGGTCAGGTTTTTGAGCCATTTTGAGTGCTCACATACTTTTGAAATGAATTTTGTCATATCATTCATTGCTTCAGCTACTTGTCCAAGTTACAAACAAGTTCTGTCATCAATGTAGCCTTTTGTTTGTGAATGCAGTCACCCTGGGAGGTGTAAAGTATGGCCATTAACACCATTAGCACTTACTTAATCAAATATTTTCACTGCATCTTAAAGTGGCATAGCAGCACAGCTACCCCCTTCTTTTGCAACAGTAACAGAGCCAGTTGTCCTCCACTTTCATTTGCTGGTAAACATTTTCATCTCTAATAGAATTTAGGCATTTTTAAATGTTTTAAATTATTTTATTTCCATAAGAAAAAAGTATAGTCATTTCTTTGGCTTTGAAATAGTACTGTGGACATGAACAGGAAATGGAGCCAGAAAAAGATATAAGGTATGTATACTATTGTATGCTATTTACAGTATTTCCCTTGTCTCCCACCAGATCATATATGTAAATAAGATTTTTTTAATCACTGTATGTTTATCTGGTAAACCAATGTCAATAAATAAATAAATACATAAGTAAATAAATAATTAGGAAGAACCTAGGAAAGTAACTTTAACAGGTACAGTATAGTATCTTCACATTTTTGTTGAACTGCTGCTTTAAGTGTTGTTTTTTATTGATATAACAAATGGACTTCTAGGAGGAACAATGCATGATGAGTCATGAAAAGGGTTGGGGCTAGGGGCGGAGCTTAGGATCCAGTTTTTGCCTCAACCAAAGGTGGCAACCCTGTTCAGCATTCTATAATTTACATACGTTCCACTTTCCTCAGGGCAGTTGAACCTACCAGGCTAACTGCATTAGTTAAGCATACTGAGGGATTGCTGGGGTTTGAAAAACTGAATTTGTCAAAACATTTCTGGAGAGTATGCTGGACTCCTGAGCTTGAAGCTTCAATGGCATACGGCACCATATCATCTGCATACACAGCAGTTGATATTTTATGCCTCTAAGGCATGATCCATTCCCAAATACAATGAGAATAGCTTTGGTCCTAACACTGATCCCTCAGGGACTCCGTTAACCACCAATAGTTACCTGGAATCTTTGCATTAATTACACAAGAAGGTTACCACACTGTGCCAGCATCAGCTGAAATATTACAGAACAGCAACAGCTGAGTGTGTTGCAGGAGACGTAAACCAGTAAGAGGCTGCATGAGTTCCCCTGGGTTCCCTTGCTCCCCATTTCCACCACAGATGTTGCCCGACCCTTGACACAGCACTATACAGTGCCCCTGCCCAAACCTTGGATGGTAGGCATCCAGTTTACATCCTTGCTTGGTGAATCTATCTAGCTACCTGGAGACTAGCTATTACAGAATTTTGAGCCAAGTGACAATAAGAGACCAACAAACAACAAAAAGCCTTGAATGCATCTGATCTTAGGGGGTTTAAATCCAAAAGATAGGTCAGAGGAGCTAACTTCCAAGGGCAGAAAATGCACAATTTGTGTGTAATGCCCCCACCTCGGGTGGGCATTATGAATGGTTTAATGTCATATATTTTACCTGCAGTTGCTGTGCAGGCAGGCTGCTAGCTGGCAGTCTTAAGGTTAACCCCAGTGCGGGGCCTAGTGCCAGTGCTAGGGGGTGAGGCTTACTGCAGCAGTATAAGCCACACCTGTCCCTGGCAGTTGGAAGCTGGAGATGGGAGACTGAAGTGAAAGTTCAGTCTCTAGCTGGGGGGGGGGGAGGAACCCTCAGGGGAATGCACTGATGGCTCTCTTGAGCCAGGATTTTACACTTGACAAAGAAGACCTGTTGCTGTTGCCCCATGATATGGACCTTGAAGAATAGAAGATGCCAGTTGTAGCATATTGCCAACTCCAAAAGAGGTGAGAGCTTGTCTGGGGTAGGGGGTAATCCCCATGCTAGTGTCCCCTGGGTCGGTGCTGCTCTTAAGCCACCGTGCAGGTCTGTACACACTCCGCCTTGGCAGATACAGATCCTCAGAGACCATAAGTGCCTGTGCCCTGTCCCATAAGACCTTCTAGCTGGGACCAAAGTTAGGGGCCAGCACGTAAGTCAAATACAGTTTTCAGTGCCATTTATGCACCCTATCAAGTGGGACCTACTGTAGTCTCTCACACCGCTGATCCAAAATTAGTATGCTTCTGTAAATATGTTAAAAGGTGTAGTTTCCCATCTCTACTTTCTGAGATCAGTTGCCTGTGCACTACCTTGTAAGAAGGTTTATCAATTTGAAGAGTACAGCGATGTGAAGTGCCCTGCAAATTTTGTGTGAATATTAAGTAAGTTTTTTAGGCACCAACAGCGTAGCTGAAGTGTCTATTGTGGTTATGCCTACTCTTTTTTGCATTTAGTCAAGGTCAATTGCACAGTAAATGTGAATAATCCAGCTGCATGAAGTCACTGATTGATGTCAGTGATAGGGCTTTTACGTCTTGGTGTAGGGATATAGACCATTACAAGACAGGGTTCAAGACCCTCTTTCGTACTACAATTCATGTAGTATGAAAGAAATTGTTAGATGTCATGGCTAATGATACAGATATACTTTCTGCAAGGTTAAAGTTCTGTATTGCCAATAACTTGAAAAATTCTAGCTCAGACTTTGAGGTTTAAATGCAACTTGGGAAACAGTACTTTAAATAGACAGACTGTAAATTATGAATATCCACTGCAGTGTGTGTGTGTGTGTGTGTTTTGTGGGGGAGGGGGGTCTGCAGTCACTGTTGGATGTCCTTTACCACACCATGCATCACCTGTATAGGAAACTTAGTAGAACGGTAGAGGTATAGGCTACCAAGCAGTAGAGGGAAGAGCGCTCGTGTTTGAACCTGAGTGTAACACTTTTTTTTCTTTCTCACTACAATTTATGTAGTACGAGAGAAATTGTTAAATGTCATTGCCAACAGTAGGGATATACTTTCAGCAAGGTTTGACATTCTCTATTGCTGATAACTTGAAAAGTTCCAACTCAAACTTTAATTTTTTTATAATTTTATTTTATTCATTTTCACTGACTACAGTATTTTTTTAACAATTCATAATACAGTACAGTCCAAAAAAGGAAACGAGTTAGAAAACAAATGAAAAAGAAATATGATGGATAGGCATGTCCTTAAAATGAGGGTGGATCCAAGATGTCTGTATATAAGTTTAAAAAACAGTTTGTTATTCAAAACTTTTGTTATGTAGTAGCACAAGCATAGGTCAGTTTTGCTAACAATGTCTAAAAAAATAGCCCTTTAAGTACCTCGGCTACTTCATTTCATTTTCTTAGCTACTTATTCTTGGTTTTATAGTTTTGCTCTTCATATTTTACTGTTATAATCAAGTTGTTACATATTTCATTGTGATAAACACAAACATTATAGGTACTAATCTAAATACATAAGAAAATATAAGAAAAAGATAAAAAGGAAATAATATATATCTATCAGAAATGTGTATTATTTAAGTTAAATCTCTTCTTTAATTATGTTTTACATTTAAAAGTTTTCATTTGTTTTTCAGCTTGATGTATTTTATTTTTTTAAAATAATACTTCCCTAGCTTCTAGACTCTCTTTGTCTGAGTCTTCTACTAAGCCAAACCTGTTTAGTTTGGTTTCATTTTGATTTTTCTTTCTTTTTTGTCGTAATTTAAAAAATCCCACAATCTGCTCAGGTTCAAAGACAATTCACTTTTCTGCATTATACATTATAGTGCATTTTGCAAGATAAGGGAATATACATGTTGTACCCAGTTCAGTGATTTCTTCCCTGAATTGTAGTAACTTTTTTCTTCATTCTTTTAAGGGAGAAATGTCAGGGAATAAATAAGTATGATCGTTTTTAAACATTAAAGTACCTTTGCTTCTAGCTGCCTGTATTACCATATCCCAGTTGGTTTCAAAAGAGCAAGTCATCATTATTGTTGTTTTTTTTTTTTTTAAATTGAATATGCTTTATTGACTTTTCAACAGAGCGTATACATTCAGAGATTAATATACAACTCATCTCACACATTCAAATCCCTAGACAACCATGGGGGAAGACATGGCAATGTTCAATCCCCTTAACGTGTTGAGATGCGGACATAAGCCTAGCACCTCGCAAAAACCCGATCAGTTCAACAAAGTTAACATAGGCCTTAATCGCCAGGCTATCTAATATCTACAACCTAGCAGTGATACAGGTAATTAATAACGCCCTTATCCCACCCTCAATCCCCCTTGCCACTACAATATATTGACTGGGAGAATTCCCATTCCAAAAAGAGGGAAAAAAAGAAGGAGACAGTCCGGTCGAGTAAGGAGGACAAACAGAATAGGAAAACGAAGTCTTGGCCCAGTATTTATCTTTTACTAAACCTCACTATATCAGGTCCAGGAAATAGCCAGAACCATTCTAAGTAGATAGTAAAGTATGCAGGGGTGCCCAAATCTTCTGGTATTTGCTATTGTTTTTGGACATATTTGCTATGAAATATTCCGCCTGCAAGGCGAATAAAATTTCTTAGTGCCACTCTGTGTATGTGGGAATTTGTTGATCCACCCAGTGACGTAATATGATTTTCTTAGCACAGAGGGATGTCAGGGACATGCGCTTTCTTTGAGTACCTGTCAGAATTTGCCCTACATCTCCCAGAATGCAAATTTCTGGTGAAAAGGCAGTTTGTAGATCCAATACAGGGTCAAGTTTAGATCAGATGGCCTCCCAAAATGGGATTACTTTAACACATTCCCAGAGATTGTGAAGCAACGTACCCTTCTGAGATCCACACCTGGTACACAGTTCCGATGAATAGTGACCCATTCTGTTACGTTTTACCGGTGTATAATATAGATCGTGCAATACATAGAATTGAAGCAATCTATATTGATCCCATCTAATGTCCTTATACAGTCTTTTCCATATTTGGTGCCATTGGCGGGCACAGAAGAGGTGGAAGGGAGAGATCTGTCCCACGATAATTGGGGTACCTCTAACTCACTATTTCGCATCTGAAGTTCCTTATAATAGAAGGCAAGGAGGTGAGAAGAGGGTCTCTGGGCAATGAATCAAGAATGGGGCCCAACATATATTGGTCCCAGAGGCCATTGCCGAAATGCTGAGTTAAAACATGGGAGATTTGGAGATATTTAAAACAATGAGAAAGTGGTAGGTTGTATTTAGCCCTGATCGCTGAGAAATCCAGTAGCTTATGGTTCTCTGTTAGATCTACCACCGCTTCCCCGCAACCAGCTGGCCAAAGAGCTGTAGTGATATTTTTATTCCCTATTCTAAAATTGGGATTTCTAATAAGAGGCTGGGATACATCTTTTGTAAACGGATACCCAAAAGTTTGGTTCATCTGCATATGTAACCAGATAGAGACCATAACAGGAGTGGCTTTACACTGTTTAGGGCCTTTTTTAACGGTCAAGTATGGAAGGCACCCAATGTCTACTCCTGCTGTGTCGCAAATTGATTTTTCAATTTGCAGCCACAATGGGGAGTCCTCCATGGGTTTTAACCATTGCGAAACTACGGCACAGTTAATAGCCAGATAATAATAGTAGACATTGGGACTTGTAAACCACCCTGTCTTTGGGTCTTTGTAATTTAGTTATTGCTCGGGGATTTATTTTTCCAGATAAATTTAGAAATTATGCTGTGCACTTGAAGAAACCAAGATTGAGGGAGGCAGAGATTTAACATTTGGAGATGATATAACAGCTTAGGTAGAACATTCATTTTATAATGTTAATACGCCCCCAAAGAGAAATTGGGAGCAATACCCAGCGATTTAGATCTAACTTAATATTTGCAATTAGCTGGTCCAAGTTATACTGTTTATTTTAGTATTTGACTGCGACAAATAAATACCTAGATATCTTATCTTATCTTATCCCTTATCCAAGTGAGTCCAAGCTGTACAATATCCGCCTTTAAGGTATAGCAATTTAACGGCATTACTTCTGTCTTAGCCACATTTAGTTTGTAGTTGGAAAAATCCCCAAATTCCCGTATGATGTTAAGGGTGGCAGGTATAGATGTAGACGGGTATGTAATATGGAGCATCGGCATACACCGATAACTTATATTGGGTATGATTGATTGAGATGCCAGACACAACTGCAGACTGATTAATTTTCCTGATAAGTGGTTCCAAAAACAAATTAAATAGGTAAGGAGAGAGGGGGCAGCCCTGTTTCGTACCCTGTTGAAGGAGAAAGGGTGAAGACAGGACTCCATTACATAATACCCTCGCAGATGGATATGAGTAAAGAGTTTGAATCCATTGTATAAATTGTTTGGGAATTCGATATCCTGAAGCAAATTGAACAAATACTCCCATGAGACTCGGCTCAAAGCTTTTTTTCCGGCCCAGGGACAACACAGAGCCCAGAGGGATCTGAGAGTCCCTGGACGCAGAAATAAGATGGGAGATCTTCCGAGGTGGTCTGATGAGAGGTGCCCGCCATAAAACCCACTTGTTCAGGGCTTATTAGTGTGTGCCAAACCCTGGCCATCCTACAAGCAAGGATTTTAGCCAAAATTTTCATGTCCACATTTATTAGTGATATTGGACGATAATTGCAATAGTAGTGTCCTTACCCGCTTAGGTAGGACCACCACAGTTGCCTCAGTAAGGGTAAGATCTGTAAGACCATGTTTATAGATATAATTATATATATCAAGTAGAATTGTACCCAATTGAGATTTAAAAGCTTTATAAAAATTAGACGTGTAGCCATCTGGTCCCGGTGCTTTATCTATAGGGAGAGCATCAATAGCTTCGTGTATTTCTTCTACAGTCAAGGGAGACTGTAGAAAGGCTATTTGATCTTGGGACAAGTATGGAAGGTCTATATCTTGAAGAAACAAGTCTAATGCTGAATGCTGAAAGGGTTGTGGGAGGGCGAATAAAGGGTTTGGTAGTACCTCTTAAAGCATTCAGCAATCTCCCCATGTGGTATAGAACCTACCATCGAATCTTGAACAGTTACAACTATCCTGCCTGTGGCTTGTGTCCTAAGCCTTAAGGCCAGGAGCTTTCCTGCCTTGTCCCCCTGATCAAAATAATTAACTTTGGCCTTAAGATGAAGGTGTTCAACCCTGTCTCTCAGAAGAATATTATACTGGAAACGTAGATTATCTAACCTTTCAAAATCTGCAGGTTGCGATTGGGAAGATAGGGACTTTTCTAAGACTCTAATTTGTTGTAGAAGTGAGGAGGATTCTGATGAAATTTTCTTTTTCCTAATAGATGCCAATCTAATAATTTCGCCCCTTAATGAACATTTCAGGGCACCCCATAGCACATCTAGCTTGGGCATAGATACAACATTAAGCTTGTAAAAATCTACTATGAATTTTGAGAAAAGGTCGGCTATTTCCTGAGACTTTAGCAGTTGGGGATTAAATCTCCAAATTTTATCTCGGTCAACAGATGAGGGCATAGACCACTGCAGGAGGGTTGGATGGTGATCAGAGATCACTTTGGAAAGATAAGCACAACTCTGAACCCCCGCCAGGTGCTCAACCCCCAACAAAAAGAAGTCAATTCTAGAGAATGTATTATGGGGCACGGAATGAAATGAATAGTCTTTAGTCGATGGGAAAAGGGTCCTCCATGGATCCACAAGACCCAAGGTACTCATAAAATCTTTAAGAGCCAATTGTGCAGGTGTATGGGGAGTATTTTTACCTTTGGACCTGTCCAATGTATTACAGAGAACTAAGTTCCAATCCCCACCAAGTATAATGGGGAGTTGGGCCCAGGGTGCTAAATTAGCCGCAAGGCTCATAAAGAATTGTGGGTCATCCCCTACGGGCCCATAGATTGATCCTAGTATTATTTCAGTGTGACCTAGGATGGCTCTCAGTAATATGTATCTACCTTGGGGGTCGCCCATCGACTGAAGCAACCGAAAGGGTATGCGACGTGCAATTAATACCGCAACCCCATTTTTACGGGTGTCTAATCCTGCCCCAAGTGCATATCCCACCCAGGATCTTCTTAAATTAAGGATCTGCGAATTGGGTAGATGAGTTTCCTGGATAAAGGCTATGTCTGCATTGAGCTTATTAAGATGCAGCAAAATCTTGGCCCTTTTTGTTGGGGATTGAGTGCCCTTAACATTCCAAGAACAGAACTTTAATGTGGATACCATAACCAGACCAAATACTGGTAATATTTCTGTGTCCGTAATACCTCCTCAAGAAAGGGGTTCATCCCATGTGATGGTCCCTGATTATATAGTGGCATTCCCATAACTATCCCTTCCCACCCCTCAGATACCATCAATGTGTACAAAACCAACCAAATCCCATTGAACCAATATCTCATCCCATAATACAGTACAGAACCAGGAGTTTGATAAGGAAAATTATTACCCTCCCTTAAACACCCTCACCAAATTATCCCCATCCCTATTTCCACCGCTTCCCTTCCCTCGTTTTCTACTGCCCACACGGGGTGAACTGTATGCTTGCAAGAAAAAGCAAAAACATGGGCCACTATCCTCAACAGCCTTAGCATTAGAACTCCAATTAGCAGTAATATCCACCATGGGCCACGAGCACCCTGTGGGTTTGCATCCACTGTGCCAGTACATGACGACTGGAATAGCACTGCAGATTTACCCAGGAACCTTTACCTCCCGCCCCCATCCCCCACTATGCCTATCCAGATAGCGGTCACTTTTACAATAGGATGGAAGGAGGAAAGAAGAAAAAAAAAAAAGGGGGAGGGAGTCAAGCTTCAGACTCATGTTGTTTATCGGTGACTTAGTTCCAGCTGATAATATAGCGAGAAGTCAGTCTTCCTTGACGAAGAAGAGGAGAGAGAGAAAAAAAAGGCATTTAGCCACAATTGTGTCAGTAAAACCAGTCATCCTCTTGTTGTACAGAAAATCTGGTGTCTTCCATCAATCCAGGGACAGAATTCTCCATAACGATCTCCCGATTGCTCCGATGCTTTATACAAACTCCTCATTATAGGGAGATACATATAAAGTCTGTGGATCTTCAACGAGCTGGGAACAGGTCCAGGAACATTGTGCTCAACGCAGGGGCAGCTGCTTGGGCTGTATCAAAAGAGTGCCAAGATTCAGAGTGTAGTACCATCAACCTGGAGGGGTACTGGACCTTGTATTTAATACCAGCCGCGATCAGCTTGGACACCGGGTGGTATTCTGCTCGGCATTGTCGCACTGAAGCTGGGAGGTCCTGTGCCAAGCGAACCTGTTTACCCTCCCAAAGCACCTGCTGTAGGCCTCTGACTTGCTCCAAGATGTGGGCTCTGTCCAGGTAATTTAGAAGCTTAATAATTACCGGCCTCGGGGGTTTGCCATTCACAGGCTTGGGGCGGAGTGATCGATGCGCCCTCTTGATAATATATGCCGGGTTATTCGGGGAGGGCCCGGCTATCTTAGCCAGAAACTTTGGAAAAAACAAAATAGGTGACGCTCCTTCTGCCTCCTCTGGAAGGCCAAGTATGACGATGTTGTTCCTCCTACTACGGCCTTCCAGATCCTCTAGTTTGGCTTCGATTTTGTGCAGACATTGCTTTAAGGTCACCACCTCTGGCTCCATCTTATTTTTCCAACTCTCCAATGAAGTGGTCTGTGCTGAGACATCGGAGATTGCCCGGTTTGTATCCGAGAGCTCCCCTCTTAAAGATTTGATCTCCCTAGTTATCTCTTGCAGAGCGAGCTTAAATGGCTATAGTTCCTCAAGAAATTTTTGCTCCGATAACGGAGCCGACACTGATTGAGATGTCTCAGGCAGTAGAGCTTTCGAGGTGTTACCAGGCTGTCCTTTGGGTCTCTTCGGGCCCTTCTCTGGAGTTTGTGGGGGCGTATGCCGCGGAGGAGCCTGGCGCATTTCAGCTTCCATATTCCTGCTAGGCCCGACTCCCTTGTTTACAGTTTAGTGTTGAGGATCGCCTGAGTCGCTGAAAGTACCGCGGGTATACAGAGACAGCAATTTTTCTTATCCCCTCTCTTCACAGAAACTAGCTAAAAGACCACGCCAATATTAAATTTTTAGTGCAAAGTGGAGGAGTGAGACGGGAGCCAGTCTCCAGCGCTGCTAGTCCAACAGCAGCATCACGTGATCTCCATTATTGTTGTTTTAATCTCTCCCCTTTCAGACTGTGAAATCACAAGCAGATTTTGCTTAGATGTTCATTTTGCTGTAGGACAGATATACACTTCTTTGGTGGAAGTCTGTAAACTCTCAAAAAATGGAACATTTTCCTCAGGCAGACATAAAGACTCTTTAAATACATTATTTATTAGTTATCTAAGATTTTGAAACTGATTATCTACTTTAAGTGGCAAACCCATGAGTCTGAGGTTCTTGAATCGTGCTGCACTCTCTACTGACTTAATCCCCCTAATAAAAAATGATTGCAATCTGAGTGTTAGACTGAGCTAGGGCTTCCACTGTAAGTGATTTAGTTACTTGGTTCATTTATTTCCTTCTGAGCAGAATCTTGTGTTTCTTTGATTTCTTTTATTTGGGATTTATTTTCCATATCAATCCTCCTGAGATCTTATTCTAACAGGATAGTGTGATTGTTAAAGGAATCTAAGCTTCTAGGTTTCATTCAAACATTTCGACTAATCCCACCATATCATCATTTAACTCTTTGTTTTCAATGTTTGTTGTATCTTATCTCAATTCTTGAGTCTCAGAACGAGTCAATATCCCTTCTAATGGGTTTGATTTTGTGGCTTGGACTTGTGTCTCCACTTCCACTGTTCCACCTTCAATGAAGTTCCCATCTAGTTCATTAGCTTTATTAGATGAGTTATTGGACATACAAGTTTTAGTTGGGGTAGGGTTCGCTTTTGTTTATTTTGGTATAGCCCCTTTTGGTGGGTCTAGAATTGGGGAAAAAACCCTTAGGTTCTTTAAATACTTATTTAAGTACCTCTTGTTTGTTCTGCTCTGATAGCTTGTGAGGAGTACTGGTTATATTACCAGTGCTTTTGATTAAAGTCTTGCTTCACTGGCAGTCTTTCTGGTCCAAAGAACAGTTACGGTGTGGCCTTCGGGTTGGTCCCTCCAGGCAGTTCCATACCAGCAGATTGTACCAATGGACCACTTGTCTGATCGTGGCTTACAACCTTCATAGTGTTTCCCAGGCCAGTCTAGTCAGAGAAGTACAAATATAGTGTACAATCATGACACCATTTTCTTAAGATTATGATCAGAGTATACATATAGGTGTCCTACAACAAGCAACAAGCTAACAGTTTATAAAAAGGTCTGCCATCTGCCACAAAACATTAGCATGCTGTTCCTCAAGGCTGAACTGACAGCTATCTTACCTTGACTGACTATCTGGTAGTTTACAAATAAAGTCTAAGAGAGTATTGACCATATCAAATTGTTAGTCTTTCTTCTGCAGTCCCAACAGTCAATACTTTCACTAACTGGTTCTGGCCATATGATCTTTGATGACATGTTGTAAGCAAAAACACAGACTTTGACAGCAGATAACGATCACTTGGCCCACCCAGTCTGCCCATTTCCCTACCTACTGGATAAACTGCAGATCCTAGTTAACCAACAGTCTACTTCCTCCTACCCCCCACTAGAACTGCTTTATCTCTGTCATGCACTCTTGAATTTCCCCACTGATTTTGACCCCATGACCTCCTCAGAAAAGGCCATTCCATGCATCCACCACCCTCTCTGTGCAAAAAATACTTCCTCATATTGCCCCTGAGCTGTTCAAAACAAATAAAACTGTCAAGTAGGAAAGGCAGCCTTATAAAAACCACAATAACTGTTAGCCAAGAAAAAGAAAACTTATCCTAATAAATGCTGAACATCATCAGCTAAAAAAAAATACAAATCATAGTTCAAAAATAACCTGTTCCATGTGCTGTTCATCCCAGATGAACAGTTTGTCTTAGGGGAAAGTCAGTATAAAAAAAGACCCATACATATATGCCTCTTATTGTCTGCTTTTTATGTGACAGCTTGGAAGGAGACTGGAAGCCTTGTGATTCATAGCAACTGTTCCAATATCTCTGTACTTTCTGATTCTTCCCTAAAAGGAGAAAAGGGGTGCCATCAGGTGTTGTATTTGTCTTTTTAAATGCATAATAAAGCGATGATGCCTTCCATTATGCACTTGTTACCGCTGACTTGGGCCTAAACAGTTGTCATTTTTACTCTGTATAGCATGATGGCTTATCTTGTCATAGCCTGTCACTGATACTCTCCTGTACGTATTGTCTAACATATGCCGTAATCCACAAATGTATAACCTGGACTAATGGTCTAATATTGTTGTCTCTAGTAATGTGATGAATTGCCTTGTCTGACATGTTATATTGTTCTCTTAAGTGTAATTAATCCCGGGTCACCCCTGAAAAATGGACTGTAATGGTCCCAGTGAGCCTATCTGGTTATCAAAATTAATTAAATAAATAACAATTAATTGAATTGAGTGAATTATTTTGTGCCATTTTCCTATCAGGGATGGGGTGAGGGTGACAACCAGTACTGAGTAACTGTTTTAGCTGCAGCTACTATCATAGTGTGATCTGTTTTCACCTTACATACAGTAAGCGATAAGCTAATCATTTTGTTGCCTCCCCCCCACCTCATAATACTTAAGATTTCAGTACTTTAAAAATCCCTCTGCCTTGCACTTGAACAGTTAATTTAGTCCACCTCTGGCTTTAACAACAGTTTGCAGCACTGTTGGGCCTGCATCCCCCTTCTTGAGTGCTGTCTCCAGGGCTTTAATCTTTGCTTTTAATTGACTGCTAAATTCTAAGGACTGTTTATGTTTAGTGAAGGCAATACTAATTATTTTCCCACGGATTACCACTTTAAGTGTGTCCCAAATAAGCATTGTTGACAATCGACTAGGAACATTTAAATCATAAATCTCCTGGATATGTTTGCCAATTGTATCTCTGAACACATCATCAGTAAGGAGAGATGTGTTCATCCACCACAATGTCTGCTTGGGAGATGTTCCAATTTTCAATACTAATGAAACCAAAGCATGGTCAGACTGCATTACAGGGAGAATTCTGCATTGATCTATCTTGTGTGTGAGTCTTTTTAGTGTAAATAAAAGATCTATCTAGGAATAGGCCTGATGTGTTGGTGAATAAAAGGTGTAGTCACGTTCCTTCCCATGTACAGACCTCCAGGTGTCTTTTAGCCCCAGTTCTGAAATATACTAACTTTTTTCACCGTACACGCATTGGTGGCTAAATTGCTACCTGGTCTGTACATAGTGGGCTGCAGCTGACAAAGTTGCCACCTATGATTATTTGCTCTTCTTGTAAAAGTGCTATCTTATTGACAACCTGTTTAAAAAATGCCACCGCTCCTGTATTAGGGGCATATAAATTAACCAAATGGTACATTTCTCCTTGTATGGTGCCGGCAATTAGGACTAATCTGCCGTCCATGTCTACTTCCTGATGAGAGACGGCAAAAGAGAACCCCTGCCGTATTAGAGTGCATACTTCTGCCTTTCTGACTCCTATCAAAGAGGCCCCAATAGCTTGCCCTGCCTAAGATCTGAAGAGCTTTGCATGTGCAGGAGTTAAGTATATTTCCTTAAGAAAGGCTACTACACATTTGGTTCTATTTAGCTCTGCAAGGATCCTTGTTCTTTTAATAGAAGTGACTCCCTTTACATTATATGTTACAACGCTAAGGGTACCCATGCTTCATCAGGGAATGAAGAATTTTCTTATGATTATTTGTAAGCTCAATGTCCAATACATATTGCCTTGCACAAATGATTACTTAACGTGAAGCAGCATGTCTCAAACTTTGCAACAACACACATTGTAAAAGACCCTTGCCCATGAAACTACAGTGAAACCCGCCAGGATGAAGCGCAGTGTCACAGGTTTACTGCATGACAAAAGGGATTAACTTCCATTGAAACTGCATTGTTTGCTGCAATAACTCTACTGCAGAACTCTGCAATGCTGCACTTCATTCTGATGGGCTTCACTGTAGGTCCAATTTTAAGCTAGGAACTATAAACAAACACTAACAGGGATACAGAGAAAAAAATACCTGAAGCTCTAAGAAAAGTAAGTACTGGTACTTCCTTGGGAAATGTCCAGCTGACGGCATGGGGATTCATATGTTTGTGACCCATCTGCCTAGGGCAAATACTCAAGGCCTGAGATGGTCAGCCAGGTACTGTATGACCTGAATCACCTGATTCTGTGGTGATTTCTAGGTAAAAAAAAAAAGATAAGTGCATCCACATGAAGGAACCTTATACTGTAGTAGCCTTCTTCTTCCCGAGTGATCCCCAACCCCATAAAAAAGGGAGGAGTAGGGGTGTATATCCTATGTGACCACTGCTAATTTAAGACGTTGCACTGTTGTATCAATGTTTTTCCTATCACCACTCCTATAAGATATCACCTCACTAGAGTCTTTCAGGGAACAATAACAGGCTAAAGTTTGAAGACGTAAAAAGAGCCAGAGCTTATGATTTGACAAGATCTGGGGGAAGGGAGCAGAGAAAGCACCACTCTGGTGGAATACCAGACTATTCTAGTCACACCACAGCCCAACAGCAGATCAAATAATGGAGTTCTAAGTCCAGGGTATAAGCCTGGGAGTCCATTGCACCCCACATCTATTATTAACAATTCACAAAGGTGTCGACCCACATCAACTATTACTTTCACAATGTCGACATCAATGGCAGGAGACATGCAACACATGACTTGACCAGGGACTAACACCCCCCCACCAAGGAATGGCGATCAGCCTTCTATTGCCTTCAATAACTTACTTTTGCTTTGAGAGTCAGCTGGCATATCACCACCCCCTGCAGATACCCCAATCGAGTAGTCGTCATAGGACTCTGCTTTCTGGTTAACTAGTACAGCACTGCTTTTTTAAGGTCTAGAATACACCTCAATCCCCTGATATGCTTGGGAACCAGGAAGAACCGGGAATAGAACCCTTTGTTCCATTGCTGCCTGGGTACTGATTCTATAGCTCTTTTTCTCAGCAGTGAATTGACCTCTGCCTGGAGCACTGAAAGGTGATTTGGGGGAGGGTTGAAAGGAACAGGCGGAACGATTGGAGGCTGTTCCAGATGTTCTAGAGTGTGACCATGTCGGATTATCTGCTGGATCCAAGCATCTGTAATAATGGCCCTCCATTGATTCAGGTGAAGGAAAAAAATTACCCCGGACCACCACCACCACCTCCTCCTGGCTTGAAACAGGAGGAAGGGGGTCCGGCCAGGAGTCAGGTTGAAGTGAAGTTCGTGGCATAGGCTACAGCTACACCTCTGGGGTGTTTGGCTGGAATACCGGTGGTGGAGGAGGGGGTAGGTAAGACAGAGCTGGCCCTGCTTCTGTCCTGTGGTCTAGTCCCTGATCCAGACTTGTGAGAGACCTTATGAATGGAGGGTCTTGGCTGAGTGTGATACAGCATGTAAACAGACCTAATGGCCCTACCTGAGACCTGCAGGTCATTCAAAATATCCTGCACATCACGGCCACCGAGTTTGGAGCCCACAAAAGGGGCATTTAGAACTTTTTGCTGGATATCAGCAGCAAAGCCTGAGAGTCTCAGCGAGTGCCATCTAAGACAAATGCCAGTGGCAGCCGCCCTGGCAGTGGTATCCACTATGTCATAAATGGCTATGAGGAGGTGTCTGCTGAGATCCTCTGAGGCCTGGAGAGACCTGAGGAGCTCTTGCTTCTGGGGACCCTCTGAAAGGGCCTGTTTCACAGCTCTGCCCTTCTTCCAGAGGGTATTCTGGTACTTGACCATCTGGGACAGGTAACTGGCAATTCTAAGGCCTAAAGTGGCTGAAGCAAAGTTCCACTTACACCAGAGGTCAATCCTCCTGGATTCTCTGTCAGGGGGAGGGAACTAAGGTGCTTGGGCACCTTGAACCTGTCATGAGCCGCTTTTATAACCACTGAGTCAGTGTCTGGTTGGGAAGCATAGAAGAGGTGCCCCGGGGGCCTGGTAATGCTTGTCAGCCCTCCTTGGCATGGCCAGAATCCTGTTGGGCCAATGCCAGGCAGCAGTAGCAGCATATCCAGTAGGTAGGGAAATGGGCAGACTGGGTGGGCCAAGTGGTCCTTATCTGCCGTCAAAGTCTATGTTTCTATCCTGTAAAGCTGGCAAAAGTGGAGGGATGACTAAGTGGAGATTCAGGAATCTCCAGGAAGTCCATCAGGTTCCTTCTGATGATGTCCTCCTCTTCAGTCTGGAACTCCACAGCTGCCTGGAGCTGTTTAATGATGTTTTTATTTAGCTTTTGTTTACTGGGTAAGCACACTAAGCAAAAAAGGCCTATTTTCAGGTATGACCTGGGAGGTTACAAAGGTAAAAATAAACAACAACATGAAGGTGCAACAAAGAAAAGGATATACAGGTAGTAATCTGAGAATAATGAACACAATAGTAGAAGCAATAACACAATAAAAGGCAAAGTTCATTGCATAGAAGAATGAGCATTTGGACAAGCCAAATGCAATTTACATAAAGGAATGAGCATTAGAACAAACCATGATACAGTGGAATTTTTATATATAATAAATTAAGTGCATGAGTAAAGCAAATGATATAGGACAATACTCTTATCCAAGTGCAGAGGTCAGGGAAACCATGAAGGGGTGTGTCACGGCAGGCACACTAAGGACAGTGACAGTCAGAGGCTGATTTCAGGTGTGCCCATAGGGATCTCTTAAAAGAGAGATGAGAAGTGGTACATGTGGTAAGCACTGGGAGGGAGTTCCAGAATCAAGGTGCGCAGACTGCAAAGGCTCAGTCTCCAGACAGAGAGCATGACTTTAGGACAAGAAAGGACTACGAGTCAGCGGACCTGAGTAGGTATGAAAGCTGGGCAGGTTTAAATAGTTTGTACAGGCAGGGGGGAGTGGAGATACTGACAATTTTGACAAGAAAGCTGCCAAGGATGAAGAAGCTGTAGTTACATGAAGACAATCAATGTAGTTTGCTATACAATTGATAGTGATGGGTGAGGTGGGGACAGCGAAGGCAAAGAGACAAATATTGTTATAGGTCACATCCCACTTGGCAAGGCTAGCTTTTGTTGCAAGGGGGAAAGTGGTGAGTCCATAGCTAAGTGTAGGGAGAAGAATTCCTTTAGCAAGGGCAAGACGCACAGCTGCGGTTAGATTTCCCCTGGCCCTGTAGGCTAGGTCCACTTTGATATTTGTTGACCTTCAAACATTATGGCTATGCAAGGAGAGGTCTAACTGAGGGTCAAGCGTAACTCCCAAGTATTTGAAGGAGGAAGTAGTGGCAACAAGGGATCCATCAGAGCTCAAAATCAGAGGAGGGGTAGTATTCATCTCATGTTTAGCAGGAGATCCAAAGAGCATGATCTGAGTTTTCTTTAGATTAAGAACAAGCTTATTAGTGAGGAGCCAAGCTTGTAGTTTATGGAAGTCAGCTTGTAGACAGATGATGGGTTATGATGTTGATGTCACGCGAGCTGGACAAGAGGATACTGAAGAAGAAGTCCTATCTGAGAAAAGAGCCTCCACATCTGGCTCTTCATCCTCCTCATCAGGAAGGATAAGGTCAGGGTGGTACTCCTCCTCAATTTCCAACTGTTCTAGAACAAGGCCCAACAGCAAAGACTCTGACGACGCCTGGGAGAGCGCTGAGCAGGAGGGTCGAACTAGCATTGACCCCGAGGCAGCAATCAGCAGCAGTGGCGGTGAAGGCCCTGGCCATAAAACAAGTTGCTGAATAAGGGCCATGGTAATGGAGGAAAGTACAGCGTTGATATCGACAGGTGGCATAGGAAGCACCATTATCATTGGCTGCGACGTTGGGGGCATGGACCCCGGTGTCGTCAACTCAATGCCTGACATGGCAGAGCCAGAAAGGGCCCAGCACCTGAGGACCTTGCTGTGCAGGAGGCTGCTGTGGTGGGGCGGGCACTGATGACCCAGAGGTCGATGGGCCTTCACCAGCCAACCAAGGGCTGGAAGAACTTGCTGCTGGGGAAGGCCTGGAGGAAGGAAAGAGCTGGGTGGCAGGAGAGGAGGTCGCCAAACCTGACAATGGCACTAACCTGGATAAAGAAGTGGAAGTCAGTGGGGACCAGGAGCACTGCCAGGGGGAACGGCCCTTGGAGTGTTCCTTATCCCGGTGAGAGTATTTCCCCGAAGACTCATCCCATGCCTTGGAAGTCTGAGAGTCCAACGAAGAAGCTGGAGATGGGGGGGAGCCCTTGATGATCCCTGCTCTGATCTGGCTGCTTGCTGCTCCATTAGGAAGGTCTGCAGGGCTTTCTTTCGGCGTTGTCAGGTAGTGAGACTGAATTTCAGGCAGAGCTTGAAGGCAAGGGCATTGTGGCTAGGCCTGAGGCAGCAGACACAAGATCATGGTCGTTTGCCAAGGGAATCTTCTTTCCATAGTGGTTGTGATGGAAGCGGGCAGAAGAAACAGTAGTTCTTGACACAAAAAAGGAAAGGGAATCACTTTAAAATAAAGCAATTTGAAGCCACAGGAAAAGAAAAAGTAAGTAAACTTTTGACGGTCAACTGAATGACAAAGCTTCCACGGAGTTTGTGCATGTTAGGGCGATGGTGGGAAAGAACTGAGGAGACAGCAGGGCCACCCACGTATATACAGCAGAGGTGACGTCGGCGTATGATGTCAGAGTGGGCAGCCCCTAGTAGACTGCCACAGAAAAAGCTTCCATGTGACCCTGGCACCTACAGCAGTAGTTCATAGGTGTGACCTGATGAAAGAGATATCCCTGAAGATGATCACGGTTAATCCAGTTATTCAGCAGCCCATACATCCTGCAGTGAAGGTGAGGAAACCTAAGGGGAACCCCTCCCCTTCGCTGTGAAATGTTCAGTCCCAAAGTCTCAAGCTGTCTGGGTAGGTGAAGTTGCACTGGTCAAAGCCCCCCGACCCCAATCTTCAGCTTGTTTTATGGAGACTGCTTGTTGCATTTTTTTTTTCATGACACCATGGAGCTTCAGGGACAAGTGATGTGCTAACATGGAATCAAGGCGGGAATGCTTCCTACCGGGACCTGCTATACTCCACACTGTTCACAGGAGGCAATCTTCAAACTCTTCCATCTCCAGATCTGGGCATGTAATCTTCCAATTTTAAAGTTTTGCTAAAGTTTCCTCCGAGTCATACACTTTGAAATCTGATTCAAGATGCAGTTTAAATTGAGCCAGATAACTGAGCTGCGACCTGATCCCAACCTTCTCCTTTATTTCTCTGACTACTCCCCTGACTGCCTGCCTTTTGTTCTGTAAATCCTTCAAGAAGACCTGATCTAGCTCCGACCCGGTGGTGCTGAGGGCTGAGGCACTGTTTCAGCACCTTACCAAGTACTACGCTGGTGGCTCGGGTTCTAATGAGCCTGGGTTGCTAGGGACTGGTCGGGAGAGGGCAGGAACAGGACTGAGCATGCTGTGAGGCAGCTCTCCTCTCCCGGGGAGAGTTCCCAAGTCATCCCCATCTTGGCTGACACCTACTGGAGGCTAGATGTCAGAGCATGGATGACCAAAGGCTGACACCATATCAGGAAGGGTGGAGACGCATTTACATGCATGGCTCTGTAGTCATGACCTCGAGTTGGGGAGAAAAAGAGGAGGAATAAGGTCGACAGGGGCATATAACGCCCCATCACCAGCACCTATGGCGACTACTGGATTGTGCTTCAGGAGGGGGAGGATGGCTCTCCCTCTTCTGACAACGCCACAGAGGGAGATCCATGGGGGTATCGTGCTGTCAGGAAAGCTTGGGAGATAGTGGATGATGGAAGGGGTGGTGGAGCCAGCTAAGGGGAGCATACCATGCCATGGCCTGGAGCAGAAAAACCTATTAAAAAAGGAAAAAAGTCCTGATCAAAAAGATTTTTTTTAATTGCTAAACATAATGTCTTTGTGGCACCAGGATTCTGAAAGTATATAGTCCTTTGTTTAAAACCACAGCATATGCACAATCCAGGATCTACGTCCTTTTTTTTTAATACTCCTTATTTTCATCTTACAAAATTTGAGTGTCACTTTGCACGTCATAAATATAGCATTCACATTACAGTTCCTGACAACAGAATTTTCAGCTTCAAATAAATGTTATCAGTGTGATGCTTGGCCAGCTGGTTATGCTTGTTCTATGATTTTGTAATATAAAAATGTAGTGTGTGATTGTCTCCATAAAACAGATGGGCTATGGGTGCTTCCCCTCCCCCCCATGTTTTAGTTAAAATGACAGGATATATATTAAACAGCAGATCTCTGTAATATGATTAACTTCCAAGACATTGCATTTTATGGCCTGTTGCTGCATTGAAGTGGAAATGAAATGGGACTTTATGAATCTGCCAGAGGATAGAGATCATAAACATTTTATGACGTGTTAGAGGAAAAACATGTTATCCCACTATGGTGTTAAAAAGCTGTACAACCCCTTTGATGTCCTTAAAGCAAGAAACCACACAAGATCAAAGGAAAGGCTTTATTAAAGATAGTCATATTGGAAAATGAGTTTTTGCTGATGTCACCTTATTTAATATATCCCGATAGGACATCCTGTTTGTATAATTTTTATATTCTAAAAGGAGGAGCTAGATGGCATTATAGAAGGGGTGGAGACACAGAGTTTAAACTGTATTCTGTATTTCCACTGAGACGCTTCTTTTTTGGACTCTTAAGAAACAACATCTAACTCTAAGCACAGTATAGAGGTAATACATTAGCTAGAAAAAGTCTAATTGTGTTGTGGTAGGAGTTTTAGTTTGTACTTTTCCTTGTTTTCTTTTAAGTGATTGTATGCTTTGTGATATAGTGTTCTGTGTCTACATTTTACATATTTTTATCCATTTTTAAGTAAACCTCTTCTTTTAAAGAGACTGCCTGGTATGTCTTCGAAGTTCTTTCTTTTGCATGTGATATATAGACAGTTAAGACTGACTAAAACTGTTCAAAGCTTGATGGTGTACTAAACTGGGAAAAAATAAGAATATACCTAAGGTCTTTTATAGAGTTTTAAGAGTTCATTTTGGATACCTGGTTAGGTGCCCTTAGGCAAAAGATATCTGGCATCCCCTGAAGAGCAGATTATCTGAGCCTGTACATTTGGGTATGCTAGCATAAGGTTCACAGTTTGAATCCCCCCAGAACTTGAGACCAAAGGTGATTTGGACCCACAAGCAGACAGAAGGGTTACCTTGTTCTGTTACCTGTTCACAATACTGCGCTCGAAGGTTAGCACTGTGGGAGTAGAGGGCCAGACCTGTTGAGTGGGTTTGTGACAGATTGGTTGGCAGCAGTGCGGATATATTTGGTAACACAAGCTTTAATTGTTCACTGTGTCAGCTTGATACTGTACAGCTCACTTGAAAAAAAAAGGTAGTGATTTATTTTTAAAATGGAAACAGAACCATATAATTTTGCTTACAGTCGAGTTCCTACCTGTTTTATTTTTTTCTAAAGTGCAAGTTAGAGTAGTCATAGTTAGGGAAGAGGATGGCTTCCAACTACAGCGGGCACACTGTAGACTACTTGAGGCAGTTGTGCCAGGACAGAAGAGTCCTGTATGAGGGGAGAGCCACCAAGCCAAACCTCATGGATGCCCTGATGGCAGCAGATGCCCAAAGCATCAAGTCATAGACTGTGACTGTAAAAGACCAAGCCTTGAGCATGGCGGGGCTAGTGTCCAGTACAGTGTCAAGATCCGGTTAGGATGACAGCAGGGCCAGTGCCAGCGAAGGGCCACAGCAGCAGGGGAAGGTCACCAGCATTCTGGAGCCAGAAGCACTCAGGCTGCAGACTGAGTTGCGCAGAATGGAGCTGGAGTTCCAGGAGAAGAGGGAGCTAGAACAGCGAGAGGCTGACCAGGAACAGCAGGAGGCTGACCGTGAAGAGTGTGAGAACCAGTGAGCTGCAGAGGAGAAGAGGGAGCAAGAACAGCAAGCTGCAGAGAAGAAGGAGCATGAACAGTGAGAGGCAGACTGTGAGGTGCATGAGTGCCAGAAGCGACATGAACTGGAGAAGCTACAACTCCAACCACCAGCACCAGAGCAGGTAAGTGGCTTGGGTTTAACTAGAACTACAGGACTGGGTTACAAATTGAATTCCAAATTGATAGCTCAATTTAAAGAGGGGGAGGATATGGATGCCTTTTTAAATTCCTTTGAAAAATTTGTATTCAGGCAAAAATTCCTAGAGGATCCTGGAGCTTCCAGCTATCCCTGCTACTTACCAGGAAAGCTCGGGATGGATTGGGTCAAATGGACAATGAGGACAGTAATGATTACAGCAAACTTAAAGCTGCACTGTTAAAAACGTTTGATTTAGCTGCTGAAGCATACAGAGCTAAATTCTGTAAGCTCAGAAGAAGCCCTGATATGAGCTACGAGGAGCTAGCAACGAAACAACGTCAGTTTTTAAAACGCTGGTGGGAAGGAATTGAAGCAAACTCTGAAGATAAAATTGAAAATGCTATTTTGTTAGAACAGTTTTTTTGGGCATGCCCAGCAGAGCTGAAAACCTGGCTGGAGGACCGAGATCCCAAAACAGTGCAAGAGGCTGCTGAACTCTTGGACCGCTATGCCAAGAGCAGACCTGCTTTGAGAGCCGAATGGGACTGGTGTGTAGCAACAGAAAGGAAAAGCACGCCTTCAGGGCAGCTAAAACCCTTACTGCCTCCACTGAAACCAGTTAGCCCCTGGTTTCAGAGAAAAGATTTCTCTGAGAGAAGAAATGAATGTTGGTTGTGTAAAGAAACTGGGCATATTGCCAGACAGTGTCCCAAAAAGGCGAGCAATAATACTCAAGGTGGTGCTAGAAAAGAAGAGGGTTGTTTGTGTGTCCCTGGAAGCATGCCTGTGAACATGAGGGAACACATGCACCCAGTGAATGGTGTACAGACACAAGGGTTAAGGGACACAGGGGCATCCCTGGCATTGGTAAAAGGGAATTGGTAGAGGCTGGTCAGCTTATACCCATTAAATATGTCACTGTACAAGACTTTACTGGTGAGGAGAAAACATTGCCCCTCACTAGTGTTCTCCTAGACTGGGGTGAAACAGGGGGAACTGTGCAACAGGTAGCTGTAGCCAAAACGTTAGCAGTTGACATCATCTTGGCAACAATCTCCAACAGGTGATGGTGTGTGTGGTTATTCATAGCCAAGTGGCAAGGGAAAATTGTAGTTCCCTGGACCCCACAGAAGCCATGGTGGAAATCACTGGGAGGCCGATTCCCCAGCCTGTGTCTCCAGATATGGAGACTAATGAAAAGGGGGTAGAAATTTCCCCTGTAGCAGTTAACCACACAGCTGCCAAGGGTTACTCTGAAGAGGAAGGGGTGACCCATTGTCAGAGGGTTAGGGATGACAGTGATCCTGAGTACCCTGATGCTAGTGCTAGGGACCCTAGTTTAGAGACTGAAAGGGACCTGTCCCATGCCTTGGGAATGTGTAAGGAATTTGGAGCTGCTCAGAAAAGTGACCCTAGTCTAGAGAAGCTGAGGGCTTGGGCAGACTCTGATGGAGCAGAAGGAGGTGCCGGTAAACATAAGATTTATTGGGAAAATGGACTGATGTATACTCAGGCTGTGCAGACAGAGGGAGGGGTGATAGGCAGGCAGCTTGCCGTTCCCCAGGGTTATTGTGAGCAGTTGCTCAAGGTTGCACATGATATTCCCTTGTCTGGTCACCTGGGAATCATGCGCACTACACAGTGGTTGGCCCAGAATTTATATTGGCCCAACTTCACCCAGCAGGTGAAGGAGTACTGCAGGTCTTGTCACTGGTGCCAAGAAATAGGGATGGCAGGTAAGAAAACCCAAGCCACCCTAATTCCATTGCCCATAGTGGAGAAGCCATTCCAGAGGGTGGGAATGGATAGGGGCCTGTAAACACCCCCAGCTCCTACGGGAAGAGCTTCATTCTGACTGTGGTGGATTATGCCACCCCGAGGCAGACGCCCTATCCCCACTGAGGACAGACAAAGAGGCAGATGCCTTACTTGGGATTTTCTCTCATGTTGGGTTTCCACAGGTTATCACCAATCAAGGGGGTTCCTTAATGTCAGACCTGATGAAATGTTTGTGGGAGAAGTGTGGGGTGGTGCAGAGATGCACAACACCTTATCACCCACAAGCCAATGGGCTTGTGGAAAGATTTAACGGTACCCTGAAGTCAATGCTCCAAGCATTTGCTAAAAAGCATGGGAGGGACTGGGAGAAATACCTTCCCCACCTGTTGTTTGCATACAGGGAGGTGCCCCAAGAGTCAACAGGATTTTCCCCCTTCGAACTCTCATATGGACGCCGGGTACATGGGCCCCTAGACTTGATCCGGGAGGACTGGGAAGGCAAGCACGACACCCAGGGAACTCCCATAGTGGATTATGTCCTTAGGTTTAAGGAGAGGCTGAAGGAGTTCATGGAGACAGCCCAGAACAACCTGGCAGCTACCCAACAGAAACAAAAAGTGTGGTACGACTGCAGAGCCAGAGCTCGCTCATACATGGTGGGTCAGGAAGTCATGGTCCTTATTCCGGTCCGGAAAGACAAGCTGCAGGCTGAGTGGGCAGGACCATACAATGTAGTTAGGAAGGTAAATTATGTGAACTATATCACAGAGTTACCTGACAGAAGACAGAAAGAAAGAAAGTCTGTATCATAGCAACATGATGAAGCCATATGCTAATAGGGCTGACATGGTGTTTGCAGTGTGTAGTCCTGGAGAGGGGACGGACGAAGGAGAACCCCTTCTGGATTTGCTGGAAGAAAGCAAGCGGGAGTCCTCTGTGGAGGCAGTAAAACTGTCTTCCCAGCTGGCCCCGGACAAGATCCAGGAAGTAAGGGAGCTTCTAGCAGACTTTGCCCCACTGTTTAGTGCCAAGCCTGGACTACCCCCTTAGCGATGCATGATGTGAAGACAGGGACACAGATGCCCATATGGCGGACAGCATATCGGGTGTCAGAGGCTGTCCAAAAGGACATTAGGAGGGAGGTGGAGGAAATGCTGGATTTAGGAGTAATCCAGAGATTCCACAGCCCCTGGGCCTCACCTGTAGTCCTTGAGCCCAAGCCAGATGGCTCTACTCGTTTCTGTGTGGACTATCGTGGACTGAATGCAGTCACGAAGTCAGATGCCCACCCAATGCCCTGGACGGACGAACTCCTGGACAAGTTGGGAGGGGTGACCTACCTTACGACTATTGACCTGACAAAGGGGTATTGGCAAGTAGAGTTAACGGACAGAGCTAGGGAATGTTCGGGCTTCATCACTCCGATAGGCTTATTTGAATTTAAAGTAATGCCTTTTGGAACGAAGAACGCCCTGGCCACTTTCCAAAGGTTGGTGAACCAGATGTTAAATGGTACTGAGAAGTACGCCGGGGCGTACCTGGATGACACTTCCATCTTTAGTGCCAGCTGGGAGGAACACCTGTCCCACCTTAGGGAAGTGCTGGGCAGGATACAGAGGGCTGGGCTCACTGTCAAAGCTGAGATGTGCCAGGTGGCCATGGCTGAAGTGGCATACCTCAGGCATGTGGTGGACTTGGGAGAGCTCCATCCTGACCAAGTAAAAATAGAGGTGATCAAGGCATGGCCCAGACCAGAAACACAGAAGCAGGTCAGGAGTTTTCTCGGGACAGCAGGGTACTATAGGAAATGTGTACCCAATTACAGTGCCCTGGCTGCTCCCCTATCTGACCTGGTAAAGAAAAGGGTGCCTAAGAAAATTTCCTGGGAACTAGCCTGTGAAAAAGCCTTTACCACACTGAAAGAGGCACTGTGCAGTGCTCCTGTATTGACAAGTCCTGACTATAGCAGACCCTTTATAGTTCAGCCTCAGATGTGGGTATTGGGGCAGTACTGAGTCAGACATCCAACCAAGGGAAAGATCACCGGTAGTGTACCTGAGTAAAAAGTTACTTCCCAGGGAGCAGACATACTCTACTGTGGAAAAAGAGTGTCTTGCCATAGTGTGGGCCCTAAAGAAGTTAGAGCCATACTTATGTGGGCAGCATTTTGTGGTACAAACTGACCACAACTCCCTGGTTTGGCTGATGCAAATGGGAAAAACTAATGGTTGACTGTTAAGATGGAGTCTTGTCTTACAAGGGTATGACATGACAATCTTACATAGGGCTGGAGCGACCAATCAGAATGCAGATGGCCTGTCGCGGGTTTATGAGGAGTGAACTGATTTGGGAAAGCTCATCCCATGCAGGGAATAGAGCCCCCAAATTCAGTCTAGGTGGGGAGGACTGTGACACTTGGCCAGCTGGTTATGCTTGTTCTATGATTTTGTAATATAAAAATGTAGTGTGTGATTGTCTCCATAAAACAGCTAGGCTATGGGTGCTCCCCCCCCCCCAGGTTTCAGTTAAAATGGCAGGATATATATTAAGCAGCAGATCTCTGTAATGTTATTAACTTCCAAGACATTGCATTTTATGGCCTGTTGCTGCTTTGAAGTGGAAATAAAATGGGACTTTGAGTCTGCCAGAGGATAGAGATCATAAACATTTTATGACGTCTTAGAGGGAAAACATGTTATCCCACTATGGTGTTAAAAAGCTGTAAAACCCCTTTGATGTTCTTAAAGCAGAAAACCACACAAGATCAAAGGAAAGGCTTGATTAAAGAGAGTCATATTGGGAAATTGGTGTTTGCTGATGTCACCTTATTTAATATACCTCCCAACAGGACATCCTGTTTGTATAATTTTTATATTCTAAAAGGAAGAGCTAGATGGCATTATAGAAGGGGTGGAGACACAGAGTCTAAACTGTATTCTGTATTTCCACTGAGACACGTCTTTTTTGGACTCTTAAGAAACAACATCTAACTCTAAGCACGGTATAGAGGTAATAAATTAGCTAGAAAAAGTCTCATTGTGTCGTAGTAGGAGTTTTAGTTTATACTTTTCCTTATTTTCTTTTAAGTGATTGTATGCTTTGTGATAGTGTTCTGTGTTTACATTTTACATATTTGTATCCATTTTTAAGTAAACCTCTTACTTTAAAGAGACTGGTGTGTCTTCGAAGTTCTTTCTTTTGCATGTGTTGTATAGACAGTTAAGACTGACTAAAACTGCTCAAAGCTTAATGGTGTACTAAACTGGGAAAAGTAAGAATATACCCAAGGTCTTTTATAGAGTTTTAAGGGTTCATTTTGGATACCTGGTTAGGTGCCCTTAGGCGAAAGATATCTGGCATCCCCCGAAGAGCAGATTATCTGAGCCTGTACATTTGGGTACGCTAACATAAGGTTCACAGTTTGAATTCCCCCCCCCCCAGAACTTGAGACCAAAGGTGATTCAGACCCACAAGCAGACAGGAGGCTTACCCTGTTCTGTTACCTGTTCACAATACTGCACTCCGAGGTTGGCACTGTAGGAGCAGAGGGCCTGACCTACTGAGTGGGTTTGTGACAATCAGTAATTATGAATGATCAACATCCTAAATACATTAGTCATTCTGAGCCGATGTTAATACATGAATTCATAATGAAGGTACTGTTTTTCGAAGTCATGGCCTTCCTTCCCCCAATGTTATGAGACCCCCCTAAGCAGGAGTCCCTGGAAGACAAACTCAGCCCTTATAGGTAGGGGACAAAACCTGCATCTTCTTGAGACACATATAGGACCCAATGTCACCATCTGATCTCAAATTGCTTGCCCCCGTTCTCTAATTTGGTTGTGATCTCTTCCACTTTATATATTATATTAACGATATTGTGCCACATTTTTACAGTAGGGGAATCCACCTGGCACCAAAGGCGTGTGATAACTTGTGCATTCTGGTGGCAAAGAAAGCTAAATAATGGGACAGAAGATTTTGAAAGACTCTGCGGGAGGATAGCCAGCAGCACCAATTCCAGTGTCAGTGGACCAGCAATGTCCAGAATTTGGGTGATATGATTTTCAATTTGAGACCCGAAGGAGATAATATTTGGGCAATGACAAAAGACATTCTCTCACTCATTCATTCAAGATTTATTGTTTGACCAATCTGAATAGGACGTAAACAGTTTACAAAATCTTTACATACAAAAAATTTCTTAAAATCAGATATACAATGATATCAGATATGTACATGTAAATATCATTACAACTTCAATGCAAATTTTAAGAACTAATTTTCTTTTTACATGCAATGAGAGCGGCAAGAAAATTTGCTATTAATTTCTTCTTCAGTTTTTGGGTGTAGGGGAATAAAAATTAGGTCATAGTTTAAGTTTGCATATTTCCCAAGGAAATCTTTCAGCATTTTATTCTATAATATATAATGGACATTGCAGTATTATGTGTTCTATAATTTCAAAAGACATGTGAATCTGTGGTCATTTGTTCTCTGCATTGTTACCGGCAAGCACCTAACTGCAGGGAGTAGATTCTAGCCAGCAGGATCTAGGTCTTGTACTGGGGTCCATGGGTCGAGGGCCTAAGGAGCGATGGATCCCCAAATCTGCTGGAATTGTAAGGGTTGTGCGCAGTGGATATTGAATAAAATCTGGGGGTAATGCAAACCCCATGTCTGCTCCCTCCAGTTCCTCAGGAATGTGAACACTGTTTTGCCTGGCATGATTTTCAGCATCTTCCAAGCAATTGTGTGTATCCCTGTCTTTTTTTTTGATAGATGTAGCAAAATAGAATTGCTAAGAGACAAGGTTTTCTGTCACATCTGCAATCCATGTTTCTGTAACCATCACCTTCTTGTTAAGCACTTTCATATACAGTATATTCTTAAGTCTGCAAAGATGACTCAATTTTAACTGCTTTCAGTATTTTATGAATGGCTATATCTGAGTGTGTCAGTGAGTCTTCATCGTCCATATCCATATCTTCAACCTGGATACCCCCTCTTAAACACCTCTGACTCCCTTACCTGAGTCCATATCCTCAACCCGGATACTCCCCTCATCTGTCTGAACTTTCTTCCTGTTTTACCTACCCTGGACCCCCACCTGCCATCCCCCTCTAGCTCCCTTCAATTCCCTTACCTCCATACTCCCCAACGCCTCCCATTTCCACCCACTCCCCAAATATTATCCTTCTCCCAATCCTTTGCTCGCTCTCTCTCTCTCTCTCTCTAATCTGCCTCTCGTCTGCACTCTCCCCCCTTTCTTTCTCTTACCCTTTCCAATACCCTACCTTGACAGGCCACATGTTGCTAATTGGTAAACCTCATTCGCACTCTCCCCCCCTTTCTTCCTCTCTCCTACCTTCTCTGATACTCTACCTTGACAGGCCCCCCCCCCGGGGCAGCTATGCCATACGTTGCTAACTTGGAATCTCCTCCTGCTGTTTAACTTGTCTAGGTTACTCAAATGTATTCTTTATCTATTTTCTTTATTACATAACAATCTTATGTTTTGTGTTAAATGTCAAGTCTTTGTTACGTCTCTGCTGTTTTACATCCTGACGTGGAACCTTTGTAAAAGAGTGTATACTCCAGATTGTATCCGAATGATCAAATAAATAAATAAAATAAAAATAAATATCCACGGATGACTGATGCGTGGCTACAGCCCTGCTAATCCTTCATGTTGGCTACCGATATAAGAGCCTTTAATTTGTTAGCTGGCTTGCCAGATTTCCCTGATTTTGCCATCAATAAGTTGTAAGTTCTCCTGGGAGACGGGTTTGAATCTGACGAGCTGATTTTGCAGCTTTTGTAGTGTTGATTAGCTAGGATTGTATTCACCACATTGGGAGCTCCTGCAGCTCAGCTGCCTGCATGTTTGTGACGTTACCAGAAGTTTTGACTTAAAGGTTTAAATGCAACTTGGAAAACACTACTTCAGATAGATAGCTTGTTAAATATAAACATCCACCGCAGCTGTGGGGGAGGGTCTGCACTCATTGCCAGATGTTCTTTGCCACAACGTGCATCTCCTGTATTGGAAACTTAGTACAGTGCTAGAGTTACAGCTACCCAGAAGCAGTAGATGTTAGGGTCCTGGGTTCAATCCCCAGTGTGGAACATGTTTTTGCTTTCTCACTATAATTTATGTAGTGTGAGAGTAATTGTTAGATGTCATTGCTGATGTTAGTGATAGGCTTTCAGTAAGGTCTGAAGTTCAGTATTGCTGAAAGCTTGAAAAGCTCCAGCTCAGATTTTAAGGTTTAAATGCAGCTTGAGAAATATTACTTCAAACAGACAGATGGTCAATTTAAAAAGCCGCTACGGCAGTATGGGGGCTGCACTCACTGTTGGGATGTCCTTTGCCACAGTATGCATCTCCTCTCTGGGATGTTTAGTACAGTGGTAGAGCTACAGGCTATTACACAATAGAAAGCAGGGGCCTGGGTTTGAGCCTCAGAGTTGAATAGAATGCTTTTTTCTTTCTCACTACAATTTATGTACTATCAGAGAAATAGTTTGATGTCATTGCTGATGTTAGTGATAGATTTTCAGTAAGGTTTGATATTCTGTACTGATGATAATATGACAAATTCCAACTTAGGCTTTGAGATGTAAATCAAACTTGGGAAAACTACTTGCAATAGACAGACTGTCCATTACGAAAATTCACTGCAACTGTGTGTATGTATGGGGGGGGAGGGGTCTGCACTCACTGATGGATGTCCTTTGCCAGAGCATGCATCTCCTGTATTAGAAGCTTAGCACAGTGGTAAAGCTACAGGTTACCAAGCAGTAGAGGGCAGGGGCCTGTGTTTGATCTGCAGAGTAACTTTCTTTCTTTCTCATTCCAATTTATGTAGTGTGAGAGAAACTGTTAGATGTTGTTGCTAATGATAGTGACACATTTTCAACAAGTGTTAAAGTTCTACAATGCTGATAACTTGAAAAGTTTCAGCTTAGACTTTGAGGATTAAATGCAACTTGGGGAACAGCACTTCAGACAGGCAGACTGTTAATTAGGAACATCTACAGCAGCTGTGTGTGTGTGGCTAGGGCTGCACCACCTGCTGAATGTCATTTGCCATAACGTGTCTCCTGTCTAACAAGTTTAATACAGCAGTAGAACTACAGTCTGTCAAGCAGTGGAGAGTAGAGACCTGGGTTTGATTACCAAAGTTGATTTTTTTTCTCTTTCTCACTACCATTTCTATAGTATGAGAGAAATAATTAGATATCATTGCTGATGTTAGTGACAGACTTTCAGCAAGGTTTAATGTTCTATTTTGCTGATAACTTGTAAAGTTCCAACTCAGACTTTTGAGGGTTAAATGCAACTTGGGAAACATTATATCAAACATCCTTTGTCACAGCTTGCATTTCTTGCTTTGGAGGCTTAGTACAGTGGTAGAGCTACAGGCTACCAAGCAATATGAAGGGGGCGTGGATTTGATCCCTGGAATGGAACTTTTTTTCTTTCTCACTACAGTTGATAAATGCTATGTTTCAGATCACATCAGCCAAGTCATTTCCCTTTTCATTGCCAGGGGAAACCCATCAGCCTTTTTTTCTGCCTGCATGATTGTTTCATACAGACCTTCTTTGGTGCCTTTAGTACCAACAATGCTTTGCTTACTTATGCTACTATGTCTGTGAGTACAGGGTAACACTGTGTGCTGGTACCCCCAGAATCAATGTAAAAATATAAATACTGTTATAGCACCCTCCCTAGAGCCAAAGTCATCAGCACCCCTTGCAGGGAGGGGGCTTACACTTTGGAGAATGAAGGAAAGCTCATCTCCAGTACCAGCAGTGTCTTGGCTTCTTGGTTTGGCATTTCACCAAGGAATGGATTCCTCTCCAGTAAATTGGCAATAAGGAAACTGGCCTGTAATTACTTGGGATATTGATAAACTTTAATTGTCTTATGGAAATCAGTAAATCACTGATTATTCAGGTGTTATGACGGATGCCTTGGACAGGAATTGTTGTTGTGGAGTCTGTTGTATATTGTAACCGGCCCCACCCAGATTTGAAAGCCAGTCAGCTAAGGGAAGAGGCCTTGTTGGGTTGTTCAGCCCAAAAACCAGGTGAGTGACCCCTTTAAAGGCAGACCGATCAGCACAGGCAACTGGTAATTTTAGAAAGAGAGCCGGAACAAAGGGGAAGCTCTGTTCCCCTACATGGGTAGCACTGGGTGATCAGCAGAAAAGAGACGGACACAGAAGAGTCAGATAACAACAACAGTTTACTAAGATTCAGACAGCGATAACAATATGGGGGGAACCTATATGCTAAAGAACACAAAAGAACAAACAGTAAATGCGAAATAGTGAGAAAATGGCATTAGAGCATCTCAGATGTGACGGCTAGTAGGTTAGCCCATTTGGTTACCAGGAGGTAGCGATTTCTTGATCCTGAAGCCAGGGGTGTCTGCGATGGGACAGCTGCTATGGTGTTGGCTCTCTTCTGACCACCTCAGATGGTCTAGTCTTGACCCCAAGGAACTGAGCTGTCTGCAGTGGGACTAGCGGCTATGGCATCAGTCATTTTCTGACCACCTCAGATGGTCCAATCTTGACCCTGAGGAACTGAGTTGTCTGCAGTGGGGCAAGCTGCTACGCTTCTTCTGACCACCCCAGATGGTCTAGTCTTGACCCCAATGTTCTGGTTCTCCAGCAGTGGACCCTTGATGCAGGACTGCAAGATCCATGGTGCCGAACCCCCGATACTGGATCTCCATGCCTCTGGTACTTCCCCACTAGACCCTTGGTGCTGGTCTTCTGGTTCTGTGGCGTTGACCCTCTGGTACTGGAGCTCTGTGCCTCCGAACCTGTGGCACTCTGGCTCTGGACCGCCAGGGCTGAACCTCTGGTACTCAGGATATGGCACTCTGTCATGTTGAATCTGGACTTCCAAACCTCCGGCACTGGACCTCTGGCAACCTCCAACACTAGACCTCTGGCACTGGACCTGGACCTCTGGCACTGGATCTCTGGCAGTCTGAATCTGGACCTCTGGGGATGAACCTCTGGCACTGTGGATCTGGACCCTTGGACCTCCAGTGCTGGACCTCTGAATCTGGACCTCCAGCACTGGACTTCTAGCAGTCTGGATCTGAACCTAAAAAAGGGAAGGAAATTTGTAGCGTCAACGTGCTTGAACCAGAGCAGCATGGATTGGGTTCTGAAACTTGGATCATAGCTCCCCAAAGAAATTAGGTAAGAGTCCCCAAAATGTAGGCTGCAAGACAGTCTCATACAAGGAAAATTCACATGCAGCAAATATCAGGAAAATAATACAGTTCCAATGGCAGTGTTATAGTCGAGAACTATCTCTTTAAATCCTACAGGTAGTCTTCAGTCTACTGGAAAGCTGCACTCAGTACTTCACACTCTGTATAACTTCCCATCCATAAATCCCACTGGATGCTATGGGGGCACTACGGGTTAGGAGAAGCCCTTCCCGAATCTGCTCCTTAGCGTGGGGACAACTGTAGTTAAGCTGCTGTACAGTGCCCCTACGGAAAGAGTTCTCCCTCACAACTTGGGCATCTTTTTTATTTATTTATTCGAATCTAGGATTACAAATACCTTTGAGCAGAGGCTCTTTTACAAAGGTTCTACGTCAATACCATGACAGTACAACAGAGCAAATGCAGTTTTAGGCAGGATAAACAGATTAACACATGTAATTAAATGCATACATTTTGGATAAGACAGTCGGGGAGCAGAGGGAATACTATTGGGTTACAAAAAAAAAAAAAAAGAGTTAGGCACTGGGTGGTAAGAGCTTGCCGGGGCAGCTGTCGCAACACCTAGAGAAGTGCAGGTGGTGGGGCTGGGTGGAGGGGGGGGGAAGATGAGGAGAGGGAGGAGGGCAGAGGAAGGATAATGGCAAAAGAAACTGTAATGGGAGTACCTTTGGCAGGAACTGTGGGATGGAAAGGAGGGCTGGTTAGGTGAGGCAGTCACAGGTGCTGAAGGCAGAGAGATTGAGTCAGAGGCTTGTTTTAAATGGACCTAGCTTGGGAATGGAGGAGATCTCAACTTTAAGACTATTCAACCAGCTGGAGGCCCTGTAAGCAAATGACCGTTGTCCCAGGCAGGTTCTGCCATGCGGGGCCAACAGGAATTGAATTTCGGAGCCCCTAGTAAGGCAGGAGTTACTACTTGGACAGAAGAGGGCTTGGATCCCCGGTGGGGCAAGGCCCATGGTTATCTTTTTTTGCCATAATGCAGGTTTGGTATTTTAAATGGGTTGAGAGTTGTAAGCAGCCAGTTTGGGCAAAGAGGTCGCACGTATGGGTAAGTCAATGAGATCCAGTGATAAGTCAACAGGCTTTGTTTCTTTACTTTCATTTAATAAAACTCAAGGCTTGTCCTGCCCTAGGCTCCACCTTGGGAGCTCCTTAATTTAAATAAAGCCTGCCCTTGCCCCTGTGCTCCAACAGGAGCATCATTAACATAAATTTAACTGGATCCGCCTCCAGATAATCCTAGTCCAGGAGCCTTTCCCTAGCCCCCTTACCATGGACACGGCCATCCCTTGTGGCGGCCTAGGCACGATTAACCAATTTCATTTTAATTACATAAAACAGTTCAGGCGGTCAGCACCTAGGCACTGGTGCTCCCACCCACTCACCGTCCCAGGGTGAAGACAAAGGAGGGAGGAGGTAAGGGAGGAGGCAGGAAAATGTGCATATGCAGGTGACACTGGCTGTCCTTATTCATGGGGTCCTTAAGGTCTGCTCTGCCTCAACGCTGGGACGGCCCAATGCTCCCCTGCCTTCGAAGATGCGACCCTGCCTCCCTATGCCACCAAATGAGGGACCGGCGGAAATGTTCACTTTTAAATAAAATACAATAAAAGGAGCTGAATTGAGCCCACACCATGGCTGACCGCACTTCTCGATCCACTGCACTCCCGACCGCTGCTGCTTCACTTGTGGACCGGGAGGAGACAGCTGAGGCACAGACACAAGCTCCAGGATGGCTTCAACCACCCAAGTAGGCCCCCCTGTCCGACACTAGCTCTCTGTGTTCTCTCTCATTCTGGTCCAGCTCCCAATCTCCCAAAGGTTGCTGCCAACTCTCTCAATGGTCCTTTTCAAATCCCTCACCACCCAGGAGTTCTCTCAACTGATGGCTGCAAGCTGACATTCAGAATCTGCACTTCCATTACTTCTCGCATTGGGGAACCTTGGCCCTGTTCCCCATGTGCATACATGGCTCTCGTGGTGGTGCGAGAGCATTGCTAAATATAGAGCTACAAAAAAATGGAAAGGGAAAGGGGCTCAACTTCAGGGACAATTGGGGGGGGGTTCTGTTACACTATATTGGGGGGAGGGGGGTGTGGGAGATGCAGCCACCTGCTTTCTGGCCACACTTCAACTCCTAACTGTGTGGAAATGTGACACCTGGCTCATAAACTGCCATCACTCCTACTTTACTTTGCACTTGACTGTATTGATTTGAATCGCACACATTCATTTAGCTTTGAGTGTCCTGTTTTGTATACTTTGCTAGTAGAACATAAGCTTAACTCTAACCTCAGCTGTACATTGGCTATTGCGTGGTTTATAGCGAGCATTTATGGTATTTCAGGAAGAGCCATTCCTCTCCCACCAACAGACAATAAGAAAATTGTGCTGTATGATCAGAATATTTATTCTTTTTTTAACCAGATAAGGCCCACATACTTGTTTTCAGAGGTGACCTAAGAGCTTTGGGCTGGTCAAGTGACTTGCTCAGAGTCATACAGTATGCAAAAAAGGTTGTGGGAATCAAACCCAGATTTGGAGATACCAAAGTCATTCACAGCTCCTTACTCTAACCTACAGGCTATACTGCCAGCCCAGAGTATTAACACACTTTCATTATCAGTAAAATTACCAATTTATTTCAGTACTTTAAACTGCAGTTGACAGTTTGCATTAGTTAGCGTCAATGCCGTATATTTATTTAGCTTGTATCCTTTTTTGTCTTTCTAAATTACTATTGCCTCTTACTAAAAAAATAATAGTTACAGGCAGGTGCCTTTAATTTTAGCGCGTTTTTACCCAGATACTTACACCTACCCGCATAATAACCATATTAATAAGCTTGTCCTGATGCATAAACATACCTCTCAACCTTTTGTCCCCCAAATGTGGAACATTGCCTGTCAAAATGTGGAACAAATGGGCAAAATGTGGAACACTTACTCAAATCTTTACCTAAGAAGCTCAAAACACCGTTAACATGTTACATTTATGTTCAGAAAGTCTGTTATTAATTGAATAATACATTTTTTGCATCATTTACTATGGATTTTTGCTTTACAATGTTGATTTTGAATGTGGAACAAGTCCTCACAATGTGGAACAGGGAGCTTTTGTGAAGTAAAATGAGGAACGTTCCTCGTAATGAGGTACAGTTGAGAGGTATGTGCATAAAACAAATTCAGCACACCCTGTCGTGCGTTAATGCTTACTTGTTAAAAAGCTTTAATGCCACAGTGAGTTGCCCGTTCATAAGGATAAACACAAGTGTCGTGCATAAGATAGCTGCAAAAAGCGGAACCGTGCTAAGAGCCGTGGAGTGAGTCGGAAGTTATTTGCTGTTACCCGGAAGTCGGTTGGTGTGCGACGAGCTAGTGCTGGTGCTCACATAACTGGGTTTTGCATCTGTGATAACGCACATCTGGCATGCGGTTACAGCGAGCCCTTTGCGGTGTATTCCGGCAACATTTCGGTTTCCGGGAACCGGGACTTGAGGAGCTGGTTCCCGGGCCACATGGCGAAAGGTGAGCGCCGTTTTCATCACGTGTGTCAGAGGCTGGTCACATGGTGTTTTGCGGCTGAAAACACAGTACTTGTCTGAACGAGGGTGCTCATGGTCAAAGGCACTGGCACGGTCATCGGACTGTCCCAGAAAATTAAGAACGGTTTCCATGCGTTGCCTCGCCTTGGTACCAGGGAATTTCCTGGTAATCGACACACCTCTCAGCAATAAAATAAGAGCAAATAGCCAGAATGTAGCACTTTTATTGTTTCGAAGAATATGGATAAGACTAGTGTGCAGCTGTGTTCAGTGGTGCCGGGACGGTTTGAAAAGTGGTAGGGCCAAGGGCGTACGGGGGTAAATGTTTCGCTATTAAATTACCATGATAGCAGAAAGTGGTAGGGCTGTGGGCCTCATGTTCCGGCACCTATGTCTGTGTTTAGTGTTAAGAAATGTGTGTGCGTCCAGCTATAGCTTTAACAGTGAGAAAAATCTGTAAACTTTAGCGGAGCAAGAGTAAATCGGAGTGTAAAAAATCAAATAAGAGTTATGCGAAATTCATATGCAGTAGAGAGGTGTGGTGACGTTTGAGGCGGTGCGTGTCGTGTCACTAGTCACCCTGCAAACAGTGTACCAGAGCATCCTTTTTATATGGTATCTGCATGGTAACATAAACTTACAAACAGCTTGCCAAGGTAAAGTATATGTTCAAATGAGTTTTCAAAGCTGGGGCTGTATGGGACCCTATGAGCCACTTTATCTGTGCCTCCTCCAACCCCGACCCACAGTTGAAGTAAGCATTAAGCCACTCCGTCGGTGGGCTCTAATGCTGGATTGATGCATGGGGGGGGCCCCCAATGCATCAGTCGCATTAGAGCCCACCGACGGAGAGGCTTAATGCGCTTGTAACATGGGCCACGGGTCGGTGGAGGCATCTGAAGGGGTGCCAGTGTGCGAGATGAACTGTGGCACATGGAGGGGCTGCGCGACCTGTCACCCTGTGCTGTGCTCTCACAGTGCAGTGCACACGACTAGATAGGCACTGATGCGGTCCTTACCTGCTGTCCCTGGAGTCGCGCAGATGTCTGCACCCAATTTCTCTATCGCACTCCTGTGCAAATCGCTGTGGCTGTTGCTGTGCTGAGCGCCCTGAGAGGTCTCCGGTGAGGATTGTCAGCGCCGGACTCTCGCGCTGTGCATGCTGGAGGGGCTTCCTTTCCTCTTATCTCCTGCACACTGCTCCGGTGGTGCCCTGCTCCAGGTCGGCTCGCTGCTGCTGCCCGGGTCTGGTTGCTCCGTCGCGGATGTCCGCCAGTAGTGCTCCCCCTTGACCGTTTCCGCCGACGGATGACTCGCGGTGTTGGCGCTCCTCTCTCTGCTGAGCTTGGTCTCAGTGCTGCTAGGCAGGGGTCTGGCTGTGAGCGGTACTGCCGAGGCAGGCACGGCATATACGCTGGGTTAATGCCCGCTTCGGCTGCCGTCTCGTGACCCTCCTACGCCTATCACAGCGCAAGATCACAGGCACACTATTGATACCATGTTACAACCCAGGTTAGAGAGCCACTAACGCCTCAAGAAGGACTTTGTAAAACATAAACGGGGGTTCTCAAATGGTGAGGCCTGCCTCCTTGGGGAGGCCCCAACCTGTTCAGGGGAGGCTCAAGTAAGTCTGAAAAAGTGCTGTATTTAAAATTTTGAGTTTTATATATTTTGTGTGAGATGAAGCAAATTAAAAAAAGACAATAGTAGGTGAATTGTATGTATTTATTTACTAATAGGTGGCAAGGGAAGGTGAATGACCGAAGGCTCATTTCAGGTGTACCCAGGAAAGGGTAGGGAGTGAATGCATTTTAAAAAGTAACTGCAGAACAATCAAGAAATACACAATGAACAATAGTGCAAACAAATATGAACAATAAACTAATAATGAGTGGTGCTAATTGATCAATTTGTAGACTGATGGCAGAACAGCCCAAATACAAGGGCTGAGCATAAAAGTCCTAAGCGCAATAGTAAGAAAGAGCAAAGTAATCCCAGAGAAATTGCTTAGGAGCAGGGAAGGAGGGGAGAGGTAAAGTATGTAGGAAGGTTATTTCATATAGAGAGGAAACAAAGAAAGTAGTCTGAGCCATGAAAGTACTGCAACAAGGGGTAACAATGGTTCAAGAATGAAAATAGTGGAGTAAGTAGGCTGGCCTGTGTGTGTGTGTGTGTGTGTGGGGGTTACAATAAGCTGAATAATAATATGTGTTTATTTCATTTATGTGTTATTCAGATAACACCTTTGAGCACAGGAGCTCTTTTTCAAAGGTTCCACGTCGGCATAAGACAAAGAGCTGAATGTGAGCCAAGTACTCAAAGGGGTTTCAGTTTATTCAAGGTGTACTGCTCAAAGTACAGTATGTTATTTTTCTTTGGGGAGGCCCAAGATTATTTCAGTTTTTGAGGGAGGCTTAAAATCTTTTCCATGGATTTGGGGAGGCTCACTGTGACAAAGTCTAAGAACTATTGATCTAGACACAAAGCAGCTTATGTTTCTCATTAAGCTATGTATTTCTTATTCCCATTTTGTATTACTGGGGTCATATGCATGAAAACAGGGGGGAGTTGTTCCTTGAGAGTTCATCTGCTACTATTGCTTCTCAACCTGATGTCATAATAATCTGCTTGTGACGTCACAGTTATTCCCATGGCAACAGGCTGTGATGTCACAAAAGAGCATTATGATTTCAAGTAGTGTGCAAGCTAAAGAGGCAGATAAACTCTAGGGATAAAGATCTTGTTTCTGTGAGAATTTCTTCAGTAATAAATAATGGAAGGAGAAATCTACAGAACATATATGAAATACAAGCAGAACTGTGTTCAGCTGTTGTGTTTTTCCGGTCTCTTTAAAGGTGAGCAGTGGCATAGTGAGATGAGAAGGGGTTGAAGCTTAATTTGCATGTCTCACTGGCATGCTGGACCAGGTGTTTGAAGCAGTATGCCTGTAGCTGCCAGAAACCTCACTGATATGTCATGTCTGGAAAATCCTTTATTATTATTTTTTTTTAATGCGTTTGAGTTATTTCAGTTTTCTTTGGCGGTTGCTGTAAATTTATACCGGGCTGACGCTCAGAACGGACCCGCGAGGAGTTAGAATCAATGAAATTAGGCAAGTGATCAAAGTTGGGTCAATCAAACTTGTTCTGTGTGGGCACAGTAGATGACAAATCAGGGGAGTGATCGGCAGTAATCGCAAACAAGGCAGCACTCTTACTACATTGTGGGAAAAGTGTAAGTTACTGAAATACTGTAGTGTTAATGGGGGTCGAGGAGCTGACGGGTGTATCAATGGATGTGAAAACACTCCTGAACAGCACGAGTAATCAACTGCATTTGAAGCGTGACAACGAGTGCTTGCTTTAATTATGCGATCAAGGGTCAGACAGAGGACCTAAAAAAATAAATATATGTATACTGTATGTATTACTGCGGTTGCAGTTTCTCGGGGTTCTGTTCTGCAGACCCCCGGTTGAAAACCCCTGCGTGTAAAAGATGTTATATGAAATGCTCAATATAATTCATTTGTAAATCCAATTAAAAACAATTATTTTCCTCCCCTGCTTACAGATTACATTCATCATGTGTGGTTCTCCCTTCCTCTTTCCATGTTAGTATTAATTAGATTTAAAGCAATTGATTTAAGAATGTGAATATAGCTGAAAAAATGTTAGCATTGTATGTGTCACTGATCACTGTCACATTTGTTTTATTGCACTGTACTTCCACTTACATTGGTAGTGTGCATTTAACTTGGATTTTTGTATTTTGTCATTGTATTGTTAATTTAAAATAAAAGAGATTTTTTTCCCCAGTAAGCCAAGCTGAAGAAACTTCAGTGGGATAGGTAGTGCTGTGCTCTTTGGCATCCTACATAGAAATTTGACTGCAGATAAGGACCATTTGGTCCACCTAGTCTGCCCATTTTTCTATACCTACTGTACTGCAGACCCTACTTGATCTCTGGCCACCCCAACCCCCCCGCTCCCTTACACAGATGTATAGAAATTGTCATCAGATGAGAACTGCAAGGCCCATCTAGTCTGTCCGGATGCCCTATACTTCTGTGCAGTCACTGACCCTAAGTGATCAATGGCTTTTCATCACTCCCGCCCCACCCAGTGTTCCCTTGTGCTTGTCCCAGGCATGTTTAAACCCCTCCACTGTGCTTGCCCCCCACCTCTTGTGGCAGACTGTTCCAAGCGTCCCCCACTCTCTCTGTGGAGGAAAAACTTCCTCACGTTATCTCTTAATCAATCCTCCTCCAATTTCATATTATGTTCCCTCATTCTAATATATTTTCTACATTGGAAAAGATCCCCCCCACCTGCACCTTGTTTATGCCCTTGAGATACTTGAAAGTTTCTGTCATGTCCTTCTTTCTTGCCTCTCCTCCAGTGAGTACATACTGAGAACTCTTAGTCTCTCCTAATATGTTTTGTGATGCAAGCCATGCATCATCTTGGTCGCCCTTCTCTGGATAGCCTCACCTTGTCTATGTCCTTACGCAAGTGTGGCCTCCAGTACAATACGCAGTACTCCAGGTGAGGCCTTACCAGTGTTTTATACGATGGCATCAACACCTCTCGTCTCCTGCTAGTAATGCCTCTACACCCCAGCATGCCACTGGCCCTCCCTGCAGCCTTTGCACAGTGCTTTGATACCTTAAGGTCATCAGATATGATGACCCTAGGGCCCTTTCCTCTTTGGTGACAGCACCTCCCCCCCATTCTGTAGCTCTCCCCAGGGTTCCCCCTACCAAGGTGCATTATCTTGCACTTTTTTGAACTGAACCTTAGTTGCCATACCTCTGACCATCTTTCAAATGTCTCCAGGTCCCTCCTCATTTTCTGCACCCCTTCTGGAGTATCCACTCTGTTGCAGATCTTGGTGTCATCTGCAAATAGGCAGATCTTTCCTTCCAGCCCCTCTGCACTGTTGCAAATGAAGACATTAAACAGGACTGGTTCCAGTACTGATCACTGTATACTCCCCTGGTCACCTCTCACTCCCCAGATTGGATCCCATTTACCACCTCCCTCAGTCCATCAGCCAGTTTCTAACCCAATGTATCACCTTATGCCCCATGCCCAGACTACTCATCATGTTAAGCAGCCTTCTGTGTGGGATGGTATCATAGAAACATAGAAGATAACGGCAGATAAGGACCGCAAGGCCCATCCAGTCTGCCCATTTCTTTTTCTACCTTATAAATGTGCCATCGGCCTTTGCTCTGTCAGTGGCCTATCCATAGTCATTTGTATTGCTCCCTTATGCCTATCCCATGCCTGTTTGAAGCCCTGCATTGTATTCATAGCCACCACTTCTTGTGGTAAACCATTCCATGCATCCACCACCCTTTCTGTGAAAAAGAATTTCCTCACATTCCCCCTTAATCGGTCCACCTCTAATCTCATGCTGTGTCCTCTTGTCCTGCTATTTTTCTTATATTTAAACATGTTAGACTCTTTAACCTTGTTTATGCCCTCAAGTTGTTTGAATGCCTCGATCATATCACCTCTCTCCCTCCTTTGCTCAAGGGTATACATATTGAGCTCTGTTAATCTGTCCTCATATGTCTTCTGATGCAGTCCCTGCACCATTTTGGTTGCCCTTCTCTGGACTACCTCAATTTGGTTAATGTCCTTGTGAAGGTGTGGCCTCCAACACTGCATGCAGTACTCCAGATGGGGCCTAACCAGTGTCTTGTAAAGAGGGATTATTACCTCCTCTTACGACTTGTGATACCTACTAATACACCAACACCCCCTAGCCTTACCTACTGCTTTAGAGGTCTGCTTGGATGATTTCAGGTCATCAGTGATGATGATGCCCAAGTCTCTTTCTTCCTTTGTGACTGCTAGCAACTCCCCTCCCAGCCTATAGGTGGCTTCAGGGTTTCTCTTCCCTATGTGCATGATCTTGCACTTCTTTGCATTAAATCCCAGTTTCCACTCTTCTGACCATTTTGCTAGTTTATCCAGATCTCTTCTCATTTTGCCCACCCCATCTGGATCATCTACTCTGTTGCAGATCTTGGTGTCATCTGCAAACAGACAAGCCTTACCCTCAGTCCATCTGCAAGGTCACTAATGAAGATGTTGAAGAGGACTGGCCCCAGGACTGATCCCTGAGGTACCCACATTTGTGACTTGCATCTCTTCTGACTGTATACCATTAACCACCATTCTCTGTTCTCTGCCCACAACCAGTTTGCCACCCAGTTGACCAACTTGACCCACCCGAGCCTACCCAGCTTATTTATCAATCTTCTATGTGGAACAGTGTCAGAAGCTTTGCTGAAGTCAAGGTAGGCGACATCAACTGCTCCCCTTGGTCCACCACTCTGGTTACCCAGTCAAAGAAATCTATGAGATTAGTTTGACAGGACCTTCCTTTTGTAAACCCATGCTGTCTTGGATCCTGTGCCCCTATGGATTCCAGGTGCTGCACTATCCTTTCCTTAAGGAGTGCCTCCATAATCTTGCCCACTACTGAGGTAAGACTGACTGGTCTGTAGTTCCCCGCCTCCTCCCTGCTACTACTCTTGTGGAGCGGGATCACATGAGCCCTTCTCCAGTCTTCTGGGACCTCTCCTGTGCTCAGAGACTCACTAAACAGTTCTGCTAATGGCTCTGCTAGTTCCACCTTTAGCTCCTTAAGTACCCTGGGATGTATGCCATCAGGTCCCATTGCCTTATCTACCCTGAGCTTAGCAAGCTCTTGTAGGACCCTTTCTTTTGTGAAGGGAGTAGTGCTCACCTCCCTCCCCCCTGTGTCCATGATGCTGAGCTGTGGGCCCTGCCCTACCTTCTCTTCAGTAAATACTGAGCAAAAGTATCTATTTAGGATAGATGCCTTTACAGGGTCCTCCTCCTCACATGCTCCCTTTTCTCCATTAAGCTTAGCAACACCCTCTGGACTTTCTCCTTTCACTAATGTATCTATAGAAAGTCTTGTCAGCTTCTTTTACTGTTCGTGCTAGTGTTTCCTCAGTTTGGGACTTTGCCTGCCTTACTGTCCTCCCTGCTTCCTTTAGGCAGTTTGGTATGCCTCCTATCTTAATCCTGCTGTGTTCCCTTATATTTCCTGAAGCCTTTGACTCTGACCTTTTGCTACTGTATTTGAGAACCAGAGTGGTTTCCTTCTTCTTTGCACTTCCTTTTCTGTCTAACACAATGGGATGTTGCTTCAAGTATTGCATCCTTAATGCTTGCCCACTTTGCCTGTACCCCCTCACTTGTGTTTCTTTTTGCCAGGGCTAGCTTAACTCTGTTGACCATCTTATCAAAGTCAGCTCCTCTGAAGTCCCATATTTTTGCCTTGGAATGGGATGATTCAGATGTAGTAACCAAACTGAACCATACCATGTGATGGTCACTGGCCCCCAGGTGACCTTCTACCTGGAGATCTGTGATCCCTTCCTTGTTAGTCAGTACTAGATCTAGGATAGCCCTGTCTCTCTTGTGGGTTGCTGTACCAGTTGTTTGAGGCCCTCCCCCTGCAGGGAATCCACTATGTGTCTAATTCTGGCAGATGTTCCTGCTGGTCTTGACCAATCTGTATCTGGCATGTTGAAGTCTCCCATTATCAGAACCTCCCCTTTAGCTGTCATGTTTTGTATATCTTCTAACAGTAATGTGTCTGTGTCCTACCCCTGGTCTGGGGGCCTGTAGACAACCCCAGTTCTTATGGCTGTCCCATTTCCTGTTTCCAGGGTGACCCACAGTTCTTCTGGCTCCTTATGTGTATTCTGAATTTCTGTAGCTTTGATATTTTCATTGACATACAGGGCCACCCCCCCTTTGCACCTCTGTCTCTTCTGAACAATACATAGCCAGGTACTGAAGTCTCCCAAGTGTGGTTACTGGTAAACCACGTCTCACTAATTGCTACTATGTCCAGTTTAGCCTCTGACATTATTGCCTGCAGGTCTGGGATCTTATTTCCCAGGCTGTGAGCATTTGTGTACATGATTTTCCATTGGCCAGATTTCGGTGTGTTAGTTGTTGGGTGAGATTTGGCATTACCCCTGTGCGTCGTATGGGGAGACAAACCTTTTTTCTTACCTGGTGATGCAAATGAACTGCAAACATGCTGAATCCCTGTTTGACCACTAGCTGAGGGGGGAGGGGTGTTCTTCCCATTCGACGTATGGGGTGCTGCACCCCTCTCCCCATTTGCTAGTTTAAATATTCTGCAAAGACGTCAAACTTCTGCCCCAATGCACTGACTCCCTCCTTAGTCAGATGCAGTCCATCAAATTTAAAGAACTGCCTCCCCAGAACTGTTGCCAGTTCCCTACAAATCTGTGTCCTTTTTCCTGGCACCAGCCCTTGAGCTCGTGTTTAGCTCCCTATCTCCCCTTCTCTGACCTTCCGTCCATCTGCCCTCTCCCAGACTGGCAGGATCTCGGAGAAGGAGATGCGACTAAATAGATGATAGTTTGTCACCCAGCCTGGTCAGGTGTTCCTTGGTCTCCACAGTTGACCTGCTGGCGAGATCATTAGTCCCTGTGTACTAGGACATCAGTGTTTCTCCTGCTTTGTGAACAATTTTAGCAATGCGGTCAGTGTGTCTCCATGCTGATGTACCTGGGAGACATCTGACCATTACCCCTGGCTGGAGATGGGTATCAACTCCCCGAATCATGGAGTCTCCTATGATCAGAAGTTTTTGGGATTTCCTTTTTGCTTGTTTTGTTTTGGTTCCTGATTTGGGTGAGTTTTGTTGTGCTAGCTCCTGTGCTGCAGTGTCCTGCTCTGCAGTGTCTTCTGCCTCTTTGTTTGATTTCAGAGATAGAGGCAGATACCTGTTTGTAGTGTTTATATGGTTTTTGGAGGTAATATGTTGGAGAGCAGAGAGTGATGGGGCCCGATTTGCCCCTCCTAACCACCTGCCAACCTCCTGGACCAACTACCCTCTGCGGTCGAGGGTTTTTCTGTTGGATGCTGGGGAAATGGCGGGTGGTTCTTATAATGCATTTCCTCTTGAATATGAAATTTGAGGCTTGCAGTCTCTGCCCATGCTGTCCGGAGCTGAGCCCTAAGATCTCCAAAGGCCCAGCATGTAGGACAGTGTCCTAAATCCTGTAAGACTGTCCTTCTGAAAATTGTTCCACAGTACCTGCAGTTAATGATATCCATTCCAGATAAGTTACTGAGTTTATAACCTAGTCAGAGTAATTGGAAGGAAAAAAAAAAAGGAAAAAAATGCAAGTAATGGTTTGATTGTGTTTTGTTTAACTTGTTATAACAAGTTAAATTACTAGTGCCTGTAAATGAGCTCACCTTGTGAGCCCCTAGATCCACCCCTTCCTGCTCTGCCACAGGAAATGTCACAACTGTGGTACCCTATAAAGAGTGTAGTGTGGGTGGTTGGGATGGGGTGTGTGGCTGGGCCCTTCCTGCCAAAAGAAAACCACGGACGAAAGAACAAGGAGGTAAGGCAGAAACAATCAGTCAACAACAAATGCAGTAACCCTGAAAGCTTATCCTAATGTTAGATAAAACTGTAAAACCTGTAAAGCACCACCTGTAATAATTTCAGAGAAGATATACGCTGTAAGAAACACTGCTACAGAGAAAAATAAAGCAATGAAATGTTAGCAACAAACAGTAGCAATCCCTGTGAGTAAAAAATAAAAACACCACCACACAGTAAATCTGCTTAGCCAAAATAAGTCTTAATCCTTTTCTCTTGCTCTGGTAAGTTTCTGTACTCTGTCTTTCAAGCAGTCTTAGAAGGAAAGAGCTCAGGTGAAGCTAGGTGCCTTGGCCAGCAAACCAAGTCTTCTACCAAAGACTTTTATGAAATCTAGGTAGGTGATGTCTACCGCTCCTCTCTGATTCACTTCCCTAGTCACCCAATCAAAAAAATCAATCAGATTTGTTTGACAAGACCTTCCTGCTGTGAATCCATGTTGCCTCAGATCCTGGGCACCATTGGATTCCAGGTGTGCCGCTATCCTTTCTTTCAGCAGTGTCTCCATGAGCTTCCCCACCACTGATGTGAGGCTGACTGGCCTGTAGTTTGCCAGTTCCTCCCTACTGCCACTTTTGTGCAGTGTGACTACATGCGCCCTCCTCCAGTCCTCTGGAACCACACCTGTGTTGAGTGACTCTGTGAACAGGGTGGCCAGAGAGGCTGCCAGTTCCCTTCTCAGCTCCCTTAATATACTAGCATATTAAAATGCCAGCAGAATAGGCCTGATGGTCTTTCGTGTCTGCTCGTTTGGTCAGCCCCCACCCTGGGTGCTGACCTTGCTGCCTCCCTCGCCTTCTCTGGCTTCTCCCTTCCCAGTTCCGGATATTCTTGCTGCATTGGATTTTGCTTCCAGAACCCTTCCCCTGTACCTATCCCACCCCCTCTTGAACCCCTCCACTGTCTCTGCCTCCACCAGCCCCCTAGGCAGCGCATTCCATGGCTCCACCACCCTCTCAGTGAAGTAGCACCTCCTCCTTTCTCCCTGAATCTCCCCCAGCTTCCACCCATGCTCTCTAGTGGCCCCTCATCCTTCCTTCAAGCACCCTGACTGTTCCTCCCCTATTTACCCTCTTCATTGTACCTGAAGACCTCCTCATGTCCCCCGGTCCCTTCTCTCTTCCAAAGTGTATATATTTAGCTCTTCGAACTCTCCTCATAAGGTCCTGTCCCAAGCCCCAAATCATTGTGGTTGCCCTCTGGACCCTCCAGGAGATTAATGTCCCTCTTTAACTGTGGGCTCCAAAACTGCACGCAGTACTCAAGGTGCGGCCTCACCAAGCAGTTATACAGAGGGAGCATCACTTCCCTCCTTCTGGAGGTGATTCCCCTAGTGATGCATCCCAGCATCCTGTTGGCCTTGGCTGCTTCCCTCCTACAAGTCTCCAAGTTGTTCATCTTGACATCCACCACCACCCCCAGGTCCCTCTCAGCCATCGAGACTTGTAGCATTCTTCTCCCCAGGGTGTACACTTGGCCCGGGTTTCTGGCCCCCAGGTGGAGTATCTTGCATTTCCCTGCTTTGAACCTCGGCTTCCACTTTCTAGACCATCTTTTCAGAGTCTCCAGGTCCCCCTGTAGGGCCACCTTCCCCTCTTCCCCATCCATCACCGCCCCCAGGTTTGAGTCATCCGCAAAGAGACTCGTCTCACTCCTGATTCCTGTCCCTAAGTCAGAGATGTAGGCATTGAACAGGAGGGGCCCAAGGACTGATCCCTGTGGGACCCCACTAATGACCGTCCTTGGGGATGAGACTATCCCGCCAACTACGACCCTCTGGATCCGGTCCTGGAGCCAATTGCCTATCCATCTGATCATCTGGTTCCCACCCCGTTTCTCCCAGCTTATCCAACAGGCCCACGTGAGGAACCGAGTCAAAAGCCTTGCTGAAGTCTAGAAGAGGACATCCACTGGTCTACCCAGGTCCAAGGCACTCGCACCCAGTTATAGAACCCACAAGGTTTGTCTGATACGATTCCGGATGAATCCATGCTGCCCATCGTCCAGGCACCCTGACTTTCCAGGTCCCCCAGCCTGTCCTTGACAATGCCTCCTCCATCCTTGCCCACCACCGATGTCAGGCTGACAGGCCTGTAGTTCCCTGCCACCTCCCTTGATCCCCCTTGTGGATAGGCACTATATGCACACCTTCCAGTCCTGGAGCACCCACTCTGTCCTCAAGAGATGGTGAAAAGCTCCATCAGGGTTTTGCCAGGACATCCATAGGATTCCTTCAGCACTCTGGGATGTAATTTATCCAGCCCGGTGCTTTCTCCGTCTTAAGGGAGCTGAAGGCTTCCCTCACTCTCTCTGCTGTGATTTCCACTTCCAGTACCTCTTCTCCCTGCTTAGCCCTCCCCCCTCCTGCCAGTGATGCCTCCCCCTTTCCCCAGACCCGCCGATCAGTAAGGGTCCCCGTCCTTGTCCCATGTATGATGCAGCACCCCGATTTTCCTTGGTGAGAACTGAGGTGAAATACTCATTTAGTACCTCAGCCTGCTCCCCCGGGTCTTGTGCCCATCTCTCCCCTGATTTAATCCTGCTAATCTGCCCCTTCACCCTTCGTTTTTCCCCAATGTATCTAAAGAACCCCTTGTTCCCTCTCCTAATTTCCCTGGCCAGGTTCTGCTCCTTCCTTGCCTTAGCCACCCTCACCACCCTAGTAGCCCTTCTAGCCATCAGCTCATAATCCCTCGATCCCTTTCGCCTCCTTGAGCACTTGAATTGCCTATAGGCTGCCTTCTTTCCCTGCACCACCTCCTGGACCTCCCTGGTCCACCAGCAGGGTTTTCGCGCCCTACCGCATTTTCGTCTTACTCTTGCACAGGTGCTGGTAGCATCTTGCACCCCTCTCCTGATGATTTCCCACCTACTATCAGCGTCCATGTCTGACCCAATCCCATCCAAATGCTCCTTAAGGATCCTTCCAATTTCCTTAAAATCCGTTCCCCTGAAGTCAGTTACCTCCATCTTTGTGCAGCTTTCTAGCTCTCCTAGGTCCAGGCAGAACCAGACTGTGGCATAGTCACTCCCCGCCAACGGGTCCCTTACCTCCAGGCCCCTAATCTGGTCACTGTCTGCCAGGACCACATCCACTACCCGCGCCTCCCTGGTCGGTTCCCCCACCTGCTGAGTTAGGAATGCGTCTTGAAAGACATCCATAAAAAACAATTTAATTTCATTGCAGTCTGAAACGTGAGTGACATACTGTTATAAGTAAAGCGTTTTAGTGTACTTTTAACTTACAGCACAAAATGCTACCAGTACCAAAAGTACTATACAAAAATAGCACAGTGAGTACAAGTAGTAAGTTGTCTGATTTACATTTCAAACAACATGAAGTCTTGCTATATTATGACATATGCAGTGAGTCCCAACCTTCGAACTGCTCCAGAGGTGAAAGAGTTAACTTTCCATGCCAGGCATGGAACGCAGAGCTCGAGCTCGGTTGAAACTCTGTCTCTTGTTCTTCAAACTCAAACCGTCAGATTCTTTACTCCGCCTCACTGAACAGTCGTTCCGGAGATTTCTCCTTCTGCTCGGTTCATTTTGTCGGTTAAAGTATTGTTTTTCTCGGTTTTCAACGAGAATTAAACCATAACGGTCAGTTCAGACTCTGTCTTGGTATTTGTGAGTACTAGATAGGTTTTACATTGATTTCTGTTCTGTGTGGAACTTGTAGCAGTTATCAGTTCGGTTTGAACCGATCAGGTTATTTAAAATATATTAATCTGTCATTTAGAGTGTGGTTACTGGTTCTTATCGGTGCTAAAAACTGATTTTATTACGTTTTTTCCATGACCCATACACGGTTGGGAACGATAAGGGGTCTTACCTGTGGATTGCCATAAACGGTAAGTTTGGTTAGGACTGGCACTATGTCTGAGAAACCCAAAAGAAAAACCGGGCCCACTGGGTTTCAACACTGCAGTGTCTGTGGGGAAGTCTTTGCCAAGGCTGACCCCCACACCACCTGTGTTTATTGTCTGGGGTTTGACCACCTCAATGCAGACTGCCAGATTTGTAAAATTTTCCTGCAGCTACCCTGGAAAAGAGAGTTGGTAGGCTCAGGGAAAGGGAGGCCAAAAAGTCCGCTGATCCGGATGGCCAGCCCAGTTTGGTTTCTACCGAACCGGAGGGAGTGCCCTCTGACCAGGGCGAGACTTCCTCGGGCAAAAGGAGATCCGACTCCGAGGAGTCGGTTCCAGCAAAAAGGACTAGGAAATCAGCTGTTGTGGAGCCAAAACTTTCCTCTCCAACCGCTGAAGAAATAGCCAAAGCGATTAAAATTGTCCAGTTGCTTTCCCCGGTTCCGACCGAACCCGCACCATCAGGTAAGCGTCCGGTTCGGCCGGTTCCACTGGTTCAAGAGTATGAGGTAGAGGAATATTATGAACCAGAGGAGGGGGAAGAGGAGTATGAGGAGAGTGAATGTGGATTTGAAAGTCTGGATGTGCCCATTGACCCGGACATCTCCCCAGACAGACCTTCAGGAGTATCTCCTCCCAGGCTTTCTGAGTCCCCTTCTCATTTTATGTTTTATAAGAAAGTGGCTGACACCCTCCAGCTCCCTATGGAGGAAGCTGTGGAGGATCAAGAGGAGCCTGACTATGTGGAAATGATGGATATCCCAGAGTCAAGGAGGCTGTCTATTCCTTTGCATAAATCCTTTTGGAAACAGACAGTAAAAATTTTAAAAACTCCTCACACTATACCTCCTGTCGATAAGAGGATGGACAAGAGGTACACATTGTCCGGCCGACTCTGAGTTCCTTACACAACAATGCAGCCATGTTGGGGTAGTGCAGACTGCAGCCTGTGACAAGGCAAATATTCCCTTGCTCACACCCCTGACAAGGACTCCAGGAGGATTGATGCCGTGGCAAAGAAACAGTACATGGCAGCATCCTTGGGACTCAGACAGGCAAATTATATGGCTTATGTTGCTAGATATCAGAAATCCAGATGGGATACTGTTATGGCTCTCGCAAAACAGGTCCCTGGCCAGCTTGCCAAGGAGCTGGAGCAGGTGGCTGCTGATAGTATTGAGGCACCCAAGGTGCAATTCCATGCTGCAGTGGACTCTAATGATGTGTCATCAAGAGTCATGGCTACATATGTGGCACTTCGCAGAATGGCTTGGCTCAGATGTACTAGCCTGTCACAGGATACCCAGACTAAGGCCATGGATTTTCCTGTTGTGGGTATTTCTCTGTTTGGGAGCAGACAGAGAATTACATGAAAAATGGAGAGTATAGGACCACCTATAGGGTGCACAGGCCAAGGAAAGGCAGGCCACTCCTCAAAGGCAGCTTTCCAGGGAAGGGCAGGCCTTTTCACAGGCCTTTACCAAGCCCAGGCCTCCTCTGCTCCTATGCCCAGAGGGTTCTTTAGAGGAGAGGCAGGCGGGGTACAAGCAGGCCTGCTTCTACCCCTCAGCCCAAAGCCCCTGCCAAGCAGGCGCCCTGATGGGGTTGCCAGGGCCGATTCTCAGTTACCTGTAGGGGGCAGGCTGGCTTACTTTATTCAGGACTGGAAGTCTCTGACATCAGACAAGTGGGTCCTGGAAGTAGTAAGCCAGGGACTGGTTCTCAGCGTCAAAAGATTTCCAAAGATGAGAACCAGATCTTTTCCACCTGCAAATCCACCAGAGGCACTTGCCCTAAAGGCAGAGGTCTCTTCCCTCCTGGCACTCAGAACTGTGGAAAGGGTTCCACCCCTACACCAGGACAAAGGGTTGTACTCCAGGTACTTCCTTACCCCAAAAAAGACAGGAGAATGGCAGCCCATCCTGGATCTCAGATATTTATACAAGCACCTTTTAAAACCAAAATTCAAAATGGTGACTCTGGGAATTATTCTACCCTCCCTAAGGCCAGGGGACTGGCTAGCGTCCCTGGACCTCAAGGACGCCTACTTCCATATTCTCATCAGAAGCTCCCATCGAAAGCACCTCAGGTTCGAGCTGCCCTCAGGCCATTACCAGTTTAGAGCAATGCCCTTTGGCCTCACCTCTGCTCCAAGGGTATTCACAAAATGCCTGGCAGTAGCAGTTGCTGCCCTAAGAAGGCAAAAAATTGTCATCTTCCCTTACCTGGATGACTGGCTCATAGTAGGCCAGTCTCCAGACCAAGTCAAGTTACATCTACATATAACTCAGCAACTGCTCACCTCTCTAGGTTTCCTTCTGAATCTTTCAAAGTCAGTTCTAGAACCTGTAAAGGTCCTCACCTTCATAGGCGCAGAGCTGAACACAGAGGAAGCCAGAGCCTTTCTTCCTTTGGACAGGGCAAGGACCCTGGTCTCTCTGGCCTCCTCATTCACACTGCAGGTCTCTCGACCAGCAAGGCATTTTCTACAGCTCCTGGGGCACATGGCTGCTTCTACAGCAGTAGTGCAGGGAGCAAGATTTCAGATGAGGGACTTCAGTTCCATTTGAGAGCCTTTTGGTCTCAAAGGAAAGACCCTCTAACCAAATTGATCCCAGTAACTCGAACCCTGATCCAGGCCCTACAGTGGTGGCAGGATCAGAGCAATTTGAGACAAGGGTTCCCTTTGTCACTCAGTCTCACTCCTTAATCCTTACTACAGATGCATCCCTCTTGGGGTGGGGAGCTCACATGGGCGACCTCACTACCCAGGGATTGTGGTCCCCTCAGGAAGCTCTGCTCCACATCAATCTGTTGGAACTCAGAGCAGTTTTTCTAGCACTTCAAGTTTTTTCCAGAGCTGTTCAGAACAAAGTTGTACAAGTCAGAACAGACAGCACCACCACAATGTGGTACATCAACAAGCAAGGGGGCACTCGGTCTACAGCCTTGTGCACCGAAGCAATGAAGTTGTGGTCTCTGGCTTACTCCCTGAACACCTCCCTTACGGCAGTTCACCTCCCAGGCAAGGACAATGTCCTAGCAGCTGCTGTCAGCAGGATTTCCCAGGGCCATCCCAAATGGTCGCTGGACTCCCTGGTCCTGGAGGTGATATTTGCCAGATGGGGCACCCCGCAGATAGATCTTTTTGCAGCCCCAGACAATCATCAACTTCCCCTTTTTTGCTGCAGGCCCCCAGTGTTGGGCTCAGTCCCTCTGGATGCCTTAGTTCTCAGTTGGGAAGGGAAGTTTCTCTATGCTTTCCCCCCCCTTCCCTCTCCTGTTCAAAGTATTAGTCAAAATCAGATCTCAACCGGCAAGATGATCCTGATTGCTCCAGATTGAGCCAGACAACCCTGTATCCTCCTACTGTCCTTAGCAGTCCATCTTCCCCTGTGTCTTCCCAGGAATCACAACCTGTTAACCTGTGCTCAGGAGGATTGGTACCAACTTCAAATCTCTCAATCTCAAGGCCTGGCTCTTGAAGAGTTAGAGTTTGCTGATCTACACCTCTCCCAAGGTGTAATGGATATACTAAAGGCTTCTAGAAAGCATTCCACCAGGGCTACCTATAATTCCAAATGGAAGAGGTTTTCCATATGGTGCTCTGGAAACATATTTCCCAGAATCTGCTGATTACCCACAGTTCTGGATTATATGGTCCATTTAAATACCTTGGGCTGAGACCAGCTACCTAAAAGTACATTTGGCAGCTGTGTGCTTTTATTTCAACAGGTAAACCTCTTCTCTTTCAGGTCATCCTGTATTCTCCAAGTTTTTAAGGGATTGCTACACCAACCCTCCATTCAGGGACCCTGCCCTGACTGGGATCTTAATGTTTGCATTGCTCAGCTTATGCAACCCCTTTGAGCCTTTGTCTTCAGCAGAGCTGAAGTTCTTGACTTGGAAGACTGTCTTTCTGGTAGTCATCACTTCTGCCAGACGCATAAGTGAATTACAAGCTTTGTCAGTGGAGCCTGACTTTATCTCCTTTCATAGAGATAAGATGGTCCTCAGGACTAACAGGAAGTTCTTGCCTAAGGTGGTTTCAGATTTCCACCTTAATCAATCTATATCTCTTCCAGTGTACTTCACTGACCATTCCTCTTCTGGCGAGAGGAGGCTGCACAGCTTAGATGTGAAGAGAGCCCTTAGTTACTACATGGAGCGTACCAAGGGTCACAGATTTGACTCCCTCCAACTGTTCCTCACTTTTATGGTGAGATTGGTAAAGGGAAACCTGCCACTAAAAGATCCATTGCCAGGTGGATTGCCTCTTGTATCCAATTCTGTTATGAAAAGGTGGGTAAGGTTCCTCCCTCAGGCCTGAGGGCTCACTCTACCAGAGGTACAGCTGCTTCCGTGGCTGCTGCCAGGGACATCCTATTCTAGAGATATTTCAAGCAGCTACCTGGAAAACAGTTCACACTTTACCAAGCATTACTCCTGGACATCCAGGCTAGGAGTGATGCTCGGTTTAACACAGCTGTGCTTCAGAGCCTATTTCTAAGTAGGTTCTGTCCCTCCTCCATGGAGGTACTGCTGTGTAGTCTGCATATGTCATAATATAGCAAGACTTCATGTTGTTTGAAGAAAAAATTACTCACCTTAGTAATGTTGTTTCTTCTAATGGAGTCTTGCTATATTATGACCTCTCCCCCCCTGCCCCTCTCAGAACCTCTGTTTTTGGGATGTGGGTGGGTAGTGCATTGTTGGCACTTAGTGGATGCCCACCTTGTTGTTTTCACCCCTCTTTCTTGGGGTGATTTGGGGTTGTGTTTTATTTTTTGGGTCTACTGACTTGAGTCTTTGTTTTGGGACCAAAAAATGTGTGTTTATGTTTAGTAGCCAGTTGGCTAGTGTAGGTTTACAGCTTCCACACAGGACCTCAGTGAGTTTTAGCTCGTAAAAATCTGACTGTTTGAGTTTGAAGAACAACAGTCAGAGTTTCAACCAAGCTCGAGCTCTGCGTTCCATGTCTGGCATGGAAAGTTAACTCTTTCACCTCCGGAGCAGTTCGAAGGTTGGGACTCACTGCATATGTCATAATATAGCAAGACTCCATTAGAAGAAACATTACTAAGGTGAGTAATTTTTTCTTTTGTTATGTTAAATTGTCACTAACTTAAAGATGAGAGTTGATGAATACAAAAGGAATGTCCAGTCACTTCACTCCTGGTGGTGGTGCAGACTAGGGTTGCAGATGCAGACAGAGTTGCACTTCATTGAAGTAGTGTGCTACTAGCTTTAGAAGCAGGCACAGCAAGAGCACTACTTAGAATCAGAACAGTTCTGACTGGAATATCAAGGCTCACTGTCTAGCTATGACTAGGCTGAGTGTCCCTTCTCTATCCTCACCTCAGAACCTGGGGCTCCCTCCAAGACCAAGTCCCCCAGTCCCCTCAAGATAAGTTAGTAAAAGTGATAGTAAGTAGTGCAAATAAATTTGGAGAGTTCTGTGTTCATATTTACTTTCTCAGTGTAGTACCCTACCACCACAACCACAACACAACTCCTGCCTGCATTCACCACTCACTGTGTCCAATACTCCGAGGCCAAGCCAACAGCCAGAGCCAATCAGCAGAGCTAAGCCAACTGTGAGAGATGGTGGCATTTAAAGGAGTTAGCCTATATATCCCAAATGCCATGCTGGCTGCTTTTTTCCTTTTTTAATATACTAGGTATTTAGCTATAGTAGCCTCCAGCTGAGGCAGTGAGCCAATGTGAGTTGTTTGCTTGACTTTCTTAGGTTGAGTCAGTCACGCTATACTGTGACTCAAGTCGAGTCGTGTGACTGTGACATGAATGCAGTCTGGCATTAAAGGAATCAGCTTATATATCCTCAGTGCCGTGGCAGTGGTAGGCACTCACTGGCTGCTGTTTTCCTTTTTTTAAGGTAGGTAATAGCTATTTAACTACAGTAGCCTCCAGCTGAGGCAGTGAGCCAATGTGAGTAGCTTGCTTGACTTGCTTTGGTTGAGTGAGTCGTGCTATTGTGAGTCGAGTCATGTGACTGTGACATGAGTGCAGTCTGGCATTAAAGGAATCCGCTTATATATCCTCAATGCCGTGGCAGTGGCAGGCACTCATTTCTCTGCCTTTTTTTTTGTTTTTGTTTTTTAAGCTACTAGCTATTTAAGTAATTAAGAAATTTATGAATTTAAATTACTTCTTCCATTGGGTTTTGTTTTAGGTAGCCCCCCGCCCCCAAAGTGACTCAAGTCATCTTGTCACCACTTCGGACTCGTGAGTCAAGTCTCTTGATATGATGAGTGACCTGGGAGGACTGGAGTCCTGCATAGCATTAAAGGAATTAGCCTATATATCCTCAGCGCCATGGTTGGTGGCTGCTGAGTCAAGTGACTTTAATTGTTCAGCTCGCAGCTAGGCTAAGGGTAATTATGCAATTAAAGTAATTTCTCTTATTGGTTTTGTGTTGGTTAGCCCCGAGCCACAGTCAGCCAAGAGCTCAGCTGAGCCAGCCAACCAAAGTTTTGTGACACAGATGACATGAGTCAGTCAGAGAGGACTCGTCAGGAGTAGGACTTACTCCGTCCTAGGGACCACTCTAGTGGGGGCATTGCGAGCAGACAGAGGGAGAGACATGAAGTGGTCCACAGTGGAACTGGACTGGATGGACTCGGGGTGTATCAAGCAGACAGATGAGACAAGACAGCAACTTCACTAAATGTGCTAGGTCACCTAAATAGCCAATGCCAATTATAAAATATCACAAATCACATTAGGAGGATAGGGAGGGAGGACTCTGACTCGAAGTCAGGAAGCAACAGCAGCAGATGTCAGAATTTGGATTAGCAAGCAGAGTGCCCTCCGGATATGGCATGTGTTGGCAGGCATCAAATTCGTTTTCCACACTGCAGGTGTGCTGGGCAGCAGTGACTTTGTGCTGTAGAATCCGATAGAGGAAGGGGTGGGGAACAACTGGGAATGAAAACTGAAGGAACACACAGACTACTAGTGCCAATTCTTATCACTGAAACTGAAAAACACGATGGCCCAGATATTCAAAAGGGTTGCACATGGCGCAACAGTGTTCGCATCGGCCCTGCTCTTGATGCTCTGGTAAGTATTCAAAAGGAAAAGTCGCTGCACAAATCCGATCCGCGGAGCGCATCAGTAATGTATGAGGCACAGGTGGTGGGCGTGCCCATGCATAACCTGCATAGCCCAATATTCAGCCGGGATGTGCAGAGCCATGCATGTAACCCTACCTGCGCCTGCACAAAGTTAAGCCCCAAAAGGAACAAATGATGGCCACCCACAGGTGAGCTGCGCATTGCAGGGCACAACAAGGCGGCTGCCGCCTGTGGTGGCCACCAATTCCTACCGCACCTGTGGCCCCCATGCTCATGGGCATCCGTGTAACCCCCTCTCCAATATCCCTGGTGGTCCAGTGGACGCTGTATGCTGATCGCGGGCATTTGTCTCTAAACAACATCCCTGTCCAATATCTCTGGTGGTCCAGTGGACCGCTATGTGCCAAACATGGGCATCGGTGTAATACCCCCGTCCAATATCCTGGTGGTCCAGTGGACCGCCTCTGCCCGATCACGGGCATCTGTAAAACATAAAGTCCTATTACCCTGGTGGTCTAGTGTACTCCGCTCCCGGTCAGCGGCGGGTGGGAGGGACTGGGCACACCAAACCAACGTTTATGTTCCTGAATGCCAGCGATCAGTGATCAGCGTCAATAACCAAAAGGACGAAGTCTGTGCCGACAGATCCCGGACCAACACGAGATCGCTGAAGATGACGTGTGAAGATATTCGGACACCGCCAACAACCCACTGGACCTGAAGACTAGATAAGAGATGGTTTTTAGACAAATGCCCGCGACGGGCTGCAGGGCGTCGGTCCCCGAGGGCTGCTGCCTGGCAGGCGCCAGGCGCAAGTCGTCGGGATCGGCGCACCTGCATACTAATGGAATGCAAATGGGGCCATAATGACATGCAAATGGACCCATATGCACCTTGCATAAATTATGGCCCCATTTGCATGTCCCCTTTTGAATATCGCAGGTGCTGTGCACGTTGCAATGACACTTGCGCTAGCGCATCTCCATGCTCCACTCTGGCCACTTGCACTGGCACAGTGCCACTATGCCATGCACAGTGGGGGTGGCCAGGGTGCGATATTCAAAGCTGCTGCGCCATAGCGCAGCTCCATTGAATATCGCCCAGGCCACACCCCTGCGCAACCAAGTTGAGCTGCGCCCAGGCTTGCGCCACAGCCTCGCACAGTTTGAATATCCGGGCCGGAGTGTAATGTAATGCAAAACTGCAATTTGCAAATGGCACTAGCATCATGGCAATTTTTGTGTTATTATTTAACAATAAAATATGAACCTGAAAATGTTCTCGGTGTGTATCTCATTCTCTGTCTGTCTGTCTAACCTTGACAGTTTTGTGTCTCTGACAGACTGACAAGACTGTCTGCTCTCTCTAGTTCAGACTTACAGTGAATGAACATGAACACGTGACCACTCGAGACAGAGCACCAGTAGCACAACAGTTAACAGTAATGTGAATGAATGATCGCTGCAATCTTATCTGTCACTCACTGGCCCCACCGATGAGGTGGCTGATCATTCTGCAGTCTGAGTCTGTATGCACAGTGACAACCAACCACAGACAGTTTTGTTAAAACTGTTACCCATAAAGATAAGAAAACTTAACATGATGATCATTACATGACATGACAGATGACATGTTACAGTGTTACTGTTAACACAATAACATAACAGATTTTGATGCTGGGCCTGGTTACTGCTGCTGATCCTTCCCTTACCCCCATTCCATGCCCATTGCTCAAGTCCAATCAACAAACTTATTTAGGATGGCTGGTTGACACCCATATGCCCCCCCACCCCCTGCTACTTAAATAACCAACTCTGAGTCTGAGTGGTTTTGGGGAGGGGTGCAGTACCCCCGAATACAGTGGTGGGGTCCCGCGCCGCCACTACAGCGACCTGGTACTGTTGTCGCTGTAGTGTCGGGCACTGTGGAATTGTCGTGGAGGGGGATGTAACCCTCAACAAACGTGTTTTGTTGCTGTTCAACTTTTCTGGAGGGATGTCACTCATTTTGAAACCAGTACATCATTTTCTGCTTCTGTTCCAAATGAACAGCAGAGGAGAGGACAGTGATGTGCATTGTGCATTTACATTGTGGCTTTTTGTGCAAGCAGTGTGCTGCACTTCATGTGTACTGCACAGTCAGTGTGCACTGTGTGAGTAATACAGTCGCACTCACACAGCACACTGACTTTTTTTGTGTTGTTGCGCACGGTCTGTTCTCGCCATTTGCCATTAAGGAAGCAGTTATTACTTATATATCACTGGTGGCTAATACTCACTTGGCCTCTGTGTGCCTTGTGTGGCACTCCGTGTGACACACACAAATTACATAATGACTAAAAAAAAAAAAATTGTCCTGAAACTGAACATTGAAAATTAAAAAATGGAAGGAAGAAGTCAAAAGACTGACTTAAATTTTATTGAAGGTCTCCTAACAGACATCATTCTACTTATGGATTGGACATGTGAGGACACCAAAACCTAACCTTACTAGTCTGTACGGCACTGCAGTAGACAGCAGACGTCGCATCCACAAAACAATTATTGCACGAAAAAGAAGCCTCCTCAAACTCTTGCATCAGGGAGAATGGTGTAGGGACAGTTATCCCTAAAATGCAAAAAAACTAGTTGAAAGGTCTCAATACCGCGGTATACCGTGAATCACGGTTATCGCATACAGAAATTGTCCACGGTATCAATACGTGACTTCTGACTATCACGGTATCATCAGACACCGCTGCCAACTGACAGCCCCACTGTAGAAATATATGTGATCTCTGTCTCTGGCTCTGATGATGTCATCATGACTCCTCACTTAACGCACTTGGCAGACATCTTAGGGAGAAACCAAGGCTGTTTTTTGAAAGTGAAAGGCTGATGTTTACATTTTTCAAAAGCTATGAAACTGCATTTATGTTACTTACATTAATGCAGTTTTATCATAAATGTAAACAGCAGCCTTTATTTTACCTCACTATGAAGACAGATTTTGGAGTTTGCAGTTTTAAAAAACTGCTTGTTTAGGTACCCTTTAAGTTTCATTAATACATTATAGTCTAACATAGCACTTGACAGCAATTCATGCAAGACATTGTAGTGTCAGGAGCAAAGAATGCGCCTCCACAAGGGTAGTATGGGGGCAAGTAGGGGTCAGAGGAGTTGCAGTTTGCTGGGGTTGTTGATTGAACACTTAAAGGTGGCGGGGGGTTAGGAACAGCCCTAGGTAGGCATTGTCAAATGTTCCGCTCTGTTGTAGATTGAGTGGGCAACTAGGGAGATGGTGGTGGTGGGCAGTAAGTTGTAAGGGTAGGGAGGGAATGTAAACTATGCTAGGTTGGAGTGTTGAGGGTAGGGAGATTCAGTGGAGAGGGCAGGAGGGGGAAGTGCAGGGGGCAGTAGTTGGGGTGGTATATGCCACGGGGTGGAAGATATGGTGGATGCCTTATAAATCCTCCTAAATAAGACTTCTGTGTGTCGTAATCTGACTGTGTGAACCAGGACCTACTTTTGATTGAGCTTCCTCAGTGGAGCTTTCTTCTGCAATAAACTTGAACTTGTTCTTGGTTATCCCCTTTTCATCTTCCCCTTTTTCTATGGCATTTTTGTCAAGTCTTCTATTTTTCCTTTGTTTTTCAGCTCCCCTCATTGTTTCACTGACCCCAACCCCACCTTTCCCACTTCACCCCCTGTTGCATACTTCCAAACCCCCTTCCCTTTCTTTTTCCACCTTTACTTGGTCACTCCATCACTCCTTACCTCAGCCCAGTTTTTTTTTCCCCCTCTTTATACTTCTCTGCTCCATCTGGCCAGCACCTTCCTTAGGCCCTCAATGTCCTGTCCGTCCACCGTCCCCATGACCTACCTCAGCCCCAGATGGCAGCCCCCTGGAGGTAACCCGGCATAACCCTTCGTCGGGTGGGTCCCCCTTCTCCGAGAGGGAAGGCACCGGTGGGGGTCGCCCAGCGCACTGCGGCATTGGCTCCAGGTGCTGCTGGGGTGGGACATCGGGGCCGTGGTGGCAGCGAGGGGGAGCGAGAGTCATCATCTGGCTCGCCAGAGAGCCATTTCCGGTTTCTCCTGGAGAGTGGCGTACCTGATGTCAAGGCACGCCACGCCTCGCTCACCCCTCGGAAATTTGAGCCCCTGACACTGTGCCATGTTCCCAGCCTCCGCCAAGAACCAGCAGGTGCCGGCTCACAACTCCCCCCTCCCCGGAGAAGGCGAGCTGTCTGGACGGCTCAACCTTCTCCCCAGCTGGCTTTCCACATACCCGAGTCCGTTTCAAACCTGGGCCGACGTCACGGAAATCCAGCTTGCGCCAACGAGCCGGGCTCTCAGCCCAGTTTTGGTGTATATGATATTCAGTTTACGTGCTTCCTCATAGTTTTTAATTGATTATATTGATGAAGTATAGAATTGCTTGCTGTAATTGCCTCAACTTCTCATCAGTTTCATTTTGGTTTTTACTCACATTTTCACATTTTTATTTTTGTAAGTAGTTGTATATGTTTACACATTTGGGCACTTGGCACTGTTTAAAGATACTGTTTGCATCTCTGATCATGTAAATTACTGAAACAGATCGGGCAGCGTGGGATACGCAAACATTAATCCACGACAAAGGAGAGTTCTACTAGGGTATTATTAATGCCTGGTTTGGGGGGAGGGTTGCGGTATGAGAGCACAGGCCGAGTGCCTCCAACCAGGCATTACTTCCCTGTTAGAGCCCGACTTTGGAGTGGATTAATGCTCTTGTAACATGGCAAGTGTGAAGCTGTGAAGTATGGGGTTATATTGTGCATACCATTCTCTATAAGGAGACATCCAGTATTACAGAATATGTGCATGTGTTGAAAATAAAGAACAACACTCCAGTTTCATTAGAACCATATCTATTAATATGGGGTGTTTATTTTTTAACAACATTAACAAATGCTTGATTGAAAGGCAAGTCAATGATTGCTGCACTACAAACTGAGAAAACCACATGTGCAAAATATTTTTATTTTGCTCAAATGCTGACTGGGAACTATTTGTATTACATTGTGGAATCTCTCATTATCTAATTTACATAATTTTGTCTAACAGTAACACCACAAACATTTTTTTTTCTCTTCCTTGTATTATTTAAACTGCATTCCGTGTGTAACGGTACAGAGCAGTAAACATTTAACATTTTGCCGAATTTAACTAGCTGACACATATTTTGAATATCGGTGTCATTCACAACAAAAATACTTTATTCCACCCGTGATGTGCTATGCAGCTTTTAAAGTTTACCACTGTAACTATCTGGTAGGAGGCTTTTTTTCACATGCCATTATCTTTGGATCCGGAATAATAAGAAAAATGTACAGCTGCACTGATGGTAAAGTTATTTAAATTACACGGATTGCAAGGAGTTTGGTGTGCCTGCGCACACAGAGTTTCAGACACTGTGTGTGTCCCGGGGGTTTTGTCTGCAGCTGCTGTCATGCCGAAATGCTGATTTCCATGCTGCTCGCCCTGTTGACACATCAATAGTGGGAATTCTGAGTTCCCCATGGTACATCCCTGTAAAGGTGTTTTTAGCAGTGCTTGACACTGTTTCACTTCATGCGAAATGCCTGTTTGTTTCTGGGTCTGCACAGCATCGCAGTCAGCCACTACTGCTCTTGACTGGTGTGTGCTATGTGGCTTGGGGAATGCTTCCTTACTGTCTGTATTTTATGTGTGGTTTGTTGCAGGTACTACAGTAGGAGGCATTATTGTATACGCTCATCAGTTCATAGTGGCTGTGATAAACATTGCAGGAGCGGGCGTTACTAGTAGATTAATACCTGCTTCATTTCTGTCGCGTGCTCTGTTTGGACAAATCGTCATGTTGTATTTCAGTATTCGTTTATTGCCATGCTACAGTATGCCTTAATTTAGTGTACGTTGTTCATTCGTCAACAGGTGTATAAAACAGACACATGTGAACACTGACTTCACCTCTGGGAAAGATCCCAAAGTGGAGCAAAGTGCTGGGGTAGCTCTGTCTTTCCTCACTGTAGTTTATTCATTAAACTGTTTTGCTCTTATTTTGAAGTTTGGCTTGTTCTGTCGCGCACATGTCTTGTCTCTCCTTTTACTGTTGGTATGTTTCTTTGTCCTAGTGTAGCCAGTTGTGATTCTGTGTGCAGTGACCGCTCCCTGGTTTTGTTATATAGCATAGGGAATAGCAACCTTAGGGCTGAGTACAGACCAGGGGGACTGACTGTCACAATGTCCGAGGAGAATGTCCTGGTGATTGTAATCACAAGCAATCTGAACACCCCCCCCCCACACCCAGTGCAGCAAATCATATATATATATATTTTTTTTACTAGGAAAGGCACGCTATAGCTGTGATAGGTTGTCGGGTATGCTGTTGGGGTTACATGAACCTGTGGTATTGATGGGGGAATGTTGACCATGACATCGGGGAAACTCACCTACTCTTCCAGTAGGGGAACCTCTGGCTGTCTGGCATGCTGCCAAGATGGCTGACAGTGGAGGAGAGTGGATGGATATCTCTGGAACAGGCAAGTTGGTCTCCTTCCCTGCCCCAGTAAATCAAGAGACAGACTTAGAAGAAGAAATGGACATGATGTGTGCAGCTAACGAAGTTGAAATGAACTTACATGAGGTTGGTAGCCACAGTGAGGTAAGAGGACCAGACACTTCTGCTGAAGTTGCTGGTTGAGGAAGACAATTTGAAAATAGCCATGGAGGAGAAAAATAAATTGTTACTGTCCCTAATGGCAGAAGAGGAGGCTAAATATAAACAGAGGAGAGAGCAGTGATCTGCTGAAATGTTGCACAGTTTGAAAGTACAGGTGTTTATGGTATTGTACCAGTGGCATGGTTCTATGCCATGCACAGAGCCCCGGCCTTCTGGCTCTCTACCACAAAAATCGTACCTCACACCCCCTTACCATCCATGTGGGGCCCACTTGTGAGGCATCTTCAAGGAACACACCTTGCACCTGCCCAGGCCTCCCAGATGTTTCAGTGGCCCTCCAATGCTCTCTGTGTTTTGTATTTACTCCTTGGTGTCCAAAGGCCCTCTGACATGTGTGTTGTATTTATTGCTGCGTGGTGTTCACTGGCGCTCCAGTGCTCTGTGTGTATTGTATTTACTCCCTGGTGTCCAGTGGATCACCCCTCCCTAGCCGTGTCCACTGTTGTGTGGGATTGTCTTCACAATGGAATTTTCATGCTGGTCTGCAAGCCACTGACTTCTCCCCCCAAAAATCATTTTAACAGTTCTACCAGGATCGGGGGCTATGTGCCTTGTGATCAGAAGTGCAGGTTCCTGTGAGGACAGAGGTTTATTTCCATGCTGCTGCCAGCATAAGCCTGGCTGTCACCGCTTTCCCTGTGCCTTAACAATGTTCATTGCAAAGGCACACAGGAAGTCTTGCAGTCCCACTGTGTATAACACAACAGGGTGCAATTTTAAACAGCTTTGCAAAGTGGGTTGTTACGACCACTTTGTGCCTCAAAACTTTGACCGTGTGGGACCCAAGAAGTTTCATCTCATGTGATATGTTGTGTTTTTATTTCCAGTTGTCTGGTTAAGTTAGTATTTTATTGCATACAACAGTCCCGTCGTCCAACAGATGTTAATGTTTCCCAGATCTGTGGTCACATATCAGTTCTTGCAATTTTTTCTCTTGTGTTCCCTGGTCCACTGGGCCAAAAACAGTTGTTATAAATCTTTTGCATGATTTCAGCCAATAAGTGATCAAAAGCCAAGGCCCGCTTATCCTGCCTACAGTTGTTATCTCGTGCAGGGAATGTTAAAGTGGAGCGATCCACTTCAGAGGTTGGGGGTGAAATGCTAGCATTACACTTGCTTTTCTGAATGGAAAAAAACAATGGTACAGAAAACACAAATCATTCTAACCAACTTGAGGGATGTATAATACGTTTTATACAGCATGAGCTGTGCAAAATGCCTCTTATTGCACAAGATTTTTGGCATACACACTTTGGGCAGGCAGAACTGCTCGGCTACACTTCATGGTCTTCTCGCCCAAACTGTATAAGCTTGTCAGGGGTTACCCCCATATCTGGTGTGAGGGCCTCCATTACCATACCGGATTGCTTTCCCCCAGGACTTACACAGGATGATGGCTGTGGCTTGCCCACAATAGGAGGGCTCTGCTGGGAGCAAAGGTGAGAGACTGAGATCACCAGGTATTCTAACCAATTGTTCCTGAGTTCAGGCTGACGGGGAGGTGAAGGTAGCCCCAATGTGTAGTGCCCAGCCACGTTGGGCGGCAAGCTTGTGGTCTTCCCCTAGAGGCTCAGACATGCAGTGATGTCCTGGTACTTCACATATGTTCTCATGTGTGACACACTGATGTCTGCTATATCCTCCAGTCCCCTGTGACTGCAGGATCCTGGCTCACTTCCCGCTGGCTACTGCCAGGAGTCAGCCTCTTGCTGGGCGCCTTTTCCCTCCCCACCTCGAAGGAGGTGAGCTGTCTACTGGATGCTCTTATGTCCTCCCCTGGCCATCTCTCTGACGTTCTGGGTTTGTTCCTGAACCCGTCCTCTGTGTCACAAGTGGTAGAGCTACTGTTGTGCCATGGAACTGACGTTATGAGATGTCATTTCTATAGCAAGAAAAGACATCTTGCACAGCACATATAAACCTATGGAATTTTGATCCCTAGAGAGACAGCGCTGACTTGAGGCAACCACCGGAAACTGTAATTAAATTGGACAGTGAACAATTCTAGTTCTCCAACAGTGTTGAGAGAAGCACAGAGAATTACTAATTTTAAAACCCAGGTATGGATTTATGTATGGTTTCTTTAACTTGTTTATGTCCTAGGTCTCAGAAAGATGAAGGCTAGTCTGAAGAATGTGGATTGCATAATTGAAGTTCACGATGCCAGAATATCCTTTCCTATGATAAAAAAATGATTAGTAAGGGCACAAGGAAGTACTTCTTCACAGAGAGAGTGTGATGGGCCAATAAAACAGGCTGCCCAGAGAGGTAGTAAATGCTGGCACTCTCTCTCAGATTTCAAAATAAAATGAGATTGACATAAAGGGCTAATTATGGACAAACGAAAATACAAGAGCACAAAGAATGCAGGGATCAGTGGAAGGACCAAATCAGTAACTTGAAGCTGCAGTAGAGGTCAGACTGGATGTATTTAAATTCCTATCTGATTTTACTCATCTATCTGCGGTTTCTATGTAAAAGTGTACCTCCTTAAAAGGGAGGGTGCTTCAAGATATGTGTCAATGGCACTTTTTTACGTGTGTGTGTGTGTGTGTATGTATATGTATGTGGGTATATGTATATGTGTGTGTGTGTGTGTATATATATATATATATATATATGTATGTATGTATAGGTATATGTATATGTATGTATATATATATATATATATATATATATATATGTGTGTGTGTGTGTGTGTTTTTGGGGGGTAGGGTACCCACACAGGCAGTACAATTCAGAACTGGTGGGACCAAATGTGAGAGAGGATTTATATTGCAGGAAAATGGGAGCAGAGAAGCAGCAGCAGTCAGTGTGAGAGGGAAGGTCCACTGCACCGAGTACAGAATGTGCCCAACAGCATCTTTAGAACATGCACAACAAGCGTTTTGAACTGGCTGAATTCCCTACACAGTATTCCCTAACCATATACCATACTACATAAAGAATCATGTATGGACAACCATGCACAACAAGCTTGTGTTTCCATCAAGTGGTTCTAGTTAATTCATCGGGACATTAATGGTGAAACTTGAGAGGTTTCTGGTGTCATCAGAGCCCCAAGTTGGAAAAACAGCCTCATTGATAATGGTTACCCATGTGTTATTTTGTATCGTATATGGTTTTAAACAGAATAAACAGCTTTTTTCCTTCCCAAGGTATCTTTGGTTTTAGATTTTATTATTGAAAACAAATTGAAACCCACCCTCACCCAGCTGCTGAAAATCTACTGTACCAGGGTAATAGATATAGCTTTCTGTTTTTTTGTTTTTTTTTTAATGATGAAACAACAGAAAATTTTGTGTTGGGAGGGTACTGGCTTGTGTGTGTGTGTGTGTGTGTGTGTGTGTGTGTGTGTGTGTGTGTGTGTGTGTGTGTGTGATGAAAGTAAAATGGCACTTGGCATGAGTTACCATTCTTATTAAAAAAGCTGTTGTTCCACAGAAGGGTACAACCACATCCTGTGACCTTCGGCCTGTGGGACAACAGTTCTTTAGTTAGGATGGATATTTATGCTTGACAAGGGTAAGCAAGTTTATATGGTACTATAAAACGAGATAAAACAACATTAAAGTTCAAGTTTTTTTTTTTTTTATGAGTAGGTGCATCAAAACATTTGAAATGCAATGCAAAAAGTGCACGGTGATATATAATATGTATATATGTGTGTGTGTGTGTGTATATGTGTGTGTGTGTGTGTATTATGTATATATATATATATATATATATATATGCGTATACTAGAATAGTGTACTTTTTTTTTTTTTTTTTAATATATTCATCTCTGTTTAATCTCTTGGAGGAGGTAGGAGATGTATCCTGTATTTGCCAGTGTGCTCCTTTCAGGTTTGCCACTGTGCTGTGCTGGCTGTTAGGACCTGTGAGGGGAATCCGAGAGACCATGGCTTGCCCTCCACAGTGGGACTTCCCTGGCTCCAAGGAGGAGGACTGAGATGCTAATCTGGTCCCCCCCGCCAGCATCCCCCAGGGCAGGCTAGAGGCGGCACTTGCAAGGGCCCTGGCATCACTTTGTGGCTGCTTCAGGGGTTTTCTACTTAAGTTGCCCCAGGAGACATAGACCTGCAGTGATTTCACTGGGGGGAGTGCATACTTCTGCACGTACTCTACAGACATCCACTGACGTTTCCTCTCAACTGCATGGCCCCTGGCTGGTTCTGTACTCCTGGGCTCTGCTTGGACTGGCACGTACTTCGAGAACCACAGTTCACTGCCCTCTACGCCCCACCCCGAGGAGGAGAGCAGTGCTGCAGACACTCATCCTACCTCCCCACTGTCTGCCCTCTGACATTTTGGGCTTGGTCTCGAGAGCCCAGGTTACCATCATTGTGGCAGAAGCACTACTGTTACTGTTGGGCTGGCCCCGCAGTATTAACTGTTCCTGGGGCTGACGTGGTGAGCAAAGAGGAAGAGCGGAGCCTGAGAATAATGACAGGCAATAACTCGAAAGCAGCTTCTCAATGTAATAATGCGTATGAGAAGGCAAAGTGGATGCTAGGGTGCATAAATGAGGATTTCTAGCAGGAGGAGGGAGGCAATACTGCCCCAGTATACAGTAGATCACTGCCAGGTCCTCATCTGGAGTGCTGTGTACATTTTGGGGGCCTGTACGTAAGGAAGGATGAGAATAGATTTGAAACAGTGCAGCATAGGGCCATAAAAGTGATGTCTGGGCAAGTGGGAGGGAAATGCATACAAAGAGGTCTGAAAAGTCTTAACGTGCTCACTGGAGGACAGAAGACAGGCATGATTGAGACTTTCATATTTATTAGGGGGTTTAATGGAGGAGAGGACTCAAGTTTATTCTGAGAAATGTGTTTAAGTTAGGAGGATGTTAAAAAAAAAAAATACATTCAGTAGTACTACTTCAGTGATAGGGTCGTGAGGGAACAAGTTTCTAGATGTTGTGGAAGCAAATAGACTAGTGGGGTTCAAGAAACATTGGGATACATGTACAGTACAGCACTTATTAAACAGGATAATGCAGGTGAGGAAGGGGTGGCTGGGAGGAAATAATTGATGCCAGAGAGATTCTGAGTTGGTGAATCTTCGGACCCACTGGACGAACTGTTCAGGTCTTTTTCTGTCCTTATCTTTCTCTCTGTTTCTGTGTTTTCTAAAGCATGATCCTTTTCTTTTAAAATCCGTTATGCTTTTTCAGAGCTGAAGTCAAAGTCCTCTGCATGTGACATTCATAGAAACAAGGTGCAAGGTTGAAAGCAAGGGCTTTTGAGCTCTGTTCTGCATAACTGTTAAGGACCAGATGAACGGAAAATAAAAGGGGGTATGTGTTTGTTATCCTTATTAATATGTGAAATGATAGCTTGAGGATAATTGGTCTCTGCTGATGCCAACCTTTGTTCTGTACAGTTTTTGCCGCTGTCTTGTACCATTCTGACCAGCTCCTTCAGCCCCATTACTTGACTCCTTCATTGCGTACTCTGTCTCAGACAGTTCTTCATGGTAGGCAGACGTGGTTGCACATGTCTCACCAGGACTGGATCCAGTTATGGAGAAGGGTGTCCAGTTGCTGGCTGTGTCGCTAGTGTGGGGTCATAGGGGAGCTGTCTGTCACCCTGTTTCAGTAAGTGGTTTTCCTCCACATTTTCTCCCGAACCTATTGCACATTGGGCTGGACTGCACATGAGTACGCAGCTGCATGCCTTGCACCACTGCTAATAAACAACCCCCACCCAGAATAGCAACTCCTGCTTCGACACCAGCTATGGAGTCACAGATTGCAATGGTGTTACAGAGTATGCTGCTCCTCTTCCTGGAGGAGGAGGAGGGTGTCCCCTGGGATGCTCAGTCCTCTTCCCTCTGGCTGGACCCTTACAATCCAATTTCGTTTTTGAACCCAGGCTGCCAGCGTGGTGAGCGATAACACTACTGCTGCACTGATGAGCTGACTCTGATTATTTTGTGCTAGTGACTAAAGCTCCCCTTTGAACCAGAAATTCATGTTGGGGCAGAAAAAAAAACTTTCCTTATGAGACACTCTAAGTAGATCATAAGCCCTTCTTTTGCCAGCAGTTTTCTGTTTTACCTGTGGTATACCTTAATAATTACTGGTGACCATAAATACTGTATCAACCAGATTTCTGTATTGTTAAAAATTCATATCAACTGGATTTTGGGTTATTATGCTCCAAAGGCACTAATAACCCAAAATCCGGTTGATATGACAGCCCCCAAAGAAACAGACTTTAAAACTGTTGCATTCCATCGTTTCACAAAAAGTATTTCAACTGCAGTATTTTTTTAACTTTATTTATTCATGTACAGTTCAGTTTCTTCAAAAATAAAACTGCACTTCAGCTAAAAAATTTCTTTTTCATTCAAGCTGCTAGAAATACAGTCTAAATCTCCACACCAGCAATTATAACAAGCTATAGCCAGAGCCGATAGGGCTGTGAATAGCTACCAAATGACCAAAGTTATTTTCTTGTTGGCGCCATATAGTGTTGTTTAGTCACAATTATCAAAAACAGCCATGCTGCTAAATCAGTCCTCTTGAATTTATTTGGTCAGAGTAAATGCTGCTGGTGTGAAAGTGAGTGTGTGTGTGACTGACTGCGCCCACATTAAGTTTGCCTTTTTCCTGTAACTGCAGGCCAATTTTCCAGTGTTTTCCTGCAGATTACATTATTTCCATTGGAAGCCAAATTCCTCTGTTTTCCCGTATCACTAATGCAAGTCTATGGGAAGAATTTCCCTGTAGATGGCTCCAAATCCCTGTAAAATACAGGAATCCCTGTAGATCTGAGAGCCGTGTGTGTGTGTGCTCGCTGTGAAGAGCTACCAAATGACCAAAGTTATTTTCTTGTTGGTGCCATATAGTGCTGTTTAGTCACAATTATCAAAAACAGCCATGCTGCTAAATCAGTCCTCTTGATTTATTTAGTCAGAGTAAATGCTGTGTGTGTGTGTGTGTGTGTGTGTGTGTGTGTGTGTGTGTGTGTATACTTACTTGTGTGCAACCTGTCCTGCCCTAGGAATGACAGCTAGCAGACTACAATTGCACTGTTTGTAATCTGACAGGGAGTCTGACTTTGGTGTTCACAAAAGCCAGAGAAAATTAGTTAACCCCTAGGTTACTGAAAGAAATGGAACAAATCTGTTAGATTGAGCTGGACAGATGATAGAAACAGCAGTTTAAAAAGTTTTTTTTTGTTAATATGCTGAGAAGTTCTGAGGTAAAATACAGTAGCACCCCCTCCGCCTTCGGATGACTTTAACATAGAGCAGCAAATGGCAAAAATCAGAGGGGGAGTACACTACTTTGCAGTTGTGGAGGAATACATCCAAATGTCTAAAAAGGGAGTTCCACGAAAAGCCATTTTAGAGCTACAGTCTGATCGATGACAGAAGGGCTGTAGGCTCCACCCACAGCCCTAAAAAATAAAGGCCAGGTAAGTGTGATGATATGGATTTTTTTCACATACCTCGGGTGTGTGGAAAAAAATCCACAACACACACTTACCTGTCCATTATTCTCCGTTTAATCCATTCTAGCTGGCCCTTTTCTTTCTAACTTCAGATGCGCACCGCACCCCCACACATGCATTATTAGCATGTTTTAGCATTTTGGTAGATTTGAAATAAAGGAGAGCTTTAGGTTTGTGTCCTTCATTTTGACCTAGTATTCCCAGTGTCACTTGAGGTCAGGGAGTGTTGTCTGTTGCAATTTAGTTCATGTTCTGCACAAGAACAATAATATTAAAGAATGTGGGCCCAATTCATAGTTCCAAATCGGGGTGGTAGCACAAGGTGGGGGTGCAAGCCAGCACTTCCATGCTTTAGAGCTATTCACAGTGTTGACTCCCCAATAAGTTGCAATGCAAAATGAACTTCATGTCAGGAGTCGTGATGGGATTTGTGCCTGTTGACATGCTGGAGTGAGACACCCATGGTATGGCAACATGGCAGATCATGTCTATGGCTTTCCATGAAAATTGAAAAACAGAAAAATGGAATTTGACAGTTTTGAGGGAAAACGGTGAGCATTTTTCAGTGTTTGCACTATATTTTACATTTCCACCTGTTTACATTATTGAACAAAAAACAGTTTTGTATAACTCACGCTCTCACTCACCCCTAATTTGTCATGCAAACCCCACATCTTGGCCACATTAGTGTGCAACCCCACCCCACCCCCAGCCAGTTCATTGCAGAAAAATATTTGCAACAAATGTTTGTGCAAAACATGCTGATTTTTCCTTAGTTTGGGGGATGAGGTTATGGAAAACAATGGAATTTTCAATGTGGCTAAAGAAATTGGCTATTTTTGAAAGTGGAAAATCAGTGTCCTTAGTCATACCGTCAGTTGGATGGTGCTGTGCCATGCTATAAGACCATGGTGACCAGCGGTATCATCAGACTTTTTAAGCCCACTTGTGAGCCACTGCATTTATTATGTAGCTTGTTGTCCTGTTCCTGGTAGTCCAGTGGCCTTCTCCCTCTCCCAAGCCCCTCATCACTGCCTGGCATCCCCTGGAATTTGCCTCCCTAGCCTTGTTCCCTGGGGATGTTCTGTACTCTCAGCCATACCACAATGAACTCTGTCACATGTGGGCTCCTCAGTTCTCAGTCGCAGTTTAGTGGTCCCCACCACCTACCTGTAACAGTTCTCTAGAGGGTGGTGCTGACATTTGTGACTGGATTTGTTCTGCATTGCCGTGCTTTGTGCAGGGCTCTGCTGGCAGTTTGCATGGCAACCCCTGTCCCCTTCCCCACATGGCTGCAATATGCTTTGCAACTGTGCAGAGAAGGGCTGCAACCTTTGCAGTGCATTGACGCAGCCCTCCGGTAGTCTGCAGACAGACTGAGAAGGCAAAGATGGTTGTATTCAGCTGTGGAGTGATGCCCACCATATGTGCTTTGCTCTACCCCGAATCATGTTTTTGGAAACATTTTAAATGCTGTGGATTTTTTTTTTTGTGTGTGTGTGGAAATCGTGAAACTAATATTTCTTGGGAAGTTGATATTTATTTTGAGGTAGGTTGGAGTGTATTTATATATATATATATTTTTTTACAATATTTTCCTTATTTTTCTAAACTACGTACACCAGTACAAAATGACATTGAAGAATTCTAGTGTTGAGCCAGTTGGGTAAGAGGTCACTCTGTGGCCTATTCGCCACTCTTCTGTCTTTTTTCCCCTTTTGTCTGTTTTCCTTAATTGTTACACATTCCCCTCTCTGGCCGTAACCCTCTGTTTCAGGAAACTCTGGGAATTAAGCCATATTTGTTGGTGTTGAACAAAATGGACTTGGCAGATCTTACAGACAAGCAGGTGAGGTCTGATTTCAGCACTCTGCACAGTTCTCTTATTTTAATTAATGTTTCCAAAAGCTACATAGAATGCACATTATTTTAGCAAGGTGAGATATTCTACTGTGCAGTATAGTACAGTATAATAAGTGAATAGAATGGTGGCTCTGTTGTCTAAGTTTTCCAGAAATGACATCTGCTGATAGAGTATAGTTTAACCTTTCTTTGGTATATCAGATAATATGAATTACTGCTAGTCATACAGTCTAAGCCGCTTATAACGGGTGCATCTGTGTAAGCAGATTTTGTCCATTATAGGGAGTGGGTGCTACAACCAAAAAGCATTGTGTCTTGAAATTTCAGTTGTTAAGAAAAAAAAAAAACCTCTGGTGTGACCATGCAAGTGCAAGTTAAAAACTGCATTAAAGCTTTAGCTTAGCTCCTGTTAAACTACCTTATGGTTCTGGAGTGATCGCACTTCCTTGTGCTTCCTCTGTTTGCAGTGCAAAAATGCATTAAAGCCTCTGTTAACTTGGCTCCCTCCAACTACCTTTTGAGCGGCATGTCTACTGAAGGCCGTAAACTGTATTGGGGCATACTGTACTTGTCTGCTGTTCCTGTGGTTAGCTTAGCTCTCCTAGCTCCCGTTAAGCTACCTTTTCAATGGTTCCAGAGCGATCAGAGTGATCGCGCTTCCTTGTGCTCCATCTGCTTGCACTAAAGCCTCCGCTTATTGCAACCAATCAGCAGCTAATTAGTGCTATGCCCACCTTTTATTTTGGGCAGATTAGCTGTTTAATGCCAAAATGTGAACAGAGTAAGTGAAATAGCTGTTTAATGCCAAAATGTGAACAGAGTAAGTGAAATATTAACTACAGTTGCAGCTAATCTGCCCAAAATCTGCCCGCAATAGAAGGTGGGCATAGATCGTTATAACCATTGTTTTTAACACTAAAGCCTATGGATTTGGCAAGTGACAAATATAATCTGCCCGGTAAAACCGATTGCCCATATTAAGCATGGGCACTATAAGTAGTGCCGACTGTATCTGCAAGTTGTTTTTTTTTTTTTTTTATAGAACTACTTTTTCCACTGTACTTCAATGCAGGGATATATCTTGGCCCCAGGGATATACCCTGTTTCAGGCTGGTGCCTCCATGCTCCATCTGGATCCTGCCCCAGCTACCCCCCCCAGTCTTTTCCTCCATAATGGGGGCTCCAGGGTCCACTTTGTGGACAGAATCCAGTGCCAATTGACTCTCTGACCCGCTGGTCTCAGGAGCCCAGTTATCATATAGACATTGTATAGGTTTTGTTCCTGTTATGTGTCTTCCTCCCTCCTCTCCTGGCATGGACAAAGCTTTTATGGCCTGGGCTGTTAGCAGTGACATCTCTCAGAGAGAGAGCAAATGTCCTTGGCCCACCATGGGGACAGCTGTGGCACCTGTTGCTCAGCACCTCCCCACTTGACCACAGCATGTGGCCAAGCAGCAGCTTCTGCAGTCTGACTTGCCTCCTAACCCTGCGTCTGGAGCTCACTCCTAAACGGTTTCCTGCACAGCAGTGCAGTGTCGCTGCTGTGCAGCCCATCTGACTTGTCTACCTTAGTTGTCACAGTAGGGTTATTGGAAACAGGGCTGTGGGGATGTCCAATTAAATGGGTCCTGTATAACTTGGTAACTGGGGACAGGGGTGCATGAGGTATGTACGTGACTGCAGTAAGAGAAAATTGAATGTCTTTTCTTGTGTGTTTTTGTTTAGCACATTATTAGATGCTTACATCAACAAGGTGTAAGAAATGTTATCTTCACTGATTGCTTAAGAGAAAGAGATGAAAATGTAAAGAAGGTGAGTGAACTTGTTTTTCAGGGCTCCTGTTTAGTACTGCGCTTATACTGTGGGTCAAAATGAGAAATGACTAGGACAAAACCTAAATGACAGTATAGATTTCACCAGTACAGAAGCTAAAACTAAAAAAAAATTGCAAATGACAAGCAGTCGTCTGTACTGGGAATTGGTAACTTTAATGTAAAAACTGTATTACGTAAAAAAAAACAATAAAATCATGTTACACCACCTGACTGATGAGCCCCAGCATTTCGAGGTAACCCCCCCCCCCAAAAAAAAACCATCTCTGCCAGCCCGGTGGCACAAAGAGATGAAGTGCTTAGCACCTTACCTCTCCCACACCAGCAGCCCGGGTTTGGGAACAAACTCAGGCTACAGGGGCTCAGCCAGGAGAGATGGGGGGGGGGATGAGAGAGCATCCCAGTGGGTGCTTTCCTTCTCCTGGGATGGATGGCAGCCTGCACCACTGCTCACTGCCACCTGGGTGACCACAGGTAGAAGGGCAACTAGAGCGGCTAGTAGGAAGGGGGACATTGGCAGGTGCCGTTATGGAACATGCTCGCATGGGGATGCGCTTGGCATGCCTTTGATTGCGACATCCCAGGGGGCTTAGGAATACAACAAGGAAAAACACTCCTGAAAGCAGGTTGAAGTTGCCCGTCTGCAGGACCTGCACCTGGCTACTCCGGCACAGTCCTTCCCTAACTAGATCTGGTCCACGACGGAAGGTAAGGTGGATCTCTGTCACCCCCGATGGAGGGGAAAAGCTCTGGGGGAACAAGGAGGGACTCACGAAATGGGGGAACCAGGGTGAGGGACTGGGGAAGAGCAGAAGGGGGCCATGGGGGAGAGAGCAGGAGAGAAAAAAAGAAGCTCAGACGTGTCAAGAAAAAATACTTATGTATTGTTCACTTTTCCATCTTTCAGCTATTCTACTAACCCCAGGAATCTCTCACTCACATGTTACATTTTATGGAGTCATCTCAGTTGAGAGTGACGCGCCGGAGATAGAATATGTGCACATTTTGAAATTTAGAATATAGATACAAACTCTGCAACAGAGTGCCACACTGGCCAGGGCTCAGATCTGTTTCTCCACCTGAAGAGAGCAGTCACCCCCATAGTAAACTTTGGTAATTGCTGGTCCTCCAGTTGGGTTTTTGTTCTGTAGTGATTTCAGAAAAGTGTATTTTGGTTAGTTTTTGCGATTCACACACTGTGTTTAGCTAGGTTTTTCTGGAAAACTGTTTGATTCTCAGGAACCAGAGAATATCCTACTGGCTACTGTGACTATCTTGGCTAGCAAACCACGTTCCTTTTGCTAAATTTTCAGCGGTTTACTATTTTTAGCTACCCAGTTTACGGAAAACGGAGCGTTTTCGCTTTCCGTTTCTGTGTGTGCCCTTTCACCTTAATCGGTTCCTGTTACAGGATCGACAGTTTGACCTTTGGCACAGTTTCTTCAGTACAAGAGCCATTTTTATGTTGATGGCGCAAGAAACATATTGCTGCAGCTTTCTCCAGAAGCAGGTTGTGGAGGCATGGCACTGTTGTGGCCAGTGCCCCTACAGCCTGTAAAGGCTTGACCCGCTTTCCCCAATGCTGTGGCATGCTGCTGCTGACAGTAGTTCAGCCAGCATACCACCAACATGTAAAAAATTAGCCGCTGCAATCAGGGGCTGCCTCGTCATTGCAGTATCAGCCATTCGCTGCAATGATGGAGCGACCCATCATTGCAGGGCGGAACTTTGGAAGCACTGATATTGTTTATGAACATGGCGGCGGCTTGCGGCCATGTTCACAAACAGTGTTACCCCCCCCCACACGAGGGGGTGCCCAATCCCCCTTGGCAGCATGTCCCCCTCCCCCACCGTGTTTGTTTGCTGATGGGGGCCCCAGTCCCTGTCAGCTTAAGTATGCCATGCCATTTATATTTGCCGACGGGGCCCGATTCCCGTCGGCATTATATAACTTCCCGCCCCATGTTGTCTTCGCCGACAAGTGCCCAATCCCTGTCTACATGTCAACCCCCTGTTGTGTGTCGACAGGGTGCCCAACTCTGTCGCTACAGCTACCCCCAAACAGAACACTCCATTGCAGTCCCCTGTAAAGTTAAAAACGTCCGCAATGTCTTTTTAACCTATAAAGAAGGAAACGTCCTCGGCAGTCTCCCTGCCCCCCCAACCCGCACCCACCCACTGCACACCTTGCCTCCCCACAACCTTCACCCCATACTTACTTCCGAGTCTGGGGCAACTATCTTCGGTGGACCGGGAACATGTCTGCACTCTTCAAAGCCAACCATGAACTGAGGAAATGCCGGTAAGCTGTATAATGGAATAAATAGGGTTTTTTCAACTTTGATGCATATCTCAGGCATTGTTTGGAATTTTAGCACCAAATTTTCAACATGGGTTTTTTTGGACCCCTCCTCATGAATTATATCACTGTCATGGCGTTAATAGGCCTCGAAAAGTGATTTTGCGGTCACTGCGTGGAATCACCTTTTGGGACCGATTAACGAAATGACAGTGCCAGTGTTCACGAGGTGGGCTCTCACAAAGCCTATGTTGCAAATATGGTGGAAAACTCCAAAATGACTGTTTTATGAGCGTGCATTGTGCAGTTGCTACGCACGCTCGTAACTTCGCGAATTTGCAATATTTTCACTCCAGATTTTCAACATTGGCATTTTGTCACACCTCCTTGTGAACAGTACCGCTGTCATTTTTCACGCCCTGGCAGAAATGTGTTTTCGCACTTCCGGCGCAGAATAACATGGTCACTGCGGGAAATCTCTGTTCGGGACATATTAAGGAAATCACACTGACGGTGTTAATGAGCAGAGGTCCTAAAATGCCTGTGTTGAAAATGTGGGGACGGTACTCCATAAAATGACTGTTACGAGCGTGCGTTGCGCAGTTTGCACGCACGCTCGTAAGTTCACAAATTTATTATATTTTCACTCCAGATTTTCAACATTGCCATTGTTCCTCACCTCCTTATGAACAGTACAGCTGTCATTTTTCACATCCTGGCCGAAATGTGTTTTCGCAGTTACGGCATAGAATAGCGTGGTCGCTGTGGGAAATCTGTGTTCAGGACACATCATGAAAATGACAGTGACACTGTTCATTAGCAGAGGTCCTAAAATTCCTATGTTGAAAATTTGGTGACGACAGTCCATAAAATGAGTGTGTTATGAATGTGCATTGCGCACTTTCCACGCATGCTCGTAACTTTGCAATATTTTCACTCCAGATTTTCAGCATTACCATTTTGCCACACCTCCTTATGAACAGTGCAGCTGTCATTTTTCACATCCTGGCCGAAATGTCTTTTCACTCTTCCAGCGCACAGTAGCGTGGTCGCTGTAGGAAATCGGTGTTCGTGACATAGTAAGAAAATCACATTGACATTGTTAATGAGCAGAGGTCCTAAAATGCCTATGTTGAAAATTTTGTGAGGAAACTCCATAAAATGACTGTTACGCGAGTGTGTTGTGCAGGTTCCACGCACCCTTGTAAGTTTGCAAATTAGTAATATTTTCATGCCAGATTTTCAACACTGGCATTTGTTCACACCTCCTTATGAACAGTACAGCTGTCATTTTTCACATCCTGGCCGAAATGTGTTTCCGCACTTCTGGCGCAGAATACCGCAGTCGCTGTCTGAAATCGGTGTTTGGGACAGATTAGCATCGAGCGACTGGAGGGGGTGACTGAGCTCAACTGAGCTCTGTCAGGACTGCTGCAGATTTCTTTGTGGGCAGGCAAAGGTGACAACACAGGCAAGAGCCCAGTACAAAAGGGCAGCCTGTAGTGCCGGGAGACACAGAACGAGCTAGTGAGGGAGGGGGAGTGAGTGAGCTCAACAGAGCTCTGTTGGGACCGCTTCGGATTTCTTTGTGGGCAGGAAAAGGCAGCAATGCATGCAGGGGCTGAGTACAAAAGGGCAGGCTGCAGCGGTGGGAGAAATGGAACGAGCGAGTGACAGAGGGCGAGTGAGCGAGCTCAACGGAGCTCTGTCGTGACTGATGCAGATTTCTTTGTGGGCAGAAAAGGGTGGCAATGCAGGCAGGAGCCCCGTACAGAAGGGCAGCCTGCAGCGCTGGCAGAAACAGAATGAGCGAGTGAGACGGGGGAGTGAGTGAGGCCAACGGAGCTCTGTTGGGACTGCTGCAGATTTCTTTGTGGTCAGAAAAAGATGCTGTCAGAGGCAGGAGCCCAGTACAAAAGGGCAGCCTGCAGCGCCAGGAGAAATGGAATGAGTGAGTGAGACAGGGGGAGTGAGCGACCTCTACGGAGCTCTGTCAGGACAGCTGTGGATTTCTTTGTGGGCAGGAAAAGGTGCCAACGCAGGCAGGAGCCCAGTACAAGAGGGTAGCCTGCAGTGTGGGGAGAAACAGAATGAGTGAGGGAGGGGGAATGAGCAAGCTCACTGGAGGTCTATCGTGACTGCTGCGGATTTCTTTGTGGGCAGGAAAAGGCGGCAATGCAGGCAGAAGCCCAATACAAAAGGCCAGCCTGCAGCGCCGGCAGAAACGAAATGAGCAAGTGAGAGAGGGGGAGTGAGCAACCTCAACGGAGCTGTGTTGGGACTGCGGCACATGTCTTTGTGGGCAGACAAAGCTGGCAACGCAGGCAGGAACCCATTACAAAAAGGCAGCCTGCAGTGCCGGGAGAAACGCAATGAGCGAGAGAGAGAGAGGGGGAGTGAGTGAGCTCAACGGAGCTCAGTTGGGACTGCTGTGGATTTCGTTGTGGGCAGAAAAAGGCGGCAACGCAAGCAGGAGCCCAGTACAAAAGGGCAGCCTGTAGCGCCACCAGAAACAGAATGAGCGAGTGAGAGAGGGGGAGTGAGCGAGCTCAACAGGCCTCTATCGTGACTGCTGCACATTGCTTTGTGGGCAGAAAAAGGTGGCAACGCAGGCAGGATCCCCGTATAAAGAAAAAGGCCCCAGCAGGGGCAGACCACCACTACAAAACGGCAGCCTGCAGTGCCAGGAGAAACAGAATGAGCGAGTGAGACAGGCGGAGTGAGCGACCTCACCAGAGCTCTGTCAGGACAGCTTCGGATTTCTTTGTGGGCAGAAAAAGGTGCCAATGCAGGCAGAAGCCTAGTACAAAAGGGCAGCCTGCAGTGCCGGGAGAAACGCAATGAGCGAGTGAGACAGGCGGAGTGAGCAACCTCACCAGAGCTCTGTTGGGACAGCTGCAGATTTCTTTGTGGGCAGCAGAACGTGCCAATGCAGGCAGAAGCCCAGTACAAAACGGCAGCCAGCAGCGCCTGGAGAAACACAATGAGCGATTGAGAGAGGGGGAGTGAGCGAGCTCAATAGGCCTCTATCGTGTCTGCTGCACATTGCTTTGTGGGCAGAAAAAGGTGGCAACGCAGGCAGGATCCCCGTATAAAAGGCCAGCCTGCAGCGCCAGCAGAAACGGAACAAGCAAGAGAGGGGGAGTGAGCTAGCTCAACGGACCTGTGTCAGGAGTGCTGCAGATTTCTTCGTGAGCAGAAGAAGCCGCCAACAGAGGCGGGAGCCCAGCACAAAAGGGCAACCTGCAGCATCAGCAGAAACAGAATGAGCGAGTGAGAGAAGGGGACTGACCCTCCTCAACAGAGCTCTGTCGGGACAGCTGCAGATTTCTTTGTGGGCAGATAAACATGCCAATGCAGGCAGGAGCCCAGTACAAAAGAGCAGCCTGCTGCACTGGGAGAAACATAGAGTGAGTGACACAGGGCCAGTGAGCGAGCTCAACGGACCAACGCAGTCAACATTCGGCATTAACAAATGCTTGATTACTATTGAGCTCTTGTACTGCATTGTTTTTTTTGAGGGGGAGGTCATTTTTATTATTTCAAGGTTCTCTGTAATTGGTATGTCACAGAGACCTTGTGGACCTTCAAAAAACTGTCCAAATTGTTTTCAGCTCCTGGCAAGGGCAGACTGTCACGAGCTTTGTTTAAAGTGTTTAGATAAACAACACAACTTTGTAAATTCTAACACACAGAAAACTATATTCCTGGTTGCAATGGAGGATAAGTGAACTGCAAGCCTTCTGCACAGAACCAAATTACATTATTCCCCACAGGGATAAAGTAGATTAGAACCAATAGAAAATTCCTTCCTAAAGTGATGTCTGATTTCCAGCTGAATCAGCCAGCGGCCATCCCTGTACTCTGTCCAGAGCATTGCAGTCCAAGTGAAGAAAGGTTGCACAGCCTGGACCTTAAGTGAGTCCTGACTATCTACATGGACTGGGCAAAAGTTGTCAGGTTCCAGAGTACACAGCTTTTCTTTACCTATAGTGAAGGTGGCAAATGTAAACCAGCTACAGAGAGGTCTAACTCTCGCTAACTAGTCTCTTGCATTCAGTTGTGCTATGAAAAAGCTGGGAAAATTTCATCAAGAGGCACACTCCACAAGGGGTACCTCTGCCTCTGTGGCATATTCAAGGGGTATCCTATTGTTAGGAAGTTTTCCTTGCCCTTATGCTTCTTGTGTCTCTTACGTCTCTTAACCCTTTGGAGCCTAACAATGTGTAAATCCATTGTTTTTCCTAGTACAGAGATGTCTGTCTAGGTTCCAAAGGGTTAATATTTCCAAATACAGTCCTAATGACTTGGACCCTAAACTTCTACAGATATCCACTCCAGCTATCATCCATTTACTCACTCACCTTCTGAACCTGTCCTTCTTCCTTTGTGCTGTCCCTCATGCCTGGAAAGTTGCCAAGGTATTACCTCTTCACAAGGGAGGTGATCCCTCATCCCCAGGAAACTACAGGCTGATCTCACTCCTCCCCTCCATTATGAAAATCCGAAGAGTCCCTAGTGTTATCCAGACTTGTTGACTTCCTAGACTCATTATCTTTTCGCTGTCCTTTCCGGTCTGTCTTTAGAAAGAATCATTCCACCATCTTGTCCCTGCAGCGAGTAACTGACACTATCATTACTGGGATGGATTAGGGACATATCACTGCAGCCATATTCATTGATTTTGCGAAGGCATTTGACTTGGTGCTCCACCCCATCCTCCTGGACAAGCTGACCTCTCAGCCTCTACTGTGGGCTGGTTCGGCTCATACTTAATGGGCCATCAACAGTCAGTTCAGATATAGGGCTCTATCCTGAGCCCTATACGGTTTTCCATTTTTCTGTTTTTTTTTTTTTTTATACTTGTTTATTAGTTCAAAATCAAATTACATAAAATTTTCTTGGTATACGTTTTTCTCTTATAAGATTATATGTTATCTTATACAACTTTTTTTTTCCAAATTAAAAAACTTATAACCATCATACTTCATCTATGTTATTCCTATATGTGTAAATAAAAACAAATTCAGTTAACTTGTAGGGAGAGTAAACAATTAATTCAACTAATACTGTCATGCCTATAAAGAAGGGGAATAGGGTATGTTTGGGGGCAGGTAAGGGAACGGAGAAGTGGATGGGGTCCAAGGGTTGGAGGGGGAAAGGAGGGTACTGAGTAGTCAAGTCTTTCAAGTGTTTATTTCACCTTATCGTTGTATAGGTCCCACCTATTCCATCTGTTGGGAAACTTTTCTTTCTGGTAATTTACAGCATAAGTCACCCTTTCTATATGTTGGATCTGGGATATTATCTCCAACCATTCCTGGCTCATTGGAGGGATCTGCTGGAGCCATTTTTGGTTGTAGCTTTTAAAGCTGCCATTGTGAGGATGGCCTGTAAGTATTGCACTTCACTACCCTAAAGTTCATCAGAGTATAGCCCCAGTATGCAAAGTTCTGGACCTATCCGTGTCATTAGGCCAGATAGCTCAGTCAGATGAATGTTTAGCTGGGTCCAAAAACTTTGGACTGTAGGGCAAAGCGAAAATATGTGTGCCTGATCAGCTGATGTGGCTCCACATTGCCTCCAGCAGACCCCCTGTGGCTGTAAACCTGCTTTACATAATTTATCAGGAGTGTAAAAGTACCTAGTCCTGATTTTTGCATGCATACTCACACCAGTTTGGTGAAGAGGTTGTTTTCCAGACATTCCTAAATACTTTTATCCAGGTCTGGGAACTCAACACGAGGCCCAATTCCTGTTCCCACTTTCTGTGAGTGCTTTGTATATTATGAGTTTTATTAGCAATTAGGTTTCCATATAGCATAGTCATTGCCCCTTTGCCATGAGTTCCCCCCCCCCATACTGTCTCAAAAACCAGGGGAAATGGTCTCTCATCCTGCCTGGTCGTTGTTTGTTTTAGTCTTGTATTCGCATAGTCCCTGATCTGGTAGTAGTATATGTAACCTGATGGATCCCAATTAGTTCTAGTTCTGAGTGCTTCAGACAGTAGCATATCTTGTCCCTTAAGAACCTGCCAGGGTGCATAGAGGCCCCGTGACATCTGTTGTCTATACCACCTATAGTGAGTAGAGGGGTGGAAACACAGATCAAAACACCACCATCTGTACTTCCACATATTTCTGGCCGTAAATCCCTTTTTAGTTCCTTGTATCCATCCCTTTAATGTTGTGCGAGTAGCATAGCCTTTGTATGATGGTATGTCTGTTTGAGAAGGAGAATTAAAAATTATCACTGGGAGAGGTACTTTAGCTTTATTGTCGATTTCCATCTGCTGTCAATGGGCCTTATACTTTGGATGTGACCAGAGTAGAGCTATCTTCATCTGGGTCGCTAGCCAGTAGTCTTTTAGACTAGGGCAGGCCCCTTCCTCCCCTCCACCTGGGTAAAAATAGTTTTTTTGCGAGACTCTTGGGCGTGAGTGTGACCAAAGGAAGGACATAAGTTTTTCCTGCCAGCCCATTAAGTCTCTCTAGGGTATAGGGCAGGGTACTACCTGAAATAAATAAAGGAATCTAAGTAGTATATTTGTTTTAAGGGCTTGTAGCCTTGAATAGAATGGTAGGGGCATGAGAGACCATCTTTGTAAGTCAGCCCAGATTGCCTTCAGGAGAGGCAGGTAATTATCCCTATAGAGGTTGGTTGGCGACTTACCTAGCTGCACTCCCAAGTATTTAATGCTGGTGCAGTCCCACTTCATTGGATATTTAATCTGCAGATCAGGAGGCGTCTGAGTGCCAGGACTTCTGCTTTGGATCAGTTTAATTTATATCCTGATGGTCTGGAAAAAGCTTCTTTCTGAGAGAAAACCTCAGTGAGTGAGTTTTCAGGGTCTGTTAAATATGATAAAACATCATCCGCATACAGTGCGATTTTGTGATTGGTGTTGCCCCAACTCACCCCACGTATTCCCACATTCCTTCTTGTAGTCTGAGCTAAAGGCTCACTATCAAGGGCAAAAAGGAGGGGCGACCCTGCCTAGTACCCCTGGTGAGCCTGAAAAGTTGCAACATATAGCCACTGGCTCTTACATATGCCACTGAGTTGGCATACATCTTGGCTATAATTTGTAAAAAAAAGTTTAGGGAATCCGAAGTCTGCCAGGGAGCCCTGAAGAAATTCCCAGGAAACCAGGTCAAAAGCTTTCTCTGCATCTAAGCTTCTAATATATGCTGGTTGGTTTGTGTTCTGCAGGTGTTCAAATGTTAATGGACCTCCTAACATTGTCCATTGTTTGTCGCCCAGGGACAAAGCCCGCTTGGTCACCATGAATAAGTCTAGGCAGGATCTGCTCCACTCTCCTGGCCAATATGCTTGCCATCATCTTATAGTCAGTATTCAAGATTGAAATGGGGCGATAAGATGCACAGTTAATGGTGTCCCTGGCCGGCTTCAGTATCACAGATGTAATTGCCTGTGACCAAGAGGGAGGCATCTTTCCCCTCAACTGTGTGCAGGTAATTTTAGGCTTTGCAGAGCAGGGGGGTAACCTCCTCCTTTAAATTGCTTACAGAATTCACTGGACTGGCCATCTGAACCAGGGCACTTGCCCCATTTTAAACCTCCTGATTTCTGCTAGAATTTCCCTTTCTGTAAAGGGCTGACTCAGTGCCTCTCTCTGACCCTGCAGGGTTTTATTTAACTCTAAAAATTGATTAGCGTTTTGCTAATAAAAGTGCTAAAACTTTGTGAAAATGCATAGCTCCTGCCTCACTGTGTTTAACAAACACGGCACTTCTAGAAAATCTATATAAATACTTTCTGTACAGTTAGTATCATCCCAAGACAAAAACTGCTAATCAATTATTTAAAACCCTGCCCTGTGAGATTCGCGGAAGCTTCAGTGGCCTTAAATCCTTTATTTCCACTGTAGTGGGAGTAGGCCTGTATTATGCAGTTTTTCATAGTATTTTTTAAAGGCCTCAGCTATTCCTTCAATATTATATTATATTATATTATATTGTAACTTGTGTTTTATAGGGTCCCTCACTTTGGGGATAGTGGCTCTGGTCCTGAATTGGCGTAGTCTACTAGTCAATAATTTAAGCGCTCTAGGCCCCCATTCATAGTATCTCTGCCTCAAATAGATTAACCGTTGTTCTACGTGGTAATCCAGGAATTTTAAAAATTCTGCTTTCAGCTTTAACAGCTGCTTGCCCCTATCTCTATCTACCTTTTGCTACTGTTGTCTCTCTCTCGGTCCTTTATTTGTTCTTTTAGCTCCTTTTGTCTCTGCTCCCTCCGTTTCTTTATTCTAGCTGAAATCTGTATAAACTTTCCCCAGACAGTGGCTTTTACTGTGTCCCATAAGATCCCCGGGGAAATGTCTGGGTGCTGATTTAATTGGACTGCCTGCTTTGTTGTTTGTGAAATAATATCTTGGGTTTCGTCAGTCTGTATGAGGGAGACATTGAGTCTTCAGAAAGTAGAACGCTTCGGAGGACCCACTGCAAGTTCCAACTACATGGAGGAATGGTTGGAAATAGCTCCATCCCCTATTTCCGAGGATTTACAAATCCCCAGCGACTCCTTAGGGGTAAGGAAGTAATCCAGTCTGGAGAAAGTCTGGTGAGGATGTGAAAAAAAAAAAAGTGTATTGTCTGGTACTGTTGTTCAGAGAGTGCCAGACATCAATTAAACCAGGTTCCCTCAGTAATTTAGTTACCTTCCTAGAGACTTCCCTCTCCCCCTAGTAACTTGTGCTGAAGAGTCTAAGGTAGAATTAAGTTTTAACTTCAGATCCCCTCTATCGCCAAATGGCCCTCCGCCCAGGCCATGATTTTGAGAAAAAAAATCTCGAAAAAAGGAAAAGTCTGTGCCAGGAGGGGCATATAAGGAGACCATCGTGATTAAAGATCCATTGAAGTAGCCCTTAATCCCTGCAAATTTGCCCTCCTTGTCCACCAAAGTATCTTTGGGTTCGGAATGTGTCGTATGGGGAATTAGTATGGCAGTTCCTCTCCTATGATCTTTCCCATATTCAGATGACAATTTTTTATAACCAAATTTCACAAGTTTCCCATGTTCTAATTTACTCATGAGTTTCTTGTAGCAAGATAAAGGCTGCCTTTGTTTTTCGTATGTAGGAGGACATAGTTCTCGCCCTTTTGATAGGGTGAGCTAATCCATTGACGTAATAGGATTGCACTAACAATTCTGACTTATCCATGATCTATAACTATAAACCTCAGACTGGATGTTCCTCTAGTACCCCTGATGTGCTTACTATTTCTAAGTGTTTCTCCCAATCCATATTTCGACACGACAGTAAAACTTTCTCCCTTTAAATTATTTTTTTTTTTTTTTTACTAAATTTTGATGACCGGGTAGGCCCACTGGGCCCCGAAGGTCCCTTTTTCAGGGGACAAAACACATAACAGAAGAAAATGTATTTTTTAAGTTTCTGACAACTTACAACAATTAATAGCAACATTTGGCTTCCAAAGTGGAGATCTACCAAACTTCCAGGAGATCTCTATTCACCTGCTAGTCCACCCTACAAGAAGGGCAAGTCACCCGGCTAGGGAGACGAAGTAATGACGACTTGCCACTGAGCCAGTAGCTCTCCCAATGAGCCTACGATGGTTGCACATGGCTCTTTTGGCTGAAAATTAGCTTTTATGTGACGTCTGTCATTTAGCTGGGTTGAACAATTCAACCGCCGTATGAGTGCAGCTGTAGGTAGGATGCTCTCGCTGCAACTTCTTTAGTGATCAGACTCCCACATCAAAACAGCCCCCCCAGCCCAAAAGTATTCTTAACAGCATAAACACCAAAAGATCATAAATAGACTGGTCAAACAGTTTAAAAGTAATGATACAGTATATTAGTTTGAGAATCTGATTTAGTCTCTGCCTCTGAGTGAGGACTGGTATGAATCTAGAATAGGGTGATCAACTGCAAGGTAGCCCTTGTTTTTAAAGTCCCAGACTCTGTCAGTCCTGCACTAAATTCAGGCAAGAAAAATGGCTGGAGCTCAACATATATGTTATTTTTATTCTAACTCAAAGTCAAGCACTGCAATCAGAAACTGTAATCTGGCTCACCACCAACAGGTAACGATAACGGGCAAATCATGGTTCTATTCAATCTTGTGTATCTGCAGTGCGAGATTTCTTGCTTTCTTGTGCTCTCTGGAATCCTAATCAGATCGCTGCAAGAGGCATCCATGATGATGTATTTGGGCCTCGACCTCTTCTCTTCTTGCTGAGTGCTATGAGCCAATTGGATGGGCCCCGGGTGTCTTGTTGGGCGTCGGAATCATGATGGGCAGCAGGTGATGCTTCCATAAGGCCTCCTTTGACCAGGGCCTTCCGAGCTTCTTCAGGCGATTCATAAATTTTAACCCCCTCAAGCCAGAAGGTCCTTTAGCGGGCAGGGTAAGGAGTGTGAATCTCATGTTTTTAGCTCAAAGGACTTTCAGCATGTGTACATATTGTAGTCTTTGATTCTGTACCTCAGGAGGGTAGTCGTGGTCAAAATATAACCTAGTTGTAAGATCTTTCACTTCTTTTTGCTGCCATGCCTTCATCAGAATTTCTTCCTTTACCCTGTAGCTATTAAATTTGATAGTGATGGAACGGGGTTTGGCATTGGGAGGAGGCTTCTGTTGTAGCGCCCGCTGTACGTGTTCTATGCCGAGCTGATAACCTGGGGGTAGGTGCAAGACATCAGACAGCAAATCCGATATGAATTCCGGCATGCAGCCAGTCTCCGATCCCTCAGGCAGCCCATGTATGTGTATATTCTCCACTCTGGAGCGGCCCTCCAGATCTGTACATTTTTGCTGTAGCTTCTCCGTTTGTCGAAGTAGGACCTGTACTACTAGGCCCATTTTCGTGGTATCATCTTCTGTGGTGCTGACTCGGTCCTCAACCTCACCAATCCTCTTCTCAAGGCCAGCTAAGTTCTGATTTAGCAGTTTAAATTCAGCCCTATTCTCAGCCCGCATGTCTTTCAGCTCCTGGAATAGCTTTTCAAATTGGGGAGCGTGTTAGCTGGTCCTGTTCCTCGTCCACGTCTGGCAAGCTCGCGGGGGAAGGGCTCTGACTATTTTCTCTGATTGATGGCCACAATCCAGGCACATCGGACCTCCGGGAGGCCCCTTTCATCTTCTATCTGCTCCAACTATGTTTAGCAGGTTTAGTATTCACCATTTTAGCACTTTTGGTGTTATTTCTTTTAATTTTATAGTTTAAGGGCTCTCGGGTAGGGGATCTCTCTCTAGTGTGCTGCTGTTAGTTCTGTGATGTCACCGGAAGTTTTCTATTTTTCTTAACAAACTCCTCTTGCGCTATGTCTCTTCACATATATTCAGATGATATGTTCATTTACTTATCAGGTCCTTCTACTTCTGCGGTAGAAGCCCCACTCCAGCGCAGTGTTCCCATTAAGGCTGCAGATCTGGGGGTGCACTGCACCCTCTCCAAAAATTTTCAGGGGTACAAAATAAATTATAAGGGTTCATTCTACCATTTGTACAACATTTTTGTGGGGGTACATATACTTCAATCAGAAGTATGGGGGTACAGTGTACCCCCTTCACACAAAAATGTACTTGAATTTCATAATTTGTACTTGAATCAAGTACAGATGGGGGTAAATGGGAACACTGCTCCAGCGTGACTTCCACAATGTGCTACACTGGTTCTGTGCCAACCAGCTCAACATTAACACCAAAAAGACTGTGTCCATGACCTTTGGCACCAGCCAGAAAATAGCAAGGCTCTTTCCTTTTCCAGTCTTCTTCACCCTGGATGACACCCAACTGGAGGTTGTTCCTACCTTCAAATACCTTGGGGTGTGACTAGATAGTAAATTTGATTTCTCTTCCCACATTGACGCCATCCCCTCCAAAGTTTGCTCCAAGCTTGGCTCCCTATACTGTAACAAGGACAGCCTCGTCCCCCAGATCTGCTTGGAGCTGGTGACCAGTATGATCCTCCCTATCTTCGATTATGCAGATGTGGTCTGTATCTCTGCTCCCCTCCTTCTCTTGCCAGACTGGGTACCCACTGTAATGCTTTCTCTCGCTTTGTCACCAGCTCTCCTCTCCGCGCACATCAGTGCTCCCTCTGCTTCTCCCTTTCTGTTCTCCCCCTTCATCCAAAGGCCACCAGTCCCAATGCTCCATCTTTATTGCCAAATACTAGTTTGGCTCTCTTCCCTCCTACCTATTTTCTCTCCTCCTCTTCCCACTCCTTCCTTTATTGTCTACACTCAAGGGACATCTGCAGGTTCTTTTCTCCTCACCCGTGCTCACATAAAAGTCAGGCTGCTTTCTCCTATCAGCTCCCCTTCCCTAGGTACCTGCTCCCTTCTCCCTTACGTCTCTTCCTCCCTCCAAACACTAAAATGCCTTCTAAGGCTATTTCCTCCCCCTCTGTGTTCCTCTAACCCCTCTTCCTGAATCCTCTGTTCCGTTTTCCCAACAGAGTCTACTCTCCCCTCCACAGCCTAAGCCTCCTCTTTCCTGGTGTACTCTGAACCCCATGGCCCACAGCCAGCTCTCTTGATGGCCAAACTCGGCCAGTCACACCTATAAGCTTTTGTACAGTCTATCCATGTACAGCATGATCCTCTTAGCTCTTTTGCAGTCTTTATAAATTCGTTGTTTTATATTGTTGCCAATTGTTTTTATGCACTTGTATTTTGCCCTTATTGCACTTCTGATGATTGTAATGCCTGTATGCCTTACTTCCACTCCCCCGAGTCGCACCTGGAAATGAGCCTCGGCTCAGTGTGCCTTTCCCGGTTATCAAATTTTAACTAGACATTTGCAAAGCAGCTACATGGAAAACAGTACACATCTTCACAAAGCACTACTCTTTGGACATACAGTCCAGAAGGGATGGCAGCTTTGGAACCGATGTCTTGCAGAACCTTTTTTCCTAACTAGGTTCTGGTCCCAGCCTCCCAAGGTACTGCTACAGTCTGCAAATAAAGTGTAAACATGTGAGTGAGGGATTTCTAGCGTTAAAAGAAAAAAAATTTTCGCCATAGTAATGTTGTTCCTTCCTAAGGGATCCCTGACTATATTTACACTCCAGACACACACACTTAGGCCAGCAACAGTAACAAGCTGCTACACTGATGAAACCATGAGGACAAGGCTATTGTGCTTTGCAGAAAGGTCCAGTTTATTTCAGTAGAACAGCAAACGGTGCAGGAACAGAAAATAACGCTTTCCTCAGCTGATCCATGCTGGTAATATAAGTGTGATTATGTGCCGAATACATGTTTTACAGTTACTATATGCATAAAGGCATATAGGTGACCCCACAGCTTAGCCCGTCATGCATGTCATCAGAGGGGTAGCTGTGGGGGACACTGGGTAAAATATGGCTGGCAGGGGGTCAGATGATCAACCAGAAAAAAGTAAATATTTAGCACAAGTATGTACGTTAAACATTGTACTTATTATGCAGTTTTGTAACTCGGGACCCATAGGTCCCTCAGCTTTTGTTATAAGGAGCTGAAAGTTGCACTTGAGCTACAGTCTACAACACTTCAACTATTAGCACATGCAACACACTTCCCTTGGTTAAAAGTAATCATACAGGTGCCCCAGCTTGATGTTTGGGTGACTTGTGCTGTCAAAGGTACCATCTAAACCATGGTACCATTTGCTTGTTCTGGCGGTTGTTAAGGTGGCCATTAAAAATCTCATGGCACATCTTGATAACAGTAGGGGCATTTTATTTAAAATAAAATACAACACAAAGGAAAACTCAATTATAAAACAAAACAAAACAATCACATAATGCAACTTAATACAAAAAAAAAAAGACTGGCAGTGGCAGCGTAAATCATCAAAAAATGGATATTGCTTAGAACAAAATCATCAAAGAAATCACATTCAGAATTAGACACAGTGTGAAATGCATCAGAAGTGGCATAACCCATAACAAAACAAAGAATTCTGTTACATATGTCAAATGTGATATCCACCAGCAAATCGGGTCATGTTCTCTTATTCTTTCATTTAGAGAAAAGAGCAGTGGCTCCAAAAGGAGCGCGCTTGTTGCTAGAGTGTAGATTTTTTTGTCAGATGAGTAAACGTTATGCAGCGAGATGAGACCATTCCTGATAGTCTCTTGATACGAAGAGCTGTTTTGTTGAATAAGCCGCACACGTCTTTTCCTGCCATAAGTAATACTTCAGAATGGCGAAAATGACTTGGAGGGTTCCACTATCATTTCGTTCCCAGGACTTGGGAAATAAGTTTATTACTAAGGCCTCATCGGAAAGAGTTCAAAATAAGAGTTCCTGCCATTCTATTGCCAAAGGTAAGCCAAAAATTCTGTGCATAGGGGTAGTCTCAGGAGAGATGTCACTGTGTTTTCAAAACGGTTGGGCATGTACACCCAGGGCAATATCTATCACTGACTTGCTTGTGTTTATAGGAGTTTCTGCCCCCAACCGACCATGATCACTAAGCCAGAGGACATCCCACACAAATATTAGCATTCTGGGGTCTGTTAACTGTCCTAAAATAGTCCTTGTATCTGTCCGTGGACACAAAGGGAAACAAAGCTCTACATGAAATGCAGATTCCATAATATATGCATACAACTGGACTGTAGTGTTGCTCAGTACTTGAGAATCGGACAGATTTCACTTTTTAGCTTTCTGGAAAGGGAATTTAACATTGTCTGTCTGGAATGTGGGCAGTCTTAGCAGTGGCACAAAGTTTATTCAAACAACATGAAGTCTTGCTATATTATGACAATTGCAGTTTGTCCCACCATTAGAACTGCTCCGGAGGTGAAAGGGTTAACTACCATTCTAAGAATGGAGTTTGGAGCGCGAGGTCGGTTAGAGAAGCTCTGTCTGGATAATTTCAAACTGAAACTGTCAGATTCTTTACTCCGCCTCACTGAACAGTCGCTCCGGAGATTTCTCCTACTACTCGGTTCATTTCTCGGTTTAAACAGTATTTTTCTCGTTAAATTTAACGCGACTATTATTATTTTAACGCAAACCGATCGGTTCAAGCTCTGTCTGTGGTATTGTAAGTATAGACAGGTTTTATTTCTGTGTGGAACTTGTAAATGTTTATCGGTTGGTTCGAACCGATCAGGTTGATTAAAACTTTAAAGTATAAACATTTTAAAGCTTTTAGAGTACGGTTCCAGTTCTTATCGGTTCTAAAAAGCAGTTTCATTACGGTTTTTTCCACGACCCGTGACACGGTTGGGAACCGATAAGGGTGTCTTGCCTGGCACTGCCGTTAAAAGGCAGGAGTTTGTTGGTTAGGCTGGCATCATGTCCAGAAACCCAAAAGCCGGCCCACTGGTTTCAACACTGTAGTGTCTGTGGGGAAACCTTGCCAAGGCTGACCCACACACTACATGTGTTTATTGTCTGGGGTTTGACCACCTCAATTCAGACTGCCAGATTTGAAGAATTTCCTGCAGCCACCCTGGATAAGAGAGTGGCAGGCTCAGGGAACGAGAGGCCAAAAAGTCCGCTGACCCGATAGCAGCCTGTTCGGTGCCAACCCACCGGAGGGAGTGCCCTGACCAGGCGAGACTTCCTCAGGCAACGTAAGCTGGCTCTGAGGAGCCAGTTCCAGCAAAGAAAACTAAAAATCAGCAGGTATGGAGTCAAAATTCCTTCTCCAACTGCTGCAGAAATAGCAAAAGCTGCTACAATTGTACAGTCACTTTCTCGGTTCGTCCGAACCGCCACTGTCTGGTAGGAGGTCGGTTGGTCGGTTCCACCGGTTCAAGAATATGATATTGGAGATTTTTATGAACCAGAGGAGGGGGAGGAGGATTATGAACAGAGTGAATGTGACTTTGAGAGTCTGGATGTGCCCATTGAACCGGACATCTCCCCAGACAGACCTTTAGAATCTCCCCCTGTGCTTTCTGAGTCCCCTTCTCATTTTTTGTTTTATAAAAAGGTTGCTGAAACCCTCCAGCTCCCATTAGAGGAAGCTGTGGATGAGCAGGAGGAACCTGATTTTGTGGAAATGATGGATATCCCAGAGTCTAGGAGATTATCTATCCCCTTACATAAGTCTTTTAGGAAGCAAACAATAAAAATTCTAAAAGCCCCTAATTCTGTACCTCCTGTTGACAAAAAGATGGACAGGAGGTACACTTTGTCAGGTTCTGATACAGACTTTCTTTCACAGCAATGCAGTCATGTTGGGGTAGTTCAGGCTGCAGCCTATGATAAAGCTAACATTCCCCTGGCTTCACATCCTCCTGACAAGGACTCCAGGAAGATTGATGCCATGGCTAAAAAACAATACATGGCAGCGTCCTGGGACTCAGACAAGCAAATTACATGGCTTATGTGGCAAGATACAAAATCTAGATGGGACACTGTCATGGCTTTGGCTAAACAGGCCCTGGCCAGCTTGCCAAGGAGCTGGAGCAGGTGGCTACTGATGGTATTGAGGCTTCCAAGGTGCAATTCCATGCAGCTGTGGATTCTAATGATGTATCCTCTAGAGTCATGGCTACATCTGTGGCCTTTCATAGGTTAGCTTGGCTCAGGTGTACTAACTTGTCACAGGATACCCAGACTAAGGCCATGGATTTTCCTGTGGTGGGGAATTCTCTGTTTGGGGAGCAAACAGAGAATTACATGAAGAAAATGGATGAATACAGAACAACTTACAGGAGTGCGCAAGCCAAGGAGCGGCAAGCCACTCCTCAGAAACAGACCCCCAGGGGTAGAGGTGTAGGCCCTTTCACAGGCCTTTTTACCAAATCCAGGCTTCTTTGGCTTTTGCTCAGAGTGGGTTCTTCAGAGGCAGAGGCAGACGGGGTGCAAGTAGGTTTGCTCCCACCCCTCAGGCTAAAGCCCCTGCCAAACAGGCACCCTAATGGGGTGCCCAGGGCCGGTTCTCCACTTCCTGTAGGGAGCAGGCCTAGCTACTTAAGTGGGAGTTCTCTAACATCAGACACATGGGTCCTGGAAGTAGTAAGCTCAGGGTCTGGTTCTCGCTTCAAAACATTTCCAAAGAAGAGAGCCAGATTTTTTCCACCTGCAAACCCTCTAGAGACCTTTACCTTAGAAACAGAGGTCTCAACCCTCCTAGCTCTCAGAGCTGTAGAAAGGGTTTCCCCCCTACACCAGGGCAAGGGTCTGTACTCCAGATATTTCCTTACCCCAAAAAAGACAGGAGAATGGCGGCCCATTTTAGACCTAAGATATCTGAACAAGTACCTTTTGAAACCAAAGTTCAAAATGGTGACTCTGGCAATGATTTTACCTTCTCTAAGGCCAGGGGACTGGCTAGCTTCCCTGGACCTCAAGGATGCCTATTTCCATGTTCTAATCAGAAGCTCCCACCGAAAGTACCTCAGATTCGAACTGCCCTCAGGTCACTACCAGTTCAGAGCAATGTCCTTCGGCCTCTCCTCTGCCCCAAGGGTATTCACAAAATGTCTGGCAGTAGCAGTTGCTCATTTAAGAAGGCAAAGGATTGCTGTCTTTCCCTATTTAGACGACTGGCTCATTGTAGGCCAGTCTCCAGAACAGGTCAGATCTCACCTGCAAGTTACCCAGCAGCTGCTCACCTCTCTGGGCTTCTTGCTCAATCTTCCAAAGTCAGTTCTGGAACCTGTTCAGGTACTCACCTTCATAGGTGCAGAATTGGACACAAAGCAGGCCAGAGCCTTCCTACCCTTAGAGAGGGTAAGAACCTGGTGGCCCTGGCCTCCTCCTTCACTCTGCAGGTCTCTCGACCAGCAAGGCACTTCTTACAGCTCCTAGGGCACATGGCTGCTTCCACAGCTGTAGTGTAAGGAGCAAGATTTCAGATGAGGGACATTCAGTTTCACTTGAGAGCCTTTTGGTCTCAGAGAAAAGATCCCTTTCAAGTTGGTCCCAGTGACTCGAACCCTGATCCAGGCCCTTCAGTGGTGGCGGGATCAGAGCAATTAAGACTGGGGTTCCCCTTCATTCCTCTGTCTCATTCCTTGATCCTCACTATGGATGCATCCCTTCTGGGATGGGGAGCTCACATGGGCGACCTCTCCACCCAGGGAGTGTGGTCCCCTCAGGAATCTCTGCTCCACATCAATTTGCTGGAACTCAGAGCTGTCTTTCTAGCACTTCAAGTGTTTTCTGCATCTGTTCAGAACAATGTGGTACATCAACAAACAAGGGGGCACTCGGTCTTTGGCCTTGTGCACCGAAGCAATGAAGTTGTGGTCTCTGGCTTATTCCCTGAACACTTCCCTCATAGCAGTTCACCTCCCAGGAAAGGACAATGTCCTGGCAGATGCTCTCAGCAGGATTTCCCAGGGCCATCACGAATGGTCACTGGATCCCAGTACTGGGGATAGTTTTGCCAGATGGGCACCCTCAGATAGACCTTTCGCAGCCCCAGACAATCACCAACTTCCACTGTTTTGTTGCAGGCCCCCAGTGATGGGCTCAGTCCCTCTGGATGCCTTTCTCCTAGATTGGGAAGGAAGTTTCTATATGCTTTTCCTCCCTTCCTCTCCTATTCAGGTGCTAGTCAAAATCAGATCCCAGCCTTGCAGGATGATTCTGATTGCTCCAGATTGGGTCAGGCAGCCTGGTACCCCTCCTTCTGTCCTTAACAGTCCATCTTCTCTGTGCCTCCCCAGGAGACACAACCTGTTATCTTGTGCCCAGGGAGGGTTTGGTATCCGAATCTCAAATCCCTCAACCTCAAGGCCTGGCTCTTGAGAGTTAGAGTTTGCTGACCTACACCTTTCTCAAGGTGTTCTCGACATCCTGAAGGCTTCTAGGAAGCCTTCCACTAAGCTACTTATAATTCTAAATGGAAAAGGTTTTCCATCTGGTGCTCGGGAAGCATATTTCCCGGAATCTGCTGATTTGCCCATTGTTTTGGACTATATGGTCCATCTTAATTCTTTGGGCCTGAGACCAGCTACCCTGAAAGTGCATTTGGCAGCTGTCTCTGCTTTTATTTCAGCAGGAAAGCCCTCTTCCTTTCCACTCACCCTGTATTTTCCAAGTTTTCAAGGGATTACTTCATACTAATCCACCTTTCAGGGACCGGCCCCTGCCTGGGATCTTAATGTTTGCATTGCTCAGTTGATGCAACCCCCCTTTGAGCCTTTGTCTTCTGCAGAGCTCAAGTATTTGACTTGGAAAACTGTTTTTCTAGTGGCCATCACTTCTGCCAGGCGCATCAGTGAGTTACAAGCCTTGTCAGTGGAGACTGACTTTATTTCCTTTCACAGGGATAAGGTAGTCCTTAGGACTAACAGGAAGTTTTTGCCTAAGGTGGTTTCAGACTTCTATCTTAACCAATCTGTCTCCCTTCCAGTGTTCTTCACTGATCATTCCTCCTCTGGTGAGAGGAGGCTGCACAGCTTAGATGTTAAGAGGGCCCTTAGTTACTATATAGAGCGTACCAAGGGTCATAGGTTCGAATCCCTCCAACTTTTTCTCACTTATGGTGAGGTTGGTAAAAGGTAAACCTGCCACTAAGAGATCCATTGCCAGGTGGATTGTCTCTTGTATCCCATTTGTTATCAAAACAGGGAAGGTTCCCCTTCAGGCCTGAGGGCTCACTCTACCAGAGGTACAGCTGCGTCTATAGCTGCTGCCAGAGACATCCCTATTTTAGAGATATGTCAAGCAGCTACCTGGAAAACGGTACACACTTTCACCAAGCATTACTCCTTGGATATCCAGGCCAGGAGGGATGCTAGATTTGGCACAGCCGTGCTTCAGAGCCTATTCCCTAAGTAGGTTCTGTCCCTCCTCCATGGAGGTACTGCTGTGTATTCTGCAACTGTCATAATATAGCAAGACTTCATGTTGTTTGAAGAAAAAATTACTCACCTTAGTAATGTTGTTTCTTCTAATGGAGTCTTGCTATATTATGACCCCCCTGCCCCTCTCAGAACTTCTACCTGGGTATGGGGTGGGCAGTCCAGTGTGGGCACCGGTTATGCCCATTATTTGTTTTTCACCCCTTTTGGGGTGTTGGAGTGTGGTGTTTTATTCTACCTTATTTTATTGTGTTCTGGTTCCCTGACTTGAGTCTTTGTGTTGGGACCAGGAATATGTGTTAATATTTAGGTAGCCAGTTGGCTAGTGTAGGTTACAGCTTCCACACAGAACCTTAGTGAGTTTTTGCTCGTAAAGATCTGACAGTTTCAGTTTGAAATTATCCAGACAGAGCTTCTCTAACTGAGCTCGCGCTCCAAACTCCATTCTTAGAATGGTAGTTAACCCTTTCACCTCCGGAGCAGTTCTAATGGTGGGACAAACTGCAATTGTCATAATATAGCAAGACTCCATTAGAAGAAACAACATTACTAAGGTGAGTAATTTTTTCTTACGTTGCCATCCTGGGACATAGTGGGACAACTCGTAACTCTTGTAGACCATATCATGTCTGCTTGCTTCAAGGCCAAACCCTAATTGTTAATGATAAAAAATGAATAACAAAACACTGGTGGATTTATCATACCAAGGCCTCCCTGTGGTGTAGGAGGCTACTTGACCTCACTTTTTAAGGGGTTAAGGCAGCTTCTCTATAGAGTCTGAAAAAAACCCCAAAACTATATAATTTAGCCTCTAACATTGGGGGGGGGGGGCATAACTAAGGTACAAGGATGAACAAGGTTTTTATCAAGAACACACATTTCAATTTAGATATACATTTACCTTTCATAAATTGCTCTTTTGTTCAGCTGTTTGCAAACACAGTTCTCAATTTTTTGTCGCTAAAGCTCCCCTGGCAAAAGTTACTGCTTGTATTTTAATATCTTGCTCCACAACCTGGATGGAAGCAATACAGTGTGGAAGGGGGTCCGTACCTGTACCAGTGCTTTTTCCGTAGTTAACAAGAGATCCAGATACCCTTGAAAAAAACAAACAAGCTGTTGGTAACGGCCACACAGCTCTACAATGCCGGTTCGACAACAAACACATTGACCGGCATCACAGTGCCAGGCTCCATGTTGACCGCGATTTGCAGTTTTTTTGCTTCGGGGAGGGCTTCACCCCCCCAAACTCCCCACGCATAGGGCTCTGCCCCCACACACACCCTAAATATAGATGCCAACTCCAAATCGGAGTTGGTTGGGGGAATATGTTGCCAGGTCCCAGGTGCACTTCTACGCGACATGGCGCTGTTGTTGATATCGACGCGTGTCACTGTAGAAATGTCGCTATTCCGGGGGCATACCATGGCCACACCTGAATTGATATCTTTTAGATTACAATATTTTCTGCATATGCCGTAATTATTACCCGGGGAGACTTGGGGTCCAAGGAAATGCCGTTAACATCGTCATTAGCCTGTATGCATCGAAACAGGAGATCTAAGCAAAATTTGCACAACAGTGGTCTCAAGGGGCAGCCCCGATGTTCTCTTCTTTCAAGCTGAACAAGACTGTACATCCACCCATTTACATTTGGAATGATAACTGCTTTTTCATAAAAACACTGCAACCATTGGATAAACAAATCTGGGATACCATAAACACTTAGGGAGGCGCACTGTTCTTTGTTTTCTTATCAGATGCCTTCCCCTGGTCAAGGCTAGGAACATATCATCATTAAGGACCCAGAGTCTCCCCGTTCAAAGATTTCTCTTGACAGTATCAGATTGTCTTGTACTCTTCTGGATGGCACCAAGCATGTCTGTTATGGACAAATCAGTTGTTCAGTGACTCTGGATAACTTTTCCGCCAAACTCTTTGCTAGTATTTTAAGATCCACATTTAGTAGACTGAGGGGCGCCAGTTACACTTATCTGTCTTATCACCTTTCTACTGATAAACACCAGATTAAGGATAGCAAGAGTCAGCCGGCTCGGTGGCACTGAGGGCTGAGGCACTAGACGCCACACCTCGCGCTGCGCCGGCGACCCGGGTTCGGGAACGGACTCGGGTGGCCTGGGGGTCAGCAGGGGGGAGGGAGGATCGAGCATCCCAACGGATACTCTCCTCCCTCAGGGGTGGGAACCAAGAACGCATCCGCGTTCTACATCACCTTCGTAGCCGGTGGAAGCACCGACAATTGAAGGGATGGAGGCGGCTCCGTTCAATGGAGTTGGGAAGGGGGGACGTTGCCGGTGCATGAGTGGTCTGGCGTGCGTCAGCACACCACCACTCGGGACGTACGTCCTAGTGCTTGGCATCCCAGAGGGTAGGGGAAACCAGGGGAGAAAAAGGAAAACACCTCTCGGTAAGCCCTAGATGATAGCCTCTCGGTATCATCCAGGACCACCAGCAGAGGGACAGACCCCACTGTGCAGGGGGAGAAGGAGGCACTCTAGGGGCAGATCCCCCCGAGGTGGAATCGGAGGTTGAGAGGAAGAAAGGAGAGGGCTCCGAGAGCAGGAAGGTGGATAAAGAAATAAAGTAAAAAAAAAAAAAAAAGAATAGCAAGAGTCATGGATTCAAACTGGTGGACACCACTTTACATTTGAATACAGGAGAAACGTCAGAAAATTTGTATATCTGGAAGAGGATGGTGCAGAAAAAATTGTGACCGAATCATTTTGTGAGATTATGGAAGATACCTTTAATTTTAAGTAAGGAATAAGCCATGACAGGTTGTGGTTTAAAGGGAAACATTCCTGTTTAGTGCCTGTCATAGTTTTGAAAGAGCTGTCCATGGGCTTCTAATGAAGTATTGGGCTCATCTGTTGCTGGAGGCTCTCTAGATATATAGATGATCTGAGTCTGTTTAATATTAATACTACATTGCAGCCATTTGTAGAACATTGTGATGTCATCAAGGAAAAGACTGTGCTTGGGTAAATGTAGTTTATTTATTGAAAGAGTTTTACCAGGAATGGCCTACTGACCCAAAATTAATTGTTTCCACAGGCATCCTGTGGGGAGAGGGTACAAGGGAGAAAACCGTACAGTTTCACTTATACAGTGCCAAAATGTCACTTCACGTAGTTGGAGTAGGCATAGACAAAAAAAGGAAAAAATTGCAAGTTACAGTGTAGCAGTACAGAGGCAGTATAATGCAGTGGTTTAAGGCTCTGAGCTGCAAATCTAGAGACCTGGGTTTGAACCTCAAGCCCCCCACTTGCATACTGTGTGACCCTGAGCAAGTCACTTAACTTCCCTGTGCTCCCAGGTTGCACCTGTAAACAAGCTTTCAGCTTAGTGTGCCACTCCTAGTTAAACAACTGAAAAAAAAAAAAATTAAATAAATTTACAGTAGTCAGTGCAGCTCTAGATAAGGTGGTATTGGAGATTTAATGCAGGCGCAACAGGGTAAACTTGAGACAAATAACAATATAACGTACACTGAGAAAATCAAGCCAGGCCAGTCTGCCCATAGCTGAGTGGAAGATCAAAGCTCTCTGACTGACTAACCTGTAATTGACTTTGCGCCTCTACCCCCCCAAATATGTCATTGTCTGGAACTGCATGTGAGTGAGCGCCAGTCAGAAGCACTACAGCTAGAGAGGATGTGGTAGAGTGGAGTGCTTTTTGAATAGTGCTCGAGCCCCTCTTGCAGAACAATATCAGCTTTTTGACTTGATGTGGAGCGAGAGAGTCAGTCAAGTCGGGCCAGACAGGCCATAGCTGGGTCAAAGGTCTGCAGCTCTCTAACTGGACTAACCTGTAAATTGACTTTGGACCCCCATTTCTGTCCCTTCCAGTTCTGGTATCCAGATCTCCTCAGTCTCAGCTCAAGGCTCCTGAGGCGGCTTCCAGCCTGCCTGGACCTGATCTCAGTCAATCGGGAAGATATTCCATCCGGACCTTCAATCCCTGCACCTGATGGCCTGGTTCCTGAGCGGCTAGAGTTCCAGGCTTTGGGTCTTTCCGACGAGGTCCTCAACGTTGTTGAGGCGTCCTGTAAGGAGTTGACCAGAAAATGCTACACCTTTAAATGGAAGAGATTCTCCATTTGGTGTCAGGGCAAGGGCCTGGACCCTTCCTCCTGTTCCTTGGCTAGCATTCTGGACTACCTGTGGTCCCTTTCTCAGCAAGGGCTTCAGTCGACGACCCTCAAGGTGCACCTGGCAGCCATCTCTGCTTACTGGGCGCGGGCCAGGAAGCAGTCGGTGGCGCAGGAGAAGGTGGTTGGGTGCTTTTTCAAAGGCCTTGATCACATATCCCCTCCGGTGCGAGAGCCTCCACCTCCGTGTGGATCTACTGCTGGTAGTATTGGCCTCGTGGCAAGCCATTCGAACCGATGCACAGGTGTGACATCTCTCGCCTGTCGTGGAAGACCACCTTCTTGGTGGCTATCATGTCAGCCAGAAGGATGGGAGAGCTCCAGGCGCTTTCCATCGAGTCTCCTTATCTGGTCTTCCACAAGGACAAGGTTGTCCTGCGCCCCCACCCGAAATTCCTTCCGAAGGTGGTGTCGGAGTTTCATCTTAACCAGGTGTTGACTCTGCTGCCGGTGTTCTACCCCAATCACACCTCGGAGGCCAAATATAGGCTCCTTACTCTGGACCCTAGAAGAGCGCTCGCTTATTATAAGGAGCGGACAGCTGAAGTTCGGGGAGAGGTTCGCCAGCTGTTTGTCACCTACACTGAAGCCTCACCTGGCAGACCTGCAGCCAAGCGGACGATAGGCAGGTGGGTCACCTCCTGCATAGATCTCTGCTATAGGTTGGTGGGCATGGAGCCTACCAGAGGGATAAGAGCTCATTCTACCCGCCATACCGCTGCATCGGTGGCTGCTTTCAGGGACGTCCCTATCCAGGAAATCTGCAGGGCTGCTACCTGGAAGTCAGCACACACCTTCATTACCCATTACCACATCGACCTTGAGTCATGCCGGGATGCTGGTTTTGGGGCCTCTGTTCTCCAGTCCTTATTCCCTAAGTAGGGGTGTGTGCCTCCTCCTCCGGAGAACTGCTAGAGTCTGCCAGACAGTGTGGATGAGCAACATATCCATGTCCCTAGAAATACAGGTTACTCACCTGTAACAGAGTTCTAGGAATGGTATATGTTGTTCATCTACCCCTCCTCCGACCTCCTGGCTTGATGCACACCTGGCTTCCAGCGGGCTAGATCTAGCGCAAGGGGCGGAGCCAAGAGTTTTACCACCGGTGGGTGGGAGGAGCCAGCTTGAAGACCTTCCGCAAGATTTAAAGTGGCAAGGAACCTGCCAGACAGTGTGGATGAACAACATATACCATTCCTAGAACTCCTGTTACAGGTGAGTAACCTGTATATTTCGGCCAGATTTGAAAAATGACAGCTGTCACAATCATGAGGTGTTGTAGAGAATGGATATGTTGTAAATTTGGGATAAAACTATTGAAAATTGCCAAAGTTATGAACCTGCATTCGCTAAATTCAACGTAGGCTTATAACTTTGTTGTTTTTTAATATTTTTACACCAAATTTTCAACATAGCCTTCTTATGACCCTGCCTCATAAACAAGGGCAGAGAAAATTTTCAACTCGTGGCCGAAAGGCAGTTTTGTGCAGGGACTGCAAAATCACATTTCGGAACAGATTTGCGTAATGTCACTGCAATTGTTCATGAGGTGGGGTCCCAAAGAAGGCATGTTGAAAATTTGGGGCAAAAATATGCAAAAAATGGCCAGGTTATGAAACTAAGTTCAAAACCCCATTGAAATACTTTGAACCACATACCTGTTTACTGTGTTTTCCTCTGTTTTCAGTCTGGCTTTGAAGAGTGAAGACGTGTCTGTGGTCCACAGAAGATTACAGTGCTGGATCCCCGGTGGGTAATATTGGCTTGGGGGTGTGTGGGGTGGTGGGTGCTGAATGGGAGGGTTAAGTGGGGGGACAGTAAGGACTGCAACAGACCTCATTGGACAGTTTCCTTTTTACAGGGCTTATTAACAAAAAAAAAACTACGAGGGAAGGTTTTCTTTATTTCAGGTTGTGACGCTGGGAGATTGGGCACCCCCAATGTCAGTGTTAAGTTTGGGGGGGTAGTGGGTGCTGAGAGGGAGGGTCAGATGGGCGGGACAGTTACACGGGCAGCAATAACTGAGAGTAACAGCGACACTGGGTGATCGGGTACCTCCCGTGTCAGTGTTACAAAAAAAAAAACCTGCAAGGGGAGGTTTTCTTTATTTCTGATCCCAACACTGAGGGATTAGGCACCCCCATTGTCAGTGTTGTATGTGTTGGGGGGTGGGGTGGTGAGGTGCGAAAAGGGAGGGTCTGGTGGGTGGGAAACTTACAGGATGTGACCACACATTGGGAGTGGCATGGTAGTGGACTGGGGTTTCGCTTACGAGGTGGTGACGCCGGGGGATTTGGCACCCCCAGTGTCAATGTTGTGTAGGGGGGAGGTGCTGAGAGGGAGGATTGGGTGCATGGGACAGTCACGGGCAGTGGCGCCAGCAGCAGACATCAGTGAACGGTTTCCTGTTAACATCTGCCGTGAGCCCCTGCATGTTTCACATTCCAGCCATTCCAGACTGACAGATGACACATTAGCTTGCTTGCTGGGTGGGGTAGATGAGAGGGAAGAGCCGACCCATGATTGGAGTGGCTGTTTCTTTTCAATTAGTGCCATCTCCTCCCAGCAAAACAAAACTCTGTGATACTCAGCCCGCCTGTTAATTGGTGTGGCGCTATCGCACACTTAAAACACTGCTCTGCATTGGATGACAGTACCACACCTCTCAACACCCAACTACCATATCATATGCATGGCGAACATAAAAAAAGTAGCAGGAGGGGGAGGCAACATGTATGGACAATAGGAGGTTGTTGCAGGGTGGTGTGCAGTAGAGGATGTGGGGCAGCAGTATTCCTCCTGATAGTGTGGGAGGCAGGAGTGTGCCCAGTGTGCAGCAGGTTAAGTTGCTTGATGGCAGAAGTGCCAATACTAAAGTGGAGAACTGGGAGCACTGTTTGGGGGGGGGGAGCAGGATAGACTAGGTGGGAGGAAGAAGGAGTTAAGGGGACTGAGCAGGAAGGAGGATAAGCTGCAGTGGGAGTGCAGACATGGGGTGAGGCCCAGATGCATTGAGACCCTGTACCCCAGAGCGAGAGGAAGCCTAGGGAGGGGCAGTGGTGTACCGTGGGAAGGAGAGGGGGAGTTGGGTAGGGGGAAGTGGGAATGGGTACGCCAGCCAAAGTATCATTGTGGAACAGATTCCAAATTAAATACAGAAGGGACAGGGAAAGAGGGAAAGTGAGGGAGTAGCGATCTACTTAAAGAAGGGCATTACTACCACAAGGAAGGAGACCGGGGGAGGGAAAGTAAAGGCACTGTGGGTGCATACAGATGGCTAAAGAAAGAAAGGTGAGGCTTGGGACAGTATATTATCTACCTAACCAAGACAAGGAAAAGGACATGGAATTGGGTACCATGATCCGTGCAACTGCGGGTGAGGGTGAGGTTGTGATTGTGGGGGATTTCATTCAGCCCAAGATGGACTGGAGGGTTCCATCCATGGCCTATGCCAGGAGCCTGTAGATTCTGGATGCAGTCCAGAGAGTGTTCTTGGTTCAGGGAGTGACTTGAGCCCACAAGAGGGGGGTAGCTGTTGCATGTTTTGGGGTTTCTCCCCAGATGACTTGCTGTTGGCCGGGAAGCTTTCCATTAGACATATTCTTTGAAATGGAAACATTTTTTCCATTTGTTATGGTTCCCATTCTGAGGACCCTTTTACTTGTCCTATTAATACTGTACTAGCCTACCTTCTGTCATTAGTACCCTTCCATTAAGGTGCGCATGGCTACCATTTCAGCTTTCCATGCCTCCACGGATGGGTGCACATTGGCACGACCTGAAGTGTCTCATACCTTTGAGAAGGGTATTCTGCACTTGCGTTCCCTGAGCTGTAAACTGGTTCCACCCTGAGACCTTCATTTTATCCCTAAAGTGATTTATGGAAGTTTCCCAAATGCCTTTTTTCACGTAGTATGCCATTGACAGCCATGCTTCAGATGTTGAAGCTGCAATTTGTTTTGTAAAAAAATCTGTCATAGTTATTTTTTATACTGTTTTATCAACACTTTGTTTCTGGCTGCTCTCCAGTTTTCTCTGTGTGCGCCCTCCGGAAAAACATCATGCAAGGAAGCTGACAATGTTTTACATATAGCAAGAATGAATTCTGGTTAAATTATAAAGTTGACTTAAATGTTCCTTACTCAGAGGTGCAGTTTCTTATTTTGGTAGTGGTGATTGTAGAATAGCACCTAATATATAGATGTACATAGCAAGGCATTGTGGGTACAATAGGTTGTATTTAAATTTCCTTAGTGTTAGGCACAGTCTCAATATTTCTGCAGTGGTTTCAACAATATAAGCTCTCGTGTTTTCAAAACAAGACATTGTGCGTACAGTACCTAGCTTATAAGATTTCTTTACAGCAATATATAATCTATTTCTGTAGTGACCACAGAAATATAATAGCCTGTATACTAATTTACGTAATGACTCATTATGGGTACAGTAAATAGCCGATTTTTCTGTCTCCCTAATCAAATTGCAGTCTCCTATTTCGGTAGTGTTTACAGCAGTACAGTCTGTAGAAAAGCTTCTGGAAAAATGTTTTTGTGATGCATGTAGGCCAAAAAGATAATTTGCCAACCTGTGTAGATGTTGTTTCACTTTTAATGCCTATTGGTGAAGTGACAGGTCTGGAGTGATGGTTCCTGTTAGAATGTGACAGTGTGATGATACTTTTCTATGGTTATGTTACAGGGCTTGAATGGCGGCTGTAAGTTGTTCAGGAGTGTAATTATTGTCAGTGATTACATGGCTCTGAGCTGCTTTCAGCCAGTCAAATCACTAGAATTTTTCTACACATGTTATAATGCTAGATACAGCTACTTGAAACAATGTAAAGAGTCGGCTTAAAACTGAGTGTCCCTTTAAAAACTTTGCTGCCTGTGCATGATGTCACGGTTGGGGGTTGTAGCATTGAGGGGAAGGGGGAGGGCAGGGTTATGCAGATGAACAGAGCAAAGAAATTAGATGATTTTTTTCATGGAAAACAGCACTTATTGACGGTTTGAATAGTAGGAGACTGATTCACAACTCCTACAGGTTACTACTCCCATTTGCCATGGCAGCCTTCATAAATCACTTTAAAAAGCTGAATTTGGCTCCTTTTAAACCTGCTCAAATTGTAAACTACGCTTCCTTTCACAGAAAGCTCTGTATCTGGTTACTATTACTTGATGGGTTTGTCAACATCAGGTTTTCATTCATGTGCTCCCCTACCTTATTTTTCTCAAGAACAGGGTGGTCTTGCATACTAATCCTTGTTTTAACCCAAGCCAGTTTCTGACTTCATGCTGAATCAGATCTTAAATCTACAAGAGTATTATCCTTAGCATTCTAATAAGGGTGAGGCTTTGCTTCATACCCTTCATGTACATAGAACACTGCATTTCTGTCTGGAATGCACAAAGAACTGCAAGGAGTCGTCCTCAGCTTTTTGTGTAGTTTGCCCCTGGGAGAAAGGGCATACTAGTTACTAAGCAGTGACTGTTCAAATGGCTGGCCAACTGTATTACGTTTTGTTATAATAAGTATGGTAAGGAACGTCCTGGTGAAGTTCATTGCTGCTCTACTCTAGGTATGGTCACCTCTGTTGCCTCTCTCCAAGGTGTGTCTGCTGCTGAAATTTGTGCTGCTGCCACTTGAAGCACTGTACATACTTTTACCAAGCACTACAGTCTAGACTTATCTCACACAGACGTGCTGGCTTTTGTCTTGCTGTCCTGCAAGGCCTTCTGTTCTGATTACTTGTTGGATTTTACCATATTCCCTTGGTACTTTGTATTTCTTGGAAATCGTTCCACAGGTGTGGCCCAGTGGAGGAGGTGTCCTCGATGCCTCAATATAGATTGAACAGTTACCTACCAGTAACAGTAGATCTTAGACAGAATCCTCCACTGGACCACAGCACACCCACCCTCCTTCCCCCTGTATGAGGTATAAGCTGGGAGGATGTTCCAGTGCCTTCTCAGAAGGTGCCATATTGGTGCTTCTGTGTCTTCTGTCGCCAGTCCCATGCCTGTCCTTGTATGTTTGGTCGTGATGTGGTCTTCTGATTCATAATGGTAAGTGGCCCTACGAACTTATCTCCTGTGGGGAACTGAGGAGTAAGAGGGACGTCCACGTTTCATAGACTAGTCCCATGACTGATCTCTGTGGCGCACTACTAGTGACTCTCCTGACCCCGAAAATACCTCATTTAGTACCGCCATCTAGGTTCTGCTACTTAGCCAATTTCCAACCGGTCTGATGACTTTGTCCCCATACCAATGTCATGTATCTTCTTAACCAACCGTCCATGCAGGATTGAGTGAAAGGCTTTGAATGAATGAATGAATGAAGTCAAGGTATATTATGTTCACTGCCTGTCTCTTGTCCACTGACTTAGTCACAAAGTCAAAGAAATCGATCATGTGTAATATATATGCAAACCATGGGTGCTCAGAAACATCTGAGAATACTGACAAAACCCCTAGGATAGGATAGCCATATTAAAATGAGCACTCCTTTTAATTATTCCAAATCTAAAACAAATGCTGAAGCCGATTCATAGTTGGGGAATGTCATCTTTCAAGACTGGAGAAAAAGGATGATCTAAAATGTCATAAAAAAGATATAGGCTGAACATTCCCACCATAACATACACAGCTGCTTTAATGTTCTATACAGTAAGTTAATGGAGTGAAACTGTAGCTAGCCCGCTGGGGTGGAGGGCTGCAGCACTGACACCTTACCTCCAGCCACGCAAGCAAGCCAGGTTCAGGGATGAATCAGGGTCGCTTGTGGGCCAGCCGGGTGAGGGAGGATTGAGTGTCCCAGGATGGCTCTCCTCCCTCAGAGAGGGGCTACTCTTGAGTCAGGCATATTGCCTGCCACCTGGCTAGTGGGACCAACAGACACGGGACGTGCATTGATGCAGCACGCTTGCACATCAACACGTATGAGCGTGCATGTGTCATTCACAGATTTCCCTGGGGAGAAAACAGGAAAATGCCTCGACTCGCTTGACATCCCTCGCAGGCCCCACATGACCCTATGTGGCTGGCTACCCACCAATACGGTTCTGTGTAAATGGGGGTTAACCCATAAGTCCATGAGATGGGTTGGTGGCGGGGCTGAGAGGATGCCGCTGGGACCGAGGATGCAGGGGGAGAAGCCAACAAATTATTATGTTAATAAAAAAAAAAAGAAAAAAGAAAGGGAACCTGTAACTCAATTGCTGTGTTAGATTTAACATCTGTTTTCAGTAAAACACAGTGAAATACTGGTTAATTAGTGACACAGGAGCATCCATTTTGTGAAGATGTCACAGGCTCTTCCTGCCTAAAATATGCATCATGAAGCAGGTGAGGACATGTTGCTTGTGTAGATACAGGTTCCTTTTTCTGCTTTTCCAAATGGAAATCAGTGTAGTTTGTGCAGTTCAAGGTGACCTATCTCAAAATAATTTTTTTTTGTTTGTTTTCGTCACCAGCCTCATGGCAGACTTTAGAAGTTGATGAGGTTGTGACATCATCCTAAACTTCCTTCCAGTCTGTAAAATGAATGCCTTTTCACTCACTGTTGGAACATTCTGTGATTTACAGAAGACATTTGTTAACCCAAACTAGCATGCTGTTGCTAGATCATCAAGGGACCTTTTAAAATCATCTTTCAGGGAATGGAAGATCGTTCCATTTATTTTCTAGGGACCTGGATTTGGGGCACTATCCACACTTTAGCAATGTTCCTTCACCTTTAAAATTTGCTGGATGTCTTCAAGCTAAGCTCCTCCCACCCACCCATCTGGGTGCTATAGTCCTTGGCTCCGTCCCATGATGTCAGATCTTCTTTCCGCTGGAAGTGTCAGGTCTCCTCCTTCACAGTTCTGTGCATGGTGTAGGCCTTTTCTTAATGCACCATTGGCAAACCTTTACTATCATACTTTGTGAGTATATTTCTCAGTTCTGCTCTCAATTGTTCAACCTTAACAATGAAATGCAAGGAATCTAAATTGGCTTCTGGCTTCAAACATTTCATCCAGTGCAACTAGAAGATATTTTGGACAGATCCGCATACCTCGTGCATTGACTGCCTGGTGGCGGAGCATGACATTGCCGCCAGCAGCCTTTGCAAGACCTGACTCCCCTCATCCCTCAAAAGACCGCTACGTCTGTCTTCTTCTTCTCGGCCGACTGGCTGATCGGGACCCTTCAGTGCGGTCTAAAGATGCCCGTAAGCTAATTTCTGCTGCTGCTGCTGCGGGTTCTGTGGCCCAGCTTATGGTGAAGAAAGAAGAGCCAGCAAAAGCTGCGGTGGGTGCCTCGTCTGTCTCTTCACTGCTCCCAGCTGGGGTCATTGTTGGAGTGTCGTTCATGGGAGCCTTCCATGAATGTGCAAGTCCCTCCAGACCTTTGGGGAGTGCCCCTCCTACCACAGCAAGAAGAATTTGTTGAAGAAGTCCTACTATCAGTCGTGGGACTGTGAAAGTGTGCGCTCTTCCTATTTCCATGACTCCCTGGATCACTTGGCTATTGTTGTGCGTGCGATTTCTGCCAAGTCCACTTTAGTTGAAGGCAAGTTGCTAGTTTCACTGTATCCCTGTCAGGCTTATTGACCTTGACACAGGTCAACCAAGCAGGCAAGATTTTTCTCGACCCGGTCGACCCAGTTGTTGGAAGGGATTGATGATGACTCGATCTCTAGGACTCTGGACCTTTCGGCCCTCATTCAGGTGGGTCAGGAGCAGTCTGTAGACCCGGCTGTCTCCTCCCAGGAGCTGCCTCCATCCTGGGTCGTGCAACAGGAATGTGTCCCTGTCATATACAGCCCCTCCACCTGCCTCCCCTCGCCATACACGGCCATGTTATCAGTCAAGGTCCAGGTCTCAGTCGAGGTCTTTATTTTAATTTTTTTTTTTTTTTTACAACTTTTTTTATCTCCCACGATCCCGGAACTCTCTCTAGTGTCCCCCTTTAACCTACCACCCTCTACCGCCTGTCTGAGACTCTCCCCTTGGGGAAATTGGGGACAGACATTCCCTACCTGATTCGGCGACCCGGGAGCACTACCATCGTCGGAATTAGGCAAGTCGGAGGGATCAGAAGAGCTGGAGGATTGAGCTCGACATTGGGTATGTGATGGTGGAGGCCCTGAAGGGCACCATCGCCTATCCAGGAAGCGGGAATTTTTCTTGCTTGTCCCCTGGGATTTTTCTTGTTTGTCCCCTGGAGCGTGGCCGTGCAGTGGCGTCTGCGCACCTTGTGTGCAGATGCCTGCCACCTCTCTGCCACTATCTATGGCGATGCTAGCTGCGGTGCTTCCGATTACCACTGGGGGCCACTGTTAAATGGCGCAATGCCCACTACCCACCCTGGGAGGGGAGAAGAGAGCAGTCCTCCGGAGGGCTCAGTCCTCTCCCTCCCCAGCTGACCCCTGGTGGCCCGAGTCCGTTCCTGTACCTGGGTCGCTGGAGTGCCGCTAGGTGTGGCATTCAGTACCTCAATCCACAGCGCCACCGGGCCGGCCTCAGTCGAGATCTTAGTTGAGGGGTTCCTTGTACTCCCGATCTCAGTCAGCTGGAAAGTGCTACTGCAGGTGTTCCTCATCCTCGTCCTCTTTAGACGATGAGAGGCTCCATCGCGCATTGCGGTGGCACTGCAAGGACATGCTGTGGCAGCAGTGGGCCTTGGTTAGGCAGGGTAGGGCTCTACCCACAACCACAATGCTTCCCTGATCACCTCCAGTCTAGCTTCTTCCAGTCCTGCTGAGACGGCATCTCTGCACCTATCCATGTGGAACCGCCACCCAACAGCCATTGCAGGGAATTCCTACCAACGAATCTTGTCCTGCTACCGGCTTGCCAGGCCGGTTGTTCATGGAGATCACCCACTTGGATGAATCCCAGGTGATGCACAGTGAGAAGTGGCTGAGGACCATGTATGAAGAATTGTCATATGACTTTGATGGGTCCTCTCTGCAGTCTTCGAGGACCCATGGGTTAGTCCGTGATTTGGTCAAGGGACTGACTACTGATCATGGGACAGTGTCTTTTGGGGCTCTCCTCGGATTGCTTTCTGAGTCCATGAACGTCCCTCTGGGACCAGTTCAGAAAAGGAGGTCGATAAACATGATCATGTGTTTTTTAGAAATGTGCTTGAAACATGTTGCAGATAACATAAGCAGGACTATTGAAATGTATTTTACATGCACTTTGGTTGGGATGTATGAATTTTGTGGTGGAGTAGGTTTTTATGCTGATATTTTCAATCACATTTTGATGTCTTTATGTATTGAAATAATGTATGGTCACTTTAAGAAGTAACCTTTTTAAATGCACACCTGTGAGCATCCATTTACACCTCGAGAGAGCAAACGAGTGGTGCTCGAAAAACGTTTGGCGTTTTGTAAAGGTTGTTGCTGTTCCATTTTAAACAAAGTGTTTTTTGAATCAAACAGCCCATCGTTTTGGGTTATAATTTCAGTGGTGCCTGCGCTGTACTCTACTTTGTCTGCAATGAACTGTAACGGTGACTTTTGTGACACTGTATGCTGATTGCCTGAGTTGTGTTAATCTGGGGTCTGAACACTTTTGAGCAGCTCATGGCAGGTAACGAATGGGCAAGAGGTGCTTTTCAGTTTAGCAGGCAGGGATGTGGGTTTTCTGGGCCACCAGCAGTGCTAAATGTTTTAATTTGTTAACCTCCGGAGGTTTGTCTTGCAGCCATGGTTAGTTTGGCTGGGACAAGATGGCGACCACCACATGGAGGCTGAACTGGAGTTAAAAGTGTTCTCCCATGCCTAGCAATAGCTATGATCACTCATGTCAGCTCAGCTTTTTCCTCACTGTTTATAATGTCGCTATCTGCCGTGATGATATAGTGTTATGTCTATTTTAATAACTTGGTACAATCCCCTTTATTTGGCATGTAATGCACTGACCGTTGTTAACATTCCTCAGGTAACGATTCTAAGTGCTGTTTGTTTGCCCATTCTCAGCATTGCATTTATCATTACTTGGGTTAAGAATCACAAATCTGTGATGGTTATTTTCCATCATGTTTTACTGTTAGGAGCTCTTAAGTAAGTATGATGTTCTAAACTGGGGCAAGATTATTTCTTTCTTTTTTAGGACACAGTTGTCACCTAGGGTGATGTCTGAGCGAGCCAAAGGCTTGAGCTTTTCGGACTTCATTATGTATGTTGGTCTATGTCCTAAGCACTGCTGCAGTAGGCTCTATGTAGTCACATTTAGACGCACTGAATTGTGGTATTCAATGCAATTCCATATATGCTTGCCCTCTCTAAGATGTACCGAAGGACCTAGAGTAACTTCTATGATTAAATTACTTGTTGCTTTGTTAACTTAGCATATTTCTGTACTTTGAGCCAGGATGTTTTATTATGCATTCTATGTATATGTAAAATTGAATAAAAATAAATTGCCGTCCCAGTGGTGCTGAGGGTTGAGGTGCTGGATGCCACACCTCGTGCCACAGTGGCAACCCAGATTCAGAACTAGCCGGGCCTTGGGGTGGCAGGGAGGGAGAGGATCGAGCATCTGTAGGACAGCCTCCCTCCGGGAGGGAGGCACACCAACTTGGCGCCATTATCTCTGGCAGAAGCCTGAAGGGCATAGCAGCGCGGAGCACACAAACAAGAGGGGCTGGGTAGTGGTGGATGTCTGTGCAAACACCTTGACGTCTGGCGCTTGCCATTCCCTCAGAACAGGGGAAAACAATGCCAGAGCGCCGAGAGGAAGGAGCGCCAGCACAGACCCTAATTGCTCCTGCCTGCCTGACTACCAGAGGGGACCTGACGAAAAAAGAATTGTCTCTGGGTGTACGGGCCCCACCTCGTACCCACCTGGGGGGGTACAGCCATGGCTCCATGGGGGTCCACCGGGGAATCGGATAAGGCAGTGAAGTGGGACTGGTGCTTAGGCATCTCCCAACACAGCAGGGCTCTGGTGTGTAGGAGGGGATGAAAAGAGATTTAAAAAAAAAAAAAGATTGAGAAGTCCTGTGCCACACTGGATTCAGTGACTTCACTGCAAAAGGACCAGAAAAGGCAGAGACAGAAAAATAAGCCCTCTCAGTTTTTCCCTTTCAGTAACAGCAGCCCAAACAGCAGCAACCACAGCTGGGGCAGTCTCAAGTTTGGCACTGTAAGACCAAGTTCGCCAGTCAAGGCCTAAAAAAGGGCAGGGGTTGGGAGTAGTGGTGGTGCCTTATTCGCAACTGGTGCCAGTGCCCCCAAAGCTGCCCTGATGATGGGTTGGGGGTGTCTACCTCCCACACCTGTCCAATCCGTTCCCTCAGTTTCCATAAAATTAGCTTTGCCATTTATGTTACAACTGGTCTGTTATATGGGAGCTAGAATGGTGGGAGGTTGCCTCTCAACTTCGAGGCTCTCCTGCCTTATCGACCACATGCGCCAAGGGAGTCCATGGTGTTGCAGGACATGCTGTCCACTCTCAGGGAGGACGTTGCTTAGCTCCTCAAGAAAGGAGACATAGCCCATGTCCTAGACTCCATGGCAGGTCAGAGGTTCATGTCCAGGTACTTCCTGGTTCTGAAACAGATGGGGAAGCTGGTGGCCCTATACTGGATTTGAACCAGTTTCTGAGGAAGTGCAAGTTCCGTATGGCCACTCTGAACCAGATCATGCCTTCTCTGGAGCAGGGCATGTGGCTCTCCAGGATGCGTTCTGCCAGCTTCAGGTCCATACATCCCACTTGTGGTACCTCTGGTTCCACACAAGGGGTTCTGTACCAGTTCCAGGTCATGCCTTTCGGGCTGGTCATTGGCTCCTAGGGGCTTCAAGTGCATAGCAGTGGTTTCTGCATTCCTGAGGCACTGAGGGGGTCAGAGTCTACCCCATTTGGATGGCTGGCTGATTGCTGGGCCGTTCAAAGAGGCTGGGGAGCAGTCCAGAGACCTGGCCCACCTGATCTGCAGAGAATTAGTCATCCTGGCCAACCCGGCCAAGTCCAGACTTAACCCCTTGCAGGTGATTCATTTAATTGGGGCAGAGCTGGAATCCCTTCAGGCCAAGACCCCCTACTCCATGCTGACAGGGCACTGGATCTTACCTCCTATGCCCAGTCATTTCAGGTTGGGTGCTCATGCCCTGCCTGGAACTTCCTTTGGCTACTAGGTTACATAGCATCCTGCACCAGTGTGGTCAGATGAGCCCACTGGCAGATATGCCACCTGCAGTGGGAGCCAGGCTGCCAGTGATTTCAGCGCCTAGGTCACCTGGATCTGCTGGTCATAGTAACACAGCCGATGTGGGATGCCATCCATTGGTGGCTTATCCCAGAACATCTGGAGGAACAGTCCTGTTTGTCTGCCCAGACCCGATAGTCACCCTGACAACCGATTATATCTCTGGAGGGATAGGGAGTGCCCCTGGGAGATCTCTGGAGGCATGGGGAGTGCCCCTGGGAAACCAAAGAACCCGCAGGTTCTGACCCCTAGGGAGTCCCATCACCATATCAGCCTGCTGGAACTCCATGCAGTGCACCTAGCTCTGATGGAATTCGCTCCTTTTGTCCAGGGTCAGGTCGTGCAGGTCCAGATGGACAACACCCCAACCGTAAATTATCTGAACAGGCAGGCACGCACTCCCTTCATCTGTGTCTGGAAGCTCTCCACACCTGGACCTTCATGCGCAGTCTTGATGCGGGTCTCCTCGCCATCCACGTAGCAGGAGTCTCCAACCAGCTAGTGAATGCCCTCATCTGGGAGGGTGAGATGTCTCATGAGTGGTCTCTGCATCAGGAAGTGGTGAGCCACCAGTTCTCCCTGTGGGGCATGCCTTTGGTCAATCTCTTTGCCTCCTGGGAGAACACAAAGCTGAGGCTGTTCTATGTGTGTCTCTCTCACCCCCTCTCTGAGTGTGGGACACTGCTGGGGGATGCCTTCATGAGGCCCTGGACACTAGGCAACTTTACACCTTCCCTCCTTTTCCTCTGATGCACAAAGTGTTGGTAAAGGTGCAGAGGGACAAGGTGCTTATGATCCTGGTAGCCCTGGCTGGTCTTGCCAGTATTGGTACCCAAATCTCCTCTGCCTCAGCAGCAGGTCTCCATGGTGCTTGCCTCTATGCCCGGATCTGCTGTCACAAGGGGAAGATCACACACTCAGATCATCAGTCCCTGCACCTCAGAACCTGGTTCCTGAGTGGCTAGAGTTCCAGGCTTTGGGTCTTTCAGAAGATGTGCCCAGCATTGTGAAGGTTTCCTGAAAGGAGTCTATGTACCGGTACTATGCATTTAAATGGAAGAGATTTTCCATTTGGTGCCAGGGTATGGAGCCTAACCCTCTGGCCTGCCCTCTGGCTAGCATATTGGATTACTTTTGGTCCCTTTCCCAGTTGGGACTGTGGGCGGCGACCCTCGATGTGTACCTGACATCCATCTTTCCATACCAGTCATGGACTGGTATGCTGACGGTGGTGCAGGAGAAGGTGATTGGGTGCCTTTTTAAAGGCCTTGACCACCTGTCCCCACCTATGCGTGAACCACCACCACCTTATGACTTGTTGCTGGTGTTGGCAATGCTCATGGGCAAGTCATTTGAAGGATCAGTGAGCTTCAGGTGCTCTTGGTGGAATCTCTGTACTTGGTGTTCCACAAGGACAAGGTAGCCCACTGGCCCCACCTGAAGTTCCTCCCTAAGGTTGTCCCAGAGTTCCACCTTAATCAGGTGATGAACCTCCCAGTTTACTTCACTAATCCAGTCTCAGAGGTTGAGCACAGATTCCACATGTTGGACCTGAGGCGAACGCTCGCTTATTATAAGGAGTATATGACTGGAGTTCAGGATAAGGTTTGCCAACTATTTATGACATACACTGAAGCCACACCTGTCAGACTAGCAGCTAAGTGGACAACTGGCAGGTGGATACTCTCCTACATCTTGGCTGGTAGGGAGCCTCCTGTAGGTCTTGGGACTTATTCCCCCATACATACTGTTGCCTTGGTGGCTGCTTCCAGGGACGTCCCTATCCAGGAAATCTGCAGGGCTGCTACCTGGAAGTCGGCACACGCCTTCCTTTCCCAGTACCACATCGACCCTGAGTCACGCCGGGATGCTGGTTTTGGGACCTTGGTTCTCCAGTCCTTGTTTTCCAAATAGGGGTGTGCTTCTTGCCCCCTCATTCTGAAGATGTGCTAGAAGTCTGCCAGAATGTGGATAGTGCACCATGTCCATGTCCCTAGAAATGAGGGTTACTCACCTGTGACCATGATTCTAGGAGTGCTATATAGTGCACATCCACACAACCCACCCTATCTCCCCTGGCAAGTGGCCCAAGAATCCTCAAGCTTCCAGCATGTAGGATCTAAAGTCACGGGGCATAACCAGGGAGTACAACAGCCGGGGGGGGGGGGAGCGTAACTTGAAGACATCTAGCAAGTCTTCATGGAGAAGGAAGACTTCCTAAGTGTGGATGTCAATCAATCAATCAATCAAATCTTTATTTATCCAGGTGAACATCATTGAGCACAGCTCATTTGCAAGATGGACCTGGTAAGGTCAAGGTTCAACTTACATAGGTATAACAGATATACAACACATACAAAATGGTCTGTTATATACAAAATTCAAAAAATCACATTGTCTAACATACATCCTAAGCAAAATGTTCAATACGTCAATATTTAACATAGATAGTGGAGACAAGGGGATGGGGGGAGCAGGAGTGGGATGCAAGTTGGCGGGGAACGTAGAAGATGATATTAGTTATAAGGTGGATGGATAAGTGATAAGTGATGCCTGAGAAAGGGCTGGGGCCTGTACTGGGGGTAGAATGACAGGGGTATAGGGCTATGATGTAGTTAAGGAAGTTCTGGGAGTTGGATGAAGGGTGGGGTGTAATACATCTAAGGGGATGTGCACCATATACCACTCCTAGAACTATGGTTACTGGTCAGTACCCCTCATTTTATTTCCCCCACATTCCTTTTACTGAGATTGTCAAGTCCATTATCACTGAACTGCACAGGTATTTAATTACACACAATACCTTCCGTTTAGAGGGTTTGTGTAGCATGTGTCTCATGGTGTAATCTTTTACTGTATTTTATCTTTACTTTTGCAGGTTGTCCCTCTTGTTACTGAGCTAGTTCAGACTAGTCAGCGATTTCACCGGGCCGAGGTAAGCCAATGTGATTTGAAACAAAGTAATTAGTTACCACTCAAGTAGAAAGAGAGAAAGTAAATTGTATATCATGACTTTGATGGCAGTGCATCACAACCGCAGTCTTTCTGGGTGTAGAACTGGAGATTCTCTATATTCTTTGCTTGCCTGGGGTTTGGTCAGCAGTAATGCCCTTGCTCAGATGGCATTGATGTCTGGTCAGCAGTAGTCTAGCTGGCTTGCTTAGATGGTGTCAACATTTAGTTAGCCACCTCCAAGCTCAGACTGAGTCAGGGCTTGGCCAGTAGTAATGCACAAAACAGGAATATGGGTGCACTAAGGAAGAGGAGCAAAAGAGTTCAAATGCCAAATTTACATTTACTGAATCAACAGTGCAAATATTAAACCAGCAGTTGTCATCCAAACATGTAGAGCACTGTCCCCAAACACCCAGCCCTTCAAGCACAAGTGTTGTCTCGTCAGAGTGCCCCATGGTTAGTGCCTCACTTTGCTCAGACAGTGCTAGTGCTTGGCCCTCAGTAGTCTGCAAGCTTAGAAGAAACCCCAAATTGCACGTACCATCTAATATAAGGCATCCTGAGTAATACATGCAAATCACCATAAAAGAATTTAGGATGACTAAAGCTGGAATTCCTTCATGGGAATTTACATGTACTGTATTACCTTTGATACTGTGTATTAGCGAGTATGTGTAATTCTTTTTTTTATATTTTATTTTTATTATATGTTAAGAAAATAGTAGTTAATACCATTATTCTGTCATTCAAAGACCATAAGAAAGAAACAATGCTTTAAAGACATAATAAAGCACAAAAAAAGGGATTTTTTTTATAATTTCTTTGGGGGTATAAAACAGAAAGCCAAAACTATTCATGAGCTTACTAAAACTTACTCATTTCTTCAAAAAATGTATCTTGTTTGTGCTCCATGCTGTTACTTCTCACTTAAGAAATAAAACGCTATAATTAAATACCCTTTTTACTTTAGAATAACCCCCTCCCACTGAATTAATTTCAAAGCTCATCGTAGTATGATAATGGAAGAAGATAAATAGAATCCTAAAACAACGGTCTACACGCCAGATTTTCTTCTTTCCCAAAAAAAAAAAAAAAGTTTTTAAATATTCTCTGGGTGATATTTTGTGAATTTGGCCTCTTCATCATCCATATCTGAGCCAATATCATCAGGTAGTCTCACATTCATCTCAAAAAAGGCCTTAGCCGAATCAGTGTCTTCGAAAAAATGCACTTTCTCCTGAAACAGTATTTTAAGCCTTGCAGGTGCTAACAGACTAACAGTGGGTCCATCCTCTTTAAATTCACTCATAATCTGGAGAAAACGCTTACATCTCCGCTGCATTTGTAAACAAAAGTCTGGGTAGAAGTGAAACCTTTGACCATCATAGAAGCATTTTTTTACAGTAACGGCCAATTGCAACAGCTTATTACAGTCATTAAGATTGTAAAAAGTTAGAATAATAAATCTTGCCTTTTGGTCCCTGGTAGATTCTTTTACAGGGTGACTGGGAGGTCTGTAGGCACTTTCTAGTAATAATGGAGGTTCCAACCTGAATGCAGAGGTCAAAGCATTCTCCACAATCACCTTTAACTCAGTGATAGAAATAGAGCTGGGGAAACCTATTAATTGTAGGTTTCTCCTTGGGACATTATTCTCCAAATGCTCTAACCTTGAAGCTGGAGCCAAGGGCTCATGTAAGGAAGCGTTAACTGCACCCTCAAAAGTTAAAGTTCTAACGGTTAGAGCTTTGACCTCACTATCAGTGTTTTTAACCGCTAATTCCATATTCTCAAGCCTTTTCTCCATGACTGAACAGCGAGGAAATAATATCCTCCAGTGAAGCCTGAAATTTTGAAGTCGACTGACGTGCCTCTGCTTGAAGTTCATTGAGGAGAGACTGAATTGAAGCCAAAGTTGGCTTTCCTTGTTTGGGTTTGGCGCCCTGCTCTGAGCGTACCTGTACTGCGGGAGTGGTCCCAGCTCTGGCCATTGTGAGAGAACCCTTGGACCCTCTCACTGAAGCCCCTCTCCCTAAAAGTTTGGGAGATGCAACTTTATCCACAGCTGGACCACTGTTGCTCTGAGGTCGCGAGGGCCCACGAAAGCTGCCCTCCCCCACGCCGAAAGCGAGCAGCTGGACCACTGTAGCTCTGAGGTCACGAGGGTCCCCAAAAGCTGCCCTCCCCCATGCCGAGAGCAAGCAGCTGGACCAGTGTTGCACTGAGGTTGCGAGGGTCCCCGAAAGCTGCCCTCCCCCACGCTGAAAGCGAGCAGCTGGACCACTGTTGCTCTGAGGTCGCGAGGGTCCCCGAAAGCTGCCCTCTTCCATGCCGAAAGCAAGCAGCTGGATCACTGTTGCTCTGAGGTTGCGAGGGTCCCCGAAAGCTGTCCTGCCCCACACCGAAAGCGAGCAGGTATGGATTCACAGAAAGAAAGCCCTGGAGGAGCCTGACCAAATTACTGCTCGCACGCTGCCTAGAAGCTCTGGTTTTTTACTGTTTTGTTTGGTGCTTAATGGACTTATTGGGTTTTAAGACTAAAAATGTTAAAGGGGATTACCTTTATGTCCCCATACATGTGGAGACCCCACCCCTCTCTAAGGCTCTCGAAAAAATTGTGTTGGACCAACTCACAGACTACTTAGCCAAACATAATCTGCTCTGCAAAAGAACAACACGGCTTCAGGAAGGATCACAGCACAACCACTGCTCTCCTCGAATTTATATCTTACATACAAGAGGCCCTAGAACAAGGGTCAGTCACAGGGGCAGTCTGCGTCGACTTGACAGAAGCGTTCGACACGGTCAGTCACACTCTACTTCTCCACTCCTTCCCCTCCTACTATTTCTCCCCGAGGCCATCTCCTGGTTCAAAGACTATCTCACCGGCCGGATGCAACAGGTCAAAATCAGCACCACCCTCTCCACCAATAAACCAGTCCTAACTGGTGTCCCGCAAAGGTCAATTCTAGGGCCACTGCTCTTCACTCTCTTCAAAACTCCTACCTCAATCCTGCAGTGGAAGCTCTTACTCTATCAGCGGATGATGCAGGTAGTTTTCTGGAAGCACCCCATCCTAACATACTAAAATGCTAGCAGAATAGGCCTAACGGTCTTTCGTGTCTGCTCATTTGGTCAGCCCCACCCTGGGAGCTGACCTTGCTGCCCTCGTCTTCTCCCTTCCCAGTTCGAATATTCTCGCTGCATTGGATTTTGCTTCCAGAACCCTTCCCTGTACCTGTCGCACCCCTCTTGAACCCTCCACCAGCCCCTAGGCAGCGCATTCCATAGCTCCACCACCCTCTCAGTGAAGTAGCACCTCCTCCTTTCTTCTCCTGAATCTCCCCCAGCTTCTACCCATGCCCTCTAGTGGCCCCTCCTCCTTCCTTCAAGCACCCTGACTGCTCCTCCCTATTTACCCCTTCATGTACCTGAAGACCTATATCATGTCCCCCGTCCCTTCTCTCTTCCAGTGTGTACATATTTAGCACTTCGAGCCTGTCCCCCAAGCCCCAACTCATTTTGGTTGCCCTCCTCTGGACCCTCTCCAGGAGTTTAATGTCCCTTTTTAAGTGTGGCCTCCAAAACTGCACGCAGTACTCGAGGTGCGGCCTCACCAAGCAGTTATACAGAAGGAGTATCACTTCTCTCCTTCTGGAGGTGATCCCCCAGTGATGCATCCCAGCATCCTGTTGGCCTTGGCTGCTGCCCTCCTACAAGTCTCCGAGTTGTTTATCTTGACATCCACCACCACCCCAGGTCTCTCAGCCATAGGGACTTGCTTGCTTTTGGGTGTACACTTGGCCTGGGTTCTATTTACCCAGGTGTCAGTACTGCATTCCTACATTGAACCTCAGCTTCCATTTCTAGACCATCTTTCCAGAGCCTCCAGGTCCCCCCTGTAGGCCACCCTCCCTCCTCCTATCCACCACCGCCTCAGTTTTGAGTCATCCATAAAGAGATTCATCTCCTCCTGATACCTGTCTTTATGTCAGAGGCGAGGCATTGAACAGGAGGGGCCCAGGACTGAACCCTGTGGGACCCCACTATCGACCCTCCTTGGGGATGAGACTATCCCGCCAACTACGGCCCTCTGGGTCCGGTCCTGGAGCCAATTTCCTATCCATCTGATCATCTGGTTCCCCACCTCCATTTCTCCCAGCTTATCCAACAGGCCCTCGTGAGGAACAGAGTCAAATGCCTAGCTGAAGTCTAGAAAGAGGACGTCCAATGGTCTACCCAGGTCCAAGGCACTCGTCACCCAGTCATAGAACTCCATTAGGTTTGTCTGACACAATTTCCCCGGGACAAATCAATGCTGTCTATCGTCCAGGCACCCTAACTTTTCCAGGCCCCCCCCCCAGCCTCTCCTTGACGATGCCCTCCATCACCTTGCCCACCACCGATATCAGGCTGACAGGCCTGTAGTTCCCTGCCACCTCCCTTGACACCCCCCCCCTTGTGGATAGGCACTATATGCGCCACCTTCCAGTCCTGGGGCACCCACCTTGTCCTCAGAGAGATGGTGAAAAGCTCTGCCAGAGGTTTCGCCAGGACATCCGCAAGTTCCTTCAGCACTCTGTGATGTAATTTATCCGGCCCCGGTGCTTTCTCTGTCTTAAGGGACCTGAGGGCTTCCCTCACTCTCTCTGCTGTGATTTCCACTTCCACTACCTCTTTTCCCTGCTTAGCCTTCCCTCCCCTCCTGCCAGTGATGCCTCCCCCTCTCCCCAGACCCGCTCCTCACTTCCTCCAAATTGCCCTACAAGGTTTTTTCAGAGAAATAGAATCCTGGTTCACTGAGCATCGCCTAGTACTCAACTACAACAAGACAAAATCCATGATCTTTGCCCATCATCAAAGCTCCCTCAGTAGTGCCCCCCAACCATCTCCAACTCACAGGGCCTCCTTCTCGAACAGGTCTCAAACTTCAAATACCTGGGTATCACTCTTGACATGTCCCTCACCTACCACACACATATTCAACACCTCACCTCCGCTGTAAACACCAGACTGGGGATTCTATATAGACACAAGCACTGCCTACCCCCTCATGCCCAATGTCTCGCTGTATCCTGTTCATTCCTCTCATTGGTGAACTACGGGATTGTAATCTATGGCACCGCTGACCAAACCGCCCTTCACTGCATCATCCTAGTCCTTAACAGGGCATGCCGGCTGGCAACTGGCTGTGATGCATCAACCCACACGTGTGAGCTCTACAAGCTGACAGGCTGGCTTGCATTCGAAGGGAGGCTTAAGTATCATGCTTGCCTCCAAGCCAAAAAAATACTTATGAACTTAACACCCAGAGGCCTCCACCCCCTCATCCAGCCAGTCCCACACAGGAGGGCCCCTAGACGCCTTGCAAGTACCTCCCTCCTTGTTCCCCACTGTAGGACCTCTCTAGGACAAAGGTCCTTCCGTTATCGTGCCCCCCTCTGGGTCAACAAACTTCCACCCTCCATCTCTCTGGCCCCTAGTCTGGGACTATTCAAACTGGTCTCATCAACCTCCTCCTCGACTGATGATTGTGGCTGTAGCCAATACTCCTCCCCCTCGTCAGAATCCCAAAAGAAGGCACAGTTAAGAATAAAGGTCTAGCTCATCCCCTAACTACATCCTCAGGTCTACGATCTTGCTGTTAATAATCTCTGTCTCAGGGCCCTGCAAATGACCCTCCGTATCTGAGACCAGACTTGTCTGACAGCTATGACACAGGGTCGTCTCTGGCCCTTGAGGCGGTAACTAATAGGTAATGTTAAAAAAAACACAAAAAAAAAAACTGTACTGTGTAACCAATGTAAAACTGTCATTAAATGTAATGTCTGTGCTTTCTGTACTGACATGGAGCCTTTGCAAAGGAGTCTGACTCAAAGGATTGTAATTCTGATTTCTCTCAATAAATAAATAAATGCGTAACTCCGATAGCGGTTCCCGAAAGAAAAACCTAAAACTTTGTAGGTTTTAAAGTCATTATTTACTGAATTTATAGAAAACCGTGGCACTCCAAACAAATGTGACTTCTTCACAGAACAGCTCAACAGCACCCCCAGGTATGTGTAATTCTAGCTCAGATGGTGTTAGAGCTTGCTAGCAAAAGCCTCTTAGATCAGTTTGTGTCTGGGCTTAATTAACAGCAGTCCACAGCTAAGATGATGTCAAGTGTTAGTATATAATCTCTTAATTCAGTTGTTGTCTGGTTGATCAGCAGTAGTCTTCTAGCTCAGGTGGTGTCAGGGCTTGCACTGTAGTAGTCTTGTAGTTCAGATGGTGTCAGCAGTTCATCAGCAGTGGTCTCCTTGCTCAAATGGTGTCTGCATAATTAGCAGCAATCTCCAACCTCAGATGTTGTCTGATTTGTCATCAGTAGTCTCCTAGCTCAGGTGATGTCAGTGATTGATCAGCTGTAGTATCCTAGCTCAGATGGCATCGGGTTGCTCAGTAGTAGTCTTCTTGCTCAGATAGTGCCGTGGGTTGGTCAACAGCAGTCTCCTAACCTAGGTGATGTCATTTGATCAGCATTAGTCTTTTAGCTTAGACTGTGTTAGGGGTTGGTTAGCAGCCATCTGATAGTTCAAATGGTATTGATTTGGAATTAGTTATTTAAAGTCTCCTCGTTCACATTGTGTTGGGTTTTATTAGCAGCAGTCTCCTACTTAAGATGATATCGGGGCTTGATAGAGAGGATATTAAGCACAGGGAATGAAGTGACTTGCTCAGGGTGACACAGTGAGTAGGTGGTGCAATTCAAACGTTGTGTAACCTCCACTTCACCAAGGTAGGGAATAATAGGGGGGCAGGGTTGTTGCTAGCAGTGCATATCATAGCTCTAGGTGCCTTGGCACCAATTGCGTTGTCCTTCATAGGTAGGGAGAAGATTAGGGTAAAGGATGTAAAGTAAGTTTTAGGAGGAAAGGGAGTCAGTCTTGAAAAGGAGAGGATTCAGTTTAGTCCATCCAGAGTTCATAGGTGTCAAAGGCTTGCCTTGGTCCACTTGCCTTCTGTTAAACTAGGTTGGTTCATAGCCTAATAGAATAGGGCCGGCGATCAGGAAGTCCTAGTGGGGGCATTGCTGGCTTCAGTTCCAGGTGCGAGTGGAACTGGAGAGCGCTGGATGAACATCAGTGAACATCAGTGTCCCATCCATGGCTGGCTGCATGACTTGTACCAAGATGGTACAGTTCCTCATTGCACATGATGCTTACCTTCAGTTAAGGCCTTAGGGTGTTCTGAGAGAACTAGGCACTGGCAGCTTAGACCTTTGAGCAGTATGGACTGTGTGGTAATGGAGCCACAAAGGGGGTTTTCTGGGTAGGTACCCTTCAAGGAATTTTCACCTATGGATTTCAGGCTTGGAGGGACACCCTGAAGATCAGATATCCAAAGACAGCAGCAGGGGATTCGGGCACCAAGCAGTGGTAACTGTTTGTGAACCTCATCTGCCAAGGTGACGAGCATGATGCTAGAGAGTAAGTTTCCTGAACTTAGGAGTTGTCCGGCTGCACCTTTTGGCCAGTTGAGACATTCCAGAGGGTGGGTCTGCTGAGCTGATGCCAACTTCTCTAGTGGGCCTGCTGGAGGTGCCCCACATGGTAGGTTGGTGCCCAGGACCCCTAGAGCACCCAGTCTTGGAGGGAGAAGATCAGTTTGGTTTGGCTATGATTTTATTAAAACTGTCATGATGTTCCCTTTGCTGTGCTCGCAGTCAAGATTTGTGGCAGATCTTGCAATCTTTGGCAAGCTTATAAGGAAACTTTATAAATGACTCGTATGCCATTGCTACAAAATGCAATAATTCTTTGAAGATTAAAAAAATAAAAATCTGTTACTGCCCTTCCCTCTTTATTGAACTGCTACAGTGATCATGACCTTCAAGCATTTCATCCCAAATTATTTTTTCGTATCTTGACTACTGGTGAGGTGCTAAGTATTTTGAATGTTCTCACCCATGTACCTGAACAGGTCCTGATGGTCGGGACCTTAGATTTCGTAAAATGGGAAGGGATGTTCTGGCGGAACCAGTCACTAAACTTCTTAATTTTTATGTTTGCTTGCATGCATGTGCAAGAAACATAGTGCCATCATCCGAGTTTTCCAGAGGTGTATCAGCCTCTTCCAATTCAAGTCAGTGTGTTTGCAGGCGCGGTCACAGTGCTCCAATCACTGCTCCAGCTGTCTGTGTCAGCAGTTCAAAATGCAGTGGCATACAGTTGAAAGGGAGAGCTCCGGTTCAGTGAGCAGAGCTCCCCCCTCTCCATTCGCATGCACATATTGCGTGCTGCTTACGCCCCCCGCACATACTGTATAGCCGACGGGTGCCCAATGCCCCGCTGGCTCCACGCTACCCCCCAAAAAAAAAGCCAGGGTGCCACGCTGGGAGCCCACCCCAGCGTGGCACAAGTCCGCACGGCCGATGGGGGTGCCTAATCCCCTGTCGGCTCCAGCCTCCCAACAGCTCTTCTAGCTGCCACGTTGGGAACCCACCCCAGCGTGGCAAACACCCCCGCCGCCTTCCTTAAAGAAAAGGGGGAAAAAAAGTTCCCTCCCAGCCCACCCACTCGCGCGACACTGCCTCCCCATACCCCCTCGCCTCTATACTTACCTCCGAGTCCGGGCGCGACGATTCGGGGACCGGGAACACGCCCGCACTCTTTCAAAGCCGACCGTGAACTGAGGAAATGCCGGTAAGCTATATAATGTAATAGATTGGGTTTTTTCAACTTTGCTGCATGTCTCTGGCATTTTTTGGAATTTTTGCACCAAATTTTCAACATGGGGTTTTTGGGACCCCTTCTCATGAATGCTGTCACTGTCATGGCATTAATCGGGCCCGAAGGGTGATTTTGCAGTCACTGTGCGAAATCACCTTTTGGGACTGATTAACGAAACAACACTGCCAGTGTTCATAAGGTGGGCTCTCAAAAAGCCTATTTTGAAAATTTGGTGAAAAATTCCTAAAAATGACTGTTTTACGAGTGTGTGTTGCGCAGTTCCTACGCACACTCGTAAGTTCGCGAATTTTCAATATTTTCACTCCAGATTTACAACACTGCCATTTTACCACACCTCCTTATGAGCAGTGCAGCTGTCATTTTTCACATCTCGCCCACAACGTGTTTCCGCCCATGTAGCGCACAATGGTGCAGTCGGTGTGCGAAATCAATGTATGGGTCACATTAAGAAAATCACAGTGACACTGGTCATGAGCAGAGGTGTTAAAATGGCTATGTGGAAAATTTGGTGAAAAAATTCCCAAAAATGACTGTTTATGGAGCGGACGTTGCGCAGGTCCTACGTACGCTAGCAAGTTTGCGAATTTGTAATATTTGCACACCAGATTATCCACAGTGCCATTTTACCACACGTCCTTATGAGCAGTACAGCTACCATTTTTCACATCTCGCCCAAAATGTGTTTCCGCACATGTAGCGCACAATGGTACAGTCGGTGTGCGAAAACAATGTTTGGGACAGATTAAGAAAATCACAGTGACACTGGTCATGAGCAGAGGTCTTAGAATGGCTATGTTGAAAATTTGGTGACAAAACTCCATAAAATGATTGTGTTACGAGTGAGCATTGCACAGTTTACGCACCCTTGTAAGTTCATGAATTTGTAGTATTTTCAGTCCAGATTTTCACCAGTGGCATTTTTCCACACCTCCTTAGGAACAGTACAGCTGTCATTTTCCACAACATGGCCACAATGTGTTTTCACACTTTCAGCACAGAAATGCGTGGTCGCTGTGGGAAATCATTGTTCGGGACAGATAAAGAAAATCACACTGACACTGTTCATGATCGGAGGTCCCAAAATGCCCGTGTTAACAATCTGCTGTAAAAAAAAAAAAAAACACCCAAACTAGTTACATTCTGGGTGTGTGTTGCCCAGTTTCTAAGCACGCTCGTGACTTCACCAGTTTTTTTTAATATTTTCACAGCAGATTTTCAACATTGCCATTTTTTACACCTACCCATGAACAGTGCCGCTGCCATTTTTCACATCCTGTTCAGAATGTGTTTTTGCACCTGTCATGCCAAATGCTGCAGTCGCTGTGCAAAAGCAGTTTTCGGCTAACAAACTGATATTGCCACTGTTCATGAGGTGGGGGTCACAAAAAAACCATGTTGAAAATTTGGAGTGATAGTACCAACGAATGCCTGAGGCGTTAGTGTTTCCAACCATAACGTACTACCCTGTAGAGAATGACAGGCATCAGGGGTGTGACTTGGGATTCTTGCCTGTAATGCTCATACCATTCCACCCCCACCCACACCCTGCAGCCACTGAGAGGCATCAAGATGTGCCTCATTGGCTTCGGTCCCACTCCTCACAAATGCAGGGGCACACTGGGAGCCCAACCCAGTGTACCAAACACACCTGTGAAAGAAGAAAAACAACCCACGTTGTCTGTAATTTTTTTTTTTTACCTGTAAATCGAGAAAACGGTCCCTCAACGTGTCCAGTGCCCCATCCCCAACCTGCACCCATCCTCTGCATATCCCACTTCCCCTCACCCCATACTTACTTACCTCCGGAGCCTGGTGTGACGATCTTCAGTGGACCGGGAACACGTCTGCACTCTTCAAAGCCGACCGCGAACTGAAGAAATGCCGATAAACAGTATAATGGCATAAATTTTTTTTTTTTTTTTTAAACTTATGCAGATATCTCTGCCATTTTTGGGACTTTTGGCACCAGATTTTCAACATGGGGTTATTGGGATCCCTCTTCATGAATGCAGTCACTGTCATGGCATTATTCGGTCCCGAAAGGCGAATTCGCAGTCACTACGCTGAGTCACCTTTTGGGACAGAGTAACGAAATGACAGTGCCACTGTTCATGAGGTAGGCTCTCAAAAAGCCTAAGTTGCAAATTTGGTGAAACAAATCCTAAATATGACTGTTTTACGAGCGTGCGTTGCCCAGTTTCCATGCACAGTCGTAACTTCATGAATTTGTAATATTTTCACTCCAGGATTTCAACATTGGCTTTTTTTCCACACGTCCTGATGAACAGTATAGCTGTCATTTTACAAATCCTGGCCGAAATGTGTTTTCACACTTCCAGCGCAGAATAGCGCAGTCACTGTGGGAAATCAGTGTTCAGGACGGATTAAGAAAATCACAGTGGCAGTGTTCATGAGCAGAGGTCCTAAAATGCCTATGTTGAAAATTTGGTGATGAAAGTCCATAAAATGACTGTTACAATCGTGCTTTGCTCGGTTTCCACACACTGTCGTAACTTTGCAAATGTGTATTTTTCACTCCAGATTTTTAACACTGGCATTTTTTTCAGACCTCCTTATGAACAGTACAGCTGTCAGTTTTCACATCCTGGCCAAAATGGGTTTTCGCACTTCTGGCACACAAGCGGTCGCTGTGGGACGTCAGTGTTTGGGACAGATTAAGAAAATCACAGTGACAGTGTTAATGAACAGAGGTGCTAAAATGCCTATGTTGAAAATGTAGTGATAAAAGTCCTTAAAATGACTGACTGTGTTGCGAGCGTACGTTGCACAGTTTTCACTCCAGATTTTCAACACTGGCAATTTTTCACACCTCCTTATGAACAGTACAGCTGTCATTTTTTATATTCTTTCTGAAATATGTGTTTACACATTTGGCGCAGAATAGCACGGTCGCTGTGGGAAATCAGTGTTCACTACAGATTAAGAAAACCATAGTGATAGTGTTCATCGGTGGAGCTCACAAAATGTCTAGGTTGAAAATTTGGTGAAATAATTCCACTAAATAACTGTATTACGCTCATGTGTTGCGCAGTTCCACGCATGCTCAGAAGTTTGAGCATTTTTAATTTTTTCACTACAGATTTTCAATATTGCCATTTCTTTACACCTCCCTATGAATGGTACAGCTGTCATTCTTCACATCCTGCCTGATCTGTGTTATTGCACATCTGGCGCCACAATGGCACGGTTGCTGTGGGAACTCAAAGATCAGGACACATTAACAAAATCACAGTGCCACTGTTAATGAAAAGAGGTTCCAAATGCTTTCATGAGGTGGGGGTCACAGAAAGACCATGTTGAAAATTTGTAGTGCAAATACCAACAAACGCCTGGGACATTAGGGTTTCTAACCGCAATGTCCCACCCTGTGCTGACTGACAGGCATCAGGGGTGTGCCTTTGGATTGCCGACTGTACTGCTCATGCCATTCTATCCCCACCCTGCAGCCAGTGACAGGCATCGAGGTGTGCCTTGGACTCTTTGGCCCCAGAGTTCACCCCATTCTCCTATACTGCACCCATTTCATCATATGTCCTTATGGAATGGGGTGGCTGTAGAGCTGAACACCCTAGGGCACACCTCGACACTTGTCGATGTCTGCAGGATAGGGTGAGGTGAAATGGCATGAACGTTATGGGTGACGACCCAAACGCATACCCCAGTGCCTGTCCATCTCTGCAGGGTGGAGGTGGAATTGACATGAAGTTCAGTACTTCACTGACAGTCCTATTCTGCATCTGTCTAACTCCTGCATTTCCAATGCTAATACCAGCAAGCAAACATTCTGCATTGACAAATGCTTGTTCTAGGGGCGTGGATGTGTTGTTCTATCCACACAGTCTGGCAGGTACCTTGCCACTTTAAAATGGGCCGAAAAGTCTTCAAGCTGGCTTCTCTCACCCATCTGGGTGATGAAACTCCCGGCTCCGCCCCATGATGCCAGATCTTCCTTACTGCTTGGAAGCATCAGATTCCCTCCTTAGCACTCTCGCGTTTGGCAGGCCCTGACTCTAAAATCTTCAGATTTATTTCCAAAACTTAGTTTAAAACTCATTAGAGTTCAGTCTTCTCCCTTTTCTCTCGCAGCTGTGATGGAAGACAAGACTGTTCCCGGGTTCCGCCGTGCCCCTGTGGGCAGAAGATGTTACGCACTGACCCCCACGCCTCGAGCGTTTACTGCCTTGGGCACGACCACGATCCACAGGCTTGCGACATGTGCCTGTTCTTCTCGCCTTTGGTGCTCGAGGACCGCACTGCCTGAGTTCTACTGAGACGACCGGAGAAACTGTACCCACCGGTCAAATCAAAGGAGGCCCATTGGGTGGTGTCCGCTGTGGCGGGCTCTGCGGAGCAACTTGAGCAACTGGAGCAGCTCTCGAGGAGGAGGCAGCTTAGGCCACGGCAAGCTCCTCTTCGGCTGCGGCCTTCATTCCGCTCCAGCTGGGATCTTCCTATATGGGTTCCTTTCAAGAGCTGTGCCAGTCCCTCTTGACTAAAGAGGAGGGCCCTTCGGGGACTCATTCTTCTTAGTCCCAAAAAGGAACTGGAAAAAAAACCAAACGTTGAAGTTCTTGGGAGCGGGAGAGCTCACGTTCCCAGGACCGTCGACCCTGGACTTCAGTCGAAGTTGCGGCCTGGGCCGCTGGTTTCACAGTGTCCCCATCAGACCAGTCGGCTGAGATGCCTGTTGACGCGGCCGAGATTTTTCTCGAGCCCACCAACATGTTGTTGACCGTGGAGGGTGACAGCTATCTGTCTGACACCGGTACTTCTGGTGCCTTCCGAGGACTTGCCTCAGATTGCTGAGACGAAGTCCCCGGCCCAGGACCCTGAACCAGAGAAGGAGCAGGTTTCCCCTGCTTCTTCCTCGGTCTACCACCGACAGTCGAGATCTCGGTCTCGGTTCACTTCCACATCGGGGAAATCCCGCCAGCATCTGTGGTCTTGGTCCCGATATCACAGAAAGCGGCGCCACCGCTCTTCTTCTTCATCCTCCTCTGCTGAGGAGAGGCTGTGGCGCAAGTTGCGTCGGCGCTATGAGGATTTAATATGCCAACAGCTCCTTTTGGCTGGCTTCTACACCAGCAAGTAAGTGGCTGTCGCCTGAACAGCCAACGCCGATGGCTCAGCCAAAACCGGCTGCCCCGCCCATTGTGGTGGAACCACCGCCTCCTCAGCTGAAGAATGGGGCGCCGGCCGGCTCAAGATTTGCTCCATCGGTTGTTGGTCACTTTCACCCCCGATTGCCCTCTGCGAGTGGAGAGTGGCTGATAGTCACTAGCTGTATGCGGACTCTTTGGAGTCCAAAGATTCCACGTTGCATTCCCGTCTAGTTGACCTGGAATCCTCGGGGGGGGCTTTCTTTGGATGAGAGCCCCATCTCGTTCCTCTGTATTCTTCCGCTCATCTCGGAGTCCACCAGGATGCCGTTCAAACCCATGCAAAAATGGGCCACATATCCCCTTATGGAGATTCTGGACAAGTGGAACTACCCCACGGAGGCCTTCCCCGTAGCCGAGGCCATTGTGGGCCCAGCGTTAGAACTTTGGCAGCGTCCAGCCTCCTGCCCAGTGCCATCGGCCAGGATGGCCCGCAAGTACACAGTCCCTACAGACTTTCTTTCCGGCTTCTCAGAGCACCCCTCAGCCAAGGGGTTGGTGGCAAGCTCTGTCTTCAGGCACTCTGGCATCATGAGGGATGTGGACAAGCCCCCAGATAAGGAGAACAAGAAATTGGACTACACAGGGAAAAAAGGTGTACGTTGCCGCCTCTTTGGGCCTCAGCCAGGCCAGCTCGGCCGTTATGATGGCACACTTCTCTCATGCCCTGTTGGGCTCCCTGGATGAGATGCTCCCTCATCTCCCAGCCAATCTTCAGACCATGGTCAAGCAGGTCCAGGATCAGGGAAGGGCAGTGGCAAAGCAGGAGCTCCAGATGACTCTGGACATTGGAAACTCTTGTGCCCGCTCGGTAGCAGCCGCAGTGGCCATGCGCCACAGGGCTTGGTTGCGGATCTCGACCTTCACGGCAGACACCCAGCACAAGCTTGCAGATGTTCCCTTTCTGCACACCGACCTGTTCGGGCCTGGTGTGGAGGGCCACCTCAAGCGCTTTGAAAAATTCAGTGCCACCCTAGATTCGGTCACATCTGCGCAGAAGGACAAAGGCTGCCATGAGCAGCGTAAGCCCTTTCGTCCCTTTGCTTCTGCTGCAAGACCTGCCCAGCAGCAGGGCCAGCAGGCTCAAATCTGGCACCCTAGAGCCAAGTCTGTCGCTTCCTCGGTCAGGAAGCTCAGGGAGAAGGTCCCCTGCGGCTCCTCGGCTAGTTCCTCCTCTTCCAAGCCTGCCCAGTTGCGGGGTGTCACCCTCAACCTCGTCTCACCTCCCCTGGGTCCCCCTGTGGGGGACCGGCTCAGCCACTTCCTTTCCTCCTGGTCCGCTATCACCACCGACCGCTAGATGCTGGAAGTGGTCGGCAGCAGCCTGCCTCTGAAGTTTGAGCAGGTCGTTCCCTTTCGAGCCTGTGCCCCGCGCGGGGGGGTGGGGAGCGTGGCTACCGGGTCCGCAGCCTCCCAGTTGGCTTTCTGAGACGACATCGACCAGCTCCTCTGCAAGGGGGTAGTCAGCAAGGTGGCGGATCCTCCTCCGTGCTCAGGATTTGTTTCCAGGTACTTCCTGGTTCCAAAACGGACGGGGGGCTGGCGCCCCATTCTCGATCTGCACAACCTGAACAAGTTCCTAAGGCCGCACACCTTTTGGATGGTAACCCTGGCTCAGATAATACCATCCCTGGAGCATGGCTAGTGGTTCTGCTCCCTGGACCTCCAGGACGTGTCCTTTCATGTCCCGATCCATCTGTCCTATCAGCGGGTCCTCCGCTTTTGGGCAGAGGGAACCCTCTACGAGTTCCAGGGCATGCCTTTTGGCCTCTCATCAGCTCCCAGGGTCTTCACTAAATGCATCGCAGTGGTGGCAGCATTTCTGCTACGCCGGGGTGTCCAGGTCTACCCTTACCTGGATGACTAGCTGAAAGCAGGCCCTTCCAGGCAGGAGGCAGAGCGGTCCATGGATCTGGCCCTCCAGGCTCGTTCTCAGCTTGGCCTCCTCATCAGCCAGGCCAAATTGAAACTCGTGCCCTCGCAAGTGATTCGGTTCATTGGGGTGGAGCTCGACTCTCTCCGAGCCAGAGCCCGGCTCCCGGCGGACAGGGCCGAGGTCCTTTCCTCCTTTGCCCAGTCATTACTGGTTGGGAAATTGCACCCTTCCCGGGACTTCCTGTGCCTTCTGGGTCTCATGGCGGCCTGCACAGTGTGGTCCATTGGGCTAGCTGGCATATCCACCCCCTGCAGTGGGGGCTGTCCCGCAGTGGTCTCAGTGCTCAAGTCATCCAGACCAGCCAGACTCTGTGATCCAGGAGATGTGGGACAGCCTGCAGTGGTGGCTCATCCCAGCTCATCCGTGGGAGTGAATTCCGTTTGTCCGCCCCGAGCCGATGGTCATCTTGATGACCGACTCCTCTCTGATGGGTTGAGGTGCCCATCTGGGGAAGCACAGAGCCCATGGACTCTGGTCCCCTCAGGAGTCCTGATGCCACGTCAGCTTGCTGGAGCTCCGAGCGGTCTGGCTAGCCCTGACCTCCTTTGCTCCGTTTGTTTGGGGTCAAGTGGTCCAGGTCCAAATGGACAACACCACAACCATGTACTATCTCAACAGACAGCGCGGAACGCACTTCTTGACTCTGTGCAAGGAAGTTCTTCACATTTGGTCTCTCATGCTCAGCCTGGAGGCGGATCTCCTAGCCATTCATGTGGCAGGAGCCTCGAACAATCTGGCTGATGCCCTCAGCCGGATAGACGATGCAACTCACAAGTGGCCTCTCCTGCTGGAGATGGTACAAGACCTGTTCTCCCACTGGGGCACACCTCAGGTGGACCTGTTCGCCTCCATGGAGAATGCCAAGCTGAGGCTGTACTATACTCATCCCCTCAGCTGGGCTCGCTGCAGGGGGATGCCTTCTCCAGGCCGTGGACCCCGGGCCTCTTCTGTGCCTTCCCTCCTCTGCCTTTGATCCACAAGGTGCTCCTCAAGATCAGGAAGGACAAGGTGCAGGTGATCCTGGTAGCCCCAGACTGGCCTCGCCAGTTCTGGTATACAGATCTCCTCAGCCTCAGCTCCAGGCTTCGGAGACAGCTTCCAGCCCACCCGGACCTGCTCTCCGTCGACAAGGAGAAGGTACTCCATCTGGACCTTCAAGTCCCTGCACCTGACAGCCTGGTTCCTGAGCAGCTAGAGTTCCAGGCCTTGGGTCTTTCCAACTAGGTCCTCAACGTCGTTGAGGCATCCTGCAAGGAGTCGACCAGAAAATGCTGTGCCTTCAAATGGAAGAGTTTCTCCATTTGATGTCAGGGCAAGGGATTGGATCCCTCATCCTGTCCGCTGACTAGCATTCTGGACTACCTGTGGTCCCTTTCCCAGCAGGGGATTCAGTCGACGAACCTCAAGGTGCACCTGGCAGCCATCTCTGCTTACCGGGAGTGGGCCAACAAGCTGTCAGTGGCGCAGGAGAAGGTGGTCTGGCACTTTTCCAAGGGCCTAGATCACATATTCCCTCCAGTGCGTGAACCACCACCTCTGTAGGATTTACTGCTGGTATTGGCCAAGCTCATGGGCAAGCCATTCAAACCAATGCACAGGTGTGACATCTCTCACCTGTCATGGAAGACCGCCTTCTTGGTGGCTATCATGTTGGCCAGAAGGATTGGGGAGCTTCAGACATTTTCCATTGAAGCTCCTTACATGGTCTTCCACAGGGACAAGGTTGTCCTGCGCCCCCACCCGAAATTTCTCCCGAAGGTGGTGTCTGAGTTTCACCTGAACCAGGTGTTGACTCTGCTGGTGTTCTACCCCATTCACGCCTTGGAGGCCGAATACAGGCTCCATACTTTAAAAATGTGAAGAGCGCTTGCTTACTACAAAGAGCATATGGTGGAAGTTCAGGGAGCGGTTTGCCAGATGTTTGTCACCTACGCTGAATCTGCACCTGGCAGACCTGCAGCCAAGCAGATGATCAGCAGGTGGATCACTTCCTGCATTGATCTCTGCTATAGGTTGGTGGGTAGGGAGCCTCCCATAGGGTTCAGGGCTCATTCCACCCATCATACTACTGCGTCGGTGGCTGCTTCTTGGGATGTCCCTGTCCAGGGAAATTTGCAGGCCTGCTACCTGGAAGTCAGCACACACCATCATTTTCCATTACCACAGCGACCTTGAGTCATGCTGGGATGCTGGTTTTGGAACCTCAGTTCTCCAATCCCTGTTCCCTAAGTAGGGTCTGTGCACCTTGCCTCCCTCCTCTCGGAGAACTGCTTGGAGTCCACCAGACAGTGTGAATAGAACAACATATCCATGCCCCCTTTTTCTGGCAGGACCTTTCTGTCGGGATTCAGCCCTGGTCATGGCCTCCGAGACTCCCACCTACTGCCATTTGCCGTTGCTTCTCCCAGTCACCCCCGGCGGGGCTCTGGCACCAGTCCCCGGTATTCCGGTGCCATGGGCTAGTATCTGTTTGGGAGAGCTTCTGGCGTCAGAGGCTAATTGAGTCCCAGGGAGGGCTTCACAGAGACAGGGGTCCCGCCATGTTTTTCCATACCCTTGTAAACTGGGGCGGAGATGTGCAACGATGTTCAGCGTCTGTCCTGCCCCAGAGAGCGTTGATTACGCGTCGCTTACAGGGCAGCAACCCGACCTCTGCCAGGTGTCACTCCTGTGCAATCGTGGATCTCCCCCCCCCCCCCGAAGAAGGAGAGCAGTCCTAAGGACATTCAATCCTTCTCCCCCTGGCCAGCCCTCTGACTACCCTGGTCCGTTCCCGAAGCCAGGTCGTCCGGCGTCGCAAGCGGAAATCCCACCACTGTGCCAGCGGGCCAGCCCCAGTTGCATACTGACTTGTCATATGCCTATTATTATAAAGAGATGTAAGTCAGTGTTTTGATAGCAGGCTGGTTGTGGTAGGATAACATGCCAGCCAGGGGACCAATCGGGAACTTGATCCAACAGTAAGTACCACCTATTAATCTCTCTTTCTAGCTCCGCTGGTCCCTGGAGAACTATCTCGGGGCATCCACTCGCCCTCCGCTCTACCTCCAGGCCTGAAACTCTTTGGCTCCTGGCACCAGCCCAGTTATCCCCTCGTCTCTGAGCCCTCCCGAGGTGGGACTCCCCTGTCCTCCCAGGGCGCTCTATGTGGAAATTCGCGTTGGGCTGAGCTCGGCCCAGGAGCTGGATGAGTCCGGCCAGTGGAGTGTGGTTGCAGGGGTGGTGCTGTCGCCTATCTCCGGGAGCGGGGATTTTCTTGATTGCGACCCCCCTCTTCACCCTCCCCGGTGAAATTCAGTTGTGCAATGGCGCCGGGCATGTCTGCCGCAGTTTCGCGTCCCTCTACAGGGTTTTAAATAATTGATTAGCAGTTTTTTTCTTGGGACAATACTAACTGTACAGAAAGCATTTATATAGGTTTTCTAGAAGTGTTATGTTTGTTAAACACAGTGAAGCAAGTGCTATGCATTTTCACAATGTTTTAGAACTTTTATGAGCAAAACGCTAATCAATTTTTAGAGTTAAATAAAACCCTGCTCTAGCATGCCCTGCACATTGCAGTGCCACTGGTAGCCACCGGGGGTTGCTGCGGCACCGGGCATAGCCTGGATTCCCCCCTGAGAGGGAAGAGCAATCCTCCAGGCGCTCAGTCCTCTCTCTCTCTCTCCCCTGCCGACCCCTGGCAGCCCAGGCTCATTACCGAACCCGCATCACGAGTATGGCGCGAGGTGTGGCGTCCAGTGCTTCAACCCTCAGCACCACTGGGCCGACTCAGTAAGTACCACCTTCAGGGGGTTGCACAGGAAGGATAAAAAGTAGCCACTCCTGACATGTTCCCCACACATGCTCATGGCCAATTACAAGAGTGGAACAGGTTGGCACCTTAGGCATTGCCGGGCATCCGTAGAAGGAAGCAGTGAAGCCAAGGGTGCCGGAAGATGGTAAAAGCTGAGGGGGCTTCTTCTATACTAGTTTTTGCCATACAGAAATAAAAAGTGGAGTGGCTACCGCCCTTCTGCCCACCCCACCCCCGGTTCCGGCACCTATGAGTGAAGCTGGGGACTCTGCCAGTCAACTAAGATAAGGTCCCTGTTACCTACTGTGTAACATTCACTGCTGGGAAGGGCACAGGTTTAAAAGTAGACCAAAACTGGGAATCGGAGCAACACTGTATTTAGGGTAGGAGTATAAAAGGATTTAAACAGTGTATGACAGAACACTAATAGTAGCCTACCTATCTAGGGTCAGGTAGAAAAGTGTTAGAGGAAGGTGAAAATGCTGCTACCACAATATGAACAAGCAGAGAAAGGTAAGATGTAAAGAAAGGAGGAAAACTCTTCAGGCAAGGGGAGAATTTCTTGTTGAGAGAAGTAGAAGGGCCAAACTTTATCCAGGGTAAAGGTACAAAGGGGCATAGCAAAACAAAAACACAGGGAAAACTAGAAACACCCTATCGGGGGTAAGGGTACAAAAATATTTCCAGGTAACACATGGAGAGTAGAAATTGGGAATGCTGGGAGTGATGCAATGCAGTGGCTGTGGACGGCAGTTTTTTCAGAGAGATCTTCTGGAGACTGCAGTGTTGCTCCATTTGCATGCACTTCTCTGAGTTGAGGGAGTAGGTCGCTAGACTGCAGGCTAAGTTAGCTAGGATTTGAGGGGGGGGGCTCTTCCTCTGCCCAGGGGCCACCAAGGCTACCACCATTATCTCAGAGGATGCCAGGGAGGAGGACCAGCTGGACTATGGTGTGCTTTGCAAGGGTGGAGGTGGTGAGTCAGAAGCACACTCCTCAACTGGTACCACTATGTAATTCCTACACCACTCTGGCAGGGCAGGACTGCTGGAAGGAAGCACCCATGGCAGTGACCAGGAGAATATGGAGGTCATCCCTAGTGGAGACCCCAAAGAGGATGTTAGAGGACCCCAGAGAAGGAGCAAGCAACTTTTGGTGGGGGGGATAAATTGTGTGGGCGATAGATTTGTGAATAGGGAGGGGAGGGAGGTTAGGTACCTAAGCGGCACCATGGCTTGGACGAATGGGCAGCAGATCCCGAGGATCACTAGGGCAGTGTAATGTGAGGGAATGCTGGATGTCATTGTCCACCTGGGGACTATTGACCTGGCTAGGAATGGGGCTAGTATAGTGCAGGGGGAGTTTAGGGAGCTGGGGCAGGGTCTTAGACATATGAACATGCAAAATTTGCCAGCAGATAAAGGCCTAGAGGTCTATCAAGTCTGCTCGAATGTGCAGCTAGCACCCCTTATTCTGCAGCTGCCCTTCCCTTCCACCCTTCCCCTTCATTAACCCTCCCCCTTGTCCTGTCCCATCCTCGTTTGAAGCAGTCCACTGTTGTACTGCATACCACTTCAGCAGGTAACGCATTCCACCCAGCCACCACCCTCTCTGCAAAAAAAAAAAAAAAAAAGTGTCTCCTCATCTCCCTCCTGAACCTTCCTCGCTCTAGTCTCATATCATGGCCCCTGGTGGCCCTCCTCTCCCTTACTTTGAACAGCCCTCTGTACCTGTCTTGTTTATTCCTTTCATGTATTTAAGGTTTCAATCATGTCACCCTGTCTCTCCTCTCCTCCAGTGAGTACATGTTCAACTCCTTCAACCTCCTCTCGTATGATAAGTCCCCTAGCCCCTTGATCATCTTTGTTGCTCTGCGCTGCACCCCCTCCAGTAACTTAATGTCCCTCTTCAGATACGGACGCCAGTACTGCACACTGTACTCCAGATGTGGTCTAACTAATGACCTATACAGTGGCAGAATCACCTCCTCCCTCCTTGAGGATATACCCCTTGCAATACAAGCCAGCATTTTGTTGGCCTTTGCAGCTGCCTTTCTTCATTGCGCCGAGTTGTTCATTGACCCTGTAATGAGTACACCCAGATCCTTCTCCTCCTCTGTCTAGGCTAGCTGCACTCCCCCTAGCTGGTAACTCCTCCTTGGGTTCTTCATCCCAAAATGCAGCACCTTGCACTTTCTGGCATTAAAGCCCAGCTGCCAGGTGTCTGACCAGGTTTCAAGCTTTACCAGATCATCCTGCAACCCCTGCCATCCCTCTAGGTCATCCACCACCGCGCCTACCTTGGTATCATCAGCAAACAGACTGATCTTGCTCTTGATGTCCCATGATATGTCTGCAATGAATATCCCAAACAACACTGGTCCCAACACTGAGCCCTGTGGAACACCGCTCGTCACTGCCCTTGGGTGTGAGAGCTCCCCACCCACCACCACCCTCTGTTGCCTTCCCTGCAGCCAGTTTTCCTACCCAGCGCATGCTCCGTTGCTCAGTGGCTTTTACTGAGATGCTGCCTGTCTACAAGGGGGGGGGGTCTCTTCACCAGGAGCTTTACCACGAGTTAAAGGAATGATTCAGAGAGGAGTGGTTTGGCTACATTGTGGACTGGAGACCCACCTGGAGGGATAAGAGCCTATACAGTAGTAATGGCCTACAACCATCCAGGAGGAGAACTGCAGTCCTCAGTAGATGGGTTAAACGTTACTTTGACAAACATTTAAAGTAGCCGAGGGGGGAGGTGGAAGGAATCGCTGTGACGGAAATCCCCCCAACAGGCTGTAGTAGAGAAAATTCACCCGGGGTGCAAATGAATAAAGGTAGAAATGAAGGGGAATGGGAACAAGAGCTTTAAAAAGGGAGGAGAACGGCAAAAAGTTAAAAATGGTGGGTAACAAGCAGAGTGGTAACAACATCTGAAAGGCCATGTGTGCTAATGTTAGAAGTCTAGGAAATAAGATTCCAGACCTACAGGCCACCATGGCAGAGGCCAACCTGGATATTATGACCATTAATGAGACATGGTGCGGTGAAAAACTATGATTGGGACATAGCTATCACAGGCTATACTCTGTTGAGGAAGGATAAGGTGGGAAGGAAAGGAAGGGATGTTGTGCTTTATGTGATGGAAAGCATAAATTGATGAAAAAACAGGGGAGCGGAGGTACTGAGAGTCACCCTGGAGACGGAATGGAGCCACTATTCACACTTGCATGATCTACAGACCTTCAGCACAGGGGAAGGAGTTAGATAGGGTACTGGTGGAAGCCATTGGCAAGATGGCAGAAAAGGAAGAGGTGCTGCTGGTAGGGGACTTCAGCCTGCCAGATGTAGATTAGTGCCTCCCAAATATGGCTTCATCTAGAAGCAGGGACATCCTGGACTCCTTGCAGGGGGCATTTCTCAGGCAACTAGTCAGCGAACCCACTCACGATAGGGCAGTCAGTACTGGACCTGGTACTTACTACTATTACCTGATTACTGAAGGAAATGGAAATCTTACTTCGAGAGGGCTCTTGCAGTAGGTAATTACATATAGGACTGAAGCCGGCAGGCGTCGGGACCCCACGGAATCATTTCTAGCTAGCAGTCTCTGGCGGGGAACCGCCCCCACGTCAGTTGACTGACCCTCATGCGATGTCAGTATAAAGGGGCGCTCCCCCACGCCCGCCTTACAGTTCTTTCCCGCTGTCAACTTGTGAAAGTTCCTCGCGGTTAAGTTCCTTCGCTCATCAATCTAACAGTTTAGTTTACCAAATTTTTTTACCATTTTTTTTTCCTGTTTTTCAACTTCTAACGGCCGTGAATGTCGTCCCCGATGTCCTCCAGCTTGCATAAAAAATAAGTGTGACTTATGCTGTTCCCAACTGCCGCATAAGAATGGTCACTCCCTGTGCTGCTTCTGCCTAGGCCCGGACCACCCTGTGGAGAAGTGCCAGCAGTTTAACGCAGCCATCCCTAAAATAGAAGCAGCTGTCCCTGGAGGCCCATATTCTGAAGAAAAAGGTAACATCCCCTCTGGGGGATCACTCCTCGACGGCCATCTTGGCGGTGTCCAAGACGGTGTTGCCCCTCCCATCGGGGCAAGGGGAGGCTACCGCTCCCGGGAAGGCTGCCCTTTGGGTCGAGCGGGCCTGCTAAGCCAGATGCCAGTGCCACCGACGGTCGCCCGGACAGGGACGATAAGACGCCAGCCCCTTTGGGGGGTGCATGGTTCCTCGAGCAGCCCGTCAGGCCGTCTCTCCATCGTGACCCTCGTCGGGCGAGGGTTCTGATAAGTCAGACGCCTGCTCCTCCGACAACACCCGAATCCCACTGGTAAGACGGGCGTTGGCCCCTCCGACGAACGCCCAGCGAAAGAGCCTACGTTGGACTCTTTGAACCAGTCTGTCGTCCCAGGCTCACTGTAGTGCCTGCCATTGCTAACTGAAGCTCCTGCTTCTCCTCTGCTGGATCCCCGGGATTTTAATCCTCCGTCCCTGGACGTCACGGAGGACATGGATACGCTGTTGTCAGGCCTCCCTCCTGTAGGGCTGGCTCCCCTGACGCCGGCTCCGACTCCAGCTTACCCGATGCCAGACGACGTCCCTTTACCAGACGTCACTCCAATGCCGGGCCCGACGCCTGCAGGGCCACCTTTACCTAGGCAACCTGCTGGGCCTCTTCCCGGGCCTTCTGTGCTGCCAGAGCCCCTTGCACCCGGGTATCCAACACCGTTTAATCCAGTGCTGGCCTATCCGGTACTGCAGTATCTGATGCCGCTTTATCCGACGCCACAGTATCTGGTGCCTCAATACCCGACGCTGGGCTTTCCGCCATCAGGTTACGGATACCCACCCTACGGATACCCTCCATATCCATATCCCCCTCCTCCTCCTCCTCCTCCACCACCCACTCCACAGCCGCCAGCAGATTTGAAGGAGGCTCTGACTGCCTGGTGGGCCAAAGCCAAGGCTCAGCTCACCAGGGAGGTGGAGAGTCATCTCCCAGCGCCGGACCCTGCACAGGATCCCCTACACCGGAGTACGGGAGACTCCTTCCCCCTTACCCGACACCAGAGGTGAACCCTCAGGGACGGGGAGGACACACTTCCCAGAGGGACTGTTCCTCCCCCGCGTTGGGAGGAGTCTTCCTGTTCTTCATTGGAGACCTCTGATTCTGACTGGGGGGGGGTGCACCAATCCGGATGACGAGCCACGTACTTCAGATCGACCCAGGCCAAGGACTTCTCCGAAGTCTTCTCTGGGGGATTCTTCATTTTTGGAGTTACTGAGAAAGATCCAGGACGTTCATCAGTGGCAATCTCTGGAGCCAGATCCACAGCTTAAGAAGCTCGCTGCCCACTTGGATCTGCCAGAGACCGCTCCGACATTAATTCCACCCTGGATTGAGCCTCACAGACCTTGTTTTCACTATATGGAAGCAACCGTCCACATTAGCCCCCCTTCCTAGGAAGGCGGATAGGCTATGTATCAGGCTCCTGAGGGTGTAGATTCTCTGAATGTACACCCCAAGGCAGACTCTGTCGTGATTAGCGCCGCGCATGGCCGTTCTGCCAGTCCAAAACATCTCAGTTTGTCTCCACCTGACAAGGAGTCCCACCTTCTGGACCAGTATGGGAAGAAGGTATATGCTTCTTCTACCCTGGGGATTAGGACCCTAAACTGTCGCTCATATGGGGGACTACCAGAAGACGATCCTGAGTCAGGTTCTCTTGGAAGACACTCTTCCTAGTGGCCATTACTTCAGCTCGACGAATTTCCGAGCTTCAGACCCTGTTGTGCAAAATCCCTTATTTGATTTTTCACAAGGAACATGTGGCTCTACGCACCAACCCTCAGTTTCTCCCTAAGGTGGTAGCGGAATCTACGCTGAATCAATCCATTGAGTTACCCGCTTTCTTTAGGCAACACTCAAATCAAGGGGAGTACCTCTTGCATACCTTGGATGTTCATAGGATACTGAGATACCATACCTCTAGGACAAAGGATCTCAGGAAAACGGATCAGCTTTTTGTGTCTTTTGCTCACAAAAGAGAGGGCAATGCAGTTTCCAAGCAATGCCCATCAAAGTGGTTGGCTCATTGTATCACCTTCTGTTACTACAAGTATCACAAGACCCTGCCGGGTCAAGTCAGAGGTCACTCCACCAGAGGGCTAGCTGCCTCTGCGGCTTGTTTAAAAAATGTGTCGGCGGCAGACATCTGTGCAGCCGCAGTTTGGACTACTGTCCATACCTTTATGAAGCACTACAGTTTGGATATTGCCTGTCGCCGTAGAGCAGGCTTCGGGTTGGCTGTACTGCAAGATCTTCTTTCTTAAGACCGGTGCAGCAGGAGGTTACATTGGTTGGTTAGTTTTCCGCCTCCAGAGTGCTTTTCGTTTTTCCAGACTGCTTGGGACTCAGTCCTATGTGCAGTACTGCAAAAGCCCTCTCAAGGTAAGATAGTACAGTTACGTAAGAACTTACCGTAACAGTAGATCTCTGAGAGAGGCTCTTGCAGTAGGTAATGCCTTCCTGCCTTCCATCCCCCTTAGCTTTTTCAGCTCCTTTTCCAGGAAGGGAATCATCCACTTCTCTCTCGTCTTGCCTTTTTTGGCCTTTGGCGGGAAAGAACTGAAAGGCAGGCGTGGGGGACCGCCCCTTTATACTGACATCACATGACGTTGGTCCCCTGACATGGGGGCGGTCCCCCGCCAGAGACTGCTAGCTAGAAATTTTTCCTTGAGGGTCCTGATGCCTGCCGGCTTCAGTCCTATATATAATTACCTACTGCAAGAGCCTCTCTCAAAGATCTGCTGTTACGGTAAGTTCTTATGTAACTGTATCTTTTTTTTTTGTTTTGTTTACCTTTATTTATCTCCACTTGCCTGGAGAACTCCTTCCAGCATCCTTGAGGCTCCCTGCCTCTACGTCCCTCCGTGACTTCATCTCCCCTCCTCTCTCGTGTGCCCCAGCACCACCTCCGGGTCTGAACACTCTGGAGGTAGGGCCACCCTGTCCACCCAGGGCGCTCTATCTAAGGGCAAAGTGCTGGGCACACGAGTGACCCCGATGGAGAGGAGGTCGGTCCGGAGTTGGGAGTGTGGGCTTAAGGAGGCCATGGTGCCTTCTTCTGTCCCCAGGAGTGGGGTTTTTACTTCTTTATTGTTGTACCCTCGGAGCGCAGCTCAGCAAGGCAGGGTCATGCTGCAAACTCTGCCCCATATGTCCGTTGTGCCACCATGCCAGGCGCTTCCGACTGCTGCCAGGGGCTGCTCCAGGACCGGTCGCTTTCTCGCAACCCTCCCTGGGAAGAGAGAGCGCAGTCCTGTGGACGCTCGATCTCTTCTCCCGATCCCTAGTGGCCCGGGCTCTTTCTCGAATCTGGATCGCCGGCGTGGTGCGAGGTCTGGCGTCCAGCGCCTCAACCCTCCATGCCACCGGACTGGTCCTGTACTTTATATGGTTGACTAAACCTTTGTTCAGCTGGATGTTAGCTGATGTGGTCCCCATCTTTAAGAAAGGTGATCGCAGAAATCCTGCCAACTACAAACCAAACAGTCAGACCAGTGTCTTGGGTAAAACTATGGAAACCATCATTAAAGATTGGCTACATAATGAGACTGGAAACTACAACATTAGTGATTGATTCCAGCACAGGTTTAAAAGTCAGCGGTCATGTCTGACTGCCAATTTAGTATTTTGTGAAAAAGTAAGTGCCCTATTGGAAGAAAAAAAGTCAGTGGATGTTGTTTATCTGGACCTTTGTAAGGCTTTTGACTGGGTTCCTCACCTAACCCTGCCTGAAAAAATGCATAAATTAGGAATTAATAGTACTATAGTAATTGGACCCATGCTTGGCTTTACAATAGAACACAGGCTGTGAGAGTAAGAGGTTTTACCTCTGATCAAGGCTCTGTGACAAGTGGGGTACCCCAGGATTCCATCCTAGGACCCATACTCTATAATATCTGTCTCTGACTTGAACATAAACCTTTATAACTTTGTGATAAAGTTTGCTGATGACACGAAGCTTGTTTCTGATGACGGTACTGTACAGGGGACTTTATGGTTCCAAAAGGATCTTGACAAGCTAGAGCATTGGGTCGACATTAATGGTATGGCTTTCAGCACCAGCAAAGTGCTGTCATGCATCTGGGCTCGCAGAACCAGTGTTGTTTGTATATGTTAGATGGAAAACCCTTAAAATCGGTAGACTGTGAGAATGACCTAGGCATAATAATAAATGATTTAAAATCTAGTAAACACTGTACTAAGATAGCACTTAATGCAAATAGGATTATCAGATGTGTTAAATTATTCACTTCTAGAAATCGGGCATGTATACTACCCTTATATAGAGCTTATGTCTGACCCTGACTGGATTATTGTTCCTCTGTGGAATCCATATCTCTGTAGAGATGCAGATAGATTGGAGGGTGTGCAGAGGAGGATAACCAGAATGACTGATGGTCTCCAGAGTATGAATTATACTGAGAGCCTGAGAGAGCTAAAATTGTTATAATTGGAGCTGAGGAGAACTAGAGGCAACTTATTATTGATGATCAAGATCTCCAAGGATAGTAAGCCGATGTCAGATTTGGCACTTTTGTTTAACAATACAGCCCTAACGTTGAGAAATCATGCTTTTCAGCTAAAGTTATCAAAGCCTAGAAGTAATTCCAGGAGAGTTTTTTTTCACCTAGAGGATTATCCCACTCTAGAATCTACTTACAAGGGATATTTTGGAAGTAGACTCTTTCGAGGCATACAGAACAAAACTAGATCAGTATCTCTCATCAGCTAGGCTGGGACTAATGCCCCCTTGCGGGAGATGTACACTTATGGGCCTATGCCTTCTGTTCATCTAGACTTCCCTTGTATGAATCCTAGTATGACAGTGTTGCAGACATCAAGCTGGGAGGCCACCTGGGGACCAGTGATCACCATACAGCGTGGTTCAGTATAAGGATGACTGCGGAATCGAACCACACAAAGACGAGGGTCCAGGACTCCAGGAGGGCAGATTTTATAATGATGGGTGAATACTGGAGGGATAAGCTGGTAAAGGAATGACCTGGGTGGGGTGGAGGAACACTGGGCAAAGCTAAAAGAGGGCATAGCGAAGGCAGTAAACTTCGTCAAGAAGATGAGCAAAAGCAAGAGGAAAAAGAGACTGCTATGGTTCTCAAAAGATGTGGCTGGAAAGGTAAAGGCTAAAATGGCAGTATTCAGAAGGTATAGGGAGATGCAGAGGGAGGAGGATTGGGAGGTATATCAAGGGAAACAGAGAGAAGCAGGGAAAGCAGTATGGAGCGTGGAGGTACAAAGTGAAGAGAGAATAGCGCGGGTGATAACGAAAGGGGACACAACATTTTTAGGTACGTACGTAAGTAAGTGAAAAGAGGAAGACCAAGGGTGGTATTGTAAGGTTTAAAAAGGGAAGGGGAAGAAGAGGGTAAGGAGGGCTGGGGGGATGTTGGGATGCATAGGGAGAGGCATCACCTGTAGAAAACAGGAAGTTGTTATCCCTCTGTACAGCTGGTTAGACCCCATCTGGAGTACTGTGTGCAGTTCTGGAGACCCAGTCTCCGCAAGGACATAGACAAGATGGAAGCTGTCCAGAGGAGGACAACTAAAATGGTGCAGGGTCTGCACCAGAAGACACATGAAGAGAGACTAAAGGAGCTTAATATATAGCCTCGGGGAGAGGGGGACATGATAGAAACTTTCAAGTACCTCAAGGGAATCAGCAAAGTCCAAGAGGGTAGCATCTTTCAAAAAAGAGGTGTGCAAGAACAAGGGGCACAGTTTGAAGAGGGAGTGGCTCAGAGGTAATGTAAGGAAGTATTTTTTCACAGAGAAGTGTTGTGGAGTCAAAAAAAGTGGTTGAATTCAAGCATGCATGGGACAGTCAGAAGGCAATTCTAGGGGGTGGGGGTAGAAAGAAGTAGGCTGCTGGTTAACTAGGATCTGCAGCTTATCCATTAGGTAGGGAAATGGGCAGACTGGGTGGGCCAAGCGGTCCTTATCTGCTGTCAGATTCTATGTTTCTTTAACTGTGCGGGGGCAGAAAAAGGCAGATATCCTAAATACGTCTGTTAAGTGTTCACAGAGGAAGGAGAAGAGGAGTGCCCACAAGTAACAAGGGTTTGGAGGGAGGGAGGCAGGGAGGTGGACACTAGTCCTTTTTCAGAGGAGAGAGTCCTGAAGGGACTATCTAATCTGAAAGTAGAGACAGTAATGGGGCCAGATTGGATGCATCCAAGGGTATTGAAGCTCAAGGAGATACTGACTGCACCTCTGATGGCCCTGTTTAACAGCTGACTTGAAACTGGAGTGGTTCCGGAGGATTGGAGGAGGGCAGATGAAGTCCCAGTTCACAAAAGTGGTAGCAGGAAGGAGGTTGGCAATTACAGGCCAGTCAACCTGACTTCCGTGAAAGAGACACCAGACATCAGACACAGGGTGTATCCTGGACTCCTTGCAGGGGGCATTCCTCAGGAAACTAGTCAGTGAACCCACTTGTGATGGGGCAGTACTGGATCTGTTGCTTACTAACAGAGACAGTGTTGTAGACGTCACGATGGGAAGCCATCTGGGTACCAACGATCATCCTGCAGTGCGGTTCAACATAAGAACTGCTGCAGAATTGAACCACACAGCATTGCGAGTCCTGGACTTCAGAAGGGCTGATTTTACTTAGATGGGCAAATACATCCGGTACAGCCTGGCAGGAGGAGAGCTGGGGGGGAGTAGGCCAAACTAAAAGAGGGCATCGTAAAGGCAATGAACCTCTGTGTCAAGCATGAAAGCAGAAGTAAAAGCAAAAGAAGTAGCAGAAAAGGTAAAGGCGGAAAAGGTAGCATTCAGAAGGTATAAGGAGACCCAGAGAGAGAGAGAGAGAGAGAGGGGGGAGGATAGGGAAGTATATCTGGGAAAACAAAGGAAGACATGCAAAGCAGTAAGGAAAGCAAATGCACAAACTGAGGAAAGAATGGCTCAAGGAATTTAAAAAGAGGACAAGACATATTTTAGGTGTGTTAGTGAGAAAAGGAAGATAAAGGAGGGATTGTAATGTTAAACAGGGAGGTGGTCACTGTACGGAGGGGGATCAAGAAAAGGCAAACATCTTGAACAGATATGTCTGCTCAGTATTCACGGCAGAAGGAGAAGGGGAGCAACCACGAAAAGGTGTCTGGAACTTTGAGGGAAGGGAAATGGACACTAATCCATTTTCTGAGGAGGAAGTCCAGAAAGCACTTGCTAACCTGTCTCCCACCAGCTCCTGATCCAAAAACTATTTCCTCCAGTCTGGCCCCTTCTGCTGCCGACTGGTTCAAATCGTACCTCCATTATAGACAGCGGTCTGTTCAAGTAGGCATTGCACCCCCCCAACCACCAAATCCAAACCGGTGTATTCCCCAGGGATCCATACTAGGCCCTATCCTATTTTCACTCTTCATTAATGACCTCCCATCTAGTATCCGTATGTGTGCGGATAATACTGTGTTATACCTCTCTGGTCCTAATGCCACTGATATAGCTATCCCCCTGCAGCATGACTTCAGTAAGGTGCAGACTTATGTTAAACAAAACCAGCTCAAATTTCACTCCAAAAAAACTGTCTGTGTTTTTTGGGTCTTGGCAAAGGCTATCCAAATCACAGAACACCCCCGCATTTGCCACCCTGGTCGTCTCTCAACTAGACTCAGTCAAGGCTTTCAAATATCTTGGGATCTGGCTTGCTAGCAACCTAGACTTCACTGCCCATATTAATTCCATCTGCTCCAAATTGGGTCCCAAACTAGGAGCCCTCTACCGCCACAAGGGCTGCCTCCCCTTGTCCGCCTGCCTTGACCTAGTCACAAAAACTATCCTACCAGTCTTTGACTATGCCGACATCGTTTATTGTTCCGCTCCTGCCACATCCCTTGCCAGACTTGACACCCTTTTAAATTAATTTTGTCCTTTTGCCACCTCCTCCCCTCTCCTCACTCACCATTGTATGTTGTGTTCTTCCTTCCCCCTGCAGCGGCTACCTACTAGGTGACATACCCACAGCATCTCCTTCATTTCCAAATTTTGGTTTGGGACCCTCCCCCCCAAACTCCTGCCTCTCTCCTGCCAGTTTCTCCTCATACTCCCTCTGTTCCAGGGATGCTGGTGCTTTTCCCTCCCCCCATCCGCACTCCTGTTCTGGATAGGCAGCCTTCTCTTACCATCTTCCTTACCTCTGGAATCAACTCCCCTGGGACACTCGCCATGCCCCTACTTTCTCTGCCCTTAAATCTCAGCTCCTAGCTGCGCCATCTCTGCATGCTCCTATTTTTTCCCCATCCCAATCCACACTAACATCCTTCTCCTCCTAGCTCCGCCTTACTTAATCCTCACTCCCCTGGCTTTTACCTAATCCCTAGATGATCTACTGCCTCCATATATGCTTTGCTTATATTGTTTGTACCTAATTTAAACATGTTTTAGCACTAGTACATTTTATACCGTGCTGTTTTTGCCTGTATTTTTTTTACACTTGTACTTATTCTCTTCAGTTATTTTGTGTTCGTATTATATCTTCATTGTGTATTTTGTACTATGTAATGTTTTCCTATGCACCCCAGGTCACACCTGAAATGAGCTCTGGCTCAGTGTACCTTTCTCAGTTACCAACTTTTAAATAAATAAATAAACCTGAATGTGAACAATGCTATTGGGTACATCCAAGGGTGCTAAGGGAGCTCAGGAAGGTACTGGCTGGTCCTCTGACAGACCTATTTTACAGATCACTGGAGACTGACATAGTCCCAGGGGATTGGAGAAGAGCAGTGGTAGTCCCACTGCATAAAAGTGGTAGTAGAGAAGAGGTAGGCAATTACAGGCCTGCTAGCCTGACATCAGTGGTGGGTAAACTAGTGGACTCACTACTAAAGGAAAGAATTGTGGATTATCTTGTATCCAGTGGATTATAGGATCCAAGGCAACATGGTTTCACAGGGAGATGGTCATGTTAAACAAATCTGATAGATTTCTTTGACTGTGTGACCAAGGAGTTGGATCCAGGAGGAGCAGTGGACATGGCCTACCTGGATTTTGGCAAGGCGTTCAGCACTGTTCTGCATAGGAGACTAGTAAGTAAGTTGGAGAACTTGGGGGTGGGAAATAAGCTGGTGACTTGGGTAAGAAACTGGTTAGCGGTTAGGACACAGGGTAGTAGTAAACAGAATTCGCTCCAATGAAGGGAGGGTGACCACTGGGGTACCTCAGGGATCAGTGCTGGAACTGATTCTCTTCAGTGTCTTTATAAGTGACATTGCAGAGGAACTGGAAGGAAAGGTCTGCCTCTTTGCAGATGACACCAAGATCTGCAGCAGGGTGGAAAGGATGAGTAGGGATCTGAAAGGTCTGGAGGACTGGTCAAGGGTATGCAAGCTGAGCTTTAATGCAAAAATGTGCAAAATGCACTTGGGTCATAGAAACCTGGGAACGGAGTACAGAATGGTTGGAGGGATACTGACAAAGTACAAGCAGGAAAGAGACCTAGGAGTAATCATTTCAGATGACCTCAAAGTGGCCAGGCAGTGTGCCAGGGCAGCTGGAAGGGCTAGTGGGATGCTGGGTTTCATAGTAAGGAGCATCACCAGCAGGAAAAGGGGGGTGGTGCTGCCCCTATGTAGATCACTGGTATGAGCTCAGATTGAGCACCGTGTACAGTTCTGGAGATCACAGCTCAGGAAGGACATAGAGTGAAGGCGGTCCAGAGGAGGACTACCAGAATGGTTCAGGGTCTGCATCAAAAACCCTACGAGGAGAGGCTTAAGGAGCTAAACATCTGTACTGTGGAGGAGAAGAGGGAGATGGGGGATATGTTAGAGGCCTTTAAATACATCACAAGAGTAAAAAAAAAAAAAAGTACAGGAGGGAGGTACTTTTTAGGAAAAGGTGCTCTGGAACAAGGTGACATTCAATGAAATTGGAGGGGGGTAAATTCGGGAGGGATTTCAGGAAGTACTTCTTCACAGAACGGGTGGTGGATGCCTGGACCAGCCTTCTAGTGGAGGCAAAAACAGTAGTAGGGTTCAAAAATGCCTGGGACAGGCACAAGGGAATCACAAGAGTAAGGAAGGAAGGGGAAGAGAGGGCACTGTAGATCAAGTTGGATCTGCAGCAATAAATGAAAGTCTGAAAAAAAATAAATAAAAAATGAGCAGACTGATGGGCCCAGCAGCCCTTATCTGCTGTCACATTCTGCGTTTCTATCAGTGGTGAGAAAGTTAATGGAATCACTGCTGAAGGAAAGGATTGTGGAATATCTTGGATCAGAGGGTTACAAGACCTGGAGTATGGATCCTTTTTTTTTTTTGAGGGGTCATGTTACACAAATCTGATACATTTCTTTGACAGAGTGACCAAGGAATTAGATCAGGGTTGAGCGGTGGACGTGGCCTACTTACAGCAAGGCTTTTGACACTGTTCCACGTAGGCTAGTAAGCAAGCTGGGTAGCTGGGAGGGGGCCCAGAGGTGGGAAACTGAGTAAGAAACTGGTTAAGGGATAGGCAATACTTGGTGGTGATAAATGGAGCTCACTTTGAGGAAAGGAGGATAACCAGTGGGGTGCCTCAGGGATCAGTGCTGGGGCTGGTCGTCTTTAATGTCTTTATAAGTGGTATTGCAGAGCAGTTGGAAGGGAAGGTCTGCCTCTTTGCAGATGACATCAAAATCTGCAGTAGGCTGGACACTTCGTGTGTGTGTGTGAAGGATGAGCTGAGGCAAGAGAAAACTTGAGTGGTCGGGGTATGGCAGCTGGATTTTTATGTGATAAAGTGCAAAATAATGCACTTAGGGCGCAGAAACCCAGGGGCAGAATACAAAACGGGTGGAGTGGTATTCACGACCACCAAAGAGGAAAGAGACCTAGGGGACCTGGGGGTAATCATATCTGATTACCTAAAGGGTGCCTAGCAGTGCGACAAGGCAGTTTGGAGGGCTGGTGGGATGCTGGGGTGTATAATGAGGGGTGTCACCAGCAGAAAAGAGGGAGATGGTGTTGCCTTTGTGTAGATCACTTGTAAGGCCCCACTTAGAGTATTGTGTCCAGTTCTGGAGACCACCTCTGTGGCATAGCATAGACAGAGTGGAGGCAGTCTAGAGGAGGGCAACTAAAATGTTGCAGGGTCTGCATCAAAAGCCCTACAAGGAGAGACTAAAGGAACTCAATACGTATACCACGTAAGAGGGGACTTTGGTGGGGGGGGGGTAAGACGAAGACCTTTAAATTCCTCAGAAAGGTAAATAAAGTACAGAAGGGAAGTATTTTTCAGAAAAAAGTTGCTTGGGCACAAGGGGACGTGGCTAGAGTGAGTCAGATTCAGGAGAAATGTGAGATAGTACTTCTTAATAGAAAGAGTGGTGTATACCTGGAACAGTCTTCCAGTGGAGGTGTTGCGGTTCAAGAATGCATGGGATAGGTGTAAGAGAATCTTACTGGAAAGGAGGGGGAAGGGAGAAAGAGCTGGAGATCAGGTTGGGTCTGCAGTGATACTGTAGGTAGGGAAAAATGGGCAGACTAGGTGGCCCTTATCTGCCACCAAATTCTGTGTTTCTTTGTGTTTCCTGCCTCTGGGCAATGAGACCATGTCCATTTGGGGGGGTGGGTGTCATACTGTCCTTACTGTATAATGCATTTTATTATTTCTATCACTTTTCCCTTCAGCTGAACCACTGGGCCGTGTGGAGGGGCGCACCTGTGATAACAGTCTGGCAGTGGTAAAGCTGAGTTGCACCAGTCGATATGGCTTCTCTTAAATGAGATGCTCTGCGCTGATGTCCCACAAGTCATCTCTACAAACACACCCGAACCCAAGCCAGCCCCTAAAGTAAGTGGAGGCCCATACAGATGCATCCACGTGCGCCAGAGCAGAGTGTCCTTGCTTATCCTGATTCGCAGGCTACCCCCAACCTTGATGAGAGGGAATGTCAAGAAGAGGATGCAAGGGGGTCTGGTGGGAACCCTGACACAAGGGAACCGGCTAACATCAGATGAAGAAGAATGTCCCTCTGAGGAAGAGAGGGAGTGGATGGAATGCAAGAAGATGATTCCGTTTCCCCCCTTATTTGTTTCTAAGTCTCTATCCTGTCTTATAATCAAGGCTGGTAGGGTGGTGCAGTGAAAGGAGTTTCATGACAGTAGACACTCTGGACATGAATCCTATTTGGCCTTTTTAAGCCTTGTCCTGAAGTGTCAGTGTGACCAGATTATGCAACAAGAATTAGCCAGGGTGGACAAGCAAGCAGAACCCTAGATGGAGGACCATAGGCCAGGGACAGCACTAGATAGGGCAGAAAGGGAAAAAGTTGCAGCCTGCTCAGAAATTACCCGCTTTCCACATGACAGTGGGGATCCATAGTGGTGCACCTAGTTTTGTAACAGTAGCTGAAAGAAAACTGAACAGTTGGAAGGTATTTTTACATAACAAGTTTTAGCTTCTGTACTGGTGAAATTTGTACTTTCAGTTAGGTTTTTGACTCACCTGTTTTTCATTTGGCCCCACATTTGTTTACACCAGTGGGTCTAGTTTTACCCATGTATTAAAACCCCTAGTGCTGTCACTGCCATAGGATAACCTTTTTTCTCAGAAGGAGGGTTCCTTTGGTGACAGTGGTGAACCTTTACAAGGTTCGGCAGTTCTGTTATTCACTAACTGCATTAGTGTGAATGCATCAAGCAGACAGACATTCACCTTAATGGCATCAGTCTTTCAATGTTGTATACCTTTGTTCTGTCCAGTGCATTAATCATTTTGCAGCTCTTTTTGTTGGCCCACCCCTCAGTTGGCGTGGGGGGGGTGAATGTTGCTTGTTCAGTCTGCCATATTTGGGCAGCCTTGTACAGCGTGACTTACCTCTGGGGCACAAGCCAGGCATTTCATTCAAAAACTGTTTGATATGCCTTTTGCCAGGGAATTGCTCTTCAACCTGGAGTGGACAATAGTCTGAACGATATCTGGACTATGAAAGGACAGTTGCCCGTATCTAAGCAGTAATGGACACCCAGCCCTGTCTTCTAGGGTGCAGAGGTTTGTCCAAATGGGTCAGTCAGGAGACTCGTCTCAGTCTTTTCAGATCTTCAGTTACCAGAGGAAAAGAGAGTTTACTCTGCTTTAAGGGCAACGGGACAGAGATGCCTTCACTTTCAGACTTGGTGTGTTTGTAACATGCAATAAAGGTAGAGGAAGAAGACACTTTTTTTTTGTCTTTTCACCTTGCTGGTACACAGTCACTATAAGTATCTCCCCCTTGGCAAAATACTGCATGTGACAGGGTTGAATAGGACCCTATCCTAGTTGTTATGGAGAGTTTGAATGCAGGGATCTGTTCTGTCCTTTCCTTTCCTGTCTCTTGTCTGTCTGGTTGCGCAACCACATTTTCCTGTGAGGCCTAGGATTTGATTACCCCGACAGTCTCGCAATTCTCTGCCTCTCGCTATCTCTTTACCTTCACTTGCTGTTCTGTCTTTTCTCCTCCCTTGCATATCTGCTCTTATAAAAATATATGTAAATCATTAGGTGGAAATGTAACTGATATTGGGATCCCTTTGTTTAGAAATTATATAGTGTTACTGTTGAAATGTATATAATTATACTGTTGAAATGATTGCAGCGCTATTTGGAACTCAAGGGGTTAACCTGAAATGCAGTTTTAAGCCTTTTCCAGAAGCTGTGGAGAAGGGGCCTCAGTTCTGGGACATCGTGTTGTGGCTGCACCTGCCTGAAATATACAAGAATATTTTAGAAAAAACAGAATGCTTGTAAAGAAGGGGGGTTGAAAAGACGTATAAGTCAGAGTGGCAGTTGCTTGCAAGAGACACAGAGATTGAAGGAAAACTCAGATGGATCTTGTGTGTTTATTCTGTCTTTGTAAATAGTTATACTGAACAAGTTTATTTTTTTATGTTACTGCTAGTGCTAATAAACTCTTTTGCGAATTCTACAACTGCTCCTGGTTTTTCCTATGCTTCCTGACCTGTGCCTCAATGACACTGCAGAATTGCAGCAACAGGAGAACTGACAACCCCCAGGTACTCCACGTTTTCAGACAGTTCTGGTCTTGCAGTGTCTAATCTGATTTACTTAACACACGACAGTCATGATAGTCATCTTTGGGGTTGCAGTACTTGAAAATCATCCTTTGGGCAGTCCAGCTGTTGGACTCCATGGCGTACATTGAGTGAGAAACCTGCCTCCAACTCCCGTGCCGCTAAGTGTTATGGAGCTAGTGGAGGGCTGCATTCAGAAGCAACCTTTTTTTCCCTTCAGTATCTAGCCCCTCCTTCGGTTGAATGATTGCACCAAGAATGTTCTCAGAAGTCCTCATTGTGATAGGGCGAGAACTGGCCTCGTGTCTGGACTATCACCTCTACAGGGTTCTGTCAGTGCAGTGATAATTGCTGTGAATGCCCTTAGACGGTCTGGACATTTGTGGCTGGATAATCCACAAGGAGGAAATCTCCCTGGTGCTGGCTCAAGAGTAAGATCCCAAGGAAGGAGTTTGTCCAGGTAATCAAGCAGAAGATACTCCTGACCTCGCCCAGGTTGAAAACGCTTATCAGGTAGAGTCAGGACCTGAGACCTGGACAGTCATTTCTGCTCCCAAGCTGCCCTAAGAGTTAGGGCCTGATGAATCCATCTTGCAGGTGCAATGTGGGAGTGGGCAAGGGAGGCAGGCCCCCATGCTTGAAGTACATGAATACATCTCTGTGCCCAAAGCTTTTTATTGGTGGAGGGCTGCAGCATCATTTCCAGCAAAGGACTCAGGTGAGGATTAACATTCAGTTGGTCAGCCTTGAATCCTTAAAGAGCAGCTGATACCTTCGGACCACTTTAACAAAACATAACATTTAATCACATTTCAGCCTGTATGTCTCATTATTTCTGCATTCCTCCTCCGCATTATTTACTACTGAGGTAATTTCCATTAAATCAGAATCTTTGTTCCTGAAAAGTTCAGCTATTCCTGTTGATTTCTCCCTATGGGAGATCATAATGCACTGCTTGTAACATCGCAGTTAGTCTCATGCTAACAGACTGATGTCACAACAGAGGATTATTTATTTATTTATTTAGTTAGTTTTTGTTTACCGGGTAAGTACACTAGACAAGTTTTATGCCTATTTTCAGGAACGACCCGGGAGAGTACAAAGGGGTACAACAGGTACATTGATACAGTAATTGGTTCAGACGAATACATTCAGGTACAAAAACAGGAGAAAAGACAATTTTTACAGTTTTTACATTTACGTGGAAGGTACACCCAGATACAGTGCTGGGGCAAGGTATAAGTTAGAGATAAATTCAAAGACCAACAGGGCTGGTGAGGATTATGAGCAAAGGGAGTAAGCTATAGAGGCAGATGAACTATAAGAGAAATCTAAAGGATAAAGATCATGTATTCATGCACATTTTCTCAGTAATAAATAAGGAGGAAGATAAAAATATATAATATAAATGGAATGCAAGCTGAATTGTATCGAATTATGTTTTTTTAAAGTTTTCCTTGAGGTGTAAGTAGCTCTTTAATGCGGATAGAGATGGTGTTCACTGATGTAGCTGGTGCAGTAGTCTGGGAGTAGGACACTGGACATCCAGGAGACGTCCGACTGGTTGGTTGGGATGGAGATGTTCTCCCTTACACCGCTGAAGTGATTACAACACCTGGGAGCAGTGTGTCAGCCGGGCGGTCAGAAGGTCTTCACATCACACAATCTGGTAGGAGAACCCAGTCTGGAAGCCTGCGGCGGAACCTCCGATCAGCTAGTTCCATCAGCAGGCAGTTTCACCTCTGGGCCTGATGTCCACATCATTGGTACCGAGGGGGGAAAAAATTGCTCGTGACATCTCTTTAAAACAGGATGCTGCCAGTATGGGCCACAGCATCAGAGAGTTTCCAGGTCCCAATACAGTGTCCATACCAGTGTTATGGTCGCTCCCATGGTTGGGGGAATATTGAGCTTGTCAGAGAAAATTCCTTAATGACGCCTTGGAGTGAGCCTGACCAGCCGATTGGACTGGGGACTTGTCTAGTCCAGATTGCGGTCATGGAAGTCGAGAGCCCTAAGGGTTTTTAAGTCATTGGTTTTGATTTAGTCAGTGTATCTAACCTTGGGACGCTCATTAGGACTGGGTTCTGTAGCAGATGGTGAAGATGATTCAGTTTTTCAGATTGGTAAAACCTAGCATTGTAAGCACGGGGTTTTCTCTTTGCCTCGTGTTCCATGGGGGCTTTGTTATTTAAGGACAGTTTGTACATCAGGTCTAGAGGCGACACAGTTGGCAACTTGGCTTCTTTGTGGAGAAGTCTCGATTGCTGTAAAGTTGGTAGCCATCTTGATTACCTCCAGGAAGATGTCCACTTGGTGGCTGTTGACAGTGTATGGTTCATTCTCTCGACTGGGACCAGAGCCTAGGGTAGTAGGCCCACCAGGGTCATGGTCTGCAGTGTTTGGACTTTACAAACAGCAGTGGACAGGATCAGGTGTTGAGCACCCTTAGGGGGTGGGTGTCTGCTCTCTGTCTGATGTTGAAGCCAGCCACGGGAAGATCTTTGGGTTTTACTGTGGGTATAATCCATATTCCCAGAGAGGTTGGAAGGAACTGTCCTTATGTCGGTTTCTGGGTTATCCATGCGATTTAAATGTAGTGTTATACAACCGACCCTAGCATTCTTTGAGCACTTTCTGTCGATTCTTTTGGACATTTGATTTTATATGTATGTTTCCAGTTCAAACTTTTCAGCCAGGAGGATTGGCGACCTCAATATTTTTGCTCTCACATGGGACCCTACCCTATAATGTATAGGATCTAGTAATATTGAGGGCTGTTCTGCCCTTGTTCCAAGGTTTCAGCAGTCTTCCATGCAAACCCGGGATTCTGGGACCTGTCAGCTTTAATCAGAGTACAGTCCCTAGGGGCCCCACCGGGGTGGTTTCGGTGTTAGAATTTTGCAGTTTAGCAGGCGACAACGTTTCTTCCTTTCATACCTGCATGGAACACTGCAGGCTGGATGTCCAGCAGTACTGCGCCAGTGCAGTTTTCAAGCAAAGATTGTGCCAGGAGGTGGTGAAAGGTTGAATCCCTTTACTTACCATAACAGGCCATATATGAGACAATATTCTCTTCCTCCTTATCGAATATGGGTACTGCTTTTTAGAACCCATTTGTAATTATACCCCATTGACAATGTGGAGTGATACAGAAAGAAGAAATTCCTTCATACTTACTGTAATTTCTGTTAGGTCCAGTGTTGTCAGTGAGGCCTCTCCCTGGAGCCTGTGGCTCCCTTTGTAGAATATTGTCCAGTATATTTATAGACCAGTTTTTGTTCTCAGACAGGATGGTTAAAATGGCTTAGCTGGTACTGGGATTCATCGATTACAATAATGGACATCACAGTACAAAAGCCACCATTTGGAGTGACAAGTCAGTAGGTCCACCAGTTGCGGTGTCTTTCATTGTGAGATTGAGAAACCTATCCAGGTTTGTATCTGCTCGTACTGATGTCAAGTTTTGTAGGCTGTTTCTGCTAATGAAGTGTTACAGTGATGATGTCGGCCTCTCTGTAAACTAGTGGCAGTCCGGGGAAGTCAGAGTTTTTACAACAGCGCCTCTGAATGGGATGAGTAGGGTGACCAGCTTCGTTATCGAAGATGTCATCCAAGACAAGGTAGGCTTATGTGCCTTTTTTCATTTTTGAGTCAAACTTGGATAAAGTGAAGTTTTTTGTTACAGAGACTCTGACATTGACGTTTGCAAGGCTCACTTGAAGACATGGAGGTCTATGTCTGTATATGTTGTTTGGTTGTATTGTGTAGACACAGGTAAACTGGATGGCTGATGCAGCCGGAATCCTCAAGTCCTCAGGGTTCTATGCTGAGGTGTCGGCCTTAGGCTGTACCACTATCCCAGTGGGAAGCACATTAACCATATGTAATTGTTCCCCATTGACAACATTGGAGCTAACAAAAAAGGAAATTAAGGTAAGTATGAAGGAATTTCTTCTGTTATAAATCATTACTAACGCAATCTTGTAATTGTTTGTAGTGAATTATATAACATTTTGTTATATATTTTGTATACTGTATGTGACTGATGCATTTCCCGACATGTAGAACAAAAGGAAGCTGCAGTGCTCTAGTCGCTGTGTAGTGAGTGTGCACACCAAGGGCTAAACAAGTTCATACAACAAACAGACTTACTGCTTCGCCAGCCCGTCAGTCCTCCCTCTGCACCAGACACCGCATATCCACACCCAGCAAGTCCAGTATCACAGTAGCTCTCACTATGGCGAAAGTAGGGAATATAGCCTCAAAAACGCTACAGCAGTAAATCCCACTCTTAAAGTAAGAAATTTGCCTAATTTGCTTTAATTCATAAAGTCATTTAAAAGAATTGCATTTTCACTCGGTGTTTCACTTCTAACCACCAAGCTGACTGGCCACAAGCAGTGCTTCGGCATTACTAAGGAATGCCATCTTCAGGGAGCCAGTGAAGGACTGACAGATTGGTGAACTGGGGAGTCAGTCTGCTTCTCATTTGAACACTTCTCGGCAGCTCTTAAAACTTTGCTGAATTCCTCCTTTTAGAGTTTGTAGTCCAGCATGACTAACAGGAGTCCTTCATAATGCATCTTTCAGTGCTGTGTGTGCTGCTAGTGTATTGCTGTCTTGTTTTACCTAATTTAACAGTATAAACAGGGAAGTAAGTAAATACGTCACTGGCAGATTGTGGGGTGCCATATTAGTATGATTACATTTACAAATAGGACTCTCTTCAGTTGTGTTGAGCGCACTGCTGGCATGCAATCAGTCTAATTAGTGCCTAAAATACTCATTTAAAGATTGTGAATATTTCATTAAATACAGCATTTAAAGAGCCCGAGACCGTTTGAAAAACTTGAAAGAAATGTGAGATTTAGACACAATTCAGTATATATTTCATATATTTTCTATAATTCTTTCTGAGAACAGTTGTATGAAAGAAGATTACTGTCCCATAGGCTTTATCTGCTCTTTCTGCTTGCCTACACCTGGCATCTTAATCCCTTTTATGGTATCATAAATTATCTCCACGGCAACAGGCTGTGGTGTTATAAACAGAACTGTGATGTCAAGTGTAAGCAAGCAACCAGAACAGATACAGCAGTGATCCTGTTTACATGCAAATGTCCTTTGTAATAAAGTAAGGATTAGAATTACAGAAAACATATTTAACATAAGCTGAATTATGTCTAAATATTACATTTTTTTCAAAGTTGTCTCAACAGCATCAGGGGCTCTTTAAAGCACTACAAGTGGAAGGCAAGTAATGAGCAAAGTACACAAATTACACATAATAATGTAGTGCATGATCTTATATATATGTGTATATATATATATATGTGTGTGTGTATGTGTATATATGTGTCTGTGTGTGTGTGTGTATATATATATATATATGTGTGTGTGTGTGTGTGTGTGTGTGTGTGTGTATATATGTATATACGTATATATATATATGTAGCTTTGAAGGAATTCAGGATGGTTTAGCTTTATGTAGGACTGTAAAGTGCCAGAAGGTCTCTCAAAATCCACAAGTATCCATTAGCTATATTTATCACTTAATCTGGGAGGCAGATCAAAAATGTCAGCCCCCATTGTTAGTTAAAAGGGCCAAAAATTGGCCCACAGGAGTTGCCAGTGTTTTTTTAATCTGCTTTATCTGTAATTGATTGGTGCGAAAGAGATATTACTGAGGAAGCTCGTGTGTGCTGTCATTGACTGTCTCAAGCAGCTGCTGAACGTCTCACTAGTGCAAAGAGATGCAGCTCAAATTAAAAAGGAAAAAGGCATACATGAGTAGATCAAAGTATTTTTGGGAATTACTATTTGCTTTAGCTGTTCAACAGTCAGAGCTTTGAAATGTGCAACCGGCACTGATGAAAATTAGTTTGTAGAGCAGATGGCTGTGGTATGCAGCTTGTTTGCCCTGAATGGACTCCCGAAATGTCTGATTGGGAATATGATGCCTGCTATTTTGTTTTGTTTTTTGTTTTTCTAGAACCTGGAATATTGCCTTATGGTAATTGGAGTTCCAAATGTAGGCAAATCGTCCCTTATTAATGCCATGCGGAGAATGCACCTGAAAAAAGGTATTTTAAAACTTTTTATTTTTGTTACTACTGCCCTGCACAATCACTTTTTCAGGCTGTTCACAAAGGGCACCCTGCTACCATTTGGACTTACCCTGCACTGTTGAACCCTTCTCCCGGATGTCCGGTACCCCTATCATTAGGTAAACCAGACATCCCTATTAGCAGGTCCCTCCTGCTGTCACCAGGAAGAAAATGTCTATGTCAGCTGGAGGTGGAAGCGAGAGCCTGCTTTTGGGGGCCTCTTAGTATGGAAAAGGTTACCAGGGAGCCCAGTACAACCCTTTTCCAAGTTTGGGTCGTGCCTCCATAGCAGCATCCTGAGATGGGGATTTTTGGCAGCATGTGGCCATCCATGCTGCAGGAGTACCTCTGCAAAACCAGGACCTGTTACTAAAGCGGAGTGCAGCCATCTATCCTGTGGGAAGGAAGCATCTGAATCCTTGTCTGCTGGCTGCTGCCTCTTTCATCCCATGGCCAGGGCACGAACCCAGGTCACCAGTGGGCCAAAGCAGTGCTCCTAACTCAGCACCATAGAGCCACCAAAGACTTTTAAATGCATTAAACAGTAGTACAGCCTGGCTTGTCAAAGCAGTGGCAGTGCTGCTGCTGCTTACAGTGCCAGCGACCTAGGTTCTGGACCAGAGACTAAGGGCTGGCGGGTCAGGAGGATTGAGCATCCCAGGGGACATGCTGCATCTCAGGGGAGGGCGTTTTCATGGCTTTGCTGTGTTACCACCACCTGAGTGACCACAGGTAGTAGTGCAGCTGGAATCACCGGTTTTTGAGAGGATGGACACTGACAAATACCACAGTGGCATGCCTCAGATGCATGCACCTGACACCCTGCTATCAGGTGTCCTGAAGGAGGAGCGTAACAAGGAAAGGAAAACCCAAACCCAGGTATGCACCAGAATGATGCCAGAGTACTCTCAAGTCCTGCATCGCTGACTGTTTGTCCTGCCTGTGGTCGGGGGGGGGGGGGGCACTACACAGAGGACTACACCACAGGGTACAGCCATGGGTTTAAGGTAAGTGGTATAGGTGGAGATATTTTTTTTTTCTATTATATTTTTATGCTGCTGGACCACTGGCAGGCGGCTGTGGCCCTCTTTCGGAGGGATTCACTCTCTGGTCTGTGCGTCCCTGCTCTTGCCGACCCCAACATGTCCCCCCGTGGCTTACCCCCAACAGCGGGGCCAGGGAGGAGGGTGCCGGCTATCTCCCTCCACCCCAGAGCATAATCCAGAAGCCGGGGACGGCCCTTGGGGACGTGAGAGGCCATCATGGAGCCAGCCAGCTCCTTTTCCACTGTTTTCTCCTGCCCCACCTCCCCTACTGATGTGAGGATGTCAGTATGTGCCTTCTGACCTGTACTGCCCTCCGGCTATCACCAGAGGGCAGTCAACGAGTGGGACGACAACCCTCCCTCCCCTGAGATAGGAGAGCAGTCGTCCGGATGCTCAATCCTGTCTCGCCCCTGCTAACCCCTGGCGGTCCTGGCTGATTCTCAAACCTGGGTCGCCGGTGTGGCACAAGGTATAGCAACTAGTGCCTCAACCTCCAGTGCCACCAGGCCGGATATAGGTGGAGATATTGAGGCTGGGTGATCACTTCGACTAAAGCGATCAGTGCTGGCACAAGAGAGAAAATACAGGTTACTCACCTGTAACAGGAGTTCTAGGAATGGTATATGTTGTTCATCCACACTATCTGGCAGGTTCCTTGCCACTTTAAATCTTGATGGAAGGTCTTCAAGCTGGCACCTCCCACCCACCCGGGTGGTAAAACTCTCGGCTCTGCCCCAAGACGCCAGATCTAGCCCGCTGGAAGCCAGGTTGTGCGTCTAAGCCGGGGAGGTCGGGTGGGTTGTGTGGATGAACAACATATACCATTCCTAGAACTCCTGTTACAGGTGAGTAACCTGTATTTCTAGGGACATGGATATGTTGTTCATCCACACTGTCTGGCAGACTCCTAGCAGTTCTCCGGGAGGAGGGAGGCAAGGCGCACACCCCCTACTTAGGGAATAAAGACTGGAGAACCGAGGCCCCAAACCAGCATCCCGGCGTGACCCAAGGTCGATGTGGTAGGGGTAAAACGGTATGTGCCGACTTCCAGGTAGGAGCCCTGCAGATATCCTGGATAGGGACATCCCCGGAAGCAGCCACCGATGCAGCGAAAGGGCGGGTAAATGATCACTTATCCGTCTGGGAGGCTCCATGCCCGCCCACCTATAGCGGAGACCTATGCAGGAGGTGACCCACCCGCTCATTGTCCGCTTGGCTGCAGGTCTGCCAGGTGCGGCTTCAGCGTAGATGACAAACAGCTGGCGAACCTCTCCCGAACTTCAGCCTTACGCTCCCTGAGAAGGCGAGCACTCAACTAGGGTCCAAAAGGAGCCTATATGCGGTCTCCGAGGTGTGAATGGGATAGAGTCCTGACAGAGTCAATATCCGGATAGGGTGACGCTCCAACAACACCTTCGGAAGGAACTTCGGGTGGGGCGTAGGACAACCTTGTCCCTGTGGAAGACCAGATAGGGAGACTCGAAGGAAGCACCTGGAGCTCTCCCGTCCTCCTGGTTGATGTGGTAGCCACTGAGAAGGTGTTCTTCCACAACAGGTGGGAGAATCGCACCTGTGCATTGGTTCGAATGGCTTGCCCGAGAGCTAAGCCCATACCAGCAGAAGAGCCCATGGAGGTGGAGATTCTCTCCCCGGAGGGGAAGCATGATCAAGGCCTTGGAAAAGCACCAGACCACCTTTCCTGTGCCACTGACTGCCTTCCGGCCCGCGCCCGGAGGACAGAGGTGGCTGCCAGGAGCACCCAAGGTCGCCGACCGAAGCCCTTACAAGGAGGAGGAGGGGGGAGGGGAAGGCACCACAGGTAGTGTGGAATGCTCGCCGAGGAACAGAAGGGACCAGGCCCTATCCTAACACCAAATGGAGAACTCTTCCATTTGAAGGCGTAGCATTATTTGGTCGACTCCTGGTGGGACGCCTCAACAACGTCGAGGACCTTGCCGGAAGACCCAAGGCCTGGCAACTAGCCGCACAGGAACCAGGCTGCCAGGTGCAGGGATTGAAGGTCCGGATGGAATTCCTTCCCCTGATAACGGAGATCAGGTCCGGGTGGGCTGGAAGCCGCCTCGGGAGCCTAGGGCTGAGACTGAGGAGAGCTGGATACCAGAGCTGGTGGAACCAGTCTGGGCCTACCAGAATCACCTGCGCCTAGTCCCTCCTCGCCTTGCCTGTGGGTCAAGGGAAATGGGGGGAAGGTGTAGAAGAGGCCCGGGGTCCGCGGCCTCAACGGCGTCCCCTACAGTGAGCCCTGCTGAGGGGGTGGGTATGAAACAGTCTCGACTTCGCATTCTCCTTGGAGAGAAAAAGGTCCGCCCAAGACGTGACCCAGTGGGAGAAAGATCTTGTGCTACCTCCGGCAGGAGAGACCACTCGTGAAGCGCAGCCCTTATCCGGCTTAGGGCATCGGCCAGGGCATTGGAGGCTCCTGCCATCAAAAGGGCTAGGAAACCGCCTTCAGGCTGCACACAAGACCATATACGGAGAACCTCCTTACGTAACGGCAAGGGGCGCGTCCGGCCCTGGCGGGTTAGGTAGCACATGGTCGTGGTATTGTCCACCTGGACCTGAACCACTTGACCCCGTACAAACGGAGCGGCGGTGAGAGCTAAGTGGACGCCATGAAGCTCCAGCAGGTTGAAATGTCATCGGGACCCGGGGACCAGAGGCAGTGCACTCTGCGCTCCCCTTGATGGGCACCCCAACCCATCAGAGATGCATCAGTCGAAGAAGACCGTCAACTCGGGGCGGACGAACGGGATGCCCTTCTGCAGATGTGCTGGAACAGTCCGCCATTGGAGAGCATTCCACATCCCCTGGGTTACTGTCACGGGCTGGTCCAAAGGATCGCAGCATTGTGACCGCTGGCTGGCCAGCCCCCATTGAAGGGGACGCATGTACCAACAGACCACGCTGGTGCAGGCCGCCATGAGTCCCAGGAGGCGCAGGAAGTCCCGGGCAGGGCACGATTGCCCAATCAGACATGATTAGGAAAGGAGGGAGAACCTTGGCCCTGTCTGCTGGGAGCCGAACTCTGGCTCAAAGAGTCGAGCTCTGTCACGATGAAAGGATCACCCGCTTTGGCAAGAGTTCCGACTCTGCTCTGTTGGAAAGGAGACCGGTCTGAGAGAAACCTAGAGGGCCAGAACTCCAGACCGCTCCACCTCCGCTCTGGAGGGGTTGCAGTTAGCCCGCTGTCCGGGTAGGGGTACCCCCCGGACCCTTCGGCACCGCAAGAATGCTGCTGGGAGAGGCCGAAGGGTATGGCCTGGAACACGTAAAGAGATCCCCCCCGCTCTGAAGTGGAGGGGTCTTCAAAGAAACGGACGGATCGAAATGTGAAGAATGCGTCCTGGAGGTCCAGGGAATAGAGCCACCCGCCTTGTTCCAAGGATGGGGTATCTGAGTCAGAGTGACAATCCAGAAGGACTGAGACCTTAAGAAGTTGTTCAGGTCATGCAGGTCGAGAATGGGGCACCAGCCCCCCATCTGTTTGGGGACCAGGAAAAACCTGGACACAAACTTCTGGTCTGGAGAAGGATCCATACCTTTCTGATCACCTTTATTTAGAGGAGTAGGGTAATGTTGGCTCGGTGGGCAGACAGTGAGGCTGCGGACCCTGTAGCCCCTCGAGGGGCGACGGCTCAAAGGGGTGGGGTCTGCTCGGACTCCAGAGGCAGGACCTTTCCTAGCACCTCCAACACCCAGCGGTCCGTGGTGATAGAGGAACAGGCGGAGGAAGTGGCGGAACCGTCCCAGAGGACGGGCCCAGGGAGGGGTGATGAGGCCGGGGGTGGTGCCCTGCAGCCCGTCACTGAGCAGGCTGGAGGAGGGACTGGCGAGGGAGCCCTGAGCCTTTACCTCCTTGCTTCCCTTTAGAGGAAGTCGCTGGCTTGGGGTCAGGGCGCCCAGCTCAAGCCTGCTGGCCCTCATGCAGGTGATGGGCGGTGGGTGCCGCAGGGCGAGGACAAAGGGCTTCACGTAAGGTTGCCTGCAGCTCTTGTCCCTCATGGTGGGGGTGACCGAGTCCAGAGTGGCATTGGACTTCTCTGTCCCCTGGGGGTGTCCCTCCACTCCAGGGCCGAAGAGGTCAGTCCCCAAGAAGGGGATGTCCGCCAACTTGTGCTGGGTATCCAAGAAGGTGGATATCCTGAGCCATGCCCTGCAGCGCATGGCCACCGCGGCCACTACTGACCTGGCACAGGAATCACCTGTGTCCAGAGCAGTCTGAAGCTGCTGCTTCGCCACCGCCCTACCCTGGTCCCGTACCCGCTGGACCGTGGTCCGCAGGTCGGCCGGGAGATGAGGGAGCACCTCATCCAGGGAGCCCAAGAGGGCGTGGGTGAAATGTGCCATCTGTGCGGCCGAGCTGGCCTGTTGGAGGCCTAGGGAGGAAGCGGTGTAAACCTTGCACCCGACATAGTCCATCCTTTTGGACTGTTTGTCGAGGGGCCTAGCCACATCCCGAGTGTTCACCGAACGCTGGAAGACGTTATCGGTAACTAACCCCTCGGCGGAGGGGTGCTCCGAAAAACCGGGCAAAGAATCGATAGGGACAGCATACTTCCTGGCCATCCTGGCCGAGGGCGCAGGACAGGAAGAAGGCCGCTGCCAAAGCCCCAAGGCTGGGCCGACAATGGCCTCAGCCACCGGGAAGGCCTCCGAGGGTGAACCCCCTCGGTCTAGGATCTCTGTCAGGGGATGATAGGCCCGCTTGGACACGGGTTCGCGCTGCATCCCGGTGAACTCCGAGATGAGCCTAAGCAGACCCAGGAAGGACGACTGGCTATCGTCCAAAGACCAGCCCGGGGAGGACTCCGGGCCCTCCCTCCTGGGGAACAAGGAGGAGTCATCGTCTGACTCCGAAGGGTCTGCAAAAAGCTGCCTCAGGCCTGAGCCACTCTTCACCTGCCGAGGGCAGGCAGGAGTGAGGGTGGCCGACAACCTGCGGGACAGGCCGTGACCCGACCGAGCTTCCACCACAATTGGTGGGGCAGCAAGATTTGGTCGAACAACCAGCCCAGAAATGGGCACCTCGACTGCAGCGAGTGGTTGCGTCAGCCGTTCAGGAGGAAGCTGCTTGATAGACGGGGAATGAATCGGAGTCGATTGATTCCCGGACAACAGCAACTGCTGCCACATAAACTCCTCGTAACATCGACGCCATCTGTGTTGAAGCCTCTCCTCATCCGAGGAGGAAGACGAGGAGGAACGGTGTTGCCACTTAACTCTGTGCCCCGACCGAGACCACCGAAGACGGCGGGAGCGGCTTGACCAAGAAGAGGACCGAGACTGAGACCCAGATCCTCGGCGAAACCGAGGGTGGGTCTGGGAAGGAACGGGGGACACCCGCTCTTCCTTTGGCTCGGACATATTGACTGAGGACTGCCGCCCCGAAAGCACAGGCAGAACCTCGGCCTCCACCAGGGAAACCGGCGAAGGGTTGACGGCTCTGGCAGTAGACCGCCCGGGTGACAGGTCGAGAGAACACTCGACAACGTCGATGGGAGTCTTGGCCGGCTGGCCTGATGGGGACACCGTGAAGCCAACGGCCTGAGCCACAACCTCGACCGAAGTCGAAGGTCGGCAGACCGGGGAAGTGGACCTCTCCTGCTCCCACAAACGCCGACGATGGGACTTACCCTGCGACTCCCTGGACCTGGGCCGAGAGGCAGGTCCCGATGGCCCCTCCCCTTTCGTGGAGAGGGACTGGCGAAGCTCCCTGAATGAAGCCAAATGAGAGGAACTCAGAGAGAGTGGGATAAATGCCGCGACCGAGGAGGAGGGAGATGCAGCCTTGGCCACCGCCTCCTCCAGGGAGGTAGAGAGTTCGAGATGCTCAGCCGAGACAGCCGACACGGACACCGCCCGACGAGCCTCTGTAGATTTTACTTGCGTGGAAAAATCCTCGGGGCACCCAAGCCTAAATCAGGCCGCACAATCCTCCAGGGCGTTGGACGAAAGGGTGCAGCACAGTTCGCAAACTTGCAGGTCATGGTCCAAATCAAGGTAGTATACGCACATGGAGTGCGGATCAGTCCTGGAGATATTCCGCCCGCCAGGGCACCTCCGAGAGCCGGGAAACGAATTGTCCATGCATGGCTGAGGGAAAGAAGAGCGGGTTTTGGAAAACTTCACAAAAATTTGTGACGAACAGCAAGAATCAGGAACCCGTCGAGAAAATGCAGAGCCCTAAGGAGGGAACCTGAGCTTCCAAGCGGTAAGGAAGATCTGGCATCTTGGGGCGGAGCCGAGAGTTTTACCACCCAGGTGGGTAGGAGGAGCCAGCTTGAAGACATTCCGGCAAGATTTAAAGCGGCAAGGAACCTGCCAGATAGTGTGGATGAACAACATATCCATGTCCCTAGAAAATTTGAATTATTTAATTTAAAAAAAAAAAAAAAAACTGTAGTACTGAGGGCAAGCCTATTGGAGCAATAGATTCTGCAGCAGTATGGTAAATCTCAGTTTCTAGGATTGTGGATATGATGTACTGTCCACACTTCGGCAGTGCACCTTTCTTTTTAAGAATCTGTCTGGAAGGTCTTCAAGCTAGCTCCTCCCACCCACCTGATGGTATCATCCTCTGCGCTGCCTCATGACGTCAGATCTTCCTTTCCGCTGGAAGCATCTGGTTCCCTCCGGTGCAGCTCCCTGCTAGGTGTATGCCCTAAGTTCAAAAAAACGTTGGTCTTTGAGCTCTTTGCAAAACTTGGAAAAATCTGATACAGTTCTGGATCAAGACGATTCCGAACCCAGTCTCATCTTCAAATGGTGCATTTCCTGCACACAGAAGATGTTGCATACCGACCAGCAGTTTGCATGCATCTACTGCATGGGGGTTCAGAATGACCTTCAGGCTTGTGGCTTGTGCCAGACCTTCCAACCCTTCCCCTTCAGAGGACTGCTATGTCTGACTCATCTCGGGTCACTTGAACCAAAGGGACCCTCTCATTAAATTGAAGGACGCCCACAAAACCATCTCTGTGGTGGCTGGTATGGCTTAACAGCTCGTCATCTTTGAGGAGGTTGTGGCCCAGGTCACCTTGTGTGCCTCTTCATCAGCCTTGGTCCAGGCGGGCATGGGCACATTGTTCACCGGGGCATTCGGGGACTTCTGCCAGTCTCTATCTACTCTTGGGGAGGGCCCTTTCTAAGGATCCAAACGGAACTCTAAATCAAAAAAGTCCTGCCGCAGGTTGTGGGAATGAGAGTGGGCTCGCTCCTCTTGTCCACGCGTTTCTGCTGGCTCGACAACCATTGAGCCATCGACTTCAGCCGACAACTCTTCAACCCAGATCCAGGCAGCATGCTCCTCTGTGTGCCTGTTTGAGAGATCTATCTCGACCATGTCCAATCATTGTCTGAGGATGGTGGGAGGATTTCTTGTCTAGGACTCTGGTCCTGACGGCTCTGTCGCAAGAGGGACCAGATCAGCGAACAGATCCGGCTAGCGCTTCTTGACAAAGTCAGCCTTCAGGGGTTCCTTGGCGTCCCACGCCTATCCCATCTCTTCCCCCTTGACCAATTAGACATCAGTCAAGGTCTCTGGGCTCTTGATGTTCTTTAGGTCCCGCTTTCACCTGTCTGGCAAAAGGTGCCATCAGCGCTCCTCTTCCTCTTCCCTGTCATCCGGTGAGGAAAGGCTCCACCGCAGACTGAGGCACTGGTTTGAGGAGCTTGTTTGGCAGCAGTGGATTTTGGGCTAAGGCTGGGCTCCACAGTTGGTACCTGTGCTCCCTTGTGCCCTGGTGTTGTGGCCCATTTCAGTCTCCCCAGCTGGGCCAACGCCTGCTTCACCACCCATTACGGTGGAAACACCACCACCACAACCTTTGCACGGATCTCCATCTAAGACTACGCACTTTGCCCCCGGGCTTCCTGGTAGGCTGTTGGTACAAATTCACACCCACTCCGACGAGCCCCGCATTTTCCACGGGGAGCCTAACGAGGTGGCACTCGAGGAGTCCTCGGATTCAGAGGTCTGTTCTATGCATTCCTCGCAGACCCCAGGCTTCAACTGGGAGTTTGCTGAGGAGCTCCTGGTGGATCATGGGCCGACTTCCTTCAGGGCCCTGCTCCACCTGATCTCGGAATCAATGGGCATTCCACGGCAGCTGGTCCAAAAGAGGGCCAAATACTCAGTGACATAGATCTTGGACAGGGACGACTCCCCTGGCGTCACCTTCCCTATAGCAGTGGCCATCTTTGGTCCCTCTCTGGAACTGTGACAGGACCCTGCCTCCTGTCTGACACCGTCTACCTGCATGGTTCGCAAGTATGTGATGCCTGCCGAGTCCTTGCCTGGGTTAACCGAACACCCTTCAGCCGAAGGGTTGGTTGCAGACTCCGTGTTCAGTATATGGGCCATGGCAATGTTGACAAGCCTCCAGATGAGGAGTCCAAGAAACTGGACCATGGGACCAAAAAGGTCCATGCTGCATCTTCCATCGGCCTTCAGCAGGCCAGTTTGGCTGTTATGATGGCCAACTTTTGCCATGTCCCTTTGGGAATGTTGGAACAGGTCATTCCCCTTCTCCTGGCTGATCTAGAGCTGCTGGTTAAGCTGGTCCATGGCCAGGGGTGCACGGTAGCTGTAAAACTGCTTCAGACAGCCCTGGACAGCAGGGATTCCTGTGCCAGGTCCATAGCCACAGTGGTGGCTATTCGTCACTGGGCGTGGCTGAGAATCTTGACCTTTATGGCCGACACGTAGCACAGACTGATGGATGTTCCCATTTTGGGTACCAGCCAGTTCGGGCCCAACGTTGAGGGACATCTCACTCTCCTCATAAAGAAGTCCAGTGCCACCCCCTTGACTTTGTCTTGTCCTCCCAGAAGGACATTAAGGGCCAGAAACAGTGGAAGAACCCCTTTCTTTTTCAGCCCTACTCCGCACTTCAGGTACAACCACCACAGCCCCAGGCGGGGAAGCAGCAGGCATGGTGGCCAAATCCTAAGCCAGTTTTCCCTAGCACTAAAAAGCCCAGGGGCTGAGGGGCCATCCCTCCCTCAGCTGGCTCCGGAGCTGCCTTCAAGTCTTCCCAGTGAGAGGTTAGGGGGGTGTCCCTCCTCTGCCTGTCCTGCTTAGCCCGGGATCCACATGGGGAGCTGGCTTCACCAAATTGCTTTCATTTGGTCCATCATCACCACAGACAAATGGGTTCTAGAAGTGGTGAGTCGAGGGTTGCCTCTGGAATTCGAGGCTTCCCTGCCTGGCCGATCTCGTGCCTTGCAGGAAGGCATGGTATCTGTGTATATGTTGTCTGCCCTTTTGGGGTACATTGCCCAGCTTCTCCAGAAGGAAGCTGTGGCCCACATCTGATACACCACGGCCAATCCAGGATTCGTTTCCAGATACTCTCTGGTTCCGAAATGGACAGGATGTTGGCCCCCAATATTGGATCTTTACTTCCTCAACCAGTTCTGAGACCGCACAAGTTCAGGATGGTCACTGTGAATCAGATCATCCCGTCCCTGGAGTAGAATGTGGTTTTGCTCTCTGGACATTCAGGATGCCTTCTTTCACATCCTGATCCACCCATCCCACCAGTGGTTCCTCAGGTTCCTCTTGGAAGAGATCCTGTACGAGTTCCAGGTCATGCCATTCAGCATTTCCTCTGCCCCAGGGTACTCACCAAGTGCATGGCAGTGGTAGAAGCTTCCCTGTGGCGCTGAGGTGTCCGGGTGTACCCTTATCTGGATGATTGGCCGATTGCCAGTTCCTCCAGATCGAAGGTGCAGCAGTCCAGAGATCTGGCCCTTCAGACCTGCTCGGCCTTGGGCCTCCTTCCCAATGTGGCCAAGTAGGAGCTCGGCCCCTCACAGTTCATCCTGTTCATCGGGTTGGAGCTCGACTGCCTTCGGGCCAAAGCCTGCCTCCTGGCAGTCAGGGTAGTGGATCTTACTTCCATTGCTTGCTCATTTCGGGTTGGGCAATCGTGCCCTGCTCAGGACTTCCTGCACCTGTTGAAGTACATGTCAGCTTGCACCAGTGTGGTCCGTTGGGCCCGCTGGAGAATGTGCCCCTTCAGTGGGAACTGGCTCATCAGTGGTCTTAGCGCTTTGGTCACCTGGACTAGCCAGTCAGGGTGACACAGCTGATGTGGGACACCATTTAGTGGTGGCTTGTCCCAGACATCTAAAGAAAGGAGTCCCATGTGTCCGCCCAGAGCCGACAGTCATTCTTACAACCTACGCCTCTCTCATGGGGTGGGGAAGCCCGCTTGGGGGACCACAGAACCCATGGGCTCTGGACCCCAGAGGAGTCCCGTTGTCATGTCAGCTTGCTGGAGCTTTGTGCAGTGCGTCTTGCCCTGACGGCCTTTGCCCCTGTAGTGTGGGTTCAGGTCATCCAGGTCCAGATGGACAAGAAGACAGCCATGTACTACCTCAACCAGCAGGACTGGAGGCATTTCCTCCCATTGTGCTGGGAAGCTCTCTGCACCTAGCTCCTCATTTGCAGTCTGGACACCGACTTTCTGGTGATTCAGGTGGCCGGTATGTCCAACCAGCTAGCGGACTACCTCAGCTGAGTGGGCGAGGCGTCTCATGAGTGGTCCCTTCACCAGGAGGTTGTCAATCGCTGTTCTCCCAGTGGGGCATTCACCAGATTAACGTGTTTGCCCCATCCCCCCACTCCTGCAGAACACAAAGCTGAGGCTGTTTTGTGCCCCAGTGCAGGACACTGTTGGGGGATGCCTTTGTGAGACCCTGGAACCCACGCCACCTGTATGCTTTCACTCCCATTCCCCCAATCCACAAAGCTCTAATTGAGGTTTGGAGGGACAAGGCATGAATGATCCTGCCACACCAGTTCTGGTACCACTCTCCCAGATCTCCTCAGCCTCAGCAGCAGGCTTCCATGGCAACTACCACTTCATCCAGACCTGCTCTCTTGCTCTCAGGAAAGGGTCTTTCACCCAGATCTTCAGTCCCTGCACCAGACAGCCTGGGTCCTGAGTGGCTAGAGTTCCAGGCTTTGGGTCTCTCTGATGAAGTCTTCCACATACTGTTTGTTGTTTATACCTGTATTTCCTAATATCCATTCCTAAAATGCACATCTTGTCTGAAACAACTCACCTGTATGTACTGAACTTATGCATTTGACGTTTATACCTGTTTTTGAGTTCTATTGTTGTTGTATTTAAAACGGTGTTTGATGACTTCTTAGGCCCCCATCCCTCAGGACACATCTGGAATCGAGCAGTAGTCTACTCAGTGCGCTCTCTCAGTGAAACTTTTAAATAAATAAATAACATACTGTAGTGGAACCCTCTCGGGAAACAGTGAACTCTCAGGACGGTCAGGGAGTGAGACACAGAAGAGACATGAGTGAGGCCTTCAAGTGCTTGAAAGGGATGAATAAGGTTGATAAGGAGAGTCTCTTTAAGCTGAGTGGCAATCATAACACGAGGGGGCATAGTCTTAAGCTGGAGGGCGGGAGGTTTAGGAGGGAGGTCAGGAAGCACTTCTTCACAGAGAGGGTGATAGACACTTGGAATGCGCTGCCGGAAGAGGTAATCTCATTGAAGACAGTGGGCAGCTTTAAGACAGGCTGGGATAGGCATAGGGGAAAGGTAAGGATCATGGGTAGGGAGGATGGGAGGAGTCGGGAGGGAGGGCAGGGACATTAACTCAAGCTGTGGACCCTGCAATACGAGCAGACTTGATAGACCAAATAGTCTTCTTCTGCTGACTTCTTCATATGTTCGTATGACTCACCAGTGCTACAACGTCAAATGGAAGAGGTTTTCCATCTGGTGTCAGGGTGAGGAGCTAGATCCCTTGTCCTGCCCAGTGGTGAGCATTCTGGATTACCTTTGGTCCCTCTCTTAGTCGGGCATCCAGTCAGTGACCCTCAATGTGCACCTGGCAGCCATCTCTGCATACCAAGTGTGGACTGGTATACCAACAGTGATGCAGGAGAAGGTGGTCAGGTGCTCCTGTAAAGGTCTTGATCATCTATCCCCTGCCGGTGCGTGTACCACCACCTTGGGACTTGTTGCTGGTTTTGGCTATGCTTATGGGCAAGCCATTTGAGTTTATGCACAGGTGTCACATCTCCCACCTGTCATGGAAAGCCACCTTCTTGGTGACCATCACCTCCGCCAGAAGGATCAGTGAGCTCCACGCACTCTCTTTGAAGTCTCTGTGTTCGATTTTCCACAAGGAGAGTTGTCCTCTGCCCCAACCCAAAGTTCCTCCCAAAGGTTGTTTCAGAGTTTCACCTTAACCAGGTGATGTATCTCCCAGTATACTTTACCAACCCAACCTCAGAGGCCAAGTACAGGCTCCATATGTTGAACCTGAGGTGAACGCTTACATTTTTTAAGGAGTGTGGGGCTGGAGTTCAAGGTGTGGTTAGCCAGTTGTTTGTCACCTATGCCGAAGCCACACCTGGCAGATCAACAGCTAAGCGGATGATTGGCAGGTGGATAGTCTCCTGCATCAACCTCTGCTATAGGTTGGCTGGTAGGGAGCCTCCTGTTGAGCTTAGGGCTCATTCCACTAGACATACCACTCCCTCAGTGGCTGCTTCCAGGGGCGTCCCTATTCAGGAAATCTGCAGGGCTGCTACCTGGAAGTCAGCACACACCTTCATTTCCCACTACCACACTGACCTTGAGTCACGCTGGGATGCTGGTTTTCGGGCCTCTGTTCTCCAGTCTCTTTTTTCCCAAATAGGAGGTATGTGCCTTGCCCCCTCCTCCCGGAGAACTGCTAGGAGTAAAAAGTGTAGATGGCACACCATATCCACATTCCTAGAAATGAGGGCTATTCACCTGTAACCATAGTTCTAGGAAGTGGTATATTGTGTGCATCCATGCAACCCACTCGACCCCCCCCCCAGCAAGTGGCACACTTTCTTGCTTCCAGTGTGCAAAATATGACATCACAGGGCAGTGCCGAGGAGGATACCACCCCAGTGGGTGGGAGGAGCCAGCTTGAAGACCTTCCAGCTGGATCCTTAAAGGGAAAGGAGTATTGCAGAAGTGTGGATGTACACCATATACCACTACTAGAACTACGGTTACAGGTGAGTAACCCTTATTTATGTTCCAAGCCAGGAATCTTAGTCAAGTTGGCAGAGGCAGAACACAGCCTCAGGGGACAAGCCTTACATAAAAAAACGTAAACACACAGAATATGATGACAGAGAAAGGTGCATTGGCCCATTCTGTCTGCTTGCCCTACCTCAGGGTAGGTATCATGGTGTCTACCTTAGTGAACTAGGGAGACTGGAGCCAAGCAAGATAGTGCCTTACTTCCCTAGTCCCTCCCTAATGTTCAGAGGGCTTGATTTATACTTACTACTACTAGTTACCTCACTCCACCCCGCAGTGCTGATGTCAGCTATGAGTCCAGGTGTTGGACATGCTTTCCAAACTACAAAAGAGGTAACATGGGTCATGCTGTGTCCCCCCCAACACACACACACTACACACTTCTGACTTTTCAAGCTGTTCTGGGAAGGTTCAGGATCTAGTCTGTTCAGCAGTATGAATAGGAAAAGTAGTGCAGCGATAAGAAGTCTGTGCCCTCCCCATTGTTATTGGAATGCTGAGAAAATAAAGTATTAATGCGTTAGCTACATCATACTTCACTGACAGTCCTATTTAGCATCTCCTTAGAAATTGGAGTGGTTCTGGAGTACAGGAGGAGGGTAGGTGTTGTTCCCTTCATAGAAGTGGTAGCAGGGAAGAGGCTGGCAATTGCAGGCCAGTCAGCCTGACATCGGTGCTGGGAAGGTTAATGGAGTCACTGCTGAAGGAAAGGATTGTTGAATGTCTTGAATCCAGTGGAGGAAGGAGGACATGTCAAATGAATCTGATAGATTTCTTTGACTAGGTGACCAGGGAACTAGATCAGGGTGGAGCGATGGACATGGCCTACCTAGATTTCAGTAAGGCTTTCAACACCATTCCAAATAGGAGGCTAGTAAGCAAGCTGGGTAGCTTAGAAATGGATCCAGAGATGGTAAACTGGTTAAGAAATTGGTAGGAGATAGGCGGCAGTGAGGGGTGGTAAATGGAGTTCACTCTGAGTAAGGGAGGGTGACCAGGGGGTGCCTTAGGGATCAGTACTGGGACCGGTCCTGTTTAATGTGTTTATAAGTGACATTACAGAGGAGTTGGAAAGGAAGGTCTGCCTCTTTGTGGATGACACTAAAATCTGTAGTAAGGTGGACACTGTTGGGGGGTGGGTGGAAAGGACAAGCAGAGACCTGGGAAAACTAGAGTAGTGGTCAAGGGTATGGCAGCTGGGTTTTAACACAAAAAAAGTGCAAAGTAATACACTTGGGGCACAGGAGCCCATGGGCAGAATACAGAATGGGAGGAGTGGTACTGACCACCACCAAGCAGGAAAGGACCTGAGGGTAGTCATATCGGATGACTTAAAGGTGGCAAGAGAGTGTGACAAGGCAGTTGGGAGGGCTAGTGGGATGCTGGTGTGCATAGGAAGGGGTTTCAACAGCAAAAAGAGGAAACATAGAAATTGACAGTAGACCATCCAGTCTGCCCATTTTTTCTACCTTATGAATGTGCCATAGGTATGTACTCTGTCAATGGCCTATCTGTTCTTACTCATCTGTATTGCTCCCTTATGCCTATCTCATGTCTGTTTGAAGCCCTGCACTGTATTAATATCCACCACTTTCTGAGGTAGACCGTTCCATGCATCCACCACCCTTTCTGGGAAAAAGAAATTCCTCACATTACCCCTTAATCGGCCTCCCTCTGATCTCATGCTGTGTCCTCTTGTCCTGCTGTTTTTCTTATATTGAAACATGTTAGAGGAAGGTGGTATTGTCTCCGTTTAGATCGCTAGTAAGACCCCACCTAAAGTACTCTGTCCAGTTCTGAAGAACACATCTCCAGAAGGACATAGACAGAGGGTTCCATGTCATTTTCGCGCAGGAATTTTAAGCGTGATAATTTACTGCATGTACAGTACAGCGCAATCATTTATCTCACATGCAGTTCAACACGCGAATATGTTCAGCTAAATCCCTCACTGCAACATGGATGTTATCAATGAACGTGTCTAGCTAAATCCCCTCGCTGCAGCATGGATGTTGTCAATGAATGTGTTCAGCTAAATCCCTCGCTGCAGTGTGGATGTTATCAATGAAAGTGTCCAGCTAAATCCCTCGCTGCAGCATGGGTGTTATCAATGAATGTGTCCAGCTAAATCCCTCGCTGCAGCTTGGATGTTATCAATGAATGCTCCCTCAGTTAAGAAGTGGATGACAGCCAATAAAAAGCTTTGTCTGTTCTTTCATCCAGTAGTGATCTCTAGTATAGCCCTGCGTAATTATATGGTAATTTCACTACATAAAACGAGCAGTTTAGCAGTCGACTTCCTCCTTACAGCAGTGATGCCGCTTCATTTTGTTCTGAGCACTAGAGGGCAACCTCTTCTTATTCATGAGAGATATCTAGCGAAAGTATGGTTTAAATGAATACTAGAAGTGTATTCAATATGATGCATTTAAATGTCCTGCCCGGATTCACACCGAATTGGATGCCATAACGAAATTTGTGCAGACACACAACCATGTTCCCGAACCCAGCAGATGCTGAGGTTCGCAAAGTTGTGAACACCATGAAGGAGAAGGCAGGTAGCTCTCAGGAGACAACGCAGCAGATAGTTGTGGGTGCCACTAGTGAAATTAGCCAATCATTTAGTGGCCTGCTTCCTTCTTTCTCCAGTCTAAAAGGAACGGCACAAAGAGCTCGTCAAACTGCTGCTATTGTTCCAAGTCAGCCTGCCACCCTCTGGGAACTAATAATTCCGGCTGAATACACTAAAACGGATTGTGGAGGATTATTTCTGCTTCACGATTCTGGATTAAATGACAGCAAATATTTTATTATATTTTCAATGTGAAAAATTTACAATACATGCGAGCTACAGAACATTGGTTTGCTGATGATACGTTTAAAGCAACCCCAACACTATTTTGGCAGTTGTGCACCATTCATGGCTTACGATTCACAGCAGTGATACCCTGTCTTTGTGTTGATGTCAAACAGGACATATAACAGCTATACTAGGGTTCTGGGGCAGCTGAAAGTTTTGTGTTCTGAGCTAGCACCACTAACCATAATGACTGACTTTGAGTTGGCTGCTGCTAAAGCTCTGCGACCGAATTCCCCTCAGCTGCCACACACGGTTGCTTTTTCCACCTGTGCCAGGCTGTATGAAGAAAGGTGCAAGAACATCAAGACCCTAGTAAAAAAATATACAATTGATGTTGAATTTGCATTACATATCAGGATGCTTCCCGCATTAGCCTATGTACCATCAGCAGATGTTGTCATTGCCTTTGAACATCTTAGGTCATCTGACTTATACATGACTAACGATGACCAACTGGCCCCCCTTGTTGACTACTTTGAGGACACCTGGATATGGAGGCCAGCTGGTTGCCGTAGACCACATTTCAACATCGAGTTTTGGAACTGCAGTGATGCAGATAAAAAAGGGTTGCCCAGGACAATTAATGCTGTAGAGGGTTGGCACAGAGGATTTAACAGTCTCTTGGGGGCAGCCACCCCATAGTATGGAAATTAATCAAGGCATTGAGCGTAGAGCAAAACAGTGAGATTAAAATCGAGCGGTACCTTGCAGACATGGACCCACCAGTGCCCAGTAAAAAGTACAGGGACACTGCAAAAGGAATCACAGCAGTTGTTTCTGCCTATGGGAGTACTGATTACTGTGACTATCTGAGGGGTGTCACTCACAATTTCCAATTGCAGGTTTAATCCTGTAGCTTTAGGACTGGTTGTGTTGTGTTCACTGAAACACTAAGAAATACTGAACAGATTTCAATTATTATGAAATAAAGTTTGACCTTTTAATAGATTAATATTTAAAACATAACTGCACTCCACTGCGTTCAGTTAAACTTCGTACTACTCAGATCATCTAACATCTTCCGCATGCCGAAAGTGACGTAATCACAATGCGACGCACAACGCGAGTTGGATTAATTGCTGCTCTTGCCAGAAGATATGGAGTTAGAAACTATGGTAAGCAATAAATTAATGTTTTACAAGCTGCTAATTTTGAATGAAATGCTGCACCCAGTGCGAGTATTGTTGGAGCGAAATACGCTGTAGTAGCCTGTTGTGAATGTAGTCCTGCTACAGTTGTTTTGTTGGAGCCAAATACAAAAATGAGCTTTACGATGAAGTAGCATTATGCTAAAAAGATCTTTGTGATGTAGTGGCAATATGCTAGAATGAGCTTTGCAATTAAATGGCTGACGCTATATTGTTTTAGCTGAAATGTTTGCGCTGAATATTTTACGCTGAATTGACATGATACCAGACAGAGTGGAGGTGGTCCAGAGGAGGCAACTAAAATGGTGCAGAGTCTGCATCAGAAGCCTTAGAACGAGAGACTTAAGGACCTAAATATGTACACTCTGAAAGAGAGAAAGGAGAGGGGTGATATGATAGAGACCTTTAAATACTTCACTGGGGTAAATGAAGCACAGGAGGGAAGCATTTTTCAGAAGAAAAGGTTTTCAAGGGCAAGGGGACATGGTAAGAAGCTGGATGGGGTAGATTCAGGAGAGATGTGAGGAAGTATTTCTTTACAGAAGGAGTGGTGGATTCCTGGAACAGTCTTCCAGCAGAGGTTGTGGGGGCGGAAACAGTGGTGGGATTCAAGAATGCATGGGATAGGCACAAGGGAATCTTAGGGAAGGGGAGAGGGGGTGAATCGGCCAGAGATCAAGTAGCATCTGCGGTGATATTGTAGGCAGGGAAAAATGGGCATAGTAGGTGTGCTAAGCAGTCCTTATATGCCTTCGTTTTTTTTTCATTGCACTTTCAGTATAGTAATCTGATGCACATTTTCTTACATTTTCATGAGTATTTAACTGCATCTGGTAGGGCCTAAAGAATAGGGTAACCAGATTTACCAAATGAAAAACAAGGAAACCCTGTTGACATGACTTCACAGCATGACAGCTTGTGACGTTACATTGTAACTATCTGACATATGACTACCCACTGCATCTTTACTAGCGCTAGCAGTAACAGATCAGCATGACTATCCGAGGCGCATCCAGCCACTGAGTCACTACAGATGTTGGAGACACCACCAGCCCCAAATTAGTCTGACTGTCCCAGGGATGCCCAGCTACTGAATCACTATGACAGTTGGAGACTTGTCTGCCACCAGATCACCACAGCTGTTAAGAGACATGCTCATCCCATGAATCTCTACAGATGGCAGAGACTCACCCAGCCTTGCAGTCACCACAGATGTTGGTGACATACCCAGCCCTGAATGAATTTCTGAGGGTGTTGGTGACATACCAAGTATCGCTGTCAATGTCGGAGAGACACCCAGTCATGAATCACCACATCTGTTGGAGTGAGCTTCAGAATTGCCACAGATGACAGACACACAGCTCTTAAATTGCTACAGGTACTGTTTTAGATAGACATACTTTGCCCACAAATTGCAGTTGATGTCAGACATTCACAGCCCCTGAAGTGCTTCAGTTGTTAGACACCCCAGTCCCAAATCTTTACTGCTGTTGGAGACATGCCCAGCCTACAAATTGCCATTTCTGTCAAAGGCATTGCCCGGCCCTGAGGTGCCACAACTGCCAAAGACACCGCAATGCATGCCCAGCCAACTGCCATTTCTGTCTGCAGCATTGTCCAGCCCCCATGATGCCGCAGCTGACAAGACACCCTAATCCCAGATCGGCGCTGCTGTTGGAAATATGTCGAGCCCACAAACTGCCATTGCTGTCAGAGACATTGGCCAGCCCCCAAAGTGCTGCAGCTGACTGCCCTAACTCTGCACTGCTGAAGAGACAAGCCCAGTCCACAAATTGTCATTGTTGTCTGAGACATTGCTTAGCTCTCGGAGTGCTACAGCTGTGTGAGACATACCAAAAATTGGATCTCTGTGGCTGCAAGAGACAAGGCCAGTCCCCAGTTTACAACAGATTTTGGAGTTATTCTCTGACTTTCCTTTTTGAATTAAGCCTTTTAAGCCGATACTTTGTAATGAGTCATTTTTATTTCTTAAAGGGAAAGCATCTAAAGTTGGTGGAGAACCAGGAATCACCAGAGCAGTTCTTTCCAAAATTCAGGTAATCCTATAAGAATATGCTGTTTAGTAAGTAAAGTATTTTATTGTTCACAGTTCATTTACCTCAGATATGCTGACTAAGATGCAGCATCTGTTTTTCAGTGCGACTTTGCTTCCTCTCCATTTTACATCAGGAAGTATGGAAGCAAATGGTCTTCTAGGTCAAGTTATTGCAAGTCCCACATCACTGAAAACTTTCTTTCTCTTTCAAAATGGCTCCTCTGCTGCTGTGTTTACATTACTACCCCACCCTGTAATGACTGCGGCAGCACTCCTACGCATCAACATTCTGTAATTGGGTCAAGCCACTGCGCATCCGACACTCTACTGATAACTTTGCTCAAACTGCACAAACTTGCACTGTTCTTTTTCCTAGCACATTTATATGATTTACCAGACTTTTTACTCGCTGAAGACATTGCTCTAGCTTACAGTCCCTTAAAGCCTCAGTATTTCATAGTACAGGATTGCCTGTATTTCTTGCTGCGTATCTGATACCACTCACAGACTCTCTCATGGCTTTGAAAATTATACTGACACTGAACCTATAATTATGCTCACAGTCGATTGCTTAGAATTCTTGCTTTTGCTTGTAAAACTTAACACAGTCCTTCTTTGCAAAGTGATAACACTGCTACACACAGATTCAGCTGGCTTTTGGCAAAATCACTTAGTTTGAGCAATTATTTCTGTTGGTACTCACTGTTTTCGGTAACTGTTTGCTGCGATGGAAAAACTGCCTGCAGCCAGTCTTGAAGGCCTTTGGAAAGAAGCGGGCTGGCAGTCTTGCCGATTTGTCCCTCTGAATACAGCACTCACAGTCCAGTCGATCAAGATGGGGGTTGAGCCCGAATTTAAACAGAAAAGTCCGTTTTTAAACTTTTTACAGTGCTTTCAGTCACCGCGACGCTCCTCCTGGTAAGCCAGTTCACACACTCCACTCACTCTCCCTCTCGAATGCTGTGCAGTCGCTCTAGAGCTGGCTTGGGGGCGGGACTGATTGCAGTCACACCAATCACTCGATGCCATGCAAATGAGCCTCTTTCCTCTTGTGCTCTTCTCCTCTCGGCGATCGTCGAGCAGGCAAATTTAAACTGCAAAACCACACTTTTTTTATTTTTCAACTGACTCCACGACGGAAGCCCATTTCAAACATTTTTCATGGCCATTAAGCAAAACAAGTCTCTCAGTTCACACAGAAAGCATTTCCAACATCTAGGGCACAATTTTCGTTTTGCTACCCACAGTTTTCCACACTTTTCTTTGTCACAAACACTTTTAAGCTGGCAAACGCTGTAATTTGATGCAGGACAAGGGCATACACTCTCAGGCTTTACTGCTCCTTGGTAAACAGTTGGCATTTTAATAGCAGCACATGGATAACAGCACACAGCGGCACATTAGTTAAACGTTGCTTCAGCTTTTTGGGCTACCCACTGCCAGATGACCAAAACGCTAGCCATTGTCTGAGCGACCTTTCTTACATTCCTCCCTAAATTCCAAACCCAAATCCTCAGCGGTGCCTCCATTTTTGTAATCCCCACCCAGGTATGCCGTTTCTATCTGACAGCTCTACCTGGTGGGCTTGGTTCGGGGAGGAATATGTCACTCGGCACATTGGCTAGGTTTGGTTACTCTGCAACAGAGGCACCCAAGTAACTCCGAACACAAGAAGCAATAACTGTAATGTCCAATACCAGAAGTGGGATTCTAAAGTGTGGCTTTTATTCACATCCAACAGAATAAACAAAGCATAGATGCACCCCCAGGAGGCTACACTCCTGGTAATGCAGATTTATGGAGACCAGAACACATCCTCATCACTTTAGCCCTCAGGCTCTAAAACACACTGGGCACTAAGCCCGAACTTGTCTGCTGCTCTGGGTACTTAAAAACCCTTGCCAGCCACTTGGACACTTTCCATATAGCATGGAAACGTTTACTGGTGGCTCCTAAACCACCTATGAGCACTTCTGCTCCATAAGGAAACTTCCTCATCAGTCCCGTCTGGGTACTTTCCTCAGGCACTGGCCAGGTACCCAAGAGAAAGCAACAGGTGTCCCAGAGCAAATCCGTAGAGGTGAATTTGGTTACTACTGATGGGGGTCTCCACCTCTCGCTCCCATAATTCATACCCGGCCATCTCCCTGGACTGTAACACCTCATCCTTTAAAACACTTTGCTGTCTAGATTCTTTTTGAATGTATTCACATTCAGTCTACTGTCTTTACATCCCATGTGTGCTGAACTTGAACATACTTATCAAGTGGCTGTGTCCATTACTCTAGACCCCCCACAGAGTTAAGCAGTCCAATCCCCACATCTTCCAAACTGTACTTGGCTGTCTTTTCCTGACCCCACAGTAACAGTCACTTTAGGTTAATTTTGTTTCAGGTGAAAACACATGGCCCTTTAGCAGAGCGAACTCGCCGCTTGGTTGCAGGTGCCCCACAGGCGTTTTCTCCTCAAAGGAAATCTCATCCAGAACTTCTGGTGCCTCAGCACGAACTTAAATCAGGCAGCTTCTTTTCTTTAGCTGGACCAGTGGGGTTGCCCCTGGAAGCAGGCTGATTCCTTCCCCCCATCCCTGCAGAGATGGGGCCCTGAACCACTGAAAGTGGTCTCCACCACTTCAGTGTGCTCTTCTTGTGTTCCTCTTCAGTTGAGAACACACACCTATACAACAAAAAATAGCTCTTTGACAGAGCTTAGAGCTCTGAGGGCCTACTTACAGCAGAGCACCTCTTCTACTGACTGCACAAACTCTACTCAACTCACAGACTGACTTCAGGTTCCCCAACGTTCTACTCTAACCTCCAACTGCAACATTCCAGTGTGGCTTATGCAGCTGCGACAGTTCTAAATGATGTCATCCCTCAGTCTCAGCTGAGACTGAGAACAGAGTGAGACAGTGTGAAATGCATTTAAATGTGACCTATAAAGAACAAGAGTACCCATTCCCATCCCCACATACCTTTCTAGCACTGCTGCGGGAGTTCAGGGATGTAATTGCCTTTATTTTTTAATTCTATAGTTACATTTTACTAAAATGCTGAAAGTTACAGCCAAACCCGGAAGCGCAGAGCGGCCCCGATTGAGCGGGTGCAAGTGTTTATGGGTATTATACCCATTTAGTGACGTTGCTAGCACCACTGCTCTTATTGCAGCAGCAGTGGCGATAGTTTATAATATTTATTTTATTGCTTCCACGGGGGTCTTGGCACCTGAAAGATTACTTATAGCAACACCTGGACAGGCTGTTGATGTAAGTAATATTTCCGAGTGTCAGGGGCCCGATGAAGCTAAGCAAATATTATGAACCACTGCTGCTGCAATAAGAGCAATGATAATGCGTCTTAACAGATATATAACACACCGGCAATCGAGCTCTGAACACAAATGTTCGGCGCAACTTCGGCGTTTTAATAAAATGTAGCTATCGGGTAAAAGCCAAAACAATGCATCCTGATCTGCATATCAAAGCGTATGTAACGTATGAGTACTCTTGTTCTTTACAAATCTGCCCAACAGAGTTTCTAGCTGCCTTCCCTGCCTACCACTAGGTCTTACTGGGATTCTAGTAACCCCGGGTAACAGGGGGGTTACATCTGCTATTTAGTTCTGCTGAAATCCTTCATTGCATCAACAGTGACATCTAGCAATTTCTTTCATACAACATAATTTGTAGTGAGGAAGAAAAATGTGCAATACAGGGGATCAAACTTGGGCTTGTGTAGGTCTAAAACCCTAATTCTAGACCTAAAAGCCCTGTCATTGATATCATCAGTGACAACATGCATCTGAATCAGTCACGCTAAATGTAACATTAAACTGGACTAAATGCACAAAAAAGTATGCATGACCACAGAAAGTGCTAACAGCTATGCTGTTGACACCTAAAAACAGTGTCCTTGTTAACCTCTGAAAAGCTGTCCATATTAGTGGAATCTGCCAGTTTTTTCCTGCCTAGCTCAGCGAGTGTCCCAGCCCAGGTTTCTATAGCTCTCGTATGCCCATGTACAGTACATTACCAGCAGAAAGGACTAGTGTGGGCCCAAAAGGATCAGATGCTGTAATGTACCTGTTGGTCCACATCACCTACTTTGCCTTGTTCTTGTATCTAAACAGTGCTGCTGTTAAGGAGCATTGTCATTCCTCTGTTAGAATCTGGGACAGCTGCACTGCAGTGTCCTTGCTGGATTAGTCCTGCACTGATTAATGAGATGTGCATTCCTTTTCAGGTCTGTGACAAGCCTCCTGTGTATTTGCTGGATACTCCTGGAGTGATGTCTCCACAAATAGGAAGCTTAGAGACTGGTATGAAGCTGGCTCTCTGTGGTGAGTTCTCTTTGCCATTACTAACCCTCTTGTGCATACAGAGCTGAACACTAATGGTGCAATTTACCTCTCTATTCTGTACCTCTCAAGCCTATGATATTAAAATTAGGGATTGTATTTTACAAAAATCAGGGCCGAATAACTGAAATCGAGGTCTTATCAGTTGATATGAAAAATATTTTCTGGAGCCGGCACAGCGGTTGGATTTCTGCTTGCGACGCCAGCAACCCGGGTTCGGGAACGAGCCCGGAAGCTGGAGGGCCAGCTGGGAGAGGCTTGGCGTCCAGGGACTGCTCGTCCTCCCGGGGAAGGGCAAGAGCTCGGCTCTTGTCTGACCCAGTGGAGACCAGGTATAACAAGTCGGTTGCCTAGAGGAGGCATGTGCTAGACATCAGCGCTCAAGCTCCTTGCCAGGGGACACAGGTACATCACGAGAACACTGAAAACACCTTGCAGCCTCCTAGTAGGCGGAGCACCAGGCCCCTCCTTGCCTACCTGCCCAGGAGACAGCATCCCGACGAAAGACAGCCGTCACGAGGTGCATGGGCCCCCACCCCGTACCCCGCCTGGGGGGTACAACCACGGCTCAATGGGGGATGGACTGCACTGGTCACCAGGTAGGTGTGCGAGGGCTAAAAAGGCCGTAGGTGACTCCCGAAGAGATGGGGGCTGCGAGGAGGAGGGGAGCAACAAAATATATATATTTTCTGAGTACCAGCCAGGCTGTAGTATCATTTTGAAAGCTGGTGTTGTTTTGTGCTTCAATGACAGGAAGCTTTAATAGTAGCATTGTGAGACAGAATCGGGGACAAACCTAAAAATTAGGAACAGCAGATTCTTAAGGTATGACTGTGGCAGCTTTCTTCCACAACAAAGGAATAAGTCAATTTTGCACGTGGCTACTGTGTTTTGGCAACATTTCTGCCCTTCCATTTGGTACACAGTGATGTAGCTGTTTTGGGTGTATCCACACATGGAAGCCATGCCGCTTTTTTATTGGGGTGGGGTGGGGAGGTGGTGCAGAACAAAATATGCAACTGGGAGCAGACACATATCAGCAATACTACAGACCATGGGAGGTCCACACAGGGACAGAAAAACCCTGCAATGTTTTGAATTCTCACAACCTGAGGAGCTCAGCATTGCCAAAACTGATCAGCTCCAGGCACATTCACACACCAGCATCAGAAATGGAACACACAGATCAGGGTAAACATGACTACATAATCCTGATTGCACTGTTTATCTTAATAATGGATTAGAAGCTGCGTATTTTATTTGATGCAGCTTCATGCAAATACGGAGTCTTTCTGTATACACTCCAGACATACTGTAGCAAACGTGAGCCCTGACGTTGCTAGGGATATTTGTTGTCAATAATGGGAGAGCAATTCTGCATGCTGGAGTAAAGTGTGTTTTAATTTAGGAAGCCAACCACTTGTGTCTTTGTTCAACTTCATGCTACTGGTTGTGTCTAGCCTGAACTGAACAAAGGATATACAGTAGGCTGACTCAGAATATGCAGTTAATCTTCACACGGAAGGGGGCAGAACCAAGTGAGTTATTAAAGTCCTACTCCCTCACAAGTGGTAATAAATTGCATATTTTGAGACGGCACGGGGTCATAATGCCATAGAAAAAGCAGCATGGCAGAACAATGCTGCAGTCAAAACAGCGCATATAAAAAATTGAGTTGGTGAAAACACTGACCTAAACAATTACAGCACAGACCAGATGAACAAATGGGAAACATTCCCATTTCTTTGTCCTCCACATCCCCCAAAACTAAATTAACTATCTCCGAGGGGTGTGTGGAACAAAGCGATAAGGGAAACAGGGGGACACATACTTATTTTTTTTTTTTTTATGAAAAAAACAAAACATGTCGGAGATAGGGAACAAACCCCGATCCCCGGTCTCTACTGTGCCAGGTGCTTGTGCTTACACTCCACCACAGGAGCAACTTGACCAGGCACAGTACCTGTGGCTTCTTCAGCCCTTTCTGCAGTTCGCAGTGAGCAACAGGTGTAGCAGTAGATCTTACTTCTCGAGAGGGCTCTTGCAGTAGGTACTGTCAGGAGGGCTAAGCTGCCTGGCACTAGGACCACACAGAAAAATCTCTTGCTAGCAGTGTCTGGCGGGGGACTGCCCACCCAATGTCATGTGGCTGACATCAGCATGGTGCTATATAGTGAATGAGCCCCACACCCGCCCTCCAGTTCTTTCCCGACCTGCGCACATCAGACCTTGCAGAAAATTTTGCTTCTGTCAATGCCATCTTGGATGAGTATTTCCAATTCTTTATTTCTTATTTTCTTAAGTGTTTACTACAAAATGAATTGTGTATGTCCTCCCAAATCACATAAAACAAGGCAACTCCTATGGAACTCCGCTCCCCTCACAAAGATGAACATTCCCTCTGCCTGAGCCCAGAACACCAGGCAGAGGACTGTGAGTCCTGCCAGAGCTTCAACCAGGCCACATGGAAACATGGTCAGCAGATCTTGGAGGGCCTTCCGTTAAAATTAAAAATGGCCTCTATGGAGAAGGAGATGAAGAAGCTCAGGAGTTTGTCTTCTTCCCGGAAAGGCCATCAGAAGAAGACATGGAAAAGGAGAGACATCTGGACCAGGAATGGTCTGCATCGCGTCCACGGCCTCCTCCGGGAGTCGCGGGTGAGAAGGGGTCTACCCCCCCCCCTTGGAGAGGTTACTCCGGCCTCGACTGCCTCTGACACCACGGAGTAGCTGTTGGCCCCCCGCCAGGACAGATTTCGGTTCCAATGGGAGTCACCGGGTCACAAGAGGTACCTGCTACCCTTAGACCCTTCAAATCCACAGGGTCTGCTGTGAGTAGCATGGTCGGTAAGTCTGGCGTCGGCTCCACCAATGGCTGCACGACTGCGACAGATAAGTCACGTGTCAAGCCTTCCAACAGGCGCCCAGCCCCGGTTCTTCCATCAGGCCCTGATAACAGGCCTGATGTCGAGGAACCAGAACAGGTGTCGCCTGAGCCACAGCTAACCCCTGAGGGTCCTTCCCCTCGGGATTCTGCCCCTTCGCCCCTCAAGTTGGTCCCTCTGGTTTCCCCATTCCACAGGATCCAGAGAGGGGAGAGCATCCACCGTCAGGCACTGTCCCACTGCCGATGCCAGTTCACCCTACACGGGCCTAAATCCTCTACCTGTCCCACAAGGTCTTCAGGGCCCCACTGGGCAGCCATCGGGCCCAATGCGGCCTTTCCACTAGGGTGATTACAGAGACCTCTGTCGGGTCCCTTGGGCCCAACGCCGGGTCCATGGGGCCCACCATCAGGCCCTCCACCAGGTCCCACGGCTCCACCATCAGGTTCCCTACTGGGCCCAATAGCCCCACTGTTCCCTGCTGGGCCCAATAGCCCCGCTGTCGGAGCCTACGGCAAATCCATCGAACACTATACCAGCCTACCCAACGCCCGGCTATCCAGCACCACAATACGCTTTGGGGTATCCGATGCCAGGATTTCCCTCGGTGGGATACTCGATGCCAGGTTTTCATCAGTACTCTTCACCAGGCTATCCACAGTTGGGGTACCCGTCCCCTTATTACCAGGTACCGGGCTACCTGACTGCAGGATACGGACATCAGCCTCCTCCTCCACCTCAGCCACAGGTGGACCTGCAGGCGATGCTTCGTTCCTGGTGGGACAAAGCCAAATCCCAGCTCAGGTCAGAACTGGAAAAATGTCAGCCTCTGGTCACCCCTACATCAGTCACCAGAGAACAGACACAAAGACTACCATCCACGGACCCCCGCAGGTCTGTTGAGCCCCTACCGCTGCCACAACGGCCCACAGAAATCTCAAGACCCGTGGACCTCTCTAGACCTGTGGACATCCCTTTACCTAGACTCTGTACTCCCAACGAAAGCCTGACGTCAGAATCTGAATCCGACGCAGCCTCTTCGGGGTCTGATTATGAATTGCTTCTCCTGGAGGATCTGAAACCCAAGGACTCAGAAGTGTCTCCCCAAAGGATGTCTCATTCATGGATCTACTTAGACAGATCCAAGATGCTTACGATTGGCAGATGGAGGTGCAAAACCCCCAATGCCAGAGACTTGTGGAGCATTTTGAATGATCCTATCAGTCACCCACTCTCATACCACCTTGGATAGGCCCCCATGAGGACCTAGCCTCCATGATCTGGAAGCAGCCTACCTCCCTAGCACCAGTGGCACACAAGGCAGACAGGATGTACCAGACGCCAGAGGGGAAGGACCACCTTAGCGTCCATCCTAAGGCAGATTCTGTGGTCATCAGTGCTGTACACTACTGTACGTCAAAGCCTAAACACCTCCAGATAAGGAGTCCAAAGTACTGGACCAGTTTGGCAAGCAGTTTTACTCTTCGTTCACCTTGGCCATTAGAGCACTAAATCATATTGCTCATATGATTGTACACCAGAAGTCTGTACTAGATTAACTGGAGTCAAGGCTGGACAAGCTGCCCACCTCCGAACTGAAGGAGGACGTGGCCAACATGGTGAGGTCAGCTAGCTCTGCTAGCAGACACACACTGAGGGCCACCTATGATGCGGTGGATGCCTCGGCCAGAGGCATGGCTACCACGGTTTGCTTGAGAAGGCATGCATGGCTGAGGAGCTCTGGCTTGGCGCCTGAAGTACAGTCCATTATACAGGATGCCCCTTTCAGGGGTCCTGTCCTGTTCAGAGGGGATGTTAAAAGATATCCTTACGGATTTACAGGACAAGGGCAAAGCCTTGCGCTCTGTCCAGTTCATGTACAACCCCCCCCCCAGAAATCCAAACAGCCCTTTCGTCAGCAACAACAGCAGCAAAGGCATCAACAGCCCCGTTAGAACAAACTGGCCCTTTCAGCGGGCACGGCTCCCCCTGCTGAAGCCCATAGAGCATCTGGAACTGTGCTCTAACCCCCCCAAAATCTCCTAACTCGCTCAACATCCTCCCAACCACTCTCTCAGAGCAAGGAGGCAGGTTTGCAAACCACCTTCCGGGTTGGGAGGCAATAACAGAGGACGCATGGGTCCTTCAACTGATAGAGCAAGGACACATGATAGAGGCCCTCCTTCTACCCACTCCAGGTCATATTCACCTGGTCAGAAAGAGATAGGGTCACTGCTGCAGAAAACAGCCATAGAACCTGTTCCCAAAAGTCAGACGGGCAGGGGATTCTATTCCCACTTCTTTCTCGTCCCCAAGAAGACAGGCGACCTCAGACCAATACTAGACCTCAGCAGTGTGACCCTCTGTATGGAGTACAAGAGGTTTTGTATGCTGTCCCTTTTGGGTCATCTTCCCCAGTTAGATCAGGGGCATTGGCTCTGTGCTCTGGATATGCAGGATGCTTACCTACGTATTTCCATTTTCTCATCTCACTGCCACTTCCTCAGATTCTGTTTTCAGGAAGAGCATTTCCAGTTCAGGGCTCTTCCCTTCAGCCTTTCTTCGGCACCTAGGGTGTTCATGAAGTGCCTAGTGATGGTTGCAGAGGCTCTGTGCAGATGGGGAGTTCATGTGTTCCCCTACCTCGACGACTGGCTCCTCTCAGTGCTGTCGAGGGACAGTTTACTCGGGTCCCTATCTAGTACTCTGGACCTTTTCAGCAGTTGGGCATTTCAGTCAACCATTCCAAATCCCACCTCCTTTCTTCACAACGCCTACAATTTATTGGGGCAGTGTTGGACACAGTCCAGGGAAGATCCTTCTTTCCCACAGACAGGGTGGAGACTCTTCTTCGACAAGCTCACATGGTGGCTTCCTAGAGGTGGACTTCAGCAAGATTGATTCTTTGGCTGATAGGTCTAATGGCAGCTGCCATCCTGACTGTGTATCTGGCCAGACTCCACATGTGAGTCACACAATGGACTCTGAGTTCAGTGGGACCAGAGATCAAATGATCTGGACCATGTGGTTCTGGTCTCCGACCTGATGGCTCGGGACCTCCTGTGGTGTCAGAACCCAGACAACCTCCAAGGAGGTGTCCCCTTTCAGTCCCCACCCCTCCCAGACCCTCACGACAACAGATGCTTCGGGAATGGGATGAGGAGCCCACCTAGGAGTGCACAAGACTTAGGGTTCTTGGGCTCAGAGGGAACTTTCACTCCATATCGATGTACTGGAGATGAGAGCTGTGCAGTATGCCTTACAGGCCTTCCAGCACCTCCTCCAGCTGGGTTCTCTCATGATCCAGACAGACAACGTGTGTCATCTGGTACATCAACAAACTGGGGCACACGCTCTTACCCACTCTTTTGCGAAGCAATGAGAGTAAGGTGTTGGGCGGTTCAACACATTCTCCACCTCATGGCAGTACACATCCCAGGCATCCAAAAGGTCCTGGTGGATGTTCTCAGCCACGCCCAGGCCAGAGCCCATGAGTGGGAGCTGAGACAGTCAGTGATTGATGACGTATTTGCCCGATGGGGTCAGTCAGATATAAATCTGTTCGCATCCCCATTCAACACAAAACTACCAACCTTTTGCTTGCTCGCTCCAGGGCGTGGTGTTTTCTAGCGAGACGTGCTGTCTCTGTGCTGGACAGGGAGATTCCTGTACGCTTTCCCTCCTTTTCAGTTGCTGCAGATGGTGTTACTGAAACTGTAGGCAGAGGGAGCACACATGAGTCTAGAAACACACAAAAAGGCAGCTACCAACGAAAAAATTGGAGCCAAACAATACAGGCATCAAACAGAAAAACAGTGCGGCTACCCAATAATCGACGTAAAAAAGACCTGTAAGCTAAGGTAAGTAAAAAAAGCTTTTAATAAATAGCTTAAATGAGCAACATTACAAAACCACTACTGGCTGCATCAGATTTGGTTCTCTCTGCTTCAACAACTGACAGTGGAACCACTAGATCTTACTTCGAGAGGGTTCCTGCTTTAGGTCTTCACATATAGGCAAGCCCCCGACTTTTCTGCGATGCCGCGGCTGACCGCAGAATTAGCCGCGGAATTTGCGGCTACCCGCGGAAATTGCTGTCACCCGTGGAATTCAAGGCAGATCGCGGAATTAGTGCCTGATCACTGCAGAAGTTACAGCTGACCACCGAACTCCCCATCAAATTGTCTCTCCCTGCCAGATCAAAGGAAGGGTGTTTTGCGCAGGGGGCTGGCTTTAGTTACGGCGAGCAGCATGGCGTCTTAGATAGAGTGTACCGCAGGAGCTGACCATTTAACAGGCAATACACATCTTTAAAACTGCAGTCACTCCTTGGTTCGTCCTCCCCGTAGCTCTTCACTTCCTGAAAGTCGCAATAAACTAGTGTGCGGCGGAAGACTTCGTACCCCCGTTTCTTTTGTGAAGCCAGCCAGTAAGTTGTGCTGACAGGCCGGAGTTCGCACATTTCTCTGGAAGACTGGTTTTGCTTGGTTTTCAATTTTTTTTCTTTTTTTTTTTTTTCATTCCTCGTCTGTGACCGAAAGTCATGGTTCTCTTGACAGGTTTCACCCCTCCGACAGAAGGGATCTGGCAGCAGCAGCCCGACACCGCGGCCATTATTGGGGGGCAAGGATCTTGGAAGCAGGACCCTGTATGTGGCAAAAAAGTAGGAGACCGAGCAATGGATTTACTGTGAAGCTCGTGTGTTCATCTGTAGAAGGTCGTTCAGAAGGGTCGGTGGTCTCCGATATGTCCAGCCGTGGGAATTTTGCACCGCAGTGCGGTGATTCTTCCACATTAGAACTTTCTTGCCGATCACTGCCCTAGAAGTGTTTGTGTATAAGCTGCACCTGCCACCAACTCACAGTATTGTCGTTTTGTTGAGCCTTTCTTTATTTAGCTACAAATTAAAATGTCCAGGTAGCCATATTGTTACTGTGGCTTAGGTTGCAGATCAGATTTTTTTTTAAAGATTTGGTGTAACAATTTGTACTTTAGCCAAAAGGTTCTGGAACCCTGTATACAGTTGCAGTCGGTGTTGGCGTAGTTGCAGGGTGCGAAGAGGCAGCAACCCAGTATGCCACCACAGAAAAGTGCCATACAGTACACAGAGGCTACAGCCCACACTTAAGTGGACATGTTAGCAGTGCAAATGATGGTCTCTAGATGTTTGTGTGTTGAAATGTTTTTTAGCCTCAAACTTCTAAACTGCAACCACCATGGACGTCTGGGCATAGAATAACACCACATGCATGGCAGGCTGCCATGCCCAGAGAAGGTGGTATGTGGTGCTGCAACCTCAGGTGTTCTCTCACCCATACCATGCCTTTAGGCCTGCTTGTGGGCTGTGACTCCTTCAGTTTTTTGGGATCTTGATGGGGATACCTTTGGATCCTAGCAGTTCTCTTACTTAAATATATACCCGGTGGCTCCCTCTGCCTCCTGCATGATTCTAATGTACTGAAGTTATTACAGTGGTCCTTTATCAGTCTCTGACTTCAGATGACTACATACCCCTATTGGATGTCTGGGCTTCTCCTTAGAACTCCTTGCAGATGTTCTTCACCAGAAAAGTGCTGTGCTGCCTGTAGTTGGCTGGTGTGCATCTCCGCATGCATAGCACAGCACATCATTTGCATGCCAGTCCCTTTTCCTGTAGTGTTGCAGTTGCATAAGTGCAGGGAAAGCCTTGTGCCCCCATTGTGTATATCACAGCAAGATGCAGAATAGAACTATAATTACTGATGAGCCAATTTATTGACTGGACTGACACCACTTTCTAATGCTTTAATAACTGGATGATTGTTAACGGCATGAGTGTCGGACAAAGTGAAAGCCACTGCCCTCTCGCGCTCACAGAAACAAAATACCACAAAGAAGGAATTCTGATGGGGTCGGGGATTTACAGGGGAGGCGAGGGGGGGACAGCAACAGTGTCCTCTGGTTCTGATTTTCAAGCAGACTCGATAGACCTTTTGGCCTACTCTGCTGGCATCTTAGTATGTTAGTAAGGAAAACTGTCATTTTTTTGAACACAGCACTGGACTGACCAGCAGTTCTGTGTGTTTTTTTTTTGTTAAATGGGGTTTAACATTATTGATTTTCTTACAAGTCCACAGTGTGCAGTACAATCACAAAAAACTTCAGTGTACAACACCACATTGATTGGTTATTCTCTTGTGTGGTGAAAAGGTGGTCATAGCAGCCACTCAGCCCAATAAACGGGACTGTACATGGAGCCCTCAGTGGCAACTGGCCATGGTGGATGTGCATGTTTTGTTGCAATATCCAACTTGGGAGAAGGGATCAAACTGAAAGCTTAGAGCAGCAGAAGCTTCAAATCTGATAAATGCCCACGATGAGCAGCTCAGACGCCACTCCGTGAATGACGTCATGTACTGTCAGAACCCTGGGTTATGGAGAAAAAATAAAAACTGAGTGGCACAGTGAGATCCAGTTTTAAACCCCACTGAGGTATAAAATACCATGATTTACAAGTAAAACACACGGATACGTGGTTTTTATTAGTTAGTTTTATTACACTGACAGTACCTGTGAAAAGAAAAGTAATAGAAACATTGACAGCTTTGCAGTTGATTTTTAAGAGTATAAAGGTATAGCCACAAATTGTTCTGAATATGATCACCATATTAATTCTTGATGTGTGCCTGATCCCGTGTAGCGGTCAGAGCCCCATACAGTAAATAAATAAATACATCTATACTGTGCTCCGGGCATTGAATCGCATGTCTGGCATTCAGTTCAGAGTAGTCCAGCAGCTGCACAGGATGGCAAAGCATTCCTTTTATACATATATATATATATATATATGTATGTGTGTATATATATATATAAACATTGACAGACACAAACCTCACTGATTGTCTGAGGCTGTATCCAGTTGCTGGGTAAAAATTTTTTTTTAAATAACTAAAAAGAAAATAATCTCCATGGTCTGGCTACATAGTTAATGGGTGAATAAAAAAAATATAAATAGTACAGTGAAAAACAAAAAAAATGTCAAAAAATTAGGGTAAAAAGTGTGCCTCAGAATTGCCCCAGAAATAGGTGTCTAGTGCCGCAAAAGTTCTGCGGCAAATGGGAATCCTGCCTCAGAACTTTGCTCCAAAGTGCCGCAGAAAAATCGGGCCCATGCATATAGGACTGCACCCCCTGGCGTCGGGTCCAAATGGCAAATTCATTAGCTAACAGTCATCAGCAGGGACCCCGCCCGTCAGGTGGCTTAGCGTCAGCATGACTATAAAAGGGCTCGTCCCACGCCCACCCTCCAGTTCTTTCCTGCCATCGCATTAGTCCATTCGACAGACTGGGCAGAACAGCGATCAGTCGGACGCTTAGTATTCAGTGATTTAATGTCTGTTTTCTCTATATTCTTAAAAAAAGTATTGCGCAGTGTATGTCTTCTCATCCCAAGAAGAAGTTCTGCAGGTGCGGTGTGCAAATCTCACACGGGGACGACCACTCACAGTGCCTCCTCTGCCTGGCGCCTAAGCACAACTCGGCTGAGTGTTCCATTTGCCAGGGGTTCAACCAGGCCACGGGCACCTGTCATAAGAGGACCCTTGAGGCCCACCTTCTTTCCCAGAGACTAGCCTCCATGGAAAAGGAGCTTCAGGAGCTGAGAGAAAAGTTGTCGTTGCCAGCCCCTGAAAAAAGGAAGAAGAAGGATAAGAAGAGACACCGGGAGCAAAGCCTGTCTTCTCAGGGGAAAACCAGTCAGACATCCATCGACAACCAGGGTGGACCCTCTACTTCCGTGAGCACCACACCTGCTGGGCCATCATCCTCTCCAGTGGGCTGAACAACCTCTCCCCCCTCCCCCTCCCCTGCCGAGGTGAGCAGGCAGCCGGGGGTCTCCTCCTTAGAGGTCTCAGTTAGGTCTCCTGTCCAGAGCACTGCCGATAAGTCGCCCTCCTGCTCCGTCGCTGGGCACCCGGCCCAGGCCCACCAGCCTGACTGCGGTCCTACCGCGGTTAGCCCAGCCGCGCCTAGTAAGTTGTTTGATGGATCCTCTGTCAACCGCATAGATGAATCTGCTCTCCCGTCGGGCTCTCTTGTGGACCCCGACCCTGGGACAAGTCTGCTCACGGGGGAACCTTCATCCCTGCCGGTCTCTATTACCAGGGATTCACCACTAGTGCCCAACTTGTCTCTTATGTCGGATGCTTCTCCGGACCTGTCATTGGGGTCTCTGCCAGACCTTCCCCTCTTCGCCAGGCTCCATTCCGTCACCGGACCCCTTTTTACCTGGGGATCTGTCACCGGACCTAGGCAGCTCTGGTATGGACCCTTCTCCCTTGGGCCCTTTGCCTGCCCCACTGCCGCTGCCTAACGGCCCTTCGGCGCCCCCCCATTGCAGGGCCATCGGCTCCTCCTGATGGTCCTGCAGGTGGTTTTCCGGGGCCAGAACCCCACCACCCTCCTCCGGGAGGCCTGCCACCGGACAGTATCATTCCGGCGCTGGGCTATGTTCCGCTGACACTGGGTTACCTGCCAACACTATGTTGCCCTCCGACGCCTGGCTTCCCGACGCCAGGTTATCCATCACCAGGATACCCTGCACCGGGTTTTCAAGGGCAGGGATTGTACCAGTACCCTTACTGGCACCAACCACCCAGTTACCCCTCTTTTCCAGGGTACCAGCCCCACCAGACCATGAGTCCATCCTGGCATGGTGGAAAGATGCTCAGACGCAACTCCTGTCAGACCTTCACATAGCCTCAGCCAGTAGGGGCATCCCCCTCCCAAAGACTTCCCTCCTAGTCAGCACTCTCCTGAATCAAGCCTCTAGCACAGCTTCACCATGGGAAATTGCTGACCCCTCCCTGCCCTAGCAGACAGGAGTCTTCAGAATCAGATGAAGAGTCAGACATCGACCAGTCAGAACCCCACTCACCAGTCGAACCTCTACCCAAGGAGTCCCCTAAACCCCTCCCCGGACCCTTCCTTTGGGGAGCTTTTAAGGACCATCCAGAAGGCTTGTGGCTGGCTGTCAAGGAACTAGCCCCCCCTCCCCAAGCGCAAAGACTATCTGAGCATCTGGACCTTAGTAGTGTGGATCACCTCTCCGTTCCCCGCGAAATGGGACCACACGAAGATCTCGCGTCCACCATTTGGCAACAGCCCTCATCCATCCCGACTGTTTCCCATAAAGCGCATAGGACCTACTACCCCCCAAAAAGAGGTCTCTCACCTGACCAGAAAAAGCGAAAGCCGACTCCATGGTCATCACCGCGGCCCATGACAGATCGACGTAACTAAAACACCTGAGTGCTTCTCCCCACAAGGACTCCAAGCAGCTGGATCAATATAGCAGAAGAATGTATGCCTCATCCACCTGTGCCATCGGGTCATTAAACTATGTTTCCCACATGGTGGCCTTCCAGAAGTCCTCGCTGTCAGAACTGGAGAAGGATCTCCAGGTGATCCCTGATGAGCAACTTGGGACTAAACTCCTGGAGAAAGTAGAGATGAACAAATCATCCTGCCGTCACGCTCTCTGAGCAACATATGATTCCGTAGATTGGGCTGAGACCTCGGGGATCTGCCTCAGACAGATTGGCTGCGTCTGGCAGGTTTGGCACAGGACGTGCAATCGTCCCTCTTGGATGCACCTTTTAGGGGTCCAGTTCTGTTTGGCGGTGATGCCAAGGATATAATAACTGGGCTGCAGGAGAGCAGTAGGTCCCTCCGAGACGTACGCTCTATGTACCATGCTGGCCAGAAGACATGACAGCAGCCTTTTTGCCACCAACAGAAGTGTAACAAGAACTAGGGCAAGCATCAAAACACGTGAAGTGCCACCGGTTCAGGAGCACCAGCTCCTCAGGCCAGATTTGCCAAGGCTGCCTCAAGAGGAAAGGCTCCCCCCTCCCCTCCACATCCTGACTCGTTCCCCCTCCTCCCGCTTCCTCCTTCTCCCTCGGAGGAACCGTGGGGGGGGGGGTTCGGCCTCCACCTGGTAGGGTGGAAGGCCGTCACCGCAGACATATGGGCCTTACAACTCATACAAAGAGGTCACTCGATAGAGTTCCTGGAGAAACCTCCTTCAAACCCTCCAGGAAATTATTTCTACCCGTCGGGACAGATCCCTCTTGTCAGACAAGAAATTCAGCCTCTGCTGCAGAAAGCAGCCATAGAGCCCGTCCCTCCAGGGATTCTACTCCCACTTCCTCCTAGTTCCAAAAAAGACAGGGAATCTAAGACCTATCCTAGATCTCAGCATGCTGAATCTCTTCATGGAATACAAGAGATTCTGCATGCTGACTCTCTAGGGACTGTTGCCCCTGCTCCTTAAAAACACTTGGCTGTGCTCTCTGGAAATGCAGGATGCCTACCTACATATTCCCATCCTCCTGGCCCACCACCACTTCCTCAGGTTCTGCTTCCTGGAGGATCACTTCCAGTTCAAAGCTCTACCCTTTGGCCTGTCTTCAGCACCTCGGGTTTTCACCAAGTGTTTAGCGGTAGTAGCGGCATTCCTTCGCCGCAAGGGCATTTATTGTTCCCATATCTGGACAACTGGCTCTTTTTAGCCCCCTCGCCGGACAGCCTGAAGGAGTCCCTGTCCTCCAACCTGGACCTGTTTTCCAGCCTGGGAATTTCGGTCAACCTTCCCAAATCTCATATAGTACCCTCCCAGCACCTTCAGTTCATTGGAGCAGTGCTGGACATGGTCCAGCGCAAGGCCTTTCTCCCCCTCAACCGAGTGGAGACACTTATCTTGCAGGCCACATTAGTGGCGTCCTCTCGGTGGACCACGGCTCGGTCAGTCCTTCGCCTGTTGGGCCTCATGGCGATGCCCACAGTCCCCCTGGCCAGGCTGCATATGAGGGTAACCCAGTGGTCTCTCCGAGTCCAATGAGATCAACGCTCAGACAACATGGACCAAAAGGTCATGATCTCCAGCAGTCTTCAGAAAGATCTCTGGTGGAAGGATTCCGTCAATTAGTTTTTTGGGGGTGCTTCCTTCCACCCTCCGGTTCCATCTCAAACTCTTACTTCAGATGCCTCGAACACGGGTTGGGGAGCTCATTTAGGGGAACACAGAGTTTCTGGTCCGATATGGAGGAGAATCTTCACAACATCCTGGAGACAAGAGCAGATCTTATCTGTGTCAATCTTCACCATTCATCACAGATGGGTTACCTGGCCGGAGGTCAGGACCCAGGTTTTTTTAGGGGTAGGCGGGCCGACACACCATCAGCGCCGCCGAGGCCGGCGTACTGCGTGGCGCTTCGAGGGGTTGGCCCGTTGGGCTGTGTGGAAGCTCTGCATGCCTACCAGTTCTTCGTCTCCCGCCGTCGAGGTCGCTTTGTGGGAAGCTTCTGACAAGAATTTTAGGCCTTCAGCCTTTCGAGATTGGCGTTTTCAGTCCGTCGGTTGCCTGTCGGTTCTGTGTTCTGCCTTCACTCGACGTCGCCCGGTAAGATCTTTCCTTTTATTTGAATTCTGTGATGTCGAGTCTGTTTTGGTGTTTTTTTCCGACGGTCATGTCTCGGTCGGAGGACAGAAGTCTTGAGAGCAGGTCAGCCCCATGCGTCGGTGCCGTGCGGTAGAAATTCTCTTGTCACCCGACCAACCCGCGACCCGGTGTCTTCGTGTCTTGGCCCACTTCCGACATGGACTCGTCGCGGCGCCTGCTTCTCCATGGACGGCGGGGTCCTCGAACAGCCAGCAGCGTTGAAAGTGGGGCAAAGCTCCGCCCGACTTTTGGGGATAGGGTTAGCACTCGTCGGGCCAAACGGCTGTCTCGGCCCTTCCTCCGGGTCCCCTCCGGTTCTGTCACGGACAGAGGAGGAGGAGGCCTCGGCTCGCCTGCCTAGCCATCGCTGAGGCTCCTCCCTGGGCGCAGGGAGGCCCGTCCTGCTTCCTCCCGGGGAGGCGGGCGGGCGCCCTCTGACAATCGCCCCTTGGGGTGGAGGCTCCCCTAGTGTCGCTCCAGCGGCTCAGAAGGCCTGGGTCGGCGCCCGTCCTCGGCGCCGTCGGTCAGCGCCGCCGGAACGCCGTCGCCGTTAGCGGCGCTGAGCCCTATCGGTGCTGTCGTCGGTGCCGACTTCGCCTCGGCACCATGGGCTCAAGTCAGCGCCGTTGGCAGCGCCGTGGGATCAAATCAGCGTCCTCCTATGCCATTCTCGCCTTGGCACCCGTCCCTCGGCACTGAGGTTGAAACACGGCGCCCGTGCCTGGCCGCGGCTCAGCACCGTGGGGCCTTCGACTCCATCTGTTGGTGCCATCCTCGGTGCCGTCCACGCTCTTGGCGCTGTTCAGCGCTGGGTCTGCCTTCGGGGCCGTCGGCGGCGCCGCTACGGTCCTCGGTGCCGCTCGTGGGGCCGGGTGGCATAGGCTTCGGCTCCAAGGGTGCTGCTGGGGCTGCTGTCGGCGCCGTCCCTGTCCTTGGTACTGCTCCCGGTACTGGTGGATTTGACGGCGCTGTGACTGGCTCTGGCACTGGACCTCTGGCTCGAGCTGCCACAGTGCCTCCTGCAGGTCCCACTCGCGGGGTTGCAGAAGGCATGGGCGCTGGCTTGGGCACAGCACTGGCTGCCAGGCCCAGTGGCAAGGTTGGTTCTGCCCGCCCTCCTATGGTTTGGCTCAGAGCTTCGGACTCTACCTCTTCGGAGTCGGAGTCGAGCTCCGAGTCGGACGAGCAGTCACACCTCTCAGGGTTGGCTGCGGAGGAGGGCAGCACTGTGATCTCGTCAGCGAGTCGGAGCCAGCCCCTACTGAGGAGAGTCAGGTGGCCCCCGAGACTAGGGTCAGTGGTGCTGACCAGCAGGCAGTGGTGCGAGCCACCATAGCTCTGCAGCCTGGTCTTGGGGGTTTCATCGACCCCTCAGTGGTGGTACCCCCTCCAGTGGTGTGTCTTGATCGCCCAACTCTGCGGCCCATCGAGAAGCCTACAGGAGGGGAGGGTACTGTTCCTTGGGTCTCCCCTACGGGGGCTGCCCAGAGATGCCAGCTACCTAGGCTGGCCCTCTCGAGGAGGAGGAGGAGTCTCTCGGACTCTGAGGGTGTGGGGTCGGCGCGTCAGCCTTTTTCTGGGGTCCACTCGGGCCCTGGATGGAGCCATAGTGCGGATTTCCACCCTTCCCCCTCGGGTTCCTTGAGGGAGTCCCGTTCTTTTGAGGCAGGGGACCATCCTTCTGGACCTTTACAGCCCCGGTCGCCTCACTGGGGGGATTCTTCTGGGCGCAGCCAAGGCAGTACCAACGTGGTTGTACAGCTGTCGGCTGTGGGGTCTTCCGGTACACCCTCCTCGGGTGCTCACGGTCCGCTCCTAGCCCTGGTGGAGGTCAGCCAACTTCACTTCTCGGCTCTGCCCCTATCCCTCTGCCACATTCTCCTGCGCTCCCAGGCATTCTTGGTCCTAGCGGCCCTCTCACCTGGGAGCAGTTCAGAGCTGTGGCTGCCTGGTTCCCTGCTTATGTTAGGGCTATGGACAGCCAGGTTTTTCAACCTCCCCCCATGCAGCCACCCTCTGAACACATGGTGACCTCCAGCTCCTCATCCCCCTCTTCTGGGGGAGAGGAACCTTCTGTCCACATCTCTCCAGCTGCTGTTCTCTCGGAGTATCAGCGTTTCCTCGTGAGGATGTTGGAGGACTTGCACCTTTCGCCCTCTACTATCAGCAATCCTGAGCATGTGGCGCACGCCTTTCTAGGCGATTTTGGTGAGGCCACCCTTGTGGTGCCGCCCTGTCCAGCTCCCTTTCGGGAGGCATCCTTGCGTTTCTGGCAGAGGCCCTTCTCCGGAGTTCCTGCCCCAAGGGACCTCAGCCAGAGGTATTGCGCTCCCCCGGAGTCTCCAGGTTCCATGCCTCATCTGCAGTCTGACTCGACGCATCTGGACACTCCTGATGGGCTTCGCGCCCTCCACTGTGACTGGCCTCCAGATCAAGACTCCTCGGATTTTGATTTTTGGGGGAGGAGGACCTTCTACTCGGCATGGTTGCTCCTTTCTATTTCTGCTCATCAGGCCCACTATGCAGCCTACAACAGGTTCTTGTGGTCCAGGCTGGTCAGATCTAGCCTCGTTGCCTGACTCAGGAGCAAGCCAGACAAGCCATTGCACTCTGCACGTGGCCTGGGCTAGCAAGGCACAGCGGGCATCTTATGATACCAGCGAGGTAGCTACCGAGGTCGTGGTACAGCGATCTGCACTAGGAGATCGGCATGGCTATGTCTTTCGGTTGTCACCCTTGGCCCGGCGTGGGGTGATTAGTCTGCCACCAGGAACCTACCTTTTCTCGTAGAGTGAGATGGCGCTTGTCAGGGCAGCTACCTTCCCCCTCCGGGGGACCCCGTCTCTCTCTCCCCACTCTCCGGCCTCTCCAGGCCCTGAAGGTTCCCCCTCTTAGTGTGCCACCCACTGAGGGCTAAGGGACCCTGTCCCTTAGGGTGTATCGAAACAGCCCCCTTCGGGGGGGGGGCTTGGTACTCACCCACCTGTGATGAATGGTGAAGATTGACACAGATAAGATATGAAAATTACATACCTACCGTAATTCTGATCTTTCTTGTATCTTCACCATTCATCAACCTACCACCCCTCCCTCTCTGTGGCTCCCCTCTCCTCTTTGGGAGGCGGGGTAAAGTAAGGCACACCGCACTGGGATATTCTCCCTATGAGAGGGTAGACAGCTCGAGCGGCACTCCTTCTCTACTACTTGTCTCCACCCCGATTGGGTGGGAGTTGGTGGTTGCCCTCCTCTTGTTCTCCTTCTGGTTTCCATCCAACTATTTAAAAAAAAAAAAATTTTTTTTTTTTCACCAAACATTTTTATTGAGAGAGTACTAAATCCCTGTACCCTGTCCTTCTTCCAGAATAGCCGACTCTGCTTCTGGGGTATTTGCCAGTTATTCTGTGCCTTGAATTCTGGCAGAGAGCTTTGCTACTCCTTGCAGTTCCTATACAATCTGGTGATGGACAAGGGTCTTGGACTCTTGATACCTCTCCTCTCTCCTAAATTCTCTCCTCCCTACCCTCCCTTCTTCCGTTTCCAGAGATTGGGGCCCCTACCCAGTCCCCTTAGTCTAATCTCTTCTTTGCTGTCCTCTCAGTCATTATTTCTCCTTTTAGTTCAGTTATCCTTTCCTTTTTCTGTCCCTTGGACTCTCTTGTCCCATCCTCCATCCCTTCCTCTTACCTCTCCAGCGACTCAGAACTGGTAGGCAGGCGGGTCGACACAGCCTAACAGCCAATCCTCGGCGCTACATGATGCGATACGGCCTCGGTAAGGCGCCCGATGGTGTGTGACTCCGCTTCTGCCCAAAAAAAAAGCTCTGAGGTCCTGACTTCCGGCTAGGTAACCCATCTGTGATGAATGGTGAAGACACAGAAAGATCAGAATTACGGTAGGTACGTAATTTTCATTTCTTTACACTTTCCAGGCATTCCAGTCGCTTCTTCTCCCGGGAACACTCCTCATTCAGACAGACAATATGGCCACTGTCTGGTATCTAAACAAACAGGGAGGCACCTGATCGTACCCCCTTTGCAGGGGAGCGATAAGGGTGTAGTATTGGGTGATTCAGCATGGCCTGAACTTGACAGCAGTCCACATGCCGGGGGTCCCCAACATCCTGGTGGACAGTCTTGGCCATTCAGTCACTGGGGCTCACGAGTGGGCACTAAAGCAGGAGGTAGTGGAAGATCTGTTTCTTCTATGGGGTCAGCCAGACCTAGATCTGTTCGCTGCCCCATCCAGCACAAAACTACCCAGCTTTTGCTCGCTCGTTTTCGGGCATGGTGTTTTATGGCGAGACGCACTGTCTCTGTCCTGGACAGGGAGATTTCTGTACGCTTTCCCTCCCATTCCTCTAATTCAGAAGGTTCTGCTGAAGCTCCAGGCAGAGGGGGCTCACATGATTCTCATTGCCCCTCTGTGGCCTCGGCAGATACGGTTCCTGTTGTTGCAACAACTGGCTCTGGAACCACCAGTCCCTCTGCCTCTCTTTCACGAGGCCAGGAGCAGGGCACCTTGGTACATCTGAGCCTTAAGTCTCTCCATCTTCATGCGTGGCACCTGTGGACATAGCGATCTCTCGCTATGGAGTGTCAAGTCAGGAAGCTCAGGTCTTGTTGGAAGCTAGGAAGTTCTCCACTGGATCCACCTATGCCGTGAAATGGAAGAGATTTTCTATTTGGGCCACAGCAAAGTGCTTGGACCCATTTTCTTGCTCGGCCTCCCAGGTGTTAGAGTACCTCTTACTTCTGTCAGAGTTGGGCCTCAGTTATTCTTCACTGAAGGTCCATCTCTCTGTGGTGCCACCTTCCGGTGGATGGCAGAACCCTAGCTCAGCTAGAGGTTTCTAAGACTTTTTTGAAGGGGATGCTTCATATAAAATCTCCAGTCTGGAATCCTGTTCCTCCCTGGGATCTCAGTTTTATGTTGGAAAAGCTTACTTTGCCCCCTTCTGAACCGGCAGCCAGCTGTGATGTGCATTTTTTAGCATGGAAAACGCTCTTTTTAGTTGCTATCACATCAGCTCAAAGAGTTTCAGAGCTTCAGGCTCTAGTTTGTAGAGAGCCTTATTTAATTTTCCACAGGGACCAGGTGGTCCTGTGGACTAATCCTTCATTTCTTCCGAAAGTGATTTCAGAGATGACTCTAAATCAGAGTGTTGAATTGCCGTTTTTTCCCAGAGCACTCCAACAGGGGAGAATATCTCCTGCACACTCTTGATGTGCGCAGGATTTGGGGGTATTATACCTCTTGGACTAAAGAGGTTCATAAGTCGAACCTGCTCTTTGTTGCCTTTGCCTCCTAGTGTCAGGGCAAAGCGATCTTGAAACAGACCGGTGGCTGGCTAACTGTATTCATTACACTTACCAGAAGTACGAAAAAACCCTTCCAGGGGCGGTCAAAGGTCACTCCAGCAGGAGTGTGGCCACTTCCACCACCTTCCTCAGGAATGTGTCCACTGCGGATATCTGTGCAGCGGCCACTTGGTCTTCCATCCACACCTTCACTAAGCATTGCAGTCTGGACATTGCCTCTAGGCATTGAGCTGGCTTTGGCCTTGCAGTTTTGCAAGATCCTCTGTCTCGAACAGGCCCTTAGTTGGCAGACATCTTCCTCCTCCCGGAACCTCATCTCCGACTCCTTTTATTGTGTTAGACTGCTTGGTATTCAGTCCTGTTTGTGAAGACCTACTGCAGGAACCCTCTTGAAGTAAGATATAGCAGTTACATAAGAACTTACCATAACAGTAGCTCTTCAAGAGAGGTTCCTGCAGTAGGTCTGCTTTCCTTCCCATCTTTTCCTCAGCTCCTGTAGTTTTTCCTTATTTCCTGTCCAAGTCTCTGGCTTTGCCAGGGCAGGGTACCAGGAGTTGTCACTCCTCTCTTCTACTCCCCTTACTTAGGTCTCCAGTGGAAAAGAACTGGAGGGCAGGCGTAGGACCTCCCCTTTTATAGTCACGCTGACATTGCGTCACATGATGACGGGGACGGTCCCTGCTGATGATTGCTAGGTACAAGTTTGCCGTTCAAACCTGGCGCCAGGGGGCGCAGTCCTATATGTGAAGACCTACTGCAGGAACCTCTCTCGAAGATCTGTTACGGTAAGTTCTTATGTTACTGCTATTTCCCCTGCCCGTCTGCCAAGACTTTATGACACGAGAACAGGGCATCCTGGTCCATCCAGGCCTTCAGTCCCTTTAGATGCATGCGTGGCACCTATTGACATAGCCACCACTCATTTTGGAGTCTCCTCACGGGTGGCACAGGTTCTAGCTGAGGCAAGAGAGCGGTCTACTAGATCCACTTATGCAATGAATTGTAGGAAAAGATTTTCCATTTGGGCCACATCAAAGGAGTGGGATCCCTTCTCTTGCCCAGTACGCAAGTATTAGAGTATCTGCTGCACCTCTGTAACAAGGGTCTTATTTACTCAACCCTGAAGGTCTATTTATCTGCCATTTCTGCCTACCACATTCCAGTGGATGGCAAAACCATCGGAGGTATCCAAGACATTTCTAAAAGGAATACTTCATTTGAAACTCCCAGTCCAGAGTCCTGCTCCTCTCTGGGACCTGAATTTCATTTTTGAGAAACTCATGCTGCCTCCCTTTGAACCGGCAGCGAGGTGTGATTTGCGCTATCTGTTGTGGAAGGTGCTCTTTTTAGTTGCCATTACTTTGGCTCAGAGGATTTCTGAGTTACAGGCCCTGATGTGTAAGGAGCCTTATTTGATTTCTCACAGAGACCGGGTGGCTCTGCTTATTAAAGGGTCACATTCATGTCCAGTGGGCATCACACTCTGAAATCCCACAAAAAGCACTTTCAAACGAAGCATTGCGCTCATCCGTAGCTAGAAGCACCCCAGAGATACAGATGACAGAGTCTGTTCAGTATTAATACTACATTACAGCCATTTTTAGAACATTGTGATGTCACTGACGAACAAGCTGTGCTTAAGTCAGTGCATTTTAGGCACAACTTGTTCGTCAGTGACATCAGTGTTCTAAAATGGCTGTAATATATAGTATACTGAACAGACGGTCATCTGTATCTCTGGGATGCTTCCAGCTACAGATAAGCCCAATACCTCATTTGAAAGAGCTTTTTGTGTGTTTTCAGACTGTGATGGCCACTGGGCATGAAAGTGTCCCTTAGGTTTTGCCTAAGGTGGTTTCCCAAGTCCACCTTAAATCAAACCATTCAATTGCCGGTGTGCTTCCCTGAGCATTCCAACCGGGGGAAGCTATTCTAAACATACTAGATATACATAGAATTCTTCATTGTTATACTTCCAGGACTAAATCTGTTCAAAAGTCTGATCATTTATTTGTTTTCTTTGTGCCCAAAAGAGAGGGTGCTGTAATTTCTAAGCAGTGCTTATCCAAATGGTTGGCACACTGTATTACCTTTTGTTATCAGAAGTATAACAAACCACTCCAGGTTAAGTCAAAGGGCATTCTACCCAAGGAATGGCTGCCTCTACTGCTTGTTTCAAGAATGCTTCTGCCGCTGATATCTGTGTGGCCACCACTTGTAGTTCTGTCCACACCTTCACTATGCATTACAGTCTGGACAGTGCTTCTAGGCACAGGGCAGATTTTGGATTAGCTGTGTTACAGGATCTATTGTCTTGAAACCCTTGTTTCCTGCAGACCTTTCCTGCCTCCCGTGTCACAGACTTGTCTGTCTATAACTGCTTGGGACTCAGTCCTACGAGTTAGTACCTACTGCAAGAGCCCTCTTGAAGTAAGATAGTACAGTTATGTAAGAACTTACTGTAACAGTAGATCTTTGAGAGAGGCTCTTGCAGTAGGCACTGCTTTCCCTCGCACCTTCCCCCTGGGTCTCCTTCAGCTTCTTCTCCTGTTATAGCTTTTTAGTTCCAGGAGTCTACTTCTTTCTCCTGTCACCCTTTCTAGGTCTCCGGCAGGAGAACTGGAGGGCGGTCGTGGGGACCGCTCACTATATAGTGCCATGCTGACGTCAGTCACGTGACATCGGGTGGGTTGTCCCCCACCAGACACTGCTAGCTAGAAATTTTTCCGTGTGGTCCTTGCGTCTAGCGACTTAGTCCTACCTGTTAGTACCTACTGCAAGAGCCTCTCTCGACGATCTACTGTTATAAGTTCTTACGTAACTGTATTTTTCCTGCCACTATTATACCTCTATCGCTCTAATTCATTTTGCGCTTTAGACCGTGCTGTTATTCCTGTACTGTTTTAGCTACGCTATAGTGACCCAGTACCTTTTGAGACAGGCCATTGTATATGTTCTTCTAATTTATTCTACCTGCTTGTAGTTGGCATCTTTTTATGTGTGTTTGTTGTAGTTAAATTACAATAATCCAGCCCTTTAGTTTACTGCTAATATCATACTATGTGCCTGTTGATGGTTGTGCTGCTACACTGCCTTAGTGCCTCTCTGTTCCACCCTCCCATAATGCTGCATATATTGTGCTCCCTATCTAGGTGCATCTCACATGCCTTCACAGTAGTAGTATTGCCACCACTCCTGGGTATAAATCCTTACTATTAGTTTATTCTCTATCAGGATGTAGCTCCCAGAATCCCTCTCCCTGGTTCCCCATCCCTCTACGAATTTACTCCCCCAAACAACCCATGCAGGCCTCCTTCTGGGTACAGACTACTGGTTTACAGCTTCCATATGTCTGCTCTGTTACAGCACGGCAACTGCATAAAACCTGTCCACTATGCTGTTAATTATCATACTCTCCTCCCCCTCCTAACACCATTTTGCTTCCTCCCTCATCTTCCTTCCCCTCTTCTGTCCCTCCTGTCTCCCTTCCTTCTCTCCCATCTTCCCTTATGCTAGCCCCCCAACACTCACCCTGAACTCCTGCGTGCAGCCTCCTCCCTCACACCTGGCTCCAACTGGATGCACTCAGAAGTCTCTGCCACTGCTCTCTCCCTATCCTTCACTCCCCCTCCCCTTCCTCTACTTCATGCAAGAATCTCATAGGCTCCCTTAAGCTTATCATCTCCTTTCTACTCATTCTAGCATGCGACATTGAACCCCGTCCCAATCTCACCCAGCCAGCTGCCTCTCCTCTCCCCAAAGGGTTGAGAGTAGCCCATGTTAACATCTGCAATTTCTTCTTCAAAATTTACCTTCTACAACTCCTGGCGGTAAACCTCAACTCTGCCATCCTGGTGGTATCAGAATCTTGGCTTGATCCCAAGATCCCAGATACTGCCGTAGCCATCACTGGCATTTCAGTCATATGATAGGATCGTACTGGGTCGGGGGGGGGGCATAGTTGTCTATGTGTACTCTGGCACCCAGTTCCAACCTGTGCTGTCCATCTTCTCCTCTTCCGCCTATAACATGCTCCTCCTAAAACTCCCTCCCCTTCTCCATCCCCATATTCTACTCTCCCCCCCCCCCGAATCCTACAAAGTTCTCACTTGCTATTCTGTCCCCTACTCTATCCCTTCTTGCTCCCCCGTCTTCCCAGCTAATCCCCTTGAGGAATGTACATCCTGGAGGGGTTAAGGCCCTTTCCCCGCTCTTCTATCACTCCTGCTCCCCCTATCTCTGTTTCTATAAAGTTATCACTAACTACCCAGATTTCAAAATTCTGTAGTATTTTTAAGTGTGTGTACATGTTTTTGTATATGGGTATTGGATAAGTGGGTATATATTTAAAAACAGTTAACATAAATGTATGTTAATGTATATGGATATTTGTGTATAGTCTATATCTGATGACTTTTCTAGCCCACAGATTATCTGTTTACAGCCTAAATGTTTTTCGGTTTATGTTCAGACTTAACTATGTATATTTTGTTTTGCATCTGTGTTTTGTGCTCTGTATTGTATTCCCATTTCCCCTTTCCCTGAGGACGCATCTGGAAACGAGCCATTTAGCTCAGTGTGCCTTTCCTGGTGAAACATTTCAAAATACATAAATATTAAATAAATATTCATTGGAGGAGTTTATTGCTGCCGTGGCATATCTCCTCCCTCTGTCATTGAGCTCCTCGCCACCTCGTTCTCTCATGCCCACTCTGCTGAGTTGCTCATCCTAGGTGACTTTAGGTTCAGTTGGCTCTCATCCTTCCATCATAATTTATGCCAAAGCATAAAATTGCTCCAACTTACCTAACTGGTCACAGATCCCACCAGACTAAACCCCAGAACCCCAAACCACTGCCTTCTGGACTGGATCCTCTCCTTCCATGCTCACTGCATTGTGGATGGTGGTATCCTTCCTGACACCCTTAGTGACCATAATGTGGTCTACTCTGTGTTAAAGACCCACCACACCAAAGTCCCCCCTAAATTCACCCAGGTTTAGAGCCTTCTGATCCCTGGATCTGTGCTCATTCCTTGTGAACTGATGGCAGCTGACTGGTCTCCCATACTAACAGCCAGCATCCTTAACACAGCTTTCAAATTCTTTAATTTCAAATTCCTATCAGCCTGGCATCATCACGCCCCTACCCCCCCAGGAAAAACTCATGTCCGAGGTTCACATCTCCCTTGGATCGCTGCTGAGTTACTGACCTCTCACACCAAACCCTGTGTCCCACCTATACATAGTATAAAAAGATTGTACATTACCAGTCTGTAGACATCTTCCTCAAACTGGCTGTCCCCACTGGCAAGCTGAGTGTCCTTTTCAGCTGATGCAGCTGGACTTTGGTTCGTTGTCCCTGGAGGGCTTTGCCATCAGTGAGTCTTTGCAAAGTCTTCAGGGCCCAGGATCCCCTTTACTTGCAAGGCTTGAGTGTGTTGAAACAGTTACAAACTTCAAACTTCAAAACATTCAGCAATAGGCTGGAACTTCTTGTTGGCACAATGGCATCCAGCTGGTGCCCCACTGGTTGGGGTGATTTGTCCACACACTGGGTTATCTAATTTCATGGTAACTTCCTCAGCTCCGCCCCAGCACGCCAGATTCTCCTTTCCGCTCCGAAGAAGCAGGTTCTCTCCTTACCACTTTCATGTCCTTTGCTATTAACTCTCTGGATTTACTTCCAATTCATTTTCAGAACCTTTGACTTCAGGCTCGATCATGACTGCCATGGACGATGACAAGTCTGCTTCCGGGTTCCATCGTTGTCTTTGCAGGCAGAAGATGTCCCGAACAGATTCACACATTGCATGTATTTACTGCCTGGGGCACGAGAACAGTCCCCAGGCCTGCAACATTTGTCGAACTTTCCACCGTTCCATTTTAGAGGACCATTTAGCCTGTCTTAAGTTAGGCCAACCGAGTGAACGGTTCCCTCTGATCATATCTAAAGATGCTCGTTGGGTGGCCTCCGCAGCTGTGGGGTCCACTGAACAGCTAATGGCGTTTGAGGAGACGGCAGTCCAGGATACAGCTCACACCTACTTGGCTTCGGCCTTCATGCCGCTTTCGCTGGGTGCCTCTTGTAGGGGATCTTTCAAAGAATTGTGCCAGGATCTGCCAACCTTCGGTCAAGGCCCCTGCGGGCACACATCAAAGTTGAAGAAAGGGACCAAAAAAGGGTCTTGCCATCATTCGTGGGTTTGAGAGTGCTCTCGGTTGAGGGTATTTCGGATTCTTGCACTTTTCCATATCCGACTTCGGTTGAATCCTTAGCCCAGGCCGCCTTCTCCACAGTAACCTTGTTGGGCCAGTTGGTCGAGACGCGATTTGACCTTCCGGCCGAGATTTTTCTTGAGCCAGTCAAACAGTTTTTGACTGAAGAGGCCAACACTTCTGTCTCTCCAGGACTCCAGTCCTGGCTCAGACTGCTACAGGGATTGATCAGTCCACTGACCCACTGCCACTGGTCATCACCCAAGACCCAAAGGAGCCTCAGTGCTTGCCGAGTCCCTCCAAGCCCCACCACCACTCCTCCCAGCAGTCAAAGTCTCGCTCCTATTCCCAGGAGTCGAGCAGCTCCCACCGACGTTGGCTCTCTCGACGCTCTGGGAAGCGGCACCACCACTACTCTTCATCCTTGTCTTCCTCGGGTGAGGAGCGGCTTCAGCACAAACTGCGTTGACACTACAAAGAGCTCATGTGGCAACAGCTGGTATTCACCGGTATGAAGCCGGTCCCGGCTCCCACACCGGCTGTTACCTGGCTTTCGCTGCAAAGGCCTACGCCTTCTCCACAGGAGCCCTTCTCATGGCCCTTTCCACCCATGCCCTGATGGACACCCTGGATGAGGTGCTGCCTTATCTCCCGGAGGGCCTCCAGACCATGGTCAAACAAGTCTGGGACCAGTGCCAGGCTGTAGCCAAGTAGATGCTACAGACAGCCATGGACATTGGGGACTCCTGTGACCACTCCATGGCAACCGTAGTGGCCATGTGCCACAGGGCTTGCTGCAGATCTCTACCTTCATGGCAGACACCCAGCACAAGTTGGCAGATGTACCCTTCCTGGGCACCGATCTGTTTGGGCCTGGGGTCGAGGGCCACCTCACCCGCATTGAGAAGTTCAGTGCCACCTTGGACTCAGTGACGTCTGCTAAGAAGGAACCTAGGGGCTCAAAACCACAAAAAAAGAAGCCCTTTCGGTCCACCTCCTCTCCTGCAGCCAAATCAGCCCAGCTCCAGGCTGGACAGCAGGCCCAGGTTTGGCGACCTCGACCGAAGTCAGTGGCCTTGGTCGTCAATAAGCCTGGAGGAAGAGGCCCAGGTGGTCCTTCAGCCAGGCCCTCCACCAAGCCTGCCCATTGACGGGATGGGGGTGCCTCCATCATGCCCATCACACATCCCCTAGGTCCTCCTGTGGGGAGCCGGCTCGCCCACTTCCTTTCTACCTGGTCTGCTGTTACCATGGAAAAGTGGGTTCTCAAAGTAGTTGGTCAGGGTCTGTCTCTGGAGTTCAAGCAGTACCCTCCTTGCTGAGCCTGCACCCCGTGGGAGGACTTGGTATCCACAGACATTGCCCAACTCCTCTGCATAGAGGTCATGGTCCCTGTCTGCAGATCCTCTGAAACACCCAGGGTTTGTCTCCAGGTACTTCCAGGTGCCAAATTGGATGGGGAGCTGGTGCCGCATTCTAGATCTGCACAGCCTGAACAAGTTTCCCCAAGTCTTGCACCTTCAGGATGGTAACTCTGTTACAGATCATACCATTTCTGGAGCAAAACGTGGTTTTGCCCCTGGATCTTCAGGACGTGTTCTTTCACGTCCCGATCCATCCATTTCACAAAAGGTTGCTCTGCTTTTGACCAGAGAGAACCCTCTACTAGTTCCAGACCATGCCATTCGGCCTGTCCTTGGCACCCAGGGTTTTCAGCAAGTGCATTGCAGTGGTGGCAGCTTACCCGAGGCACAGGGAGGGGTGCGGGTTTACCCCTGACTGGACGACTGGCTGATAGCAGGTCCTTCCAGGAAAGAGGTGGAGCGGTCCAGGGATCTGGCCCTCCAGACCTGCGTCACCCTTCGCCTCCTGGTCAATGAGGCAAGTCTGAATTTGTGCCTTTGCAGGTGATCAGCTTCATCGGAGCGGAACTCAACTGTTGCAGAGCCAGAGCCCAGTTCCTGGTGGACAGGGCGGAGGCTTTACCTTCTTTGCCCGATCATTTCGGGTTGGGCAGTTGCACCCTGCCAGAGACTTCCTGCGCCTGCTGGGTTGCATGGCGGCCTGCACCAGCATGGTCTGTTGTTGCACTGGAGAATGTGTTCCCTGCAGTGGGAGCTGGCCAGTCAGTGGTGTCCTCGACCAGCCTGTCACTGACTCAGCGGATGTGGGATGCCCTCCAGTGGTGGCTCATCCCAGAACATCTGCAGGAAGGGATCCCATTTCTCCGCCCAGAGCCGATGGTCATCCTGACGACCAATGCCTCTTATGGACTGGGATGCCCACCTTGGGGAACACAACACAGGCTGTGGACCCCTGAGGAGTCCCAGTGCCACAGCAGCCTGCTGGAGCTCCGTGCAGTTCAGCTGGCGTTGACTGCATCTGCTCCTCACGTTCGGGGTCAGGTAGTCCAGGTCCAGATGGATAACACCACGACCATATACTACCTCAGCAAGCAGGGCAAGACGTGCTCCCTGCCACTGTGCAAGGAAGCTGTCCATGTGTGGACCATGGTGCACAGCCTGGAGGCCAGTCTCCTAACCATCCATGAGGCAGAGGCCTCCAACCAGCTGGTGGACACTCTCAGTCGAGTGGGTGAAGTGTCCCAAGACTGGTCTCTCCACCCAGAGATAGTACACATTCTTTTCCAGTGGGGCACCCCTCAGGTGGACCTATTCACCTCCAGGGAGAATGCAAAGCTGAGGCTGTTTTGTGCCCACCCCCCACCAGCAGGAAATGCTTCAGGGGGATGCCTTGTCTAGGCCCTGGACCCCAAGCATATTCTGTGCCTTCCCTCTATTCCCCTTGAATCACAAGGTGCTTCTCAAGGCCAGGAGAGACAAGGCACAGGTGATCCTGGTGGCTCCGGACTGGCCACGCCAGTTTTGGTACCCCGATCTCCTCAGCCTCAGCAGCAGGCTCATGAGGCATCTTCCACTCCACCCAGACCTGCTCTTCATCAATCGGGGAAGGTTCTCCACCTGGACCGTCAGCCCCTGCGCCTGACAACCTGGTTCCTGAGTGGCTAGATTTCCAGGCTTTGAGTCTCTCTGAAGATGTCCTCACTGTTGTGGAGGTCTTGTGGAAGGAGTCGATCAGGAAATGCTATCCCTTCAAGTGGAAGAGGTTCTCCATTTAGTGTCAGGGCAAGGGGGTTGGACCCTGTGTCCTGTGTGGTGGCTAGTATTCTTGACTAACTGTGGTCCCTCTCTGTCGGGCCTTTGGTTGACGACCCTCAAGGTGCACCAGGCAGCCATCTCTGCTTACCGGATGCAGGCCGGTCAGCAATCAGTGGCACAGGAGAAGATGGTCTGGCATTTTTTCAAGGGCTTTGTACACATTTCCCCTCCAGTGTGTGAACCACCACCACCACCTTGGGATCTATTGCTGGTTTTGGCAAAGCTCATGGACAAGCCAATTCATACCTGTGCACAGAAGTAACGTGTCTCACCTGTCATGGAAGACTGCCTTTCTGGTGGCTGTCACATCAGCCAGAAGGATCAGTGAGCTCCAGACACTTTCGGTGGAATCTCCTTATCTGGTCTTCCACCGGGACAAGGTTGTCCTGCTCCCCAACCTGAAGTTCCTCCCGAAGGTTGTTTCGAATTTTCACCTTAACCAGGTGATTAATCTGCCAGTGTATTTTACCAACCACACCTGGGAGTCCGAGTACAGGCTTCATACTATGGACCTGCAGCAAGTGTTCACATACTATAAAGAATGCACGGATGGAGTTTGGGGAGAGGTTCACCAGCTGTTTGTCACCAATGCTGAAGCTGCACCTGGAAGACCAGCAGCCAAGCAGATGATTGGCAGGTGGATTGTATCCTGCATTGATCTCTGCTATAGGTTGGTGGGTAAGGAGACTCCCATAGGGCTTAGGGCTCATTCCATCTGCCATACTGCTACCTTGGTGGCTGCTTCTAGGAACGTTCCAATCTAGGAAATCTGCAGGGCAGCACACACACCTTCTTTTCCCATTACCACATCGACCTTAAGTCATGCTGGAATGCTGGTTTTGGGGCCTCAGTTCTCCAGTCTCTGTTTCCCAAGTAGGGTCTGTGTGCCTTGTCCCCTCCTCCTGGAGAACTGCTAGGACTCTGCCAGAAAGTGTGGCTAGAACACTATATCCACGTCCCTAGGAAAATAGGTTACTCACCTGTAACAGTAGTTCTTACTTTGAGACGGCTCTTGCAGTAGGTAATAACTTTTAGGACTGTGCTCCCTGGCGTCAGGACCACACAGAAGCTTTTGCTAGCAGTGTTTTATGGGGGACCATGCACTCGATGTCACCTGACCGACGTCAGCGTGACCCTACATAGTGGGTGGTCCCCACGCCCGCCTTCCAGTTCTTCCCGCCACTGACCTGTGCACATCGGACCTTTCAAGAGCTCGTCGCAGCAGTTTGATTGCCGTGTTTTCCTGAATTTATCTGATTTTTCTCCTCAACTGATTTTCGATTACTTCTGTGTATGTCATCCTCTTCGACAGATTTGCATAAAAATAAGTGCGAGTCTTGTGGCGTTAAGCTTCAGCACAAAGACCAGCATACTCTTTGCCTCTTCTGCTTGGGCCCAGACCACAACGTTGAGGAGTGCAAGGTCTGCTGACATTTCAACCCGGCCACACAGAAGAGGTGCCAGCAGTCTGTAGGAGCACATCTCCTCAAACAAAAAATGGCTTCCATGGAGAAAGAAATAAAGAAGCTTAAACGTGCCTCCACCTCCCCAGTGGATTCCCACAAAAAGAAGAAGAGGGACAAGGAGAAGCACTAGGACCGGGAGTAGTTCCCCCTCGCCCGAAGCCGCCCATGGGCTCTTTGGCAGAGGAACAGCCCTCGTCTTCTGAGAAGACGAGCGCCACGGCCAAGCCTGAGCTCCCACAAAAACAGCAGGCTTCGCCCCCCACTGTCACTAGTCACGGTGGCCGTGGGTGCCTCAGACTCATCCAAGGCTGCCGCCGCACTTGGGCCCATCTCTGCCCGGGGCTCTAGGTTAGCAGGCATGGTCAATAAGCTGATCGTCGGACCCTCTGATGATCGCCTGGCCAGGACTGGAAAGCCGGGAGTTGGGGCTTCTGCCTCCCGCGTGGTGCAGGGTGATCAGGCGCTCGGCGAACCTTCTGACAACCCCCCTACTGCCTCTCGCAGTCTGTTCCTGATGATGCTCAGCCGGACGTCAGAGCTGTCTCGGCTGAAGCGCAGAGATCGTCCAGGGGTTCCTCTTACAGCAGGCCCCCGTCTTCTCCTGTGCTGGAGTTTCCTCCTCAGTTGTCTGACTCTTGGGACCTGGCGGAAGGAGACCTCACGTTGGCTCTCCCTGATGTCGGAACTCACTCAGGCCTAGTTTTAGGTCTGCAGCCAGTGGCTAAGGTTCCTGACTCTGTGCCTCAGCGCCTGTCGACCCCTTCACTTCCTCCATCGGAGCCATCATCGGACCATCTTCCATCGTGACCCCTTTCAGGTTTTCTTCCAGCAGGGCTGCCTTCGGGACTTATGCCTTCAGGCCCCTCTCCCGGGTTCATCCGGCAGGGCCGGCAGGCCTCAATCCAGCGGGGCCAATTCCAGGTTACCCCCATCTGGCTGTCCCACTGTCAGGGCCATCTTCTGGTTTTCCCCTGTCAGGACTGCCTTCAGCCTGTACACCGTCATGTCTTCCTCCATCGGGGCCTCTTTCAGGACAGTCCCCGTCAGGGCTGTCTACCTATCCTCCGGGCTTGACGCCAGGTTATCTGCCGTCCAGCTACCCACCATCTGGCCTAACGTCAGACTGTTTTTCCTAAGGGATATTTTTGTCCCAAGTACCCTGGGGGCCAGTTTCCTCTTTATCTAGTGCCGGGATATGCCCACTACTACCCACACTTGGCTTCTCACTACAAGGACTTCATGCCTTAGGATCGGGATATCATTATTTTCATCCTCCGCTTCCTCCCACTCTACCTCCCACAGCACAGCCACAGGTGGACTTTAGGGAGATTTTAAGGTCCTGGTGGTCCGAGACTAAATCCCAGTTAGTCACGGAACCAGACAGTAGGCATTCTCCAGCTTCGGGAGAAAGGTGCTCGGATCAGCCTCCTAGGGCACCTTCCTCGATCCTTCCCCATGCCTCGACGTCAGGCCTGCCGTCAAGCCGTCCTCAGGCTCTGATGTCAGAAACTCTTCGATCAGGTCCAGAGTTCGTGCCCCCAGACATTGAACCCCTGGATTCCAAAGACGCAGAGTCAGATTCCGATTCTTCTTCTCAAGGCGCGGGGTTCGAAACTCCCCCTCCTGAGGAACTGGTCCTGAGGGAATCCCTTCTGGAAGACCCCTTGTTCGTGGACCTTTTAAGAAGATTCCAGAGGCACAGGGGTGGAAGTCTGATGCTCAGGACCCCAAACGTCAGAGGCTAGCTGAGCATCTGGACTTTCCAGAAACGAGTCCGGTTCTTACTCCTCCATGGCTGGAACCTCACGAAAATCTTTCCACTGCCATCTGGCAGAGACTTTCCTGTATCCCAGACATGGCTAAAAAACCTGACTGGGTGTACAGGACGCCAGAGGGTAAAGACCACCTCAGCTTCCTCCCCAAAGCCAACTCGGTGGTCATTACGGCAGCCCATGGGAGGTCTGCCAAACCGAAGCACTGAAGCACCTTTCCTCCCGACAAGGAATCCCGTCAACTTGATCAGTTTGGGAGGAAATTCTCTTCTTCGTCCACACTAGCAATCCGAGCATTAAACTATGTGTCTCACAGAAACATAGAAATTGACGACAGATAAGGACCTCAAGGCCCATCCAGTCTGACCATTTTTTCTACCTTATGAATGTGCCATAGACTTGTGCTCTGTCAATGACCTATCTGTTCATACTCATCTGTATTGCTCCCTTATGCCTATCCCATCCCTGTTTGAAGCCCCTGCACTGTATTCATATCCACCACTTCCCAAGGTAGGCCATTCCATTCATCCACCACCTTTTATGTGAAAAATAACTTCCTCACATTACCCTTTAATCAGCCTCCTTCTAATCTCATGCTGTCTTCTCTTGTCCTATTTTTTTTTATATTGAAACATGTTAGACTCTTTCACCTTGTTAATGTTCTTAAGATGTTTGAATGTTTCAATCATTTCACCTCTCTCCCTCCTTTGCTCTAGGGTATACATATTTAGCTCCATTAACCTATCCTCATATGTTTTCTGATGCAGTCCCTGCACCATTTTGGTTGCCCTTCTCTGGACTGCCTCCACTTTGTTAATGTCCTTGTGCAGGTGCAGCCTCCAGTACTGCACGCAGTACTCCAGATGGGGCCTAACCAGTGTCTTGTAAAGAGGGATTATTACCTCCCTGTTACAACTTGCGATACCCCTACTAATACACCCCAACATCCCTCTAGCCTTGCCTACTGCTTTAGTGGTCTGCTTGGATGATTTCAGGTCATATGTGATGATGATGCCCTAGTCTCTTTCTTCCCCTGGGATTGCAAGCAACTCCCCCCTCCCAACTTATTCAGGGTTTCTCTTCCCTATGTGCATGATCTTGCACTGCTTTGTGTTAAACCCCAGTTGCCACTCTTCCCGACCATTTTTCCAGTTTATCCAGATCTCTTCTCATTCTGCCCACCACATCTGGATCATCTACTCTGTTGCAGATCTTGGTGTCATCTGCAAACAGACAAACCTTATCCTCCAGTCCATCTGCAATGTCACTGATGAAGATATAGAAGAGGAATGGCCCGAGGACTGATCCCTGAGGCACCCCACTTGTGACTTGCATCTCTTCTGACTGTATATCATTTACTGTCACTCTCTGTTTTCTGCCCGCCAACCAGTTTGCCACCCAGCTGACCAGATTCTGACCCACTCCGAGCCTACCCAACTTATTAATCAATCTTCTGTGTGGAACAGTATCAAAAGTTTTGCTGAAGTCCAGGTAGGCGACATCAGCTGCATCCCCTTGATCCACCACTCTGGTTACCCAGTCAAAGAAATCTATGAGATTAATTTGACAGGACCTTCCTATTGTAAACCCATGCTGTTTTGGATCCTGTGCGCCTGTGGATTCCAGGTGTTGCACTATCCCTATCCTTATGGAGCGCCTCCATAATCTTACCCACTACTGAGGTAAGACTGACTGGTCGGTAGTTCCCTGCCTCCTCCCTGCTACCACTCTTGTGGAGTGGGATCACATGAGCCTTTCTCCAGTCTTCTGGGACCTTTCCTCTGCTCAGAGGCTCACTAAACAGTTCTGATAATGGCTCTGCTAGTTTCACCCTTGGCTCCTTTAGTACCCTGGAATGTATGCCATCAGGTCCCATTGCCTTGTCCACCCTGAGCTTAGCGAGCTCTTGTAGGACCCTTTCTTTTGTGAAGGGACTGGTGCATACCCCCCCCCCCGTGTCCATGGTGCTGAGCTGTGAACCCTGCTCTACCTTCTCAGTAAATACTGAGCAGAAGTACCTATTTAAGATAGATGCTTTTCCTTGGTCCTCCTCCTCCGCACACTCCCCCTTATCCGCTTTGTTCTTAGCAATACCCCATCTGGACTTTCTCTTTTCACTAATGTATCTATAGAAAGTCTTGTCCCCTTCTTTTACTGTCCGTGCTAGAGTTTCCTCTGTTTGGGCCTTTGCTTGCCTTACTGCCTTCCCTGCTTTTCTTAGGGAAGTTTGGTAAGCCTCCCTATCCTTGTCCCGCTGCATTCCCTTGTATTTCCTGAAGGCCAGCCTTTTGGCTCTGACCTTTTCTGCTACTGTTTTTGAGAACCAGAGTGGTTTCCTCCTTTTGCTCTTGCTTTTCTCTCTAACACAATGGGATGTTGCTTCAAGTATTGCATCCTTAATGCTTGCCCACTTTGCCTGTACCCCCTCACCTGTATTTCTTCTTGCCAGGGCTAGCTTAACTCTGTTGGCCATCTTATCGAAGTTGGCTCCTCTGAAGTCCCATATTTTTGCCTTGGAATGGGATGATTAGTTTTAGTGGCCAAATTGAACCATACCATGTAATGATCACTGGCCCCCAGGTGACTTTCTACCTGGAGATCTGTGATCCTTTCCCCATTAGTCATTACTAGATCTAGGATAGCCCTGTCTCTTGTGAGCTGTTGTACCAGTTGTTTGAGGCCCTCCCCCTGTAGGGAATCCACTATGTGTCTAGTTCTGGTGGATGTTCCTGCTGGTATTGACCAATCTGTATCTGGCATATTGAAGTCTCCCATTATCAGAACCTCCCCTTTAGCTGTCATGTTTTGTATATCTTCTAACAGTAATGTGTCTATGTCCTCCCCCTAGTCTGGAGGCCTGTAGACAACCCCAGTTCGTATAGCTGTTCCATTTCCTGTTTCCAGGGTGACCCACAATTCTTCTGACTCCTTATATGTAGTCTGAATTTCTGTAGCTTTGATATTTTCATTTACATAAAGGGCCACTGCCCCCCCCCTTTTTTTGCTTTGGTCTCTTCTGAACAGTACATAACTCGGGTACTAAAGTATCCCAAGTGTGGTTACTGGTGAACCATGTCTAGCTAATCGCTACTATGTCCAGTTTAGTCTCTGTCATTGTTGCCTGCAGGTCTGGGAACTTGTTTCTCAGACTGCAGGCATTTGTGTACATGATTTTCCATTGGCCAGATTTTGGTGTGTTAGCTGTTGGGCGAGGTCCAGTGTTCCCCTGTGCATCGTATGGGGAGCCAGACTTTTCTCCTTACCTGATGATGCAAATAAACTACAAATATGCTGAATTCCTGTCTGATCACTAGCTGCGGGGAGAGGGATGTTCTTCCCATTCGATGTTTCGGTGCTGCACCCCTCTTCCCATTTGCTAGCTTAAATATTCTGCAAAGACATCAAACGTCTGCCCCAATGCACTGACTCACTCCTTAGTCAGGTGCAGTCCATCGAATTTAAAGAACTTTTCGCTCCCAAAACTGTTACCAGTTACCTACAAATTTGTGTCCTTTTTCCTGGCACCAGCCCTTTAGCCACATGTTTAGCTCCCCTATCTCCCCTTCTTTGACCTTCCATCCATTTGCCCCCTCTCCCAGACAGACAGAATCTCAAAGAAGTAGATGCCGGACAAAATGGATGACAGTTGGTCTCCCAGCCTAGTCAGGTGTTCCTTGGTCTCCACAACTGACCGGCTGGTGAGATCGTTAGTCCCTAAGTGTACCAGGACTTCGGTGGTTTGTTCTACATCCTGCACGATTTTAGCAATGCAGTCAGTTTCTCTCCTCGCTGATGTACCTGAGAGACATCTGACCATTACCCCCTGCTGGAGGTAGGTATCAACTCCCCGCATCACGGAGTCTCCTATGATTAGAAATGTTTTGGATTTCCCTTTTGCTTTTTTTGTTTTGGTCCCTGTTTGGTCAAGTTTTGTTGTGCTAGCTCCTGAGCTGCATTGTCTTCTGCCCCTTTGTTTGATTTCAGAGATAGAGGCAGATACCTGTTTGTAGTTTTCATATGGTTTGTGGAACTGATACATTGGAGAGCATTGAGTGATGGGGCACCCGATTTGCCCCTCCTAACCATATGCCAGCCTCCCAAACCAACTGCCCTTTGTGGTCGAGGTGCTTCAGTTGGATGTTGGGGAAATGGGGGTGGATCTTATACTATATTTAATCCTGAATATGTTATTTGAGGCGCGCAATTTCTGCCCGTGTTGCCTGGAGCTGAGCCTTAATCTCCAGTGGTCCAGCATGTAGGACAGCATCCTAAATCCTGTATAACTGCCCTTTTGAAAAGTGTCCCTCAGTACCTGCAGTTAATATCCATTCCAGATGAGTTGCCGGGTTTATAACCTGGGCTGAAGAATTAGAAGGAGGAAAATAAAAGCAAAAGTGTGATTTTTTTTTTTGTTTTGTTTGTTTTGTTTGTTTTTGTATAACTTGTTATAACAAGTTAAATTACTTGAGCCCCTGTAAGTGAGGTTACTGTGTGGATACCCCTCTGATCCTCCCCTTCCTGCTTTGCTATAGGAAATGTCACGACTGTGCTATCGTGTAAAAGGAGTGTAGCGTGGGGATGGGGGTGGGTGGCTGGGCCCTTCCCTTGACGAAAAGAACCACACATGAAGGAAACAAGGAGTTAAGAGCAGAAACAATCAACCAACAACATATGCAGTAGCCCTGAAAGCTTAGCCTAATGATAGCTAAAACTGTAAAATCTGTAAAGCACCACCTGTAATAACCTAACAGAAGATGTACCCTGCAGAAACACTTTGCTACAGAGAAAAATAATGCAGTAACAGAAAATATACCTTGCAAAAACAATTTGAATCAGAGAAGATTACTGCAGTAATCTGTAAGCACAAAACAGCAACAAACCTGTAGGCACACCCTGTAATAATACAGCAGAAAGTATACCCTGCAACAGCAATTTGAATCGGAGAACAATAAAGCAGTAAAATGTCAGCAAAAAACAGTAACAAATGCTGTGAGCACAAAAGAAGATAAACAGTAAATCTGCCTAGCCAAAAGAAGCCTTAATCTTTTTCCTTGCTCTGATAATGTTCCTTGGTCTGTCTTTACAAGCAAACCTAGAAGAAAAGAGCTCAGGTGAAGCTAGCTGCCTTTGCCAGGAAACCTAGTCTTCCACCTCTCATATGCTAGTGAAACAAAAATCTTTGATCTTATCTGTGTCAATCTTCACCATTCATCACATTTGGGTATAGTTGCCAGAGGTTACGACCCCGCGGGAGCTCTTATTTTTTATTTTTTTGAAGGGCGGAGTCGACGCACCATCAGCACTGCCCTCTAGGCCGACTAACTGCTTGGCGCTCGTGGGTTGGCCGTTAGATGACCCAACCCATCCTCCAGTTCTTCGTCTCCCGCCATAGAGGTCGCACCTCGTGGAATCTCTGCTGCAAAAGAGGCCTGCTGTCTGTTTAGAAGCCTTCGGCTCCGTTCTTGCTCGACGCTGAGTCCGTCGACTCCGTAGGATTCAAAGCCTAATAATTTCCTGCCAGTTCCGCTGTCCGCCACCACTCGACGTCGCCTGATAAGACTATTCCTTTTCTTTTATTTAGCAACGTCGAGTCTTGTTATGGTTGTTTTTTCCATAGGTCATGTCTCGGTCAGGGGGGCAAGAAAACTTCAAAGACGGGACGGCCCATTTGTGCCCGTATGGCCATAAGTACTCCTTCACCGACCAGCATGACCATTGCCTCGCCTGTCTTGGCCCGCTACACGACATGGATTCGTGCGATGCCTGCTTCTCCATGGACTGTTGTGTTATCGAACAATGCGCATGTAAAGTTGGATGAGCTCCGCCGACTTTCGGGGATGGGCGCGCACTCGTCGGGCCAAACCACGGTCTTTCGGCCTTTCCTCCGGGTCCCCTCCCGGTTCTATACCGACCGTGGAGGAGGGGGCTTCTGCTCTAATGGCCTGCATGATTGCAGAAGCCTTCTGCGGTGCAAGCGGCCCAATCCATACCCCTTAGAGGCCAGACCAGGGAGGCACCGCATTGGCAGTCGCCCCTTCGGGGGGTGAAGGCTCCCCTGGTGTCGTTTTCTCTGGTCAGAAGGCCTGGGTCGGCGCTGTCCTAGACGCCGTCTGTCAGCGCCGTCTTGGGCCTTGGCGCCGTTCATGGCACCGTGGGCCCTGATGATGCCGTCATTGGCACCGGTCCATCGCTCGGCGCCGTCTTTGCTGTCAGCACCATTCACGGCACCGATGGTGCTGATGGCACCATGGGAGGCTCTGTGGTGCCATCCTTCACTGTTTCTTGCCTTGATGCCGTGGTTGAGCATGGTGCCGTGTCCAGCTCCGGTGCCCCTTGTGGTGCCGAGCAAGGACACGGCACCATGGGAGTTCCCAATTGCGGCGCCATGACAGGCTCTTGCCCCGATACTGCTGCTGTCCTCGGCGCCGTGTCTTCTTCACGCACCATTAGCGGTGCGGTTGAAGGCTTTAGCACCAACTCTGGTGCAGTCCCTTAGACTGGTGCACCATTCAGTTGGGATGGCAGCGGGTTTCCACGAACTGTCTGGCACAGGACTTTGGTCTCCACTTCCTCGGAGACATAATCGGACTCTGAGTCAGATAGGCAGTCTGACTTTTTGGAGTTGGCTGCTCACATGGACACCTTGGTAGTGTCCTCGACAGACCGGAACCAGCCCCCTCTGAGGAGCGGACAGTTGCCTCCGGGTCCAGGGGCAGGGGTGCTGACCAGCAGGCAGTGGTGCAGGCCACCATTGCTCTACAGGCTGGCGTTGGCAGGTTTTTGACCCCTCAGTGGTGGTACCCCCCTCAGGTGGTGTGCCTGGATCGCCCAACTTTGTGGCCGATCGGAGCACCCACAGGAGGTGAGGGAAGGGTGATGCTCCCTGGATAGTCCCTTCAGAGGCTTACCAGGGTTGCCGGCTGCCCTAGGCTGGTTTTCGGGGAGAAGGGCTCTTCCGGACTCGAGGAGTAGGGTCTGCCAGCAGCGACCCTTTCTGGGACCCTCCCGGTTCGAGAAGGAGTTGTAGTGCGGATCTCTGGCCTTCCTTTTTGATTTCCTCGAGAGGGCCCCATTCTTTGGAGGTAGGGGACCATCCTTTTGGACTTTCATGGCCCTGGCCACCTCACGGGGGAGGATTTTTCAGGGCGCAGCCTAGGCAGTTCCAGTATGGTTGACCAGCTGTCAGCTTTTGAGTTTTCCAGAGCTCCCTCTTCCCTTGGGGCTCTAGGTGCACTCTCTAGCCCAGGCGGAGGGCAGCTGATTCCTGTTGTCTGCTCTGCCCCCTCTCCTCTGCCACCTCCTCCTGCTCTCCAAGGTATTCTTTGTCCGAGCGGCCCTCTTTCCTGGGAGCAGTTCAGAGCTGTGGCTGCTCAATTTCCCTCTTATGTTAAGGCCATGGACAGGCAGGTTTTTCAACCTCCCCTGAGCAGCCAGTCTCTGAACCTTTGAGGTCCTCCGACTCCTCATCCTTCTCTTCAGAAAGAGAAGAACAGTCTGTCCACATCTGCCCAGCTGCTGATCTCGCTGAGTATCAGCGTTTCCTCATGAGTATGTTGGAGGACCTGCACACTCCGGAGCATGTGACACGCGCCTTTTTGGGCGATTTTCAGTGCGGACATTCTTGTAGCGCCCCCCTGGCCTGCTCCCTTTCTGGAGGCTTCAGTGCACTTCTGGCCGAGTCCCTTTTTCCAGGGTCCCAGCCCCTAGGGATCTCAGCCAGAGGTATTGTCCCACGAGTCTTCAGGTAGTCTGCCTCATCCTAGCTCAGGACTGATGCAGCTGGATTCTCCTGATGGGCGTCACACCCTTCACTGTGACCAGCCCCACAGTTGCAGACTCCATGGATTTTGACTTCTGGGTTAGGAGGACTTTCTCTCTATATCTGCACATCAGGCCCACTACGCTACCTATGACAGGTTCCTGTGGTCCAGGCTAGGTCAACTCCTAGCCTCGATACCTGACACGGAGGAAACCAGACAAGCCATTGCACTCTCTGCTCATGGCCTGGAGCTAGCAAGGCACCAAGCAAGAGCGTCTTACGACACCAGTGAGGTAGCTTCCAGGGTCGGAGGGACAGCAATCTGCACTAGGTGGGTGGCATGGCTGCGTCTCTCCCGGTTGTCATCCATGGCCCGGCATAGGTTGATTACCTCTGCCTACCAGAGAACCCACCTTTTCTCACGTAGCGTGAGACAACGTCTGTCGGGGCAATTTCCCACCCCCTCTGGGGGGTCCCAGTCTCACTCTTCCCACTCTGGCCTCTCCAGACCTGTGAAGGTTCTCTCTCTCTCTCGGTGTGCCACCCACTGAGCGCTAAGGGACTTAGTCCCTTAGGGTTAAGGCCCCCTTCGGGGAGGCTTGGTACTCACCCAAAGGCGATGAATGGTGAAGATTGACACAGATAAGATATGAAAATTACGTACCTACTGTAATTCTGATTTTCCTGTGTATCTTCACCATTCATCACCATCCCCTGGGGCCTCAGTCTCTGGGTCCCCTTCCCTCTCTGTGCCCTCTCCTCCACCCCCCTCCTTTCTGTTGGTCAGGAGTGGGGGTGACCTTGGGCACATAGGGGGATGTTTTTCTCCAGGGGGAGAGTAGTCAGGATGGAGGGAATGCTCATTCCTCAGTGCCTTGGCTCCACCCCTGTGGGTTGGGGGTTGGTAGTTGCCCTCTTTTCTGTTCTCTCTCCCTCTCCCCCAGTCAGCTTTCCTTTGATTTCCTTGTCCTTTGGACACAATCTCAAATTTAATTTAAGAAACTATTTTATTTTTTTTATTTTTTATTTTTTGAAATTCTAGGATTATAATTACCTTTGAGCCCAGGGCTCTTTTACAAAGGTTCCACGTCAAGACATTGGAAACACATGACAGTAGACAAAATTGTTACACAAATAAGGGTAAAGGATATCAAAATTAAATTTCGAACAGACAGGGAGAGGGAAAAGTGAAAAGAAAGGGGGCAAGGAGGGGGAAGGGTAGTGATAGAAGAAAAGGGAGGGGCAAAGATTGAGGTAAGAAAGTTGAGAAGAGAGGATTGGTGGGGGTAGGTAAGGATGGGGGGAGGTTTGGTGAAGCAGCCAGGAAGGTGGCATTGTCAGAAGCTGGAGAGCGGATGGGGCAGAGGCCAAACTAGGGCAAGTGCATTATGTAAGGAGCTTAGATATGGGAGAGCAGTAGGGGACTGGTGTTGCACAGACATTATCCATGACAGTCACAGATGCTGGAAGTGACCAGGGTGTTTCGGAGCCTGGATTTGAAGGCCCCTAGCCCAGTGGTATTGATAGTATCATTGGCAAGACCGTTAAACCAAGTGGGTGAAAACTAGTTTTCTTATACCAAAAATTGATTTTTGGGGGTAATTCCCTGTATCCTGTCTTTTCTTCCAGAATAGCCAATTCTGCTAATGTTGAAGTTATTGCCAGTGATTCTGTGCCTTGAATTCTGGCAGTTTAGCCTTCTGGCTACTCCTTCGCAGTTCCTTTACAATCTGGAGACAGGTCAAGGTTCCAAGGTATGTTCTCTTCTCCCCGATAGCCTCCTAGCCTCGATACCTGACACGGAAGAAATCAGACAAGCCATTGCACTCTCTGCTCGTGGCCTGGAGCTAGCAAGGCACCAAGCAAGAGCATCTTACGACACCAGTGAGGTAGCTTCCAGGGTTGTAGGGACAGCAATCTGCACTAGGCGGGCAGCATGGCTGCGTCTCTCCTGGTTGTCATCCATGGCCCGGCATAGGCTGATTACCTCCGCCTACCATGGAACCTACCTTTTCTCCCATAGGGTGAGACAGCGTCTGTCTCGGCAATTTCCCACCCCCTCCGGGGGGGGTCCCAGTCTCACTCTTAGTCCCTTAGAGTTAAGGCCCCCTTCGGGGAGGCTTGGCACTCACCCAAAGGCGATGAATGGTGAAGATTGACACAGATAAGATATGAAAATTACATACCTATTGTAATTTTGATTTTTCTGTGTATCTTCACCATTCATCACCATCCCCATGGGGCCTCAGTCTCTGGGTCCCCCTCCCTCTCTGTGCCCTCTCCTCCACCCCCCTCCTTTCTGTTGGTCAGATGTGGGGTGACCTTGGACACATAGGGGGATGTTTTTCTCTAGGGGGAGAGTGGTCAGGATGGAGGGAGCACTCATTCCTCAGTGCCTCAGCTCCACCCCTATGGGTTGGGGGTTGGTAGTTGCCCTCTTTTCTGTTTACTCTCCCCGTCAGCTTTCCCTTGATTTCCTTGTCCTTTGGACACAGTCTCAATTTAATTTAAGAAACAATTTTTTTTTTTTTTTTTCTTTTTTATTATTTTTTTCAATTCTAGGATTATAATTACCTTTGAGCCCAGGGCTCTTTTACAAAGGTTCCACGTCCAGACATTGGAAACACATGACAGTAGACAAAATTGTTACATAAATTAGGGTAAAGGATATCAAAATTAAATTTTGAACAGACAGGGAGAGGGAAAAGTGGAAAGGAAGAGGCAAGGAGGGAAGGGTGGTGATAGAAGAAAAGGGAGGGGCAAAGATTGAGGTAAGAAAGTTGAGAAGAGAGGATTGGTGGGGGTAGGTAAGGATATGGGGGTTGGTGAAGCAGCCAGGAAGGTGGCATTGTCAGATGCTGGAGAGCGGATGGGGCAGAGGCCAAACTAGGGCAAGTACATTATGTAAGGAGCTTAGATATGGGAGAGCAGTTGAGGAGCGGTGTTGCACAGACATTATCCATGACAGTCACAGATGCTGGAAGCGACCAGGGTGTTTCGGAGCCTGGATTTGAAGGCCCCTAACCCAGTGGTATTGATAGTATCATTGGCAAGACCGTTAAACCAAGTGGGTGAAAACTAGTTTTCTTATACCAAAAATTTGTTTGGGGGGGCGGGTAATTCCCTGTAATCCTGTCTTTTCTTCCAGAGTAGCCGATTCTGCTAATGTTGAAGTTATTGCCAGTGATTCTGCGCGTTGAATTCTGGCAGTTTAGCCTTCTGGCTACTCCTTTGCAGTTCCTTTACAATCTGGGGACAGGTCAAGGTTCCAAGGTATGTGTCCCCCCCCCCAAAAAACATCCTTACTTCTAAGTTCTTTTAACCCTTTCTCCTCCTCTTCTACTTCCAGAGATTGGGACCCCTTCCCAATCCCCTTAGTTTCCAGCTTATTCTGTCCTCTCAGTTGTTTATTTCTCCTTTTAGTTTGTTTATCTTTTTCTTTATCTGTCCATTGGACTCCCTTGTCTCCCTCTCCTTCCCCCAACCTTCTTACTCTACAGCAACTCAGAACTGGTGGGAGGGAGGGGTTGACGACACCTAACAGCCAACCCACGAGCGCCACACAGTGCGTCGGCCTTGAGGGCGGTGCCGTTGATGCGTCGACTCCACTCATCAAAAAAAAAAGAGCTCCCACGGGGTTGTGACCTCTGGCCACTGTACCCAAAGGTGATGAATGGTGAAGATATACAGAAGGATTAGAATTACGGTAGGTACGTAATTTTCATTTCTGCCAGCTCGAGCCCATTGTCAAGGCTCTTTCTGACTCTGAAACTAAGACCACGTTGGCCAACACCCGTAAGTCTGCTAAGGTGGCTGGACGTCACTCGTTAAGAGCCACTTACGATGCGGTGTATTCCTCCACTGGTACAGCCATGGCAGTTAGCCTCCGTAGATCCTCTTGGCTTAGAGTTTCTGGTTTAGCCCCTGATGTGCAGGCGGCTATTCAGGATGCCCCCTACAGAGGCTATGTTCTGTTCGGTTGAGGGGGGGAGGGGAGATATCCAAGACATCCATACGAGCCTCCAGGACAAAGGCACTGCCCTTTGGTCGGTACAGACCATGCACTGCCTGAAACCTCACTCACACGTCCTTTTCTTCGGCAATATAAACATCAGACGAAACCGCAACAGGCCCCCAGATGTTGAAAGAAGGGCTCCCAACACTGCATCCGCCCCCCAGCCAAAAACCAGAGAGCTTCATGGGCTGCACTCCCTAGCCCCACCTCCCACTCCTGACTCTCTGCGTGCCCCACCCTTCTCCCGGAGGAACTGGTGGGCAGAAGGTTTGCAAGGCATCTGGGAGGCTGGGAGTCCATTACCAATGAGGCCTCTCTGTCGGCTACCCTGCACCTTTTTGAACACCTGGGGATTACAGTTAGTTACCCAAATCGCAGCTGACACCTTCCCAATGTCTTCAATGTATTGGGGCGGTTCTGGATACGGTGCGGAGTATAGCCTTCCTCCCGCTGGACAGGGTAGAGACCCTGCAGAGGCAGGCCCGACTGGTAGCCTCCGACAGACTCATATCAGCCACAGTGGTCCTTCACCTCCTGGGCCTCATAGCAGCAGCTATTCCCCAGTTCCCTTGGCCAGGCTCCACATGCGCATTTCGCAGTGGACTCTTAGATCTCAGTGGGATCAAGGGATGGATGACTTGGACAGTTTTGTTCTTGTGTCTAACCCAATGCAGAAAGACCTGCTGTGGTGGCAGTGCTGCAGCAATCTGACACAATGAGTTCCTTTCCAGGCCCTTCCTTACTCTCAGATCCTAACCACGGACACGTTGGGTACGGGATGGGGAGCCCATCTAGGGATCCATAGGACCCAGGGCCTGTGGTCACCTGCAGAACTACACTTACACATAAATGTGCTTGAGATGCGGACGGTTCTGTATGCCCTTCAGGCTTTTCAGCACATACTTGAGCAAGATACCTTGTTGGTCCAGACAAACAACATGTGTATAGTGTGGTACATCAACAAGCAGGGGGGCACTCGTTCCTATCGTCTCTGCAGAGAGGCAATGCGAGTCTAGAATTGGGCTATCCTGAACGAGTTTCGTCTCCTGGCAGTTCATGTGCCAGGCATGCAGAATGTTCTAGCAGACAACCCCAGCCGTACTAGGGTCAGAGCACACGAGTGGGAGCTAAAGTAGGAGGTCCTAGATCATGTCTTCGATCTTTGGGGTCGACCAGATGTGGATCTCTTCACAGCCCCATCAAATGCAAAACGGCCCAAGTTTTGCTCGCTCGATCCAGCGCATGGTGCTTTCTGGCAAGATGCGCCGTTGCTCTGCTGGACAGAGAGGTTTATGTATGCTTTCCCTCCCTTCCCAATCTTACAGAGAGTGTTGATCAAGCTCCAAATAGAAGAAGCACAAATGATTCTGATAGCTCCTCTTTGGCCTTGACAAATCTGGTTCCCGCTGCTCCAGCAGCTAGTAGTGGAACCTCTGATTCTTCTACCCCTTTCCAACGATATCCTGACCAGGAGGGGGCACACTAGTACAGATGGGCCTGAAGTCCCTTCATCTTCACGCGTGGCTCCTCAAGACATAGTCACTTCCATGTATGGGGTTTCTCCCAGGATGGCCCAGATTCTGATAGAGGTGCGAAAAACTTCTGCTGGGACTACCTATGCCATGAAGTGGAAGCGTTTTCCTATTTGGGCCACTTCGAAGACATGGGACCCTATCTCATGCCCTGCTCCTCAGGTGATGGAGTATCTTCTCCACCTCTCAGACTTGGGCTTGAGCTACTCTTCGTTAAAGGTGCACTTAGCAGCTGTTTCTGCCTAGCACGATTTGGTCGATGGCAAGACTCTGGCTCAGAGGTCTCAAAAACCTTCTTGAAAGGTATACTACATCTGAAACCCACGGAATGTAATCCTGCCCCACCATGGGAACTTAATTTTCCTTTGGAAAAATTTACCTTACCTCCTTTTGAACTGGCAAGGACTTGTGATGTGCGTTTTTTGTCCTGGAAAATGCTCTTTTTAATTAATTGCAGTCACTTCTGCACGAAGAATTTCCGAGCTTCAGGCCCTGATGTGTAAGGAGCCTTATTTAATTTTTCACAGAGACCGGGTGGCTCTGCATACATGTCTTAAGTTTCTTCCGCAGGTAATTTGAGTCTACCCTGAATCAGTCTCTTCAATTGCCGGTGTATTACCCTGAACATTCCAATTCGGGGGAAGCACTTCTGCATACATTAGACATTCACAGAATTTTGCATTATTACACCAACAGGACAAAAGAAATCCGAAAGACCGATCAGCTTTTTGTTTCTTTCGTGCCGAAAAGGGAAGGTGCAGCAATTTCCAAGCAGTGCCTTTCCAAATGGCTGGCAAACTGCATTACTTTTTGTTACCAGAAGTGTGGTAAAGTCCTTCCAGGGCAGGTGAAAGGACATTCTGCCAGGGGGATGGCTGCTTCAACAGCCTGTTTCAGAAATGTGTCTGCAGCAGAAATCTGCACAGTGACTACTTGTAGTTCCAGCCATACTTTCACAAGGCACTACAGTCTGGACATTGCCTCTAAGCGCAGGGCTGGTTTTGGACTAGCAGTCCTCCAAGGACTCCTGTCCTAAGTTTGTTTTAGCTTCTTAGTCTCCTGTTCTAGCCTCCCAGTTTTGTTTTTTTTTTGTTTGTTTTTTACTGTCCCTTGGATTCTAATTGCTTGGGAATCAGTCCTACAAATTATTACCTACTGCAAGAGCCCTCTCGAAGTAAGATAGTACAGTTACGTAGGACCTTACCGTAACAGTAGATCTTCGAGAGAGCTCTTGCAGTTGGTAACCTTTTTCCTTCCCTCCCTCCCTCCTATTTTTAGTTTCAGCTCTTTCTTCAGGAGCCTCTTTCCATTCTCCTGTCAGGCCTCTTAGTAGTCTCCGGAGGGAGAACTGGAGAGCAGGCGTGAGGACCACCCACTATATAGGGTCATGCTGACATCAGTCAGGTGACGACAGGTGGGCGGTCCCCCATCAGACACTGCTAGCAAAAGCTTCTGTGTGGTCCTGATGCCAGGTGGCACAGTCCTACAAGTTATTATCTACTGCAAGAGCCTCTCTTACTGTTAGAAGTTCTTACATAAAATGTACTTTCTAGGAGTAGTGTATGATGTTCATCCACATGGACCCACCTGACCCCCCCCCCCCCGGCATAGCGTACAGTACTGCTTCCAGCGGCAGGATCGGCTCATGTGGCAGAGGCGAGAGAGTTACCACCCGGGCGGGTAGGAGGAGCCAGCTTGAAGACGTTCCGGTGAAATCTTAAAGGGGAAGGCACTGCCAGAAAATGTGAATGAACATCATATATCACTCCTAGAACTACTGTTACAGGTGAGTAGCCTGTTTTCATGACTAACTCATGTGAAGCTGCCACAGATCTTTGAGATGACACCTAACCTCTGAGCAGGTGCTCAGCTTGTGCTTCTGACTCCCACCAACGTTTTACAGTTAAATCTTCAGCACCATTTTTTTCTTCTCAGCCAGTGCACTTCAGTCTTCTGTAACAGTCCAAAACTGCAACTCGCCACTGCCCAACATGCCCGGCACCCCAGAAGCAGAATGGTCACTTGGGAGGGGCTCCGTGCAAGAAACTACCATACCACCTACTTGACCTCTGGGGCTCCCTTAACACAGGGCAGGGCCAGCAAAGCTGCAGAGTGAAAGGAATTAGCAGAACTTGGAGGCATAAACACAACAAATGTCCAAACAAGGTAGTAAAACAAAACAGGATCCTTTATTTCTTCACTTGAGCTCACATAAGGAAGTTACTTTTTCCAGCTGGCACAGTCTATTGCTTATTACCTCAGGATGACCATCACTTGCTGTCTTCTGGGTTGGATTCAGCCCTAATGGGGTACATTATTTGACATGGATTGGCCCTGATGGAGGCACTAGAATACGCAGAGTCTTGATAATTGACATCCCACAGCCATTAGCATGCCACCAGGAAGGGAGGGAGGAAGTTCTGCATAAAAGCAGCCACTGCCAGCGTGTCCCAGCGAGTGAGTGGAACAGCAAAGGAGTAGAATAGGTATCTGGTGTCGTAGGCATCAGCAAGTGTCAGCAGATGGAAGCGGAGAAGCAGGGGACTCTGCCAGTTGACTTGGACAATATGCCTGTTCACTTCTATGTAATACTCACTCACTGGGCACTGGAGCAACACCCTATCTAGGGTAGGAGAATATAAAGATTTAAACAAGGCACAGGGGAGCATAAATAGAAATAAAAAAAAGGAGGGGGAAACTAGAAACACCTGATTAGGGCTAAGGGTACAAAAGTATCTCCAGGTAACACGGGGAGAATAGAGGTTGAGAATGCGGGGAGTGGTGCAGTGGCTGTGGGGCAGCAGTTTTCAAAGAGACTTTCTGGAGACTGCGGTACTGACCCATGTGCACACACCTCTCTGGGTTGAGGGAGGAGGTAGCTAGACTCCAGGCTAAGTTGGCTAGGATTCGGGGGGCCTCTCCTCCACTCAGAGGCCACCAAGCCTGCCACCGTTTACCTCAGAGAATGCCAGTGAGGAGAAACAGCTGGACTATGGTAGGCTCTGGAAGGGTGGGAGTGGTGGGACAGCGCCACGATTCTTGATCAGTTCCACTACAGAATTCCTGCACTGCTCTGGTGCAGAAGGACTGCCAGAAGGAGGCACCTGTAGTAGTGACCAAGGGGAATGTGGTGACCCTTCATAGTGGAGACTCCAAGGAGGGTGGTAGAGGAACCCAGAGAAAGAGGAAGCCACCTCTGGTGGGGAACTCAACTGTGAGGAGGATAGGCTTGGGAATAGGAAAAGGGAAGAGACAGATTAGGTGCCTACCTGGTGCCATGGCCTGGAGGGATGGGAAGTGAATTCTGTGGATCGCTAGGGCAGCAGGACGGGAGGGAAAGTTGGATGTCATTGTTTACAAGGGGACTAATGACCTGGCTAGAGATGAGCCTGGGATTGTGTAGGGGGAGTTTAAGTAGCTGGAGAGGGGTCTTGGGTAGCTGGCCCAGTGGTTTTTGCTGAGGTGCTGTCTGTCTACGATAGGAGACAGGAGAGGGATCACTGCATCAGGAGCTTCAACTCATGGCTGAAGGAATTGTATAGAAAGGAAGGATTCAGCTGCATTGGGAACTGGGGACCCACCTGGGAGAATAAGGGCATATACAGATGTGATGGCCTGCATCCATCTGGTAGGGGAACCACAGTCCTCAGCGGACAGTTTAAATGTTACGTCAGTGAACATTTAAACTAGCCAAGGGTAGTGGCAGAAGGAATCCAGGAGTCAGAAACTGCCCCCACGGGCTGAAGTAGAGAGTAAGGAGAATCCTCCAGGGTGCAAATTAGTAAAGGTAGCAGGGTAGTAGAGATAAAGGGGGAAAGGAACAGGAGCACAGGAGCATTAAATAGAGAGTTGGACCTTGTGCCACGCCGGCGACCTGGGTTCAGGAACAGACTCTGGACACCGAGGGTCAGCAGGGGAAGGAGAGGATTGAGCATCCAGAGTACTGCTCTGCTGTTCTGGGGTGGGTTGTAGGGGTTGCCTTGCTCTGAAGCGGCCCCTGGTGGAGATCGGGAGCACTACAAGAGCAGCGCTATAGACAGGGAAGGAAAAACAAGAAAAAAGGGCACCCATTCCAGCCGGATGACGACGGCTGCATCTCCCCATGCCACAAAGCCAAGAAGCCCCGATGCTGCATACCATCACCCAGCAAAGAAGCACGGGTGCTTGCGGCACTGCCCCTCCCAGTGGCTGTGGGCAGGCGGGGGCCCCAGCACAAAGGGATATTTCTGGGTGAACCGGGCAGTGGGGAGCAGCAGGACGGGAGAGGCGGTGGCAGGAGAAGGCTGGCCCTCCGAAGGTTTGGGCGGCTAGGTGCAGTGAGAAGGGATAAAAAGAATATGCAAAAAAAAAGTTGGGAAGGCGGGAGGGCAAAAAGGAAAAAAGGGGGGTAGCAAGTAGAGTGGAACCAAAATCTGGAAGGCCATGTGTGCGAATGCTAGACGTCTAGGAAATAAGGTCCCAGACCTAGAGGCCATCATGGCAGAGGCCGAACTGGATGTTGTGGCCATTACTGAATCATGATGCACTGAAAAGCATGACTGGGACATAGCCATATCAGGCTATACTCTGTTTGGGAAGGACCGGGTGGAAAGGAAGGGAAGAGGTGTGGTGCTATATATGAGAGAAAGCATAAAAGCCACGGAGATGTAAGGAATACAGGGGGATGCAGAAATACTGTAAATCTCCCTGGAGATGGGGAATGGAGCCACTATTCACACTGGAGTGATCTACAGACCTCCAGCACAGAGGGGAGAATAAGATATGGTACTGGTGGAAGCCACTGGCAAGATGGCAGAAAAGCAAGAGGTGCTGCTGGTGGGAGACTTCAGCCTGGCAGATATGGATTGGAGCGTCCCAGCAGCGACTTCATCTTGAAGCAGGGACATCCTGAACTCTGCAGGGAGCATTCTTCAGGCAACTCATCAGTGAACCCACTCGTGATAGGGCAATACTGGAACTGTTATTTGGTAACAGAGACAGCGTTGCAGATGTCAAGGTGGGATGCCACTTGGGGACCAGTGATCACTGTATGGTGTGGTTCAATATAAGGGAGACTACGAAATTGAACCACACGGGTGAGTGTCCTGGACTTCAGAAGGGCAGATTTTAAGAAGATGGGTGGGCCGGCCCAGTGGCGGTGAGGGTTGAGGCGCTGGATGCCACACCTCACGCCACGCCAGCAACCAGAGTTCAGGAGCGAGCTCGGGCACCGGGGTTCGGCAGGGACGGGATGAGGATTGAGCGCCTGCAGGGCTGCTGTCCTCTCCCTGGGGAGGGTTGGGGCTTGGCCGGAGTACCAGTGGCTCCCGGTGAAGATCGGGGGCATTGCAGTACGTAGCCAGCACATCTACAGCATGGCTGACACAAGGCAGGATTGCCGTGCACCACTGTGTCAGGAGTGCACCAACAAGGGGGAGGGCACCATAAAAACAGAAAAGCAGGCCCTGCAATAGAGTGAGCGGCACCCCTGACCCCATGCCCACCGCCAGATCCACCTTGCCTGCCTTCCAGCTCCACCCGGCCCTCACCCACAGCCGGAGTCTATGTAAGAGTGCCCAAAGAGGAGGGGTGGCCCCACCCCTGAGGGGTTAAGCTGAGGGTGCTGGCTGTGGGGGGGGGGAGAAGGCTCAGGGTTGAAGGGGACCTCAGGTGGGCAGGAATAGGCAGGATGCCTGAGAGAGGCTCCACAGACCATGACTGGAGGGAAAAAAAGAGTTTAAAAGAAAAAAAAAAAAGAAGGGTGAATGCCTTAGGGATGACCTAGCAGGGGTGGAGGAACAGTGGGTGCAGATAAAAGGGAGCATAGTAAAGGCAACAAACCTCCGTGTCAAACAAGTGAGCAAAAGCAAGAGGAAAAAGAGACCGCTGCAGTTCTTAAAAGAGGTGGCTTGAAAAGGTAGAAGCTAAAAGGGTAGTATTCAGAAGGAATAGGGAGGTGTAGTGGGGGAAGCAGAGGAAAGAAGGGAAAGCAGTAAGGAGTATAAAGGCACAAACTGAAGAGGGAATAGCCCAGGAGGTAACGGAAAGAGACAAGACATTTTATAGATATGGAAGTGAAAAATGGAAGACCAGGGGTGGGATTGTAAGGCTAAAAAAGAAGGGGGGGCTGTGCAGAGGGGGACCAGGAAATGGCATATATTCTGAACAAATTCTTTTGCCCAGTGTTCACAGAAGAAGCGGAGGGGCTACAAAAAAGTAACAAAAGCTCTGGAGAGGGGGAGGTGGACACTAGTCCTGTTTGGGGGAGAGAGTCCTGAAGGGACTTGCTAATCTGAAGGTGGACAGAGCAGTGGGGCCAGATGGGATGCATCCAAGGACATTGAGGGAGCTCAGGGAAATACTAGCTGCACCTCTGACAGTTTTATTTAACAACTCATTGGAAACAGGAGTGGTTCCGGAGGACTGGAGAAGGGTGGATGAAGTCCCACTACATAAAAGTGGTAGCAGGGAGGTGTCTGGCCATTATAGGCCAGTCAGCCTGACATCAGTGGTGGAAAAGTTAATGGAATCACTGTTGAAGGAAAGGATTGTGGAATATCTTGAATCTAGTCGGTTACAAGACCTAAGGCAACTTGTTTTCACAATTCAGAGGTCATGTCAAATGACTATGATAGATTTCTTTAACTAGGTGACCAAGGAACTAGATCAGGATGGAGTGGTGGACGTGGACTACCTAGATTTCAGTAAGGTATTCAACGCTGTTCCACATAGAAGACTAGTAAGCAAGCTGGGTAGCTTAGGACTGGGTCCAAAGGTAGTAAACTGGATAAGAAACTGGTTAGGGATAGGCACTAGAGGGAGATGGTAAATGGAGCTCACCCCAAGGAAGGGAGGGAGGGTGACCAGCGGGATGCCTCAGAGATCAGTGCTAAGACCGGTCATCTTTAATATTTTGATAAATGACATTGCAGAGGAGCTGGAAAAGAATGTCTGCCTCTTTGTGGATGACACCAGAATCTGCAATAGGGTGGACACTTTGGGGGGGGAGTGGAAAGGATGAGCAGAGACCTGAGAGAACTAGAGGAGTGCTCAAGGGTATGGCAGCTGGATTTCAATGTGAAAAAGTGCAAAATAATGCACTAAGGGCACTGAAACTCAGGAGCAGAATATAAAATGGGTGGAGTGGTATTGATTACCACCAAGCAGGAAAGTGGCCAGGGGTAATCATTGCATGTGACCTAAAGGTGGCCAGTCAGTGCAGGAAGGCAGTTGTGAGGGCTAGTGGGATGCTGGGGTGCATAGGGAGGGATATCAGCAGCAGAAAGAGGGAGGTGCTGTTGCCTCTGTAGAGATCCCTGGTAAGACCCCACCTAGATTATTGTGTACCGTTCTGGAGCCCACATCTCTGGAAGGACATAGAGTGGAGGCATTTCAGAGGACGGCAACAAAAATGGTGCAGTCTGCATCAAAAGCCCTATAAACAGAGGTTAAATGACCTCTATATGTACACCCTGGAACAGAGGAGGGAGAGGGGAGATATGATGCACCTTTAAATACTTCAGGGGGCTAAATAAAGTACAAGAGGGAAGTATTTGTTTAGACGAAAAGGTGCTCAAGAACAAGGGGACATGCTATAAAGCTGGAGCGGGTAGATTCTGGAGAGATGTGAGGAAGCACTTCTTCACTGAAAGAATGGTGGATTCCTGGGATAGTCTTTCAGCAGAGACAGTGGGGGCAAAAACGGTGGTGGGGTTCAAGAATGCATGGGATAAGCACAAAGGAATCGGTAGAAAGGAAGGGGGAGGGAGAAAGAGCTGTAAATCGGGCATGGTCTGACGTAAGTGTAGGTAGGAAAAAAATTGGCAGACTGGATGGGCCAAGCAGTCATTATCTGACATTAAATTCTGTTTCTATGAGTCCCCCACCCCAGGCAGCAAATGGTGGGGATGTCATAGGCATCTCCTAGCCCCTTCTTTACGTTTACTAGCCACTTAGCAACTTCACAGTCTCACTTCCTGGCACATTGCAGCAACCAGTGATCCTGTGAGGAATTCCAGGAACACACTCTGTCATCCCACAGAGTCTATCCTTTACCAATTTATTAAATTTCCTCCTTCACTTTAGCAGTGGCGCTTTGCCCACCTGGGCATCATTTTTGGTGCCTGTGGGCACTGCACAGACTTTGCTAAAGAGGCACATTGGCACTCAGGATACACTCTGAGGCAAATTTCTTCTTCTGACAGAAAGTTGCCAGTCACTATCCCTCCTTTGGGGAGGGAGGGAGGGCATTGCTGAGTGCCAAACCAGTCACTTCACATGTATAAAAGATTGAACAGCACCCCGGAACCTTTGCCCACCAGTCTCCCTGGCACCAACTTCCTCCCAGACAGACCTCTGTGTTCTCTCCAGATGGGTTTTACTCCTGCTGGAGAAGGGCACCCCCCTTTCAAGCTCCTTGTTTGAAGGCCGCCACCACGAACAGGCACTTTTTCTTGATGCCAGGCTTTATAGAGGCGCTTTCAGAATAATGGGAACTGGCACAGTGTGCCATTAGTACCTCTCCCACCAACTCCTGACTCGGCAGTCTTTGCCCTTCAGCAGAGAACACCGATTCCTCCCCTTTGGAATGGCCAGGTCAGACCAGCTAATCTAGTCCTCCAAGGGCATAGAAAACTGGCACATTCTAGAGGTCGGTAGACACTCTCAAAGGGATGCCACATAGCTCTTGAGAAGGGGGCTACACAGGTTAACTTCTAAAATTGGCAGACATGTTTTTGTGCAGTGATGACTTTTGAATGCAGAGTTCGGTTTATTTCACTGTTTTACCTGCAGCTGACAAAGTCAGCACTAAATGCGGCTGCAAGTTATAAAGTTCATGAAGTTTATCCTCTCTCTGCTCATTTGTAAACTTCAAATCCTGCTCCCGTCAGACACAATTTACTAATTTTCTAATGTGGTTAATCTGATCATTAGTGTATCACACGCATACGCTAACACAGTTCATAACATTAAAGTAGCATGATGACGGGTTGCGTGAGGGAGTATAGAGATAAATGATACGATTCTAAATTTTGAAATAAAAATAAATTTTTTAATGACTGCTAAATAAACATGCAGAAAGTCGCAGACACAGCCACACACACTGTGAGTCATCTAACTATAAGACAGGTCTGCTGTCATGTCATTTTCAACAGCTAGAAACAGAATCACTGAAGAAAAAAAAAAAAGCCTCAACAAGCAGGCCATGTTTAGAGAAATCGTGAAACTCTTGTTCTTATTTGCTAGTGGGGCCCTTTTTCCTGCCAGAACAGACATTGCAAATAAAAAAAAAAAAAATACAGTATGTGTAAACAGTTATGTGGGGGGTGGGGGAGAAACAGTGGCTGCAATCTGTGAAATCTTATAGGAGGAATCACAAGAATAAGAGTACACTTGTGATTTCCATTACTCAAGGGTATTTTACACCAGTCTTCGCTCCCCACGGTCAAACCAATAGCAATTCAGTATTCAAAAAGGTTTGCATTATCACAGTACACAGGAGCTTTTCTCTATATGGAAAGTAATAGTAAAATGAAAATAGATAAAACCGTGAAATGCCGCTGACACTGCCTGTTGAACTTCACAACTGGACCTATACATTGAGGTACTAGCGCAGATATTAGTATGTTTTTTTTGTACTTAGACTGATCCCATTTTCTTTTTTTCACAATTTAACTTTTTATTGTCTTTAAAAAAAAAAAAATCATATCCACAGTACAGTACAGTGCAGATACAGGAGTAAACATACAGGGGTATCACAAAGTTACATTCCATTGAACCACATATCAAGGTACTTTTCATAATCCATAATACGCTAGTCTGATGCAAGGAAGGAGGAGTAGAGGGGATCAACGATACTACTTCCTGTCTCCGCCCCGGGTGTGGGAGTGAGTCTTGAAGGTGAACATAAAGTGATGTTTTCCATCCCATCGCAGTCCCAGCCTCCTTCCCATGAGACCCTGTACCCAAAACCTCTTGATTTACGGTCTTATGGAAGTAAGAGTGTATGGGGGGTTTACTGTTATGCCCTCTGTCATGGTACAAAATCTGGATAACGCTCCAACTGAAAATGTGTCCATAAACTCCATCTGGTCGTGAAGCCTTGCAATCTGTTGTTCAGTTTAATTGATATCTGTTCTAGTCTACAGTATATACTTCATAGAGCATCATTCGCCAAGCTTCTTTAGTCGGTTTACGCTTGGTAAACCAGAGTCTGATGATCACTCTTTTTGCAATCAAAACCAGGAGTGCAGTAAGTTTAAAATGTCCTTTAGTTATCTGGGGTCTATGTGGGGGGTTGCAGTTGTGATGAAGGTGGGAGTAAGTAATTCAGGGCTCTGAAAGATATCTATCAATTCAGACCAAAATCCCTGAATGAGAGGGCAAGACCACAAAATATGTCTCTCCCTGGCTGGATGTGAGCCACATCCTCTCCAGCATTCTGCAAGATCTCCCTCTTTATATTTAGCAGTTACTGCAGGGGTTCTAAAATAACGCAGTCTGGTTTTCAGACTGATCCTGTTTTCTGCCAGAACATCCATTTCAAATGAACAAAAAATGCATGTAAACACGTAATAAAAACAATGACTGCAGTCTACGAAACCTTACAGGAGTAATCAAAGGAACACAAATGCACTTGTGATCCCAGTTACACAGGAGTCCCATTTTACACTGTTCTCCTCCAGCGACAGTCAAAACCTATAGCAACTCTATTTTTATAATAGGTCTGAATTACCCCAGTCCATAGGAACATTTCTGTATAATGCAAAATACAGTTAACATTAAGATCGAAAAATTAAATGCCTGTGACAGCACCTGTCAACTTCGTGACAGGACCTGTACACTGAGATACTGATACAGATATTAGCATGTTAATGTTTTTTTTTTTTCTTTCAGCTAGAGTCCCATTTTTGTTTCCACAGCAGAAACGACCATTGCAAATAAAAAAATAACTTGTGATCTCAACTAAGCAGTCATCTTTTTTTTCTTTCCGTTGGTAACCAGGTAAAGCCCACTAGGAGCAAGTGCCTGTTTTCAGGGGCAATCCACTGGGGAGGTTAAGTGACTTGCTCAGAGTCGCACAGTATGCAAGTGGAGGTTGTGGGAATCAACCCCATGACTGCTGGGTATACCAAGCTCATTACTCTAACCTCTAGACTATACTGCCAGCCAGTTTTAAACTGATCTTCTCCACACAGTCAAAACCAATAGCAACTACATTTTAAACAGCTGTAGGGTTGTCACCGGCCAATATTAGCTTTTCACTATCAGGAAGAATTCAAAACTTTAAATAGTTGAATAGAACAGTGAAACAATGCAAACACTGCCTGTCAAACTTTGTGCAGGGACCTGTACACTGAGACACTAACACATGACTATCATATTTTTTGTTAGTTTTTAGTAAAGAGCTGTGCATGGTACAGTATTACAGAACGCTCAGGAAAATGTAGTATGTTAAGACACGGTTCAGCTATAAACTGTATTGAAAATTTTGTGACTGATGATCGTTGTGTGTTTGGATTTTACTATCAGGTTTGATCGTGACTGACTTTTTGAACTTGCGTTTCCCAATGACATGTATGGTGGAAAATCACTTACATATGAAATGCCAGCAGAAACAGGCCCCGTGGTCTATCGACTCTGCTTGATTGTGCAGCTAGCCCCTCAGCTTGCAGGTGTCCCAGCCTTCCTTCCCCTCCTCACAGTCACCCCCCCCCACTCTGTCCCATCCCCTCTTGAAGCAGCCCACCGTCCTACAAGAAACACCTCCTCGGATAGAGTGTTCCACTTGTCTACCACCCTCTCCATGAAATTATGTCTCCCGATTTTCCTCCTGAATTCCCCCCCTCCAACCTCAGTTGAAGCCCTCTAGTATCTCTCCCTCTTCTGATCTGGAATATCTCCTGTATTATCCGTGTTTATCCCCTTCAGGTACTTAAAGATCTCGATCATATCTCACCACGGAACACATGTTAAGCATGTACAGCCTTTCTTCTTAGGATTTCCCCTCCCAAACCCTGGATCATCTTAGTTGCTCTGCGCTGCAACCCCTCCAACAGTCTGATGCAGTTCTTCAAGAATGGGAGCCAGTACTGCACACAGTACTCCAGCTGCAGCCTGACCAGTGACCTGTACAGGGGAAGGATCACCTCACTACTTCTAGAGAAGACCCCCCTCGCTATACAGCTCAGCATCTTGTTGGATTTTGCTGCTGCCTTCCTGCACTGAGCTAAGTTGTTCATATTCCCTGTTATAATCACCCCCAGGTCCTTTTCCTCCCCTGTGTTCCCTAACTGTACACCTCCCAGCTGATAGATCCTCATCTGGTTATTAGCTCTGAAGCGCAGTGCCTTGTACTTCTTGGCATTAAACCCAAACTGCCATGTTTCTGACCACTCCTGTCATTTAGTCAGATCTCCCTGCAGTCCCCTCTACCCCTCGATGTCATCCTCCATATCTCCCATCTTGGTATCGTCTGCGAACAGACTAATTTTACTCTGAGTCCCATGTGAGATATCTGCTATGAATATCCCAAACAGCACTGGTCCCAATACTGATGCCTGTGGCACCCTGCTTTGTTACCACCCTCGACGGTGAGAATTTTCCTCCACCACCACCATTTGCTGCCTGCCCTTTAGCCAGTTAGTGATCCATTTGACCATCTTAGTACCCACCCCTATGTATTCCAGCTTCCCCCCTAGCCTCCTATGTGGTGCAGAATCAAAGGCCTTGCTGAAGTCCAAGTACATGACTTCCACTGTATGACCCTTGTCCAGTTCCCTGGTCACCCAATCATAGTACTCAATCAGGTTTGTCTGGCAGGACCTGCCTGAAACAAACCCATGCTGTTGGCTGTCCTGGAGGCCATTGTGCTCCAAAAAATGTCACCAGGCTCTCTTTAAGGATTGTCTCCATGAGCTTTCCTACAATTGATGTGAGGCTAACAGGTCTGTAGTTACCTGGATCATCCCTTGGGCCACCTTTGTGAATGGTCACCACATGGGCCAAGCGCCAGTCCTGTAGTATGCATCCTGTGTCCAAAGAGGTGTTGAACAAGTCAGCCAGTGGTCCTGCCAGTTCATTGAGTACCCTAGGGTGAATACCATCCGGTGCCTTGTCCACCCGCAGTGCCCTCATTTTACAGCATTTTTTTTTTTATTTATCCTAACATAAAAAAAAAACTTTGCTACAATACACTAATATTATGCATGTTGAAATCACATTTGGTGGCCAGTACTATGGGTTAATTATGAAATTGACAGGACAAGATACTTGGAAACCACATGTCGTAAAACATGAAAAAAATTAACCTGCTTCCTGCACATACTAGACGATCAGTAGAGTCTTGCAACTTGCTTTTTTCAATACAAATGATATAAAGAAAACTCAAAAAATGAAATTCATGTTCAAAATATGTTGCAGTTAACAAGTCAACTTTGCACTTGGGTATTACTATGCAGATACCCACTGCTAGTAAATTGTTCTTTTGGCATGCTTTACAAGAGAGCCATGGTTGAGCAGGAAGTCAAGGATGACAGAGGTTGTGACATCACTACACCTGTGCCCGACTGTGCTGACAGCTCATACTGATGAAATGGAATGAAATATAATGGCATCAAAATACAGACACTAGAGGAAAATGATTAAATTTGCAGGTTATAAATACTTTTTAGACAGTCACGTAGCGATATACCTGGTTATTTTTGTTCAAAGCTCAGTTTGAACAACTACCGTGTCATTTCACCTTTAAAGCAGTCACACATTCTCATGTGGCAGTAACATAAGGGTAAAGTTGTACAAACTACCTGGTGACCTGCCCTCACTGATACTGATACTGATGTGTTCACTGATGTATGCTTTTGTTACATCCAGACCTGATTACTGTACTGCCCTTTCTTTACCTTGGACTAAATGGAGGGACCCTACTTTACCTGCAGTTGGTGCAGAATGCTGTGACTAGGTTGTTGACGGGCAAGCCAAGGTCCTGTCACGCAACCCTAGTCCAGCATGATCTACACTAGCTGCCAGTGAGGTGGCAGATCTCCTTCAAGGTTGGCTTGCTGACCTGTAAAGCCTTACAGGGACAGGGCCCCGAGTTACCTGCAAGACCCTTTGTCTCCTCACCAGACCTCCCAGCCTCTCCACTCCTCTGAAGCAGGCCTCCTAGCAGTTCCCAGGGTTCGGCTAAAATCTGTGGATGAAAGGGCCTTTGATGCTGCTAGCCCAACCATGTGGAAATCGCTTCCCAGAGCTCTGAGGGAGGCCTCCCTCACTAGAGGCCTTCAAAAGGGGTCTGAAGTTCCCTCTTTTTACAGCAGCTTTTAATTTACCCTAGCATTCTGGTTATAATTCTAGGTTTAGTTTTTTGTATTTATTCTGTTATTTTTAATCTTTTAGCCTTTTCTTAGTCTGATTGTGTTGTTGATTTTATGAGTTTGGTGATGTGTATGTTGTGAGAATTTTCTGTTTCTCTATTGAGTGTATTGTACAACGCTCATAGCCCACAGAAATGTGCACTTTATGAAGTTTGCCTGCTTCTTTTGGTTAGGATGCTAATAAATGTTTTTGCTATTTTCACAGGGACAATACTCGACCATTTAGTAGGGGAAGACATTATAGCCGATTATCTTCTTTATACCCTAAACAAACATGAAAAGTTCAGGTAAGATCTTAATTTGACAGTTGGTGCAGGTAAGATAAAGTGCACACTTTCATCAGGTAACATAGAACAGTCTATAGTGAAATTAATAGGGTGGGGCTATGAGATCCTGTAGTTTTTCTTTCTTTCTTTTTTTTTTTTTAAAGAGAAGAGATTAATGTCTGTCCCCTCTACTTGGGCTGATGTTCTCCAGCCCTCTCTGGGACTCAAACTTATGACCCTGTGACCAAAAAAAAAAATAACAACTCTTACAATTCCACTGAAATTCCTGTAGCTGGGAAGTTAGAAAGCCCCATGGATTTTAATACTTGCTATCCAGTGGACCACCACTAGAGGTCTCTATTTACAATTACAATAATTCAGCAATTCTTATACTATTATAGGACAGCTTTTCTACTAGATGGAACTGTTTTGCACAGACTGTGTTGTCTTGAATACAGCAAATAAGTTTTTCTTGGTAGCTACTTAGAGTACCGTTTCCTGCAACAGCTGTGCAAAGGAATGGTATGTTCATTATTTCATTTGGTTAGCCACTAATATCTTTAGAAATACCTGCAACCAGAAACATCCATATGCAGGTTATAACCTCAGAGTAAATTTGTCTTTTGATGTCTGTTCATATGTCATCTGGTTAGCCACCAATATCTTTAGTAACACCTGCAACTCAAAACATCCATGTGCAGATTATAACCTCAAAGTTAGTTTATTTTGCATTCCAATGTCTGCAGAACAATAAAAGGAACACATTTCAGTCACTGTGGCTGCCCAGTGCTGATTTCCAACGCAGTGGTTTTGTTTATCTAGTCATGTCTGGATCAAACTGTGAGTGTGGTGGGCGAGTCTGGTGTCAGCCCACTTCTGACATTCCAGAGAGAGGACTCCTGTTCTGGAATATAGCAGGAAACACAGATGGAAACAGCAGCACTCGGGTGAATAATGCTGACATCCCTTCTCCACCCAGTTGCAGAGGTTAGCTATCTGGGTTCCCCCCTCCCACTCACCAAGTTGGAAAGGTTTCAGCCAGCTCTGCTCCTGGCCAGCCCCAGCCCGAGGGGTAAATCCAGGTATACCACTCAGGTATTTCTGATTTTTAGGTATGTCCCTGATTTTGCCTCAGAAAATTCCTCAGTCATACCTAAAATTGGTATTTCAGGCATAGAGAAGTACTGATTTGAAACATAAAATAATATCATACATTAATGCTACAGGCTAATTTTCCATTGGAAAGACTTTTCTCATTAAGCCAAAATTTTTGCAGGTTCTTGAGCTGATAGGACCCTTTTTTTTTTTTTTTTTTTTTTTTGAGATGTGTTTTCTAATTTTAGTCATTTATCTCTGATTTTTATAAGCCCGGTTGCTGATTTGTGAGGGTAGGAGGTTGAGCGGTATGTCCAGAATATTGGTATTGGCGTGGTATTGTCCAGGACAGTATTACTGGATTGGTAGTGGGTATCTGGGGGGCCAGAGGTGGCTGTTCCTATCAGCATGGGATCCAGTGTTTATGGATGCACTAAAGGAGAACCTAGTGCACTGGATAAGAGGGGAAACACAGAATGTAAAAATAACCCTCTTCAGCATCTGTAGAGCACTGAAATATACAAAGTTTTACCTGCCATCCTACAACGTGCATGATTTTGACAGCTGTTTTCAGGAGCATGGAGTAATTTGTTTTAATGTAAACAAAGCTGACCTAGCTCACCACTGCTGCATGATCCTCTGGGTCCTGGAGGTTTGCTGATAAATGGAGATTGCCCTCCCTCAATGTGCCGACTCAAGCCACACCTGAAGTGGCTCTTCCTGGACTTCCTATGACTTTCCTAAGGGCTTGAAAAGCCACCAGTCTGCATCCATCCTACTTAACGTCCCCTTTTTTTTTTTTTTTAAATGAGTGTTGCTCAGTGCTATACTCCTAAAAAAATTAATTGAAAGTGCATTTAAAACCATTTGCAGTTTGAAACTCTTAATTTTCTAATTTCTCTTCAGTTATGTAGACCATTACAAGTTAGGAGAAGCCAGTGATGATGTACAGACAGTTCTAAAGAAGATTGCATTGAAACTAGGCAAAACTCAGAAAGTGACAGCAATGACTGGAGTTGGTAAGTCACGACTTCTTTAGTTACTGATGATGATGATGATGCCCCACAGATTCTGTAGCATTGATTCAGTCTGTTTAGTTTAAATGGACAGTGTCAACCCCCACAGACTGAGTTATTTGGTTTCTTCATGTATTTAGAATGTGGTGACCGGGCTAGACTCACAGAGACTGAGCTTGTTGTTTCTAGGTGCAACCTGTGGAATAGGTTGCAAGAGTGAGTGATACAGTAGTAACAGATGTAGTGGTAACAACAGGTGTATGTACAGGAACAGCAAAAAGAAAGACACAAGTTAATACAGTCCATGAAAAAAACAATGTAATGTGTGTGCAAAATATGTGAGTTACAGGTACAGCAAGGATGAGAGCTTTGGAAACAAAAGATTAGTGGCGCCACTTTTGTGGCAGCAGAGTTGAAGCTACTGACATTGATCAAAGCACAGTAAAGCAGGTCTACGGCAGTATCCTGTGCTGAACATGCAGAAAACTTGGTGTCTGATGTGTGCAAGCCAAGAACTTAGTCCTGTACACACTTTCATAAAACATTACACATTGAATACACAGAGCTCTGCTTATGCAGATTTTGATTGCATGTTCTGTAACAGTTGTGAAACAATAAACAGATTAAGTATTGAAAGAATATTCTCTCCCTCCTTATGAGGGTTTCTGGACCCTGCTTATTAGTTCACGGCAGTAATTGAATAACCCAGTATCAATGTGGAACAAAACAGAAAAAGAAGAAATTGTCAGACTTACCACGATTTCTTTGTAAGTTCCAGCATTGTCACGTGGACCAATCTGAGAAATCTTTCTCCACAGAATATTCAGCTTCAGACCCCAGGAATCCCTCACTGTTGCAATCAGGCTGCAGGTCTGAGATGCCCTGGAGAATGGAATTTTATGTAATTTAGGGAACGATGAAATGAAATTCAAATCTCTGGTGCGTGGTGGCATTCCACCCTGCCATGCAGCATTGGATTTATTTTGATAGCCAGGGAGGCAGTGACCACTAAGTTCCCAAACCTTAACCTAAGGAAGACATAGATGGAAAAAATGAAAAACTCTGAAAGATCGGTCTCACAGGACAAGCTATGGCACATCAAGGTTAACATCAAAATGGCCAAAACTGTAGGCAATGCAAGAAGTAATACTCAAGCAAAACTGAAACAATAACTGATTCTTGGAGAACCTTTTCCGGGTTCTGGAAGAGGAGGTAGGGTGGGCATGGTAAGCATAGTGAAGGATCCCTTGGTAAAAAACAATATTACAGTAGTAAGTATTTTTTTCTTCAAACCCCAGAAATCCCTCACTATGTTTAGTGTTGTAGACTATAAGGCAGTACCTTGGGAGGCTGGGTACAGAACCTATTCAGGGAAAAGGTTCTGCAAGACAGCAGCGCCAAACCTGGCATGCCTTCTGGACTATACATCCATACAGTAGTGTTTTGTAAAGCTGTGTACTGTTTTCCAGGTAGCTGCTTTACACATTTGCAATAGGGGGACATCCCTTACAGCTGCCACAGAGGCAGAGGTACCATGGGTGGAGTGTGCCCTGAAGCCTTGCGGTGGCAGTTTGCCAGCTTTGCTGTAACAGAACTGTGTATGTAAAAGACTATCCAGCGAATAATAGTTCTCTTGGAGGCTGGCCTACCCTTTCCCATCTCACCATATGTGAGGAACAGCTGTGAGTGGGAAGATCTTAGATCCTTAGTGCAATTTGTGTAGTAACTAAGTGCCCCCTTAATGTCTAGACTGTGGAGTCTCTGCTCTCCAGAACTGGATTTTGCTGTGAAGAACACTGGAAGGGTGATGGACAAGTTCAGGCGAAACTTCCTGTTAGTCCTTAGGACTACCTTGTCCCTGTGGAAAATGATGTAATTTGGGTCTGTGCAGAGGGCCTGCATCTCACACACCCTTCTGGCAGAAGTTATGACAATCAAGAGTACTGTCATCCAGAAGCCATGGGCTCAAAAGGGGGGGCCATGAGCTTTGCTATGCACAAGTTCAAATCCCAAGGAGGGACTGTGTCCCTAACCAGAGGATGCAAGTGTAGGAGCCCTTTTAGAACTTCCTGCAAATGGAGTGTGAAGCCACTGTTTTCTCTTTACCCGTTGAGACATAGGTGGATATAGCAGCTAGGTGTCCTTTAAAGAGTGGAAGTCTGAGGCCCAAAGCCTGAAGGTGGACCACGTAATCCAGAAGTGTGGGCAGATGTGCCTGTAGACAGTTGAGCTGCTTAGGGGCACACCACAAAGACAACCTTTTCCATTTGTAAGCATAGGTTTTCCCAGTAGCTGGCTTCCTAGAGACCCTGAGGGTTTTCAGCACTTCCTCAGAAAGGTGAAAGTCAGAATATGCTAGCTCTTCAAGAACCATGCCCAGAGGTGTAGTGATCTGAGGTTTGGAAAGGTGACTCTGCCTTGGGACATGGTCAGCAGACTGTCTCAGTGGAAGGCATATGGGCTGCTTGATGGAGACAGCCAGGGGAAAGGAGTACCAGACTTGTCTGGCCCAGTCCAGAGCCACCAGTATCATGGTGACCGACTGGCTCCTCAGTTTCAGTAACACCCTCAGCAAAAGAGGGAAGGTGTGCAGAAACCTTCCTGACCAGTCTAGAGTCAGGGTATCCACTGGGACCGAGCCCACTGCTGGAGGCCTGCAACAAAACAGATGGAGCTGGTGATTCTCCCTGGAAGCAAACAGATCTACTGTATCTCCGGTGTGCCCCATCTTCTGAACTCTGTCTCCAGTACCTGTCTGTTCAAGGTCCATTCATGATGCTCCTGGCTGATCCTGCTGAGGGACTTCACCAAGACATTGTCCTTTCCTAGCAGGTGGACTGCTGAAAGCCGCACTTCCAGGGAGTAAGCCAGATTCCAGATCTTTATTGCTTCAGAACACAGCTTTGAGGATCTTGTGCCTCCTTGATTGTTGAAGTAATACATGGTGGTGGTGGTATCTGTCCTGACCTGGACTGACTGACCCCTGACCTGGGGAGCGAAAGACTTTAGAGCCAGTAAGACTGCCGTGAGCTGCAGTAGGTTTATGTGCTCTTGGGATTCCTGGGGGGACCATATCCCACATACTCATGACCAGGAGAAAACTCCAGAGAGCTTTCTGGTACTGGGCAGTATAAGCCATATAGGCCGCTTGCCTCTGCAGCAGGGAGGCAGAAGTATAAACCTTCTTCCCCATACTGTCCAGCTTTCTGGAGTCTTAGCCTAATCACAGGCCACAGCCTGTACTACTCCTTTGTTATCCATGGACCAGCACCCCTGATGGTGCCCCCACCTCGTGGGCAGCAACTTATGTATGCATGTGTACTAACCTTAGGGCGAAGACACTTACCATATAAGCATAAATGTCAGGATCTGTGTTCTATTATGTTCCACTATCTTTTACTGATGTATATTAGCCATGAAAAATGCTATTTGCTGTTTTGCTGTATTTCTATATGTTAGGCAACAGTGCCATCTTTAGTAAATGTGCATCATTACAACTAATCTTGGAGATCAATACCTTCATTGTACCATTATCTGTTAGGAGTGTAACTTTTTTACACTACTTAGGACAGTTGCTCAGACCACCTGTTTTTGTCCTATTATATGCATTTTATGTATCTTCCTTAGCAGTTACCATAGTAATTATCAGGGTATAAAACCCTTTGTAACATGTAGCTTCTCTGAGAATGAGAGAGACTGTCGGCATCCTGCTTTTCCCAGTGTTTACACTGTACTGGTAATAAGTCCATATTATCTGTCTGTAATAAATTCCATTTATTACATGAGTATCACTTGTCTATCGTTTCTTCTTTATTGTGTAGTTTCACCAAGAACCTGACACAGGGGATTTTGTGACCCTTTACACCTTCATGGTGAGAATGGGAACAGAGGTACTCAGCATCTTGCTTGTTGAGCTGGTACTTCTTCTCAGTCTTTTTGTCAGTGCCAGGAGTGGAGGTGGGGGTCTGCAACAGTTTACAGGTTGCCTTCTTAAGGGGCTTATGCACTGGAAGGAGCAACCTCTTAGCTGGAGTTAGACCCACCATGTCCAAGAACTCCGCCTCATCCTCATCCTACACAGTCTCTTGGGTGGAGAGGTTGAGGATGTTCACCATCTGCCTCACAAAGGCATAATCTGAGGAAAAATCATCCTGGTTCTAGGGAGGAGAACCAAACTCCTGCTCAGGGGAACCATCAGTCTCTATGGCCTCTCCTTCCTCTTCCTCCTCATCATAGTAGAACTCAGCCCCCTGATCCTCTGGAACCGTGAAGGGAAATGGAATTGGAGGGGAACCGGCATTCCCATAAATGACCCCATGGCCTGAAAGGCTTAGAAAAACTGCCAGGCCTTAGCCATGCCCTCCATAGAGGGCATTTAATGTTTGTCCGCTGACTGCTCCTTTCCTTCTTCAGGAGGAGGAGCAGTGACATGTTCTTCTTTTTGTATTTTCTCAGCAGGAACCATTTCTGGAACCTGCTCCGAGGGCCTTTTATGTTTGCTTATATCGGGGTTCTCTCTTTCAGGAACCCTAGACTCTTGGACATCTTTAGCAGAACTTTCCTTCTGCTTACTTTGGGAGGAAGGGCCCTTGTCAACGTGCTTGGGTGACATAGAGGTGGACTAAGAAGCCATTAAGACTCATAATGTTTTAGCCCTTTTCTTAACAGTTTTATGGCAAAATGTACTGCAAAGGTCACAGTCTGAAACACTGTAATGAGGACCCAGGCATCTTAACCACAACTCGTGGCAGTCTGCTTTAATCAGGAGACTGAAGCACTTAAGACAGTTTTTAAAACCTGTAGGTTCTGTTTTCTTTTTGGGCTTGTCAGACATGCCAATCATGACAAGACCCCTAGAAAATCAGTTTCCACCAGCAAAACACTTACAATTGCGATTCAGTTCCTGAGGAAAAAAAACAAACCGCTAAGAAAACATCTTTGCTATCTTTTTTTTTTTTTCTTTTCAATTAGAGACAGATAAACACCTGCTCGCCTTGGTTCCTGGAAACTGGGGAGCAGAGGCAAAAAACAGCTCCAAGTTGCTGAAAAAGGCCAAAAGTAATGTGGAAAAAAACTAAAGTAGTTTTTGCAGTTAAAATTGGGGAAATAAATGCAAAGAAAACGTTTTTTTTTTTTTTTTTTTCACCAGTTACTGAGAACCGAAGAATAATGCTGAAAAATAACAAACAAGGCACAAACTACACTACGCTAACTAAACTAGTAGAGATTCGAAGAAAGAAATACAATACTCAGGGAAAAAAAGCAAAACCATGCAAACTTGAAGTTAGGCAAAGAGAGCACTTTGGGGCGACTTCTTTCTCGGGCTGAGAAATAAATCTGAGGTTGGGAGGGCAGGGTGGAACGTCACCACGTGGCAGTGATTTGAATTTCATTCCATCGTTCTCTTTCACCCTTCCAGTGTTCTTCACAGCAAAATCCAGTTCTGGAGAGCAGAGACTCCACAGCCTGGACATTAAGGGGACACTTAGTTACTACATGAATTGCACTAAGGATCTAAGATCTTCCTGCTCACAGCTGTTCCTCACATATGGTGAAATGGGAAAGGGTAGGCCAGCCTCCAAGAGAACTATTGTTCACTGGATAGTCTCTTACATACACAGTTCTGTTACAGCAAAGCTGGCAAACTGCCACCACAAGGCTTAGGGCACACTCCACCTGTGGTACCTCTGCCTATGTGGAAGCTGTAAGGGATGTCCCTTACTAGAAATGTCTAAAGCAGCTACCTGGAAAACAGTACACAGCTTTACAAAACACTATTGTATGGATGTATAGTCCAGAAGGCATGCCAGGTTTGGCACTGCTGTCTTGCAGAACCTTTTCTCTGAATAGGTTCTGTACCCAGCCTCCCAAGGTACTGCTTTATAGTCTGCAACAGTAAGCATAGTGAGAGATTTCTGGGGTTTGAAAAAAAAAATACCTTTGTAATATTGTTTTTTCCAAGGGATCCCTCACTGAGCTTAACATGCCCACCCTACCTCCTCTTCCAGAATCCAGAAAAAGGTTCTCCGAGAATCGGTTATTGTTTCAGTTTTCAGTTTTGCTTGAGCATTACTTCTTACATTGCCTATAGTCAGTTTTGGCTGTTTTGATGTGTAACCTTAGTCTGCCATAGCTTGTCCTGTGGGCATACCTCTCAACTGTACCACATTACGAGGAACGTTCCTCATTTTACTTCAAAAAAGCTCCCTGTTCCACATTGTGAGGACTTGTTCCACATTCAAAGTCAACATTTTAAATCAAAAATCCATAGTAAATGATGGAAAAAATAAATTATTCAATTAATAACAGACTTTCTGAACATAAATGTAACATTTTAACAGTGTTTGAGCTTCTTAGGTAAAGATTTGATTAAGTGTTCCACATTTTACCCATTTGTTCCACATTTTGACAGGCAATGTTCCACATTTGGGGGACAAAAGGTTGAGAGGTATGCCTGTGGGACCGATCTTTTGGAGTTTTTCATTTTCCCATATATGTTTTCCTTAGGTTTAGATTTGAGAGCTTAGTGGTCACTGCTCCCCTGGCTATCAAAATAAATCTAATGTTGGATGGCAGGTCGGAATACTACCACGCAGCAGAGATTTGAATTTCATTCCATTGTTTCCTAATTTACATAAAATTTCCACTCTCTGGGACAGCTCAGACCTGCAGGCTGATTGCAAAAAGTAAGCATAGTGAGGGATCCCTTGGAAGAAACAGTATTACTCTGGTAAGTAATTTTTTCATATGAACGATTGATTGGATGCAGTATTGTTATACTGTATCAGACTTTATGAATTGGGTATATCAAAGTTGAAAGCTGTTTATTTCTAGCACAAAGTTTAATTTGACTGCAGTATGAATATAGAGGATCTCAAATGTGCAGTCCAGTTAGCTAACCATACGATCTCCAGCAGTGTTTTCATTGTGGCTGATAGAGCAGAGCAAAGAGTAAACCCATACATATGATTAGACTTTTTGGGGGGCTTAGAAGCCTAATGCAGCACGGAAGGTGGTGGAGGGTTGGGTGTTTTCCTTTAAGTAACAGCAATGAGAAGGTTTAGTTGTTGAGTGCTTGACAGCTCTGAAATATTTACAGTTGGAAAATTGTTAGCACCAACTGCCAGATGATACCATTCCAGGAGGCAGTAGTCCATGGTTTTGTGTGTGTGTGTGTGTGTGTGTGTGTGTGTGTGTGTGTGTGTCTGTGTGTGTCCCTAGTTGGAAGGCATTCACAACCCTGCAGTGAATGATTAGGCAAGTGACAGTGTTGGAACTACACATAAAGAAATCAAGGTAAGCCTGTTAAAATGTCTTCTTTCTATAGAAAATGACAGCAAACGTAAGTGAAAAATGGATAAGTAATTAAAAATCAATTTGAACAAACATAAGTTGTCCTGATCAAGATTCTGTTTTGCTCTGCAGTGTCTTGATGTTGGCTTTCTTGATTCGTGGCAACGTGTGCCCCAGTTAAAGATTTTTCTACATAACACCATGCCTTTTTTTTTAAACATTGAGTTCCTCGTTTCATTTGCAGAACTGAAATGTGGAGAAGAGTCATTAACCTGACTGTTTTGTTGTCCTCTTCTTAGGTAATATCAAAATTACTGTGCCAAACTACAGTGCAGCAGCATACGATTTCATCCGAGCCTTTAGAAAGGGGGAGCTGGGGAAAGTGATGCTTGATTAGGTCATTGAACACCTAGGCCATCGAGTCAACTGCTGTGGAACTGGCACGCCATCTTCTGAAATACTGGACAGCATGAGGGCTACTATAAAAAAGTGCTCTTACTGAAGTAATAAATGTGTATTATATCACAGAGCTGGAGGATGAAGAACATTTTCAGTGTATTCTCTGGATGTGTAGCCAGGCTTCAGATGCTACTGTCAAGAAGATGATGAAGTCTGATCTAGAGAAAACTGAAAAATACTATGATCAGAAAATGCGTTTTAGTTCCAGACTTGTTGGAAGCTGAGTTACCAAAGTGTACTTTCACTCTTGTGCAGTAGACTTTCTATCCTGTGTGGCCATTGCCTAAGCAATGGATAGTTATAACGCCATGTGGCGCTACTGGAAGGTATGAGTAAAATGTATATTATCTGAAGCTCTGTGACCATAGCCCCAAAATGGGTTAAAGTGTACTTTAAAGCAGGGTTTCTCAAATGAGGCCGCTGTGGCTACATGCGGCCACCATCACGATTTTGTGTGCCTGCAGAGCCCTTTAGAGCCCTCATTACAAAGGCTGTGGAATGGACAGGGGCTTACCTTTACAAAAACACAAGATCCATTTCAAGTGAAAATACATCAGGGACTTGTTTTAATGGATAAGATGTGAAAAGAAATGTATTATATCAAGGTGGTTGGTGTGCATCAGGTCTGCAGTGAAAAACATAAGGAGTGAGGCCATCAGTAAATTCTGGTGTTCGCACTTTATGGCCCTTTGAGGCTATCGTGATTTAGGGCCTAAGAACCACTGCCTTAAATGGGACAATAAGGCAGGTTCAGATGACACATAAAATGGCCTTCCAGCAGGAAATCACCCTGCCCATTGGTCAGGCAGTCATTTCTCCTAACCTTTCTCTTGGTATTTATCCAGAGAACAGAAACTGACATTCACTATGCTTACACCACTTGAGCTGTCATTTCCCTGCAAGAGTGTAAGAAAACAGTAGTACAGTCAGGAGGCTGAGTGGAGGGGGAGCTTAGATGGTTGGCAGTGTCACAGAATCTGCTGTCTCAAGGTCCCGTTTTCAAATCTGTCATTGGTCAGAAGTGATAGAAAGTCACTATTATCTGGTGGCTATTTGGTGGCCTATAGTACATGAAGTACATTGTGGGGGTCTCATTCGTGTTTCTAGTGGACAGGGACACACATCAAAAAAACACCTTCATGATGGATACCCTTATTGAACATTTCTCATGAGAGATCAAGATTTTTATTAGGCATGAAGTCTGAACTACACTCTTACCCACTAGAAGTGGTTCCCTCACTGACAGGGATGAAGCACATTGGCAAAGAAATGTGCGGCAATGCTTGTACTGTGGCCTCGTTTGTTGGACGTGGCATGTGAATATATGGGGCTTTGGTCTCCAGTGCTGTCAATCTGGGACCTTTCACTAGCATTTTAATTGTAGAATTCCATAATATGCCATTGGCTAATTGTGTGACTACCTGTTCATAATTCAACCAGCCCAAGAAAAATTTACACTCACAGTACCACTGGAAATAGCAGTCAGAACAAAAAATAGTGCAACAAGTTTTGTTACTCACATAAATGTGATACAGAGTGCAGAGCATATCACCCTTGGTGCTCCTCCTCACAGCCTGCAAAACCTCCCAACAGTCGTTTTGTACCTCTACAGGCACTTTATCTAGGGTAACGACTTTGCTGATTGAATTGCTGTTTTTATAGTGATCACACAAGAAAAAGGATGCTCTTCTCCACCTGCAGAGTCTCGGGTTTGGAGTCAGTCTGTAGGGGTGTTAGCCCAGTATCATTTATGCTTCGGCTACCGGAATAAATATTCTGCATCCATCTTCTGGGGTGTGCCTATCTCCATTTTTTTTAATGCTTTTTATAGTGAAAGCATGACATGTTATTGAAGTCACCTGTATCAGTTTGCTAATTAATCAGTTGACAAGATTAAGTGACTTTCTAAGTACATATGGTGATAGGGTATCTAACATAAAAACATTACCAACTCTGATGTGAAAATGTGTTAAAATACTGGTTAAAAAATGTTATTTCAGTCTTAATAACCCAGATGTGGACTCCAGTTTTATTTTTCTATAGTTTTTGTTATATATATTGTTAGTTTTTACCTCCATTTTCTCCCTGCCTGTGCCCCGGGTGTCTGCACGCATGTGTAAGCACGCACATGCCACACCTCGAGGCGCCCTCCTGATACATTGCTGCCCCCTCCTGCCCACACTACCCATTGAGCCTCCACCCAGTGGGAGCGGAACTACAGGGGCAACAACCTCCCCAGGAGAGGAGAGCTACCTTTCAGTTGCTCAGTCCTGCTCTCCCCCCCCCCCAGTGCCAGCTCTCTGACGACCCAAGGTCATTCCCAAACCCGGGTTGCCGGTGCGACGCTACGCAAGGCATCCAGTGACTCAGCCCTCAGTGGCAGTGGGCTGGCTCTGGACTCCCGTTTTATACTATTGAGCATATAAACATTACCGACCCTGATAAGAAAATATATTAAAACACTGGTTAAAAATAACATTTCAATCTTAGTAACCCAGGTATGGACTCCTGTTTTGAAGTATCTTAATCTTTCATTTAAGATAATCTGGGCTATATACATTTTTTTAAATTATTATTTGGTAACCAGGTAAGGCCTACTAGGCACAAGTGCCTGTTTTCAGGGGTGACCCGGGAGCACTGGGGAGGTTAAGTGACTTACTCAGAGACACACAGTATGTAAGTGGAGATTGTGGGAATCTGATCCAGGTCTGCTGGAATGTACCAAGCTCATTCATTCACAGCTCATTACTCTAACCTCTAGGCCATACTGCAAGTCCCTATTAGGCAACATTTTTGTTTGAAATCAAGTTATAGTCCATGTTGTTGGATGATCACAGAATATCTGCTACTATACTGGCAAACAGCTTGGCAGTCAGACTTTTCTATGGTAATGATGACTTGTTCATATAAAGAATATGAAAGGTGCAAACGCTGCTGCAGGATTCCAGAAAATGTCCCAAGGGCGTTTGTGGTTACTGGCATTTCAGTAATCCATGTGGGACAAAGGATTGAGGCCTCCTGGCTTCACTGGGCACAAAACAAGAATAGTGATTCATTTCTTGATATGTACTGTACATTATTAAAAAAAAACTTGGATACAAATGATGTTACATCACAGACTACCATCTGGAAATACAGATTTAAAAATAATCATATCTGGGAATGCTCTGGTGCCTGTGAGGCTATTGGAGATGAGCAGTCTGATATAAAAGGAAAAAAAAAATTATAGTCAGTAATTATAAAAACAGTGATGTCTGTGAATGCTCATTCAGTCCTGGAGCTTTTAAGCCCCCCAGAGTATACATCCAGAAAGCTTGGTGCCTCAGTAATAAAGCACCTAAATCTCCCCATCTTGGACCAAGCTGTGCTTTTTCAATACCGAATGCCCCTATGCATTAGTACTTCCAGTTTTAAAAGTTTTGTAATTAATGGCTCCATTGAATAAATATGGTTTCCTCTAGCGATTGTGAACAGTCTCTTCTGTTGAGGCTACGTTTTGACTGTACATACTAGGATCATACAGTAGATCTGTCAGGATGATGCTAGCGCATAGAAACATAGAATTTGACGGCAGATAAGGACCGCTTGGCCCACCCAGTCTGCCCATTTCCCAACCTACTGGATAAGCTGCAGATCCTAGTTAACCAGCAGCCTACTTCTTCTTACCCCCACCCCCCAGAATTGCCTTATGACGGTCCCATGCATGCTTGAATTCCACCACTGATTTTGACTCCACAACCTTCCTCCGAAGGCCGCTCAATGCATCCACAACCCCTCTCTGTGAAAAAAATACTCCTTAAATTACCTCTGAGCCCCCATCTTCAAATTGTGCCTCTTGTTCTTGCACACCTCTTTTTTGAAAGATGCTACCTCTTGGACTTTGTTGATTCCTTGAGGTACTTGAAAGTTTCTATCATGTCCCCTCTCCTCCTTTCCTCGAGGCTATACATATTAAGCTCCTTAAGTCTCTCTTCATATGTCTTCCGGTGCAGACCCTGCACCATTTTAGTTGCCCTCCTCTGGACAGCTTCCATCCTGTCTATGTCTTTGTGGAGATTGGGTCTCCAGAACTGCACACAGTACTCCACATGGGGTCTCACCAGCTGTCTGTACAGAGATAATAACTTCCTGTTTTCTACTGGTGATGCCTCTCCCTATGCATCCAGTAACCCCCAACCCTCCTTGCTGCCCTCTCACATTGCTTGCCCACCTTTAGGTCATCTGATATAACTACCCCAGGTCCTTTCCATTTTTGTTGTTGTTATATCTCACCCCCATTGTGTACTCTTCCCTGGGTTTTGTTTCCCAGGTGCATTACTTACACTTCTTAGCATTGAATCTAAGCGCCATACATTTGACCATTCATCTAACCTTGCCAAGTCCCTTCTCATCCTTTCCACCCACCCTGTGCATCAACTCTGTTGCAGATCTTAGTGTCATCTGCAAGAGACATGCTCTCCTTCCAGTCCTTCCGCCAATGTTGCTTATAAAGACATTGAAGAGGACGGTCCTAATACTGAACCCTCACGGTGCCCACTAGTAACCCTCCTTTCTTCTGAGTGGACTCCATTTACTATTACTCTCTGTGTCTATTCTCCAGCCAATTCTTTACCCAGGCTGTCATCTTGGGACCCACTCCAGGCTGGCTAACTTGTATATTAATCTTTTGTGTGGGACTGTGTCAAATGCCTTGCTAAAGTCTAGGTAGGGCCATGTCACAGCCCTCCCTGATCTACTACTTTGGTCACCCAGTCAAAGAAATCTATCAGATTTGTCTGGCATGACCTTCCGCTGTGAATCCATGCTGCCTAGGGTCCTGTGCCCTCTGGCCTCTACATACTCGACAGTTCTTTCCTTCAGAAGTGATTCCATCATTTTTCCCTATCACTGAGGTTAAACTAACAGGTCTGTAGTTTCCTGCTTCTGCCTTGCTCCCACTTTTATGAAGGGGATATCATCTGCCCTCCTCAGTCCTCAGGTACCACCCCATCCTCCCATGATTTGTTAAAAGGGTAGTCAGTGGTGTCACTAGTTCTAGCTAGCTCTTTTAGAATTCTGGGATGAATCCCATCAGGACCCATTGCTTTGTCCACCTTCAGTTTTAAGGTTCTTTCAGACCCTTTCTTCTGTAAATGGACTGGTATCAACTTCTGTATCCAGTGTTACTACTATTTGTTTTGTACCTCCCCTCTTCATTTTGTAAATACTGAGCAAAAATATTTTAGTATCTCTGCCTTTTCACAATCTCCCTCTGCCCACCCTCCCTCCCCTTTATTAAGCCTCACTATCCCTCCCTTGGTCTTCCTTTGCTCCCTGATGTACCTATAAAATGTTTCTGATGGTCAACAATATAGCAGCCCACCAGGATTGTGTATTTTTATTGTATCGGGCATCACAATATTGTGGTAACTTAAAAAAATATAAAAAACACTTAGGAATAAAATGAATAGAAAATATGTGCACATTAATGTTTTACCTATTATTGCTACCAAAAAACTTGCGTAGATTCATAAGAGGCCCTCCAATGGCACCCATAAAATTGTTGTAGATCACATACTTTTTGGTTTTAAAATTTATTTTTCCCCCCAGTGTTGACGGCACAAGAGGTCAGTGAGAAGCCAGTTACACCAGCTCAGCACGAGGCACTGTTCCGAAAATAAGAATACCTCATGTGCAGCTGAAGGAAGCGTTGTGATTGGTCTCTAATGATACAGTACCCTTCCTTTAAAGGGATTTGTTAGTATCATCTTTTCTAAGATTGTGTACAGTATGATTTCTGCGAGTTCTGATACAAAAATGTCATGTCTTGGGATTCCATTTCATGCTTTTCGATGATGAACACTGGCAAGAAAGCGTGGACTATTTTTTGTTGCACCCAGTATTTGATTTGGTTGGTTTGGGGGGGGGGGGGATTGAATTTTTTCATAACATAAATGTTTAGCATGCTTCATGTATTGGGGTGTCGTGTCAGATTTTTTTCAGAATGTAACAGAGTAAAACAGTTGCTATAATCATGGCATATTCCAGTGGTGGGAATGGGAAGGAACCCGCATAAATACAGTTTTGGTAGTGAAACTGAAAGACTTAATTCTGAGAGAATACAGGAAAGGTTTGCTGCGGTGTGGGCAGGAAGGGTTAAAACTGAAAGGAAAAATAAGATGTACTTAATTTATATGCAAAATGTACTCCCAAAACTGACTAACCATTTCCCTGACTGTAAAACATGCTAAATCCAATCATATAGGGAGTGTACTGAGTGATCACCCCCCACACAAGGTTGATTTCTTTCACCAAAAAAGGGATAGTTCCATTTGAACCACTGTGCAATACTGAGTCTTCCTTTTTGAACAAGGTAAGTGTTTTGAAAACTGGGACCAAGATTCTGGATGCAGGTACTTATAACAACAGCGTTATGTAAATTCAGCATGACTTACTGTACCTAGATTTGTAGTTCACGTTTTCATATAATGTATATACCCTAAACTAATTTTGCCTGCTTGGTCCCTTTTCCATATTGATTAGATATTGATCAGTTCCAATTCTGGTGATATTGGTTATGGGGAGGTGCCTTTTCAGGTTTCCCCTCAAATAACATTACCGGTTTCTGGAACCAGGCAGTATATGAGTGGCCATACAGTCCTGGAAGTGCATCTAAATCCTTAAAACCACAGCCTGATGTGGTTTACTCTGCTTATAAAAAGGCATTTTGAGCTTGCAGTTTAATAAAATATACAGGCAGATGTTTGAATGCAGTCAAAGAAGTAGTTCTGCCCTCCCCCCCAGACTCCTTGCAGACCAGTACTAGAGAAACCCCCCCTCCCCAGCTAGAAGCCTTGGCAGCACAGTTGCCCTGCAGTTTGCTACAGATGTAGCCACGAAAGGCTAACGAGCCATTATCAATTTAGTTCACTGCCATAACACCCCAGAATTACATGTCCCGTCCAATTCTGCATCCTCTCTGAGAGACTGCAGTGACTTTCGACCTGGTGTCTTCTTGGATTTGAGTCATTTGTATCTTGCAACGTAAATTGTATGAACTCTGAAATCACAGATACTTTGTACCCTTTTAGTGGCCTTCGATCCTAATAGCTGCTTGGAATTGAATAATTTATATTTTGTAATGGGAAGTGTATGTACTCTTTATTTATTTATTTGTTAACCGGGTGGGTACACTGATCCCAGGGACCATTTTCAGGCATGACCCGGGCCAATCAGATGGCACATCCATTACAACGTACAGTAACAGTACAGTCACAGTTGGAGAAGTAGTAACAACAAGTAAACAGTACAGAGTTGGCAATACAGTGGAGATATGGTGTACATACTCTGTACCCTTTTATTCCAGTCCCCCCCATTGCAGCTGTAAACTAGCCCTGGGCTCTGTGTGCTTACTGTTTAAAAATGCTTTAAATAAATAAAATACATTTCTAAGGACCAGAATGCATTTAACAGAAGCATCACTGATTCTGATTATTGAATGCTGTTGATCTGACTTCGAGGGGGAGCTCTTGCAGCAGGTAATACAATTAGGATTAATGCCACCAGGGGTTAGGACCCCACGGAAATCTTGTAGATAGCAGTCTGTAGCGGGGAACCACCCCCAACATCGGCTCCGCCTGACGTCAGATATGGTATAAAGGGGGAGGTCCCTTGGCGGCACCCCAGTTCTTTTCCTGCTGTCAACCCACTTAGTTCAGCTCCACGGACGCCTTTCAACGCAGTCGACCGCTTTTCATAAGTTGAATTAATATTGTTTTTTTTTTTTCAGTTGTAGGGCCTAGCTATCCCAGTCCTGCTACACTGTCTTCTCAAAACAACCTTGCTAGTATTTACTATTATACCAATCCTAACCCCACTTGCACTGCTTGGTTGTTGGCTGTCTAAACTCTGTCTTCGTATAACTGTCAACAGGTGGTAAGTGTGCTTACAAAGGGCGAGGGCAGAAACTCCTTCCCAGAAATAAACCTCAGCCCCTGCATCCATAGCTGGTAGCCTTGAATTGCACTGTGCATGCCTTATTTTATTTACTTGGCACATACCAATAACAAATCTCACTAACTTCCTTCCAGCCTTAGTACATCCATCTCTCCTTCCTTCACAGCAGTTCTTGTTAGCTGACTGATAATTATCTCACAGGCTAGTGCTATGCCTCCAGCCAAGATGTGAACGTGGTTCCCCTCCCATCCATCTAGTGAGGATAGGGATACTCAAATATTAAAGGTAGAGAGGTGCTGGCTGTCATCCCAGAGGATATAGGCCTTGTAGGTCTTATAGGTGGGACTCTCCTTGTTGCATATGATTACCTCCCCGAATAACACTGGGTGACAACTGGGGATGGTGGTCCACCCTCAGAGATCCCGACTACACCTTCTCCAATATCCTTGTGATCTCAGAGCGCTCTGCAGTGTTACTTGCTGTCTAGATCTTCAGTGCCTTATGCATACAAGCAGGGTAAAGCGTGCCCGTGCTAAAACTCCCCAGGTTGTCAAGCGCATAGAGGTGGCATCTCCTGGCTCCTCCTGTTTCTGTCTACTACTACTGGCCGGTGATATTGAAACCAACCCTGGCCCATTAAATCTGACCCACAAAATCCCTCCCGTATGGGGCATGGGTAAGGGGCTAAAAATAGCTCATCTTAACATTAGGAGCCTGCTACCTAATTGTGAGCTATTAGCATGGGTTGCACTCTACAAACCTGACATCGTAGGAGTGACGGACACCTGGCTGAAATCCTCTGTCCCTGACTCTGCCTGTGAACTCACTGGGTATGAATTCACTCGACTGGACAGAGCTGGGGGCAAGGGGGGGTGGCATACTAATCTACCATAAGAGCCACTAAAAAATCTCCCAGGATTGCCCACCAGGATTCAAATGTGTCCTCCTGTGAGTTGCTACATGCTACTGCTACTTGGGGCACGAAAGAAACTGCACCTGGTGTACACCTATAATCCTCCAAGAGGTGGGCTACCTGGATTAACTCACTCATGGACAAATTGGTCCCGAAGTCGGGGATAACGAACTCATAATCCTGGGGGATGTAAACCTTAACTGGGATAGTGGTAATGTTAAGCAGTTTGAGCCTCTCCTTGCTAGTCTTGCCCTGACCCAGCTCTTCCAGGAACCAACTAGGCAGACAGCAAATGGATCCTCCAGCACCTTACTGGACTGGATCATGTCTAACCGTCCTGACAGGATCTCATCAGCGGGTACATTATCTGACTCCATCTCTGACCACTCACCGGTTTTCTGTGTATGGAAAATTCCCACCCCCAAAATTCCACACAAAATTATGCATGTCAGAAACTACTCTAGATTCGATACTAAGGAGTTCCTGGAGGACCTAAGAGTTGCTGACTGGTCTGGGGTGTATGGTGCCACTGACCCCTCGGCAGCAACCTCTTACTTCCTCTCCACCTTTGGGGCCTTGCAAGACAAGCATGCTCCCAAGGTCACCCGTAGGGTGAGGGGGTCCGCTACCCTCTGGTTAAATGGGAATCTCCTAGCCCAGATGCGGGAGAGAGATAAGTGTTGGGCTTGTTCCAAAGGTATCAGTGATCCCATGATTATTCAAAGGTACAGACACCTCAGGAACAAGTGCAAAAAAGCCATCAGGGCAGCTAAGAGTGACTTTTGCAAGTCCGCCCTACTAAGCTCTGCCAGTAATCCCAGGAGGTTCTGGAGAGATATTAAATCCCTTGTCAGCGGATCCTCCCATCCGGGGGTTACGGACATGGTCATAAATGGAGTCTCCTGCAGTAATTCCCATACTATTGCCAACTCCCTAAATCACTTCTCTGACCTCTCTGCCTTCACAACCCTCTTCTCACCTGATGAGGCTCTGTCCCACCCCTTCCCCCCACTCTGCTGGAGGTCACCCTCCTCATCAAATGTTCCACCTCAGGGCTGTATCAGTTCAGGACTTGCAGAAAGCCTACCTGGCCTCTCCCAGTACTCCAGTCCTGGCCTAGACAACCTGGAGCCTAAACTCCTTAAGCTTGGTGCTGCACATTGCCTCACCAGTAGCCTTTATCTTCAACCTATCCCTTGGTCTGGGACCATCCCAGACATCTGGAAAGAGGCGAGGATTCTCCCTGTACTGAGCAAAGAAATCCCAAACTGCCTGACAATTATCGACCGGTGCCATTCTCCCAACCCCTCAGCAAGCTCCTTGAAAGGTAGTGGCTGAGCAGCTTTAGGAATATATCCACTCTTATGAACTTCTGTCCCCAGCCCAGCTTGCGGCTTCGCGTAAGGGACACAGCACCACCACAGCCCTTAATCTGGTTACATCAAGTATCCGGACAGCCATGGACCAGGGCAAACTCTGGTGCAGTGTTTATCGACCTGTCCAAAGCCTGTGACCTCGTTGACCACAAACTGCTTGGTGCACAGTTGTGGTCACTTGGCTTCTTCCCCATGCCATGAAATGGCTAATGAGTTATCTACATGGCAGAAAGCAGCGTATCTGCTTTAATAAAGTCCTCTCCTCAGCCCCTACTGTGACCTCCCGAGTGCCTCAAGGCTCGGTACTGGGTCCCCTCCTCTTCCCCCTCTTCATCAATCAACTACCCATGGTTACTACCAGCTGTAGCGCCACTATGTATGCAGATGATCTGGTAATCCTGGCTCACTCTCAGAATGCCAGTACCCTAAACCAGAACCTGACCGATGACTTTAACAGGGTATTGTCATGGGTTACTAGTCACAGGCTGGTCCTGAACCTGAAAAAGACACAGGCTGTGCTCTTTGGCTCAGTGGCTAAAATCAAAGCCTCATCAGCCTGCTTACACGTCACCAGCGCAGATGGATCCTCACTACCCATAGTGAGCTCCATCAAATATCTGGGGGTAACACTTGACCCCCAACTTGACATGGGTAATCATATCCTTAACATCTGCAGGGCGGCAAACTGCAAACTGGGTCTGGCCTATAGGCCAAGTATAACCTTACACCGGCAGCCAGGCTTGCCCTAGCGAAGGGTGTGCTCATTCCCTCCCACAGCTATGGGCTGCACCTATTTGCTCACTCTCCAAATACACATCTCACCCGGTGGTACACTGCTTACAATAACATTTGTCATTTTGCCTTGGCTGCCCCCCGACTCACCCGCTGTCATGAGCTGTATGAGAAACTCTGGTGGCTCTCACCAGCTAGATACCTTGATTTTGGTTTGGGATGCCTCTCTGGGAAAGTGATCAGAACTAGCACCCCCCAGGGGCTGGCCCGACGTGCCTAAAAGTAGAATCCACCCCTACCAACTTAGGCCTCTCACATCAGGAATGGCTCAAAGTCCCGCCCTACGGACCCTCATGGGGATCGGGACTTTGCCATAAGTGGCCCACACTCGGTCGCTGCCTGTGGATATCCGAGCTGCCCCCTCCTATCTGAGTTTTCAAATTCCTGTGGGGTTTCCTAAAACTAGCATCAGAGTGTGACTGCCCCAAACCTCCCTAGAGTAAAGTGTCAAATTGTTTTGTCTGAACCTCCCCAGGGTGTCTCCATTGAATTCCTGGAGATATTTTCCCCACTGTATCAATGACTTCTGACTACTCCTGCCTAAAAAGCCTTGGACATTTTTACACTCATTATTCCTCCACGGTCATAGGCTAACCATGACATATTGCACTTTGGTCACTTGGTAGAAACTTGTACTACCAAGTGTTTCTGTTTCTGTCTAACATGTGCCCCAGACTGCCACCCCTGCCCCACAACACCCAGCCTGAAGCGCCGGGGCTTCGCTCCGCCAGCGGGCGGTGATGGAAACTAGCCGACCCAGGAACCACTGGCGAGGAGGACAGCGAGGAGGACTTGGGAAAGCCGCAGCCAATCGACTGCCACCCCTGCCCCACAACACCCAGCCTGAAGCGCCGGAGGCCTCGCTCCGGCAGTGGCGGTGGCTCTTGCTGACCCAGGGAACCACGAGCCGGGAGGGACAGCGAGGGACGTCGGGGAAAACCGCAGCCAATCGACTGCCACCCCTGCCCCACAACACCCAGCCTGAAGCGGCGGGACTTCGCTCCGCCAGCGGGTGGTTGGCGGAAACCTAGCTGACCCAGGGAACCACGAGGCCGGGAGGGACAGCGAGGGAGGACTCAGGAAAGCCGCAGCCAATCGACTGCCACCCCTGCCCCACAACACCCAGCCTGAAGCGCCGGGGCTTCGCTCCACCAGCGGGTGGTTGGTGGAAACCTAGCCGACCCAGGGAACCACGAAGCCAGGAGGGACAGCGAGGGAGGACTCGGGGAAAGCCGCAGCCAATCGGTAAATGGGCACTCCTCTAGGCACAGCAGCCGATTGGCTCTTCTGCCTTTTGACTTATACTGACTGAGCCTGCATTACGGAAATCTGTCTGGGACTTGGGAATTTCTTCCCTGTATTCTTGTAAAAATCTCCCAAAAAGAGCTGTCTTCTTATTGCCGCAACTGTAAAGAGACTCTGTTGATTTGTTGTATTTTTGCTGTAATTCAAATCCTTGGTAACCGAGTGGGCCCAGGCAGCTGACGCCACTTTTCTTTCCTTAAATTGTGTAAAATACCTAAAAGTGCTGTTTTCTACAAGGTAATTGCTTGGGGAAAATGTTGACTTACTGTTTTGCTGTGATTACAAATCCTTTTTGCATTTTGTAAGGTGGGCCCAGACACTGAGGCGCCACAGCCCCACAGCCTTTTGTGCAGATTTAGGCACTGTGACGAGCAGGAACACTTGTTCTGCCTCTATTTAACTTGGTGCACCTTCCTCTGTCTCTCTCCAGACTGCCACCCCTGCCTCACAACACCCAGCCTGAAGCGCCGGGGCTTTGCTCCGCCAGTGGGCGGTCAGCGGAAACCTAGCCGACCCAGGGAACCACGAGGCTGGGAGGGACAGCGAGGGAGGACTCTGGAAAGCCGCAAAATTTTTGCCCACCTGCCCTTCCCCCCTCTTGTGTGTTACTTTTATAGGCATCTTCCCGCTGAAATCTCTTCCCCGCCCTCAACATTGCCCTAAACCAATAAACTGTTTCACCGGCTTGCTGATCCAACTAATCAGCAACTTCACTACTCTCCCGGTAGCCAACTAACAATATCTCTCTCACAATGGGGAGTTTACTTCTGATACTTCTTTCACTGTCAGCCATGGGGTTCCCCAAAGAAGATGTCCCTATCACACAAACTATGGTGATCCATCTGCCCAGTCTCTCTGAATCATCCCCATTGTTTGACGCTCAAACCCTCACATTTGCCCTACCATTGCTGCATCGATTACAGTGGGGTGACCCCCAAAATGAGACGCAAACCACCATGCATGTATTTCAATCAAGGCTGCACTACTGGATATACAAATCTCCCCTACGCCTGACCACCAAACTGCTACTTGGTGTCTCGACACAATCCTATAACCCCACATGGAGCACCCCAAAAGAGTGGCAACAGAATAAGAGGAGGAGGACCAAAGACAGCCCCCTCTCCCTATCTCTGGCAGCCCTCATGAAACTCCTGCTCTTTCTATTGCTCTGTATTGGTAGCGTTGAAATCAACCTGGACCCCTGAATGTATTACCTCTCAGCAGACCTAACCTCAATTAAAGGCCTCAGTTTTTTGCATATTAATGTATGCAGTCTGTTGAAAAACTTACACTGATACAAGCCTGGGTTGCCCTATACCTTGCCAGACTTTCTCGTGGTATCTGAGACATGGCTCAAATCCACCACAGCAGACAGGGATGTTAACCTACCCAACTATCAGTTATTCAGAGCGGATCGCCAAACAAGGGGCGGTGGAGTAACTATATATGCAAAATCCGGTATACCTGTATCCTGTATTGCTGCAACCTCTATGCCCAAGGAATTTGAATGCCTATCCCTAAAAGTCTCTCTCCCCAATACAGCAGCTTTTCAGCTAGTTGGATGCTACATACCCCCGTCTGCTGACCTCAAGCTCTTATCCCACCTGGGGAATCTGCTCAAGCCCAGCACTGAAGAAGTCATTATTCTAGGTGACCTGAATTTCAACTGGCTTACCCAGGCAGCTGCACCTCTGGTATTATTCTGTGTTACATATGGGTTCACACAACTAATTAATGAGCCAACAAGAATTAATGCAAGGAATAGTAATAACAGCACACTACTTGATGATATGCTAATGAATAAACCCCATCTATTCACACATGGGTGAGTGCTTTTCTGTGATATAAGTGATCACTGACCCCAGCATGAGGTAAGATCTTCAGCAAAACATCAACCCCTGCAAAATTCCTAATGAGGAGATCCAAGAAAAACATCAATATTGAAGGATATTTGCATGATCTAGCTAGCTGTCCAAGCTGGCAAGAGTTTTATCTTGCTCATTCTGTGGAAAAAGCAGAGCAGGTGCTAAATAGCATTATAATAAGTGCCCTTAACATCCATGCCCCAATCTCTAGTATCTGAATAAAACACAAATCCTGTCGTTGGTTTTCAGCTGACCTCAAAGCTGCACTGCAGGAGAGACAAACTCTGAAAAATGGCAAGAAAAACCAAGAATGCAAATGACTGGATGATCTTTAGGAAAAGCCAGAATAGATGCACCAAGAAAGTTAGGGATGCAAAGGCTGCCTTCTACTTGGCTGAACTTGACTCCTCCTATCATAATCCTGCTAGGTTTTGGGGTACCATCAAGAGGTATGGTTGGGCAGGATTCTAGCACCTCCTACCAACTCAATTACACCACAGTAATGGCCCTATCTCTGGCAAATGGAAATTCTGGACACCTTCAATAACCACTTCTACAACGGCTGGCCTTGCCTTTGACACCTCTCAGCTAACGTGCTGCGTGAACAATTAAGCTCCCAGTACACTGGTGCTCAGAGGCTGACTCTTCCTTCAACTTCAAATCTGTACTGTTGAAGCAAGTAGAGGACCTACTATGCAGCTGGATATCAAAAAAAGCTGAGGCAGACTCTCTGGACCCCTACACTCAAAGATTGCATCCCATGTACTTGCAGTCCCCTAACACATCTCTTTAACCTATCTTTAAACTCTGGTTCCATTCCACACTGTGGAAGACAGCCAAGTGGTTCCCTTCTAAAATCAGGGACCCTATGGACCTTAATAATTACAGGCCCATTTCCATTCTACCAGTGCTATCCAAGATGCTGGAGAAATTAGTGAGTACAGTTAAGAGATATCTTGGGATACTAACCTCCTGAATCAGCTCAATCTGGATTTCAGGGCCAAAGCATAAGCACTATCACCGCACTAGCCAAGGTCACAAATGACTGGCAAACCGAGTTAGATCAAAGAATAATGTCTGTGCAGTATTTCTTGACCTGAGCAAAGCATTAGACACTGTGGACCACGAGCTTCTACTATCATCCTTGCTCCATTGGCTAGATCCACCCTCCCTTAAGTGGTTCAGGTGTTATCTTACGGTAGGACACAGCAGGTAAAGCTGAAGGTGACTTATCCCCATTAAAGCCACTGTTAAGAGAGTCCCCAAGGTTCTATCCTGGGTCCTATCCTTTTGCCATCTATAAATAATATTGATTCAACCTCACCAAATCCTCTGTACACACCTCTTTGCTGATGGCACTGTTTGTATGTCAGCAACCCTTCTTCTGCAGCTCCGTGAAAATCCTACAAGCAAATTCTCCTTATTTACAATATCAACTACTTGAGAAAAAGCTTCTGTAATACAAAACTAAAGCAATGATGTTCACAAATCAAAGCTCCACCAGCACCTCCTCTTCAATCATTCTCCCCCAGCTATGCACTATACTTGGAGAAAATCTGGAGTATGTAGAAAAATTCAAATACCTAGGTGTGTGGATTGATAGCAGACTCGACTTCATCATTTTGAAGAACTGCTAAAAAAGCTTTGTCAAAGGCTTGGCCTTTTCTATAGATTAAAACCCTTCCTAAACAGAGATTCAAAGATGACGTTAGTCCAGGCCATTTTTCTCTCAGTTGTTGACTATGCAGACTTCCTTTATAGTCACTGCCCCATCTCCTACCTACACAAGTTGGATACCTTATACCATACAGCAATAAGATTCATAACAGATCTGCCATCTAATACCATCATTGCTCTCTTTATGCTGCAGTTGGATGGGTTTCCCTACACCTCAGAAGGAACAGAAATGCAGCTCTATGGATTTACAGAGCGTTATCAAAAAAACTTCCAAACTATATTCTGGACTGCTTCACCCAGACCATTCCTAGCTCCTATACACTAAGAAGCAACAACATCATCCTGTTCAAATTGCCCAAATTCAACACCCGGCTAGGGAGGGCAGCAATCAGCTATTCTCTAGCTATAGCATGGAACACCCTACAAAAATCCCTAAAACTGTCCAATATTATTCCAATTGCATCCTTTAAACAGCGTTGTAAAGTTTTCTTCTCAGAGAAATGCAGTTGCTACTGCTAGAACTAGCTTTGTCATCTCACAATCTCCCTCCCAAAAATTCACCATATATGGCATAATCTTTGTTCTTCAGTTCTCCCTCCCAGGCAGACACCCCATCTTATGGCACCCAGCAATACCTTCCACCATCCTAGTATTACATTATGCTGTGTGTTTGCCATAGCCCCTCCACTGGGATATGTATACACTGTAAATATTAGCTTAACTTTCCTATAACCCATTATCTTACTTCAAGACACAGGTCTTGCAGCAGGTTACACCATTAGGACTGAAACCGGCAGGCGTCAGGACCCCACGTAAAACTTCTAGCTAGCTATCTTCATCGGGGACTGCCCCCGACGTAGAGTCCCTTCCGTCAGGCGTAGTACATAAGGGGCGGTCCTGAATTCCCCAGTTCTTTCCACCGTAGACTTGCAAGTCTCGACATCGGTTTTCAATTCTAGCCAGCGACACGTGGTAAAGTTTTTCTTCGGAAAATTCATTTTCTTTGGTCAGTTGTATTGTCTGATGTCCTCTCCAACCTCCAGTCATTCTTGATGCGCCTGTGAAGCAGATCCTTTTAAGGATCCACATTAGCCTGCGTCCGGTGCTTAGGCCCAGACCACGACACCCGGTCCTGCTCCTTTTGCCTAGGTTTCAACAGCAGAACCCGGATCCGTTGCCAGAAGGCCCTACAGGCGTTCCTGCTCGAGGAACAACTCAAGACCATGGCATCCAAGGGGGATTCTTCGGAGAAGGCCCTCAAACATTCGGAGAAGCATAGGGAGAAGGCCCCTTCCAGGTCCCGTCTGGGGCCTCTGATTCTCATAGCTCCGGCTCAGGTCCAACCACTGCGCCTTCCGTGCAGTTCTCAGCCTCCCCTGCTGCGGTGAGAAAATCTTGGGCTCCTCTTCTCAGGCCAAGTCTTCCAGGCCTCCTTCGTCTTCCAAGGCCCTGGTCAAGTCGGGGGACCGCCACCATCACCACAAGTCTGGTTCCCGACGTTAGGTCTGCCTCCTTGCCTCCTCCTCCCCAGCGAAAGACCAAGGAGCTCACCTCTCTTAAGAGACCGTCGGGACCCGGCGTCGACCCGCCCGGCGTCGGCCGCTAGCCACAGGTCCCAAGACCGTCGACCGCCCGCCAGACTCCGTCGCCGGCCAAGCCTCGCACCTCCGGAGGCGGTAGGGGCGGGTCCGTGCCTGTCGGATTGAAGAGGACGGCACGCCTCAGACCGGCGTCAGTCAGGAGACCATTACAGAGGGAGGAGTTAACACAGCCGAGGACCAGGCGGGCAGCGGTCCTGTCGAGCCTCCCAGGGAACCCTCCCGCAACCTGGCCCTGTGGAGCCGATGCGGAACCTGACGAGCCGACCACGGCGCCCGGTCCGTCGTCGGGTCTTCTGTCTGAGGTTAAGGAGCTTTCTTACTGGTGGGATACCATCAAAAGACGTGGTCCCACCCACCTCTCTTCCACCTCCTCCCTAGGCGGTTACTCCTCCGGTTCCTCGCCCCCTTCTCCATCCGGGTCTGCAGGCGGTTACCTCCTCCCAGGAGCCCAGAATCCCTCAAGGGAGACCACATAAAGGAGACCTCCGTCCAGATCCTCTTCTGGGTCACCCAGCCCTAAGAGACCCAGAAGGCGCCGCCGTTCGCCTTGACGGAGGACACGGGATCAGAGTTTTCAACAGGATCTAGATCCCCATCTCCCCACATCCCTTCTCGGACCTCGCTGAGCTTCCAAGGTCTCTCCGGATGACCCTTCATTCTCGGACATCATGAGACACATCCAAGGAACATGGCATGGGATGCGGAAGAGTTAGACCCGAGGCTACGCCTAGCCCGAAATATCTTGACAGAAGGACCCAAGCCTGGTGGTGCCACCCTTGGTAGACACTTCGTGGACATCACCAAGGCAGCGTGGGCGTCCACATTCACTCCGGCGATGCCGAAGAGCTGACCGCCTGGCACAAGGCTCCAAGGAAGACCAGTACTTGGCTCAGCATCCTCAGGCCGAGACTCTGGTCCTTAACAGCTTCTCATGATCGGTCCCAGAAGACCTTGGACATTTGAACACTCTGCCACGGACCCAGAGGTCAAACAGCTGGAGCCCATGGGTAGGCGCGCGTCTGCCTCCTACTTAGCCATCAGATCCCTAGTGCCAAGCCCATGGTGCAGTTCCAAAATGCCTTGTGGGAGCAGGGTCTGGATCTGGCTGAGAAGTTGCCAGAAGGTGAGCAGAAGCAGGAGATGTTGCAGCTCCTCCGGACGGGTTCGGACGTGGGGACCCAAGTGCTACGAGCCGCTTACGACTCCGCGGACTCCTCGGCCCGAGCAGCAGCTTCAAGTGTATGCCTCCGGAGACACTCTTGGCTCCGTGTCTCCGGCTTTACCCCAGACGTCCACAAAAACATCATGGACGCCCATTTTGAGGAGGAAGTCTCTTTGGTGAGCCCTCTGGAGAGTCATCACCAAGCTTCAAGAGGCGGGGAGAAAGCGGTGAGGTCAGTCCAGGCAATGTACCGACTGAGGCTTAGTTCCTTCATAGGAACCAAAGCGTTTTCATGGAGCGGAGCACAGAGACAACAGTCCCGCCCGGCCCAGCAGAAGAGCTCCGGTTCCCGCCAGAGCCCGGGGTAGACAGCCAGCGGGCTGAGGTCAACGCCCAGCAAAACCGGCCCAGCCCGCAGGCCCCTCCGCCACCACAGCATGACTCCTTTCCGGCCCCCGCCCCTCAGGATCAACTGGACACCAAGGTTGGGGTTGGATTGCGAAGTACCTGTCAGGATGGCAGTCCATAACCACCGACCGGTGGGTTCTTCAGTTGGTCGAAAGAGGCCACTTTATAGAATTCGCAGAAAAGCCACCCTCGAGGCCTCCTCTGCTCTTCCGTTACTCGAGTCAGCACAAGCCTCTGATCAGGCAAGAAATACTCGCTCCTGCAAAGGCGACAGAGTATGTCCCAGAGAACCAGAGAGGATACGGAATTACTCCCACTTCTTCCTGGTTCCAAAGAAAGCGGGGACCTCCGTCCGATTCTGGACCTCAGCGACCTCAATAGTCGAGTACGCCACAAAAATTCCGCATGGTGACTCTTCCGGGTCTTATTCCCATACTAAAGAGGCATCATTTTAGCATCCCTAGACATGCAGGATGCATACCCATCCTGTAGCTCAAGGCGCACAGGAGGTTCCTGTGCTTGAGTTTCTCGGCCACCACTTTCAGTTCCAAGCACTTCCATTCGGACTGTCATCGGCCCCAGGTCTTTACCAAATGCATGGCAGTCGTGGCGCGTCTCAAGGAGACAGAGCCATTATGTGTTCCGTACTTGGACGATTGGCTTCTCATGGCACGCCTCCAGAGGCGTTGTTACTGGCTATCCAAGTACCCAGGATCTGTTTTGGTCTCTGGGCATCTTGATCAATTACAAGAAGCTCTCCTGGTACCAGTCAGAAACTGCAGTTCATAGGCGCAGTCCTGGACACCGTTCAGGGAAGAGCATTTCTTCCAGACGACAGAGTGGAGCGCATCAGATCCCTAACATACTAACATACTAAAATGCCAGCAGAATAGGCCTAATGGTCTTTCGTGTCTGCTCGTTTGGTTAGCCCCCACCCTGGGTGCTGACCTTGCTGTCCCCCTTGCCTTCTCTGGCTTCTCCCTTCCCAGTTCCGGATATTCTTGCTGCATTGGATTTTGCTTCCTGAACCCTTCCCTGTACCTGTCCCACCCTCGAACCCCTCCACTGTCTCTGCCTCCACCAGCCCCTAGGTAGTGCATTCCATGGCTGTACCACCCTCTCAGTGAAGTAGCACCTCCTCCTTTCTCCCTGAATCTTCCCCCTCCAGCTTCCACCCATGCCTCTAGTGGCCCTCCTCCTTCCTTGAGCACCCTCACTGTTCCTCCCTGTTTACCCTCTTCATGTACCTGAAGACCTCTATCATGTCCCCCGGTCCCTTCTCTCTTCCAAGTGTACATATTTAGCTCTTCGAGCCTCTCCTCATAGGTCCTGTCCCCAAGCCCCAAATCATTTTGGTTGCCCTCCTCGGACCCTCTCCAGGAGGTTAATGTCCCTCTTTAAGTCGGCCTCCAAAACTGCATGCAGTACTCCAGGTGCGGCCTCACCAAGCAGTTATACAGAGGAGTATCACTTCCCTCCTTCTGGAGGTGATCCCCTAGCGATGCATCCCAGCATCCTGTTGGCCTTGGCTGCTGCCCTCCTACAAGTCTCAGAGTTGTTCATCTTGACATCCACCACCACCCCAGGTCCCTCTCAGCCATTGAGACTTGTAGTATTCCCCAGGGTGTACACTTGGCCTGGGTTTCCGGCCCGGTGGAGTACCTTGCATTTCCTGCATTAAACCTCAGCTTCCACTTTCTAGACCATCATTCCAGAGCCTCCAGGTCCCCTGCAGGGGCCACCCTCCCCTCCTCCCCATCCACCACCGCCCCCAGTTTGAGTCATCTGCAAAAGACTCATCTCACTCCTGATTCCTGTCCTTATGTCAGATCGTGGCGTTGAACAGAAGGGACGCCAGACTGATCCTGTGGGACCACTAATGACCTCCTTGGGGAAGAGACTATCCCACCAACTCAGACCCTCTGGGTCGGTCCTGGAGCCAATTGCTCATCCAGATCATCTGGTTTCCCACCCCATTTCTCCTAGTTTATCCAACAGGCCCACGTGAGGAACAGAGTCAAATGCCTTGCTGAAGTCTAGAAAGAGGACATCCACTGGTCTACCCAGGTCCAAGGCACTTGTCACCCAGTCATAGAACTCCACCAGGTTTGTCTGACACGATTTCCTGGGATGAATCCATGCTGTCTATCGTCCAGGCACCCTGACTTATCCAGGTCCCCCAGCCTCTCCTTGACAATGCCCTCCATCACCTTGCCCACCACTGATGTCAGGCTGACAGGCCTGTAGTTCCCCTGCCACCTCCCTTTGATCCCCCTTGTGGATAGGCACCACATCGCCCACCTTCCAGTCTTGGGGCACCCACCTGTCCTCAGAGAGATGGTGAAAAGCTCTGCCAGGGTTTTCGCCAGGACATCTGCAAGTTCCTTCAGCACTCTAGGATGTAATTTATCCGGCCCTGGTGCTTTCTCCATCTTAAAGGGAGCTGAGCCTCTCCACTCTCTCTGCTGTGATTTCCACTTCCAGTACCTCTTCTCCTGCTTAGCCCTCCCCCACCTGCCAGTGATGCCCCCCTCCCAGACCTGCCGATTGGTAAGGGCCCCTCCTCATTATCTCTGTCTCCTCCCATGTATGATGCAGCATCCCCATTTTCCCTGGTGAAAACTGAGGTGAAGTACTCCCTTAGTACCTCAGCCTGCTCCTCTGGTCTTGTGCCCATCTCTCCCTGATTTAATCCTGCTAATCTGCCCCTTCACCCTTCATCTTTCCCCAATGTATCTAAAGAACCCCTTTTCCCTCTCCTAATTTCCCTGGCCAGGTTCTGCTCCTTCCTTGCCTTAGCCGCCCTCACCACTCTAGTGGCCCTTCTAGCCATCAGCTCATACTCCCTCGATCCCCTTTCTCCTTGAGCACTTGAATTTCTTATAGGCTGCTTTCTTTCCCTCTCCACCTCCTGGACCTCCCTGGTCCACCAACAGGGTTTTTGGGCCCTACCGCATTTTAGTCTTACTCTTGCACAGGTGCTGGTAGCATCCTGCACCCTCTCCTGATGATTTCCCACCCTATCAGCTTCCATGTCTGACCCAATCCCATCCAAATGCTCCTTAAGGATCCTTCCCATTTCCTTAAAATCCACCCCCCTGAAGTCGGTTACTTCCGTCTTTGTGCAGCCTTCTACCCCTCCTAGGTCCAGGCAGAACCAGACCGTGGCATGGTCACTCCCCGCCAATGGGTCCCTTACCTCCAGGCCCCCAATCTGGTCACTGTCTGCCAGGACCACATCCCTCATCAGGGATCTTTCGTCGAACAAGACCGTTCCAGCCAGGTCGGTCCTTCGCTTGCTCGGACACATGGCTGCGGCCATTCTGACCGTCCCTTTCGCAAGGCTTCACATGCGGGTAACTCAGTGGATGCTCAAGGTGCAATGGGACCAAAGGCAAGACCATATGCAGCATCCAGTCAGAATCACGAACGCCGTGATTCGAGACTGGCAATGGTGGCTAGACCCAGGGACACTCTCTACGGGGGTCCCGTTTATAGCGCCGTCCCCGGAGGTAATCCTCACCACAGACGCCTCAGGGCTAGGTTGGGGAGCACACCTGGACGGGGTGAAGTCCCAGGGAACGTGGACCCCTCAGGAGGCACACCTTCATATCAACGTTCTGGAGATGAGGGTGGTCCTTTATGCCCTGCAGGCATTTCAGTCAGAGATCCAACCGAGTACTCTCCTGCTACAGACAGACAACACGGTGGTGATGTATTACCTCAACAAACAAGGAGGCGCACAATCTTACCCCCTTTGCAGGGAGGCTACGAGGGTGTGGGATTGGGTAATCCGACACAGCGCAAACCTGATCACAGTACATATTCCCGGGGTGGGCAACACAATTGCAGGCGGCCTGAGTCGTTTCCCAGGCCAGAGTCACAAGTGGGAACTTCTTCAGGAGGTAGCAGAGGATCTGTTTCTTCGATGGAGAACTCCAGAATTGGACTTAGCTTCCCATCCAAGCATAAAACTGCCCAATTTTTGCTCGCTAGATCCAGGGCCTGGTGTTTTCTGGCGAGATGCGTTGTCCCTCTCCTGGGCGGACAGATTCTTCTACGCTTTCCTTCCCTTCCTGTTGATCCAGAGAGTTCTTCTCAAACTGCGCAGGGAGCATGCAACAATGATCCTGGTGGCCCCTTTCTGGCCCAGACAGATCTGGTTCCCTTTGCTAATACAGCTGTCCCGGGAACCTCCGCTTCCGTTACCATTCAGCTCCCATCTCTTGTCTCAGGAGGAGGGTTCACTGGTCCACCCGGACTTACGCTCACTGAACCTGCATGCATGGCTCCTAGAGACGTAGCCATTTTGCGACACGGGGTCTCGCAAGAGGTTGCGGAAGTTCTTTCTGCAGCCAGAAAGCTGGCAACGCATGCGACGTACGCCATGAAATGGCGCCATTTTTGTCTATGGTCGCAAACACGCCGCCTTCCCCTTAGGTCCGGGTGAAAGCGTGTTAGAGTACCTGCTCCCTTTTCCGGCTCGGGTCTCGCTTCATTCCTCTATTAGGTGCACCTCTGTGCCATTTCAGCTTATCACCTCCCGGTGGACAGCGCACAGTGGCACAATTAGATGCCTGTCGAGAATTCCTGAGAGGGGTGTTACACCTTAGGCCGCCCATTAAAGACCCAGTGCCTCCATGGGACTTACTCTTTGTCCTGGAGCAACTCACGCTCCCCCCTTTGAACCTGCCGCGGATTGGAGGCTGCGTTTTCTGTCGTGGAAAACGTTTTTAGTTGCTGTTACGTCAGCGAGAAGAGTTTCCGAGCTTCATGCTCTCATGTGTAAGGAGCCTTATTTGATTTTCCACGGGACAGAGTATCCCTGAGGACGAATCCTAAATTCTTGCCTAAGGTGGTTTCCACACTCACTCTCAATCAGGACATTGACCTGCCTGTCTACTTCCTAATTATTCTAATAGAAGAGGCTGCTCCACACCTGGATGTTCACGCAGCTTAAGGTACTATCTGAGCAGAACTAAGCAGCCTAAAAATCGGAGCAACTTTTCGTTTCCTTCTACTGAAAGGATGATGGGCCAACCAATATCCAAACAGTCCCTTTCTCTCTGGCTTGTCCAGTGCATATCATACTGTTATGATATCAAACAAAAGCCCCTCCCGGGATCAGTCCGGGGCCATTCCACTAGGGGAGTGGCCACCTCCTTTGCAGCACTTCGAAACGTCTCCACCTCTGCCATTTGTCCTGCAGCCACTTGGAGCTCTGTACATACCTTTATCAGACACTATAGCCTGGACATCGCTTCACGGCGAAGAGCCGGCTTCAGCCTGGCTGTGATACAGGTCTCCTGTCCTAGAATCAGGACCTGGAATGAACTTTCTAGTTTCCTCCTCCCAGAGTGTTTGCAAGCGCTACTGCTTGGGAATCAGTCCTAATGGTGTAACCTGCTGCAAGAGCTGTGTCTCAAGTAAGATAGTACAGTTACGTAAGAATTTCCGTAACAGTAGATCTTCGAGAACAGCTCACTGCAATCAATCTCACCCACCTTCCCCTTGGAGGAGGCATGGCTTAAGCCTTTTTAACGAGGATTTATACCCTTTTGTCTTCTGACGGTGGATCTCGGTCTCCCATTTCGATGTCAGCCTGCGGAAGTCTCGGCGGGAGAACCTAGGGGAATCTGACGGGACCGACCCCTTATGTACTATGCCTGACGTCAGAGGCGGGACCGACGTCGGAGGCGGTCCCCGCTGAAGATAGCTAGCTAGAAGTTTTCCGTGGGGTCCTGACGCCTGCCGGCTTCAGTCCTAATGGTGTAACCTGCTGCAAGAGCTGTTATCGAAGATCTACTGTTACGGTAAGTTCTTACGTAACTGTACTTTATCATGTGAATTTTATTGTACATCACTGTGTTTATGTTTTTTTCCTCCTGTATGTATAACTGTTTTATATAAGTGTATTGATGTATCTGTTGTGTATCAATTGTTGAACCTTGACCTTATCAGGTCCATCTTGCAAATGAGCCTTGCTCAGTGTTGCTCGCCTGAATAAATAAAGATTTGATGATGATGATGATGTGCATATTTAGAAAAATGTGATGAGCTGTATATACCTGTCCGTGATCCAACTAGCCTGGGGGTGTATCCGACAGTGTTATAAGTTATATTATGACCAATCCAGTCCTTGAGCTATGCTCCACTCCTATGTATGATGACCTATATATATGTCAGTTGAACTAGCTAGCCTAGAGTGTATAATCTGAAATATGCTTACTACTATATGTTTCCCCAGTGTCAAATGATGTATTTCCCACGTTTGTTTACTGTGACAAAAAACTGTACTCTCTTTGCCATGTCTCCTTGACTGTTGTTCCTCATGTATTCTCCCGGGTCGTTCTTGAAAATAGGCATAATACTTGTCTAGTGTACTTACCCAGTAAACAAAAGCTAAATAAATAAATCTGCTATCTCAGTGCAAGTTGTTGCCCTGCCCACCTCGACGCAGGTCCAAGTGTGCATGCAGAAAACAGATTCTTGCCAAAGACAGCCACACGGCCTGCCTTTTCTGTCTAGGCCGTGACCACCAGCCCGCCGACTGCCCGCACTGCTATAAGTTCAACCAAAAGACCAGGACCAGGAGAGCCAACACTCTGAAAGCCGATCTCCTAGAACAAGGTGAAGGCCATGCAGTGGACTTCGGAGCAAAGCTCTTCTTCTCCCGCCAAGGGCTCCCCACCCAGAGACAAGTTGTCGGGAGGGAAACACCACCACCATAGAGAGAAGGCTAGGGCCAAGTCTGAGTCCCGCCCCAAGTCACCTTCGAAGACACCTTCGACCTCCAGTTGGAGGTTGAGCTCGGTCTCTGCTCATGTGACTGAGTCTTCACAGAAGTCTAAAGCAGCTCCCGCCTCTTCTCAGGGCAAACACGGAGCCAGCCTCCGCTGGACACTCGCCCGCTCATCCTTCCCTGGCCCACCGACCCCACAAGTCCTCTTCAAGGTCAACCAAGGAAGGCCATCCGCCTGCCAGTAATTTAAAAGAAAAACGTGATGGTTTGTCAGAAAAGCACAAGCGCCCTGATGACTCCGAGGGGCGTCGGGAGACCGTCTGCCTCCTCCGGCCAAGGTGCACCCCTCTGCCCCAGACAGGTGCCTGCCAAGCCAGTCTCCCTCCACAGTGTCCCACACTCCGACGCCTGATACGAGGCAGTCGCCAGCAAAGGTTTGGATGCCCACCCCTCGCTCTGAGGGCCGGCCACCCCGATGGGCCTTCTCTTACTCTGGACGCTGGGTCCCCTGGGGATGCAGTTCCCGGGCATCCAGACAAGGACAAACAGGGCTGTCCAGACCTAGCACCAGATCCTCAAGATCTGCAGATGCCAGGTCAAGTGAACCTGATGCTCGCCCCAGCAGTCCCAGTGGCGGACATCGGGTCACTCTTTACATTATGGTGGAATACCATTAAGGAGAACCTGCTATGCAGACCTCCAGTCCCAACTGTGACTCCACCACTAATGGGACCCCCTCCAACTCTGACCAATTTGGCTGGAGAGGAGGTAATTCACCTGGACTCCAAAGGCAAACACAGGAGGAGGAGGTGGTCTTCCCCTATCCCATCCTCCAGCAGGAGCCCGTCCTCACCAGATGAAAGGGATGCAGATGCCTCCTCACCAGACTCCTCCGTCGAAGAGGAATTTGTCCCACCTTCTCCAGGTCCCGAGGTCTCCCCCGGATTACCCTTTGTTTCTGGACATTATACGGCACATCCAGTCCATTTATGAATGGGACACTGAGGAGCTGGATCCAGAGCGCAGACGTCTGGCTAAATTCCTAGGTTCCAGAGAGCCCAAACCCCTGGTTATCCTGCCTCTTGTAGAGCCATTCCAGGATAACATGGCAGAAACCTTCGTCCACTTCGGCTGTCCCGAAGAAAGTGGACAGAATATACAAGCCCTCCAAGGCTGAGCGTTTTTTGGGGGAACACCCTAAAGCCAGTTCTTTGGTGCTCACAGCTGCCCACGGTCGTGGTAGCCAGCCTGAGCACCTCAGCTCCCAACCATCAGATCCAGAATCCAAAAAACTGGATAGCTGGGGCAGGAAAGTTTATTCATCAGCAATGGGCTCTATCTGTTCACTGAACTTCCTGGTCCATATGGTGACATATCAACAGTCACTTTGGGAGAAAACCATGGAACTGGTCAAGACTGTGCCGGACTCAGACACTAAATAGGAGATCCTGGCCTACACCCAGTCCGGACTGGATGTAGACAAGCATGTCCTTAGGTGCTCATACAATGCTGTGAACATGGCCTCCCGGGCAGCTGCTTCAGGAATTTGAGGAGGCATTCTTGGCTTAGGCTAACAGGATTGCATCCAGATCTCCAGGATTCCATACTGGATTCACCTCTTCAGGGCCCAGTGTTATTTGGCCAGGAGGTGGAAACCCTGGTCAAGGAACTTCAGGAGTCTGGCAAAACTGTAGCAGATGTACACCGCATGTATAAGTCGCAGCCTCAAGGGCCCCGCCTTCATCCCTTTCGTAAAGGTCAGGGACAAGGGGTCAAACAACCCCAAGGCAAAGGGTTCAAGAGGTGCAGTCACCCTGACCCTCAGAATGCCCCAGGCCCCAAGCAGCCGAAAGCTCCTAGGGCACAGGGCCCCAGCCTCTCCACAGCCTGACTTACGGCCTCTCCCTCCTCTCTCTTGAAAGACGCAGGGCGAAAAAGTAGGAGGGAGATTCTCCCTTTAGCTTGCCGAATGGTCCAGCATAGCCTCGTACCAATGGGTGCTAGAAACCGTTCGCAGGGGTTATGCAATAGAGTTTCTCAGCATCCCACCGGACAGTCTCCCCCCCCCCTTCCTGTCAATTGTCCCCCAGCCCATGCCAAGCTTCTGGCAGATGAAATCCAGCTCCTGCTCGAGAAAAATGCCATCCAGCCGGTGTCTTGGACCCAAAGTGGTATGGGTTTCTGTTCCCATTTCTTTCTAGTTCCAAAGAAAACGGGAGACCTTCGCCCCACTCTGGACCTCAGCCAGCTCAATCTCTCGGTCAACTACCAGAGATTTCCGATGGTAACTCTGGCAAGCTTGCTCTTCCTTATCCATCAAGGGGACTGGTTATGCTCCCTAGATATGCAGAACACTTACATGCATATCAAGGTCCTGCGTTCCTACAGGAGATTCCTCCGGTTCCTGTTCCGGGATCAACATTACCAGTTTTGAGTTCTATCCTTCGGCCTGTCATCAGTCCCCAGGGTTTTCACCAAGTGTCTGGCAGTAGTGGCAGTAGCCCTCCGAAGAAGAGGCCACTTCGTCTATCCCTACCTGGATGATTGGCTCATCTTAGCCCAGTCAGCAGACCAGCTGAGAGTCGCCCTAGAGGAAACATAAAGCTTGTTCCTGTCCCTGGGAATAACTATAAATTGGTCGAAGTCGCAACCCTGGCCCTCCCAGAGGTTGCAATACATAGGTGCAATCCTGGACACTGTTCAGGGAAAGGCATTTTTGCCTTCGGACAGGGCAGATCAATTGATGGACCTGGCGAGCAGAGTCCAAGCAGCTTCTTCAAGTCTCTGCAAGGGTCATTCTGCAGCTTCTGAGCCACATGGCTATGGCTACGGTCTCCCTCACCAGATTGCACATGAGGGTCCTGCAGTGACACCTCAGAGTCCAGTGGGATTAGGCGGTGGACAACTTGGATCAGCCGGTCCAAGTTTCAGCGGCAGTCCATTGCTTTCTTGAGTGGTGGCTCTACCCTCCACATTTAGAGCTAGGGATCTCCTTTCAGAGACCACCCCCATCACAAACCCTAATGATTGATGCCTCATTGTCAGGTTGGGGGTCTCAACTAGGGGAACACAGGACCAGGGGGGCCTGGTCTCCCACAGTGCTCTCTACACATCAGTGTACTGGAAGTGAGAGCCATTCTGTACGCCCTCACAGCATTTTGAGACCAAGTCTCTCCAGGTCTTCTCATGGTGCAGTCAGACAACACACTGGTTGTCTTCTACATCAACAAGCAAGGGGGCACTTAGTCTTGCCCCCTTTGCAAGGAGGCCATGAGAGTGTGGGACTGGGCAGTGGAACATCTTCTGGACCTCACGGCTGTACACCTACCAGGTATCCAGAACATTCTCACCAACAGTCTCGATCGCGCTCATTCTCTGAACCACAAGTGGGAATTGCTCCAGGAAGTCGCAGATGACCTCTTCGGTCGCTGGGCTCATCCAGAACTGAACCTCTTTGCATCCCCCTGCAATGCCAAACTGCCAAATTTCTACTCGTTCAATCCAGAGCCTGGAGCTTTCTGGCAAGACACATTGTCCCTCTCCTGGACAGGAAGGGTCATGTACGCCTTTCCTCCCTTCCCTCTCATTCAGAGAGTACTGCTCAAACTGCAGGCAGAGGAAGCCAGGATGATTCTGGTGGCTCCTCTTTGGCCCCGACAAATCTGGTACCCACTGCTACAGCAACTGACTTTGTAACCTCCCGTGCAGTTGCTACTTTCCACCCACTTGCTCTCTCAAGACCAGGGGATGCTCATCCATCCTGTTCTGCAGTCTCTTCACCTGCACGCCTGACTCCTGCAGTCTTGGCAGAGGAGAGATTAGGGGTGTCAAGCAAGGTGGCAGAAGTTCTTGTAGCGGTGAGGAAACCCTCTACAAGGGCAACCTACGCTATGAAGTGGAAGCGTTTCTGCCTCTGGGCAATGGCTCATGTCCTAGATCCCCTGGATTGCCCAGTCAAGCACATGCTAGATTATCTTCTCCACCTCTTGGACTTGGGGCTCAGCTACTCGTCCATTAAGGTATACATGTGTAGTTTCTGCATACCATGCACTGTATGGGGAGAGAACTCAAGCACAGTTCAATGTGTGCAAGACCTTCCTTCGAGGGGTTCTTCATATCAGACCTCCCAGGAGGGACCCGGTCCCACCCTAGGATTTGCTTTTCGTTCTTGAGAAGCTCACCCTGCCTCCCTTCAAACCAGCCGCGACCTGCAAGCTATGCTTCCTCTCATGGAAAGCGTTATTTTTAGTTGCTATTACTTCCGCTCGAAGGGTTTCCGAGCTTCAGGCCTTTATGTGTAAGGAGCCTTTTCTTGTTTTCCACAGGGACAGGGTGACCCTGTGTACGAATCCTAAGTTTCTGCCGAAGCTGATGTCATACTGACTCTGAACCAGGACATCAGCCTTCCGGTTTGTTACCCTGGGTTTGAAAATCAGGGTGAGGCCTTGTTGCATACCCTGGATGTACAAAGAATCCTTCATTATTACCTCTACCGAACCAAAGCAACGAGGAAGACAGACCAGTTGTTCATCTCCTTCACAAAAAGGATGACAGGGGCTCCTTTATCCAAGCAGTCATTAACCCGTTAGTTGGTGCACTGCATATCATTTTGTTACCAGCACCATGGTAAGCCCTTGCTGGGACCCATCAAGGGTCACTCCACCAGGGCTGTGGCTACCTCGTTTGCCTCTTCGAGGAATGTTTCCTCAGCAGATATCTACGCTGCCAAAACCTGGAGCACAGTCCATACTTTCATCAGGCATTACAGCCTAGACATTGCTTCTAGGAGGAGAGCAGGTTTTGGACTGGCCGTCCTGCAGGGCCTACTCTCCTGAAGTTTTTTCAGTCACTGTGTTTTCCTTCTCCCTCTCCCATCAGACCTGGACCTATTCTTGGGTACTGCTTGGGACTCAGTCCTAATGGTGTTACCTGCTGCAAGAGCTCCCCCTCGAAGTCACATAGTACAGTTACGTAAGAACTTCATGTAACAGTAGATCTTCCAGACCACCCTCCATCCCCCAGATTTCTGTTTCTACCCTTTTTAGGGTTGGGGAGATCCTGCCCGGTTCTTCAGTCTTTTCAGCCGGGTTTCTGGCAGGGAGAACTGAGATGGTGCTGGGGGACCGCCCCCTTTATACCACGTCTGACGTTGGGACGGAGCCAATGTTGGCGGCAGTCCCCCGTTACAGACTGCTAGCTACAAGATTTCCATGGGGTCCTAACGCCTGGCGGCATTGGTTCTAATGGTATTACCTGCTGCAAGAGCTCCTCTTGAAGATCTACTGTTGTGGTACGTTCTTACGTAACTGTACTTTTGCAGGCTAAAGTTCATCTTTGTGAGGGCAGCTGTGCTCTATGCAAAAGTCTTCAATTAGGGGAGAGAGAGACACACACACAGATGGGGGGGTATATCCTAGATGCTGCTTAAAGAGCTAAAACTCAAATGTATAAGCAGCAGTTCAGTGCAAAGGGATTCAGTCAAGGGACAGAGAGGTGTCCTGATCTGTACTTAAGTTGCAAATACCAGTATGACTTTGGTTTGCACTTAGAAAGGAGATCCAACATCTAAACATTTATCAATCATATTTTAACCATGGTCAGGTGATGGTTTTTAACCAATAAGATCTCTAGATTCTCGTTTACCATTTTTAGCACAACTGAAGACATGTAACTGGGAGCTCAGCAATGTGGTGGTGATACAGTCAACTCCAATGAAGGGAGAGCGGGGGCAGTCCACCAAGCATCCGCACACCTCTAGCTGGCTGTTCATGGAGTGCTCACTCAGCACTGTTGATTGTGTCTCCAGATAAGCGTATGGGGGAGCTCACACATCAGGGCGGCTAGCCCTGCTCCATTTTGAACTTGAAACAACCTGTGGAGCTCACTGTCACAGTGCAGTTACAGTGAATCACTGCCAGCCTTGTTGCTGGGTCTGTGCTGTTTATTTAAACCATTTTGGTAGGCATAAAGTGTTGACCCGCGTTTTTAAACAAAATGGTGCAAATAGTTGTGCTTAGATACAAAAAAAAGTACAAGTACCAGATACAAATGAACAACAGCTGCTACTTTGCCAACTTTCCAGTGAACTCCACATGTTCTAAGTTTGGAAAGGAGCAGGGCTAGCCACTCTGTTTGAGCTCCCCCGTATGCCTACCTGAGGCACAACCAGGAGTGTTGCGTGAACTAGGAAGTGGCTTACTGACCACAGCACAGACTCCAACAGCCGTCAACGAAAGTTTGGGTTTCACAGTCCACACAAGCCTCTCGGTGTTTGTTTTTTTGAGAGTGGCTTATACCAAGAAGGGACACGCATCCAAAGCATGAAGGCTTGACAGCATGAGATGCAGTCTGAAAGAGTGACAATGTTGACCTCAGAAGTAAGTGCACCCTTCTGTAAGTTTATGGGTCCATTTGGAGGGCCTCTCGGATAAAGGAGTGTTACCTCGTACGTTCTTAGGACTAGAGGACTCTGAACTGAGTGCGAGCAGTTCTGTGGTCCTAAGGTTGCTAGAGGTGATGCTCTTAGATCCATAAGAGGACGTCAAAATGGACCCATAAAATTATAGATTCTAGGATCGTGGATATGTTGTTCATCCATACTTATTGGCATGTCCCTTTCCCCTTTAAGGATCACCGGGAGTCTTCAAGCTGGCTCCTCTCACCCACCCGGGTGGTATAACCCTCGGCTCCTCTCCCATGATGCCAGGTCTTCCTTTCCGCTGGAAGATTCAGGTTGCCTCCTTCATGCTTCCACATTTTGTAGGCCCTGGCTTCAAAACCTTCGGTTATTTAAAAAAATTTGTCTAGTTAGCAAAAGCGATTGCAACTGCTCTTCTTCGATTATGGAAGACAAGTCTTCCCCGGGATTTCACTGGTGTTCATTTGGCCAGAAAATGTCGCATACCACTCCCCACGCGTCTATTGCTTGGGTTTCGACCATGACACCTCGAAGTGCGATTTTTGTCTTGCATGTCACCCTAACATCCTCAATGACCGTCTCACACACACCTGAAGTGGGGGAGGCCAGAAAAATGGAACCCTCCAGTGAAATTAAAAGAGACTCGGTGGGTAATTTCCATGGCCTCGGGATCCGCTGAGCAATTGGAGCAGCATGCAAGCCTTGAGGAGAGTAGCTTGAATACGAGAATCTTCTCTAGGAGCTTCTTTATTCCACTCAACCTGGGCTCCACCTTCTCGGTTCTTTCCAAGAGTTGTGCCAGTCTCTCCTGACTAAGGGAGAGGGTCATGTGGGCATGCACTGCTCTTAGTCCCGTAAGTGTCAAAAGGACCCGGGATCATCTTCTTCTCGATGAAGACTTTCTTGGGATCAGGAGAGATCTTGGTCCCAAGAACCGTCAGTCTTGACTTCAGTCGAAATTGCCTCTATGGCCACTGGCTTCTCGGCTTTGCTATCTGGCCAGTCGGCTGAAGCGTCGATTGACGAGGTTGAAATAATCATCGACCCCTTGTCGATGGCTCTGTCAATCGGACTCTGGTCCTTTCTTTTCCCGATAAGGAGACCCAGCCTGCTGGGAATCCCATCGAGGAAGTGGTCCCCGACCCCAGGAAAGTACCTGTCCTGCCGGTATCTCCCGAGCGACTGAATCAGCCCATCCGATCAAGGTCTAGAACCCCCTCAACCGACAGGCCGAGGAAGAGCCACAAGCGCGCAAAAAAGAGGTGACGCCATTGGTCATTCTCATCCTCCTCGGATGAGGAGAGGCTCCAGCGGAAACTCCGGCACTACGAGGACCTCATGGCAACAGCTGATTTTGTCTGGGCACAAGCCGACCTGGGCCATTACTTGGCTTTCACCTCCCAGGCCGAAGCAGATTCCTTCAGACCCGATTAAGTCGGTTGCCCCACCTGCGGAACTGGCGTAAGCTCCGCTTCAGCCTAAACCGGTCTCTCCACCGATTGTGGTGGAACTGCCACCCAAGCAGCCTGTGGAAGGGGCTCCTTCTAAGGGAGATAGACCAGACATTGGGCTCCCTCAGCGTCTTTTGGTCACTATCACCCTGGACTGGCCTTGGCGGGTCGAAGGTGACCTGGGCAGTTGACCATTGTATCCGGATTCATTGGATTCAGATGAGACTGCCCTACATTTTTATCCTGGGATGACAAATTGGTTGGTGGGATACAAGACAGAGGAAGGTCCTTCATCTTTTCAGGGCATTCTTCACCTCATCTCTGAGTCTACAGGGATGCCCCTGGAACCTATCCAGAAAAAGGCAGAGTACTCTGTCACGACATCCTCAAGAGAGGGGATACCCCGATGGAGGCCCTTCCAGTGGCCAAGGCCATAGTTGGCCCGGCCTTAGAACTTTGGCAGCGCCTCACCTCCTGTCGAGCTCCATCTGCCCGCATGGCCCACAAGTATGCGGTGCCCATTAGGTCCCTTGCGGGGTTCACAGAGCACCCTTCAGCCGAGAGCCTGGTGACCGCCTCTGTGTTCAGGCGTACTGGCAGTTCTGCTGACACTGACCGACCTCCCGAGAAGGAATCCAAAAACTTGGATCATTCAGCTTGAAAGGTCTGGGCAGCCTCATCTTTAGGCCTTTGTCAGGCAAGTTCGTCCGTCATGGCACACTTCTCCCATGCCCTCTTGGGGTCTTTGGATGAAGTCCTCCCACACCTCCCCATGGACATGCAGACCACGGTCAAGCAGGTCCAGGCTGTTGCCAGACAGCAGCTTCAGACAGCCCTGGACATTGGAGATTCTTGTGCCCGCTCGATGGCAGCCACAGTTGCCTCTCGTCGCAGGGCGTGGCTGAGACTGTCCTCTGCCCCACGGGTCTTCACCAAATGCATTGCAGTGGTGGCAGCCCATTTCACGCATTGGGGTCAGAATTTACCCCTACCTCGACAGTTGGCTCTTAGCAGGTCCTACCCAGCAGGAGGTGGAGAGGTCCAGGGACCTGGCCCTTCAGACCTGCTCCCAACTCTGCCTCTTGATCAACAAGGCCAAGTCGGAACTCATGCCTTCTCAGTTGATGTGCTTCATTGGGGCAGAGCTCAACTCTCGTCAAGCCAGAGCTCTGCTCCCAGTGGACAGGGTGGAGGTTCTCTCCTCCTCCTTTGCCCAATTGTTTCTGGTTGGGCAACTGCACCCTGTCCAGGACTTTCTACGCCTTCTGGGTTACATGGTGGCATGCACCTCCATGGTCCATTGGGCCCGATGGGACGTGCGCCCCCCCAATTGGAGCTGGCCACCGAATGGACTCAGCACCACGGTCATTTCGACCAGCTGATCACTGTAACCCAGAAGATGTGTGACGCTTTCCATTGGTGGACCGCCCCAGACTGGTTGCAGGAAGGGACCCCGTTTGTCCGCCCAGAGCCGACGGCCGTCCTCATGACCGATGCCTCTCTCATGAGCTGGGGAGTCCACATGGGGGACAAAAGGGCCCATGGGTTCTGAAACCCCCCCCGAGGAGTCCCGATACCACATCAACCTGTTGGAGCTCAGAGCAGTCAGACTGGCACTGTCAGCTTTCACTCCTCAGCTCCAGGGTCAAGTGGTTCAAGTTCAGACAGACAATACCGTGGCCATGAACTACCTCAACAAACAGGGCGGCACGCACTCCCGTCAGCTTTGCAGGGAGGCGCTCCGCATCCGGACCCTCGTTAGCCGTCTTGAGGTGGATCTCCTAGCCATGCATGTGGCAGGATCCTCAAATCATCTGGCGGATGCTCTCAGCCGCTTAGGTGAGACATCCCACTAGTGGTCTCTCTATCCAGAGGTAGCCTACAGCCTGTTCTCCCACTGGGGCAAACCGATGGTGGACCTGTTTGCCTCCAGAAAAGACGCTAAGCTGAGGCTGTTTCATGCCTGTTCTTCTCAGCAGGGCTCGCTGCAGGGGGATGCCTTCTTGAGGCTGTGGACTCCAGCCCTCTTCTACGCCTTTCCTCCATTTCCCTTGATCCACAAGGTGCTCCTCAAGGTGAGGAGGGACAAGGCGAAGGTGATGTTGGTAGCCCCAGACTGGTCGCGCCAGTTCTAGTATCCAGATCTCCTCAGCCTCTGCTGCAGGCCCCCGGAGTGGCTTCCAGCACACCTGGACCTGATCTCTCTCAATCAGGGGAAGTTATACCATATGGACCTTCAATCCCTGCACCTCACAGCCTGGTTTCTGAGCGGCTAGAGTTCCAGGCTTTGGGTCTTTCCGAAGATGTCCTCACCGTGGTGGAGGCATCCAGAAAGGAATCGACCAGGAAATGTTATGCCTTCAAATGGAAAAGCTTTTCCATTTGGTGTCAGGGCAAGGGCCTGGACCCTCTGTCCTGTCCAGTGGCTAACATTCTCAACTACCTTTGGTCTCAGTCCAAAGGGGGTCTTCTGTCATCGACCCTTAGGGTGCACCTGGCAGCCATCTCCATTTACCGGGTGCAGGCCAGTCAGCCAATGGCACAGGAGACAGTGGTCATGTGCTTTTTCAAAGGCCTGGATCACATATCCCTTCCGGTGTGTTAACCTCCACCTCCATGGGATGTACTGCAGGTACTGGCAAAGCTCATTGGCAAGTCATTCAAACCAGTGCACAAGTGTGCGTTGTCACGTTTGTCATGGAAGATGGCCTTCCTGGTGGCTATCATGACTGCTAGAAGGGCGGGAGCTTCAGGTGCTTTCGGTGGACTTCATCTGGTCTTCCACAGGGACAAGGTTGTCGTGCGCCCCCACCCAAAATTCCTTCCGAAGGTGGTGTCAGAGTTTCACCTTAACCAGGTGTTAACTCTGCCTGTATACTAACCTAATTATGCCTCGGAGGATGAATACAGGCTCCATACCCTGGACCTGAGACAAGCCCTTTCCTATTACAAGGAGAGGACGACGGAAATTCGGGGAGAGGTTCGCCAGCTGTTTGTCACCTACGCTGAAGCTGCTTCTGGCAGACCTGCAGCAAAATGGACTATTGCAAGGTGGATTACATCTTGCATAAGTCTGTGTTATGAGTTGGCGGGCATGGAACCTCTCAGAGGGATAAGAGCTCATTCTACCCGCCATACTGCTGCATCAGTGGCTGCTTCCAGGGACATTCCTGTCCAGGAAATCTGTCGGGCTGCTACCTGGAAGTAAGCAAACATCTCTATCACCCATTACCACATCGGGATGCTGGTTTTGGGGCCTCAGTTCTCCAATCTCTATTTCCCAAGTGAGTGTCAGTGGAGGTATGCACCTTGCCTCCCTCCTCCCAGAGAACTGTTAGGAGTCTGCCAATAAGTGTGGATGAACATATCCACGATCCTAGAAAAACAAGCTACTCACCTGTAACAGTAATTTTAGGAGTGGTATATGTTGTTCATCCACACGGACCCACCCGACTTCCCCAGCTGCAGACGCACAAACCTGGCTTCCAGCGGGCTAAGATCTGGCGTCATGGGGCAGAGCCAAGGGTTATACCACCCGGTGGGTGGGAGGAGATGGCTTGAAGACTTCCGGTGATCCTTAAAGAGGAAAGGGACATGCCAGTAAGTGTAGATGAACAACATATACCACTCCTAGAACTACTGTTACAGGTGAGTAACCTGTTTTTACTTACTACATTAAAAAAAAAAATTTTAAATGCTGATGGCAGGAGTGGTCAGTGAGAAGCGTGTTACAGTGGCTCAGTGCTTCAGATACTCTTAAGGTAATAAGAGTACCTCATGCACAACTGAAGGGAGGGCTGTGATTGGTCGGGGACTCTCGTGATCTGTAATGTCTTTTGGAAATGGACTTCAGTGTTATACAAAGGGACGGAGCAAGAAATCTGTTTCAAATAGCATTATCTGTAGATACAGAGGGAAGCAGAGCTAATCTCTCAGGTGTGTTTTTTAAATTGAAGAAATTGCTAATAAGAAAGCTGAAATTGAGCTATAACATCATCACATTAGAAAGCTGTATAAGTATCGAGAGCCCCAAGAGGTTTGCGGTTTAACTAACTGCTGTCTGTAGGTCAAAGAAAACTTTGATAACAAGGACCTTTAGGAAGAGGCATTGCTAGACTTTTCAGATCTTCTTCCGGGGTGTCTCAGTCATCAGGTTACACTGTAGGAACTTTTGCTGTCGGTGAAGGGGAATCCACTCGGAAAATTTTCAGCTCCCTACTCAGTTCTTTCCTGCCATCGACTGGCTTGCATGGGTCTCCACGGAAGCTCCATCGCAGTATTCGTACCTTTTTTCAGCCTATGGCTTTTTTTTTTTCCTTTTCCTCTAAAAAAAAAAAAACTCTCTTTCAAGAGATTTCTTGGTTTGTTTATGTCGAGAGTTAATCCTGCCTCTTCTCTTTTCCATCGCTGCCGCTGCAGAAAGAACATTGCCTGTATAGACAAACACTCCATTTGTGTCTGCTGTCTTGGGCCTGAGCACGAAGCCAGAAGTTTAATCAAACCACCCTTCAGCAATGCAAAAAGGCTCTTAATAAGTTTCTGATGGAACAAGTAGCCAACTCCAGGCAGGGGTCCTCCGAAGCCCCGGCCTCCCTGTCGCCGACCAGATCTTCGAGTGCTCAGGCCTCCAAAGCCTGGTCCGGAGTATGAGGGGTGGGGGGGTGGGAGTGTAAAAAGAACCGAGATGCAACCATTGCCTCCTCCACCGATCTTGCTCCGATCAGCTTCTCATTCTTCTGGGGGCTGTTTGGCGGTGGCCACTGCCCTGACAAAGTGAACTGCTGTCCAGGTCTCTGTGCCTACCAGACCCATACCGACAGCACCTCCACCCAAATCTCAGGGTGCCCGGCTGTCAACCTCCAGGTCATCAGCTCCTCCATCATTGACGACCAGTCTGTCATCGTTGACTCTCCCTCTGAGGTCTGCCCCTTCACCAGCCAGGGCTACAGGCTCATCGGGATCCCAGGACATGGCAGGTGGGTTGTCGACACCTGTACCGTCGAACCCTCCTCCATCAATGTCAACTATTGACCTGAACAAAGAACTAGTCAAGTTCATGAATGTACTCATTCAGCAGCTAGGTGCCTTGAATAGGCCCACTTCGTCGACGCTTGCTCATTGACCTCAGGAGTCTCCCTGTGGGCCACCATCGGTGAATCTGTCACCAGACCCAGAGGTAGAAGAGGTCGACATCAAAGAAGATCATCACCCTGACCTCATTCTTCCTGATGATATGAAGGAAGAATAGGAAGAGTTCCTTCTTTCTGACAAGTTCACGGCCTCCTCTGTCAGTGAGGACTCTATGAAGCATACTCCCTGGTCCCACCTAGGACCCCACATTTTTTTAATGTGATAAAGCAGCTGTCTTTCACCATGGGCTTTCACACTGAGGAAGAGGATATCACCAGGAAAGATATAGTGGACTTCCTGGTGATTTCAGAATCTTCCCCCAAAGATCATTCCTCCACTGCTCCCAGCATTGAAGAATGCAGCCTGGCACAGACCAGACATGGTGGCAGCTATGCCATGCAGGGCGGACAAACTTTATCACGTCCCTCAGGGTCGCGTCTATTTTGCTGCCCAGGTCCAAACTGATTCAGTGGTCATTAAGGCAGCTCTTAACAGATCTAAGATGCCTAAACACCTTAGTTCCCTTCCCCTAGACAAGGAATCTCGTAAGATAGACCCTTGGGGGAAGAAGGGTTTATGCCTCCTCCACTTTAGACCTGAGGATTGCAAACTATCAGTCACACATGGTCAAATGTCAGAACAGTAGAAGAAGGACAAGGTTATAGCTCAGGCCCTTCCTGATGGCACACAGAAACAGGAATTGCTTCATTGTTTCCAGGCAGCTGAGGATATTAGTAAACATCTCCGTAGAGCACTGTATGACATAGCTGATACCATTGTCAGAGCAGCTGCCACTGGCATATACTTCCGTAGGCACTTCTGGCTCAGAGTTTCTGGATTTGCAGCAGACGTGCAGCACAGAGTGCTTAATGCCCCTTTCAGCGGCACTAAGCTGTTGGGCTCTGATGTCTAGGACGTCATAAATGATCTGCAGACCTTGGGCACGGCCATCAAATCAGTCATTCTCTCTACCATACCCAGTCAAGGGGCAGAGGGCAGCCTACTTTTTGTAAACAGACCAGTAGGCCTGGATCCACTCCCTGTACCCAGGGAAAATGTAGAGCCCAGGCTCCCTTGCCCGCCCCCTCTGGTGCTGGAGCGGTGGCCAGGCACTCCAGAAATGAAGGGCCAGCCTCTGCAACTGGATCCACCTCGGCTTGACTCCTTGCCAGACCCCCTTCCTCTGGTTTAGTACCAAGAATCAGGGGGTCAGAGGTCAGTTCTCCCTCCATCTGAATTAATGGAGGACCATAACTTCAGATGCTTTGATTCTGCAGATCATAGAAAAGGGTCACACCTTGGGGCTCATACAGCAGCATCCAGACACCTCTCCTCCACCCTCAAATTACCCCCAGGCTCATTTGTCTGTTCTCCAGGAGGAACTATCATCCCTTCTGCACAAGTAGGCCATTAAACCAGTGCCCAGGCACCAGAGAAACCAGGGATTTTATTCCAGGTTCTTCCTGGCCCCAAAAAAGACCAGAGATCTGAGACCCATCTTAGATCTAAAGGAACTTGATCTTTTTGTCCAGTACAAACAGTTCTAGATGATAACTTTGCCAGGCCTAATGCCCCTCAAGACCAGGGCCTGGCTCTGTTTACTGGACATGCAGGAGGCTTACCTGCACATCTTGGTCTTCTAGCCACACAGGTTGTTTCTTCATTATTCCTTTCAGGGAAAGCATTATCCGGTCAAAGCGCTGCCCTTTGGCTTATCCTCTGTGACGTGAGTCTTTACCAAATGGTTGGCAGCAGCTCTCAGAAGAGAGGGATTTTATATCTTCCTTTACTGGACAATTGGCTTCTCAAGGCTTTGTCCAGGGAACAGCTTCTGCTGACTTTGGAATGCACTCTACAGCTCTTCCATTCCCTAGGCATTACTGTCAGTCTGCCCAAGTTGGTTCTAGTATCATCCCAAAGACTGCAGTATATAGGGACAGTTCTGGATTTGGTGCAGGGGAAGGCCTTCCTGCCCCAAAAGAGGGAAGAGTGCCTCATAGCTCAAACTCAGGAAGTTGCTCAGAGTTGGTACATTCACGCCAGAGTGTACCTAAGATTGTTGGGCCTAATGGCAGCTGCCATTCCCACCATTCCATTTGCCAGGCTTCATATGCATACCCTTCAGTGGACCCTCTGGCTACAGTGGGCCAGCACACAGACAAGTTGGAGCAAACAGTCCTGGTCTCGTCTCCAGCATGCAAGGTACTGCAATGGTGGATGGATCCCTTGAGTCTGCTTTAAGGTTTCCCTTTTCCGATTGTTTCCCCCACATCAGATCTTAACCACAGATGCTTCAGGTCTGGGCTGGGGAAGCACACTTAGGTCCCTTCCAAACCCAGAGCTCTGGTCCCAGTGGGAAGCAGCCCTGCACATAAGTGTCCTGGTGATGAGGGTGGTGCTCTATACCAGGCAGGCCTTTCAGGAGCATGTTGCTCCAGGCCAACTGCTGGTGCAGTCAGACAGTTTGAGTGTAGTGTGTTACATCAACAAGCAGGATGGGACTCATTCATACCCTCTTTGCTGGGAGGCTATGAGAGTGTGGCACTGAGTGCTGGAGCACAGTCTTGACTCTCTCTCTCTGTAGTCCATAAGTCAGGCGTCCTAAACACCCTGCCGGACAACCTCAGCAGGACTCAGTCCAGCTTGCACGAATGGAAGCTTCTTTCATCCATCACAGAAGACTTGTTTGACAGATGGGGTCGTCCAAAGTTAGATCTTTTTGTGTCATCACTCAACGCAGCACTGCCCAATTTCTGTTTGCTAGATCCAGGACCTGGAGTTTTCTGGTGAGACATGCTGTCCCTTTCCTGGAGCGGAAGGTTTCTGTACACATTCCCTGTGTTTCCTCAGATATGGACGGTGCTAATCAAGTTGCAGATGTAGGGGGGGCCAGCATGATTCTGGTGTCTCCATTCTGGCCTCTCCAGATATGGTTCCCTCTGCTTCAGCAGTTGGCAGAGGAACCTCCAGTCCTTCTTTCTCTTTGCAGGAATCTGTTGACCCAGGTTCAGGGGACCCTGGTCCATCCCAATATCAGGTCCCTTCATCTGCATGCCTGGCTCCTGAGAACATAGCCATCAGCAGGTTTGGGATCTCTAACAGGGTAGCGGACGTCCTGGTGGCCACCCAGAAGCCCTCCACTCGAACCACATATGCCATGAACTGGAAGTGGTTTGGCATTTGGGCTGCCAAACTTGCTCTGGATGCTTTCACCTGTTCAGCGAATCACATCCTTGACTACCTGATCTCTTTGTCCAACTCAGGCCTCCAGTATTCCTCTCTCAAGGTTCACCTTTTGGCTATTTCTGCTTTTCATGAGCCCATGGGTGACTGCACGATTGCTCAGCTGGATGTCTCCTGTACCTTTATTAGGGGTATCCTGCATCTGAAACCTCCAGTCCATTTCCCTGTCCCGGCTTTTGACCTGAATTTCATTTTGGAGAAATTGACCTCGTCTCCTTTTGAGCTAATTGCATTTTGCGCTTACTCTTTTGGAAAGAGTCACTTTTAATTGCAATTACTTCTACTTGAAGAATTTAAGAGTTTTAGGTTGTCTGGTATGAGGAGCCTTATTTGATTTTTCACAAAGACAGGGTATCTTGGCCAGCCCAGTGGCACTGAGGGTTAAGGCACTGGACACCACACCTCGCACCACACTGGTGACCCAGGTTTGGGGATGGCCTTGGGCTGCTGGGGGTCGGCAGGGGCAGGAGAGGATTGAGCGTCCATAGGATCACTCCTCTCTTGGGGGCAGGGGGATACAGTCTGGCATAACTTGGGTGACCTCTGTCGGTAGATGGGGGTAGCACATTGTGGAGACCAAAATAAGGGGGTATGGGAGCTTCGATGGATGTCCTGTGTTTGAGTGCGGGAGTGTGCCTGTCATGCGCTGGATGTTATTGCACATCCGAGGTAGGCAAAGGCCTGTCTGTCCGACTCACCCACGCATACAGTTGGACTCTCCCATCCAGTCTCCGAGTCCTGTGTTTCCCACGGCGGCATCTGGGCCCTTCAGATAGAGCGCCAGCAGGAGTTGCAATGGCCTTTACCCTGGGGCTCAGAGCTGGGTAGTCTGTCGCCGTGGAGCAACCGGGATGATGTCAGAGGTAAGGAGTGGGAAGTCCCTGACCAAACGGGACTGTGGGTTGGACTCAGGCAGTGCTGGAGAGAGACCTAAGGGACCAATGATAGGAGTAGTAAAAAAGAATATACAAAAAAGAAAAAAAGGACGGTATCTTTGCATACAAGTCCTAAGTTTCTGCCCAAAGTGGTTTCTGAATTCACACTAAATCAGTCCATATACCTTCTTATTTATTTTCCTGAGTGTGCCAGTCCAGGGGAAGCACTGCCCCATACATTAGATGGGTGCAGAACTTTGAAGTACTACCTGCTTCAGAGTAAAGTGTCCAGAAAGTCAAAGTGGTTGTTTGAAGTATCCTCTCTACCCAGGGCAAAAGAAATGGTTTCTAAGCAATGTTTATCCAAATCGTTGGCAAACTGCATTGTGTTCTGCTACATTAAATACGGCAAAGAATTGCCTGGTGCTGTCAAAGCTCATTCCACCAGAGGCTTGGCTACCTTGGTGGCTTGTTTCAAAGGGGTCTCAGATGCTGCCATTTGTGCAGCAGCCACCTGGAGTACCGTCCACACTTTCACCAAGCATTACAATCTGGACATTGCCTCAAGAGCCCATGCAGGATGAGGCAGGGCTGTGTTACAAGGACTCCTGCCTTATGCTTATGGAGATCCAGCCTCCCAGACTGTGTGTTTGCATTTGTCATTGCTTGGTACTTGTTCCTTCGGTGTAACCTGCTGACTGAAATACCCCCAAAGAAGATAGAACAGTTACATAAGAACTTGACATAACAGTAAATCTTCAAGGGATCTCCGTCATCAAGTATGATTTCCCTCCCACCATCCCCCTTCTTGGGGCTCCTGTCTAGAAACTGGCTATCTGGTGTATCCAATCTCTTTTGCTTGGGTCTGGGTACCTTTTTCTCTCCTCTTTTCCCCAGGGTGCATGCCTTGCTCCCTTCGTCTCCGGGGGGAGGGGGGACGTCGACGGTGTGGGTGGCCCCAGTTGTACTGCTGAAAATCTTCCATGCGGAGTCCCCTTCCTATGGTGTAACCTGATGACTGAGATCCCCTCGAAGAGCTACTGTTACAGTAAGTTCTTACATAACTGTTCTTTTGGCTTTTGCAAATTATTAAGGAAGATAAAGAAAAATGAGACAAAATTGAAATTGCCAGTACCAGAAAAGGAACTTGCCTCATTTAAAGAAAATTTGGAGTTTGCATCTCTTGATAAGGTTCTGAAGCCTAAAACACAAAAAGCAGGAAAAGAAATAATATTAAGGAAACTAGACTGAGACAACCAAGATGATAAAGAGGGGAGAATATATTACTGGGGCAGGAATAAAGGTCAGAGCACTGGGAGGTCAAAACCCCGAGGGAGACCAGCTGCAAGTGAAAATAATATACGTAAAAAGAAGGCTGCTCAAGAAACACTAATGGTAACCGATTGCTCAAGTGAGGAAGACCAGGATCAGGAAACCAGGTCCAAGAAAAGTCAACTTTTTTTTTTTGAAAAGAGCAGCAAAAATCGGCCTCAAGGGACAAAAAAAAAATCCAAAGAAAGCAAGAAAAGATCAAGGAGAAGAACTCTGGAGGATGAAAGTGGGGGGACGAGGCTTTAGGAAAGATGGCTAAACAAATATCAAGCAAGGAGCTTACTAATGCAGAAGAATCTGTAACGATCACACAGGAGTGTGGGGTGCATATTTATGGAACACATATACGCAGAGGTGAGAAAGAAGTAAGTTCCTCAGCTGGAACTTGAACCCAGGTCGCTCAGAATACCGTTCCGATTGCGCTAACCAACTGTGCCACTGAGATAACTGGAACCTGCGCTGTCCCTAAGCACATTACTCTTTCTCAAATGCACAACTCAATGGCAACACAAATATTTACTTGTAACGATCACACAGGAGTGTGGTGTGCATATTTATGGAACACATATAAACAGAGGTGAGAAAGAAGTAAGTGCCTCAGCTGGAACTTGAACCCAGGCCACCCAGAATACTGTTCCAATTGCGCTAACCAACTGCGCCACTGAGACAAATGGAATCTGGGCTGTCATCGAGCACATTACTCTTTCTCAAATGTGCATCACAAATATTTATTTGTAACAGTCACACAGGAGTGTGATGTGCATATTTGTGGAACACATACTAACAGGTGAGAAAGAGTAATGTGCTCGTGGACAACCCAGGTTCCAGTTGTCTCGGCACAGTTGGTTAGCACAATGGGAAAGGTTTTCCAGGCAGCTTGGGTTCAAGTCCCAGCTGAGGCACTTACTTCTTTCTCACCTCTGTTTGTATGTGGTCCATAAATATGAATACCACACTCCTGTGTGATTGTTGCAAGTAAATATTTGTGTTGCCATTGAGTTGTGCATTTTTGAGAAAGAGTGATGTGCTCGAGGACAGCACAGGTTCTAGTTGTCTCAGTGGTGCAGCTGGTTAGCGAAATCGGAACGGTATTCTAGGTGGCCTGAGTTCAAGTCTCAGCTGAGGCACTTACTTCTTTCTCACCTCTGTTTGCAGAAGCATGTTTTAAAGAGGGGGCGATCTTGTTCCAAGTTTAGAACCGAACCACTTCCAGATTGAAATTGACATTTACAAACTCGTAAGAAAACACAGCTTGAAGATTTTTTTTTCAACAAAAAAACACCAGGTCACTGGAACAGGAGCTATAGGGCTCGAGGTAGACCTGAGTGCTGCTGGGACGGATATGGTAGTAACTGCATCAGTTACTGATGTGGTACTATAACTACACAAGCCGAACAGGATATGAGTGAACTTTTAGTGCTATTGTACTTGCTAGATAATGACATGTTAACATGCTGGATGTGAGCTTTTGTCTAATGACTACCCAGAAACAGATGCTGATATCAGCTTAGGAGAGTGGATAAAGCAGGATGATAATGTTAAAGAATCCAGGGCTAGGGGATTCTGAATGAAATGTCAGTTTAATCCCCCTACAGTATGTCTGAGCATAAAAGTGTTTCAAAAATATTGTCAGCAACCAAATAGAAAAATTGCTCAAAGAAAATGAAAATCAAGATGTGTACAATATACTTCTTATAGAAGAACAAGCCATGGAAAACTTAAAAAAAAAATGATAAGCAAATAGTAAAGAGGCAGATAAAGGGTGGAATATTGTAATCATGGACAAGTCACAGTATGAGGAAATTATAATCTGTTAAATGACTAGAACTACAAAACGTTAACACATGACCCCACATACCTGGTTAAAACTATTTAGGTGTTACAAGAAGCAGCTGAAGAGGCCAGTATTTCAGAAAAGGAATTGCATTTTATGGTGGTAGAAAACTCAGTGGCCGGGATATTCAAAGGGGTTGTGCCTGGCGCAACCCCGCATTGTGCCCTGGCGGGATATTGAGAAGGCTGCCTGGTGCAGCGCAAATCCCGATGCACCTGGGTGCAGTGTAAGTGTATGCAGCACAGATGCATGGGCATGCCCATGCATATGCGGCTCATCTCGATATTCAGCCAGGATGTGCGGCGCACATGCCAGCGCACCCCTACATTGCGCCGCATGGGGGGCTCAAAGTTGAGCCCATGAAACAGTGGAACAACTCCCGGCCACCCACAGGCGGGCTGCTGTATTGCAAGGTGCAACACAGCAGCCACCAGCTGTGGGTGACCGCCTGCCCACCCATAACACCATCTTGTAGCACCTACATAACCCTGGTAGTCTAGTGGTACCCCCTCCCTCCTGTGCCCCCAATTGGCGGGTAAAGTAGAGCTTATTAAACCCTGGTAGTCTAGTGGTACCCCCCTCCCGTGTCCCCGATCGGTGGGCACTGTAGATTTCATGAAGCCCTGGCAGTCTAGTGGTACTCCCCCACCTGTTGCCACGATCGCTCCATAAAATACATCCCTGATGATCCAGTGGCACTTCCCACCCACACAGAACCCCATGCCCACCCCCCATCATCGGCGGGCGGCTGCAACCCACCCACATACCGCCTGGCCACCCACCATATGACAGGTATAGTATGGACTGTAAGTCCATTGGTCCTGAGTGTGGACCAATCGGCTTACAAGGCACACTGTAGGACAGACCAAATATGTGAATGCTTCATTTCACATATATGGAACTATCTAATCTGATGCTCCTGCAAGCCCGATAGTCCACACTGTGGCCCAATGGGCTTACAGCATACTGTACCCTGTCATTCAGTGGCGGCAGAGGCGGTATATCGAACTGCCTGCAGCCACCCGCACGATGTCGGATGGGCATGGAGTTCTGTATGGTAGGAAGAGTGAAGTGCCACTGGATCACCAGGGATGTGTTGTACATAGCGATTACAGCAATGTGCAGGGGAGTACCACTGGACTACCAGGGTTTCATGAAATCTACAGTACCTGCCGATCAGGGACATGGGAGGGAGGGGGTACCACTAGACTACCAGGGCATAATTAAATCAACTTTACCCATCAATCAGGGACACAGGAGGGAGGGGGGTACCACTAGACTACCAAGGAATTGTTGTACTGCAGTTTTACCACGATCGTGGCTATGGGGGCGGGGGATACCCGGGACCCCACTGTGTGCAGGTCATTCTGTGCAAGGTGCCAGGTGCACGTTGCCGGGATGCCCGGTGCAAGGCATGCAAATGTGGCCATAATGACATGCAAATGGCCCCTGTTGTGCCTTACATATATTATGGCCTCATTTGCATGCCCTGTGCTGAATAGCATGGGTGATGTGCCCAACGCAACTGCATTTGTGCTGGTGCATCCCCATGCTCCCTATCTGTGGCTTGCACTGGCGCAGTATGTGTGCCAACCTTGCCATATTCAGTGGTGCTGCGCCATGGCACATCACCGTTGAATATCGCCTGGTCCTGACCCCAGCACAGTCCAGTTGTACTGCGCCCAATCTTGCACCACTGCCCGGTGCAGTCTGAATATCCGGGCCAGTGTTACCAACATTATACAGACTCCCCAAGATCCAAAAAGATGTCAAAAGAAAAAAGCTAGTAGCACGTCTAGTAGTGTTAGGGATCGGTTCAGTGTCTGAGAATGTCTCTGAATTTGTGGACTGCTTTTTGATTGACAAAGTAAAAACTCAGTGGTCCTCATTTTCAGAGCCGGCCAGCTGCACGCGCAAACAGGTGCACCGTGTGAAAAAAATAGGACCGGTTGGCTCTGGCGCCATATTCAAGCAGTGCAATCCTAACTGACCATGCTATCTGTTTGAATATCAGACCCTGGTAGTGTGGCCCTACAACCTGGTCACCATGTTTGGCGCGAAGATGCTACCAGGGGCAGGACAAGAAGAACACCCATGGGGTAAAGTGCGGTGCACACTGGTGAGCGCCGCAGCCCCCATGGGTGACATTCAGACCCACCATGAGAATGAGCACATTTGGCATGCACAGTGCTAAGGGGCCATTTCCATGCCCATTATGGGCTCATCTCCAGGTCTCCAACCCCCAAGAACCAATTCCTGTCCCCATATAAATATAAACTCACATTGGTGGTTCAGTGGTCCCTCTCTAGCCTTAACTTCTTCCCTGGTAATTCTGATATCATCCCTGGAGGTCTAGTAGTCCTTCCCTAGTCCTGATCCCTTCCCCGGTAATTCTGTTATCATCCCTGATGGTCTAGAGGTTCCTGCTTAGCCTCAATCCTTTCCCTGGTAATTCTGTTATCATCCTTGGTACTAAAGCCAAAGTTCAAAATGGTGACTCTAGGAATAATTCTTCCCTCTCTGAGACCAGTGCACCCCTCCCTCCCCCCTGTGTCCATAGTGCTGAGCTGTGGGCTCTGCCCTACCTTCTCTTCAGTAAATACTGAGCAGAAATATCTATTTAGGATAAATGCTTTTACATGGTCTTCCTCCTCACATGCCTCCTTATCCCCTTTGATCTTAGCAGTACCCCCTCTGAACTTTCTCCTTTCACTAATGTATCTATAGACAGTCTTGTCACCTTCTTTTACTGTTCATGCTAGTGTTTCCTTGGTTTGGGCCTTTGCCTGCCTTACTGCCTTCCCTGCTTCCCTTGGGGAAGTTTGGTATGCCTCTCTATCTTCATCCTGCTGCGTTCCCTTATATTTCCTGAAGGTCAGCCTTTTGGCTCTGACCTTTTCTGCTACTGTGTTTGAAAACCAAAGTGGTTTCCTTGTCTTCCTTTTCCCACTAACACAATGGGATGTTGCTTCAAGTATTGCATCTTTAATGCTTGCCCACTTTGCCTGTACCCCCTCACCTGTATTTCTTTGCCAGGGCTAGCTTAACTCTGTTGGCCATCTTATCAAAGTCAGCTCATTTGAAGTCCCATATTTTTGCCTTGGAATGGGATGAGTTTGTTCTAGTGGCCAAATTGAACCATACCATGTGATGGTCACTGGCACCCAGGTGATCTTCTACCTGGAGATCTGTGATCCTTTCCCTGTTAGTACTAGATCTAGGATAGCCCTGTCTCTTGTGGGTTGTTGTACCAGTTGTTTGAGGCCCTTCCCTTGCAGTGAATCCACCATGTATCTAGTTCTGGCAGATGTCCCTGCTGGTATTGACCAATCTGTGACTGGCATGTTGAAGTTTCCCATTATCAGAACCTCCCCTTTAGCTGTCATGTTTTGTATATCTTCTAACAGTAACGTGTCTATGTCCTCCCCCTGGTCTGGAGGCCTGTACATAACCCCAGTTCATATGGCTGTCCCATTTCCTGTTTCCAAGGTGACCCACAGTTCTTCTGGCTCCTTATGTGTATTCTGAATTTCTGTAGCTTTGATATTTTCATTGACATAAAGGGCCACTCCACCCCCCCTTTTTGCACCTCGGTCTCCTCTGAATGGTACATAGCCAGGTACTGAAGTCTCCCAAGTGTGGTTACTGGTAAACCATGTCTCACTAATGGCTACTATGTCCAGTTCAGCCTCGGTCTTTATTGCCTGCAGGTCTGGGATCTCGTTTCCCAGACTGTGAGCATTTGTGTACATGATTTTCCATTGGCCAGATTTCGGTGTGTTAGTTGTTGGACAAGGTCCAGCATTTCCACTGTGTGTCGTATGAGGAGCCGGACTTTTTCTTTACCTGGTGATGCAAATGAACTACAAACATGCTGAACTCCAGTTTGACCACTAGCTGAGGGGAGAGGGGTGTTCTTCCCATTCGACGTATGGGGTGCTGCACCCCTCTCCCCATTTGCTAGTTTAAATATTCTGCAAAGACTTCAAACTTCTGCCCCAGTGCACTGACTCCCTCCTTAGCCAGATGCAGTCCATCAAATTTAAAGAACTTTCACTCCCAAAACTGTTGCCAGTTCCCTACAAATGTGTGTCCTTTTTCCTGGCACCAGCCCTTGAGCCACATGTTTAGCTCCCCTTCTCTGACCTTCTGTCCATCTGTTCCCCTCTCCCAGACTGGCAGGATCTCAGAGAAGGAGATGCTGGATGAAATGGATGATAGTTTGTCACCCAGCCTGGTCAGGTGTTCCTTGGTCTCCACAACTGACTGGCTGGCGAGATCGTTAGTCCCTATGTGTACCAGGACGTTAATGTTTTCTCCTGCTTCCTGAACACGTTTAGCAATGCAGTCAGTGTCTTTCCATGCCGATGTACAGTACCTGGGAGACATCTGACCATTACCACTGGCAGGAGATATGTATCCACTCCCCGAATCGTGGAGTCTCCTACGATCAGAAGTTTTTTGGATTTTTTTTGTTTTGGTTCCTGTTTTGGGTGAATTTTGTTGTGCTAGCTCCTGTGCTGCAGTGTTCTCTGCCTCTTTGTTTGATTTCAGAGATGGAGGTAGATACCTGTTTGTAGTTTTTATATGGTTTGTGGAGGTGATATGTTGGAGAGCACCGAGTGATGGGGCACCCAATTTGCCCCTCCTAACCACCTGCCAACCTCCCGGACCAATTACTCTCTGCAGTCGAGGTGCTTCTGTTGGATGTTGGGGAAATGGTGGGTAGTTCTTATAATATATTTCCTCTTGAATATGCAATTTGAGGCGCACAATCTCTGCCTATGCTGTCTGGAGCTGAGCCCTTAGATCTCCAATGGCCCAGCATGTAGGACAGTGTCCTAAATCCTGTAAAACTGCCCTTCTGAAAAGTGTTCCGCAGTACCTGTAGTTAATGATATTCATTCCAGATAAGTTGCTGGGTTTATAACCTCGTCAGAGTAATCGGAAGGAAGAAAATGAAAGCAAACATTTGAGTTTGTGTTGTGTTTGTTTTTGTATAACTTGTTATAACAAGTTAAATTACTAGTGCCCCTGTAAATGAGGTTACTGTGTGGATACCTCTCTGATCTGCCCCTTCCTGCTTTGCTACAGGAAATGTCCCAACTGTGCTAACCTATAAAAGGAGTGTAGTGTGGAGTGGTTGGGGATGGGGATAGGGATGGCGGTGAGTGGCTGGGCCCTTCCCCTGCGGAAAAAGAAGAATCATGGATGAAAGAAAAAAGGTAAGAGCAGAAACAGCCAGTAACAAATGCAGTAGCCCTGAAAGCTTATCCTAATGACAGATAAAACTGTAAAGCACCACCTGTAATAATTTCACAGAAGATATACCCTGTAAGAAACACTTTGCTACAGAGAAAAATAAAGCAGTGACAGAAGATATACTGTACCTTGCAAAAGACTGTTAGAATCAGAAGATTACAGCAGTAATCTGTAAGCACAGACCTGTAGGCATACCCTGTAATAATGTAGCAGAAGGTATACCCAGCAACAACAATTTGAATCAGAGAAAAATAAAGCAATAAAATGTTAGCAACAAACATTAACAATCCCTGTGAGTACAAAATAAAAATAATACACAGTAAATCTGCCTAGCCAAAAGAAGCCTTAATCCTTATCCTTGCTCTGGTAAGGTTCCTTGCTCTGTCCTTTCAAGCAACCTAGAAGAAAAGAGCTCAGGTGAAGCTAGGTGCCTTGGCCAGCAAACCTAGTCTTCCACCTCCAAGATATCAACTAACCTGACCTTTTAACCCTTCCCTCTGTTGAAAGTTACTGACAGTTTGTCAGCTCCACCCCCAGATATACACCTAATCCCCTGAAAGAGCTGTGGGAGGAAAGCAATTAGCTCATTCAATATGAGAAGGAGACTGCAACACCTGTGAGACAAACAAAAAACTTTTAGCAAAAAACGAAATAATATAGTGGCAAATGGTAATTTTGTTTAGCCTAATGATAAAAAGTCACAAAAATGGAAGTACCACCTGTAATAATTTCACAGAAGATATACCCTGTAAGAAACACTTTGCTACAGAGAAAAATAAAGCTGTAACAGAAGATATACCTTGCAAAAGACAATTTGAATCAGAAGATTACAGCAGTAATCTGTAGGCACACCGTGTAATAATGCAGCAGAATGTATACCCAGCAACAACAATTTGAATCGGAGAAAAATAAGACAATAAAATGTTAGCAATAAACAGTAACAATCCCTGTGAGTACAAAATAAAAATAACACACAGTAAATCTGCCTAGCCAAAAGAAGCCTTAATCCTTATCCTTGCTCTGGTAAGGTTCTTTGCTCTGTCATTTCAAGCAGCCTAGAAGAAAAGAGCTCAGGTGAAGCTAAGTGCCTTGGCCAGGAAACCTAGTCATTCTTAAGGTTAGTAGGAAGCCTTCTACTAGAAAAATGTACAATTCCAAATGGAAGAGATTTGGTTTCTGGTGTTCTCAGAGGCATATTCAGCCTGATTCAGCTGACATTGCCACTGCTTTGGACTATTTGGTGCATCTTAACAGTTTGGGCCTCAGGCCTACCACTCTTAAAGTGCATTTGGCAACTATCTCTGTCTTCCTTTCAGCTGGGAAGGGCTCTTCCCTAGCCTCCCATCCAGTTTTCAAGAAATTTTTCAAAGGTCTGGTTCACATCAATCCTCCCTTTAGGGAACCTACTCCTGTTCGGGATCTGAATATCTGTATTGCACAGCTTATACAGCCCCCCTTTGAACCATTATCTTCAGCTGAGCTGAAATACTTGACTTGGAAAACTGTTCCCGGTAGCTATTACCTCAGCTAGGAGAATCAGTGAATTATAGGCCTTATCAGTGGAACCTGATTTCATTTAATTTCACAGGGATAAGGTGGTCCTTCAAACAAACAGAAAGTTCCTGCCCAAGGTGGTATCAGACTTTCATTTGAACCAGTCTGTGTCACTGCCTGTATTCTTCACTGACCATTCTTCCTCTGGGGAGAGAAGACTGCACAGTCTTGATGTAAAGAGGGCCCTTAGTTATTACAGTTAAAGCCGTTTAAAGTGAGCACATTTGTGATATGTCATTCTGCCCGATATAGAAAGTGGCCGGTTTATCAAAAATGCATGTTTTGTGGGGTTTTGTGGTGCAAATGTCACTTATGCACTGACTCCACGCTAGTTTAATTCTGCAACTAACCTGTACCTGTACCTTGTTTCATTGCTCAGGAATCAGCTTTCAATCTCAAGACTCCATCCTTCCAGGTACAGTATTTTTGGCTTCTAGAGCCGAATTTGTGCAGTCAGTGTGAGAGACCATTAGAGTATTGTACATAGCTGCAGATGCTAACTCACCAATCAAAGCTATCGGCAACACAGCAATCAGGCAGCATGACACACTGCTGACTCACGGGTGAGGCTTTTTTATTAAATTAGCATGAAGTTCGGAAGAAATGGAAATGGAGTTGTGAAAGACCATTAGAGTACATAGCGGCAGATGCTCACTACCCAATCAAAGCTATCGGCAACATAGCAACACAGCAGTCGGGCAGCATGTCACACTGCTTACTCATGGAATGAGGCTTTTTTCTTTGGAGGAAATGGGAAAATGGACAGGTGAGCAGACAGAAAACAGACGAAATAGCAGGCGGGTAATGTCCATATTACAGATGTGTTTTTTTCACTGCGGTTGCATTCTGCCCGATAAAAATGACTGCCCATGGTAAGCGCAGGTGCAATGAGTGTCGGATACTGTATATAGAATATACTAAGGCTCATAGAAATAACTGTTCACAGCTATTTCTCACATATGGAGACGGAAAAGGTAAACCTGTTACTAAGAGAACTATTGCCAGATGGATTGTCTCCTGTATCCAGTTCTGCTACTCAAAATTGGGGAAAGAACCACCCTCAGGCCTGAGGGCTCACTCCACCAGAGGTACAGCTGCTTCAGTCGCAGCAGCTAGAGACATACCCTTAGTGGAAATCTGTAAAGAAGCCACCTGGAAAACTGTTCACACATTTACTAAGCATTATTCTCTCGACATTCAGTCAAGAAGTGATGCTAGGTTTGGCACAGCAGTGCTGCAGAGATTGTTACCAAAATAGCTTCTGTAACTCCCTCCTCCAAGGGGGTACTGCTTGGTAGTCTGCATATAGTCAGAATACAGCAAGACTTCATGTTGTTTGAAGAAAACAATACTCACCATAGTAATGTCTCTTCTAATCTAACCTTGCTGTATTCTGACCTCCCTCCCTCCCTGTCTCCCCTCCAAACACCTAGCTGTTTTGGGATTTGGGTTTGGCAGGTGCAGTGCTTCACCCCAGAGGAGTACCTGGGTCACCTCTTCTTTTATAATGTCTTTTTTTGTTGTTGTTATAATTTTCTCTCAGCATGTCCTCCTTTAGCAAATTTAAATTGTTTGGTTATAATATTGACTTTGGGTGGAGATATAGAAAGAAATCCAGGTCCCTTTTCCCTAAGCAAAATAGGTTGATTTGTGATAATGCAAGGAGTGTAAAAACTAAAATTGATTTACTAAGGACTTGGATAGTTTCTGAATCCCCAAATTTGGTTTCTCTTACAAAAACTTGATTAACCCCACAGATTGGAAATGAGGAACCGGAAATGTATGGCTTTTCAAGTTTTAGGCTGGATAGAAAGGGTAAACATGGAGGGGGTCCTCTTTTATGTGGGATGGGTTTTGGGACAAACTATATATACTGTATTTATTCCGGGGTAATTGGTTTCATTGATTGTTTACTGGTTGAAATTATTGAATTAGAAATGATAGTTGCGGTAATTTATGCATCACCAAAAACAAAAGTTAGTGATTATGAACAATTAGCTTTAAAGATACAGGAAAAGTCCTTGGGAAAACAACTGATCTTAACAGGGAATTTCAATGCTCCCATGAGGCAAAAGTAGGGGTAATACTTTAGAGTATAGCTTTAAAACTTTGGCAGTAACTCAGTTAGTTACTCGGTCTACTAGGAAGACTCATCCACAAAGTCCTGGAAATATATTGGCTCTGTTTTTTGTTACAATAAAGGTTAAACCTCAGTTAATTTTAATAAATCAACCCATGTTGGGAGACCATTGCTGTCTAAGATGTGAATTTAATTTGGATAGGGGAAACATTTGAATACCTAATGTAGGAGCCCTAAAAATAAAAAAGAGATCTTTTAAGGGTTACAATAAAGAGCTTTTTATAGCCAAATTAATGGAGGTAAAATGGGACAGACTGTGTTTACTGCTTTCTCTTGATTTGGTAATACAAAAATTCACAAATTGGTATAGAGAAGTATGTGACAAACTCGCTCCCTTTGAGTATAAATATCAAAGGAAAAAACATGTTCCATGGATTTCAGAGAAATTGAAAAAGCAGATAAGAATTAAATCTAAACTTTGGAAGAAAGCAGGTAGAACTCTTGATTCATTGGACTGGGCAAATTGTAAATCAGCTAGAAAAACTTTGAGATTAAAAATCAGAAAGGATAAATAAGCCTATTATAAAAATAAGATAAATGAAGTTTCTGATTCTAAACAATATTGGTCTCTGATAAGGTCTTTTGAGGTTCCAGTTTCTCAGAGACCCATAATCCAAATGATTAAGAATAGTCTTTGCCAGACTCCAAGTAAATCAGTAAACATACTTAATGAATATTTTGCAGCTCTCCCAGATATTCCAATTCACATCCCAGTAAGAAGAAAGACACACTTTAATAGTGATCCCTCGCCTTCAAATATTACTAGGTTTCGATTTTGGTGTGTCTCATGTAAGCAAGTAAAAGATGAAATTAAGAAATTAAACCTGTGTAAGTCATTTGGTATAGATGGTATTGAAAATAGGTTCCTTAGGGATTCAGTAAGTGTGATTGCACCTATTCTGACAAAATTGTTTAATTGGAGCCTGACAGAAGGAATCTTTCCTAAAGTGTGGAAAAAAGCAAAAATGATTCCAATTTTTAAAGCAGGTCTACTGCCTGAACCCACAAATTATAGACCTATTGCTCTGCTCTTGGTGATGTCGAAGGTCTTGGAACAGCTGGTGCAGCAGCAGCTTGCGGAGTATCTTGAACAGTACTCCAGTCAGGTTTTAGGAAGAGCCATTCCACGGGCACTGCACTCGCTGACCAGATGGATCTGGTTGCATCCCAATTGGAGGGATGTAGGTCGGTGGGTGCGGTGTTCATGGATCTTTCCAAGGCCTTCGACACTGTCGATCATGGTCTGTTGTGTGACAGACTTGCAGAAATAGGCCTATCAACAGAAGTAGTGGGATGGTTTTCATCTTATTTACAGGACTGCTCTCAGCAGGTTTTGTTGATGGTCATCTCTCTGATAGTGTTTCTATTCAGAGCAGTGTGCCACAAGGGTCCATTCTCGGGCCAACTTTATTTTTGATATTCATAAATAAAGTAGTGAAAGTGGCAAAAAAATTCTAATTTTAGGCTTTATGCCGATGACACCATTTTGGTTGCAAATGGCTTGAATTTAGAACTAATGGAAAGAAATCTTCAAAGGGATTTTCTAGCACTTTGCACATGGATTAAGGAATCTGGTTTGGTTATGAATTATAAAAAAAACAAATCCACGGTATTTAGGAAAAAAGGAATAGGTAAGGTCTCTACTATCCCTCAGATTAAAATAATGACTGATGATGATATAAAAGTACAATATACAATGTACAGATATCTAGGTGTCTGGTTAGATGAGAGTCTGACTTTTGACTATCCTATTGAAGATACTATAAATAAAGTCAGTAAGTGATTGGGAGTTTTTAGGTGCTCAAAATCATGCTTGAATAAGCAAATGAGATTGGCAGTTGTAAATCAACTTTTACTTCCAGTTATGGATTATGGATGCCATGTATATGGTTTTGCTCATAAGAAAAGTCTGACAAAGGTTGATATGATGTATAATAGGCTTGCGAGGTTTATATTGGGAAAAGGAATGGGTTCATACCACTGCACTTTATTTAATGAACTTGGTTAAATCCTACTCGTAGAAGAAAGATGCAATGGACAAATTTGACTCACAAAGATTTATACATACAAAGGTCAATTTACTTGTTTGAAAAAATTAGAAAAAACACACCATTACAACTTACGCCAGGCACCATTACAAGGATTTATTCCTCCAAAATTAATAAATATAGTTCTATGCGTTTTTCAGCCATTCCGTTTCAGATATGGAATTCAGTAAATAAAGAATCCATAGTCAACCAGACTGATGTTAAAATATTTATGAAGGAGTTAAAATATGAATTGAGAGTACGTTGTATTTGTAATGATTAGAGTGTAGATATAATGTTGGTGTACATGGTGATTTATGATATTTGTTATTGTCTTTGTATTACATGTTGTACTGAGAATGAACAGGAGCATCTATAATATAGGATTTGTCCTAAAGATGTTTTATTTCAGCTTATCCTGTATAAAAATAAAGATGTTAACTACTACTACTACTACTAACTATATATTGTTAAGTTTACTACCTGCTTGGATTCTTTTTTGGGTTCTCGACTTGTGTCTTTTAGACCCTAACAATCTGTTTATTGCCTTTTGGCACAACATTTCTAAAACAATTTCTTTTTAGTAGTTAGCATAGTGCTCATAGGAATCTGACAGTTACACTGAGGAGTACCTGGGACAGAGGTTTGAAAACCAAGCTCGAGCTCAACATTCCATGCCCTGGCATAGAGTTAATAACCCTTTCCTCTCTGGAGCAGTTCAAGTGCTGGGGCTAACTGCATATAGTCAGAATACAGCAAGACTCCATTAGAAGAAACAACATTATTATGGTAATTTTTTCTTCTCTTCTTAGTGTTGTATCACTTTATTTTTAAAGTGATTTTCTATGGTTACTGTTTATGTCAAGCTCTGTCTCTGACAAACTCTTCATGAGGTGTACCTGCCATCAGAAGATTCCTTAAAAGGACGATCACAGCACCTGTGTCCGCTGCCTGGGCCCCAACCACAACAATCAGACCTGTGAGATCTGCTGTGGCTTCAACCAGACCACCAGTTGCTGCCATCAGAAGACCATGGAAACCTTCTTACACAAGGACTAGGTCACTTGTATGGAGAAGGAGCTATATACCAGGAGTTCCTCTGCTTCTCTGGCCCTGTCCTTGGGCTCCTATTCTTCTAAGGCAGAGGACAAAACAAGCAGGAAGCACAAACACAGGGACAAGGACCGTGATAAGCCCTGGTCCCGTTCCTCTCGCTCACAGTCAATGCTTTGGGCATCGACCACGGCTGGGTCGTCCTCCTCCTTAGGGATGGTCCCCTTTGCCTCGCACACCCTCTCCCCCTCAGTTCTACCATTGGCAGCACCTTCTGCCAATCTGTCCTTGGTGGACATTGGTTCTTCATGCACAGGTGCTCTACCGACATCTCAGTCCCTTCCCTTTTGGCCCTTATTTTCTGCAGGCTAACAGGTGGCTCAACTGGCTCAACATTGACCACTGCTAGCCTGGCATTTCAGGGGCTCAGTCTACCTTCTCAGCCGCATCCTCTGTGTAAGGGCTCTTGCTTGCTCTCGTGTCATCCAGGGCTGTTCCTCAGTCGTCCTCCCCTTCTCCAACATTGACCCTTGCAGAGGAGATGCCTATCAGGCCTTGGCCTGCTGAGCCACCCTCCCTAACCCTGATGCTGGCGCCAGCTCCTATACCTCAGCCATGAATGGGCCTGGCGTGAATCATGGTTGTTCAGGCTATGCTTTCCTGCCTATGGAACTTTATGCAAGCTAGACTTGCCCCCCCCGAGCCAATGCTGCAGGGACATCCTATGCCTTCTCCCATGCCCCCTCCTCCTATGGGTCCACAGCATGTACCACGGGATGGCGTGCCCTCTAACCATGGTATTTGAAACTGAGGATCAGGATTCAGTACGGTGCTCTCTGTCCATATATCTTGGCCTGCCAGACGCCCCTCCTCTGGTCTTTCCCCTTTTGATTGAACCCTTTGAGGATGCCACCATAGTTGCCTGGCATCAGCCTAGCTTAGTCCCAGCCATGCCTTGGAAGGCAAACAAGCTCTACCAGACTCCAACTGGGAAACCCATTTTCCCCGAACAGCCTCAAGTAGATCCTGTGGTCATCAATGCTGCCTACAACCGTATGAGGAACCCAAGCACCTGAGTTCCCTTCCTCTGGACAAGCAATCACAGAAATTGGATCTCATTGGCAAGAGGACCTTTGTTTCTGCCACCCTGCACAAGGGGCATGCAGCAGAAAAGCTACAAGGAAAGACTAAATGAACTAAACATGTACTCTCTGGAGGATAGAAGAGAAAGGCGTGACTTGATAGAGACTGCTAAATACTTCAAAGGCATAAATAAGGCACAGGAGGGAAGCATTCTTCAGAAATGGGCATGTCCTAGGACAAGAGGACATGATATGAGGTTGGTGTGGGGGGAGACTCAGAGAAAATGTCAGGAAATACTTGAAAAGGGTGATCGATGCCTGGAACAAACTACCAGCAGAGGTGGTGGGTTCAACTATGGTGGGGGATTCAAACATGCATGGGATAGGCACCGGGGGGTCATAGAAATAGGAAGGGAGGGGAAAAAAGCAGCGGATTAAGCAGGATCTGCTGTGAAGGACGAGAAACTGCCAACAAATACTATGTAACTATGTAACCCTGGCCAAAAGGGTTCTCCTTGACCTTGATCCACCTTGTAAATGAGTTATCTCAATGGTGAGCTGCCTGCTAAAATAAAGATTGATTTATTAACTATAACACCCATATGGTCCAGTTATTTACCCATCTCTGGGCTCATGTCAAAGAAGCCGCTAAAGGATTCCCTAAAGCAACAGCCGCTCCAAACTATCCAGTCTGAGACTGACGTCGGCAAGCATCTCCTTCATTCTGCCTATGATGCCGCAGATGCCTCGACCCAGGCAGCCTCAATGGTTGTCTGCCTTCGATGGCACTTTTGGCAGAGAATGTCAGATTTTGCCCAGGATATCCAACAATCCATCCTGAATGCCCCTTTCAGACGGTACAAATTGTTTGGGGGCAGATGTGCAGGACATTCTGTCAAACCTGTAGGCTTCTGGCTGCACTTTGTGGTCAGTTTATTCTATGTACCACACTAACCAGTCTAGAAGTGGTCAGTTGGTGCCCTTTCAGTGTGCTGCACATAGACCCAAACGCTCAGCCAAGTCCTAGGGTAAATGGAGGGCAGTGGCAGCCTTTCCTACCACTACCTCAACTACTAGGAAAACCTTCAGAGGAGGCGGTATGGCCCCACTTGCACCTTCCACTTCAACTTGACTCCATGCCTGACAGCCCCCCACCAGCCAAGCCGGAGTTGGTGGTCGGGGGTCACTTCTCCCTCCAGCTGGACAGGTGGAGGGAGATCACCACAGATGCCTGGGTTCTGCAGCTCATAGAGCATGGCCACACTCTGGAGTTCTTGGAGTGGCCTCCAGAAAAATCTCCAAATCATTCCTCTTATCTTCCAGACCACATTCTGGTGCTCTGGGAGGAGAGCCACACCTTACTGCACAAAACGGCCATAGAACCCATCCCAGAGACACAGCAGGGCAGGGGGCTCTGCTCTCACTTCTTCCTGATCCCCAAATATACAGGGGATCTCAGGCCCATCCTAGACCTCAGAGAGCTAAATTTCTTCATTCAGTACAAGAAATTCCAGATGGTCACTCTTCAGGGATTGCTGCCCCTTCTACATCAGGGAGATTGGATCTGCTCACTCGACATGAAAGATGCATATCTGCACATCAAGGTATGTGCCTCACACTGTCAGTACCTCAGGTTCCACTTTCAGGGAACACACTTACAGTTTCAGGCCTTGTCTTTTGTCTTGTCCTTGGCCTGTCAGTTGTTTACCAAATGTTTGACAGCAGTAGTGCCAGCCCTCAGGAGGAAAGGACTCTATGTCTTACCTTACCTGGATGACTCACTCCTCAAAGCACAGGCTTTGGAACATACCACTGACCTGTTTCAGGAACTAGGCATTAAAATCAGTCTGTTCAAGTCAGTCTTGATCCCTTGTCAGCTCCTACAGTACATAGGAGCAGTCCTGGATATGGCTCAGGGCATGGCCTTCCTGCCACAGGACAGGGCTGACTGCCTAATGGCTCAAGCCCACTTGCTGTACAACAGCAGATATGTCTCTGCCAGGGCCTTCCTCCGCCTCTTGGGCCTGATGGCTGTGGCTGTAGTTACAGTGCCCTTAGTCAGCCTGCACATGAGGGTACTCTGCTGGACACTGAGGGTCCAGCGTACCGATGACCTAGAACAGTAGGTCCTAGTCTCTTCTCCGGGCAAAAAGGTTCTGCTTTGGTGGATGGAACCCAGCAATCTGTTAAGGGGCGTTCCTTTCCTCAGCAAATTTTTACCACAGATGCTTCGGGGATGGGGTGGGGTGGGGCATTCATCTGGGGTCTCACCACACACAAGGGATGTGATCCAGGATGGAGCCTTCCCTCCTCATCAGTGTCCTAGAGATGTGGGCAATCCTTTATGCCCTGCAGGCCTTCCATACACAGCTATTCCTGGGCCTTCTGCTGGTGCAAACGGACAACATCAGTGTAGTCCACTATATCAACAAGTGGGGGACACTCACTCATACCCTCTCCACTGGGAGTTTGGTACTGGGCCCTAGAACACGGTCAAGAACTGTTGGCCATCCATGTTCCAGGCATCAAAACATTGGGGTGGACAGGCTAAGCTGGTCGCAGTCCAAGATGCACGAGTGGGATCTGCTGACCTCTGTCATAGAAGACCTGTGTGACAGATGGGGATGCCCAGAGCTGGGTCTTTTTGCATCCCCACTCAATGCAAAACTGTTGATTTTTGCTCACTCGCTTCAGGGCCTGGAGTTTTCTGGTGAGACGTATTGTCCCTCTCTTGGAAAGGGAGGTTTCTTTACATCTTTTCTCCCTTTCCCCTGCTTCAGAAGGTTCTGATCAAGCTACAGATGGAAGAGGCTGCTATGATCCTCATTGCCCCCTTCTGTCCTTGGCAGATCTCATTCCCCTTACTGCAGCAGTAGATGGTGGAACCTCCAGTACCCCTGCCTCTGTGCACCTGCATGCTCTCCCAGGACCAGGGTGCCCTGTTCCATCCAGACCTCAAATACCTACATCTTAACACCTGGCTCCTGAAGGCTCCCCCAAGGTGGCTGATGCCCTGGTGGTGGCTAGGAAACCTTCCAACAGGGCCACTTATTCTATGAAGTGGAATACTTTGCTCTGCGGGCTGCTTCGCGTCAGCTGGATCCCTTCACTTGTCCATTGAATCAGATTCTGGAGTACTTGCTGTCCCATTCAGACTCCAGTCTGAAGTACTTCTCCCTTACAGTGCACGTCTGCCATCTCTGATTTCCATGTGTCTGTTGATGGCCGTATGGTGGCACAACTGGAGGTGTCACTTACATTTCTGAGAGGCATTCTTCTCCTGAAGCCTCCTATTCACAGTCCAGTCTCGCCTTGGGAATTTAATTTTGTATCTTTTTGAGCCAGCCGCAATATGCAAGCTATGCTTTCTGTCGTGGAAAGCATAATTTTTAGTTACTATTACTTCTGTTCGAAGGAGTTCAGAGCTCCATGCTCTCATGTGTAAGCAGCCTTATTTGATTTTCCATAACAAGTGTGTCTTTGTGAACTAATCCTAAGTTTCTTCCTATGGTGGTGTCTGAGTTTACTTTAAATCAATCCATCCACCTGCCTGTTTATTCACTGATCTACGCAGCCAGTATAATGTTATGCTTATGTAACTGTGTTAGGTTTTGTTGTGGTCGTTCACTCTGTATTCCAGGGAATTACCACCTGTAGGCAAAAGCAAGCAAACTCTCAGAGAGGATTCAGCCCCTAGAGGTGCCACGGGATGGTTCCTATGGCTAAAGGTACCTTAGGAATTCCCCTAAGGAGAGAGCGCTGCTGCTGGAGGAGGAGGGGAGGATGGTGGGGCAAAGATAAAATGCTTCACAGTGAGGCTGAGAGGAACTGCTTATATAGCTTAGGAAGTGGGAGTGGCTGGCTGCTTGGTCACTGAACTACAGGCAAAGTCTTTCAATTCACTGACCTACGCAGCCAGTATAGTGTTATGCTTATGTAACTGTGTTAGTTTTGGTTGTGGCCTTTCGCACTCTCTATTCCAGACCAATTACCACCCTGTAGGGGTTTGAAAGCAAGGAACTCTCAGAGAGGTTCCGCCCTAGAAATGCCATGGGACGGTTCCCGTGGCTAAAGGTACCTTAGGAATCCCCAAAAGAAATGTAGTATCATCCCCAAAGGAGGCAACATGATGCATATGAGCAAGCAGTAACTGCAACATAGTAGTAGAGAAGAATAGTGATGGCTTGCACTGAGAGAAGGGGATCCCCTAGGAGAGAGGGAACAGCAGGACTTCCTCCACCTCCATCCAACAACGGAACCTACCTAAGGAAACTAGGGGAAACAACTATGCTACTAAGTGTTATGACCTGAGGCAACGGAGGAAAGAAAAAACCCCTATGAGGAGGAAATCTCTGGGGATCCAATGCCTAGGTCGCCTTCCCTCCAGGCTCGGAAAAATGTGTGTAGTGACGGCTCTACAGCTGAAATTTGGAAAACCCAATTAAAGGGAGGTGGAAAATATTCCAATTTGGAGGAAGGCTCTCACTCAAACCCTCTAGCAGGAATGTTGTGGAAGGTTGCTAGAAAACTGTGCAACAATACGAGCATCCAAGGTGCAGGAAGAGAGCAACAACTGCTGAGGCACTCACGTGGCCTACCTGCCCTAAATCAAACCAGGTGAACCAGAGGCAGTCATGGGGAGAATGCGGTGAAGGTGCCTTGCAAGGGAAACCACTAAAGTCAATGGCCAACCGTTATAGTGGAACACTAGAGCCAAGGGAGATCGTCGTAACCACCCTTCACCACTAGTCTTAAATTCTACCCCAGGAGCTGCTGTTGCATAGCAAGCAGCTAAATTCAAGCCCGGGGTGAGTACATTCCAAGCTATGGGCTAGGTGAGAAGGATCCCACCCCACGTTGGACACGCTCGATGATGCAGACTAAATGCAGAGCGAGACCGTCGGCTGCAGAAACTGTGCCAGATTAGAATGGCAGGCATGCCCCAGAACTGATTGAGAGCTGTAAAGCTGGTGAGCTGAATGAGCACGGCGTGCTGAGATTGTAATGAGCATTTAGTGCTGAGACCTTGCAAGGTCGAATGCAGATTGACAGCAGTAGAATCCCAGTCGAAGCAGAGGGGATGGCACTAGGCATAAAGCAGTGGTTTGCATAAGCAAGGAGCAATGGTTGCGTAAGCAAGTGTGGACCTGATAGGTCAGTAAGCAGTAGTAGTAATAGGTGGACCTGCATAACAACTGTATAGCAAGTAAACAGCACTGAGTTACGGGCAAACGAGCCAGACATGAATAGCCAAATCAAGGTGACAAACTCAGGATTTTCAGTGGCGAAGACGGGATTTAGAACAGAATTAATTAACCACATAGGCCACGACCCCCCAAACACCTCCCAGTCCCCACTGTAGGACAAACAAGGAAGCAATGAAAAGCCGAAAACCACGTGCAGATATAAAAGCTAATTTAATAGCCTCAGCATTAGCTTCAACTAACCTCAGAGTAAACAAGGTAGAATAGGAATGGGTGTAAACAATGCAGCAGCAAGAAGCAACTAGGCCTGTACAGCAGTAGTAAATAAATGAGTACACTGAGTTGTAAGTGCAAATAAAGGAGACGTAATGCTCTTAAGCATTGTCAAACAGGCAGTGCAATGAGATTGCAGCAATGAGGTAAGAAGAACAAGCATGAGTAAGCTGTATAGCTAGGTTCAAGTAATCTGAGTCAGGTGAGAGCAATAAAATATGCCACATGGACCAGCAATAGTTGAGTAACTGAAAGCTAGCATTATGAGCTCTGAATAGCAGTATGCTAGGAGCCTAGAAAAGCCCCCCAAAAAGGAAGGAAGCATACACAACCAAAGGCAAAGTACAAAGCAAAGCAGGAAAACAAACACAGAAGCCCTGCAGAGACACACAAGGTGGGGAGCAGGGCTCCAGCAGGGAGGCCCGACCAGCTCAGGGAACAAACCGGCAGAGCCTTCAGCTGCAAAGGCAAAATGCTTCACAGTGAGGCTGAGAGGAACTGCTTATATAGCTCAGGAAGTGGGAGTGGCTGGCTGCTTGGTCACCGAACTACAGGCAAAGCCTTTCAATTATCCAGAGCATGCCAATCCAGGGGAAGTATTACTCCACACTTTAGATGTGCATTGAATTCTGTTACTATACACGCCTCATGAAGGACTGTAGGACGTCCTCTCAGTTGTTTGTTTCTTTAACTCCTGGGAAGGAGGGCATTCCTTTTTCTAAACAGTGCCTGTCCAAATGGTTGGCCAGCGGCATGACTGTTTGCTACAAGAAGTATGGCAAGGACCTTCCTTGCATTGTTCGTGGTCATTCCTCCAGAGGCACGGCCACTTCTGTTGCCTGTTTCTGGAATGTTTAAGTTGCAGAGATCTGCGCTGCTGCCACTTGGAGTTCTGTCATCACCTTTACCAAGCACTACAGTCTGTACATTGCCTCTATGTATAGGGCTGATTTTGGCCTAGCTGTTCTACAGGGCCTACTTTCTTAGGCCCTTGGTTTCCTACCGCCCAGACTGGAAATTCTGCTGCCGGAACTGCTTGGGTCTCGTTCCATAGATGTGGCCTGCTGCAGGAGATACCTTTGAAGTAAGATAGTACAGTTACATAAGAACTTACTGTAACAGTAGATCTTCGAGAAGATCTTTTGCAGCAGGTCATGCCATCCCACCCTCCATCCCACTGGCCCTGTGGTCCTTTTAATGGTCTGTCTGTCTTTCTCTTAGCGGATAATCTTCTCCTTCTGTTATTTCCATTTCTTTATTGGCGGGGGAACCTTTGTCTCTTCCTCGGTTCCTCAGCAGAAGGCAAGTTGCTTTTGGTCTCCGGTGGGAGAACTGAGGAGGGCACTGGGGCCGCCCACTCTTATAGAATAGGGCAACATCAGCGTGTGACATTGGAGTGGGCAGCCCCATAGTAGACTGCTAACTAGAAAAGTTTCTGTGTGGTCCTGGTGCCTGTAGTTCCATAGGTGTGGCCTGCTGCAAGAGATCCTGTCAAAGATCTACTGTTATGGTAAGTTCTTCGTAACTGTACTTTTAGGGAAGGGGATGGAAGAGCCCAGGGTGGATGGGGGGTAAAGCAGGGGAGGAGAAGGAGAGGATGGGGGAGAGTGAAGGGGGTGGTGGGAGGGTAAGGCAGGGGCAAGGGTGGTGGAGGAGGGTTAAGAGTAAAAAGGGCAGAGGAAGCGAGGTGGAGGTATGGGAATAGGACTGAGGGGGAGGGAGAAGGGAAGGGTGGAGACAGAGATAGGAGACAGAGAAGAGTGAGACAGACAGGAAAGGTATGAAGCATGGTGAGGTGTAATTAGACGCAGGTGACTTAAACGAAGTAGAGCAAAAAGAAAATGCATTGACGATGAAGACAAATGCAACAGCTAAATGACCTGGACCAAGTCAGGCAGGGCTATAGGTGTGCAGTGTAAGTAAAAGCAAGCATTTGTCAATGCTGAATGTTTGCTTGCTGGCATTGGCATTGGTAGTGTAGGAGTTAGAGAGATACATAATAGGAATGGCAGTGAAGTATTGAACTGAAGCCAACCCCACCACCACCCTGCAGAGACTGACAGGCATTGGGGTGTGCCTTTGGGTCGTCAGGCATAACGGCCATGCCATTTCACCACACCCTACCCTGCAGACTCTGACAAGTGTCACGGTGTGCCTTGGGGTCTTTGGGCCTTATGTTCACCCCATTCCATAAGAAAATACAGTGAGATGGGCGCAGTATAGGAAAATGGGGTGAATTTTGGGGCCGAAGAGTCCAAGGCACACCTCGATGCCTGTCACTAGCTGCAGGGTGTGGGTGGAATGGTGTCAGCATTACAGGCGGCAATCCCAAGTCACACCCCTGATGCCTGTCAGTCTCTACAGGGTGGGTTGTTATGGTCGGAAACCCTAACGCCCCAGACGTTCGTTGGTATTTTCACTCCAAATTTTCAACATGGGTTTTTTGTGACCCCCACCTCATGAACAGTGGCAATATCAGTTCGTTAGCCGAAAGCTGATTTTGCACAGTGACTACGCCATTTGGCACCATAGGTGCAAAAACACATTTCGAACGGAATGTGAAAAATGGCAGCTGTACTGTTCATGGGTAGGTGTAAAAAATAGCAATGTTGAAAATCTGGAATGAAAATATTAAAAAAAGTGAAGTCACGAGCATGCGCAGAAACTGTGCAACGCACACCCGTAATGTAATTAGTTTGGGGATATTTTACAGCAGATCATCAACGCAGGCATTTTGGGACCTCCGCTCATGAACAGTGTCACTGTGATTTTCTTAATCTGTCCCGAACACTGATTTCCCACAGTGACCACGCATTTCTGCGCTGGAAGTGCGAAAACACTTTTTGGCCAGGGTGTGAAAAATGACAGCTGTACTGTTCATAAGGAGGTGTGGAAAAATGCCAGTGTTGAAAATCTGGACTGAAAATAGTACAAATTTGTGAACTTCCGAGGGTGCGTGGAAACTGCGCAATGCACGCTCGTAACGCAGTCATTTAATGGATTTCTGTCACCAAATTTTCACCATAGCCATTTTACGACCTCTGCTCATGAATAGTGTAACTGGGATTTTCTTAATCTGTCCCTAACAATTGTTTCACACACCGACCACGCCATTGGGCGCTACATGCGCGAAAACACATTTTGGGGAAGATATGAAAAATGACAGCTGTACTGCTCATAAGGAGGTGTGGTAAAATGGCAATGTTGAAAATCTGGAGTGAAAATATTAAAAATTTGCAAAGTTACGAACATGCATAGGAACTGCACAACGCACATTCGTAAAACAGTCATTTTTGGGAATTTTTTCACCAAATTTTCAAAATAGGGTTTTGGGGGGACTACCTCATGAACTGTGACACTGTTGTTTCATTACTTGGTCCAGAAAGGTGGTTCCATGCTGTGACCGCGAAATCACCTTTCGGGACTGAATAACAAAATGACAGTGACTGAGTTCATGAGGTGGGAACTAAAACCATATTAATTTGGTTAAAAAATTCCCCACAATGGGCGAGATATGCACCAAAGTTGAAAAAAATCCATTTATGCCATTATACAACTTACCGGCATTTTTTTCAGTTCGCGGTCTGCTTTAAAGAGTGCAGACGTGTTCCCAGACCACCAAAGATCAGTCATGCCAGACTCCGGAGGTAAGTATGGAGTCAGGGGGTGTGGGAGATGGATGCGCAGAGGGTGGGCACGGGTTGGTGGAGGGTCAAGACAGTCAATGAGGACCGTTTTTGTTTTCAGATGTGTTTTTCTTTTTAGGAAGATGGCGGTACTTGTGCCACGCTGGGGTGGGCTCAGTGTGGCAGCTGAGATTTTTAGAGGGGGATCAGTGGAGCCGGCGGGGATTGGGCACCTGCCAGCCATACAGGCGTTTGCCACGCTGGGGTGGGCTCCCAGGCGTGGCAACTGAAATCTGTTTTTTGGGGAGTGTTGAGTGGAGCCAATGGGGATTGGGCAACCCGTCGCCATTCTGACTTTGCCATGCTGGGGTGGGCTCCCAGCGTGGCACCTAGAAAGTCTGTGGGGCGTGGAGCGGCGGGGATTAGGCACCCCGTCAGCCCAATACTGTGTGCGGGGGCGCGCATGAGCACGCTGGGGTGGGCTCCCAGCATGCTACTTGAGTGTTTGGGGAGGGGCAAACTTGAAGGGAGCTGTCTATGACAGCTACGTTCAGGATGCAGTGCTGAGTGTAGGCACTTTGCATACTGCCGACTGCAGTATGTAAATTACCTACAGATTACAACCACTGATTGCAGCAGTTTTTAGCTTTCAACTGTACGCCACTGCATCTGAACAGCTGTCATAGACAGCTTGGACATTGATTGGCACAGTGCAGCAGTGCCTGCAAAAGGGAGCAGGGCACTGGAAGTAGGGGAGGCACACCTGCGAAAACTCATATGGTGGCACTGTGTTTCTTGCACATGTGTGCAAGCAAACATAAAAATAAAATAATGTGACTAAGCCTAGAGCCAACAACTAGAGCAGGCCTGGTAAGCAGATCTAGGACAGCTGAGGCAATGGTAGCAGGAGCAAATAAACCAGGAAGCAATTATGTAGGCTATACATATCAGAAACTCTAGCTCAGACTTCTGGTTCCGGTCCCCTAAGGAATGGTAGCTTGATTACGGACCACGAGAACCAAACCAGAACAATCCGTCAAAATCCAGCCAGAAAAATACAGAAACTGTCGAGAAAATGTAGCATTGAAGAGTACATGATGTCCCCGAAAATTATACATAAAGATGGGACGAGTGGGCAGCATCCAAAACTTAATTTCAGCAACTCCAGAACGCAGCAGCAGGCCTAGATCCGCGCTGAGATAGCTGAACTAATCGCACAGACGCCTATAGTCAGAGACGACATGGAAGAGAATTTTACTATTACATCTAAAATGCTTTGCACCACCTTACAGCAAATAAATGATACCTTAACCAGGTTGGAGCAAAGGTCTTCTGAGGACAGGCAGCAACTAACTGAACTAGCGGAGAAAACTTCACAATTGGAAGAGACTGTCTGAGAGTATACAACTGTCACGGATATACATAATTCAGCCCTACAAGATCTACATCGGAGGGAACTATCCTTACAACAGCAGTTAGAGGACTTGGAGAACCGTAACAGACGAAACAGTCTCCGTTTGCATGGTCTCCCGGAGGGGATAGAATTGGGGCAAATGTCTCAGTTCATGAGTAGCTTTCTGAAAGAAATTCTTGACCTGGAAAGTAGTAGAAACCTGGGTATTATAAGAGCCCATCACTCACTGATAATGAAACCTAAAGACGCAAAGTCTAGACCCCGCTCAATAATTATGGCTCTTTTGGACTACAGAATAAAGGAAGAAATCCTCCATCTGGCGTGGAGCAAGAAACAAGTGCTATTTGGCGATGTCTGACTATATTTTAACCAAGATTACGCCCCTCAGACTTTTGCACGCAGACAGAAGGCATATGGAGTGGTAAAAGCATTTAAGCAGGCGGGTTATCAAGCCCATTTAGAGTACCCAGCAAGAGTCAAAATAAATACCTCAGAAGGATGGCAACGTTTTCCAGAACTGTCGGAGGCTGTGAAGTGGGCCGAAAAGCATGGCGTCCCAATCCTGGAAGAAAATACCAGATCAGCAAGGGGTATGGATGGACGAGGGGCCTGGCAGATGAGAGGGTCTAAAAAGATTGGTAGTGGCACACTCAGGAGAAACACAATTAGCGTGGGACAAGGTGTGTTCTAAGACAGTCCCCCAGCTTGACAGAAATTTCCCGGACCAACGCGCAGCTCCTGGGCAAGAGGAAGGGGCTACCTGAATAGAGGAGTACACTGAACTCAAAGAATATTGAGGGACTTTGTTTAGAGATAAAGCAAGATGGAAGACGCTATGCCTGGGCCTCATCCCAAACACTCACCTTAGAACATGGGAAGGCGAACGGACAAATGTGATTTAAACATCTGTGACTGCGGCTGAGTGGGCTTCGGTCTCTCTGCCTTGTTTCTGTTTACTTTCGTTTAGCATTACTTCTCACTGGATTTTTTCTATTTGGGAGCAGGGGGGGATGAGAGTCCAGGGTGGGGAGAGAGGAGATCCATCAGTCGGGAGGACGGAGGATGAACTTGCTACGTCTACAACAAAGGCAAAGGGCTGGATTTGAGGGATATATACGGTGACGGGGGGGGGCTGACACCTGGGGGTGTCTCCTGGGTTGGCGACTGGAGGGAACCCAGGTGGAAGAATATCTCTTTTTCTTAGAAAAGTGAGTTTGAGAGGTCTGAGGGTCGGACTTGATTCAGGTCCTGGGGGAACCGGTCCGGCTCCCTTGCCCTGCTCTCTCAGGGCAATATTCCTCCTGGGTCATAAGACTGAGGGACAGTTCCTGACCCTGAGATTACACAAGCAACCACCCAATGCCTTATACTCGAGTAGGAGCCATTAACCCTGCTTGAGCAGAGGATATCAGCCGAAGAGGCGGCAGAGCATGGTAGAACACCAAAGTGACTCTAAACGAGTAATGGCGAGGAAATTGCCTCAGTCAAGCAATTAAAATAAGAGGGCGTGGGGTCACGGGAAGATTGTGATTGTAGTTGGAGGGTCCTGGTCCCGATCCACCATATATGGGAATCCAGGTGTAACTCGGGGGGATCTCGGAAGGTCGCTGGTTGCAGAGTGGAAGGAGTGGATGTTTAACAGAGAAAGGAGGGGATATAGGCTCCCACAGTTTTTTAGAGGGGCACTCCCAAAGATGTTTTGGAGAGATGGTCTCCCTTCCCCTCAGGACAGAGTCGGAAATCCGCTGGGGTCACTTCCGCCTCCTTGGTTTGGGCCGCTTTCCTCCGGGGGGGGCCTCGGGGCAACACTTAGATCCGGGTGGTCCCGGACAGGGACATACCATATCCAAAAGCCCCTTACAACCCCCTTTGTTTTGTAGGGTTTTTGTAGGGTTTTCTTTTATTTAATGCTTTGGGTCGGTGGCTTGCTATTACGCTGGGTGACCACAGACAACCCTGCGGGAGCACGCCATGTTGAAAGAGGCGTTTTCTTGCTGGGAGGCTAAGTTTCTGGTCTCCTACCTGCCTCCCTAGAGTTTCTCCGGGAGAGAGGAAGAGGGTATAGTCACACCTTGAAGTACCAAGAATGACTAATCTACTATGCTTATGGCACCATGTAAATAGTTTTGTTATAAGGAAGATGTTATGTTGTTACATATACCTGTTACATTATTAAGGCGGGCTCCCGGGCATCATTAAATGATTCAGAGGTTCATGATCTTAATACAATGGGGGACCTACAGATAGTTTCCTGGAACGTCAGAGGGATCAATAGTCCAGTGAAATGAGCCAGAATACTACAAGAGCTGCAAAGGCAGCAAACCTCTATTGTGTTTCTGCAAGAAACACACTTAGACAGTGAGGAACATAAAAAGCATCGTAGAGGATGGGTGGAAGGGGTCTATGCAGCCAAATACCAACATCACCCCAATAAAAGGGGAGTGGCTATACTAGTAAGGAGAGACATCCCACTACAGGTAACGCAGGTGGAGTCTGACCCGGAGGGGAGGTATGTGAGGCTTAGGGGTGAGTACAGAGGCCAGAGATGGTACCTCGTGAAATCTTTATGCCCCGAGCATTGAACAGGAAAGGACACTGTTTTTAAATAAATGCCTTTCGGAATCAGTAACAGATCCACATAGTTTAGTAGTGATGGGAGGGGACTATAATACAGTCATGGACCTTGGGCGGGATAGAGTGGGCTCCAAGGCAGAGGGCTCAGCCAGCTCTAGTAAGATGTTAGCCAGATTATGTACAAAACGGTCCCTAGTGGACGTCTGGAGATTTACCAACCCAAGAGCAAAAGAATATACATATTTTTCGCCGAAATACAAAATGTATTCTAGAATCGATTTTTTTTTGGTATCCCACAACTGTTTACAATATTTACACAAGACAGACATTGGTAACATTGTTCTGTCAGACCATGCCCCGATCTCCTTAAGCATGGAATTGTCCCCCAGACCTAGAGAGACAACATGGTGTTTAAATGCAAGTCTCCTAACACACAGTAACTTCAGAGAGTTAATCCAGAAAGCCACTACAGAATTTTTGGAACTTAATCCACCGGGGGACATGGAGGCGGGGGTTAGCACGCAGACAGAAGGCATATGGAGTGGTAAAAGCATGCCCTAATATGTTACTTGAGAGGGCATATTATTAAATATGCTGCTAGATATAAAACAGCCAAAATCCAGGAGAGGGTAGAACTGGAAAGGCAAATTTCTCGATTGGAACAGAACCACCAGAGAACTTTGGACCCAGAGACTAAAATGGAACTAGAGGAAATTAAAAAAAAAAAAAAAAAATGAATATAAAATGTTGGACTCGCAGGTGGAAGGCCAGCTAAGGTACTGTAGACAAAGGTATTATGAACAAGGGAACAGGGCAGGCAAAGTACTGGCCTGGCAAATTCGAAAAGAGAGAGCCTCTAGAGCAGTCCCAAAGATACGATCACCTGAAACTCAGCCTGATTACATCCCCTGAATTAATAGCTGCCCAATTTCAAAAATGTTATGAGACCCTTTACCAAGCAGATAGGGAACCAGGTCACCTAGAGAATACACTTAAGTACGTAGAAGGCACATTACTCCCTAAATTGTCAGATTCACAAAGCTCTGAGTTGGAATCTCCTATCACCACAGAGGAAATCTTGCAAAAAATCAGGCAGTTAAAAAATGGTAAGGCCCCTGCATTGGACGGATATGTGGCGGAATTCTATAAAGAATGTCAGGAAACATTGCTCCCTATGAAGGAGGCTTTCATTGAGTTGTTGCGGGGAGAGGGGGCACCCCCCAGATCTTAGAATGAGGCACAGATTTCTGTGATCCACAAACCAGGAAAAGACCCGGAAAGTTGTGGCTCATACCGTCCCATATTTCTGCTCCCAGTGGATTCCAAAATTTTAACCAGAATAATAGCAACCTGCTTACAGAAAGAGATACACACCCTGGTACATTGCGACCAGCCTGGCTTCATATTGGGGTGATATTTGCAAGATAATATACGTCGATTCCTAAACATAATCTCAGCCCAAAAACATAAGAAACAATTGCAAGTAGCCATAAGCATGGATGCCAAAAAGGCATTTGACAGGGTAGATTGGATATTCCTAGAGGAAACTCTTAGGAGATTTGGGTTTGGGGACAAATTTGTAACCTTGATCAGGGCCCTATATCAGGCACCAAAAGCTAGAATTAAAGTGAATGGTTATCTCACGGATAGCTTCCCTTTGGGGCGGGGTACAAGACAGGGCTGCCCCCTCTCTCTGCTGCTCTTCGCATTGTCTCTGGAGCCTCTAGCAGTAGCCATTAGGACAAATCCCCTAATATAGAGAGAGTGCAGGTCGAGGGCCATCCCCAGAAAGTTGCCCTTTATGCGGACGACTCTGTTTTTCCTTTTGGAGCCCAAAATGTCATTACCAGGTGGCTGAATTAGTGGAATATGGGAAATTATCAGGTTATAAAATCAACCACTCCAAGTCGGAGACACTCATCTTAAGAGGCAGCCCCTCCCAGGAGTGTAAGGCATCCTTCCCATTTACTTGGGCAAAAAAAATGTTATAAAATACCTGGGGATTAGGATATCTGTTGACTTGACCTTACTTTATAAAAACAACTGTGCTCATCTGTTCCAACAGATACAAGCCGACTTAGCCACATGGCAACTGTTACCACTAACTCTATATGGGAGGGTCCAAACTATAAAGATAAATGTCCTACCTAGGTTCCTTTTTCTTTTTCAGACCCTGCCCTTGGGGATCCCTAGGGATTTTTTGACTAATTTACAGAAACAACACAATGGTTTATATGGAATGGCAAACATCCTAGGATAGCTCTGACTACATTGCAGGCCCCGAGAGAGCGGGGTGGCCTGGCTTACCCTCATTTTTATTTTTACTTTTTGGCAGCTAGGGGATCCCAATTGTGCACCTGGGCGAAAAGCAGAACAGATTCAGGATGGTATCTCCTGGAGGAGGACTCACCGGAAGGATGGGCACTTTGGACCTTACCTACTGACACATTGCCACCCAAGACACATGGTCTGGAATTAAACCCATAGGTCTCCCACATGCTGAAGATATTGCAGAAGCTTGGGAAGATTACATACACCCCTGAAGGGCTGGGACCGCTCTCCTTGATACGGTTTGAGCCTACATTTGTGCCGCCTAGGTCTGATGTGGGTTATAAAGTTTGGGCCGCAAGGCGCTTAACCACCTTTGCCAATGCATAGAGAATAATTCTCCTCTGTTCTTTGCACAAATGATCGATAAATTTAACTTGCAAAAGCAAGACCATTTTAGATTCTTACAGGTACGCCATTACATATCTACAGCAAACAGAGTACAAAAAATAACTAGGGATAGGACAGAGTTGGAGAACTACTTCTATGGGAACACAGTGATCAAGGGGAATGCACACCCACTATCACAGTTATATAAGATATTACTCCACACCCTTCCTTTAGGCCTAGATGAACTTGAAATTAAATGGGAAAGGGAGTTAAAAGTTAACATAGCACAGAACATCTGGGTCAAAAGATTCAATCGGGGCTGACAGGTTACAAGCTCTCCTACATGGCGAGAGTTTCATTGGAAAATCATTTGGTGATACTTTCTCACCCCCACTAAAATGAGACACTTTGGTCAGTCTGGGTCCATAATGTGCTGGAGGGGCTGCGGAGAGACTGGAACACAAGCTCATATTTTCTGGGACTGCCCGTGGATCCTCCCATTCTGGAGGGAGGTGCACACTCTAATATCTAGACTTACAGGTCAGCAGATACCCTTCTCGGGGGAGGAGTTGGTGTTGGGACTCCCTGCATTGATTAGTGGGCCTAGGCAGTCCACAAAATTAGCTCAAGTCATGAGGCTGGTGGCACTTAAATGCATTACTGCCTGGTGGTTTTCTCTGCTTCCCCCCCACAGTGCAAGAGTGGCAGTCCAGAATGTCTCAGGTGGAAGCCATGGAACGGATTACACCAACTTTGAGGCTACAAAGTGAAAGGTTTGCTCAAATTTGGTCCCCCTGGTATCAATATAAGTAAGAAGAGGAATTGACCCCCACGTAAATTTTTGCTAGGAAAACAGAAAGGAAACTTGTGTTTTAGTGACAGATGGATAATTAATGGTGCCATGATAAATAGATGCAATGTTGTGCCCGCCTTTAATTTTAATTTCAATTCTAATCTTAATCTGAATATTAAAGTTCAAATTCAGAGTTTTGATTGATTAAGCTTTTAAGCTGTTAACAGAGTAGTTTTGTTTAAAGGGACAGAGTATAGTCAACTATATAAGTTGGTTGAAAGCTGGTGGTCAAAATGTTTTTATATGAGATAAACCCTATTGTTCAGCAGTGCAATCAAATAGATTTCTAATGTGAGATTTACAGTTATGATCTCTGTATTTGAAAAGAAGATGTTTAACACAGCCAAGTAAAAAAAAAAAGTCTTTAATATCAGTTGCTATGTGAGGACAATATATATTGCTGAATGATTATTATTGTGATGTCCTAAGTAACCACTAATAAAGCTGAGTTACAAAAAAAAGAAACTCTAGTTCACGGTGACCCAGATAGGGAGAATGCAGTAATTAGCATTTCAGCCTAAAAGCAAAAGATCCAGGAGTCATTTCAGCCTAAAAGAAAAGACCCCAGAGTCTGGTACCAAAAATAAAAGATCAAGGTGACCCTGACAGGGAGTTGGCAATAAATAGCATTTCAGCCTGGACACAAGTAGACCCACAAGTCTGGTGCAAATAAGCAAACATTCAGGTTTAACAGTTGAGAAGAAAACAGTAGCTAGCATTTCATCATTGGGGTGAGCAGGTTACTGTGCAATAATGTGAGGAAGTTTGGCAGATAGGAATGGTAGTCAGTAAGATCTGTACTGGAGTAGCATGCCTGGCCGATGGCTGACTCTGGGCTGTCTTCAGTTTATGCCCTTAGCATTTGCCCATAGCACGGAGGCTGCAACGTGAAGGGCCACTTGATAGTGCCAGACCTTTGAAGGAGGAGAGGGTTCTTCAAGCCCTGTCTTAAGTCCGGAGCTGGCTCCCTCATTGGCCCTCATGTCTCGGTTGCTGTGCAGTGGCCAGCTGGAGGGAGCCCTTTGTCCTGTTGCGGCATGCGTCTTGGGGTGATTGGTGTGGTGGAGGGCGAGAGCAGCTGTGGAGAGGATCAAGTCTACTCTTACGACCCCTTCATTGCCAGCACTGATGTGAGCTGGAAAAACAGCTCTTCTGGCTTTTAGAGTTCAGAGTCCTGAGCTTTGATAAGCCCAGCCTTTAGTCCAGAGCTGTCTCCCTACTTGGCCCGCACATCTCGGTTGCTGTGCAGTGGCCAGCTGGAGAGAGCCCTTTGTCCTGTTACAGCACGAGCCTTTGGAGGTGATCGTTGGGGGGGGGGGGGAACCAACTGTGGAGAGGATCAAGCCTGCTGTTTTGACCCCATGTTGCCGGCACTAGTGTGAGCTGGAATAACAGCTCTTCTGGCTTTTACCATACAAACATAGAAACATAGACTTTGATGACAAATAAGGACTGCTTGGTCCACCTAGTCTGCCCATTTTCCTACCTACAGGATAAGCTGCAAATCTTATTTAACCAACAGCCTATTTCTTCCTACCCCCCACAAAAATTGCCTTGTGTATGTCCCATGCATTCTAGAATTCTGTCACAGTTTTAGACCCCCACAACCTCCTCAGAAAGGCTGTTCCATACATCCACCACCCTCTCTGTGACAAAATACTTCCTCACATTGCCCCAGAGCTGTCCCCCCTCTATTTTTAAATTGTGTCCCCTTGTTCTTGCACATCTCTTTTTCTGAACGATGCTACCCTCTTGGACTTTGCTGATTCCACTGAGGTACTTAAAAGTTCTATCATGTCCCCCCTCTCCCTCCTTTCCTCAAAGGTATACATATTAAGCTCCTTTAGTCTCACCTCGTATGGCTTCTCTTGCAGACCCTGCACCATTTTAGTTGCCTTCCTTTGGACTGCCTCCATCCTGTCTATGTCCTTGCGGAGATGAGGTCTCCAGAACTGGACAGAGTACTCCAGATGGGGTCTCACCAACTGTATGTACAGAGGAATAACAACTTCCTGTTTTCTGCTGGTGATGCCTTTCCTATACATCCCAGCATCCCCCAGCCCTCCCTACTGCCTTCTCACATTGCTTGCTAACCTTAAGGTCATCTGATATGATTACCCCAGGTCCCTTTCCATTTTGTTGTTGTTACTACCCTCCCCCACCACTGTGTAATCTTCCCTGGGTTTTGTTCCCAGGTGCATTATTGCAGTTCTTGCATTGAATCAAGCTGCCATACTTCTGACCATTTCTCCAACCTTGCCAAATCCTTCTCATCTTTCCCGCCTCCTTGTGTATCAACCCTGTTGCAGATTTTTGTGTCATCTGCAAAGAGGCATACTCTTCCTTCAGTCCTCTGCAATGTCACTTACAAAGACATTAAAAGGACTGGACCAATCTGAACCTCACGGTACCCACTAGTAACCTCTCTTTCTTCAGAGTGGACTCCATTTACAATTACCTTCTGTGTCCTGTTGTCCAGCCAATGTTTTACCCAGGCTACCATCCTAGGGCCCACTCCCAGGCTGGTTAATTTGGCTATTAATCTTTTGTGTGTGACTGTGTCAAATGCCTTGCTAAAGTCTAGGTAGGCCGTGTCCACAGCCTCTGCCTCATCTACTACTTTGGTCAATTAGATTTATCTGACGTGACCTTCCTGCTGTGAATCCATGCTGCCTTGGGTCCTGTGCCCCACTGGCTCTAGGTACTCAACAGTTCTTTCCTTCAGAAGTGATTCCATCAATTTCCCCTACCACAGAGGTCAAACTGACAGGTCTGTTGTTTCCTGCCTCTGTCTTGCTCCCACTTTTGTGAAGGGGAATCACATCTGCCTTCCTCCAGTCCTCAGGTACCACACAATCCTTCCATGATTTGTTAAAAAGGGTAGTCAGTGGTGTCACTAGTTCTCTCCTTAATTCTTTTAGAATTCTGGGGTGAATTCCATCACGCCCCATTGCTTTGTCCACCTTCAGTTTTAGGAGTTCTTTCAGAACCCTTTCTTCTGTGAAAGGACTGGGATCGACCCCCCTATCCAGAGTGTGTCTCTTAATTGGATTAGGCACTTCCCCCTCTTCTTTTGTGAATACTGAGTAGATGTATTCATTTAGTATCCCTGCTTTTTCACTGTCCCTCTCTGCCCACCCACAGTCCATTCTATTCAGCCTCACTATCCCTCCCTTTGTCTTTCTACATTCCCTGATGCAAGGGTGTAGCCAGGGATTTCAGATCTGCACACCAAGTGGACTCACTGCTACCCCCCCCCTGTTAAGGTGTGCTTCCCCCCAGGGGTGTAGCCAGACAATATACAAACGTACACCAGGACTGTGTTTGTTGCCTCATTTGGCACAATAAATACAACTTTTGTATCACATGACAGTGGTTGTTGCCATGCATGGGTAAATACAAATGCCATGCATTGCTCCCTAAGACACCCACATACCAGCCCAGAGCCTGTAAAGTTGTATTGTCCTTGGGATGCAAAGACAGTATTAGTGACTAGTCCTTCTAGTTTCGACTCCTATGAATTAAATTACAGAAAGGTTCAGCATTTTCTTTTTAGTTTTCATGGAAAAAGGAAGCAGTTCAGAGCCTATTTGCTACCCCCCTTAAATAAAATTGCACACCATGGAGTGCTTGGAGTATGCCTGGCTACACCCATGCCCTGATGTACCTATAAAAGGTTTTATCCCCCTTCTTAACCGAGTTGGCTATCTTTTCCTCAGTTTGGGCCTTTGCTATTCTGACTTCCCTCCCTCCCTGCTTCCTTCTGCCTTAGCTGGTACAGTTCTCTGTCCTGCTCCTTCTGTGTTTCCTTATGCTTCCTAAATGCTATCTTTTTCTCCCTAACCTTCACCGCCACCTCTTTTGAGAAGTATAGTGGCATTTTCTTTCATTTTGATTTGTTTATTTGCTTCACACAAAGGCTTGTTGCCTTTGTGATGGCAGTTTTGATGTTTCCCCATTGTTGCTCCAGCCCTCATTCTAGCTTGTTTGCTAGTACTTTTATAAGGCACTATCCCATCTTGCCAAAGTCAGCCCTCCTGAAGTCCAGAACCCTCACTTTTGTATGGCTTGACTCTGTAGCTGAGTTTATCGTGAACCACACTGTTTGGTGGTCACTTGTTCCCAGATGGCTACCCACTTCTAGATCTGAGATCCTCTCACTGTCCCCATTTGAGAGTGCAAGGTCTAAGATTGCTCCCTCATGAGTGGGTTCCAAAACTAGCTGTCTGAAGCATGCCACCTGAAGGGCATCGAGAATGGCCCTGCTTTTGGGTGTGGCTGCAGCAAAGGTGGTCCAGTTAACATCTGGCATATTCAGATCCCCCATCAACAGTATCTCCCCTTTCTCTACCATCGTAAGGATGCCTTCTATTATATCCTTGTCCATCCCCCCCCCGACATGGGGGTCTGTATACAACCCCTGTGCGGATTGTGGTGCCACTTCCAGTCTCTAAGGTGACCCACAGTGCCTCCTCTCCTCCCCGTTCAATATACTGTATATAGAGAGAGGCTAGGGTGTGGACTTCAATGGCATCCGCCATATTGTGGGAGGATTGAGTTGCTGGCAGATAGCAGGAACCCTTCTTGAAACTTAGGTAGCAGCACCAGCAACCATCACACTGTTCTGACAGCAATCTGCTGATCCGGTTGGGTAACAAGCACCATTGACAGCAGGGAAATGATGAAGCAGATGCACATTGTAGTGACAAACACAAGGTATGTCATTTTTCCTTTGCTTGTATGAGCAGTGTGTTACTTGATTGCTGTCAGATCACTGTTCTGGTGTTATCTGAATTTCAAGAAGGGTTCCTGCTATCTGCTGGCACCTCAGTCCTCCCATAATATGGCGGAGGCATGGCTTCACCTATTTATTTATTTATATTTATTTATTTATTGAAGAGTTTCACCAGGAAGGGCACACTGAACAACAGGTTGCTCATCTCACAGTGTGTCCTGGGGGGAGGATAATGGAGGAGCTTACATTTAATACTCACACACAGAAAACAGTAAGATGACAATATACAGTAATAAATAGAGCTAATAAGTGCTACAGTAGTACATATGCACATGATGAGCAGTGGAACAGGTCAAGTAAGTGCAATACAATGGGTAAAAGCTTGCAGCTTGTAGATGCAACACCATCGGATCAATTGTAGGTGCAGTTTACAGAGAGGAAGGTATGAAGAGCAGAGGAGATGAATAAGGGTGAGGAAGAGTGGCGGATTTAATGGGGGAGGGAATTCCATAGTTTTGGGAGATGATATGAGAAGGCGGCCTGGCCAATAGTAGTAGTTCGGTGAGGGACACCTAGAGTACGAGAATTATAAGACCTAAGAGAGTGGGCAGGGGAAAGGGGGACAGTTAAGGAGGAGGTGAGCTAGGAAGGAAGAGAGTGAAACCAAAATTTAGAGATGAATTTAGCACAGTGGTGGAGGTAACAATTTTCTAGAGACAGAAAAGCTAGGGAGTGGTATAGGTGACAGTGGTGAGTGAGAGGAGATGAGTTCAGCGTGAAGCAACAGAAGGAGTTGAAGAGTGTATCCAGTCTGGCAAGGGTGGTCTTGGGAGCATCACTGTAGACTACATCGCCATAGTCTAGAATGGGAAGGATCGTCTTCTGGACAAGTTCACGCCTGGCCGGTAGTGGGAGACAACTCTGGTTCCTATACAAGGCACCTAACTTGGGGCGCAACTTTTTAAGGATGGCATCCACATGACCAGAGATGATGAGATGTTGGTCAAGCCAAACCCTCAGATATCTGAAAGAGGAGGTGTCCTCAAGGACTGACCCATTAAGGGTGTGGAAGGTGGGCAGGGATGAGAGCCTTAAGAGTCTCTGCTTTATGCCAAAGGTCATGGAGACAGTCTTTTTGGCATTGAGGAACAGGTGATGAGAGCAAAACCAGCGCTGAGCATTCTGGAAGTCCTGCTGGAGTCTGGGTGCCACATTGTCAAGGGATTGGCCTTAGGTGTAAATGACCATGTCATCTGCATGCATGTGTATTGAGGATGAAGTACACACAGACGGCGGGTCATTCAGAAAGATGGAGAAGAGAAGGGGGATCAACACGGAATCTTGTGGAACACCAGTGTTGATAGGGGGAAGGATGTGGAGTCAGTAATTCTAACTAACTGGGTCCGACCTACAAGGTAAGCTTGGAACCAGTTGGTGGCAGCGGCAGACAGTCCTGCTGAGGTGAGCGAATGCAAAAGCAGTGAGTGGGATACAGTGTCAAATGCCTTAGCTAGGTCAACAAAGATAGCAGCAGTAATGTGGCCATTATCCACCCCCGAGAGGATGGAATCTGTGAGCCTAATAAGGGAGGTGGTGGTGGAATAGTTTTTGCAAAAGCCAGACTGGTCGGGAGTGAAGAAGTTGGAGTTCGAGAGATAGAAAGGGAGTTGGGCAAGAACTAAATGTTCTTGTAGTTTGGTGAGGGTAGGAAGAAATGACATGGGGCAGTAGTTCCTTGGGGAGGATGGGTCACCTCCCTTTGCGAGGGGAAGCACAATAGCGTGCTTCCAAGCAGGGGGGGGATAGCTTCCAGTTTGAATGAAAGATTAAGTAAATTGACCAGAGGGGGCCAAAATGGCTGTTGCAGAAAGATAGAGCAGCTTAGGGTCCAGACCATCAGACAAACTACCTTTAGAGGGGTTCAGGGCAAGCAAGGCATCCAGAGTGTCAGAGGGGGTAATTGATGAGGAGGAGAAGCAGTTTGGCTGAGAAAGTGGGAGAGGGTTGGTAGGGGGAGGATCAGAATGGGAAGTTGATAAGGGGTATAGGAGAGCAGAAGCACAGGTGGTGAAATAAAAGTTAAATTCGGAGGCAACACTTAGGTGGTCTTTGATAAGAGTGTTGTTAACATAGAGGAAGGGGGTGAAAAGAGAGTGTGAATGACTTTCCAGAATTTGGCACGGTTGTTTATGTTAGATTGAAAAGTTGAAGTGAAGTAGTTACTTTAGCTAAATGGGCTGCTTTAGTGCACTTGTTACAGAGATGACGATAGACTTTGTAGTCTTTGGGGAGTGTAGAGGCTTTGTGTTGCTTCCACGTTTGTTCCCTCACTCTTTGATATGCTATTAATTCAGGAGAGATCCATGGTAGGTGGTTCCCACGGACTCGTACATAGTGAAGTGGAGCATGATGGTTCTAAACTGCAGGGAATTTATCTTTGAAGTAGTCTGCAGCTACCCCAATGGTGTTAGCAGAGGCTATAGGGGCCCACTTTGTAATGGATAGGTTGTAGAGGAGTGGGACAAGTTCCAAGGATTTTTGAGAGCCCATCACCAAGGTTTTGTGAGGTGTTTTAGTTCGGTGTATTCTACGAACAAAGAAGGTCATGAGGTGGCCGCTTAAGGCATCTGATGGGACACCTGCTTTAATGACTCTGTGAGATGTGACAGCCCAGTTAATTAAGGAGTGATTGTTTGTGTTGGGGTTAGCCCTAATGGGTTCAAGGATGAGTTGAGTTAAATTGTGGGCACCGATGCTGTTTGTACTTTGTGCAAAGAAGGGGATAGCCAATTCAAGTTAAAGTCACCCATGATAAAAACTTAACCCGAGGAGATAAGAGAAACAATGGAAGTGATTAGGTCAGTAACTATAGAGGGGTTGAGGCCTGGTCAGCAATAAGCCCCTGATATGAAAATAGGGATAGAGAACTGGAGGGATACTTGAAGGACCAGTACCTCATAAGCTTTGGGGACCTACTCAGAGAAAATGGTGGTGAATTGGATGAGGAGACATAAATGGCCACACCACCTCCCCTCCTTGCCCCATCTTGGTGGGATATGGAATAACCTGGAATGGCAAGGGGTGGGTTACTAATTTTATTATTAAGCCACGTTTCAGACAGGATTATAATATTAGCACCTAACGAAGCCACCAGAGGTTGGAGCAGGTCAGTTTTAGGTAGAAGACTCCGTATGTTTAGGTGGAGAGTTTTAAGGCCTCAGGGTAGGGCATAGGGACATTGCAGTGTGGGTGGCGGAGTAGCGCTCGCCAGTGCTGTAACATTTGTGTGCCAAGGTCCTGGGTTTGGGTATGTGTCACCGGATGATAGGAGGAGGAGAGCAGTTATGAGGTAGTGGAGTTTGGCACACTTGTACCAAAAGGCAGAGTGAGCATGGTAAAGGGAGATGGAGGAGATATCAGCTAAGGGAGGTTGGAAACAAAGGATCTGTAGAAGTGAACAGTAGATAGAGATTGTAGGAGGGAAGCACTGGGGGGAAGGATGGTGGTTCCAGACAACAAGATGGGGAGGTGGAAGCACTGCAAGTCCAAGACATTAAGTGAGGGGTGATGGGGGGGGTACATGGCAGGAGGAGGGTGGTGGGGTAAGAGTGAGAGGTGGAAGTCCTAAGACTGAGAGCAGGACTAGGAGAGAACAGTGAGGGGCTAAGGCCATAGTGGGGAGAAAGGAGATTAGATGGAATTAGGCAGAAGAGATGGGAAACTAAGCAAAAATGTTGGCATGCAAGACACACTGGAATAGCAGGGGATAGGCAGTGTGTGGGGACCTAATACACCCTATTATTTGAGTTTCCAAAACAGTTTTACAAGGGAGTCCAGGTGAGTAATTATGCCCCAGTGGAGACTCAGTATTAAGCAACAAGTTAAAAACTGGATACTTGGTAAATTGCAGCTATCAGGATCATGTGACCACTCACAGTTATAAAACTAATTGCCCAGATAGGGTGGGAGGGGAGCACGTGCACAGTGACAGCGGGGAAATCAGGTGCAGTTAAATGCTTGAATTAAATTTAGAAATCCTGAGCAGAACAGAGAATTAGGGTAGCAGACAGAAAGGCAGAGCAGCCAATGGCAGGCCGTGGCAGAAAACCACAGCCAATCGGAGTGGAGGTGCCAGAAATTGAAGTCTGCATACCTGTAGTGGGTTTGAGCTCTGGCAGGAGCGAGGAGGCAACCAGCGGACAAGTGAGACCCACTGGGCCACTTTCTGGTCATATCGCCCTGATCAGGGGCTGGAATCTGGGGGAAAGAGAAGACACAGTGAATTTTAAGGCCGGGTGGGGGTGGCAGCATTTGATAACAGTTGGGAGGGTAGATCACAATAAAACAGGCTGGGCGGGGAGACAGACTTCACAGGCAGTGCACCATACTGCAGGATATTAATTCAGCTGTGGGAAGTGGTGCCAGGAGGGAAGGTAGACAATAGAGAGTAGGCTGAGAAACAATACATTTACATGAGAAGAGCTGTAACACTTTAAACGCTAGCAGGCTGAAAAATAAATTTCTACTTTTACACTTCCTCAAACAAACGTAGGAATGCTAAACAGTGTAAAAAAGCCTATAGTAATCCAGTTCTAGCTTGCAATACTTAATACTTAGATTAAATCAGGAGCAGTTAACTGCTTAAATTTAATCACCCTGGTCAGGGGCTGGAATCTGTGGTGGGTTTGAACTCCGGCAGAAGCGAGGAGGCCACCGGTGAACAAGTAATACCCTCTGGGCCACTTTCTGCTTGTATCGTCATGGGCAGGGGCTGGAATCTGCGGTGGATATGAGCTCTGGCAGAAGCGAGGGGACGACCGGCGAACAAGTGAGACCTGCCATGCCGCTTTCTGGTCATATCACCCTGGTCAGGGGCTGGAATCTGCAGTGGTTTTGAGCCCCAGGAGAAGCGAGGGGGTGGACAAGTGAGACCCGGTGGGCCACTTTCTGGTCATATCACCCTGGTCAGGGGCTATAATCTGAACCATTGCAGTCTGCACTCTAGCCTCTCTATATATATTGAATTCTATGGCTTTTACAGTTCAGAGTCTTGGGCTTCGATAATCCCCGCCTTTAGTCCGGAGCTGGCTCCCTGATTGTCTCACACATCTCAGTTGCTGTGCAACAGCCAGCTGGAGGGAGCCCTTTGTCCTGTTGCGGCATGAGTCTTGGAAAGAAATCCTTTGGGGGGGGAGCAGCTGTGGAGTAGATAAAGCCTGCTCTCACAACCCCTCATTTGTCAGTGCTCGTATGAGCTGGAAAAATGGCTGTTACAGAGTCCTGGGCTTCCATAAGCCCAACCTTTAGTCTGGAGCTTACTCTCTAATTGGGTCACATGTCTTGATGATTGTGCAATGGCCACTGGAGGCAGCCCCTTGTCCTGTTGCGGCTCGAGTCTTGGGAGGTGATTGTGGGGAGGGGAGAGCAGCTATAGAGAGGATCAAGCCTACTTTCATGACCCCTTGCTTGCTGGTGTGAGCTGGAAAAACAGCTGTTCTGGAAAGGACAGTGATACTATTTCCTTATTGAAGTCTGAATCTTCTCACCCTAGACATTTGGTTAAGTATACACCATATGGCCAATTACTAAGGATGAGAAGAATTACTCAGAGGAAAAAACATTTGAAACACAAGCCGTAGAGATGTGCCAAAAGTTTCTAAACAGGGACCATGATATGGTTGTGGTTAATTCAGCACTACAGAAGGTCAAATCAGTTGAAAGAAGTGATTTACTTAATGAGCTCCCAACGCAGTTAAAAGTAAACGGAAAAACGTAGTCATAAAATGTATCATTTCTGCCTTTACCTGGTGCTGTTCTGTCTCCTGTGTGACTCCACGTCTCCCAAATATGACCCCGATCACGAAATTATTGAAAAATAAAGTTTTTAATACTGTCTCCTTCGCACATGGCAAACCGCGACCGTTGTGGGTTTTTTTTTTTTTTTGCTAATTGAGGAAGTAAGCGCGTGGCTTGTGTGATGACACGTCTGGATGGAAGTCACAGTAGTAATTTACACTGCATGCAAGTGTGCGATCGGCAATGGCTACCTACATAGACAGTGACCATCACATGGTATGGTACATACCAGTGACCATCACATGGTATGGTTCAATTTGGCCACTAGAACAAAATCTTCACATTTCAAGGGAAAAATATGGGACTTCAGAGGAGCTGACCTTGATAAGATGGCCAACAGAGTTAAGCTAGCCCTGTCAAAAAGAAATACAGGTGAGGGGGTTACAGGCAAAGAGGGCAAGCATTAAAGATGCAATACATGAAGCAACATCCCATTTGTGTTAGTGAGAAAAGGAAGTGCAAAAGAAGAAGGAAACCACTTTGATTCTCAAACACAGTAGCAGAAAAGGTCAGAGCCAAAAGGCTGGCCTTCAGGAAATATAAGGGAAAGCAGCAGGATGAACAAAGGGAGGCATACCAAACTTCCCTAAGGGAGGAAGGGAAGGCAGTAAGGCAGGCAAAGGCCCAAACTGAGGAAACACTATCACAAACAGTAAAAGAAGGTGACAAGACTTTCTATAGATACATTAGTGAAAGGAGAAAGTCCAGAGGAGGTATTTCAAAGATCAAAGGGGATAAGAGTGTGTGTGAGGCGGAGGACCATATAAAAGCATCTATCCTAAATGGATACTTCTGCTCAGTATTTACTGAAGAGATGAGAGCGGTTGCCCAAGCTCAGCACCATGGACACAGGGGAGGAGGTGTGCACTAGTCCTTCACAAAGAAAGGTCCTACAGAACCTCGATAAACTCAGGGTGGACAAGGCAATGGGACCTGATGGCATACATCCCAGGGTACTAAAGGAGCTAAGGGTGGAACTAGCAGAGCCATTATCAGAACTGTTTAGTGAGTCTCTGAGCACAGGAGAGGTCTCAGAAGACTGGAGAAGGGTTCATGTGATCCTGCTCCACAAGAGTGGTAGCAGGGAGGAGGCAGGGAACTACAGACCAGTCAGTCTTACCTCGGTACTGGGCAAGATTATGGAGACACTTCTTAAGGAAAGGATAGTGCAACACCTGGAATCCATAGGAACACAGGATCCAAGACAGCATGGGTTTACAAAAGGAAGGTCTTGTCAGACTAATCTCATAGATTTATTTGACTGGGTAACCAGAGTGGTGGACCAAGGGGGAGCAGTTGATGTCACCTACCTTGACTTCAGCAAAGCTTTCGATACTGTTCCACATAGAAGATTGATTAATAAGCTGGGTAGGCTCGGGTTGGGTCAGACTTTGGTCAACTATGTGGCAAACTGGTTGACGGGCTAGAAAACAGAGTGGTGGTAAACAGCACAGTCAGAAGAGATGCAAGTCACAAGTGGGGTACCCTCAGGGATCAGTCCTGGGGCCAGTCCTCTTCAATATCTTCATCAGTGACATTGCAGATGGACTGGAGGGTAAGGTTAGTCTGTTTGCAGATGACACCAAGATCTGCAACAGAGAAGATGATCCAGATGGGGTGGGCAGAATGAGAAGAGATCTGGATAAACTAGCAAAATGGTCAGGAGAGTGGTAACTGGGGTTTAATGCAAAGAAGTGCAAGATCATTCCTAGCCGACCGAGGGATCCAGGAGGCCGGGAGAAGCAGGCAGAAAGGCGGCACAGCCCTCGAGACCCAGTGAGCGGAGGGGCTCCGAGCCGCCAGCGGGCCGGCGGCGACCACCTAGCCGACCGAGGATCCAGGAGGCTGGGAGAAGCAGGCAGAAAGTACAGGCAAAGCCGCAAACCAATCGAGAAGCGACCGCTGTCTCTGCCTTGCTTCGATTGGTGCGTCTTTCCATAGACTTTAGCTGGACTTTGCAACACTATTCTGGCGGGATTTCTGTTATTTTTACTTCTTCTTAATTCCACCTAAAAGAGCTGTTTTACTCTTGAAATGTGCCGATTTAAGGGTTGTATTGTTGTTTTGTAAGATAGTGATTACAGCCTTTTGAAATTCTGTGTAGGCTAGGCGGCTTAGGCGCCTAACCCCCCATACCCTCCCAGTCTTTTTGTTGTGTAGATCCTGATTTTTAGCACCTTATTGCAGATTGCTGCAATAAAGTACCTACTTACTGCCTTCTCCTCTGTCCTCTACCTTGTAGCGGCACAGCCTCGAGGATCAGTGAGCGGGTGTATCCGAGCAGGCTAGCGGGCAGTGGCGACCGCCTAGCCGACCGAGGGATCCAGGAGGCCGAGAGAAGCAGGCAGAAAGGTACGGGCAAAGCCGCAAACCAATCGGAACGCGACCGCTGTCTCTGCCTTGCTTCCGCTAGGTGCGCCTTTCCCATAGACTTTAGCTGGACTTTGCAACACTATTCTGGCAGGGATTTCTGTTATTTTTACTTCTTCTTAATTCCACCTAAAAGAGCTGTTTTACTCTTGAAATGTGCCGGATTTAAGGGTTGTATTGTTGTTTTGTAGATAGTGATTACAGCCTTTTGAAATTCTGTGTGAGGCTAGGCGCTTGGCGCCTAACCCCCCCATACCCTCCCAGTCGTTTGTTGTGTAGATCCTGATTTTGGCACCTTATTGCAGATTGCTGCAATAAAAGTATATACCTGCCTTCTCCTCTGTCCCCTGCAGCAGCATAGCGGCCAGCCCTCGAGATCCAGTGTTGGAGGAGCTCGAGCCGCCAGCCCGGGCGCGGCGACCGCCCCGACCGAGGGATCCAAGAGGCCAGGAGAAGCCCGGATGAGAATGCAGGCAAAGCCGCAACCAATCGGAGGCGACCGCTGTCTCTGCCTTTGCTCGACAGCGCCTCCACAGACTTTAGCTGGACTTTGCAACACTATTCTGGCCGGGATTTCTGTTATTTTTACTTCTTCTTAATTCCAACTAAAAGAGCTGTTTTACTCTTGAAATGTGCCCGATTTAAGGGTTGTATTGTTGTTTTGTAAGATAGTGATTACAGCCTTTTGAAATTCTGTGTAGGCTAGGCGGCTTGGCGCCTAACCCCCCATACCCTCCCAGTCTTTGTTGTGTAGATCCTGATTTTTAGCACCTTATCAGATTGCTGCAATTAAAGTACCTCTGCCTTCTCCTCTGTCCCCTACCTTGTAGCCGGCACAGCCCTCGAGATCCAGTGAGCGGAGGGGCTCCGAGCCGCCAGCGGGCCGGCGGCGACCGCCTAGCCGACCGAGGGATCCAGGAGGCCGGGAGAAGCAGGCAGAAAGGTACGGGCAAAGCCGCAAACCAATCGGAAAGCGACCGCTGTCTCTGCCTTGCTTCCGATTGGTGCGCCTTTCCCATAGACTTTAGCTGGACTTTGCAACACTATTCAGGCCGGGATTTCTGTTATTTTTACTTCTTCTTAATTCCACCTAAAAAGAGCTGTTTTACTCTTGAAAGCGTGCCCGATTTAAAGAGCTGTATTGTTGTTTTGTAAGATAGTGATTACAGCACGAAATTCTATGTAGGCTAGGCGGCTTGGGCACCTAACCCCCATAACCATCCCAGTCTTTTGTTGTGTAGATCTGATTTTGCTTTGTATTGCAGATTGCTGCAATAAAGTACCTACTTACTGCCTTCTCCTCTGTCCCCTACCTTGTAGCCGGCACAGTCCTCGAGAACCACTGAGCGGAGGGGCTCCGAGCCGTCAGCGGGCCGGCGGCGACCGCCTAGCCGACCGAGGGATCCAGGAGGCCAGGAGAAGCAGGCAGAAAGGTACGGGCAAAGCTGCGAACCAATCGGAAAGCGTACCGCTGTCTCTGCCTTTGCATAACGATTAGTGCGCCTTCCCATAGACTTTAGCTGACTTTGCAACACTATTCTGGCCGGGATTTCTGTTATTTTACTTCTTCTTAATTCCACTAAAGAGCTGTTTTACTCTTAGTATTGCCCGATTTAAGGGTTGTATTGTTGTTTGTAAGATAGTGATTACAGCCTTTTGAAATTCTGCGTGAAGCTAGTGCTAGGCGCTAACCCCCATACCCTCCCAGTCTTTTGTTGTGTAGATCCTGATTTTTAGCACCTTGTACAGATTGCTGCAATAAAAGTACCTTACTCTGCCTTCTCCTCTGTCCCCTACCTTCTAGCTGCACAGCCCTCGAGATCCAGTGGGGAGGGGGCTCCAGGCAGCCAGCCGGGCGACCGACCGCCCTAGCCGACCGAGGGATCCAGGAGGCGGAGAAGCAGGCAGAAAGATGCGGGCAAAAGCAGCAAACCAATGGAAAGCGACCGCTGTCTCTGCCTTGCTTCCGATTGGTGCCTTTCCCATAGAACTTTAGCTGGACTTTGCAACACTATTCTGGCCGGGATTTCGGTTATTTTTACTTCTTCTTAATTCCACCAAAAGAGCTGTTTTACTCTTTGAAATGTACCCGATTTAAGGGTTGTATTGTTGTTTTGTAAGACAGTGATTACAGCCTTTGAAATTCTGTGTAGGCTAGGCAGGCGCCCTAACCCCCCATGCCTTCCCAGTCTTTTTGTTGTGTAGATCCTGATTTTTAGCACCTGTGCAGATTGCTGCAATAAAAGTCCAGCTATGACTGCCTTCTCCTCTGTCCCCTACCTTGCACCGGCACAGCCCTCGAGATCCAGTGAGCAGAGGGCTCCGAGCCTCAGCCGGGCGTGGCGACCGCTCCTAGCCGACGAGGGATCAGTAGGCAGAGAGAAGCAGGCAGAGTAGACAGCAAAGCCAACAAACTAATTGAGAAACCGACGCTGTCTCTACCTTTGCATAAGATTGGTGCTTTCCCATAGATTTTAGCTGGACTTTGCAACACTATTCTGGCCGAGTTCTATTATTTTTACTTCTTCTTAATTCCACCTAAAGAGCTGTTTTACTCTTGAAATGTGCCCGATTTAAGGGTTGCATTGTTGTTTTGTAAGATAGTGATTACAGCCTTTTGAAATTTCTGCATTAGGCCTAGGCGGCAAACCTTCTCATACCCTCCCAGTCTTTTGTTGTGTAGATCCTGATTTTAGCACCTTGTTGCAGATTGCTGCAATAAAGTACCTTACCTACTGCCTTCTCCTCTGTCCCACCTTGTACCGGCACAGCCCTCGAGATCCAGTGAGCGGAGGGGCCCGCCGCAGCTGGCCGGGCGGCGACCGCCCAGCCGACCGAGGATCAGGAGGTCGGGAGAAGCAGGCAGAAAGTGCAGGCAAAGCTGCAAACCAATCGAGCGACCGCTGTCTGCCTTGCTTCCATTGGTGCATTCCCATAGACTTTAAGCTGGGCTTTCAACACTATTCTGGCGGGATTTCTGTTATTTTACTTCTTCTTAATTCCACCTAAAAGAGCTGTTTTACTCTTGAAATGTTCCGATTTAAGGGTTGTATTGTTGTTTTGTAAAGATAGTGATTACAGCCTTTTGGAAATTCTGTGTAGGCTAGGCAGCTTAGGCCCCTAACCCCCCATGCCCTCCCAGTCTTTGTTGTGTAGATCCTGATTTTTGCACCTTATTGCAGATTGCTGCAATAAAGTACCTTACTGCCTTCTCCTCTGTCCCCTACCTTGTAGCCGGCACAGCCCTCGAGATCCAGTGGAGCGGAGGGGCTCCGAGCGCCAGCGGGCAGTGGCGAGCCGCCCTATCCGACCGAGGATCCAGGAGGCTGGGAGAAGCAGGCAGAAGGTCAGGACAAAACCCGCAAACCAAGCGAGCGACCGCTGTGTCTGCTTCCGATTAGTCGCGCCTTTCCCATAGACTTTAGCTGGACTTTACAGCACTATTCTGGCTGGGATTTCTGTTATTTTTACTTCTTCTTAATTCCACCTAAAAAGAGCTATTTAACTCTTGAAATGTGCCCATTTAAAGGGTTGTATTGTTGTTTGCAAGATAGTGATCACAGACTTTTGAGGGCATTCTGTAGGCTAGGCAGCAACCCCCTCTTCCCACCTCAGTCTTTTGTTGTGTAGATCCTGATTTTAACTGTATTCAGATTGCTGCAATAAAGAGTTACTTACTACCTTCTTCTCTCCTACCTTCTAGAGCGGCACAGCCCTCGAGATCCAGTGGCCCGGAGGGGCTCCGAACCGCCAGCGGCGGCGGCGACCGCCCTAGCCGACCGAGGATCAGGAGGCGCGGGAGAAGCAGGCAGAAAATACGGGTAAAGTCAAAAACCAATCGGAAGCGGCCGCTGTCTCTGCCTTGCTTCCGATTGGTGCGCCTTTCCCATAGACTTTAGCTGGACTTTGCAACACTATTCTGGCCGGGATTTCTGTTATTTTACTTCTTCTTAATTCCACCAAAAAAAGAGCTGTTTACTCTTAGAGAATGTTCCCGATTTAAGGGTTGTATTGTTGTTTTGTAAGATAGTGATAACAGCCTTTGAAATTCTGAGTAGGCTAGAGCTTAGGCGCCTAACCCCTCATACCCTCCCCGGTCCATGTTAGATCCTGATTTTAGCACCTTATTGCAGAGTGCTGCAATAAAATACCTTCACTGCCTTCTCCTCTGTCCCCTACCTTGAGCTGGCACAGCCCTCGAGATCAGTGGCGGAGGGGGCTCCGAGGCCGCCAGCGGGCGGCGACCGCCCTAACCGACCGAGGGATCAGGACAGGAGAAGACAGGCTGAAAAATCACGGGCAAAACCGCAAACCAATCGAAGCGGACGCTGTCTCTGCCTTGCTTCCGATTGGCGCCTTCCATGACTTTAGCTGGACTTTGCAACACCTATTCAGGCCGGTTTCTGTTATTTTTACTTCTTAATTCCACCTAAAAAGAGCTGTTTTACTCTTGAAATATGCCCGATTTAAGGGTTGTATGTTGTTTGTAAGATAGTGATTACAGCCTTTTGAAATTCTGTGTAGGCTAGGCGGGCAGCGCTACCCCCTATACCCTCAGTCTTTTGTTGTGTAGATCCTGATTTTAGCACCTTATTGCAGATTGCTGCAATAAAAGTACCTGCTTACTGCCTTCTCCTCTGTCCCTAACATGCCGCACAGCCCTCGAGATCCAGTGAGCGGAGGGGCTCCGAGCCGCGCAAGCGTGGCGCCGCCTACGCCGACCGAGGGATCCAGGAGGCTGGGAGAAGCAAACAGAAAGTGCAGAGCAAAGCCATAAACCAATCGGAGGCGACCGCTATCTCTGCCTTACTTCGATTAGTGTACCTTACCTATAGACTTTAGCTGGACTTTGCAACACTATTCTGGCAGGATTCTGTTATTTACTTCTTCTTAATTCCACCTAAAAGAGCTATTTAACTCTTGAAATGTGCCATTTAAAGGGTTGTATTGTTGTTTGCAAGATAGTGATCACGACTTTTGAAATTCTGTGTGAGGCTAGGCAGCTAAGCGCCTAACCCCCATATCTCCTCCCAGTCTTTTTGCTGTGTAGATCCTGATTTAGCACCTAGTGCAGATTTCTGCAATAAAGTACTCACTACTCCACTCTACCCTGCAGCAAGCCTCTAGAGATCCAATGGCGGAGGGGCTCCGAGCCACCAGCGCGACGGCGGCGACCGCCTAGCCGACCGAGGGATCCAGGAGGTCGGGAGAAGCAGGCAGAAAGGTACGGGCAAAGCTGCAAACCAATCTGAAAGCGACCGCTGCCTCTGCCTTGCTTCCGATTGTTGCGCCTTTCCCATAGACTTTAGCTGGGCTTTGCAACACTATTCTGGCCGGGATTTCTGTTATTTTTACTTCTTCTTAATTCCACCTAAAAAGAGCTGTTTTACTCTGAAATGTGCCCGATTTAAGGGTTGTATTGTTGTTTTGTAAGATAGTGATTACAGCCTTTTGAAATTCTGTGTAGGCTGGGCGGCTAGGCGCTAACTTCGCCGTACCCTCCCAGTCTTTTTGTTGTGTAGATCCTGATTTTTAACGCTTTTGTAATGCAGATTGCTGCAATAAAAGTACCTGCCTGCCTTCTCCTCTGCCCCTACCTGGCAGGCACAGCCCTCGAGATCCAGTGGCGGAGGGGCTCCGAGCCGCCAGCAGGCGGTGGCGACGCCTAGCCGACCCGAGGTCCAGGAGGCTGGGAGAAGCAGGCAGAAAATGCGGGCAGAAACCGCAAACCAACCGAAGCGACCGCTGTTCTGCCTTGCTTACGATTGGTGCGCCTTTCCCATAGACTTCAGCTGGACTTTGCAACACTATTCTGGCGGGATTTCTGTTATTTTTACTTCTTCTTAATTCCACCTAAAAGAGCTATTTAACTCTTGAAATGTGCCCATTTAAAGGTTGTATTGTTATTTGCAGATAGTGATCACAGACGCAAAATTCTGTGTAGGCTGGCCAACAGCGCCCAACACCCCATTCCCTCCCCAGTCTTTTGGCCAGGTAGATCCTGATTTTTAGCACCTTATTGTGATTGCTGCACAGTCCTTACTTACTGCCTTCTTCTCTGTCCCCTACCTTCTAGCCAGCACAGCCCTCGAGATCCAGTGAGCAGGGGCTCCGAAAGGCCGCCAGCGGGCAGGCGCGCACCGCCTAGGCCGATCGGTGGGATCCAGGAGATCGAGAAGCAGGCAAGAAAGAGATCGAGCAAACCGCAAACCAATCGACAAGCGACACCTGTCTCTGCTTACTTCGATTGGTGCGCCTTCCCATGAACTGGCTGGACTTTTGCAACACTATTCTGGCGGGATTTCTGTTATTTTACTTCTTCTTAATTCCACCTAAAGAGGTGTTTTACTCTTGAAATGTGCCTGATTTAAGGGTTGTATTGTTGTTTTTGTAAGATAGTGACTAACAGCCTTTTGAAATTCTGAGTAGGCTAGGCGCTTGAGCGCCTAACCCCCCCATACCCTCCCGGTCTTTGTTGCTGTAGATCCTGATTTTAGCACCTATTGCAGATAACACAATAAGTACTCCACTGCCTTCCTCTGTCCCCTACCTTGTAGCTGCACAGCCTCGAGATCCAGTGACCGGAGGTGAAATGTGCCCATTTAAATGGGTTGTATTGTTGTTTTGTAAGATAGTGATCACAGAGTTTTGAAATTTCTGTGTAGGCTAGACGCTTTAGGTTTCTTAACCCCATACCCTCCCAGTCTTTTGCTGTAGATCCCCTGATTTTAGCATCTTATTGCAGATTGCTGCAATAAAAGTACCTTACTTTACTGCCTTCTCCTCTGTCCCTCACCTTTGTAGCCGTACTTTGCTCGAGATCCAGGTGAGCGGAGGGGCTCCGGAGTCAGCCAGCTGGTCGGGCGGGCGACCGCCTAGCCGCATCAGGGATCCAGGAGGCCGGGAGAAGCAGGCAGAGCGGGCAAGCCACAACCAATCGGAGGCGACAGCGCCTCTGCCTTGCGCCTTCCGTTGGCCTTCCATAGACTTTAGCTGGACTTTTGCAACCTATTCTGGCCGATTTCTGTTATTTTACTTCTGCTTACCCTAAAGAGCTGTTTTAAACGAAATGTGCACGATTTAAGGGTTGTATTGTTTTGTAGATAGTGATTACAACCTTGAAATTCTGTATAGGCTAGACGCTTGAGCACCCAACCCCCAAAACCGTCCCAGTCTTTGTTGCGTAGATCCTGATTTAGCACCTTGTGCAGGTGCAATAGAAAGCCTGCCACTTACTGCAGCAGCTGCTCCTCTGTCCCTACCTTGTAGCCAGCACAGCCCTCAGAGATCCAGTGAGCGGAGGCTCGAGGCACTCAGCGGGTCTAAGCGGCTAACGCTTCAGCCAACCGAGGGATCCAGGAGTCCGGGAGAAGCAGGAGAAATGCACTGGGCAAAGCCGAACCAATTGAAAGCCACCACTGTCTCTGCCGCTTCCGTCGAATGAAGCGCTTTCCATAGACTTTAGCTGGACTTTGCAACACTATTCAGGCCGAGGATTTCTGTTATTTTACTTCTTCTTAATTCCACCTAAAAAGAGCTGTTTTACTCTTTAGAAATGTCCCGATTTAAGGGTTGTATTGTTGTTTCTTTTGTATGTGATAGTGATTACAGCCTTTTTGAAATTCCTGTGTGGTGGCTAGACACTTAGGCACCTAACCCCCATACCCTCCCAGTTTTGGAAAGCAGGTAGATCCTGATTTTTTAGCACCTCATTGCAGATTGCTGCAATGTATCTTACTTACTGCCTTCTCCTCTGTCCCCTACCTTCTAGCCAGCACAGCCCTGAGACCAGCCAGTGGAGGAGGCTCCGAGCGCCAGCGGGCGGCTGCGAATGCCTAGACCCGACCGAGGGATCCCGGAGGCCTGAGAAGCAGGCAGAAGAAGCACGGGCAAAGCCGCAAAACCAATCGGAAAGCTTAATTGCTGTCTCTGCCTGCTTACGACTGGCGCGCTCTTTCCCATAGACTTTAGCTGGACTTTGCAACACTATTCTAGCCGGGATTTGTTATTTTACTCTTCTTAATTCCACCTTAAAAGAGCTGTTTTACTCTTGAAATGTGCCCGATTTAAGGGTTGTATTGTTGTTTTGTAAGATAGTGATAACAGCCTTTTGAAATTCTGTGTAGGCTACACGCTTAGGCTTCTAACCCCCCATACCCTCCAGTCTTTTGTTGTGTAGATCCTGATTTTAGCACCTATTGCAGATTGCTGCAAAAGTACCTTTACTTACTGCCTTCTCCTCTGTCCCTACCTTGTAGCCGGCACAGCCTCGAGATCCAGTGAGCGGAGGGCTCCGAGCCGCCAGCGGGCGGCGGCGACACGCCTAGCCGAACCGAAGATCAGGAGGCCGGAGAAGCAGGCAGAAAGGTACGGGCAAAGCCGCCGCAAACCAATCGGAAAGCCACCGCTGTCTCGCCTTTGCTTCCCATTGGTGCCTTTTCCCATAGACTTTGAAGCTGGTCTTTGCAACACTATTCTGGCCGGGATTGTTATTTTTACTTCTTCTTAATTCCACCTAAAAAGAGCTGTTTTACTCTTGAAAAGTGCCGATTTAAGGGTTGTATTGTTGTTTTGTAAGATAATGATTACAGCCTTTTGAAATTCTGTGTAGGCTAGATGCTTAGGCGCCTAACCCCCCCCATACCCTCCCAGTCTTTTGTTGTGTAGATACTGATTTTTAGCACCTTATTGCAGATTGCTGCAATAAAAGTACCTGACTTACTGCCTTCTCCTCTGTCCCCACTCTTGTAGCCGCACAGCCCTCGAGATCCAGGAGGGAGGGGCTCCCTAGCCGCCAGCTGGCTACATGCCATCAGCCAGGGCGCATCGAGGGATCCAGGAGGCCGGAGAAGCAGGCAGAAAGGTACGGGCAGCCAAGGAACCAATCGGAAAGCCACCGCTGTCTCTGCCTTTGCTTACGATTGGTGCACCTTTCTCTCATAGACTTTAGCTGGACTCTGCAACACTATTCTGCCTCACATTTGTGTTATTTTTACTTTTTCTTAATTCCACCTAAAAAGAGCTGTTTTACTCTTGAAATGTGCCCGATTTAAGGGTTGTTTTGTTGTTTTGTAAGATAGTGATTACAGCCTTTTGAAATTCTGTGTAGGCTAGACGCTTAGGCGCCTAACCCCCCCCATACCCTCCCAGTCTTTTGTTGTGTAGATCCTGATTTTAGCACCTTATGCAGATTGCTGCAATAAAAGTACCTGCTCTGCCTTCTCCTGTGTCCCCTACCTTGTAGCCAGCACAGCCCTCGACATCCAGTGAGTGGAGGGGCTCCGAGCCGCCAGCGGGCCGGCGGCGACCGCCTAGCCGACCGAGGGATCCAGGAGGCCGGGAGAACCAGGCAGAAAGGTACGGGCAAAGCCGCAAACCAATCGGAAAGCCACCGCTGTCTCTGCCTTGCTTCTCCGGGATTGGTGCCTTTCCCATAGACTTTACCTGGACTTTGGCAACACTATTCTGGCGGGATTTTGTTATTTTACTTCTTCTTAATTCCACCTAAAAGAGCTGTTTTACTCTTGAAATGTGCCCGATTTAAGGGTTGTATTGTTGTTTTGTAAGATAGTGATTACAGCCTTTGAAATTCTGTGTAGGCTAGACGCTTAGGCACCTAACCCCATACCCCCAGTCTTTTATTGTGTAGATCCTGATTTTAGCACCTTATTGCAGATTGCTGCAATAAAAGTACCTACTGCCCTCCCTGTCCCTACCTTGTAGCCAGCACAGCCCACACCAGTGAGTCGGAGGGCCTCGGAGTCGCCAGCTGGTCAGCGGGCGCATCAGCCAGTCGTGACCGAGGGGATCCAGGGAGGTTGGGAGAAGCAGGCAGAAAGGCACGGGCAAAGCCGCCTAAACCAATCGGGAGCCATCATGTCTCTGCCTTGCTTCCCGATAGGCGCCTTTCATAGACTTTAGCTGGACTTTGCAACACTATTCTGCCGGGATTCTGTTATTTTACTCTTCTTAATTCCACCTAAAAAGAGCTGTTTTACTCTTGAAATGTGCCCGATTTAAGGGTTGTATTGTTGTTTTGTAAGATAGTGATTACAGCCTTTTGAAATTCTGTGTAGGCTAGACGCTTAGGCGCCTAACCCCCCCCCATACCGTCCCAGTCTTTTGTTGTGTAGATCCTGATTTTTAGCACCTTATTGCAGATTGCTGCAATAAAAGCACCTTACTTGCTGCCTTCTTCTCTGTACCCTACCTTGTAGCCAGCACAGCCCTCGAAATCCAGTGACCGGAGGGGCTCCGAGCCACCAGCGGGCCGGCGGCGTCCGCCTAGCTGACCGAGGGATCCAGGAGGCCGGGAGAAGCCGGCAGAAAGGTACGGGCAAAGCCGCAAAATTTTTGCCCACCCCCCTCTCGGTTCATTCTTTTTATACACTTTCTCCCGCCATTTCTCTAATCCACGCCCACAGCTATTTCCCCTTCCTCTATTAACCCTTACCTAACCTCCACAATGCTACTTTGCTTCCTTTTGCTCCTGAGCCTCTCATCTTCCCCAATCCCATATGATAATCATGATATACCCCTTTCCATGGTGAATAAGGTAGTGAATATGGTCTGCCCACCCCTGCCATCCCCAATGGACACCCATCTATTCCTTATTTATACCCAGCCATTTTTGCACTGCAACCCCTGGGGTATCCCACATAAAGTCTTTCTAACCCTACAACATTCCTCAAGTACCTTACATTCATCCTGGCTTTATATTAACCCACTATGCCTGTCCATCAGATTATTATGTTGCGATAAACTTCATACCTATATAACAGGACCCTCACCCATTATACAGTGGTTCCCCAAGAAGAGGAGGCAATGCTCTGACCACTCCCTATCCCTTTCAGTTGGTGCCCTCCTCAAACTAATCTTCTTCCTTCTGATCTGTATTGGTACTATTGAAATAAATCCTGGCCCCATTGAAAGTTTCCTATCCCCCTGCTGATCTAACCTCCATAAATGGCCTAAGTTTCCTTCACTTCAACGCTTGCAGCCTTCTAAAAAAGTTCTCCTTAATACAGGCCTGGGTTGCACATACTCTACCTGACTTCCTGGTTATCTCTGAAACTTGGCTCAGACCTACAGCAAAAACAGTAATATAAACCTTCCAATTATCAGCTCTTCAGATCAGATCGCCTTCCAGGGTGGTGGGGTGACCATCTACATTAAGGACACCATCTCTGCATCCTGCCTCATCAATACATCCGAACCAAAGGAATTTGAATGTTTGTCAATTAAAATATCCCTTCCAAACTTGTCTTCATTTAAATTGATTGGCTGCTATAGGCCCCCCTCTGCAGGCCTCAAACTCCTATCCCACCTAGGATCAATACTCAATCTAGGCCCTGAAGATACCGTCATCCTTGGTGATTTGAATTTAAACTGGCTATCTAATGTATCTGCACCACTAGTAACCTTCTGTGACACCTATGAATTCACACAATTAATCAAAGATCCAACCAGGATTAACCTAAAAATTTATCAACAGCTCAGCTCCTGGATATTATGTTGGTAAACAAGCCTCACTTATATTCACATGCAGGAGTACCACCAGTGATGTAGTGATCATTGTCCTATAGCTGGCATAAGATCTACATTCACACCATCCAATCCTGCAAAATTTGTCCTCAAAAGGTCAAAGAAGAAATTCAACATCTCAGGATATCTCCATGATTTGTGCAATACAACATATTGGCAAGACTTTTACCTTACAACCTCAGTTGAAACAGCTCTCCAGATCTTAAAGGACATCATCACTAATGCTCTCAATATTCATGCACCAATCACCAGTATCAGAACTAAAGTAAGATCTTGTCCTTGGTTCACTACTGACCCTAAATCAGCTTTGTTAGCCAGAGACAAACTCTGGAAAAAGGCAAGAAAAACAAAGGATACCAGAGACTGGCTTCAATTCAGAAAAGCAAGAAATTCATGTACAAAACAAATAAGAATTTCCAAAGCTGCCTATTATAGAGCTGAATTAGATGTTTCCTACAATAACCCATCCAGACTTCGGGGTACTATAAAGGGAATCCTAGGCCAAAACTCTACCCCTGCATTAACCTCCAAACTGCTACTAAATGACACAGAAATCACGGGCAAGCAAGAAATCCTAAATACCTTCAATGACCACTTCACCACAGCTGGCCTAGCATTTGACTCCTCACCTGCAAGTTTCTTGAGATCATCTTTAAACCTTCAATCCACTGTGGGACAAAAGGCTACTTCAACATTCTCCTTCAATCCAATATCCTTGAAAGAAGTAGAATACCTCCTATCTAATTTAGATACTTCTAAGAGTGCAGGTACAGACTCCCTGGATCCCTACTTTCTTAAAATAGCATCACACCCTTATCTGCCCCTCACTCATCTCTTCAATCTTTCCCTAGCTACTGGATCCATTCCCTCCACTTGGAAAACAGCTCAAGTAGTTCCACTACTTAAATCAGGTGATCCCATGGACCTTAACAATTGCAGGCCCATTTCCATCCTACCGGTACTATCCAAGATGCTTGAAAAATTAGTAAATTCACAATTAAGGGCCTATCTGGATAAAACAACCTCCTAAATCCAGCACAATGGATTTAGATCAAGGCATAGCACCATTTCTGCCCTAGCCAAAGTAACTAACGATTGCAGATTGCCTTGGATAAGAAGAATAGTACCTGTGCTGTGTTCCTGGATTTGAGTAAAGCATTTGATACAGTGGATCATGAATCATTACTCACCTCCCTTAGCTCTCTAGGCCTGGATTCTCTCTCACTCAACTGGTTTAATGCTATCTATCTGATAGGTCACAATTGGTAAAAATGAAAATTACCTATCCACCTCTAAACCACTGCTAAGAAGTGTACCGCAAGGCTCTATTCTTGGCCCCATCCTTTGCCATTTATATTAATAATATCGATGCCAACCTCTCAATCTAACATTCATCTGTTTGCTGATGATACTGTATTATATGTCAGCAATCCTCATTATCTAAAGCCTGTGAGCTGTTACAGTCAGAATTCTCCATCCTACAACACAATCTATTGGAAAAAATTACTTCTAAATGCCAAAAACAAAAGCTATGTTCTTTGCCACAAAGAGTTGCTCTGCCATTACCCCATCACCCATCACCCTACAATTATCCACCTTACTTGAGAGAAGCTGGAATTTGTGGACAAATTCAAATATCTTGGAGTCTGATTGATAATAAGCTTGACTACTCTGTCCATATTGAAGAGCTACTAAAAAAGTTGAGACAAAGGCTTGGCCTATTTTACAGAATAAAACACTACCTTACCAGAGACTCCAAACAAAGATTAATCCAGGCATCATTCCTATCCCTCATTGATTATGCTGACTTTCTCTATGGCCATTGCTCACTCTCCCTCTTAAATAAGCTGGACACCCTGTATCATAGATCCTTCAGATTTATTACTGACCTTCCCTCCAGCACCCATCATTGCTCTTTACATGGCAGTAAATTGGACATCACTACAACACAGAAGAAATAGGAATGCTGCAGTCTGGATCTTCAAAGCTTTATCAGGCAAACTCCCCTCCTATATCACAGACTGTTTTACCCGAATTACTTCTAGGCCATACACCTTAAGGATCAGTAAACTCATCATGTTAAAGGTTCCCAATGCCTGCACCCAGTTTGGGAGGGCTGCTATCAGCTACTCCCTAGCAGTTACTTGGAACTCACTCCAAAAATCTATGAATCTAAATACCCTCTTACCCTTATCATCCTTCAAAAGATTATTCTCCACCCTATTTCCAGAGTTCTGCAATTGCTTCCATAAGGCCTAATCTCCCATCAACTACATCCCCCTTCCGTATTCCATTCTGTTTAGTTCTCCTTCTATTATCCAGTCAGCTGCTATATTCTTATAAAAAGCCATAAAGGCCCTATTATTTGTACACTATGCCTGCTATATCTATTCTCTCCTTTTTTTTTTACAGGTTAAGTGATTTTTACTGTGCCTTGTATATATGTACATTTTTGTATACTCTCATTTTATGTCATTGTACTATTGTTTATGTTATTTTCTTGTCCATGTAAAAATACTTGTACTCTTATTTGTATGACCACTCAGGTCCATCTTGTAAATGAGCTACGCTCAATGATGTTCGCCTGACTAAATAAAGATTTTGATTGATTGATTGATTGATTGAAGAGAAACCCTGAAGCCACCTATATGCTGGGAGGGGAGTTGCTGGCTGTCACAAGGGAAGAAAGAGACTTGATCGTCATCATCACCGATGAACTGAAATCATCCAAGCAGACCACTAAAGCAGTAGGTAAGGATAGAGGGATGTTGGGGTGTATTAGTAGGGGTATCACAAGTTGGAAGAGGGAGGTAACAATCCCTCTTTACAGCACACTGGTTAGGCCCCATCTGGAGTACTGCGTGCAGTACTAAAGGCCACACCTTCACAAGGACATTAACCAAATTGAGGCAGTCCAGAGAAGGGCAACTAAAATGGTGCAGGGACTGCATCAGAAAACATATGAGGACAGATTAACGGAGCTCAATATGTATACCCTAGAGCAAAGGAGGGAGAGAGGTGATATGATTGAAACATTCAAACACCTTAAGGGCATTAGCAAGGTGAAAGAGTCTAACATGTTTCAATATAAGGAAAATAGCAGGACAAGAGAACACAGCATGAGATTAGATGGAGGCCGATTACGGGGTAATGTGAGGAAGTTCTTTTTCACAGAAAGGGTGGTGGATGCATGGAACGGCCTACCTCAGTAAGTGGTGGATATGAATACTATGCAGGGCTTCAAACAGGCATGGGATAGACATAAGGGAGCAATACAAATAAGTATGAATAGATAGGCCATTGACAGAGCAAAGGCCAATGGCACATTTATAAGGTAGAAAAAGAAATGGGCAGACTGGATGGGCTTTGCGGTCCTTATCTGCTGTCAACTTCTATGTGTCTATGTTTCTACAGTAGCGATTCTGAATCGGGGGGTTATTTTTTTCCCGGAGTAATTGTTCCCAATAATTTTGAGGCTCTCCGAGGTACAGCAACCATCTCAGTGGTGACTGGCAGCAGCTCATCTGATGAGTCCGGATCACCTGAAGCAACAGAGGGATTTTATCCAGTTGAGCTCTGGTACATCCATCATGCGTTTTATCCCTGTCCCCAACAGGACTTGTGTTTTTTTCCATTGTGTCCCTCAGAAATCTGCGAATGTGCATATCAACCAGGTTAATATAACCTGATTCATGTAACCCTAGTTTGCTACAGTCAGTTTTCGGTCACTGCAAGACACTGTGCACAATACTTTTTGTTAGTGTAAGCCTTTGGTCTTTATTTGCAGCACTAGCCAAATGCTGCTATACTTATTTTTTGGGGTGTACTAATATTTTCCTTTACCTAGCCATGCATTGTTGTACTGGAGAGGCTAACAGTTAAATAAGTACAGCAGCATGGCTAGTGGAGAAATGTGGTGCTAGTGGATGCAAATCTTAATTTGTACTCATGGTAATAAAACTGTCTGCTGTAATGCAGGGTGTGTATTCCATGACTGGTCTCGAGCCTGTGAGGTGTCTGTCCTCATCATGCAGCTTTAGCTGTGCTGTAAGTGTGCTCTGTGCAGTTAACAAGTTGGATTAAATGTTTATCTTTTTAGTTTCTGTGTTGTCCTGATGCACCACCCCCACCCACGTCCAGGTCACCGATGACTTCCAGGACTGCAGTGTGTTGCCTTCCATAGTACTTGTGGCGTAGAAATATATAGTAGTCTGCATAATGCAAGATGTTGGTCCTAATTGTTCAGCACTGTGTTAGTTTCTCATTTTCTGCTGTGAAGAGCATGTGCCACATGAATATAGAGAGTCACAGCTCAGTGAATGCTCCCATTATCACAGCTACTGGAGATGTTAAAATGATGTGACCAGGCCTAGGGACTGCAAAGTCCCTATTGCCCTACAAGATGTCAGGCCTACCCTCTGTGACAGCCAAGCATATGTCAATGGCAAGAAATGCAAAGTTATGCACATTGTAGGCAAGAATCCCATGACAGAGTATTACCTGGATGCAGTCCGAGTATTTGCATCAGAGGAGGATGATCACTACTGACCTGAAGCACTGAATGCAGTGCAGGAAAGCAGCAGCAAAGTGCAACAAGATGCTGGGATGCATAGCTAGGGGGGTCAGAAGTAGGAGAGAGGAGGTTATAATGCTGTTGCACAGGACACTGGTGAGGCCGCATATAGAGTATGTAGTTCAGTACTGGTGCCCACACCTCAAAAAGGACATTAACCTGCTGGAGAAAGTCCAGAGGAGGGCTAAAAAGATGATAGTGGGTCATTAGGGTAAGGCACATGAGGAGAGGTTGAGGGCTCTGAACATGTACTCCCTGGAAGACAGGAGACAGAGAGTGAGGGAAGAAGGCTGGGACCTTTAAGTACAGTGGCGTGAAAAAGTATTTGCCCCCTTCCTGATTTTCTCTATTATTGCATATTTGTCACATTGGATGTTTTCAGGTCTTTAGACAAAATATAATATTAGATAAAGGGAACCTGAGTGAACAAATAACACTTTTTTTTTTTACTTATTTCATTTATTTAATGAAAAAAGTTAACCAACACCAACTGGCACTGTGTGAAAAAGTAATTGCCCCTAGTTAAATCAACCCAATTAAAGGGATAATTAGAGTCAGCTGATTGAACACAGCCAGGCTTGATTACAGCCAGCCCTGCTCAATATAAACCTCACTTATTTTGGCCCTTACCATCAGAGTCACGTTGCCAGCACAAAGATTCAACAAGCACATTATGCCATGATCAAAGGAGGTTCCTGAAAAGATCAGAAAAAATTTGTTGCCCTCTATCAGTCTGGAAAGGGTTACAAAGCTATTTCTAAGGCTCTGGGACTCCATCGAACCACAGTGAGAGCCATAATCTCCAAATGGAGCACACTTGGAACAGTAGTGAACCTTCCCAGGAGTGGGCGGCCTGCCAAAAATTACTCAAGGGCGCAGTGTAAAATCATCCAAGAAGTCTCAAAGGATCCTAAAACAACATCCAAAGAACTGCAGGCTTCTCTTGCCTCAGCTAAGGTCAGTGTTCATGACTCCACAATCAGAAAGAGACTGGGCAAAAATGGGCTTCATGTGAGAGTAGCAAGAAACCACTGCTAACAAGAAGAACATAAATGCTCGCTCTCATTTGCCAAGAAGCACCTGGATGATCCACAAGCCTTTTGGGAAAATGTTCTATGGACAGATGAGTCAAAGTGGAACTTTTGGACAACATGGATCCCATAATGTCTCAGAAAAGCAAACACAGCATTCCACAGTAAGAACACCATACCAACAGTCAAACATGGTGGTGGTAGTGTGATGGTGGGGATGCTTTGCTGCCTAAGGACCTGGATGACTTGCCATAATTAAAGGAACCATGAATTCTGCTCTGTACCAGAAAATTCTTAAGGAGAATATCCAGTCATCCTTCCGTCAGCTGAAGCTGAAGCGTAGTTGGGTCATGCAGCAAGACAATGATCCAAAACACAAAAGCAAGTCCACATCAGAATTGCTAAAAAGAAGTAAAATTAAAGTTTTGGAGTGGCCTAGTCAAAGTCCAGACTTAAACCCAATAGAGATGCTGTGGCAGGACCTGAAACAAGCAGTTCATGCTCGAAAACCTACCAAATGTTACTGAATTAAAGCAGTTCTGCGAGGAAGAGTGGGTTAAAATTCCTCCACAGTGATGTGAAAGACTGATATTGAATTATAGGAAGTGTTTGGTTGCAGTCATTGCAGCTAAATGTGGCATAACCAGTTATTAAGTGTAAGGGGGCAATTACTTTTTCACACAGTACCAGTTGGTGTTGGTTAATTTTTTTCATTAAATAAGTGAAATAAAAAAAAAAAAACAAGTGTTATTTGTTCACTCAGGTTCCCTTTATCTAATATTACATTTTCTCTAAAGACCTGAAAACATCCAGTGTGACAAATATGCAATAATAGAGAAAATCAGAAAGGGGGCAAATACTTTTTCACGCCACTGTACTTGACAGGGATAAATAAGGTTGATAAGGAGTCTCTTTAAGCTGAGTGGAAACCATATCATGAGGGTGCGCAGTCTTAAGCTGGAGGGTGGGAGGTCAGGAAGCAGTTCTTCACAGAGAGGGTGGTGGACACTTGGAATGCACTGCTGGAAGAGGTCATCTCATTGAAGACAGTGGGCTGATTTAAGAGGGGCTGGGATACGCATGGGGGAAGGTAAGGATCATGGGTAGGGAGGATGGGAGGAGTGAGGAGGGAGGGCAGGGACATTAGCTCAAGCTGTGGACCCTGCAATACGAGCAGACTTGATATACCAAATGGCCTTATTCTGCTGGCTTCATCATATGTTCATACGTAGTGCCACTGCCCTCAATAGGATAGTCGTTTTATTGATGTTTCAACCATTACATGGCCTCCCAAATACTGTATTACAAGGGCAAACCCCTGGTGTCCCGTGTTCATTGAAGCAATATGGCATGACAGGGGGTATGTCATGTTTGAATAATGCACGCCTCAGGTGGGATGAAGCACGAGGTGTAGCCAACTGTTTAGTTTTGCCACACGAGAAGGGCTGGTAGCGCAGCATGACACACTCCCTGGCAAGCCTTATTGCGTTTAAGAAAGGGTTCATTTTTAGTAAATTGAATGCAGTTTTTTAAACATATTACTTTGAGCTGTGCCTTTGTGTTTGTGTAATGGCCCACCTGAAATCATGTCTTGGCAAATCAGAATTCAGCATTCTTTCTACTCATGTCATAATCCAGAACATGGGACATTGTTGTGTTTATAAGCATATTCAACACTGGGCCTAGTACTTCCCACCTTTTATGTCATACTTTTTGTCATCCAGCGTGTAATATACCTGTTATTGCCAGTAGAACATTAACCTACATTACAGTAGTAAATCAATGTTACAGAAATACAGGTTGATATTATAGTCCTCATCAGAATTTCAACCATAAGTTTCTTTTTGTGACTAATTACCATTTGGCTGGCTGTCAGCTTATCATAAACTGTTGTTAGTTTCATTACTGTAATTTAATGTACCACTGACTATATTGTGATCAATTTTTTTTGTATATTTTAAATATAACATAGGTGTTCCTGCTTGCATTGTGAGGTGATGCCAACCAGCGTGGAGAACATCTGTTGCCATTACTACCCACAAATAATGCGAAGAATAGATGGGACAGAACACAACTGCATAACACTGACAATTGGATTTTACAGCACCTGCCTAGACCGGGATTCATTGGAAACATCTTACTATGAATTCATCTATGAGGATGGACCTCAAAGTGATGACTTAACCATTCACGAGTAAGTATATGTAAGCTGTAAGCTATAACCCATAACCATCCGTGGGTATACGTAAGCAATAAGACACGACAGGGTGTGCATGGAACAGATTTTACTGCTCAGCCAGGGGCGTAATAAGGCACGAGACCTTGGCAGAGTGCCTGTAGCCCCTGGAGTGCAGTAAAATCTGTTCCATTCATACACCTGGAGTGTCTTATTGTGCTTTTAAAATGGGTTAATTTTTTAAAAAGTTTTTACGTCTCCTGAAAAACAAGTTTTTATATGTGTAAAAGGGATATTTAGGTCAGTATTTGTGATAAAATAGTCCTTCTGCCAAATTGAAAATGACGTCATGTAGTTGTGAAGCACATCCCATGATAGTGTTGTATTGTGGGCATTGACCCATAATGCTGAAGTGAGCCCCCGCCCCCAGCAGCTCATAAAGTGCAATTTCCACAGGGACCGAGTTTTTAAAACATTAGCCACATGATGCAGTTTTGGGCACGCACGCTGATTTTTTGTTTCATCACATACCCAAACAGTGGTGGGGGTGGCTACTTCACACGTTTCACTTATTGTGGATTTACTGAGTGTTTTGTCATTCACCCGGAACAATCAGTGAGTTCCAATTGTGGGGCAGGCAGTAGGCGGAACTCAGTCCGTCACTGCTTGCTATGAGTGAGCAGCTGACTTCCCCAGTCCCTGACCCACAGACAGGCAGGCAGCAGCAGTGATGTTGCGACTCCATGTTAGAGTCCTCGCATGAAGGATACCGCCACCACCTGGTGCTCTTCGACACGCAGCTGCAGTTGAAATGCCTTCACCCCGGTAGTGCACCGCTCCAGCGGCACGTTGTTCAGTGAGAGGCACCGAGCTCGTGACTGCAGCACGCTTTGTTAACTTCATGGGAGGCCATTCTCATTGGCTGCAGAAGGCAGTGAGATGTCTCTAGCATATCTGCTGGGAGAAAGTGTCGGTAAGTTGGGGAAGGGGGAGGACACGTGCCGTGTGTTGTTTTACTGTAGGGAGACCCTTCTAAGACTCCACGCTGCCAATGGGGAGTGGCAAGCTGAAAGTTAGTATGGGCGAATGTAAAGGGGGAGGGGCATGCCTCTCAAACTTTTGTCCCTAAGGTGAGGGATGCAAACACTAGAGAGACAAGTCCCTATAGCCTCGGTGAGTGTCCCACAGATTCCCTTTAATAGCCTCTTTAAATTCTTGATCTTCTCATGGAGCGACAGCATGGACTGGCTATAGCAGTCTTATTCTTTATAAAATGGGAAGGCTAAAGGGTCTCGCATTCAATAAAGAAAAAATGTCTGCCAGTGAAAATGCCAACATTCTATGGCACCATAATCTTGGTCTTTTTACTGCCAGCTCTTTTTTTTTCACCCATGCATGGAACAGATTTCATGCAAGGAGAGATTGGTCTCTGATTGGCTGATTTAGCCTACCCATTTTATAATAGGCATTATACAATGGCAAGAAATAATGCTGGGCTCTGATTGGTCAGTCTGGGACTGGACTGGACCCGTGATGTTATCCCAGCATAACATCACGGATATAGTCCCAACACACAAGACTGTATTAAATGTTATAAGAATCATTCCATAGCCCATGTCCAAGTTGCCCACACTTGGCATGGCTGCTGTTTTTTTTAGCCAGTACTTGCTCGTTTTTTTAAAAAGTAAATCCCTCCTTTCCACAGCCACAAAAATGTCCAACACACCCTCCATCAATTTATAATGTTCACAGTAACAGTAGCATACTATAGTTTTCTTATCTAACCTCGTATTTTTAGTCACTTTCAAAACAAAGTAACCTGCCATTACTGCGATCACCTTCAACAGTCCCCGCTCGTTTCCCAACATACAAACAGTAAGCGCGTGACACACCACTTAGCCACACTAATATTCTAAATATATATAAATAAATCAGTTTCTTCACTTTTTTCCTCTCCCGGTAGCACTACAAACATAGCTTGACTCTACCGGGAGAACAATCGCTCCAGAAACAGAACAGTGCAGGAGCGCAAAACCACGCTCATAATTTCAAATGGTTGGGGGCGGGAGGAGCACACAGTACAGCGATCTTCAAGCAGCATAATTCAAAGCTGGACGAGATTCTCACCTCAGTCAGTGACTGGCAGTGCCACGCTCCTAACACAACATATATCCGACATTCCAGCACAGAGACTCTCACCTTGATCAGTGGCTGATAGCCGTAAGATTCACCGCAAATCTTGGACAGCACACAACACACACACAGTATAGTACAGTAAATTGCATTTGGGTGGGTTAGCATCATAGAGCAGATAGGGAAGACCAAAAGTGTGTTTGGGGAGGGGGGCTAGTACAGCCAAAAGAAAAAGCTTGTTCAGGACATCAGAGAAATGCTACTGACATCATTGCAGTGCCAGCTAGTGTTCAGAATAAGAAATAAGCACTATTTTTTTAAAAGTACGCCAACACACTAAAAACATCACAGAAAATGTAGTTTTTATAAACGTTTTAATCTTTTTTTCCTTTTTTTAAACAAACAAGCCATTGTATAATAGGAATAATGCACAACAGGGTGTGTGTCGTGCTGGGATAACGTCACTTCTGGGGTGATTAATTTGCACTCGGCCTGCGGCCACGTGCCTAATCACCCCGGTGTCATGATCCCAGCACGCACACCCCTCGCATTATTTAGATGAGCAGCATGGCTCAGGTGCATTGTGAGGCACGAGGGCATAGACCGAGTGACCTCCAACCACCTGAGCCATGCATTAATTCCTAGTATACCCACGGATTGTCATGGGTTATTGCACTTATAAAACGGGGCAGGATAACAATTGAAAAAAACTGTTCTAAAGAGGTAGAAAACCTTTTGTTTTTTGAGGATTTGTATCTGTGTCCCTCCGAGCAGGAAAATAGTTCCTACATCTGGAACTGTTCCTAAATCCAGAAGTGGATCCGGAAACATGTAGTTTTCCTGTAGATACCTTTCTTTGAAACAGTCTGAAACACCATTTTGCAAACTTTCAAGTTTGCTACATAAGTTTTAGGAATTAGGAGTAATATTCTGGAGAAATATCTTGGTGAATTGGAAATCTAGAATGCTGTGGACCAAAAAAGAATAAAGGCCCATCCATTCTGTCCTGTTCCTACCTATTGACCCCAAAATATCAGTTGGTTGCACCGGGCTGTGTTTTCCTGAGCCACCCAAGACCCCTTTGAATCTGTACCACTCCACCCCGAACCCTGCCACAGTGCCAACATTTACCACATCTCTGGGCAAGCCATGACTTTGCATCACATGTACATAGTCCGAGTTCAGGCGTGAAGCTGGAGCATCAAAGGGTCAGTCGGAGGAGGAGGATGGAGAGTCTGGACAGCTGTCTTCCTCCCGGTGGAAGCAGGTGCTCGAGAGTCAGTTCTCCCGAATGTTTAAGCAAGTGCTGAGTATTGCCAGCTGTGGCAAACATCAGCACGCAGCATGTGGGAGGGCATACTGCACTCCATCTTAGCATGTGCACGTCAGTAGGGAGACAGTAACTATGAAAGAAAACTCACTTCAGCCACCACACAACAAAACCAGACTTCTGGCACCTTGCACTCTCCTCGGGCCTGGATTAGAAAAGATTCTTTCCCTCATCTATTGCCACTGCAAGGGGACCATCATGTGGGTTAAAGCACTCTCCCTGCGAGTCCAGGGTAAGGGGAGCTGAAATACCCCAAATGGTGCTATAGGATGCATCCCCACAAGCTCTAGAGAGAGCCATAAATATAATTGAGGGGAGGTGGGACAGGAACAGGTGTTCACGTGAACAAGAAGCTAGGTGTCACATTCCTGCAAATACTGAAATTAAATATCAATTAATTCAACTTTTAATTATGGTATTTATTCAGGGTGTTTATGTAACAAGATTTATGTAACTGTACTGTTAAATACATCTTGCTACATGTGACATACTGAATAAATACCGTAATGTAAAGTTGAATCATTATGTAATTTCAGTTTTTGCAGTAATTTGAGACACAGCTTGAAGCACATTTCCTTCTACAGGTGAAGATAAGAACAGTATGTTTTTAGAGGAAAATGTTTTACCCACAACAGCAATATCACAGCTACCTGTAAACTGCTGATTAACTTTGTAAAATAGTGCTGTACAGCCCTTATATGTAATGTGTCTACTATCCGCAGTGCAGCAGAGCCAACAAGTGATGTCCGCACATTGTGTCCTCGAGCAGCAATCTGACAGTTAAGGCATGCTGACAGGTCACATACATGAACTAGCAATGTCTGCGGCAGTACTGTCAGGGCCACTATCTGAACAAGATAGATTCATCTTGGAGCAGGAAAACCAAATAATGAAATGATTTCAAAAAATAAGATGTGTTAATGTTTTTTTTCAGGGGGTGACGTTCCACTATACATTATACAGAACAGTGCATGCGTAACATGTAACGGCACAGCTGTTCTTTCACCTTGTTGGCACTATGACGACGGATTACCTCTCGAGCTGCGCTCTTGAGGTAATCCGTTGACATAGTAACAACCTGTTGAAAGAATAGCCCTGTTGTTAACTGTTACTCATGCACTATCCCAGGGGTTTTCAACTGGGGGTCCGCGAGAGACTTGGGAGCGGATTACTCTTTGAAATCATTGCCACGCTAAAAATATTTCTTTTTATTGTTGCTTTCTGACCGCGATGCAAGTAAACTTAGAACAGTGGTACTATGCGGTCGTTATTCATATTACACATGCTGTTCTTTGGGGGTCATTCATTAACATACATAGTCATTAACAGCCATTAACTCCACAGTCTTCTAGTTAGGTGTTAATAGCTGTGATTATTTGCACTCGAAGTGAGTGGTTACAGTGCTGGATTTAATACATTGACCGCTAGCTTCACTATCACTATTCGTCCCCTGATAAGTCCATTGATTATTATCATCTGTATGCGCTCATCCTGATCAGCTGTGCCTACTACTACAAGTGTGTTTGTGGTTGCTTGCTTGAATACATAGCTAGTCTCTCCTTTCCATCTGTTGTGACTCTCTGCTCGGTTTATTTAAAAAAAAAAATCCTGGTCCTCCACGCAGATTCAACCCGCTTCCATCTCTGCCCGGTGTTTTGTTAACAAAATCCAGTTCGGGAACCGAGTAAAAAAGCAGATACGAAGACTGCGTAAAAAAAACGTCTAATTTGCTTGCTGGTTACTCCGCACTAGTCTCACTGTGCTCTCTGCCCAGTTTTCAAATAAATCAATTTTGGGAACTGAGTGTTGTAGCACAGACACAGAAAGTTTTGTAAAACATTACTGTTTAGTCCTCGCCAGTCTGCCCCTACTCTCTTCCCCTTTCAGTCAGTTAGCTGGGTTACATATATATATTAACTTTAAAGGAGAACTGTGCTTAGCTGGTTTGCTTACAGGCAGTACATTTCCAGTTGAACTCTGCCACTGTACCACTGAATGCAGGTAGCAGAACTGTTGTATGAAGTGCAGTTTACCCCCCAACCCAGCTCAACTGTCATTAATATCTCTGCAATGCCATTAATGTGTAATTTTTATTATTATACTGAATAGTCATTATAAAAATAGAATAACAAAAACTTTTTTAAAATTAGTTTACAACTGTTTTGCATTTTTCTTTGGTTAGCATTTTATAAAAGTATGTATAACGGCAGTACAAAGTGTGCAGTAACGTATGCAATCTGCAGCCTGTTTGTAGGGGGTCCCCTGATATGGCTGACACTTGGCCAGGAGGGCCTCTGACCAAAAAAGGTTGATGATCCCTGCACTATCCTATATGTTCAAGATATCTTCAGTGTCATTGGGTGACTGGCACCTTTTACTTGCATACCCCACGTGACAAGTTGCCATTCACCTGCAAGACAAAAAGAAGCACCGACGCCCCCCCAAAAAAGCAAGTCACAGTCTCCATTTCAACACTAAACATCCACTGTTAAAAAAGGCAAGCCAGTATTCCAGCTTGTGTGCATCTGCAGCCCCCACCATCCCCGTTGAAAGTGGTACAGAATCGTGAACTTGCTGAACAGACAGCGGATGTGTCAGGCATGTAGACTGCTTCTCTCTCATCTGGTTTAGTGGCAGTTTTCAAAATGCTCCATGCCAGTAAAAAAATGAGATTGAGCAAAGTTGACGTAGCTAGGGAATGGACTCCAATGTTATCGGCCACGATTGCTATGTATTTCTGCATCCTGGTTCTGTCAGTGGCAGGCACCATCATTGATGCATTGCTCAAACGTAGTTGAAGTTTACCACCGCTGTCCCCCCCATCCCTATGATCTCAAGTGTGTTAAATGGACGCATTCATGTATGGTGGCATACATGGTTTGTTATGCTAGGAAAAGTTCTTGTAATTGTGGTATTGGGCATATCCAGAAAGCTATAGATGGCAGAGTCTGTGCAATATAAATACTGCATTACAGCCATTCTTAGAAGCTTGTGATGTCAGTGACAATCAAGCAGTCATGTATATACTGTATCTGGACTGCTTCCAGCTTCAGGTATGCCCAGTATCTCAATGATAAGAAATGCTGATGTTCATTGCTTGCACTGAGGGGCATTTAAACCTCCGGTCTTGTGAAACAGTGTTTGTAAGTATCACTTAATGATATGTTTAATGAGTGTATTTTCATTTCTTTCATAGGAAGATCTGCTATGTAGCATTCAGAAGATTTGTACGATGGATCTTTCGCAAACTGGGGGAGAAGAATTCGTAAAGTCTTTCCATCATGCGTTGTAAACAGAATACGAAGAACATTCCCCTCTGAGCAATACTGTGGTTTCAAGTATCCTCAGCTTACTGTTGATGACCTACTGTGACATCCTGTGCTGTTTGCAATTCATTGAATTGGACAGTTCAACAAAAGTTACATGAGATGTTGTTGTATTCAAAGTTTTATCTGTACATCTCATCTTATGAGTTATGCAGTTCAGTACTTATTACTAGACAGTTAATGTTTAGGAAACGTAGCTCCTGAAAGACTGATACTTTCATATGTCAGATATTTTGTAATGAAATGTTCATGACATTTCAGTTATCAATGGTAATATGGCACTCAAGTTCATATCAGTCATAGACTTACAATGACTGCCTACCTGTAATATCAACCTCTTTTTCATACCATTAATGAAATGTCCAATGTGGACATGACATTTGGCACACAGAATTAGCTGGCTAGTCAGTAATGCCATGTTATACGCTCAGTTTGCATGATGACATTTTTCAGTTGATTTGAAACTGACATAAAGGTCAGCACTGTTACGAAACATGGAATGCACTGGGTTATGTCACTTATGAAAATATTAAAAAAAGTGAGTGTGTAAGAACCTTGTGATGAAGAAAGCAGACATTACTGTAAAGAATTTATTTATTTATTTAGTTTTTGTTAACCAGGTTAGGTGCGCTAGCCAAAGTTGACTATTTTCAGGCATGACCCGGGAGAATACATACATAAAAGGAGATGAGATTATACAATACATAGTATATAGTACAGGTACATAGTATATAGTACAGGTAGGTTAGTTTATCGGTGTCAGTGGCTCAGTAGGTAGCACACTCGCCTCTGAGGCCGGGAGATCAGAGGGCTGTGGGTTCAGTTCCCACATCTGGCACTTGGGTTAACTCATTGTGTCCGAGCCGCCGCCTGGAGTCGGCAGATCAAGTTCTTGCATGTCTCCGAGGACGAATACAGATGTCAGCTGTATTGTCCCTGTGTTGCCGTACTACGTCTGGAGTCATCAGCCAAATTTTTTAATATTACTTGCCAGCCAATCCTGCTACTGCTTATTGACCCTCTCTGGGTGATGCCCCACATTTTACACTTCCTCGGATTGACTGGCAAGTGTTAGCTTCCCATTTGAAAAAACCAGAGAAAACCACGTTTTAGTCTCGGCGTCTTCATGTTACTGCTGAATGCAGTGAAAGCTGGATGGAGCTGCCTAGCGAGCCTAGCGAGCTGCCTACAACTATCAACTCCTCACTATCGAAAATTGGTATTGTATTTCCTTTTATTTACTGTTCGCTACCATTTTGTTTTGTGCGAAAGCGTGTCACCAAGAAGTCTGAAACGCTGTTACAACTCCTTGTTGGTGAACGCGACTCTCCATCTTTTGTGGATGTGCATTGTTAGGGGAGTGGGTGACCGTCCGTGGAGCCATCCTGTCATGTTCTAGCTGCCCTGGTCACTTTTACCTGGGTCGCTTTTTCATTGCAGGTAACGGCCATGGAGGTACCGCTGTTGTCTTTCTGTTGCAGCAAGGGTGGGGGGGTTCATCTGTGTAAACTGCACGGGCGACCATCTATGGAGCCATCCTGTTGTTTTTTTGCTACCCTACGCTATGCTGTTGTCTTTCTGTTACCCTGGTTGCTTTTTCATTGCAGCTAACGGGCATGGGAGTACCGCTGTTGTCTTTCTGTTGTGGCAAGGGGGGGGTCATCGGTGTAAACTGCACGGGCGACCATCCATGGAGCCATCCTGTGTTTTTTTTTAGCTACCCTATGCTACACTGTTGCCTTTCTATTTGTTTTCTGTTGCAGCAAGGGGGGTGTGTTCTTCGTTTGGAACTGAGCGGGCAACCAACCATGGAGCAGTTTTTCAGTGGTAGAAAGCTTCACTAGGTAACAGTCTTGGTTTGCTGTGGTGGTGTGGGGGAGTTTGTCAAACAAATATGCCACTGGGCTGTTCGCTATTATTTCATCACGGGTAATGCTGTTTGCTTTCTGTGGAGGGTGTGGTTGGTCATGAAACAATGCTGCTCTGAAAAAATAATTCTGCTGGAGTCATGTCTGCATGGAGTCTGTGTGTGCCATCTAGTTCAGGTAAAGTTGTGTGTGTGTGTGTGTGTGTGCTCAAACCAGGCAGATACTGGGCTGCTCATTTTTTCTTTCTGCATGGGCTGTATTTGTGGGGTGGAGGGAGGACATGGGTAGGGCCTGATGCACACCAGGGAATGTATCTGTGAGATGCGATTTGGTCATGGTTTGGTTGCAACCCCTGGATCTTCCCTCTACCCCCAATATGATATAAACCAAATGCCATTTTGTGTTGCTGACGGGCATTTGGGGTGGGGGGAGGTACCACTACACACTGTTGAGAATGCTGTCTGATTTGTTGGTGTATACTGTAGGGTGTGGAGACCACAGGCCACCAGGTAATCCATGTTGTGGGATTGCGTCATATGTTTGAAGGTCGGATTGAAGGCCCATGACAGCGAGGCAACCATTTTGTGTGCTGGCGTCGGGTCTCGGAGGGAGAGGGGCACCCAGACAATGGCCACTGCTGTTTGTGGGATGGTGGCGGGTGACGCAAGGCCCGGCTCCATGCAACAAAGAGCAGTACCTGATGTCTGGGGGACCCTACTCCTTTCGAGCTGCGATGCCAGCACGCACAATGGTTGACAACATGCTGGCAGGGTGCTCCGTCCCACCTTCAAACACCAGGCACAATCACACAAAATGGATTCCTTGGAGTCTCATGGTTCCCGATCTAGGCAAGCTGTTTACAACAGAGATGTGATATAAACCGAATGCCATTTTGTGTTGCTGCTGGGCATTGAAGGGTGGGGGAGGTACCACTACACACCGCTGAGAATGCTATCTGATTTGTTGGTGTATACCGTAGGGTGTGGAGACCACAGGCCACCAGGTAATCCATGTTGTGGGATTGTGTCATATGTTTGAAGGTTGGATTGAAGGCCCATGACAGCGAGGCAACCATTTTGTGTGCTGGCATCGGGTCTCGGAGAGAGAGGGGCACCCAGACAACGGCCACTGCTGTTTGTGGGATGGTGGCGGGTGACGCAAGGCCCGACTCTGTCCAACAAAGAGCAGTACCTGATGTCTGGGGGACCCTACTCCCTCCGAGCTGCGACGCCAGGATGCACAATGGTTGACATGCTGGCAGGGTGCTCCGTCCCACCTTCAAACACCAGGCACAGTCACACAAAATGGATTCCCTGGAGTCTCGTGGTCTCTGACCTGCGGCTAGCTGTTTAAAACAGAGATGTGATATAAACCGAATGCCATTTTGTGTTGCTGCCGGGCATTGGGGGGGTGGAGGAGGTACCACTACACACCGTTAAGAATGCTGTCTGATTTGTTGGTGTATACCGTAGGGTGTGGAGACCACAGGCCACCAGGGAATCCATGTTGTGGGATTGCGTCATATGTTTGAAGGTCGAATTGAAGGCCCATGGCAGCGAGGCAACCATTTTGTGTGCCGGTGTCGGGTCTCGGAAGGAAAGGGGCACCCAGACAATGGCCACTGCTGTTTGTGGGATGGTGGCGGGTGACGCAAGGCCCGGCTCCATCCAACAAAGAGCAGTACCTGATGTCTGGGGGACCCTACTCCCTCCGAGCTGCGACACCAGCATGCACAATGGTTGACAACATGCTGGCAGGGTGCTCTATCCCGCCTTCAAACACCAGGCACAATCACACAAAATGGATTCCCTGGAGTCTCATGGTCTCTGACCTGTGGCAAGCTGTTTACAACAGAGATGTGATATAAACCAAATGCCATTTTGTGTTGCTGCTGGGCATTGGGGGTTGGGGGAGGTACCACTACACACCGTTGAGAATGCTGTCTGATTTGTTGGTGTATACCGTAGGGTGTGGAGACCACAGGCCACCAGGGAATCCATGTTGCAGGATTACGTCATATGTTTGAAGGTCGGATTGAAGGCCCATGACAGCGAGGCAACCATTTTGTGTGCTGGCACACCGTTGAGAATGCTGTCTGATTTGTTGGTGTATACATGGGAATCCTTTTCTTGTGATGGTGCTCTGTGTTTGCTAGTTGGAGGGAGGGAGGTCCCTGACACCAGGGAATGCATTGCACAGGATGGATTCCCTGATGCGAGTGTCCTGACCTCCACCTTCAAACACACAGCTACATTACATAACATGGATTCCATGGCTTGTGGGCCACCCCCCCCAAACTGTTTAACACCCTGCGGTTTGTCTTTTATTATACCAGGTAACGGAGCATTGTAGGTGGAACATATGTTGGATGCAGCAAGTTTGTGTGGCTAGCAGTGCAAAGACATGGCTTTATTTTTCTATTGTAGAGACTGTGCGTGACTGCCAGAGATCGTTGCAACCACTGGAGATCATTAGAACATCAATCATTATAACCTGCAGAGAGACCATCCCGAGACAGTCTCAGAACCTTGTAAAGAGCGCAGAGCAATCAAACTGGAGAATATGGAGAATGTGTACAATAACGACCTGCTGTGCTTGTTTGATAGTGCTAGTGAAAACGAGGCAGATGACTTTCCAGGTTTTAGCAGTTCTGATGATTCCGACATCCAGGTGGACTTAATGCGCATGACACCTTTGAGTACACCAGATAGTGAATTCAGTGAAGAAGATGATTTGCCCCTGGCCACGTTGCACCGAAAGAGGCACTCCTTTGAGAGCGAAGAGGATGATGTTCCACTAGCCAAGCTACGGCGGCAGAGCAACTACACGACAGTGAAGATGATCTCCTTGCTCAGACTGCAGCGTGCATGTAGCTCTGTTGAAGTGGATGCTGCTGAACAACATGAGCAACTTTCAACACATCTTGATGCGGCTCACAATGATGGTTGGACACGTCTGCTCCAGCCAGTGCATGTTGAAGACTTCAAGGAGCCTGTGGGTCCGGCCACAGTGATGGGAGCAGAGAAGACTCCCACGGATTTCATGAACCTTACATTTCCACCGATACTCTGTGAACTGATAGCTGAGGAGACAAACCGGTACAGTGCCCATAAGCAGGCAGAAGCCAATAAAGAGGACACCCGATGGACTCCAGTGACGGTGTACGACATAAAATGTTTTTTTTGAATACGGCTATACATGTCTATTATGAAGACGCCACACTACTGTATGTACTGGGGGAAGCACTGTCTCTATGGACGTTGTCCGATTTCAAAGGTGATGACCCGTGAGCATTATGAGAAGATTACGCAGTATCTACATGCCAACGATAGCACACTAAATCCACCCAAAGGATCGGAAAATCACGACAAACTTCATCATGTGCGTCCCATCCTGGAGCGCTGCTCGATGGCCTGCAAGATGGAGTACCACCCACACTGAGAAGTGTCAATCGATGAGCCATGGTAGATTCAGAGGACGGCTCTCATTCAAGCAGTACCTGCGAAGCAAGCATAACAGTATGGAATAAAGGTGGGTTCTTGCAGATCCTCTCAATGGTTATGTGTCAGACTTCCAAGTCTACACAGGAAAGGTTGCTGGCACTGTGGAAGTGGGCCTTGGAGAGAGGTGGTGACAGACCTGACTAAAGATCTCGTGGCAAAAGACACCATGTGTATTCTGATAATTTTTCACATCGGTGCACCTGGCAAAAGAACTTTTGAATGTTGGCTTGTATGCGTGTGGCACAATGCATACCAACAGGGTTGGGTGGCCTGCAGAACTTAACAAAGTAGCAATGAAGAAGAAAGGCCGTGGTCATTGTGAACAGCTACAGGATGGAACACTTGTTGCCACAGCTTGGAAAGACTATAGTCCTGTTTTCTTTCTCTCAACTCATCATGACCTGACCTTACCAGCAACATCTGTGACCAGGCGACAAAGAAATGGCACTGAAGTATCTGTTCCCTGTCCTGAAGTGCTGAAGCAGTACAACATATGCACATGATAAAGTGGATGTTGCTGACCAGCAGGAATAGTACCACAGTAGCAGAAAATCTAAGAAGTGGTGGATATATCTTTTCTGGTTTTTGTGGGACATGGCATTGGCAAATGCTTTTACTTTGTTTCGAGAGAGTGTGCATCATGTTCAATGATCCAAGACCGGGAGGGTGAACAAGCATAGGCAGCTAAATTTTCGCATTGCCCTCTCGGAGCATCTGCTGGAAGGGTACACCAATAGAAGACAAAGTACCCCAGTTGCTGTAACTGAGCAGGATCCTACTTCGGCTGGACCACACTACCCAGTGAAAGTGAAGAAGGGTAGGTGCAGAAATTGTGCACTGAAACAGAAGCGCACTGAACCATCATATATATGCCGCACGTGCAATGTACACCTCTGTGTTGATTGCTTTCCAGAGTATTACAACTACATATAATGAGGATCACACTAGCAACACAAAAGACTTACCCCTAATAGTCGCTCTGCAGCTTCTCTGAGTGTACATGATGAGGAGCTGCAGGGGAAGCAGACAATGGTACCAGGAAGAGTTTGCGAGACAGACCGCGACCGAGAGAGAGAGAGACCGGCGACCAAGAGAGAGAGAGACCGGCGACTGAGAGACTGGTGATTTAGAGTGTGCGAGAGAGTGCGCGAGAGACTGGGGCTTGAGAGTGTGCAAGAATGCGCAAGAGACCGGCGACTGAGAGTGAGAGGGAGAGACAGAGAGAGAGAGAGAGAGAGACACCAGCGACAGAGAGAGAGAGAGAGACCGGCAACCGAGAGAGAGAGAGACCAACGAGAGAGAGAGAGAGACCAGCGACTGAGAGAGAGAGCCCGGCAAGAGAGAGAGAGAGAGAGAGACCCTCGACCAATAGAGAGAGAGACCTTCGACCGAGAGAGAGAGACCAGCAACTGAGAGAGAGAGAGAGAGAGAGATAGTGGTGACCGAGAGAGAGAGACCGGCGACCGAGAGAAAGACCAGTGACCGAGAGAGAGCCTGGCGACCAAGAGAGAGAGAGAGAGACTGGCGACCGAGAGAAAGAGAGAGAGAGAGAGAGACCGGTGACCGAGAGAGAGAGAGAGACCTTCGACTGATAGCGAGAGAGACCTTCGATCAAGAGACCCGTGACCGAGAGAGAGAAGAAAGAAAAGAAAGACCGCGACAGAGAGAGAGAGATCAGCGACCAGAGAGAGAGAGAGACAGAGAGAGAGAGAGCCCAGCAACCGAGAGAGAGAGAGACTGGAAACCTAGAGAGAGAGAGAGACAGAGACCAGCAAACTACGAGAGAGAGAGACCTTCAACTCGACAGAGAGAGAGAGAGAGAGAGAGACCATGCTACTCGAGACAGAGACCGGCGACCAAGAGAGAGAGACCATCAACTGAGAGTGCGAGAGAGACCATCGACTGAGAGTGCGAGAGAGAGAGACCGTCGATTGAGAGTGCGAGAGAGAGAGAGAGACCGCCGATTGAGAGTGCGAGAGAGAGACTGAGAGTTTGTGAGAGACCACAGAATTTTGTGCATTGTGTGACACTGAATGTCAGACACGGTGTAATAGGCATTAAATGGATTGCCGCACATTGTTGGTTAAACAAGGTTATGCCCGTTGGTGTTTCAGACGCAGTGCAGTGACATGCCAGTCATTGAATGGGCTGCGGCAAATGAAAATGAAAAAGACTGAGCTAAAAGAGGTCTGGTGAGAGAAAGTAAAGGGGAAAAGTGATGGAAACTTTACTTTGGAGTTGACAGTTGGTGAGAGAAAAGTGGGTGTGTTCAGAAAGAGTTGCGAGTGTGGCTTCACACAGCAGATGACAGTGTGAGGATTATTTCACTCACCAGAGCAAGGAGGCCAACTGAAAGTGCTAATGGAGGGCTGAAACTTGCATTCCTTTGGGAGTCAGCCATCACCTCGTTATAACTAAAGTACTTTCTTTTCCTTTTGGTCAGTCCGGAACTGCTGTCACCTGCCGTTATGTGTGATGAGCATAGCAGTGCTCTGCCTGACTGCGGACATATCTGTAATGGCCACCCACCACATCTTCTGTTAGTGTACTGAAAGTGCTTTCATTGAGCGATCGCAACGGTGATGTGGTGGTGTGGTGCCATAGGGGTTGATGTGTCGGTTGGCAGACAGAGAATTGTTATGACTCAAAGGATCAATAGGAATACAAAACAAAACTTCAGAAATAAAGAGTGACAAGTGACTATGCCAGTGTGCCTGTTTGTCTCCAGTACCACTTTCAGCATAATTTGTGTGGAGTGGAGGTTTTAGCTCAGTATTTTTTATTTTCATTTGGCTTCCCCATTGGCTGTTCTGTTTTTCGCGCTGTCCATTGTGACACCAAGAGGTGTCGGTGTGGCACAGTTGGTAGCTCATGCACCTCTGGGCCAGAGGGTCATGGGTTCTCGTCCCACACGGATTGGACTTGCACTTAAAAATGATCATTCTTCGACTGCAGTATTGGGGGGCGGGGTGCAGTGCTGCCGAGGTGTGCCATCGTTCAGATGAGACGTTAAACCGAGGTCCCTTCTACCCATCATGGTGGGTGTCCAGGTGGAAGTAAAAGAAGCCAGGGCACTCTTTGCAAACATTCCCGGTGTCATGGCCAACCGTCCCCTTCCCATAAAACTGGTTCATGCAGTTGTCCAGGCTGTGGATGGGTAAGGTGCCATATGGCCACCACTACACATTCAGTCACTTCACTACCAGTCTAACATTGCTTGTAAAGCGCTTTGGGATACACTGTGTATGAAAAGCACTATATAAATGCTGATTCTTCTTTCTTTGTGCATTGCGCTGAATATGTGATTGATGCAAAGTCCTGCCCGGGGAGGATGAAAACCGGAAGACACCAAATGGACCATGTTCCCAATCACCTACGGCTACAGCAGCTGTCATGGATGGAGTGGAGATGCACACAGAGGTGGTGGTCGGTGCATAGTGGAGCATGACAGGGAAACTGCGGAGGAGAAAGAGCACTGGACTTGATGGACACTTTGACACATTGGCTGTTCTGTGTTTTGCGCTGTTCTTTGCATTGCACATTGGTTGAAACAAAGTCCTACCCTACCCGGGGAAGAAAGAAGAATGGAAGAAAATACGAAGACATGCAGGATGGAGCATCACCTTCAGCTACAGCTGCTGCAGTGCATGGAGTGGAGAGACATGCAGAGGTGGTGGTCCAGCATTTATGTGAAGGTGGCAGTTGAGTGAAACACAGCGAGTGAACAGCAGAGGACCACAGAAGATGACACATTTGCCACAGAGGACTACAGGAGCACAGCTAGAGGACTTTTTTAAAGGCAAATATCTGACAGAGACTACAGACAATCGGTTGTAACTAATTTTTTATTTTCTCATCACAGGACGGCAAAGGCAGCAGGGTAGAGGTAGGACATTTTTTATTTTTCCTTTTATAAACATGCCACAGACAACAGTGGAGAGGATGAAAATACTTTATTTACAGAAGGATGACACAGACGAGAGGATGGAACTACTTTATTTACAGAAAGATGACAGACAACAGAGGAGAGGTTGGAACGACACCAGGTGAGGATGTTGAAAGCGCTTCAGTGCAGTGACATCATCATGGGACGCCATCTGAAAAGGTAAGAAAAATGAAATTGTTGTGATTGTAATAATTTTTGTCGACTTTTAAGACATTTGTTGACATTCTGTTTTCTGTGTTGCGACTTGTGGGCATTGTACTGAATAACATGGGTGCCGCCTGTGACAGAGGTCTTGTTTTTTTTTTTTCTCCCCCCCCCATGCAAATATAGTATTCATCTCTCATGTTTTATTTTATTTAGGGATAATCTGGAATGTACAGCCCTTCTTATGTGTAGTCTTGTTCAGTGTGCTGTTAAATGTCTTGTTTGTTGGGCTGGCCACCCATTTTGTATGTTCCTCTGTCCTGTGTCTTGTCTTCCCTTTTTATGCACACTCCAGATCCCCCTTTAAGTAAAATATACCTTTAAAAATTCATTAGAATAGATATGCAGTGTATTTATTAAAAGTTAATAAAGAATTAGTTGTATTTCTTTAATTTAATTTCTAGTAGCTTTATATGGAGAGATGTGTAGAATTATTTGTACCAAACAAAACGCGGCTTCTGTTGCCTAAGAGCCGCTGTGCAGGGCTCTAGCGCTGAACCTGCTCTTGTTAAAAGGAACTCCATAGCGGACCTACGAGGATATTGTCTGCTTAGTAAGATTAAAAATTTGCTGTTCCTTTTTTCAGTCCATATTTATAAGCGCCAAACTATTGGCATGTTAAAAAGTAATCAACGATAGTGCGGAGCGCCGGTAAATTACTGCACGAATGCTCGCACTATCGCAAAGGAATTTCATAGTGAAAATGGAGCTCTGCATGAATTAAACCATCCGGATAAGATGCGGTGCAATTATAATGAGAGTCTGGACCTAAAAATATAATTTTGGTAACCCTTTTCTTTTACCTTAGTCGCCGCAATAAACGAGGGTTCTTTGCTCTTCCTGCACAAACGTTTATTAAGAGCCGGCCGGCCAGACTCTCTCTGATTTTATACTACTCCAGGAGAGGCGGACCCTCCGTTTCCCTTCAAAATGTGTTGGAACTGGTTAAAGGGGAACATAATAGTTTTCAAGCAGCTGAAAGGTTATAAGTTCTTTATAAAAAATATTAGTATGGATAAATAAAATGTATTAACACTTTTGTTTTCTCAAAGTTTTATTATGCTAATATTAGGGGTGGAGTTAATGGGTCACATGACTGTAAAGACTATAAATACTGTTTTCTTCTGAAGTCAGTCAGTAAGACTAAGGGTGTTGATCTGGTAACACCCTGACCTTGAGTTAGCTATTTCTAGCTCTGGTACTCGAACCTACTATGATGTATATATATTTTCTTTTGGTCGTTTTCAAGTTCGCTGTAAAATAAATTTTCGCTTATTTTCTGCTAATTTTGTCTGAGTGCCTTGTCTTTATCCCACACCAGCTCACACTGCCATGCACATGCTTGTATGTGTTGCGATGTGCTTATTCTTACATGTGGGTGTATGAAAGAGTGTGCCGCCATGCACCTTCTATTTTTTGGGACTAAACTGTGAATGTCATTGCATATGTTGGTGCGATAGAAAGACATGAAAGATTGGTCTTTTGTACCAAAGTACTAAAGGGGTACATGATGGCTAGGGGTGTGATGCAGAATATAACTGAATGCTTGGCAAGTGAGCTGGTGGAATAGCACGAACGAATGATGGAGCGTAGCAATGACATGAATGATGGTCGCGTGAGTTGCCTGAGTTCACTTGCGACGAGTTCAGATCTAGTCTGTATCATACACCTGGCCATTACAGTGCTTTCATGCAATAGGAGTGTTTTGTACTGGGTTTTAGTAGTAATCGGTAATATATGGAGAATTACAGTGTGATGTGTGGAGATATCTGGAGACATTGCGACATCTGGAGTTTTCATACTGCAGTGAGAATACTTTTTCTGCTCACTCCTGTTGTATAATAACTGCTTTTAGTTTCAGAAAACTGAATTTGTTTTTCCTGGTAGTACAAAAAAAATTGATTATAACTGAATGCTTGGACCCGTTAGCAAGGTTATTTGTGTTGAAGAAGTTGTCTGACGATACTTTGTCTTTCGCATATAAATTAAAAGTTATGCACATTTGTTTGCGGTGCTGTGTGTGTGTGTGCACGTGTGTGTGTGTCTGACAGTTGTCTGTCAAGAGTCACCTAAGCAGCTTGAATAAAAAGCACCTTTTTGGCACTTCAGTGGGTATAAAAAAAAAGTATATATTACAATTGATTGCGTAGCACCGTTGGAAAGGCAATTTTGTGCTAAACAACTTTCATGCTGATACTTTGTGTGTATCATGTATACTTTAGGAGCTATTTACATTTGTTTATGGTATGGTGTGAATGGCTGACATTTTTTCCATCAAGACTCACCTAAGCAGCATTAATAAAATGCACTTTTTTGACACTTCAGCAGGCATAAAAAAAAAACGTATTGATTACAATTGATCGCATAGCATTGTTGGAAAGGCAATTTTGTGCTGATCATCTTTCATGCTGATACTTTGTGTGCATCATGTATACTTCTGGAGTTATGTGCATTTGCTTATGATATGGTGTGTGTGGTTGAGATTCATCCCTCAAATCTCAACAAACCACCTTGATAAAATTGGGGAAAAATTATGTTTCATAGTAAAAATATATCTTTTTTTAACAAACATAATAGTAAAACACCATCTAATGTATGTATGTTTATTTTTGTGTTGATATTTGACATATTTTCCAATAAAAAATGGCTTATGTTGCCTTTTTTTAGTGAAAAAAATATTTTTTTTTATGGTTTCGACCAGCATAGAAAAAAGTAAATTACTTATTATTACATGCATACCATCATTGAAAGGCAATTTTGTGCTGAATAACTCTGCCACTTATACTTTGTGTCTAGCGCGTACGGTTATTGAGCTATTAGCATTTGTTTGTGACATGCTAACTATGGCTTGATTTGCTTAGAAAGGCCCAGGATTCACTGTTAAAAGTATACAGGAGATTCAGGAGACAAGTGGTGTAAGTGGTGTAATCTGAGAGTGAGCCTGTGGAGGCAAAGTGTTAATATCCTAGTACTGACACTGTAGTGCAGCATGAGAGGGGGTGCTGCACTTCTGAGGTGCCGTCTTTCAGATGAGACGTTAAACCGAGGTCCCATCTGCCTGGATTGGTGGTAGCTCAGGTGGATGTTAAAGATCCCATGGCACTTATCGAAAAGAGATGGGGAATTTCCCCGACGTCCTGGCCAAATTTCCCTCATTCACTAAAAATACCACCAACAGCTTAATCTGGTTCAAGGTCAGTTGGCATTTGTCTATATCCCCCTCCCCCGGGTCATGCCTGAAAATAGGCAGGATTTATCTAGTGCACTTACCAGGTCAACAAAAACTAAAAAACATAAAAAAAAAAAAAAAAGAATACAGATCAAGTCAAACAGTACTCGAGATAATACATATAGCTATGCAGAGATGACAAAAGTGACATTAATACATGCAAATAACTGAAACTGGGCTAAGTGGCAGCTATAAAGACATTTTATAGCAAAGCTTGTTTAGAAGTCCAGCAGTGTTTTGGGCAAAATAGGGTCATAAGCTGTGAGGCATTAAGTGGGATCAAAGCATGTGCAGGGGTCCTGGGATAGGTGAAAATGTAGTTCTTTTTTGAAGACTGGGTGGGAGTTAGCTTGCCTCAGGGCAGGAGGGAGGGAGTTGGCCGGGGTGGTGCAGTGAAATGCTCCAGAGCCTTTTGAAGTAAGACACCTGGGTACGGTAAGTAGAAATTTGTTTGCCGAGCGTAATTCATGGGCAGGTGTCCATGGTACAAGTAGAGCTGCAAGGGAAGAGGGGATTTGGTTATGGATTACAGAGTCTGTGAGGGTCCGTAGGGAGTATAGTCAGTAGGCAGTTGGGGAGAGCCAGCCTAGGTTGCTATACAGTGTGCAATGGTGCTTGAGGTGATGGGAAGAGGAGGCATACTGACATATGTTGTTATATGCGACATCCCATTTATGGAGAGAAGTCTTGTGGGCACTAGCAAAAGTGAAGATACCATATGTCAGCACTGGAAGCAGAATACCCTTGGCAATTGCCAAATACCTTTGGCAATTGCCAATTTGGCGGATGACGTTAGCAGGTGGCAAGTCTTATATTTACATGGCAGATTGTCTCCCAGGTTTGAAAATAGTGGTGGATGCAGGACACGGATGTAGAGGCAGAAGGAAAGAAGATGTAGTAGTATGAGAAGGAAGGAAGAGAGAAAAAGAGGAAAGGGGAAAGAAAAAGGAACATGAGAAGGAAAAAAGGGGATGAGAAAAAGGTTTTTAGAGCCATGGAGATCCTTATACCAGACAGTCTGTAGTGCCTACTCCAGCTCTGTAGCTATTCCCAACTTCTGCAGACTCAATAGTCTCAATAGACTCAAATTGAGTTTCAGTCACGATTTAGACCGAAACATGGAACCACCACGGCCTTGTTAAAGGTTACAGGGGACATTGTAGAATGTATGGACAGGAGGATGCCAGTGGGAGCTATTTTTATTAATCTTTCAAAAGCATTTGACACCTTGAACCATGGCATCCTCCTGTCCAGACTGAAAACCTGTGGTATATCCGAGATGGCAGTCAATTGGTTTAGAAATTACTTGGGATTGGGATATCAACAAGTAACCATAAAGGACTGGACCTCCGAATTGAAGGAAACCGTCTTGGGCGTACCACAGGGATCTATACGTGGACCCGGGTGTACCACAGGGATCTATACGTGGATCTATTCTTTATAATCTTTATATGAATGATTTACATTTCTTGCAACAAGGGGTACAGTATCATCTATATGCTGACGATATAATTATCTATGTGGCTGGACCATCATTGGGTCCAATTCAGTTAGTATTGCAACAAGCTTTTGATTATGTACAGGACTTTTTGCTGAGCTCTAAATTAGTTTTAAATGAAAAAAAGTCACAGGTTATGTTGTTTCATAAGGGTAATGGGGCTATAATTGAACAAAATCAACTTCGAATTGTGACTGTTACAGGGACCATTTTGGAGCAAGTAGATAGTTATAAATATCTGGGGGTTTATTTAGATAGTAACCTTAAATGGGATATTCATATTGAGAATACATTAAAAAAAGTAGGGAAAAGTTTAGGAACCCTGTATAGAATTAGAAGTTATATGTCCCGTGAGGTTAGACAACTTATAGTTACGGTAATGGTATTACCCATATTGGAATATGGAAATATTGTTTATATGGGTGCCACAAAAGGGCAGTTGTCCAAATTGGATATTATGTATAATAAATTGGCAAGATTTATATTAGGAGTGCCGAAAATGACATATAGATTAGAGATGTATAGGGAGTTAAATTGGGTCTCCTTGCCTCAAAAGAGAATTCTAAATACAATCATATTTCTGACAAAATGTATCATGCGGAAGGTCCCTGATTACATTGGAAAGGGCATTGGATTAAAAATACCAAATAGGGAATTACGTTCTGCAAATAGTTTGGAATGTGTGGTACCAAAACGAAAAACTGTTCTGGGAAAAAAACATTTTGTATGTCTTGGCCCCGAATTGTGGAATAAATTACCTGGGAATTTGAGACCAGTAAATAGAGAATTTCAGATAAATCTGATAAAAGAGTGGTACATTAATCATACAAATATAAAGGGAATTGATGTAGTAGCAGTGGGGATGAGAATTAAATCTGTATTTGTGTGTATTTTGTAAGTGTTGTTTCTGTTGATTGGTATGACTGATCAACAACATTTTAGAAAGGTAATTTGTTAAATGTTATCTGTCTAAGTTTAGTTTTGATGTAATGTGATTAATGTATTTTAATTAATTAATGTAAGAGTAACTGGTATGGAACTAATGGACCGCACTGTAAATGAGCTTCGGCTCAGTGATGTTATCCATATTCATTTTTGTATGAATAAAAATTTTACCTACCTTTACCTACCTACCAATAGACCTACGAGAGAACAGTTAACATCAGTTAGTTTATCTGTCAGCTAAAAAGGGTTGCAAATCTATTTTCTCATTCAGTCCCTTCTCTGTAACACATGCCCCCAGTTTAAAAATCCAGAAATGTTCTCATCTGCCAAGCCTGAGGTCTCTGTATTCACCCCTAGCCCCTAGGCATACTTGTTCTAGGCCTGTAAACCTCAATGAATGGTCCTTTTGTTAACTAATTGCATCATATGGACTGCCCCTCGATACTCCATGTTTCCATGATTCATAGCCCTAATATGCTTCTCAGTTCTCTCCTTCCAGTTATGTTTAGTTTTCCCAATGTAATATGCCCTGCATGTATAGTTCTCAAGATATATAACATGCATAGTAACCCAGTTTATAAATTATTTTATTCTCAGCATTTCTCCATCATAAAGGATTTTGTATCTGATGCATTCATTAACATACGGGCAGTATTTGCACTGGCCACACTTCCTGCAACACTTTGGTAGTTGGGGCATCCGACTCCTGGGATTTTCTAGAGGTTGGGATGAGTGGACTGATTCATCTTTAAGGTTTTTGGCATGCCTGTATGCCATATTGGGTGGTATCTTAGCAGCTTCCCCTCAATGCTCCTAGTACTAGCCAGCTCTTTTTAATAAATTCCTGTACCCTCCAGGACCTGATATTGTATGTGGTGACAACATTAATTTGATCACTGACGGGGCTCTGATCAATGGCACCTTTCTGTCCCTTTAGGGAGGCAGTATAGTGCAGAGGTTTAGGGCTCTGAGCAGCAAACCTGGAGACCTGGGTTTGAATCCCACAGCCTCCACTTGCATACTGTGTGACCCTGAGCAAGTCACTTAACTTTCTTGTGTTCCCAGGTCACACCTGGAAACAAGCTTCAGCTTAGTGTGCCTTTCCTGGTTAAACAAGTTCCCCTTTCCCTTTCCCTTTAATAAGGACTCCATTATTTTGTTTTCACATACTGGTCTTGCATTCTGAATAACTGTATCAGCATAGCTCCTATTCCTGAAACATCTTTCCAAGTCCTGATACTCATTCTCTAGGGTGTCTTCCCTACTATAGTTGTGTTTTATGAGTAGAAACTGGCTTTTGGGAAGGTTGTTTATGGTGTGGCAGGGGTGACAGCTGCTGGCTAGCAATACAGTATTGCAGTCCATGGGTTTCCTGTACAGGTCAGTGTAAACAGTGCCATCCTCTTGTTTGAATACACACAGATCAAGGTAAGGCACTTCCCTTTGACTGGCATGACATGTAAACCACAGAAACTGATTGCTGTCATGGATGTAATCCATGAACAAACCATGTTCCGTCATGTCCCCCCTGCCACACCATAAGTACATCATCAATGTACCTCTTCCACAACCCTATTTTGCCAAAGAAGGGGTTAGTGTGTCTGTTGCATATGAACTCCTCCTACCAGAAGCCCATAGAAAGACTGGCATAACTGGGTGCGAAGCTCGTGCCCATAGCTGTCCCTCTCTTTGGTGATAGTTTTTCCCCATAAATACAAAATAGTTTCCCTCTAGCACTATTTTGGCCATCTCCACCAACAGGTCAGTTTCTGCTTTAACTTCCTGCCCTCTAGTATTGAGGAAGTATCGTATTGCCCTCAGGCTACCTATGTGTGGGGTACTGGCGTAGAGTGCTTCCGCATCCAGTGTTATCTGTAATGCGTCCTAATCCACATTGAGTTTTTCTATCATGTTCGGAACATCACCTGTGTCCCGCACATAAGATGGCAGCTTCCCAACCAGTCCCCTTTAAGTGGCTGTCCACAAAGCGTGGAAGAGGCTCCACGGTCGTGCCCAACCCTGACACGATTGGCTGACCGGGTGGCTTTTCCAACATCTTATGTACTTTTAGTAGAACATAAAACTGTACCTTCATTGGGCATTTAGTGGTTAGGAACTCCTTTCCATGCGCATTTATTTGGCCTGTACTATGTGCCCATCCTATAAAACCATCAACCTGTTTCTTAAGGCGGGGTGTGGGATCAACATCAACAGGTTTATAACATTTCCTCTGTTCTAGCTGACGTTTCACTTCCAGTATGTAATAGTTGGTGTTCATGACCACCACACTATCACCTTTATCTGCAGATTTGATGGTTATGGCACTATTAGCTTTCAAACCCTTTATTGCATGTTTTCCCCTCTCTGCTCTTGTTGTTAAATCTAGGTACATAGTCCTCATTTCTCAACATTTACAAGTCCCTTTCACACAGTTTTCTGAATGTGGATACTGTAGGGAGCTGGGGGGGGGGCAAAATGTACTTAGCTTTTTCCCCCACACTTTTGTAGCCAGCATCCTCCACACTTCCCCAAGTTACCTCCCCTCCACCTTCATACACATTGTGTTCCTCAGCATAATCATTTAAGGCATCTAGTACCTCCTGTATATTAACAATACTCATTTCCTGGTTAAACTGGCTAGCATTATCATTGTACAGTACATCTGCTGAGTTACTGTCTTTATATTAGACACTGTCCTCCCCATATTATCCACCTTTAAGAAAAAATAGCTTAAGTTTAACACTCTACACAGGCGATAAATGTCCAGAGTTGTTTGAAAGTAATCAATGTCCACTGTGAGGACCATCGTAAGTCCCCCACCCCGATTTCAGTTTCTTCTCATGCTACTTCTTCTTCCTCCTTCCTTCTGACTCCATGTCCTTGTCCTGCATCCCCCACTATTTTCAAACCTGGGAGGCAATCTGCCATGTAAATATTAATTTTGCACTAGTCCTCTGTAGCAATGGCATGGTATCCCAGAAAAATACTATTATACGCTGTATTGAACCTACTGAGATAAGTATAAAACTGGATGTGTACTTCAAACCGTGCATTAGAACTTTCTGTGTTGTGGTGCCTTTATTTATATAATGGGTGATTTTTACTGAATTATAATGTGTATGTCACTCTAAATAATTATGTGGAAGTCACTATGTGCTTGCCATATAAGGGCAATGTCTCAAGGGGGAACTATCATTGAAAAAGTCTATCAAGGTGAAACATCATTTTTCTGCTCCTCATTGTGGGTGCCTGCTGAATAGAAAAGGAGATTTGTACATGCAACAGGTCTAGACTCCATTATTTAAGAGGTGTGTGTGTGTGCCGTGTCTGCTGTTTGCACTGATTAAATGTGCAATCCTTTTGTTTTCCTGTAAATACATCCTGCTTGTAAATACTTGTGGTCACTAGTCAGGAATCCATTTTTTTATAGACTCAATGACTGCTTGTTTTATTTAAAAACGTAATTCTACTATTTCTGCCAGATTCTGCAGTCTGTCTCTGAAGGGCACTCTACCCACAATTAGTGTGTTGTCCTTCCTGACCTTGTGCAAGAAGGAAGTAAAACGCAGGTTTTCTGGATCTTACTCCAAGAAACAGCTCTTGCAGCAAGTTACACCATAAGGACTAAAGCCAGCAGGCTGCAGGACCTCTTGGAAAACTTCTAGCTAGCTATACCCAACGGGGAACTGCCCCCAATGTTGGCCCCACCCTGACATCAGATGCCTCATAAAAGAGGCGGTCTCCCAACATCTCTCAGTTCTTTTCCCACCGTCGACTCACAAGCATCAGCTCCACGGACGCCATCAGCTATCGTACGATGCCAGAACTTTTTCTTCAAGATTTCTTCAAAATGTTCTCCCTCTCATATGTCAGCTTCCCTGACCCCTTCAGTCGAAAGCCGCCTTTCCAAGTGTGCATGCAGCAAGCAGATTCTGTCTAAAGATAAACATATGGCCTATGTACGATGCCTAAGCCCCGACCACGATACCAAGGCCTACACCATTTGCCAACAGTTTAATAGCCACATGCAGATCCACCACCACTTGATACTTTTCTGCTAGAACAAAAAGTCAAGGTGATGGAGAGAAGTATACTCCATCTCCACCCCCCTGGGGAGCTGGAGGATTGCGGGAAAAGGCCGACTGGTAAAGTGCAGACCAGGGGAAAACATAATCCCCATGGGAACACGAGCAGGGGAAATGGAAGTATAGGGAAAGGGTGGAAGGTAGTCCTGCTAAATGCCAGGAGCTTGGGAAATAAAATGCCCGAGCTTCAGGCGATGCTAACTGAGGGAGCAGTGGATGTGGCAGCAGTCACTGAGACCTGGGCCACTGCAGGACACAACTGGGACCTGAGCCTGGAGGGTTACACTATGTTCAGGAAGGATGGGGGGGAGGGAAGGGGAGGAGGGTAGCAATGATAGTCAAAAACTGCATTGGCATAGGGGGAGTAGAGGAGGTGGAGGGAACCGTGGAAGCGATTTGGGTCACCTTGATAACAAGGGGGGGGCAAGAGAGTAAAAATAGGAGTGGTGTATAGACCCTCTGCCGTGGCGGAGGAGCTGGAGGAGAGTCTGGTGGCAGATGTTGGGAGACACTGCAGACTGGGCAGAGGAACAGTGGTGGTGTTGGGGGACTTAAACATGCCAGGAACAGACTGGGAGACTATGACATCTTCTGTGACCAGGGAACAGAGGTTGTTGGATGTCTTTCAAGATGCGTTCCTAACTCAGCAGGTGGGGGAACCGACCAGGGAGGCGTGGGTACTGGATGTGGTCCTGGCAGACAGTGACCAGATTAGGGGCCTGGAGGTAAAGGACCCGTTGGCAGGGAGTGACCATGCCACGGTCTGGTTCTGCCTGGACCTAGGAGGGCTAGAAGGCTGCACAAAGACGGAGGTAACTGACTTCAGGGGAACGGATTTTTAGGAAATGGGAAGGATCCTTAAGAGCATTTGGATGTGATTGGGTCAGACATGGACACTGATAGTAGGTGGGAAATCATCAGGAGAGGGGTGCAAGTTGCTACCAGCACCTGTGCAAGAATAAGACGAAAATGCGGTAGGGCCCGAAAACCCTGCTGGTGGACCAGGGAGGTCCAGGAGGTGGTGCAGAGAAAGAAGGCAGCCTATAGGCAATTCAAGTGCTCAAGGAGTGAAAGGGATCGAGTATGAGTTGATGGCTAGAAGGGCCACTAGGGTGGTGAGGGCGGCTAAGGCAAGGAAGAAGCAGAACCTGGCCAGGGAAATTAGGAGAGGGAACAAGGGGTTCTTTAGATACATTGGGGAAAAACGAAGGGTGAAGGGGTAGATTAGCAGGATTAAATCAGGGAAGAGATGGGCAGAAGACCTGGGGAGCAGGCTGAGGTACTAAATGAGTACTTCACCTCAGTTTTCCCAAGGAAAATGGGGTGCTGCGTCATACATGGGAGGAGACAGAGATACTGAGGGGACCCTTACCGATCCGGCGGGTCTGGAGAGAGGGAGGCATCACTGGCAGGAGGGGAGGGCTAAGCAGGAGAAGAGGTATTGGAAGTGGAAATCACAGCAGAGAGAGTGAGGGAAGCCCTCAGCTCCTTAAGACAGAGAAAGCACGGGCGGATAAATTACATCCCAGAGTGCTGAAGGAACTTGTGGATGTCCTGGTGAAACCCTAGTAGACTTTCACCATCTCTCTGAGGACAGGGTGGGTGCCCCAGGACTGGAAGGTGGCGCATATAGTGCCTATCCACAAGGGAGGATCAAGGGAGGTGGCAGGGAACTACAGGCCTGTCAGCCTGACATCATCGGTGGTGCAAGGTGATGGAGGGCATTGTCAAGGAGAGGCTAGGGGGGACCTGGAAAAGTCAGGGTGCCTGGACAATAGACAGCATGAATTCATCCCGGGGAAATCGTGTCAGACAAACCTTGTGGAGTTCTATGACTGGGTGATGAGCGCCTTGGACCTTGGTAGACCAGTGGACGTCCTCTTTCTAGACTTCAGCAAGGCATTTGACTCTGTTCCTCACGTGGGCCTGTTGGATAAGCTGGGAGAAATGGGGTGGGGAACCAGATGATCAGATGGATAGAAAAGAGGGTCATGAGTGGGGTCCCACAGGGATCAGTCCTGGGCCCCTCCTGTTCAACGCCTATGTCTCTGACATAAGGACAGGAATCAGGAGTGAGATGAGTCTCTTGCAGATGACTCAAAATTGGGGCGGTGGTGGATGGGGAGGAGGGAGGGTGGCCCTACAGGGGACCTGGAGGCTCTGGAAAGATGGTCTAGAAAGTGGAAGCTCAGGTTCAATGCAGGAAATGCAAGGTACTCCACCTGGGGCCAGAAACCCGGCCAAGTGTACACCCGGGGGGGGAATGCTACAAGTCTCGATGGCTGAGAGGGACCTGGGATGGTAGTGGATGTCAAGATGAACAACTCTGAGACTTGTAGGAGGGCAGCAGCCAAGGCCAACAGGATGCTGGGATGCATCGCTAGGGGAATCACCTCCAGAAGGAGGGAAGTGATACTCCCTCTGTATAACTGCTTGGTGAGGCCACACCTTGAGTACTGCATACAGTTTTGGAGGCCACACTTAAAGAGGGACATTAAACTCCTGAAGAGGGTCCAGAGGAGGGCAACCAAAATGATTTAGGGCTTGGGGGACAGGACCTATGAAGAGAGGCTCGAAGAGCTAAATATGTACACATTGGAGGAGAGAAGGGACTGGGGGGACATGATAGAGGTCTTCAAGTACATGAAGAGGGTAAATAGGGGAGGATCTGTCAGGGTGCTTCGAAGGAAGGAGGAGGGGGCCACTAGAGGGCATGGGTGAAAGCTGGAGGGGGGAAGATTCAGGGGAGAAAGGAGGAGGTGCTACCTCACTGAGAGGGTGGTGGAGCCATGGAATGCACTGCCTAGGGGGCTGGTGGAGGCAGAGATGGTGGAGGGGTTCAAGAGGGGCTGGGACAGGTACAGGGGAAGGGTTCTGGAAGCAAAATCCAATGCAGCAAGAATATCTGGAACTAGGAAGGGAGAAGCCAGAGAAGGCGAGGGGGACAGCGAGGTCAGCACCCAGGGTGGAGGCTGACCAATCGAGCAGACTCGAAAGACCATCAGGCCTATTCTGCTGGCATTTTAGAATGTTAGTATGTTACTATATCCATCAGAGGGGATTCATCCAAATCAGGGAAGCATAAGGATAAAAGGAGGGAGAAAGACTGAGAGTGGACTCTGTAGTCATTACAGCCACCCATGACAAGTCCCAAAGGTCCCAGCATCTTAGTATGCAGCCACCGGACCGTGAGTCTAAGCAGCTGGACTCCATGAGGAGACGGATGTATTCTGCAGCTACATGTTCCATAAGGTCACTGAACTATCTGACCCATGTGGTTCAATTTCAAAATTCCTTGTGGGACCAAGGTCAAGATCTTGTCAAAAATCTTCCAGACAGAGACAAGAAAGAGGAGCTGCTAAAACTCTTTCAAACAGACTCCAACGTGGGGACACAGGTTCTCCAGGCTGCATACGATTCTGCAGACTCAGCTGCTAGAGGAGTGGCAGCTGGTGTGTGCCTCAGAAGACACTCTTGGCTGAGAGTCTCAGGCTGCACACCCAATGTCCAGAAGGGCATTTTGGACATTCTGTTCAATGGTTCAGTCCTATTCGGGGAGGAATCAGAAAAGGTCATCACCAGGCTGCAAGATGCTGGTAATGCTGTCAGGTTTATACAAGCCATGTATAGACCAAGGCAGAAGCCCTTTCATAAGGGCCAGAACCATTTTTTGAAACAAACAAGGTCAGCAACCCCATTCTGGCCAGCAGCCCAGAGGCAACTTCAACTGGAAGGGCCAACCACGCTTTTCCAGAAGCCAGGGAGCAAGAAATACAAAGTCCACCCAGCCATCTGGACAGAATCCCACCACTGCCTTACTCATTCCAGATGCCTGCTCCTCCTCTGGATCAAAGGGAAGAGAAGGTCAGGGGTCGCTTTGTGCACCACCTTCTAGGGTGGCAAAGAATAACCTCAGACCAATGGATTCTACAGCTTATCCAAAGAGGACACTCTATCGAGTTCCTCTAGTGTCCTCTGTTGAGACTGCCTCTGTACTCCCATTACTTGGGACAGCATGCGGCACTCATCCCACAGGAGATCTCTGCCCTCCTAGAAAAGGAGGCCATAGACGAGGTACCATAGAACCAGAGAGGAAGGGGATATTATTCCCACTTCTTTCTGGTTCCCAAAAAGATGGGGGATCTATGCCTGATCCTCGATCTCAGTGACCTCAACATCTCGGTAGCCTACAAATGCTTCCGAATGGTCACTCTACCAGGTCTTATTCCAGTGCTCAGACCAAACACTTGGCTAGCCTCACTAGACATGCAAGATGCCTATCTCCACCTCCTCATCGCTCCAACACACAGAAAATTCTTGCAGTTAGAGTTTCAGGGATGCCACTACCAGTTTTGGGCCCTTCTGTCTGGCCTGTCGTCAGCCCCATGGGTGTTCACCAAATGCCTAGTGGTAGTAGCGGCTGCTCTCAGGAGAGAAGGCCACTTTGTCTTCCCCTACTTGGATGACTGGCTTCTCATGGCCCCGTCTCAAGGGGAACTGAACAAGACATTACAGAACACCTACACTCTGTTCCACTCTTTGGGCATCTCAATAAACCTGGCAAAGTCTTCATTGATTCCCACACAAAGACTTCAGTTCATCGGCATGGTACTAGATATCCACAAGGGCAGAGCCTTTCTGCCAGGAGACAGAGCGGAACACTTACGAGCACTGATTCAATTAGTATAAGGAAGCAGGTCCCAGCAAGAACCATGCTACGTCTCCTTGAGCACATGGTGGCCACCATTGCCACAGTTCCCCTCACTAGTCTTCACATGAGGGTCACTCAGTGAACCTTCAGAGTCCAGCGGGATCAGCGCCAAGACCATTTGGATCACCTAGTATCGGTTCCCAATTCCATCGTAAGAGCCCTACAGTGGTGGCTCATTCTAGAGCACCTCTCAGTAGGAGTCCCCTTTTCAGCACCCGTCCCTTCTCCAACACTCACCATGGATGCATCTGGATCTGGCTGGGGTGCTCACCTGAACGGCATAAGAACACAGGGCAGAAGGTCACCATCAGAGATGCATCTACATCAATGTTCTGGAGATGAAGGCAGTCCTGAATGCGCTTCAGGTTTTGAATTCAGAAATGTCCTCAGACCACTTGCTGATTCAGATGGACAACACCTCAGTGGTGTTCTGCATCAACAAACAAGGAGTTACTCATTCCTACTGACTCTGCCGGGAGGCTATGAGAATTTGGAATTGGGCTCTGCAACACGACATCACTCTCACTGCAGTTCATGTTCCCAGAGTTTGCAACACACTAGCAGACCTTCTGAGCAGGTCACGATCCAGTGCCCATGAATGGGAACTACTTCAGTCAGTAGTAGAAATGCTGTTTGACAGGTGGGGAACACCAGACATAGACCTCTTCGCATCCCCATACAACACAAAACTGCCCAATTTCTGCTCGCTAGATCCAGGGCCTGGTGTTTTCTGGCAAGATGTGTTATCCCTCTCTTGGATGAGCAGGTTCTTCTATGCCTTCCCTCCCTTCCATTTGATCCAGAGAGTTCTCCTCAAGCTGCAGGCAGAAGGAGCAACCATGATCATAGTAGTGCCATTCTGACCCAGACAGATATGGTTTCCGCTTCTTCATCAATTGGCGCAAGACTCACCAATTCCCCTTCCAGTCAGCTCACACTTGCTGTCCCAGGAAGAAGGGTCACTGGTTCACCTGAACCTCAAGTCTCTGAACCTGCACGCTTGGCTCCTAAAGACATAGCCATTCTCAGACATGGAGTGTCGAACGAAGTAGTCAACATCCTAGTGGTGGCTAGGAAGCCCTCAAGCCATCCCACCTATGCCATGAAGTCGTGCAGGTTCTGCCTCTGGGCTACTGCACAGAGTCTAGATCCACATAGCTGTCTTGAAAAATTTATTCTGGACTACCTGCTTTCCTTGAATTGTACAGGGTTGGTATACTCCTCCCTTAAGGTGCATCTCTGCGCTGTTTCAGCCTATCATGCACCAATTGGACAAAAATCTCTAGTGCAGCTACAGGTATCACGAGGCTTCTTATGTGGCATTCTCCACCTGAAGCCACCCATTAGAGAACCAATTCCCCCATGGGATCTTCTCTTTGTATTAGAGCAGCTGACACTGCCTCCCTTTGAAACAGCTGTGAATTGCGAGCTACGCCTACTCTCATGGAAGGCATTACTTTTAGTTGCAGTCACCTAAGCAAGGAGGATTGTGAAGCTCCATGCACTTATGTGCAAGGAACCCTATTTAATTTTTCACAAGGACAGGGTGTCCTTGAGAACTAATCCTAAATTCCTTCCCAAGGTAGTGTCAGAACTTGCACTCAATCAGGACGTAGACTTGCCGGTCTACTCCCCCAAATACTCCAATAAAGGAGAAGCCCTCCTCCACACTCTGGATGTTCACAGAATACTCAGAAATTATCTGAGTGGACAAAGCCTCTCTGAAAAAATGATCAACTTTTTGTATCCTTTGCTCACAGAATGATCAGAGCTCCAGTGTCTAAGCAGACACTATTGTAGTAGTTGGTGAATTTTATCACCTTTTGCTACCAGCACAAGAACAAGCCTTTACCTGGACAGGTGAAGGGTCACTCTACCAGGGCAGTAGCCACTTCATTCACTTCCCTGCAAAACGCGTCATCTTCCTCCATTTGTGCAGCAGCTACCTGGAGCATGGTACACATTTTCATCCGACACTATAGGCTGGACATTGCTTTCAGACGCAGGGTGGGTTTTGAACTCGCTGTCCTTCAGGGGCTGCTTTCTTAAGAGATCCTCCCTGTCTCTCTTGCCCTTGACATCCACCTCCCAAATAGTTTTTTTTTCCGGTACTGCTTGGAACTCAGTCCTTATGGTGTAACCTGCTGCAAGAGCCATTTCTCAAAGTAAGACAGTAAAGTTACGTAAGAACTTACCGTAACAGCAGATCTTCAAGAACAGCTCTTGCACCAGGTAGTTTCCCCTCCCACCTTCCCCTCATGAGGTCTATTTTTCTCCATACAGTCTTCAGACAAAGATTTTTATTAGCCTTCCTCTGGAAGCGGATCCTCGGTCTCCCCATCAGAATCATATCGCTATGCCGGGAGTCTCCAGCGAGAGAACTGAGGGTTGCTGGTAGACCGTCCCTTTTATGAGATATCCAACGTCGGGTGGGGCAAACATTGGGGGTGGTCTCCCGCTGGGTATAGCTAGCTAGAAGTTTTCCATGGGGTCCTGCAGCCTGCCGGCTTTAGTCCTTATGGTGTAACCTGCTGCAAGTGCTGTTCTCGAAGATCTACTGTCATGGTAAGTTCTTACGTAACTGTACTTTCCTGTTCTGGCAAAAACCTGGTGGTAGCGGTAAACTAGAAGTCCCTTGTGAGGGGATTTTTGTCACAGTAGCTTTCCATGGTTCAAAGTGCATAATCAGATCTTACAAGTGGCGACACTTACAGCTGGCACTTAGCTGCCACCTTCACCAGTAGGCACTTTATTTCATATGTTGTGCTTCTGTGATAAGCATGTGTACTGCAACCCATATGCCAAGTGATCCATAGTGTACAAGCTGATTGGTCAGGATGTGAAATTTTGAGGCACAAAACAAGATTTACTGCACCCAGTCCACTGGTCTCAGTTCCAGTTCCCCTAGATGTTACAAATGGCAATGTAAACTACTTATGAAAAAGTGCTCTGCTTTATTGAAGTGCTCTTCCAAGTACTGTCAATGTCCATACAGTGAATGATTACATGGATATAAGTACTCACGCCATAAAAAGGCTGGATAAGCATATGTACACACTGTACAAGAGTCCCAACTCTACAAGCAGGCAAACTGACTGCAACTTGAGGGCAAGATATGCTACCAGACCTGCCTTGTAGTAAAGAAGGCCACCTATGGTCTTCTACCACCTGGGGTTAATAACCTCCTCAGGCCTTCCTTCAATACTCGCACCACCAGAAGTGCTGATCGCTCACCCCTCTAAGTCCCTCAATGTCAGACATTGCAAGGGTAATGGTCGTTCGCAATCAGAGCTCCACAATGGTTTAACTCACTGCAGAAGGAAATCACTAATGCAACCTCACTTGGCTCTTTTAAACGCAAACTTCATGAGTCTCTTGTGGCCCGTACCTCCTGTGACTGTTCCTGGTAAACCTGAGGACAACACTTCTGTTGGTTCACCTAGACCATGGGCTCCCACCTAAACTCTCTTTACCTCCTTCCTAACCCCCCCACCCTTCCTACCAATCTAACAAGGCCTGCTGGCTGCTCCTGTGGCTACACCTGTAGTCCTGCCACTCCCTTTAAGTTCCCCATACCTTTTCCCAATCTCCTCACCACACCACCCTTCATTTTTCACAAGGCCTGACAGCTGCTCCTACGTCTCTACTGGCAGTCACTGTGTCATATGCATCTACCTTCTCTCATTATCCTTATCCTGCATTACTCCCCCCGCACCTGACCACCTCAACCTGCACCCACCTCCTACTGCCCCTACACTCACTCTTGTGTCATTGATTGTTAGTTTTTACCCATTCAGTTCTACTATGTTCATGATTTATTGTAGCATTCTGAAGTATTGTGTATCTCTTATACATTGTGTTTTAATGTACCTTGATATGTAACCTGTGTAAAAGAGCCTCTGGCTCTAAGGTGTTAATCTGAGACTTTCAAATAAATGTGTTCTGTAACCCGCTGGTTACTTTGTCAAGAGTGGTGGGCCTATTTGTATAACTTTTTATGTTTTTTATTGTTATGATAATGTGATTGGGATTAGAGCTAGTATGGTGGCCCTTTAGACTGCCCCTGGCCTTTATTGCCTTGTGTAAAAAGGGAGATGTCCCTGTAAGAATGGAGGCATTACCCCTTTAAGGCGATCATATAAAGTCATTGTGGGAGCTGAGCCCACCACCCTTGACAAAGTAACCAATGGGTTACAAAATGTATCAGGACTCTTGTCAAGATCAGGAAGGTCAACACACTGTGGGTACATAACTGTTCTTTCAGTCTTCAGTTCACCAGCAGAAATTGATTTGTGCCAACTTTATTTGGAGTTTATGTTATGTGGACACCTGCCTGCTAGGAACTTGTCTGAGACCACCACAGCTCCTTTCACATGGGAAAGCAAGCAGCCATTGAATTATTAAGCTTTTAACTTCTACCAAACTAGGTTTCCAAACCAGTGACCCGGACATGCAAGGTTTGTCAGCCTTCTGCCAATCCACTGATTCAGTCAAAGAGTCTGCAGCCTTCTGCCAGTCCACTGATTAATTCAAAGGTTCCTCAGCCTTCTGCCAATCCATTGATTCATTCAAAGGGTCCGCAGCCTTCTGCCAGTCCACTAATTCATTCAAAGGGTCTGCAACCTTCTGCCAGTCCACTGATTAATTCAGAGGTTCCTCAGCCTTCTGCCAATCCACTGATTCATTCAGTTCCCTCACAGCTGCACTTCTGATAGTGCTGAAACACATTCTGTTACATCTGAATAACTTTTCTCAATTAATTACTGGTCTGTTGAGATGCTTCATGGAATCCCTGTAGATAACACTTTACTCATCTACTGGAAAATGTGACTTATTTTCCATAGAGCTGTTTCTCCTGTGGCAGTGTGAGCAGGGATATACCCAATTTAGCCCTGGTGCTCACCCCATCCCTGATTCCAGCTGCCACTCATCAGCTCCCACTGCTGCCCCTCCCTTCATAGGGGCTTGGGGTGGGAATTCCTCCCTCCAAGGCAGTCCAGCAGGTGGACAGGATCCAGTGTTGTTGGCACTAGAACCCAGGGGAACCAGGAACCCTGGCCATTAATCAGACGGTCATGCATTTTTATCCTTGATTCTCATACAAGCATACAAAATTTGCCAGCAGATAAAGGCCTAAAGGTCTGTCAAGTCTGCTCAAATGTGCAGCTAGCACCCCTTATTCTGCAGTTGCCCTTCCCTCCCACCCCTTGCCCTGTCCCAGCCCCTTTTGAAGCAGTCCACTGTTCTACTGGATACATCTGCCAGTAACGCATTTCACCCAGCTACCACCCTCTCTGTAAAAAAGTGTCTCCTCATCTCCCTCCTGAACCTGCCTCACTCCAGTCTCATATTATGGCCCTGGGTGTCCCTTCCTTCCCTTACTTTGAACAGCCCCTCCGTACCTGTCTTGTTTATTCCTTTCATGTACTTCAAGGTTTCAGTCATATGCCCCCATCCATCTTCTCCTCCAGCGAGTACATGTTCAACTCTTGCAGCCTCCTCTCATATGGTAAGTCCCCCAGCCCCTTGATCATCTTTGTCACCCTGCGCTGCACCCCCTCCAGTAACTTAATGTCCCTCTTTCAATACGGGGTGCCAGTACTGCATGCAGTACTCCAGGTGTGGCCTAATGTTCTACACAGTGGCAGAATCGCCTCCCCCCTCCTTGAGGATATACCCCTTGCAATGCAACCCAGCATTTTGTTGGCCTTTGCAGCTGCCTTCCTACATTATGCTGAGTTGTTCATTGACCCCATAATGAGCAACCCCAGATCCTTCTCCTCTGTCTCTGCTAGCTGCGCTTCACCCGGCTGGTAACTCCTCCTTGGGTTTTTCACCCCAAAATGCAGGACCACACACTTTTTGGCATTGAGTTTGGCATTCTCCCCTGTCCTCCCTCCTCACCTGGCATGGGCAGAGATTATTGATGGCCTTGGATGCACACAGCAATGTCTTGTGGAGACAACAAGCTCCCCTGGCCCACCACAGAAGTTACTGCAACCCCAGGTGCCCGACACCTTTTCCTCTCAACTGCATTGCATTGCCAAGTGGGTGCTGCTGTGGTCTGGCCTGCCTCCTGGCAGAGTGACTCAACTTTGCTCCCAAACCTGTGTCGTCTGCATGGCAGAGTGACATCCTGTCACTGGGCCATCAGCTTTCTTGGCCATTCTGTCACAAAACCATATGACTGTCTGCTTGTGCCTTGTTCCAACACGTTGACTTCCTTAAACAATACCTTGCTTAACAGATGCAGCAATGCTTTCTTTCATTCAATGGCTGCAGCCCTATGACATTCCAGCAGCCAAATATTCATCACTGAATTTTGCTTAAAGTCATTTATGGATAACCCAATGGCCTTATGGGTAAGTCATGTGGTTTACTATCAGATAGCCTGGGTTTGAGTCCTGAGGCCAGGTTGTCACTCATTAGATGCCAGAGACAGTGCTGAGTAACTGATTTAGATGCTTCCTGCATCATGAGGGTGAATTGCTTGGTGTAGGAATGTGTATGCCAAGTATTCCTTGGCTTACAAATGTATTTGTTGGGGGGGGTGGCATTCTGGGCTTAGTGACTGATTTTGGTTACTTCTGCTGTCTGATATCAATCAATCAATCAAATTTTTTATTTATCCAGGCGAACACCATTGAGCAAGCTCATTTACAAGGTGGTATCTGCCCCCTACTGGTGTTCTAATGTGAATGTTGTGTTGTGTTTGAATTACACATAATGAAAAATGCATAACATTAAGTACTCATGTGTTATGTTCTTACTATGCAGTTCCTGAAGTACAGTATGGGATGTACAAGGGGTCCGGGTAACAAATAAGGATAATTCTGTGATGGGAGATGGGGCGACAAAGAAGCCCTAAAGGTTTGGTACACCAGAGAGTCATGTGGGCAGAAAAACATGAGTCTGGACAGAGTGGTGCAATCATACCACTGGAATGATGTAGGATACTGAAATGTGATCCATTGATGTCATTCATTCAGACCTGTGCCGGAGAACTACAGTCAGATTATGGTAGGTGGGCCTGATCCCAGACCACCTTTGACTGTCCAGAAAGGTATCACTTCTCAGACCACATCCCAGGGTGTGAGTGTGGGTCTGGGACATAGACAGGATGACAAACAGGTGGAAACAACCATAACGCTCATAGAGATGATACTACCACAGTCTCCCAACACAGCTGTGGTGCTTGGACCTCTGGGACCCCTGCCCTCATGGCTGGATCACTTGTATCTGGTTTTACTGCCAGCTGGTCAGCCCCACCTAGACTGGTAAGTCTGGAGCAGTACATGAGGGCACAGGCAGTGGTCATCTGGGGTCACTGGTCATGGCTTTTGTAGGTGTGAGATTAAGGACTTGTGGACACCCGGGTAAGGAGAAAGAAAGTAGAACACCAGTAGATGTGGGATCAAGGGCTTGTGGACACTGGGGTAAGGAAAGCAAAAATAGAATGCCAGTTGGTGTGAGTTCAAGGACTTGTGCACACCCGGGTAATAAGAGAAAAAGTAGCGCACAAGTAGGTGTGGGATCAAGGATTTGTGGACACCAGGGTTGGGAGAGAAAATGAGAATGTCAGTAAGTGTGGGATTAAGGGCTTGTAGATACTAGAGTAAGGTGATAAAAAGTAGAACTGTTTGTGCCTGTTTTTTTAATTATCATATGTATAATGCAGAATAAAAAATATTAAAAATAAGGTGTAACAAGTGTTGCTTTTTCTAGATGCTGGCCTCCCTCAAAGACCCATAGGGCCAAGTCCTTGTTTTAAAGTAAATTTTTTCATTTGACAAATTATGTACTCAGGATAGTCGAGTTGAGATGCAGCATTCATTTGCAGTGGAGTCTTGCTTCTACCCATTTCCACAACTGAGCGGTAAAGATTACTGAGAGGTTAAGTGATTTGCTCAAGGACTCACACAGTATTTGGCTCTGACAGGGTTTGAACCTGTGACCTCCTAGTTCCTAAACCATGGTTATAACAGTAGCCCACACTGCCTCAAAGTGGGCTGATTTCCAGGGAGGCATCTTGGCACAGATGTCATCTGTGAGCTGCCATCTACAGTAAGTCTATAATCACAGGGCTGTCCTGAGTAGTTTTATAATATTTAATATGCTTCAGGAGGAGATTAAATGTGTTATTTCTTACATGCCTTCTGATAAATGTATCATACTGTACTTGTACAAAAAAAAATAAACATTGTATTCAATGGGTTAGCAAAGTGTGGCAAAAGTGAGTCAGTCACACATTTTGTAAATATGCAGATTCATGCAGTTGTACTACTTTTTCATGTAGTTTCCCTGAATTATATTCTGTGGTGTAATCCGAGGTTCCCGCTTGAAAGAGCTGCAGGTGTTTCCATGCCGACAGAATATAATTATTTAGTTCCGTGTTCTATTTGAAATGTTTATTCCTATACCACATTAATGCCATCTAAGCCCATCTCAGAAAGAGTTTTCCTGCCTGGCATCTGCATCCTCCAACTGTTGAGTTATATGGGAATAGGTGTCTGGCTCTTTCTCTGAGATCTGTATATGTGTGTGCCACTGTAAAACAATCTGTCAGGATAACATTAAGGTTCGCATTTATTATAGTGAGGAACAATGTCATGATTTATAATGAGACACAGTAATTGCACATATATAATTATATATATAATGTATATAGCAGCTGCCATGAATATTTTAATAAATTCCACCAAGTCTTTTGTTGCTATTCCACAATAAATGTTTATTTACTTCTTAAAAGTTTCTGAAAATCTGTGCTACATAACGTACTATAAACCATCGAAAAATATTACAAACATTTAGTTGAAAAAATCTAATACAGAACAATCATAAAATCTCTAAATTTAGCTTGACAAGAAATATATTTTTTAAAAAGTCCTGTGAACTGTTGTCAAATT